>CM074723.1:114758463-116113463 GCA_037306005.1 Rhinophrynus dorsalis | reverse complement strand
TCTCGCGCGCGCGCGCTCTCTCTCTCTCTCGCGCGCGCGCTCTCTCTCTCTCTCTCGCGCGCGCTCTCTCTCTCTCTCTCTCGCGCGCGCCTCTCTCTCTCTCTCTCTCTCTCTCTCTCTCTCTCTCTCTCTCTCGCGCGCTCTCTCTCTCTCTCTCTCTCTCTCTCTCTCTCTTCTCTCTCTCTCTCTCTATCGCGCTCTCTCTCTCTCTATCGCGCTCTCTCTCTATCGCGCTCTCTCTCTATCGCGCTCTCTCTCTATCGCGCTCTCTCTATCGCGCTCTCTCTCTCGCGCTCTCTCTCTCGCGCTCTCTCTCTCGCGCTCTCTCTCTCGCGCTCTCTCTCTCGCGCTCTCTCGCTCTCTCTCGCGCTCTCTCTCTCTCTCAGCGCTCTCTCTCTCTCTCTTGCGCTCTCTCTCTCTCTCGTGCGCTCTCTCTCTCTCTCGCGCTCTCTCTCTCGCGCTCTCTCTCTCTCAGCCGCTCTCTCTCTCTCTCTCTCTCGACGCTCTCTCTCTCTCTCTCTCTCGCGCTCTCTCTCTCTCTCGCGCTCTCTCTCTCTCTCTCTCTCTCTCTCGCGCGCTCTCTCTCTCTCTCTAGCGCTCTCTCTCTCTCGCGCTCTCGCGCTCTCGCGCTCTCTCTCTCTCTCGCGCTCTCTCTCTCTCTCTCGCGCTCTCTCTCTCTCTCTCGCGCGCTCTCTCTCTCTCTCTCTCTCGCGCGCTCTCTCTCTCTCTCTCGCGCGCGCGCTCTCTCTCTCTCTCTCTCTCTCTCTCTCTCGCGCTCTCTCTCTCCTCGCGCGCGCTCTCTCTCTCGCGCGCGCTCTACTCTCTCTCTCTCTCTCTCTCTCTCTCGCGGCTCTCTCTCTCTCTCTCTCTCTCGCTCTCTCTCGCTCTCTCTCTCTCTCTCTCTCTCTCTCTCTCGCGCTCTCTCTCTCTCGCTCTCTCTCTCTCTCTCTCTCTCTCTCTCTCGCGCTCTCTCTCTCTCTCTCTCTCGTCTCCTCTCTCTCTCTCGCTCTCTCTCTCGCTCTCTCTCTCGCTCTCTCTCTCGCTCTCTCTCTCGCTCTCTCTCTCTCTCTCTCTCTCTCTCTCTCTCTCTCTCACACACACAATCACAATCGGTGCTGCAGAGAGACTGTAACATTGTTTAACATCCAGTTTTGATGGTCTGTCAACTAGAATAATCTGTGGAAACTGAGGTAACTCCCTGTCCAGGTCATGAAGTATAAAAATAAATGTAAAAGACATGGCGTTTAAATGTATAGACAATTTGACTTTACATAATTTGCAACGGCATAAAATGTACAGTTACAGTAAAAGGTCACTATTCCTTTGAAAAGGGCTTTTAAAGTGGAACTATCTCCCTATATAAAGTCGCCACACAATAAATAAGCATATGGTTACTAGCTTCTTAATAGTGCTATTATCTCACACAGGTAACGCGTTCATAAGTAATCCTTTTTCTTCAGAGACTGACGGCCAGGCTTTCTTGCTGTAGAGCCATCTGTGCGCCTGGCACCGTCAGTCCCTTACAGTGCCTTTCGGCTCCATGCATTGCCTCTTAGAGGAGACCAGGATGGACAGGGCAGATGTCTCTGAGCAAGATGTCTGTGTCCAAGCCTGGCTGCCAGTCTCAGATTTAAAAGGATTACTTCAAAACCTGGTATTTGTGGCAGATAATAGCAGTATTAAGAAGCTAGTTGCCATATTCCTAATTATTGGTGGAGACTTTATATAGGTTGGTAATTCCGCTTTAACCTTTTGGATACTAGTGCTATGCCATGTATTGCCGTTGTCTTTTGACAATTTTGAGTGCCAGACAGGCATGCAACACTGAAAGGGTTAAACACTCAATGCATTGCATACCCCTGTGGCACTTAAGTATTACTAATCCCTATGGTAAAGTCCTATTAAAAAATAAATGATTTGCCCCCAGTGTCATCTCTCAAACCTTTATGGTTTGAGAGATGATCGCTCCTAAAGTTGCCCTCTCCCTTCCCTGTAGTCAGAGTGCTAGCTGACTGCAGGGAAGCAAGTCGTACGACTTTCAGACGGCTCTCCAGCGCAGCTGCGATCGCGTTAATAAAGAAAACGTTCACTGAAATGGTCTTCTACGTGTGCTTTGTTTGTGCTTGGTTTGCAGCCACACGTAGAAGACCGTTATAGTGAAAGACTTTAAATTAACGTGATTTTGGCTCTGCTGCAGAGTCGCCTGATGATCTATGACCGGATTTCCCTTCAGTCAGCTACAACGCTGACTTCAGGGAAAGGGCAACTTTAGGAGCGATCCTCTCTCAAACCATAAAGGTTTGAGAGATGACACTGGGGCAATACATTTATTTTGAATAGGACTTTACTATAGGGATTAGTAATACTTGAGTGTTACTATCCCTTTAAACCACTTTGTTTATTTGTCCTCTATAATGTAGTCCTTCTTCCCTGGAAATGCATGAGGTTTGCATTTGTGCATATATCCCAAACTGTTCACAGTAAAGGAAGTATTGTGCATGGGTAGACTATATGAAACTTTAACCCTTTGAGTGCCAGAGGGGTACACAATGCATTGTGTGCCCCTGTGGCACTCAAAGGGATAATTCCATAAATTGTACTTGGAATAACATTTTACATTTCTTTTTGTGACATAACTGCTGTGTACCCCCACTTGTTGCTTTTCACCACCATTTATATGTAAAGAGAGTGTAGTGATCTCATGTTAGCATTTGCTTTATCTGACACACATTGTGTGTTTTTTCATTATAAGAACAAAATGCTTCCCTTAGATGAGGGTGTTTTTGTGCAGTGAGTAGACTGGAAAAAAAAAAAAGTTTGAATGAGGCAGCCGTGTGTGAACAGCCAATGCGCAGTCCCCCTCAGCTCACTGTGATGACCTTTGCCCTTTGTATCCTGTGACACTCAGCCACTCTTTGTCCTGCAGCTTATTCATGATGGTTCTGTTTCCCCCACCACATATGCCACAGTCTTCCAAAGTGAGCAGATAAATTATTTTCAGCTGGAGCTTTGGCCAAGGAAGGAAAAAAAGTCTTGCATTGGGGACGTGTGGGGGGAGGGGTTGACCACACATTTTCAGGTTAGTTGGTGAAATGTTTTAGGGCCATATTCTCTAAAGCAGTTTTTCCCTTCCTCTTCTTAAAGTGGAAAAGTCAGTCTAACCTTACCCATTTCTCTGCTGAATAAATCATTTTTTTTTTTTTTTTTGTGTGAAAGTAACCTCTGATTGAGGCCAAACTTATCGCATGCTGTGCGGTTTGAAATTTCCCCAATGTGTGGGCTCTGGTTTGATGTGGAAATATTGGCACAGTCCAGGAGCTCATTTGTATAAAATGCCACACTGAGCTACTGACAGGCTTATATATATATATATATATATATATATATATATATATATATATATATATATATATATATATATATATATATTTTAGTCTTTAAAAAAAAAAAAAAAAATTTTGTTACAAGCGATAGCCAGAAAAACAAAGACAGTGGTTTTTTTTTAGTGATTTTTAAAAATAACCAGATCTTAAAGGGATAGTAATGTTTCAGATTACACATGCCTCAGAACATTGGGCGTGTGTAGTAGTGATACATGATATTCATATGCCGCAAAATGTGCTAGTTAATGTTAAAGATGATCCCTACCACCCCTTTCCCTGATGTAATGATTTTTGTCCCAGATCTGACAGCGGATCACAACGAGGGACAATCTTCACGCAGTAGTAGGAAAAACCTGTCCTCCTTCGTCGAGCAGGTCATGTTTTTCCTTTATACTGAACGAGGGAAGATTGTCCCTCCTTGTGATTTGTCCGGTCAAGCGACCAGAGTGTAACGATGAAAAAAATAAAAAAGTGAAACAATGTAGAAAAGCTGCCTCTACAACATAGATCAATCGGTGCTATAGGGAGACTTCGAACATTCTATAAAGCGAATCCCTACTTCTCCTCTCAAAGACAGAAAACTCCCTGGATACAGAAGTTTAATTACCTCCCTGTCAGGCACATACATGGGAAGGGGGTAATAAGAAATTTGACTTAGCATGTTATTCTCTTGCAGAATATGTAAATACAAAATAAAAGGTTACTGTCCTGTTCTAAAGCATTCTGTGCAGGCAATACTAATCTTTGACCTATACTGATGTCCTATCAGTGCTGGGTGGTTAGTGAATTGCTGAGCAGTATGAGTGAGGAAGGTAATGCAGAGTCAAGACAGGAAGTGCCTGCATGGCATGTCTTAAACCTTTGAGTGCCAGACCAGTGCTTTGCAATGTGTTGTGTACCTCCTGGCACTCAGAGGGTTAATTGGGGTAATCTATCAATCTAAAAAAACTAACAAATATACAGCATATAGGGGATTTTGAAAGTGACTTCATAATTGCTTACATTGTTTTTAGGTGTAGAAAAGAGGAACAATTCTGAAGCAAAACAGCTGCTACATAGGGGACAAATAACATTTCAATTGATTAGATTGGGGCTTTTATACTTTTAACACCAGAGCTTTACAAAGTATTGTTAAAAGTCCCATTAAAGGGCAACATTCATGAAATAGATGCCATGTTGATAGATCTGCTACCGACTTAAGCCAGGGCTGCATTGTGAGCACAGCAATGGGAGAAGAATGGTGGCCTCTTTGCAGACCCCCGTTCTCCCTCTTTGTTGCATAGCACAGGTTCCTGTACCACAGGATGCGTATCACCATAGACCCCCTGTATTGGGCTTAAAAAGAGAGTAATGTTTAGGTTTTAGAGTAGGACTGATTCTTCTATATTCATTTTGTATAACAATGTGTAGCTTTATAATCATCCATAACTTTGGTAGTTTACTTTTATTATATAATAATGTACCCCTCCTGCCCCAAAAGATCAGCAATCCGGTCTGGGCAGATCATTACGAGGGACAATCTTCTTTTGGCATAAGGAAACACCTGCCCTCCATCGTCAAGGAATGGGGCAGGATTTTCCTTATTCAGATAGAAAGAAGATTGTCCCTTGCTGAGATCTGTCCGGTCCACTGACCAGAGTCTAGATCTGAGAGGAAGCAGCTTGATGTATGTAAAAGGGGCAGGAGTGCGAAACTTTATTATAGAATAAAAAGAGAACCTCAAAGTTATGTATGGTTATAAAGCTATATATCGTTATACAAATGTGTATAGAACAATCAGGCTTACTGTAACACCTAAACATTACTATCCCTTTATGAGCTTGGCACAGCAGACTTGGTAAAATGTGGTAATGTTCATTTAAATTGATGGAAATTGTTTCTTTCTAATACTGTGCTGTTAGAGGATCAACTCTGGTGCAATCTATCTTTTGAATTTCAAGAAGTACGGTCCATATGCACAAACTCCCTAAATGTATTCATAAAGCAAACTTTAACTCCTTGAGTGGCAGAGGTATGCATATATGTTGTGCAACTCTCATACATTGGGTCAAAAATAGCTGCTAACACGTGGATAAGAGAGAGCTATATTTTCAAAAGAAAAGTGATGTTATTCTGGAGTGTGTACAAAGGGGTGGAAAGCTCTACTTCGATCAATGGGAATTTTTGGGGGGTTTGCCCCAGAATTATATTTCTATTTTTTTAAGAATATGTCCCATAGGGTTTTTTAGGGATCTGTTATCCCACTAGTGTTGGTGTTCTTACTGCTGTGGCATTGTCTGCACTGGGCCCCCACATCTGAATCCTCCAGTCACTCAGTGGCAGCTTTTGTAAGCAAACCTAATTACATGGAGATCACTTGACGGTTAATAGCAACAGTAGGACTGCCTTTTCTCTCCTCCCATCACACTCGGACAAGCAGGGGATCCATTCTCTGATGACACAGAGAAATGAAAATACACATCAGTAGCTTCAAAGGAGCCCAAGGATCCACAAGGACATTGCCAGAGCAGCAATGGCTCTTTCCTTGGTATAAAAAAAAAAATATCTATATATATATATATATATATATATATATATATATATATATATATATATATATATTCATTTAATTATTATTATAATACAATGTTCCAGATGGTAGCACTCTCTGTAGTTTGTAATAATGTCTGGGTGCTCATCAAATAAGTGATACGTGAAGAATTTGGACTCTTTGCAATGTGTTGCGTACCCCTCTGGCACTCAAAGGGCTAAAGTTGTCCAAGTCCCCATTGCTCTTATTGCTGACCTTGATCCATCTCAGACTGCCTGCACATCTCTGGGTTTAGCTATATCCAACAGGCTAAACTAAATGTCGCGACACTTGTTACTTGTTTACTGTGAGCTGCGGAGAATAGCATTTGGGCCTAATTTTAGAAAGTGATTCCTCACATTATTGAAGGGAAAAGAGAGATGAGGGGGGCATTATGTGGGTGAGTGCTATTACCTGAATTGTCAGTGATGTTTGAAAGTAATGTTACTGCTTTAACCTTTTAAAGACCAGAGGGGTATACAACAAATTATGAAGGCATTCAGTATACCTCTCAAGGACAAATTAAGAGCCTGCCCACGACTGTTATTTGACTAAAATTCTCATCAGCTGCAAAAAGAGATGCATCTCAAGGTCACTGAAGTACATCCACATTGTAGGTATTGCCAGTGCATACTTGTTTTGTATTTCAGAAACCTCTGTTTGGAAATCTTGAGTTTGCCTTTGCCACCTCAAAAGGTTAAAACCTTTACTTCATTAAACTGGTATGTTTACGGTCTTCCCTGCACACTGGTTGTTTTCTGAGTTCATTTTAAAATATGGTAAGAGGAAGACCAATCTGTTTTTATAAATTACTTTTAATTTCAGTAGAGCAGTGCTTAGCAGGCATCCTTGGCCATGATGGGGTTAATCATCCATAACAGTTGTGCAGTCATCTGTGAAGTACTGTGCTCCTGAGAAGCTTTTCACAGGCGATATGAATCCAGCTACTTGTTCCCTGCGCGTACCGCAGAAGCACCAAGCCGCAACCATTAATGTTTGGAAAGAAAAATAAGATTATGGCTTAGAATCATAGTGACAAATTCCAAACGTGGCTGAGATTCCTGAATACGGTTCTGTATGAATTGAAAGCTAAATTTGATCATCTTACTTAGGTTTCTGCTAAACGAAGTCGTATAACCAAGTGCTTCATTTTACCCTGTAAAACCCAGTTTTTTTTAACCATGTGGCTTGCTCGGTAGAACCTAGAAAGTAATGCAGTTGGCACATCCATGGGGTTAAGTGCCTTTCTGGCTGCAGGATTTTGAGGTGTGAACATCGTATTACAGAGAAATGCATTGTACACCCTTCTGGCTGGCTTAATAAGGGGATGGTAAAAATCCCAATCACTTTTGAAGCCTGAGGTCTTATAATGCTGCCACGGTTCCTCAAATATGGAACATTATTATCCTATATAATAATTCGCTAGGATGTTTGTCAGAAGCAGTCATGCGTAGTAGAGACTGCCCGAACGCACAGAATGCTGGGAGTTCTGTGGTGGGAGCATTCTGGGCTTTCGGGCAGTCTCTACAGTGCATGACTGCGTTGGCGGCAGGGCGCAGAGCAGAGCAGGGCAGGCACCTTAACCCTTTGAGTGCCAGAGGGGTACGCAACACATTGCAAAGCAATGCGTTGCATACCTCCCTGGCACTCAAAGGGTGATATAATTTTCATTTTGCAGCTACGTGCACATTTTTGCTGGCTCCTACATCTATTAACATCCTATGTCTGGCTTCAGACAAGGTCAGGGATAGTCTGCTGTCAGACCTCCAACTTTTGGCTTATGACCAAACGTCCCCAAAGAGCTGCAACTTGGACACTGGGGCCTAGGGGCAGCTCTTGAATATAGTGAGGATGGACCCCTTTGTATCCCTATAGTAAGACACACTCAAGCTCTGAGGTGATAAATCCGTTCATCGGGATGTCTGCATGTGTGTTTATTCAGTGACCTGCTCTAGAACTGAAAACTGGAGTTGTGGAAGGTGAAGACAAGTAGACTGTAGGTGTGAGTCTTTCGTCTCCTCTGTTCAGAGCTAAATACTATCCTCTGTATTCCACTTACTCCATGGTTCATGCAGTATTATGTTGTGGAGATCCCCATTAGTTTAAAATAATCCTAATTTCATGACCCTAACATTATATAATTTGGGAAATTTCAAATATTTGCTACAAAACTTCCCACACTGATCTGCCAGTTGTAAGTTAATGGATTGGTGTGGGGGTGGGTTAAGGGTTAATTCAGGTAATGTGTGATAGTCACTATGATGGTTTATAATGCTCAGTGATCAATTACAACAAAGGAGGATTCAAGTTTTGAGTAAGCCTTTAATGTGGTTTGTGTTCCTTTAAACAATAAAATACAATCTTCATCAGAAGGCAAAACCATAGTTATTTAAAATGTACATATTGGGCCTATAGGCAGTGAGCTAAAGAGGCACTGTTCTGGAGCGAACCCATTGCCCCATAGAGGACAAATGAAGATTCACTAAATTCCTGTTGACTTTTGGCTATGTCTGTAACATCTGAGAGAGTGAAAATTCCCAGTTTTAACCCTCTGGAACTGAAAGGGTTAAGTAATTTTCAATATTTCATCTGTTATTGCTCCAGAATTGCAACTCTGTACCTAACTGAATATACTCCATGGATATTACTGTAGTGAGACCACATCCGAATGGCTTTGCGTGATGGACTGTTCGATACTAGAACAGAGAAGGGCAACATGTGTCCCTCCAGATGTGGAGGACTAAACTTCCCTTGGTGGGAGTTGTGGTTCGCTACTGCTGGGAGGGCCTTGGTTTGCCCTTCCTTGTTCTAGAAGCTAAAAAGCCAGTTTAAAATAGATCCCGTCATGTCCATATATTTGACTTGCTTATCAGCTATATACCAGAGCTCCACCTTTATTACTAACTTGCAAGTAGAATATAAAGTTGCACCCAGATGTTGTTTAGGGTAGGCAACCGTGTAAGGCCAATAGTTCAGGCAAGTGGGACCTTGTGAAGAGCAGTCGGAAATCTCTGGTTTGTAGTTAATGTGGGAGGCGATGTGCACGTGGCACGAGATTGAAGAAATTGCCCACTGTAAAGGGCAAGGGATAGGAAATTCAGTAATAAATTTCCAGCCATCTATAATTTGAGACTGCTTTTTAAAGGGTCACGTTCTACCTTCTGGTGTTTGTTAAATGAACTAGTGGATTTTGCTAACTTTATCCCTGCCCTTGCTTGCTCATCTGATTACACTCCTCAGGGGAATAAGGTTAAGGACAGGCTGTTGGTAACTAGAGCATTTTCAGGGCTTTGGTTTAGCAGATGGGATGCCTGGCTATATCCATACATCTGTCTGCCTGCTGTGACAGCTGAGAAGGCTACTGCGCATTGTATTATTTTGTTCTTTTCATCTCAACAAACGGATACTGTGTAATAAGAGGGTTTAAAAAAAAAAAAGAAAAAAAAAAAAAGAAAAAAAAGGACCACTTAAAGGGTTATTAACCCCCAGGGCTGCTACAAACATCTCAAGCACATTGCTTTGCAATGTGTTGTACACATATCTGACGTTCAAAGGGTTAAGGTGTACCCTCTTAATATAGGTTTTAATTGCTCTTAAGGAGCATTAACCGTTTGAGTTCCAGAGGGGTGCAAAATGCATTGCTTTAGACTTGGCATAAAGTGCTATAGGGTGCTCCCAAAACAGGTTAATTTTTCAAATATTAACTTTACAGAGAATATCTAAATTCTCCTCAAAGTAAATTTTGTTTTATGCTGACAATTTTATGTAAAGTAATGTGGTCATTTTGTTCAGCTGGGCCAGTGGTAGGCAACATGTCTCTCCAACTGTTTAACTACAGCTTCCGTGATCCCAACAAAGTTGGTCTGAGATTAAGGGAGTTGAAGTCCCCGTCAGCTGCAGTGACCTGCTCCAAGCCTAGGCAAATGTAGTGTGTGTGTCTGTGTGTCTGTGTGTCTGTGTGTCTGTGTGTCTGTGTGTCTGTGTGTCTGTGTGTCTGTGTGTCTGTGTGTCTGTGTGTCTGTGTGTCTGTGTGTCTGTGTGTCTGTGTGTCTCTGTGTCTCTGTGTCTGTGTGTCTCTGTGTCTCTGTGTCTCTGTGTCTCTGTGTCTGTGTGTCTCTGTGTCTCTGTGTCTGTGTGTCTCTGTGTCTCTGTGTCTGTGTGTCTCTGTGTCTCTGTGTCTGTGTGTCTCTGTGTCTGTGTGTCTCTGTGTCTCTGTGTGTGTGTCTTACTCCTAGCCTAGTCAATGTCGGATGCATGTGTGTCTCCTACTCGTAGCCTAGCAAGTGTAGTGTGTGTGTGTGGCCTAGCCAGTCTTGTGTGTGTGTCTCCTACTCTAAGCCTATCCAGTCTAGTGGGTGGGTGTGTCTCCTGCTCGTAGCCTAGCCAATATAGTGTGTGTGTCATATTTGTAGCCACTTCATGTGTTCACCAATATGCTTATAGTTATTAATTGTTTTTGTTTTCTATCTTTTTCATTTTAGGGACAGCCACCAGACTGCCTGACACTGCATGGTCCAAAAGAATTAAGGAATTATGGAATGACACAAAAGAGAGTGGTCAAGTATTAACTGATTTGAGGACAAACACCTCAGTGAGGTGAAGCACAATCTGACGCTTGTGGCTCCAGGAAGTGGAGCTCAGAAATAAAATAACTAAACATGGCTGATCCCGGCATGATGAGTTTATTTGGGGAAGATGGGAATCTTTTTAGTGAAGGGTTAGAGGGCCTTGGTGAATGTGGTTATTCTGAAAATTCTGTGGGTTCCTTGGCACAACAAATGCCAATGGATCAAGGTTTTGGTACTTTGCAGTCGCCGCTCCATCATAATCCAAGCAGTCAAAACCAAGCCAAGCTGACCCACTATGATCACTATAACCAGTATGAGCCACAGAAACTTCACATGATGGACCAGCCCAACAGAATGATGGCTAACACTCCTGGGAATGGCATTGCTTCTCCACATTCACAGTATCACAGCTCGCCTGTTCCTCAGGTTACTCATGGGGGTGGCCAGATGGGAGTTTATCCTAGTATGCAGAATGATAGACATGGGCCGCCATTTGTGGACAGTGGCTCTATGTGGGGTCCTAGGGCTGTGCAGGTGCCAGATCAGATCAGACCACCATACCAGCAAGCACAGTCACAGCAGCAGCAACCAACCCCTTCTGGGCCCCAAGGTCCTCCTCACCCTCAGCATGTTCAACAGATGGGAAATTACATGGTCCGAGGGGATTTTGCAATGCAACAGCATGGTCCACTACAGTCACAAAGGATGAATCAGTTTTCACAAGCTCAAGAAGGTCTTAATCAGGGGAATCCTTTCCTTGGTGCTGCAGGGCCAGGTCACTTATCTCATGTACCCCAGCAAAACCCCAACATGGGACCTTCAATGCGTCATGCAGTTCCACAATTCCATCACCATCCCCCCAATACTCTTCATGGAGAGTCTGTTGCTCACAGTCCTAGATTTTCTCCTAATCCTTCTCAGCAGGGTGCAGTTAGGCCACAGTCCCTTAATTATAATTCTCATAACCAGTCTGTACCTTCACCTACTTTAAACAACTCAGGGCAGTATTCCCGGTATCCTTATAGTAACCTTAATCAGGGATTAGTTAATAATACAGGAATGAATCAGAATTTAGGCCTTACAAACAACACTCCAATGACACCATCTGTACCTAGATACCCTAATGCTGTGGGGTTTCCATCAAACAGTAGTCAAGGACTGATGCACCAGCAACCTATTCATCCTAGTGGCTCACTTAACCAAATGAACACACAAACTATGCATCCTTCACAGCCTCAGGGAACCTATGCCTCACCACCTCCTATGTCACCCTTGAAAGCAATGAGTAATCCAACAAGTACCCCTCCTCCACAAGTTAGGCCTGGGAGTGCTGGGATACCTATGGATGTTGGAAGTTACCCAAATATGCCCCACCCTCCTCCAAGTCACCAGCCCCCTGGCAGTATGGGCATGGGGCAAAGGAACATGGGCCCTAGAAACATGCAACAGAGCCAGGCTTTCATGGGGATGTCTTCAACACCAAGGGAGATGGGTGGGCACATGAGACCAAATGGCTGTCCTGGAGTTGGCCATGGAGATCCGCAGGCAATACAAGAAAGGATGATGACTGGCCAACAGCATCCCACTCATCAATCTTTTCAGCAGCAAATGGCAAACTGTCAGCCTCATCCAGCTATGCACCATCAGTCCTCACCACCATCACATTCCCATCACCAAGGGTGGACTCCACTTCACCAGTCACCTCAGAATACCCCTCAGAAAGTGCCTGTTCATCAGGTAAGCACATACTCATCAGAGTGCCTGGAAATCCTTTTTGCTTCCCATTCCAAGGGAGGGAGTTTGTGACTTAATGTATTTGGTTTAATGCTTTAGATCTTGTCCCTGCTCGCTGTGGCTTGGGAACTTCCTGCTTTGTGTGCAGAAGACTGTTCTTTAAATATTGTAAACGGAGCCGTATGCAACAACAGGAAGCGTGATCAGTATTGTTAGGTCAAATGTTGCTGATGTTTTTATTTAAGGTCCTTTAAATGCATATTACTCCTCCGAATGCCAGAGAGGATGTGCAGCACATTAAAGGGGTGATGTCACATTTTGTGTCTACATAGCCTAGTCTACACATGCATTAAAACTTGTAATTTGAGTAGCTTTTAGGGATCTAACATAAAATAAAACATTTTACAGATGCTACATGATATTAAAAATTATATAGCGGTTAGAAGTTGCTGTTCCTTTAAAGGGTTAGTAATGTCTAACATTTACTAACCCTAATTTTGAAGGTATTAAAAAGATAATATTAATGTGCCAAGTTGTATCTCTCAAATCCCCTTTTCCAGATGTCAGCAAGTAGCTAACGTCAGGAGATCCCACACCAGCCGGCGGCTCTTCAGTGGAGCTGAATGAGTGATATCGAAGAACAAATACTTCAGTGGAATGGTGTGCAAAGTGTTCTTGCTAACCGAGCACACGTTGTAGACCGTTCCAGTGAAGTATCTGTTTTTTGATAGCTCTCATTCAGCTCTGCTGTAGAACTGCAGTCAGCCTACACAGATCCACTACTGACAGCTTTACCGCTCGACAGCAGGAGGAGGGAACTTTCAGTGCTTATATCTCTCAAACTGTAAAGGTTTGAGAGATACGACCTGGCACATTAATATTATCTTTTTAATACCTTCAATATTATCCCTTTTGAGTGTTCCGTGTCCTCAGTTCATCACTTTGCAATGCGTTGGTTGCTTCTCATAACATTTAAGGTGTTAAATGCCCCATTTAAAAGGATCTACACACCTCTACACTGGTGTCTGTTCAGAAGGAGGCCTTGCCCTCAGATGTCACTTGCATGCTCTTACAGAGCGACCGTGCAGAAGACATGAGCCATTGTAATGTATTCTGTTAGTAGTGGGACAGCCCCAGCCTCCCACTACTGACAGAATGCGTTACATTGGATTGTTTCTTCTGCACCATTACTCACTGTGTGTTGTCATGGGACCAATTGCAAAGGCTTCTGGGCGCTACCCCCCCCCCCCCCCACACACACACACACAGTGCAGCATGCTCCCACTATTGCTGCTAATGCAGTCAAACCCACCAAAAAAAGTGATGTTTAGGATGAAAATGGTAAGCGTTAGTCATGGTGCTAAAGCATACTTTGTGCTTTAATACTGATATTGTTCGGGGTGGTCTGAGGTGGTGGTTCTCTCCTTTAATTCAGTAAGCATGTGTGTGACCCCTACAGTGCAGTTTGATTTCTCCAGAAGAGCATTGTTTTGTTTTTTGTCCAAGGCCATTGTATCAACGTAGTGCTTTTATAGGCACAAAACTGATAGCATAGTCCATGTGTATAAATGTCAAGTGAAACTGATAGTAAATGTGCAATTGGCTTGCTCCAGAACAAAGTTGGACTACAACTATTTTAAGTTGAACTGTTAACCCATTGAATGCTAGAGGTCTCCAACACACTGCTTCATAGTACATTGGAGTTCTCTTTAGCATTTGAGTTGTTAAAAGGTCCTTTTATGAAGGTGAATTTTAGGAGTGTACTGGTATTTGTCCTTTGTGATGCAGGTGGAGAGCTCCATTTTTACACCCTTTGCTGATATCCTCAGCCAATGCATTGCACACCTCTCTGGTGTTAAAAGGAAACCCTTTGCTATTGTGTTAGTGCTTATAATGTAGAGTACAAAGTAACCTTTTTTGTTCTGGGTTACTGATCTGTTTAACCCTTTGAGTGCCAGATGGGTACAAAACACATTGCTCTGCAATGCGTTATGTACTTCTCTGGTGCAAAAAAGGTTAAAACACTGGATTTGAATTGGCAATTTGCTAATGTGCGTTTAACCCTTTGAGGACCAGAGAGAAATGCAACATGATGTCCTTATAAGGTTAATTATTGTACAGAACACTTTATTTTATACACAGAAGCCTCAGTAATAAAAGATCACATGACTTTGTATAAACATTTAGAATACGTTGGATAAATATTGTGTGTACACGGTATGGTTTCTGTTATCGTCATCAGTACGGCAGATGTCCATTTTATTTTTAGTCCTTCCCATTCAACATATCGTGGGATAAGCCCCCAGGAAATTCCAGGCATTTTTATGTGGCTACATGAAAAATTAATAAAATTACGGTTTCTAGGCAAATCCCCTGCTTTCATTTTAGAGTGTTCAGTTGATAAATAAACCCAATTGCTGGTACCGGCTGTGTATATGTGGTACATTGTATAGTTGGCTTAAAAACAATGACCAGCTTAAAAATGAAAAGGTCCTTTAATAATTTTCTTTATACCTACTAATCAGTAGTAGATCTAGTGAACGAAGGCAATTTACAATGAATTGGAGGTCCAAACATATTTTGCATAATTACTGAAATATTCTAAACTTGAACTTCTTTATCTCCCTAAAGTTGGCTGGATCCTGGTGGTTTGCACCTGCTGCAGCAATGGTAGTTCAGCCCTACTACTGATGTAATGCAACACCCCCACCTATTCTTGTCCATTCCTGGTGATGCCACTTACTGGACTCTGGGAACTCCTTATGTCATACTCAATATCAGTTTGTTCAACTGCTTAATGAGACACATGAAATATCTCTTAATTGGTCTAGAAAAATAAGATGGTGACATATTCACAAGCCAATCACAGTGAAGCAGATCACATGGGGTGTGTGTGTATTAAAACAATAGTGTTACCTGACTTCTAAAATAATTTGCTTTATTCATTATGCTAAGAGGTGCAGTTCTGGATCAATCCAACCACACCATAGCATGGAAATGAAAACCCCATAAATCGCCAGTCAATAACTCCCCAATAATGGTGATTTCAACCCATTGGATGCTATTGAGATCTCCAACATTGCTTTGGTGGGTTCTCTTGCATTTAAGAGGTTAAAAGCCCCTTTTAAATCAATGGGAATTTTCATTTCCTTCCTATAATTCAGTTTCCTCCAGAATTGTGCTGATTTAGCTTGAAGAAGGCTCTTAATTTGTGAAACGTTTATTTCAAGCAGTACATGTGTCGAACCCTTGGATAATAGTTTTCTCCATTGCACTGCTCTGCAATGTGTTTAAGACCTATCTAGAATCCAAGAATTTAACCCTTTGAGTGCCAGAGGGGTAAGCAGCGCATTGCTTTGCAATGTGTTGCATACCCCTCTGGCACTTAACCCTTTGAGTACCAGAGGGGTACGCAACGCATTGCTTTGCAATGCGTTGCGTACCCCTCTGGCACTCAAAGGGTTAAACTGATTCTAAAGCCTATTTGCTGGAAGATTTAATCAGACTTAATTTTTCAGTTGCTTCGTATTTAATGTGCCATTTAGTTCCGATGCTGTGAAATAAGGTTGCTTGTGGTTTGGCTAAAGCCTGTGAAGGAATATTTTAAGATGCCTTCTGCAGTACAGGAACAGTTTTTGCTCCTTGGGGAAGGACAGCAAGAAATGCCTATTTGTTTTTCCTAGAACACAAATTGCAACTTCATGCTAAAACCTATAACTTTATTTTGCCAGTCCAAGGCTTTTAAATCACAGTATTGAGACAAATGTTGGATCAGGCCAGTGAAGTGCAAATATAAAAATGAACAATTTCTCCCCTGTTTAGATGTTGGGAATTTCTTTTGGATTTATCTACAAGGACACAAGTTGCTTCTGTGTCCCTGCAAGGACCCTTTTTATTTAGTTTTCATAGAAGGAATTCTCAGTGGAACAACACAGTCATGGATGAGAACAGGAAGGTTTAAGCAGATTATAGTGTGGGGTCTGTTTTGATTTTAGGTTCAGAGCCTAATTTGCCAATGATGCTCCTGGTCCTCGAGTGTTGCCATCAGTACATGAAATCAGGTTATGCCTTCTTGTGCACATGTGGATCAAGTAACATAACTGAACCACTGACTGATCAAGTGGACTATACAAGGGCACTTGGGGGGTGGGGGTGTTCCCGTTGCTCAGAAACCCCCTTTGAACTCTTGCCGCCATTACATTTTGGAAAGACAAAGCTTTAGCACCCAGTACTGAAACCTTTGCTGCTGTTGTACATTTTAGCTAATTTCCAGCTGTTCATCATCCTCGGGGTGGGGGTGGGGGCATTTCCTGTGTGGATTATGGGGAGTGTAGCCCAATCAGAGCTGGACTTTTGCTATGGGATGTGAAATTGCCTCAGCCTGCCCAATTGCACAAAAACAAAATTCTAGATATTGTTGGTTTTTCATTTTTTTTTTTTTTTTTTTTTTTTTTTTTTTTTTTTTTTTTGTGAAATCCATCCCTGGAAAACCCTATGTTTGTACCTGCTCGAGCAGTGTTAACATGAAAACATGCACTGCTGATTGACTTGAGGACCAGGAGTGAACTAAAACATTGAACATTTTGCAGCCAATCAAGGGTGCATGACTATAGATGTATAAAATGTAGGTGCCAGAAGAATTTTAGGAGCTTGATCTTGGACTTCTGGGATTTTTTTTTTTTTTCCCACCTGTGGAGATGGCTGTCCCTGTTCTAGGAGCTCAGATTGATTCCTTTATGTGAATGTTAGTTATTACAGTGCTGTGTGAGATTTGCTAAATAAAGTGTTTATAACTGCAGCTATCTAAAACTAGTATTTCATTCTTGTGTTTAAAAATAAATAAATAAAATTAATTAAAAAAAAAAAAAAATTAAAAATGGGGCAGAGCAAATAGTGTCCAAGTGTAGTAGTCCACAGTAGATACTGGCATTAATCTTCAGCCATCCTGTCCCTCCAGACAGGTACTCTCACTGAAATGAGGCTCCCCCATCCTCCTGGATCTAGAACTTGTACTGGTAATTTTCACCCTAGGCTAGTGGTGGTCTCTCTCCCAGTAAAACTGCTCTTTTGTATCCATGGGTGACAGCTCCAATCCACTATTTGGAATTTTGTAGAATCCAACTTCCAACTTCAACTATATATCGGAGCTAAACCAGAGGAGGAATAATCTACAGCCCAACTGTGAGGGTAATCTGTAAAGTGTTTTACAGTATTATATAAAGGAATGGGGCTTGAGGATAGCATTAAAAATACTTTAATATTTTCACAATAAAGTACAATAAATATTAACAATATAACAAGTAGAGAAGAATACTATAAAAAGGTGGGCACTCTACCACAAAATATAATTATCACTACTCGCCCGGTGCAGCCTGAAAAATTAAATAACACATTGTAGATGAAAAACGTCTTGAGGAAGACCCCAAGGGGTCAAAACGTTGATCTTTCAAATACCTAATGAAAAGTTATTTTTTATTTTCATTAGACCCAAGTGTGCGCCTGCTGCTTGATTTGTTATATATATTTGAGTGTGTAATTTAAAAATATAATATACAAAACTCAAATCTACATGTTTTCTGGCTCTATTATGCCTCTTTTCTGTCAATTGTAAATCTGAAGGTGTCCACCATTATCATCCTTCTTCCTCCTGCCCAAACTGAAAGTGAATGCTACTCAGCATTATCACTTATGGTCCTTGCATTCCAACACTGAACTGCATACAGAGGAAGCCTCTTTCTTCCATAATTACCCTGTTGTGCTAGAGATTCCCATAAGTATCACTTCTTCTGTGCCTCTCAGTATTGTATTTCCTATTTAGTAGTTTCACTGCTGGTATGCATAAAAGGGAAAGGAAATTGCCCCTTTTAATCTCTATTAGAGTCTAAATATATATTACAAATTGATATAAGAATGCTGCACATATTATATTGTCTATTTACACAGCCACCAATCAATTCGAAAATACCAGACACATTTATTATATGCTCAGTACATATTTTAAATATACACACGAGGGGAAAGCCAACCTTGATCAACTAGCATTAATGATTCTTAACCCCTTGAATGCTAAAGAGGTTTGACACAAGATCAAAGTGGGCCAGTCACCCTAAATAACGTTCCTACATTTTAAATTTACATTAAAAACCGCCAATAACTTTGGCCTGCATTGCACTGCAGTTTAACCCTTTCAGTGCCAGTGGCATGCAACACATTACAAAGCAATGCTTTGCATACCCCTCTGAAAGGGTTAATAACTGTCAAGTGTTACATCTGCATAATCCTCCATAGACTTCAACAGGAATCTGTTAACTAAAACAAGTGACAATTTAGCAATTGCAATGTAATGTGAATCTTTCTTAGCTTTAGAATATGCTGTCTCATGGTTGCAAGGGTATATTATTTGCAGATATGTTCTGTTCAAAAGGTGTTGCAGTTCAAATGTGCATCCCCCCCCTATTGGCAGCTATTATCAGTGACTGTAATATTCCACAGGATGATGAACCAACAGCACTACTGTAACATTTCAGACCATGTTGGTACTGCACCCCACCAAAAAATATCCAAGTTTGAGTTGTAATAACATTTGAAGAAAACCATTCACAGTAATGGATTTACCTTCCCCCACCCCTCCTGTTTTACACCATCCTATATAATAATTCGCCAAGTTGTGTGTAACGCCCAACATGCGCAGTAGACACTGCTGCGCGTGCGGCAGTCATGCGCAGTAGAGACTGCCCGCGCCGCGGCTGATACAGAGTGTATCAGTCGAGGCGCGGGCAGTCTCCACTGCGTGTGACTGCCCCACGACCGGCCGCCAGAGGCTCTGTATCAGCCGAGGCGCGGGCAGTCACACGCAGAGGCACTGTGGCCCGTGTAACAGGCTGTTCAACTAGTATGTAATAATCATCTCTCTATAGCAGTGGTTCTCAATCTTTTTTTGTTCGGGGCGCCCCTAACATGTAATCTAGAACATTCGGGGCACCCCTAACCTATTTAATGTACTTTATCAAGGGCATAAGGAGGGTACAATACATAAATATACAGTTATTATTATGTTTTATAATCATAAAAACAAAACTAAATATATTGTGCATAACAATTTCTATAAATCTTTTTTTAAAAGTCCATTTTTGTTAGTCTTCATGGAAAACATGGGGCACCTTAAGTTGATATCCGTGGCACACCAAAGTGCCACGGCACCCTGGTTGAGAATCACTGCTCTATAGGTATATAGAGCCCTATCCCATCTGAATGTATTTCATCTTTCTATATGTGTCTCTATGTAAACCTACATTGTACTGAGCCAGGCAGAAGTGGAAGTTAAACTATTAAATTACTTTAAAACCACCTCTTATTGTATTCTGATAGCTGTAGTGTACAGGCATCTTTCACCATGAATTACAGATGTGCACACGTTTTCTGTGACATGTTAAAGGCATACTTGGGTTTCAAAGGTTGGAACCATTGCGTATGACAGTGAACCCAAAAAACACTCAAAAGATCAAATGCTAGTGCCTTGGGGTTTATGAATATAAAAGAAAAGTGGGTGTTTGTATGTTTATATAGTGCCATACATGTACACAGTGCTATGCAGAAGTAGTACAATACAAAAAAAGCACAGAACAGGGTTGACCCTTTGAGTTCCAGAGGGGTGACAAATCTGTTTTTCCAAAATATGTCTAAAACTACCACACTTGGTAGTTTTATTGGGATAAAAGGGTATTGTAGACTAACCTAACTCTTCCTAACTGCTTCTATTTTCTGTCTATCATTTGGTGAATGCACAGTTCCAGCGCTTGTATAAAATCACTTTAGCCTCCCAGATTATATATCCTCCTGTACTAGTTTATATGATTATATACCCTCCTGTACTAGTTTATATGATTGTATACCCTCCTGTACTAGCTTATAAAAACTCTGGCCGCATGATGTTATCATTTTTGGACACCTGTTATCATATGGGCCTCGCCTACAGCTCCTGTTTAAGTCAATAGGAGTTGTAATTAGTATTTACATGGGGAACTTAAATTCAGCCAGCAACGGTGTTGCTCAGCTCAAGCCATATGTGAGGTGCTCCACAATCCCGCTTGCGGGTGGGTAGGTATGTCTGATGACTTACTGCATTGACATCCTACAGGGGTTGCCATACACTGGAAGCTGCTAGGAGCATTGCCCCCCCCCCCCAGTCATCCAAATGAATGATCTGTACAGTGGTCACAGACTGTAGTGCAGATTTCCACTGCATTCTACTATGGAAAGTGTATACAGCAAGAGGCTTGAATAGCTATAACTCACCATTTGTTTGCTTGATCCACCTTATGCACATCCATTGATAAAATTGTAATGAGTTTGGGTTCTAACAAGAATTTACTTTAAATTGGGCTTTAACTCCTGCATTGTAGACCTCTGTAGCCCTCGGAGGGTTAAAAGTCCCAATTAAATCAATGGAAAATTGAGGAATTTCAAAATGTCCCCTACAATGCAGTTGGTTTGCCCCCAAATTGCTCTTCATCTTTATATATCTGCCTTTCTGGTGACCTGGATATTCTCCAGAGCTGTCAGGCGACTGACTGATTATTCCCATTGCTGGTAGTAGAATCATGTTGACCTATATGAGCAGATTTCTGGTGACATTTCATTATATCTGTTCATACTTTCTGTATGCTGGGAAGCATGGTGGAAAGGGACCATTTTATTCATTATTAAGTAATGGGAATTTGCTTTGTTTGCATGCACAGTATTACCAGATGTATGACATTGAAATGCACTAGCACATGGGCCGTACTGATTGTCATCTGTTGTGTAGACAGAAATCACAGCTGTTAGGTGTGTGCACATTTGTGTGCCCTGCAGTTCAGGCTTCCTGTTACTGTACCGCATTAACGCCTTCTGTACAAATGAGAGGCGCAGCTTCATTGGAAGTAACCAACACATGTCTGTACAAAGCTGATTTTGACAGACTCCTCTACTGCTTACAACTTGTCTGCAGTGTGGATTTATTTTAGCATAACATCATTACTGCAATATAGAGGACAAATAATGATAGTCACCAGATTCCCACTGACTTAAATGGTGCTTGTCCTGTTTGGTGCAGTTGGTTCTCTTCAGAATGTCGTCTTTGTGTTTGTCTCTTGGCTTTCTACTACATGTTTGTGTGATGTGCATAATAAACCTCTGTACGCTAGAGAAAACTCCAGCGGATTGTGAAGCAAGGGAGATGTCTTTCATTCAAGGGGTTAAACACAAACGTATTTTTTATATAAAGGGCTTCATTTTAGTTTCCTCTTTATCTGAATTCATGTTCTCGCCCTGTGGTGGACCACCCTGAGGCTGCATGTGGTCCTCTAAAGCATCTTCTGTGGCCCTCAGTCTGCTCTCTGGTACAGTAGGAAAAAGAGAAATTCTCTGACGTGTGCACAGTAGAGAATGCCCCTGACAGTCCCTTTAGTATGAGTATCAGTCCTGCAACAGTCTACCATTCGGCTATGACTGCCAGCCACACATACAGCCAGCCTCTATGAACCATACCCACATGTGTATAAGCAAAGCAATCTCTACTGTTCTGTGCCGCAGCACTAATGCTCCTATTAGTCCCTGCTTTCAGATGCACAGACACTGAGACGGCAGAGGCCAGACACCAGCACCTGAACTGTGCACAGACACTACAAAAACCTGCACCACTAGCCAGTGAGGGAGATTATTTTTATGAAGCTCCTCTCTTATTGGCTGGCTGCTGTGTAACAAAGTGGGGACAGTGTCAATTAGGGCGGATTGTAAGAAACGTGCAATCACTAGTTACAGTGTAATTTTGTTGCAAAATGATTAGCACCAAAAGGTTACTGAATTGCGCATGTTTTTGTTTTTTTCTCAATTCAAGAACATTTGCTAATTTTTTTTTAGCAAATCCATTTCAAAAAGTGGGTGTGGCTAAAGTCTACTGTTTTGTGAGAGAATTAGCAATTGCTCCTAATTCAGCAAAGCAGTTAGCACACCTTTTCATACGTCTGACTAACTTGAGCAATTGCATTCTACATTCCTATTCTATTCCCCCAACTCTCCTGTGTGTGTGTGTGTGTGTGTGTGTGTGTGTGTGTGTGTGTGTGTGTGTGTGTGTGTGTGTGTGTGTGTGTGTGTGTGTGTGTGTGTGTCTCATAGCTTGTGCTCTTCATGACTAACCAGCTCTAGCCAGTCAGAGGCAGAAGTTGCCACCTAGGATAACCACATGTCCTGAATTTCCTTGGACACTACCGTATTTTAAATGCGTGTCCAGCAGGCAGCCTCCATCAAAGGCCTGATATATGAAGCCTTCGTAGCATAGAGCAATACCCACTGACTTTTATGGCTCAAAACCCAATGTATAAGGTGGCCAGATATCCATACCTGGAGTCCCTGGAGGGGACCTGTGAGCCTGGAACTGGAGTTGTTACACTGAAGACTCACAAAAGCCAGAGTATCGGCCTCTGTCCTTGGGAGATAAATCATTCCTAGGTATGCAGATATCCATTTAAATGCGTGAAACTAATGGAAAACACACACTGCAGGATTGCACTGATTTCCTGTTCAGTCCCGCAGAAGGAAGTTTTCATAGGTGTCCATTTCAAATGATATCTGGTGACCTTATCCCCAAGCTTTGGTCTACAAGTACATGGAACTGTAGCTCCTGTTTGCCATAAAGATGTTAGGGCTCAGTTCTCCCTCTATTGTACAGTGGAGGCTATTTTCTTGTATCCCAGTACATGCTACTTTCTATCACAACAGTTAGTAGGAAATTCTTCCTCTAGTGTTTGAAACTGTTCTGCTTCTCAGAAATCAGAATACACACACACACACACACACACACACACACACACACACACCCCCCCCATCCAATGCAATCAGTGTGGGGACCCAGGTCCTGTGACGCAGTAGTGCAGTTTGAAGGAGCATTACTCTGCCCCATTCAGCAGTGTACCTGAAAGGCAGAACAGAAATGTTTTGTCTCTAGCGCACACAGACCCACACACACCATTTTCACAGTAAAAAGCTCCCATACTGCAAAAAACAGTCCTCCATTTAGACTTAATGTCTTGTCATTACCCCTGGGTGCTAGGGAGGTCTCCAACACATTGCAATGCATTGGAGACTTATCTAGCATTCAAGCAGTTACTATACTTTTTTCAACTGTTACTTAGAATTTTTAACCAGAACATCCTCTGGTGGAGTGCCACATATGCCACCTTGTGGGGGTGAATCTGGTCGCCAGCCCCTGTTCTCTAACCTGTTGTGCTAAGCTGCAGTGTGCAAAATAACAGGTGGTGAGTGATAGGACTTGGCCACTGTGGGGTATTTAATGAAGTGTAGATATACATAGTTCATATATAAAGATGTCTCTGTGTGCTACGCTCTGTGTAAACAATTCCCTCAGTAAAACTAGCATTAATAAATGGGGATCCTTGTCTTCCAGATTAACCCATGAGACATCCCATAGACACACCGTGCTTAGGCTTTTTTTTTTTTTTTTTTGCTAAAACCCTATTTTTATATAAATATCTTTGCTATGGACAGGACTGCTGTCTTCAAACTCTGCTCATGGCAATCTAAACCCTTTGAGTGCAAGCAATGCATTGCATACCTCTCTAGCACTCAAAGGGTTAAAGACCAGTGTGTGTACAAAGCACTGTTTTGAAATGTGTTCAACTCCCTTCTGTTCCTTAACCCACTGAGCTCCAGAGGGGTATGGAATGCATTGCAAAGCAATGCATCCTGCACACCTCTGGCACTCAAAGGGTTAAATGGTTAAGTAGACTGCCAGCAACTGTCATGTCCACCTTCATGGACATTATATCCAGGACTGAGTGAAGATTCATACTGCGGGCATGATAAAGTGCATTGGATCCATAAAATAACACAGAAATTGGAGAAGTGATCTCACTAGAGAATTCACCTCCGCTTTATCACGCCTTAGTGCATAACCCCTTTATCTTTTGAAGAAATGCACAAGGACAAAATCCATGTGGACCACTAGGGTTTTCTGACAATTATAGTGGTAAGGGGGTTACATTGGGTAGTAGTTCTTCTGTAAGGACCAGGTGAATGTGCAACATAGAAATTGAATTGCTGCAAAGTTTTGAGGTAGTTTAACTTTATTCCTATTGATGTCTATTTGACATGGTATAAGCACCGCTCTGCTTAACATGTTCAAGAATGGCTGCTTACCATTGGTGGAAGCATGTAACAAATCCCATTTGAATTAAATTGTGCTTTTAAACGTTTGAGTGCCAGAGGGGTATGGAACACATTGTCCCCTGTGTTATAGTTGGTTTACTCCAAAATAACTCCAGGCCATTTTTAGTATAGTGTTGAGCAAATTGGGGTCCTCCAGCTGTTGTGAACTAAGCTCTCATTGTACCCAGCCCCAGATTGTCCATTGCTCCCTGTCTTAGTACATCAGTTCTTATGAGCCACTCTTTTTACTGACAACAGATTCGGGGGCTCTAATCACAAAGTGGATGGAAGAGAAGAAATAAACAAGCGCATATTATATATATATATATATATATATATTTTTATAATCTATACACTACTATGCATCACAACATGTTGTACATGCTTTTAATTATCAATGGGTTAAAATAAAACCTTACTATTCCTTTTAAAATGAAGGCCAATCTGAACAGAAGCCATCTGACCTTCTCAGACTTCCCTTCCAGATGTGCTTTCTAGGAAACCTGCAGGGTATCTTTTCTCTGCACACCCCCATGTTCTGATAGGTACTGCCAGTAAATGACAAACTAGCCACTAGCTAGGTAGGACATCGCTGTTGAGTTCAGGAGAATTGCAGCTCCGTGGGCGTATTTACAGCCTCTTTAAAATATAAATGCTGTCCATTGTAGGCTGTATGCAGAAAGAAAAGAGGAGCAGTTCTGAACAAAATGAATAAACTAATGTCTGTATAGGACTGTGTAAAATTCTCTTTGACTGAAATGCAACTTTGTAACACCCTTTAATGCTATAGGTCTGTAATGTTTCGGTTTGCATTCAATGGGGTCAAAATGTGGTTTTAATTTAAAGGGATAGTAATGTTTCATAATAAAAGCAGCTCTAATTAATCTTCATAGTATTTGGGCCATAGAGAGTGCTATTTCGTTGTCGTCCAATACAGGTTACTGGTAACTTTTGGAAGTGATCCTCCCCTTTAAGTAGGCAGGAACAATTCTAGAAATGACTGCAGGGGGTGGAGCCTACCTTCCCTCCTTGGCTGCAGCTAGCCAACCAGCTCCAGAAAGATATGTTATTGGTGAAGATAACACAGGCAAGAGTTACAGTTCTGCTATAGTTTTAGAAACTTTAGTTTTCTGTTAGATATGGAATACCACCATTAGGTGGATTACCATAACTGACAATGCCCTTAGATGTGGCTAGCTCAGTATCCAGGTGCTTTTTGTGGACCTTAAGCCCTGAGGGGGAAAAATTCTTGATTCCAAGTGCTTCCCCAGGAGTTACCCACTGATGTTACTACTTATTATATGGTAATCTGAAGACAGAAGATCTGCAGGAAAGGTGAGCAACCCTTTGAGTGCTGCAGGTCCACTTGTCCCACAGTGCCCCTCCGCACAGAGTTGTTCCTGGGAGTTCTTATTGCACACTCCTGCACTCACTGGGTCTTTTCTGTTATGTCTGTCAGTGTTTGGAGCAACTTTATGTGGTAAATGAACCCTTTAAAGGGGAACTACCACCCCGCAATAACTTAAGCTTGATTGATTGCTCATCTGGCGACTAGCTGCTTAGTAGCGCTAGTCGCCAGAAATATTACCTGTTCTGCAGATATCGGCGTTTTACCGATGGTGACAGGAGCAGGAAGCACGGATGTCTCTTCACAGTGACGTCCGTGCGCCTGTGCTTTCAGTCCCTTTTGAGCCTATAAAGCCCCATATTTGTTTTCCACCTAACCCCACTATGTACCTCCTAGTGGCTGATAAGTGGAAATCTTCGGACAGAAAGCCTTCTGTCTCTAAGAAGTTTGCTAAGCTTTACCCCTTTTCTGAGGCGGCGCTTGCACAATGGGTTCATCCCCCTAAGGTGGAAGCACCTGTCTCCAGGCTATCTGTCTACCGCCTTACCAGTTTCTAATGCATACGCTGAAGGACTGGACTGACAAGAAGCTTGAGGTTTCCCTCAAGTCCATTTTTGCCACTGCTGGTACTGCCATGCGTCCAGCATTCGCTGCGGCATGGGTTAACTGGGCCATTGCGATCTGGACTGAACAACTCACCCTAGCTGTATGTCAGGGTGATTCATCTTCGGATACGTTGCGGTTTCTTGCCAACATATCTGAGGCCCAGCACTATGTTTCTGCTGCCTATTTGATGCTATCTGTCTGGTGGCAAGGGTTTCCACAATGTCTGTGGTTGCCAGACAAGCTCTTTGGCTCAAGATCTGGGCTGCTGACACCGCTTCTAAGAAAGCCTTGCTGTCCTTGCCCTTTCAGGGTACATCCTTATTTGGGCCAGATCTTAAGGATCTGATTAGTGAGGCCACTGGGGGTAAGAGTAATCATCTGCTCTTGGTCCCCAGGAAGAAACCTCTTCTTAAGCGCAGCAGTTTTTTTTCGTCCATTTTGTCAGCAGGTTCAGGACTGCATTCACGGTCTCACCCATCATGGGTGGATAATCAACTTGGACAAGTCTGATCTTGTTCCGTCCCAGCTTCTGGTCTTCCTGGGCCTTCTCTTTGACACTCAGCAGAGCATGATGTTCCTCACGGAGGAAGTGGCTCACCAGATTGCACACAGGGTTTCGGCTGTTTTAGCTGAAGATCCAGTTCCAGCCAAGAAGCTATCCTCTCTGGTGGGGAAATGAATCTCCACCATGGAAGCAGTCCCCTTTGCCATGGCTCACACCAGGGGGCTCCAGCGGTTTGTGATACAGGTATGCAAAGGTCAGCCGGACCTTCTGCAGATGTCAGTATCCCTCCCTTTTCATGTGGAACTGAGTTTGTCGTGGTGGCTCGACATCTCCTGAAGGGCAAGTCCTTCCTGATATCCTTCTGGACCACGGTGATGACGGATGCCAGCCTCTCCGGCTGGGGAAGCAGTCCTGTGTCGTCTGAGTGCTTAGGGACGGTGGTCTCCGGAGGAATCTCTTCTTCCCATAAATGATTGGAACTTCGGGTGATTTTTCATGCCCTTCGTCACTGGACGCCCCAGCTGGAAGAATGCCCAGTCCGGGTTCAGTCCACGGCTGTGGCTTACATCAACAAGCAGGGAGGAACAAGAAGTCTTGCCGCTTAGTTAGAGGTCAAGGCTATTTTGTCCTGGGCAGAAGAATACATTCCTGCTATATCCACAGTGCACGTTCCAGGCATAGACAAACGTCATGGCGGACCTCCTCAGTTGACACACAGTGGAGAGTGGGAACTGCATCCAGAGGTGTTCAACCGCATTGTTCAGAAGTGGGGACTTCCTTGCATCAACCTGATGGCGACAAGACACAACCGGAGGTTCCAAGGTTCTGCTTTCGCTGGAGGCATCCTCTAGCTTTGGAAGTGGATGCCATGCCCATTGCTTGGTTATTTCCTCTGGCTTACATCTTCCCTCCCCTTCCTATGTTGCACAGGGTGCTATGGAAATTGAGACTGAAGCGATGTTCAGTCATTCTGGTTGCTCCGTACTTGCCTCAACAAGTTTGGTTTCCCGAGCTTCCGGATCTGTCAGTGGCTGAGCCGTTCCGACTCTCCTCCCGTCCGGATCTACTCCTCCAGGGTTACCTGTGTAAAGAGGACGTTCATTGTCTAGCTTTGACGGCTTGGCAATTGAATCCTCAATACTGAAGAAAGGTGTTTTGTTTTTTTTTTTTTTTGTTTTTTCTTTTCTTTCTTCTGGTGTGGTGGCTACCATGCTTAGTGCTCGCAAGCCAGTTTCTTCAATGGCCTAATATGTCTGGTCGACCTTTCTATCTTGGTGTGCCGATAGGGACTTAGGAATTTGATCTGCCCACAGTCCTGGCCTTCTCACAGGATGGTGTGGATAAGGGACTTAGTTTGAGTTCCCTTAAGGTTCAGATTTCTGCTCTCTTTTCTTTCAGAGGTGCATTGCTTTCCTTCCTGATGTCAAGGTGTTTTACCAGGGCATTGCTCATACTTGCCCTGTCTTTAAGGATCCTGCTCCTCAGTGGGATCTTAATCTGGTTCTGGGTGTCCTTCAGCACCCTCCCATTGAGTCCTTGGCTAATATTCCTCTACGCCTTCTGACATGGAAAATGGCATTTCTCCTGGCGATCGTGTCTGTTCACTGTGTCGGGGAGTTGCATGGTCTGTACTGTAGACCACCATTTTTGGTGGTTCACAAGGACAAGGTGGTGCTTCGCACCTCTCAGGAGTACCTCCCCAAGGTGGTTTCTGAGTTCCACATCAATCAGGAGATTGTGGTGCCCTCTTTCTGCCCTGACTCCACCTCTGTCAAGGAGAGGGATCTCCCACTTGTTAGACATGGTGCATTGTCTCAAGTTTTATGTACATCGCACTGAGTCTGTCAGGCAATCAGATGCGCTGTTCGTCATTTCTGAGGGTCCCAGGACAGGAAGACCTGCATCCGAAGTGACTATTGCTTCTTGGATCAAGTCCATTATTCATAAGGCTTATGAGCTGAGGAGGAAGCCTGTCCCTTTCAGGGTCATGGCTCATTGTACTAGATCTATTGGGGCCTCTTGGTCTTACAAGAATCAGGCCTCTGCTGATCAGCTGTGCAAGGCTGCCACTTGGTCGTCTGTGCAAACCTTTTTGAAGCACTACTGTGTTGATGTGTTGGCATCGGCTGATGCCAGCTTTGGGAGGAAAATCCCAGAGGCAGTTTTGCCTGTCTAGGATTTTCTTTGGTTCCTGGTGCTTCCTTCACTTTGGAGCCCCGTTGGCTCTAGTTCAGCGTGCTGTGTAATAGTTTGGGGTGTTTTACCCCGTCCATTGACACTTCGTTGTTGTTGGGCTATCTCTGATCTGATGGTTCTTATAAGCTCTGGTGAATTTGGGGGGCCTTGCGCCTGGTCCTTGCCTTACTTCCCACTGCTGGGAAACTCAATGGTTGGACATCCCAAAGTTACCTGTAACTTGTATTGGACGACAGAGAAAAGAGGATTTTAGTCTTACCTGTTAAATCCTTTTCTCTTAGTCCATACAGGTTACTGGTTTCCCACCCTATCAAGAGACCATGCTTGGCTCTCCTATGGCAGACCGTGGGGGTCCTTCTTTCCTTCTATCTAGTCATAGTTAGTGTCTCAAATCTTTCTGGAGCTGGTTGGCTAGCTGCAGCCAAGGAGGGAAGGTAGGCTTCACCCCCTGCAGTCATTTCTAGAATTGTTCCTGCCTACTTAAAGGGGTGGATCGCCTACCCAAAGTTACCAGTAACCTGTATGGACTAAGAGAAAAGGATTTAACAGGTAAGACTAAAATCCTCTTTTCAATTCTGTCAGAGTTGTAGTTCAAGAGTAATTGAATTATAAATTATCCCCCTCCCACCCCTTTTTACTGATGTAACATTGTCTCTGCAATCTACCTGGTCACTATGGCTAAAATACTATGAAGATTCATTGGAGCCGCTGTTTTTGTGAAATATTACTATGACTTTAAAGAAAATTTATATTCACAGCGCTGTATAAACATTAGTTCATTCATTTGTCCCATATGGCACAGTTGGCTTGTGCCAGATTTGCCTCTCCAAATCTTCCACTGACTTTTATTTTAACCCTTTCAATGCTAGAGGGGTATGCAAAGCATTGCAATGCGTTGTGTACCCCTCTGGCACTGAAGGGGTTAAATGGGTATTTAGTGCTTTGCAAAGAGCTGGAGGCAGTTCAAGGGGTTAAACATTTGTATTCTGTTCAGTGGTTCTCAAACACATTCCCAGGAACAACGAACAGGCTATGCCTTTATGATTTCCCTTCTTCAGCACCGGTGAGTTAATTGGCACACTGTGCCTAGCTGAATTAATAAAATGACAGTCAAGGAAATCCTAAAGACAAGGCCTTGCAGGGACACCTGAGGTTTGGGTGGAGAACATTTCCTTATGAGAAAATAAGAGCAGTTCGGGGGGGGGGGGGAAGAGGCCCGTAAAATAAATGTGGCCTTTTAATCTGCAAGTACAAATTGCTTTTACTTTTTATTTATTTTCAACTTCAACTATTTTTTTTCTATAACTCTATGCCAGAGGGGTACCTGTCTGATACTCAGAAGGTTAACCTGTTAACGACAGGTGACGTGCTTTAAGGACTGGTTATGGTTCTTGCAAGTCATGGAATTTTGTGATCACAATGCGCCTAAATGGTGCGCTGTCATCACTGGGTAGGCCATTTAAAAGCTGCCTAGGTCAGAGGTAGTCAGTCATGGTCCTGTGAATCTAACATCAGTGTTTGGGTGTTCTCTTTTTTTTTTTTTTTTTTTTTTTTTTCTTTTTTTTTTCTCTCTCTCTCTCTCTCTCTCTCTCTCTCTCTCTCATATACCTGAATGAGTAAAGGTAGACCTATTAAATTGAATGAGTCACTAAGTCAGTACTTCTCGACCAGGATGATGTGGAACTTTTGGTTCACCCAGACATCTGCTTGGGGTGCTGTGAGTTTCTATAGAGACCCAAGAAATGGGAATGATGAGTTTGGAAGTAATATTTGTGATTTTTTTTTTTTTATGCACAATTTTTTAGTTTGATCATGTGAGCTAATAGCTATATATATATATATATATATATATATATATATATATATATATATATATATATATATATATAATTATAAAAAATTTGCAGCCTTCATTACACCCTTGACAAATTACATAAAGTTTGTGTGGTCCGAATATTCCAGACTCTGTGTTAGGAGTAGAAAAAGATTGACAACCACCGTACTGATTATTCACCTGTGCTCAGCTGGGATAACATGCACTGTAAGGTAGAACTTGGGTACCAGGATTGGCTACCCCTGCTAAAGGCAATCTGACTACTATTATGCACTTGCAGAATAGTCAAAAAGGAAGTTAGTGGTCACTTTCGGATGATTAAAACCCCTATTTCAATCAACAGGAATGCTTATATATATGTACAGCTGCTTGCTCAGAATTACTCCAGTTTTCTTCTGAGCAAAAGACTCAAATTCGAGGCAGTATGTTAAAAGAAAGGTGGAGGCATTTAGTGCAAACCAACTGCATTATGGATCAAAACGAAAAATTCCCATCGATTTTTAAATGTGGACTTTAACCCCTCGAATGCTAGAGGTTACCAACACATCACTTCTCAGTGCAATGTAGAACTCGTTCTATCATTCAAGGGGATAAAAGCTCAATTTAAATCTGTTGGAATGTGTCTTTGTTCCCTAAAGTGTAGATTGCTTTCCCTCGAATTGCTCCCATTTACACAAGGCCTTATGCACCTTATTTTACAGGTGTATGGAGAATCGCTAATATTTCTTATTTTTACTCCTTCCAGCTGAGACATTGTATATTAACCCTTTGGATGCTTGAGGTTACATATACTGAATTTAATATAATATTTTTCCCTTTCACATAAGGCAGACTGGTGCAGAAGGGGCTGTGTGCCCTTGAGCGAGAAAGTCCTTCTCTGGATGATTCCTCCATCTCAGGTACTATCAGTTGACGGAGTGAGAGTAATTGGTGCCATTCATTATCTGCTCGCCCGGCCGGTTAAAGCCAGTTCTCCTCTATTAGCATAACAATGTGATTCAACAACAGCATTCTGATTTGATGGGTGCTGGAGTCAGCTGACCTGTTACTGGAGGTTAATGTGTTGAATGAAGGTAGTGCAAAGAGGGGCGGTGGGGGTGGAGTGGAGACCACCCTTTCATTACCAGGGTGAAATAAAATCTGATGCTCTGCAAGAATTTGCTGTGGCCACCCAAAAAGATTCCCTTGTTTTATTAGATTTTATTTTTTATTATTATTAATTGCTTTGCAATGAATTACACCTGTCTAGCCCCTAAAAAACCGTAAACCTAGAGCTGTATGCAGATGGGAAAGGAGCAATTCTGAAGAAAATCTGTTTTAGAGGAACAAATGAAAATCCCTTTTTCATTTTTAAAGTTTTCTTTTTACCCTTTGAATGCAAGATTTCTGCAGCGCAAATGTCACAAACTCTTCTGGCATACGAAAAGTTAAAAGGGAATAATTTCCTGGACACTATATAATATATATATAAATACATACAATTGCCATGTGTGAGGGTGCCCTGAAATGCTAGTGAATCATTATGCAGAAGGGACTTTCCCCATACTTTCAGGGCAAAACTGGGCGCGCTATATATTCAGATGTTAGGAAGGGTCCATGAACCTTCTCTCCTGCATCACTGATGTAGTGAGCTTGAGAACAGAGCATGTGTCTGCATACTATCTCATACTTCCTTCTGCACCACTTCCCTGCTTGTGATATTTATAATCGGGCTGACTGAGGATAATGGGAATATTAACCTACAACAGCTGGATGGCATCAGGTTGCCTACCCGAAGTCTAAATTGTAGAGTCTGGGTAATACTGAATTCAAGCAAGTCATACCACCCCCACCCCCCCTCACCAGTCAAAAGCTAGTTTTCTAAATAAATACTAATACAAATGGGTGACTTTCAATACCCACAAATTTGTTTTTAGGTGGTACAGGGTAGCTGTAATTAAAATAGTATATTTTTGGCACAGTTATTAAACTAAAACTATACCAGTAGGGAACAGTTTTGGTTTGGGTGAGGATCATGTGTGGCTGTCCCTTATAGCGCTTTACTTTTGCTCAACTCTAGCCCTCCCCCCCCGCACACACTAAAAATGCGCACTCTAATTCAAGAGTAAATGAATGATAAAGTACCCCCCCCTCCTGCCCCTTTTACTGATGTAACACTGCTCAGCTTAGGGCAGCAGGGAGTGTCCAGGTAGATTGCAGAGAGGGACAATCTTCAATTAAGATGAGGGAAAAAAGCTGAAAAACCTGCCAAGGGGTGCAGGGTTTTCATTGTTCTCACAGTAAGAATATTGACCCTTGATGTCCACTGTCTGATCTATGGACTGGATTCCACATCTGAGGAGTGGGGGCTTACACTAGGTAAAAGGGACGGGAAGGGGATACTTTATCATTCAATTACTCTTGAACTACAACTCTGACAGTATTGAAATAACACTCTCCATGGCCCAAATACTATGAAGATTAATTGGAGCTGCTGCTTTTGTGAAACATTAATACCACTTTAAGTGGATCTTTTAACCTCTTGAATGCTACAGAGATCCCCAGCATATTGCTTACCATTTCATTGGAGAACTCTTTAACATCCAAGGGGTTAAAAGCACCATGTAAATCAGTGGAGGAATTTTTGCATTTGGTTCCCCAGAATTGCTCCATTTTCTTTTACAGAAATCCCTGTGTGTATTATATTGAGCAGTAAAGGATGGCAACCAGTGGCTTAACTGCATTTAGTAGTGTAAACACTATTATAAAGCATGTAATGACCATTTCTTTTTAATCTACTTAATGAGTGCAGTAATGTATGTAGGCATTCTGCAGCCCTAGGCCAAACCATGTGTATTCACCCTCCATACCAGTAGTTGTCTGGGCTCCCCTACCACGCGCTCTGGCGTTGTCTGGGCGCCCCTACCGCTTTCTCTGGACTTGTTGGGGTGTTATTTATTAACCCCTGAAGGAGAAGTGGGGTAGGCAGCATATTGCTTTGCAATGATTTTTGACCTTCTTTGATCCTCAGGTGGTTAAAGGAGTGGAGGAGTATCTTCTAGGTTTCTCACCTCCGCTATGTGGAGTGATAATTGACTCTCTTACACTGGGTGGCAAAATCCCAGGACTCTGATCTCCAGAACCTAAAATTTCATTTCTGACTCTTAAGCTTTTAGGACCGCCTATATACATATAGGTACACAAATTGGCTAAACTAAAATAACTGGCTTCCCACTTTGCAATAAGCTGAAGAACTCTCTAACATTCCAGGGACTAAAAAGTTGTATTCAAAGCGGAACTGTCACCTTATAGCATTATGGTGCGGTCTTTGTTTAAAATGGACTGTTACCGGCAATAGATGTGTGAACTTCTAACATTCTCTGCCTCTCCAGCGAGGGAAAGTGCTGCCATCTTGTCCATGTAGAGCATGAATGGCAGTGCTCCCCTGCCCCAATGACTGTCTGTGCTTATCATAATAGGATGTGTTGTAGCTGGGGGCGGGAAGCGATGGCTAGAGGGAACAGCCAGCAAATGACTGTGGTACAGCTTGCAGCGCTGCAAACTTCTGCCGATGGAACACTATTAAAGGGGATCCTATCGCCCCTGTACATGTTGGTCTAAAAAGTTAGTTTATATAGTGACTAGATGGAATACCGCTTTCATATTCGATTTTTTTTTTTTTTTTTTTTTTTTTTTTTTTTTTTTTTTTAATATATATATATATATATATATATATATATACATTATTTTGCCAAAATTAAACTTGTAACGATTACTCTGTGCCTTCCTTCCGGACAGACTGTGGTTACCAGCTCTGTACTGCAGTCTGCCACTCTTCCTCTGCTCCCAACCCTCTATCCAGTCTCCTCTGATGACTGAGGCTTTCTGCATGTAAGCTGGGGCGCTCTCCAGCTTACTTGCAGAAACATGTGGCTCTCCAGCTGTTGGATTACAACTTCCATTATGCTCAATGGGCAGAGGGATTTGTAGTCAAACAGCAGATGAGCCACAGATTGCCTGTCACTGTTTAGGGCCTAGGTCTCAGTCTACTAGTGCTGAAACTTCGGTGCAACATCGTTTCACAGAATAGATCTTTTCTGTGATTCAGTTAACATTGGTGGCTTTTTCCGTTACCATAATTTTCAGTGGAAATATTATGTTGCTTTAACATCTTGCAAAAGTCATCAGTGTAAACTAGGGCTGATACTATTTTGCAGGTTTTTACTTTTACTTTTTTTTTTTTTCCCCTTCATTTAAATTTGATATACTCCACTAGAAGTCAGGTGGCTTTTTTTGCAGCACAAACTCAGTTATAGGAAACCACTCCCTTGTTACAATGTGCAGTCACAGGGCAGAATTTTCTACTTAATACAAACATCCTTTTGAACATTTATCCTGTATTCCACCCTTGTTTAATAAAGCACAAAGTACATGAATCACAATTGCATCATACAAAGAGAAGGGATTAAACACACAAGTATGTATTTATTTGCTTCAGTGTGTGTCTGATGCACTTCTCCTGTTCAGAACATGAACTGACTAAGACATGGTGTCACTTTAAGGGATCCACCAACAATGACCTCATCTACCGATAGCCTGCACTGTAATGCTGATATACATGGGAGGAAAACTACTAGCAATCCAGTCAACCAACCAATTAAATGGCTAGTGTTTTCAAAAGTATAAATGGTTAATACTCTTTTAGGCCCAATGGGATGTCTGATATTCCAAGCCCCTTATGCAGAGAACACTGGAGTCTGATATTTTTAGGAGCCAGGCAAGGTCTAAATGTATACAGCTATGTATAAAATTTTAGCATCAGCTATAGCACTTGGGATTTTTCCACTCCTGATCCAAGGGTTATAAAATGTCTCTTGATTTAGAGGACATAACTCTGTGATAACTTGCTCTCATTGCCACACAGCCAGATCTGCATTAACATTTCTACTGTTTGCTTAGGCATGCAGCGTTTATGAAGGGAGCTGAAAAGTCAAAATTTAGGGGTCCTACAGCAGGTTATCTGGTATAAAGAGCATGTTTATGATGGATTTTAGGGCTTTTTCACCAGAACTTTAGCAAATTCTGATTTGTGGCACATGATATTGGAGAGCCCCAGATTGTCAACCCCTTTTGTATCATAAAGCACTTAAGAGCTGGGCTTTCTTTAGCATCAGGTGAAATCCTGCCAAACTGCATTTGTTTACATTAGTGAAGAGGTCTAAGATGTGATATGATTTACCATTTACAAATATATTTGCAATAAATACAAAACTATTTAAGGAACACTTTAGTCAAAGGGCTGAGCAAAAAAAAAAAAATCACACATTAAACATAATAGGCATTATTTTTTTTTACTAAAACAAAGGTGTGTGTGTTTTACACTAAGGGCAGTAAACTTGTGGCAGATACTATAATCCCTTGACAATTATTAATGTTTGTTTCAAAGCGGATAGTATGTTGATCCAGGGATCTATATGACCGCCATTTGACATCAGGAAGGAAATTTTTTTTGTGTGTTTTTTTGTTTTCTTTTTCTCCCTTCTTTGGAATTAACAGGGGCGTTGGGTGAACTTAATGGATGCATGTCTCTCCTTTTTGTTACTATGCTTTTGTAGCCAGTTGGGAGAAATAAACGTTAACAGGACAGGGTTTTCCTACTTGCTGTATTGCAGTCTTACAAACGTGCACTTAATCTCTTCGTTCTCTAACCCTATGCACAGAGCTTGTGGCAAGGTCACACGTGCTGGGATTCTGTGGTTTGGTGAAAGCGCGTAGAGAAGGAATTGAATGAATGCAGAGATGACTTGTTGGGAATCTCTGAGCTCTGTAACGAATAACTGCAAGCAAATCACATTACATCTGTGCCTGGCAAGCCTATGCATATTTGGCCATTAAGAACACCAGAGGGCCTCATATTATGGTTAATCATTCTAAACGGGTTGAAAAAAATTAATTAACCCTTTTGGGTACTTCACAATACCTTGGAGACCAATCTAGCACCCAAAAAGTTAAAGTAAAACTGTCACCTTAACCCTTTGATTAACAGAGGGGTATGCAACACATTGTGTTGTGTACCCCTCTGGCACTCAAAGGGTTAAAAAACATTTTGCCTATCAATTGAAATGTTTCCATTACATTTTTTTCCCCCAAAATGTACAATTTTCTGCCCACGAATGTGTATATTTATTTTAAAAAAGAACTGATCACCTACAAGCCCTTCCCTCAGTGGAAAAAGCCATTTTTTAGGGATTTGTAGGTTTAATCCTCCTTATCCATTTATTTGCACCTCTCTGGTGGAAACTGGTATGCTCCAGTGGAGAGGCGATTTCCTGGACATGTGAGTAACTAATTGTACAACTTTTATCTCAACAATTCAAAGAACAAAGCTCTGTCCTGCCCAAACTACTAAATCCCAAATCTCTTAAACTATTAACCTGTTTGGAAAATAGAAAGCACAAGTTGTCAGCAGTTTAAATATATGTAATGAGACTAAAAACTTTTTTTGTAAATGTTCATAATGTATTCTTAGTATAATTTTATTTTAAAGTTCCCCCTCCCGCCCCTTTTCCCAACCTCATGCTGACATTCCTCAGATCTGAAAGCCAACTGATTGACCAGACAGACCGCGATGAGAGACAATATATCTATGAGCGTAAAACAAAGGGAGCAAGGTTTTCCTTATGTTGAAGCAATATTATCCTTCATTGTAATCCTTTTGATCCAGCTTTCAGATGTGAGAGAAGTCGGTCATATAGGGAAAAGGGGCGGGGACACTAAATTACATGAAGAATACAAAGTTATGGGCAATTACAAAGGTACAGTTTTTTATAAAAAAGTATAATGGTAGTGGTTCACAGCTTTTTGCTCAAGGCACCCCATCACACATTCTGGAGTGTTTGGGGGACCCCTAAGATTTTGAATTTGTCAGGGATGTCCTCTACAAAGTAATGTATAGTCTTAATGAAGCCCACGTGCTATGTAATATAGATAATTGTTCATGAGTGCTTATGCCCAACTTCTTCAAAGTGGTCATGCGGATGGGTGGGGCCTGTTTTGTAATGAACAAATAGCTACTATCCATAATACACATCGGTGCCACCTAATATAGCCCATGCCTTCATTCTGCATACATGCACACAAACTATTTATTTTATAATTTTTTAACCCTTTGAGTGCTATAGGGGTATGGAATGCATTGCAAAGCATTGCATTCCATACCCCTCTGGCACTCAAAGGGTTAATATAATATAATTGTGCATGCTCACATACACTTACTTTAATCTGTGTAGTAACCCTACTGGCTGCTAGTAGGTGGTTATCATGTCAATGCAGGGGGACTTGATTATTTTTGTAGTTCTTCAAGCCCTCCACCTCTTCACACTGAAGTCTTTAGAAGCAAGGAGGAGTTTAATGGAGGCATTTGGGATCCTAGAATCTGCAAATGCAGAATCCTATCTGCCTCTGTTGGACATATTGGTACTAAATAAAGGAGTAGTAGACCTTTATTATGAAAAAGGTCTTACTGACTAAAGGTGCTTAATTTCAGTGTTATTACAGGTTAAATTGTGTTTTATGCATTTGCTTTTACTTTCTTCTCTTTAATAGTGTCACATGGGGGTTATTCACTAAAGTGTGATACCGAAGTGATAGTGATGAGGCAACTTCTCCAGTAATATTCCTTCTCCATTCCTATGCTATTCTATAGAGCCTATGCACTAAGATCTCCAAAGCTGGAGAAGTCTTAGTGCATTGGTTCTATAGAATAACATAGGAACTGGAGAAGTGATATATATCACTGGAGAAGTCCTCTCCTCTTTATCACACCTTAGTACATCTCCACCGGGTGTTAACAGTTATTCTATTGCATTCAGTGAGAACTGAACTGCCATAAGGGGGCGTGTCCTTGTTGTACCCAGCAGGAAAAGCCATACAGTACCCTTGTTTTTATAATAAAACTTTATCGTTGCCTTTAAGACTAACTCTCAGGAACCAGTACAGTTAGAATTGATTTCTAAGGGTCGTATGATTTTCTGTGCAGGTTAAGCCTTTGCGTGCCACAGAGGCATGCATTGCATTGAATACCTCTTTGTTATTCGAAGGGGTTATTAAGAAGTATTGGTGTTACTCTGTTTTCTGTCAGGGAATGGAAACTTAATGCAAGTTAGCTTTCTATTAAAGAGCATGTTTTATATTTCCATGTATTCCTTTAAAGGGATAGTAATGTTTCACAAAAACAGCAGCAGTATCTCTCCCCTCCTGCTCCTTTTACCTAGTGTAATCCGCCGCCCCCAGATGTGGAATCTGGTCCTTTGACCGAACAGCTCATAGCAAGGGACAATCTTACTGTGAACATAAGAAAACCCCTGCCCCAATTGACAGATTTTTCCCTTATGCTAATTGAAGATTGTCCCCCTCTGCAATCCATCTGGACAGTCTTGCTACTCTGAGGTGAGCAGTGTTACATCAGTAAAAGGGGTGGAAGGGGGATCATTTATCATTCAATTATCCTTGAACTACAACTTACAGGATTGAAATAACTCTCCATGGCCCAAATACTATGAAGATTAATTGGAGCTGCTTTTATTGTGAAACATTACTATCCCTTTAACTTCTTGGATGCTAATGATGCCTTACCATCCAAGAGGTTAAAGTTATTAACCCCTTTGTGTGCCAGAGGGGTATGCAATGCATACTGGCACTCAAAGGGTTAATAAACACAGCATTAAGAAATCCTCATTTATCATGCTGCTTAATCAAATTTTATATGTAAATTAACCTACAGCTGTTGGGACTTAAATGTTTAACCCTTGGAGAGTCAGAGGGGGTAGTGTGCTTTACAGCTTAATTTAGTTACCCTTCTGTCACCAAGTGTTAACCATTTAAGGTCTAGACTGGCCTGCCATTGCTTTGTTGTATGACAATCCTGGTCTTTACGTTCAGAAGATAACTGGTGTGATTCTGGTGCAAATCAGGTTCACCATAAGGCTGAAATAAAAATTCCCATTGGTTCTGAATTGGGTTATTCACCCATAGAATGCTGGAGAGGTCTGTTCGGGAGAATCCAAGGGGTTAAAAGCCCTATTTATATCCATAAGCATTGTGTGAATCTTTGTGCACTTTGTTTTCTCAGTAATTACTTCAGTTTTGTTTTGAACATAGAGTACCAAGGGTTAAAAAGTTGCAAAGCAATCTTCCCAATAATTATGCCCATGCTGATGAACAGTTGGTGGGAGAAACAGTAATTTAATCTACACTGAGCTGTTGCATTGCAAAGTAATATGCACCAGCTGCTGAAAGTGTGTGTCCATATATGTGTGTGTTCCCTATAGTGATGGAAGGATTGTGAACTCACAAATTAGTAGTGGGTGTTCAGCAGCTCCTTGGTTCTGCAAAGCATTATGGGAGTAACAATGGCACTGTATGTACGTGCATATTTTATATGTATATAAGATGTGTGTTCAACTCAATGTCAGGAAATTTTATAGGAAATGAGAAAAAAATGATTCTCCTGGGCCAACACTTAATTACTCTGCAGGCTGCAATATTAGGCAAAATTGAATATGTATATTACAGAGCCACTAAGGTTTTTCTCTAGATGAGACACTAAAATATTAATGGCTCTTAATGTTCCTTGACCTTGGTAGAAAATCTTCAGAAGGAAATAACTCCAAGGAATCTCAGATTGTGCATACAGCCTTGTTACTTGTATTTGTTCCCTCTATATATTTATTTTTTTTTTTTCATGTGTTACACAATCAGCATTTTGTTTTATTTCCTATATTACAGAGACTTTAATGTGCTATCCAGTTTTTCATAAAAATGCATTAATGTACAAGAAAATCAGTGGGAGGTTGAATCTCAAGTATTTTGGGCCTCTAAGACTGTGCCCTAAACTCTCCCACGTGAACAGAGTTAATAGTGGTGTGCTAAATGCACCCTTGTGGAAAAAATTGGATCCAGTAGTGCTCTTCACACTGGTTCCCGCCTTGCAGAATCCAGCAACCTGGATGCACTCATGTGTTTGTCACATCCCAGTTCCAGTATGCATCGTGGCCTATGGGCTGCCATGTAGATCCTTCACATGCGTTCTGTGACAGCCTGATCCACATATGGGATATATGGCTGACCCCTACATGGGCTGGGCTTGTGACACACCTCTGCTCATCTCATGTGAGAAAACTGCAGGTTCAGGATGATGGAGGTACCCCGATGAAGTAGTGTCAGAACAATGAAACGTACTGTAAAATATTTTAAAGTGGACCTTTTAAATTTTTATTTATTTTCTTACTTATTTGAAAGCTTTATTTAAAACTGCCTATGTGTCATGTTAACCAAAATTCCAGCAGATGTATAGTTAAGGAAATATTCACACTTTTGTATGCGCGAGGTGAGTCTCCTGGTGCAGCACAACTTAATGGCATATGATACATTACTGAAAATGTTCATTAGCATTTGAAACGTCACTGAAATGCTTAATTTAGTAGTACATGGAATCTCAATGGTACCACAATTAGCATATGATACCAAGTATACATATCTTCCTCAATTTACATTTGCAAGTCTTTTTGGGCAAACATGCAGTTTTATTGAAGTTTTCAATATGCAAACTTGAATCAAGGTGACAGGTTTTAATACATTTTCTCTGTAGTCCAATACAGGTTATTGGTAACTTTGGGTAGCCGATCAGCCCCTTTAATAGGCAGGAACAATTCTGAGAAGTGACTGCTGGGTGGAGCCTACCTCCTCTCCTTAGCTTGCAGCTAGCCAATCCCCAACCAGTAAAATTTGTTTCTTGGTCAAGACACAAGCAATAGAACAGTTCTGCTATAGTTTTAGCTTTTTATTATTTTCTGTTAGAAATGGAATACCACCATTAGGCGGATTACCATCACTGACAATTCCCATCACCCAGATGTGGATAGCTCAGTTTACCAGGTGCTTTTGTGGACCTAAGCCCTGGTGGGGGGGAAATCTTGGCTGCAAGTTCTTTCCCCAGGAGTTGCCCACTGAGGCTTTTTCTTGATATATGGTAATCTGAAGGCTGAAGACCTGCTGAAAAAGGTGAGCGCACCCTTTGAGTGCTGAGGTCCACATGTCCCACACTTCCCCTCCGCACAGGGGCCTCTATTGGAGTTCCTATTACATACTCATGCACTCATTGAGTTTATTCTGTATGTCTGAGGTGTTTGGACCAAGTTTTTGTGGTAACTTAACCCCTTTTTTTTTTTTTTTTTTTTTTTTTTTGCTGGTTAGCATGTTTTGGGTTTTTTTGGGGGGCATTTTCCCTGCTGGGAGCAGTGTTTATTGGGTTTGTTTTATTTTGAGTGGCCTTTGTGTTTTGCGTGTTGGTATTCACCTCGTTAACTTTGTTCCGGCACACGTTTACCGCATAGACGCCATTGCTCTATTCACTTCTATGGTACTTTACAGTTTGGGACATATTTCTGCAACCGCTCCACTTAGCGAGTTCAGAGACTGCTCATTGTGTTGGTTTTCCCTTGCTCTGTCATCCGGTCAATGTTCTGGGGTGTTGGGGGCTTTAGGGGGCTTTGGGCACAGTTGGGGGTATTCAGTCAACAAAACTACGTATCCCATGAGCTCCCGCTTTGTGCGCTCGTTTCCAATTGGCACCCATTGCGGCAGCCATTTTATGTATTCGCAGATCGAGTATCCTACGCAGGGCTTGTACTCTCCTTCTCTCCTCCACAGTTTAACCCTTTGCCTACCGGATAAGTCTTAATGCACGCCAGAAACACTAAATTATCATACACCCTTTATTGTGGGTGTTTTAATACTTTGACCATTTTGACTGTGTGAGAATGTCTACTCTGTTAGACCTTGGGGCTAAACCTAAGACTAAGGATACTGGGGTGTCTGTGTTGTCCCCCAATGCTCCGCATGTAAATCAGGGTTACCTTAGAGAATACTCAGGTCATATTTGCCCAGCATGCACTGCTGCCCCTGTATCCCCTGCTGGGGCCTCCAGCCATACACTAGAGCCAATATGTATGCAAGAGTTTAAGGCTACTTCCAGCAGGTCCACCTTACAACTGCTTCCATCCACTTTACAGGGTGTCTTCACTTCATTGCAGACCCCTGCCCCCATCAGATCTTCCCTGCCTAAACCGCTGGGTGTACCTGATGTGACTGATTCCTCTGAGGAGGAATTATTGGTGGACACTGATTGTTCAGCTGTTCCGTCATCTCGGTTTTTTGGGGACCCCTTTGAGGTGGACCCCATTCCCTCAGCTGAGGGCCTGATCAGGGCTGTATTGTTCACCCTGAACACTCCCTTGGTGCAGGAGGCATCTTCTGACCCCTCTGATGTTTTCCAGGAGCCTGTTGGGCCCCATGCCTGATTTACGCCTAATCCTGCCCTTGACCGCTTGGTGTCAGAGGAGTGGAAATTTCCAGACAAGAAGCCTTCTGTGTCTAAGAAGTTTGCTAAACTTTATCTGTTTTCTGAAATGGCCCTTACCTAGTGGGTTCATCCCCCTAAAGTGGATGCCCCAGTGTCCAGGCTTTCTAAATCAATTACCTTGCCTGTGGCTACAAGAAGCCCTTCGCCCTACCTTTGCCGCTGCGTGACTTAATAGGGCTGTGACTGTTTAGAGTGAACAGCTCAATTCTGCTATCCGTCAGGGAGCCACTACTTCTGACATGTTGCCTCTTCTCGCTAACATTGCTGAGGCTGGAGTGCTGCCCAGTCGTTCTGATTGCTCCATACTGGCCATGACAAGCTTGGTTTCTGGAGCTTCTGGACCTCTGTGGTAGAACCTCTTCCACTTCCTTCCCGTCCAGATCCTCTTTTACAGGGTTGCCTCTGGAAAGATGTTCATTGTCTTGCTTTGTCAGCTTGGAGATTGAATCCTCAATATTGAAGAAGAAAGTATTTTCTTCTAGTGTCTGTAAGCCTGTTTCCTCTAAGGCCTACCATCGAGTTTGGTCTACTTTTCTGTCTTGGTGTGCTGACAGAGACCTGTCTCAGGATTTTGACCTTCCTTCAGTTCTTTCCTTCCTACAGGATGTTGTGGATAAGGGTCTCAGTCTGAGTTCTCTCAAGGTTCAGACTTCTGCGCTCTCTGTCCTTTTTCAGAGGAGTCTTGCTATCATTCCTGATGTCAAGGTTTTCTTTCAGGGGGTTGCTCATACCCATCCGGTGTTTAAAGGGATAGTAATACTTCATTTTAATTTTATTTTGTAGGCATTAAAAAAACATGAAGAATGATATAAGTCTTATCTCTCAAACCTTTATGGTTTAAGAGATATTCACAAGCAAAGTTTCCCCTTCCACCCCTTTTACCTAGTGTAGGCCATCTCTTCTCAGATGTGGAATCCAGTCCATAGACCAGACAGGTAAAAGAAGGGGACACTCTTCTTCCTATGAAAACAATGAAATCCCTGCCTCCCTTGACAAGCTTTTCATGTTTTTCCTTATCTTAATTGAAGATTGTCCCTCTCTGCAATCTACCTGGGCACCTTCCTTCTGCTTTGTCTGAGCAGTGTGACATCGGTAAAAGGGGCGGGAGGGGGATACTTTGTCATTGAATTACTCTGGAACTACAACTCTGACAGAATTGAAATAACACTCTCCAAAGTCCAAATACTATAATGATTAATTAGAGCTGCTTTTATTATGAAACATTACTATCCCTTTAAGTCCCCTGCTCCTCAGTGGGATCTTAACCTGGTCTTGGGTGTACTCCAGCGTCCTCCCTTTGAGTCTTTGGCTACTATTCTTCTACGTCTGCTGATGTAGAAGATGGCCTTTCTCTTGGCGATTGTTTCTGTTCGCCGAGTTGCATACCCTGTCTTGTAAACCACCCTTTCTGGTTTTCCACAAGGACAAGGCACTGCTTTGCACCTCCCAAGAGTTTCTCCTGAAAGTTGTGTCTGAGTTCCACATCAGTCAGGAGAATGTGGTTCCTTCCGTCTTAACACTACTTCTGACAAAGAGAGGGATCTTCATCTGTTGGATGTTGTGAGTTGTCTCAAGTTCTTTGCGCAATGCACTGAGTCCTTGCGGCAGTCTTGACACTCTTTTTGTCATTCCTGAGGGTCCTAGGGCAGGGAAGCCTGCTTCCAAGGTTGCCATTGCCTCTTGGGTCAAGTCCACGATTCATAAGGCTTACGAACTTCGGAAGAAGCCTGTTCCCTTCAGGGTCACAGCTCATTCTACGAGGTCTATTAAGGCTTTTTGGGCCTACAAGAACCAGGCCTCAGCTGATCAGTTGTGCAAGGCAGCCACTTAGTCATCTGTGTACATCTTTTCTAAACACTATCGTGTGGATGTGTTGGCATCGGCTGATGCCAGTTTTGGGAGGAAGATCCTGGAGGCAGCCTTGCCTGTCTAGGATCTCCTTTGATTCTCAGTACTTCTTCACTTTTGAGACCTGTTGGCTCTAGTTCATGTGGTGTGCAACAGTTTATGGGGTTTGTTTTTAACCCTGTTCAGTGTCCGTTGACACTTTACTGTTAGTGTTGAGCTCTTCATGATCTGTAGGTTCATTGGTGCTCTGGTGACTTTGGGGGCCTACGCCTGGTCCTTGCCTTTTTTTCCCACCCTGGGGAACTTAATGGTTGGACATCCCAAAGTTACCAGTAACCTGTATTGGACGACAGAGAAAATAGGATTTTAGTCTTACTTACTAAATCCTTTTCTTGTAGTCCATACAGGTTACTGGTCTCCCACCCTGTCAAAGGACCATGCTTGGCGCTCCTGCGGCAGAACGTGGGGGTTCTTTTGGGTTAATTCTCACAGGAGTCTTCCTTTACCTTCTTACTGGTTGGGGATTGGCTAGCTGCAAGCTAAGGAGAGGAGGTAGGCTCCACCCAGCAGTCACTTCTCAGAATTGTTCCTGCCTATTAAAGGGGCTGATCGCCTACCCAAAGTTACCAGTAACCTGTATGGACTGAGCGAAAAGGATTTAACAGGTAAGACTAAAATCCTCTTTTCTATGCTGTAACTGTTTCCACGTGGCATTGTATTCTGGGGAGGTGTTAACACAGGAAAGGAATCCAGTGGTGAATGCTAGCCTGGGGCGTACCCCGTGCCATCCTGTTAGGAGGAAACAACTTTGGTGGTGGTGTTCCTCTTGGAGATGTTCCACTATATATTGTCTTTTACATATAGTGCTTGCTAAAGCAGAGCACAGCCAAGTCTCCAGTGTGAATGGAGCCTAATACAGAAAATAAGAGATGAGCAATTTTTGGGGCAAAGAAAATGCAATTTGAAGGGAGGGGGATACAAATTCCCATTGTGTTTAAAATCTTTTAATACCTTGACTGCTATATATGTCACTAACAGATTGCTTTTGTAATGTGTTGCAGACCCCTGTAGCATACAAGGTGTTAAAACATTAATTTAAATCAACAAAAAATGTGGGGATTTTTTTTTCTCTTTGACATAGTTGGTATGCTCCAGAATTGCCCTTTTTACATGTGCACTATGTTTTTGTTAGGAATTTTAATAAGTAAAAGGGAGATATGATGTAATAACTCTGTTCCAATGGAATTGGTATCCTATGTACATTGATTTAAAGGGACAGTAATGTCCCATAACTTTTTTTTTTTCTTCTTCTAGTTTTGTAGAGGTTAAAATACTAAACTACATGCCACAAATCCTATCTCTAAAACCGCTATGGTTTGAGAGCTATAGGCATTGAAAGTTTCCCCCCTTCCTCATCTTCTCCTGCTGTCCGCTATAAAGCTGACAGCGGGAGATCCATATTGGTCGACACAAGGAGGCTCTTCAGCAGAGCCGCAATAGTGATATTGGAAAATAATTAGTTCATTGGAAGGGTCTACAAAGTGTGCTTACAAACCAGGTACACTTTGTAGACCTTTCCAATGAAGTAATTATTTCCTGGACCGGGATCTCCCGCTGATGTCAGGAGAAGGGGGCGGGGGGACTTTTAATGCCTATATCTCAAACCACAGCGGTTTGAGACATGGGGTTTGTGACACGTAGTTTAGTATTTTAACCTCTACAAAACTAGATTTTTTTTTTTTTTTTAATGGGACATTAGTGTCCCTTTAAACTGGGCTGTTAACCCTTTATTTGTTAGAGGTCTCTAATGCATTGCTTAGCAATACTGTGATGCTGTGAAAACAATCATGACTGGAGCTCTGAGTCATTGTCTGACACGTCAGTTGACATGGGTGTTGCCACTGATTTAATATATTAATGGTCTGAAACTTAGACACTCTTCTCTTAACCCTCTGAGAGCCAGGGAATGCACAATGCATTGCAGAGCACCTCCCTGGCACTCAAAAGGTTAAATATTTTGTATCCATGGGTTGAGGCTTTTTTTTTGGTCAATAAAACATAACATTGGCACTTATATGGCACCTAGAACACAGACCATATGGATCTGTCATGCTTTTAACACTTTGTGTGCTAGAGGTTCCCAGTGCATTATGTTGGACATATTTCTAACATTCAAGTAGTTAAACCCTATGAGTGCCAGAGGGGTACTGGCACTCAAAGGTTTAAGGTCCAGGGGCCAAAAATGCAGCAATTCTGGGGCAAACCAAAGTCATCATAGTGGGCAGATAAACCTTCTATTAGGTTAAGTGGGGTCTTTATCCCCTTGAATATTGATGCTTCCCTTCACATTGTTCTAGTGCTTAACACTTTGAGCCACAGAGGTATGCAAGGGTTAAAAACACCATTTAATCTGTGAACATATCTGTCCCCTACGGAAACAATTGGTTTGCCCCAAAATGCCTCTACTTTATCTGTGTATATGTCCCCTTTTTTAAGCCAGTTTTGCAGTTTTGTGTCGAATCAGTCTCATGATGTTGCATAAGCATATCCTGCATCACTTCCTGCACTGATTGTTACACACTTCAATGTGTTTACAATGTTTTTCCTTATACATCTGTGAAATATATAGCCTGTAAAGCAGATGTGGGAAACCTTGGGATCTCCAGCGTTAGAGGACTACAGTTTCCATGATCGTTTTCTGCAGCTGAAGGGCCTTGGGTTGCCGACGCCACCTGTAAATGGAGAACTTTCTGTTTTATGTAGCAATTTTAATGCTTAAGGCTAGGGATAGGAAAATCCTAGGAACCTGGTTGATGGGGCTCCATAAAATCTTGTTTGACTCCTATGTTTTATATACACCTTTTGTATATTCACCCCTTTACTGGCTCCTAAAATTTTCAGCTGGCTTCTATAGACCCTGTTCACATGGACAGCCTAAATAGCTCTTATGCTGTACCTTACAAGCAGTCTGTTTGGTGAGTGATGGGAGTGAGATGAAGGGCCGGCCGTATCTGTGTCAGATGCCCACTTGGGCCACTATAGTAACCTTCATTGTTGCTTGTGTGGACCATATTCATATTACAACTTTAATGCATTTATGGTGAATAGTTTGACGTACTGCACAAGTGCTGTTAGCTGCCCACGTGAACAGGCTCATCAACAATGTGCTATAACCCAATGTGCCGAACGCCAGTTGTGGGGCCCCTTCTAGCTCAACTAAAATAATACGTGATCTTTACGTACCATCGCTGGCTAACACTCAATATGTAAAACCTATATAGATTGTAGGGTTTATCTTCCCTGAGTAAAACAAGCGTACTCCCACTGATGTGCAGTGTTTTATTCAAGTTATTGCAGCTCAAACTTCAAATTTCAGTGGCCTGAAATTGTACAGTGGTGCTGCTGTTACACTATTCTATGGACAGCTCTAGTCACTTGACCATAAATCTCCATAGGATGATGTAGTAACAGCGCCACTGATAAATTTCAGGCCATTGATATAATATATATATATATATATATATATATATATATATATATATATATATATATATTAAAAAAAAAAAAAAAGTTTGAGCTGCAAATAACTTTTGAATAAAACACCTCACAGCAATGCTAATACCCTTGTTTTATTCATGAAGGTAAAAACCAACAATGTAATTTAAAAAGAAACTGAAATGAATAGTAACACTTAATATTTAAAGTGGACGTTTAGGAATAAGTGCCTCTTGCGTTAGCAGATTAACTTACCTTTATACAGCAATGAGATATATCTATATGTATTTTTGCATTTGATCTGCAGTTTCCTTTAAATAGATGTGAATGGACTGTAGGAAACACTAGTGTTTGATCTTGTGCACTGAAACAATTGGAACTGGAAACACAGAGATTAAATTAACATAAACACAGTAAAATAAAATAAAAATAACTGCTGTATGAAGTCATTTCATAGGAGTGCAGTATCCCTTAAAGGGACAGTAATGTCCCATAACCTTTTTTACTTATTTTGTAGAGATTAAAAAATAACTTATTTGGCACAAATCCTATCTCTGTGTTGAGAGAGATTCGCATCTAAGGTTTCCCCCGAGGAGGCTCTTCAGCAGAGCTGAAATGGTGTTCTTTAAAAAGAACTACTTCATTGGAACGGTCTACAAATTGTGCTTGCAAACCAGGTACACTTTGTAGACCTTTCCAATGAAGTCATTCTTTTTGAATAACACCTTTTCGGCTCTGCTGCAGAACCTCCGGCTGGTCCCCGGAAAGGGGTCTCCTGCTGTCAGCACAGCGCTGATGTCAGGATAAGCGGAGGCTGGAGGGAACTTTACATGCCAATATCTCTTAACCCTTTGAGTGCCAGAGGGATACGCAACGCCTTGCTTTGCAATGCGTTGCGTACCCCTCTGGCACTCAAAGGGTTAAACTGTAAAGGTTTGAGACATGGGATTTGTGCCACATAATTTATTTTTTTTAAACTCTACAAGACAAGAATATTTTTTTGTGGGACTTTAGTGTCCTTTTAAAGGAGTAAGTCACAATTCTCTTGCCACTGGTTTACGTGGGTAGGTGTCTTTTACACATCAGTCAGGTGTATCTATCTCCTAATGCAATGCCCTTTATATAGGGCTCTCTATTGTAGCCTGCATCTGTAAACCCCTCCCCACAGCAGACCATGTATTATAATAGACCGGAGTGACTCGTGAGGGACCTCAGATGTTACCAGACTGAAACTAAAACAGCTGTCAGGAAGCTAAAACACAGAGCAAATGCAAACAAAAGCTGTTAACCATTTAAGTGCCGGAGAGCTATGCGATGCATTGCAGTACATACCACTGCGGTACTCCAATGAGTTAGTGGAAATAACTGCTGTTTGAATGGTACCTTATCTAAGAAAACCCTTCTCTTAAAATAAGTAGTTCTTAATGTGTTTAAGGTACAGTTTCCCTTTACATGCATGACCATTTGTTAGTTATCTTTCCTTCTTATGGATCAGATTGGGTGTATGTATTGTTTTGCAATGCATTGTCCATCCCTCTGCTCTTTTAACCCTTTGAGTGCCAGAGGGGTATGCAACGCAATTAGTTGTGTACCCCTCTGCCACTCAAAGGGTTAAAGGTTTAATGTGTTAATTTCCCTTTTATTTCTTACCTCAATGATTTGTTGGCTGCCTGGCAACGAAACAAGTGAAAAGAATGGGAAGGACAAGGTCCAAGTGATTTGGCCTGTGTGCGCCAATTGTGATGTAGTTGGTTAGCAGCGTTTGTACTCCGGGTCACGGGAAGGAAACGACTAGCTAGAAAGGAATGGCTCCTGTCTCGCGCAGGCCAAACCTCGGATACATCCAGCTCTGAAACAGGATACTGCAAAGTCAGCTTTCACATTCACTGCTCCTGTCAGGGTCTGGAAAACCAAACAAAGATGAACATTGAAAACTCCTATCTGAAGAGCAGTCACAATTTTTGAATGCCTTATTAACTCTTTAGGAACCAGTTTTTCTTCTGCAACACTACAGAATAATGCAACACACCTGCAGTACGTAAAAGGAAAAAGTGTATTTGTGTATGGGATCCAGTCTTGTGCAGAACAGAGCCAACAACGGTTACAAACGTTTTCTTGATGTGGTTAATACTATATTTAATTTCAGATTTTATGGTTTCAGCATGAGCATATAACGATAATATCTCAATTTCTAGTTCATACAGTGATGAGTCTGGATTAGGCAGTGTATCCACACAAACGCATCATTTAATGTTCTCTGAGTAAAGTGGACCTATCACCTTGAATTTTCTTTACATAGTTGAAAACTTCACTTAAAACTGCCTATGTTTCATGTTAACCATAATTCCAGCAGATGTATAGTTTAGGAGATAGTCATACTTTTATTTATAGGAAAAGTGAAAATTTCCCGATACTGCACAACCATTTTAAAACCTAACCCATATTAAACGTTTGACTGCCAGAGGCAGGGCTGGTGCAAGGATTTTTGCCACCCTAAGCGAAACCTCATTTTCTGCCACTTGTATCATGCCCCTTAATGCCCCTCCCCGTATGTGTATAAGTGTCAGTGTGATTGTGTGTTACTTGTATGTATATGTGTCATTGTGTGTGTGTTTCTTATCCTTATAATATTAAAGACCAGATGTATGTTTGTCCGATGCAGTCATGAGCAGTAGAGACTGCCCGAACGCAGGCCAATGCACTTGTGTGCCGTAGAGAGTGCCTGAAGGCACAGAATGCTGGGAGGTATAGGTCTGTGGTAGTACACATGCCATGTGGCCCGTGTACACTGGCTTTTACTCTAGTATGTGTATAAGTGTCAATGTGTGTGTTCCCTAGCCTATATAATAAAAGGCCAGATTGTATGTTTTTCCGAAGCAGTCATGCGCAGTAGAGACTGCCCGAACGCACAGAATGCTGGCCTGTGTACACGGGCTTTGAACTAGTATGTATATGTGTGTGTTCCCTATATGTGTATAAGTGTGTAAATATTTGTGTTCCCTGTATGTGTCCAGGAAACAGAGAGCCTCTGAGTAGCACAGGGGACTTATTAGAAGGAATTGCCACTCAGAATACTTGCCTTTTAATTCATAAAGTGCAGTGGCGGACAAAAATATAAAGAACCTTGAGGCCAGACAAAGGAGCTTTAGGAGCAAGTGAAGGGTGCATATATATAAATGTGCAATGTTTTGGGAAGCATTCAAGGAGTTAAATGAGCAGCCATTTTTTAATACATATTCATCTGGTGCATGCCATGTAAATTCAGACTGCCAATATGATGTATTTTAATCTTCACCTATTTATTTATGTCTTTTCTATAACACTACTTTCCCTGACACTGAGCTTGCTGGCCATGTGCTTCAGCAATCTTTCTGTGAAAGCGGAGGTATTTATACAATGATGCAGTCTCCCTGCAGCTCTGAGTTCTCCGTATTCGGTAGTGGCAGGCTTTTTTCTTAAGAATTTGTTTTTTCTTTTAACTTTTCTTGGTCCATAAGGGGTTAAAATCAACTGGCATTTTGTTCATTTAAGGTCATGATTGGTGTTAAAGGGATAGTAATGTTTCACAATAAAAGCCGCTCCAACTAATCGTGATAGTATTTGGGCCATGGAGAGGGTTATTTAATTACTATCCGAGTTTTAGCTCAAGAGTAATTGAATGATAAAGTATCCCCCTCCCGCCCCTTCTACTGATATAACATTGCTCACCTCAGAACAGAAGGGTGATGTACAGGTGGATTGCAGAGAGGGACAATCTTTAATTAACATGAGGGAAAACCCTGTCAATGGGTGGGGTTAGAGCTTTCATTGTTCTCACAGTAAGAAGATTGTCCCTTGCTGTGAGCTGTCTGGTCATAAGACCTGTTCTACATCTGAGGGGAGGTGGCTTACACTAGGTAAGAGGCGGGAGGAGGATACTTTATCATTCAATTACTCTTGAACTACAACTCTGACAGTGTTGAAATAACACTCTCCATGGCCCAAATACTATGAAGATTAATTGGAGCTGCTGTTTTTGTGAAACATTACTATCCCTTTAAATTGCTGTGCAATAGTGCGTTTCCTTTGTCATTGAATTACTCTTGAACTACAACTCTGACAGAATTGAAATAACACTCTCCAAAGTCCAAATACTATGATGATTAATTAGAGCTGCTTTTATTATGAAACATTACTATCCCTTTAAAGGATAAAAATGAAATACAAGAGCAGTCTGTATTTTCATATTCATTCATATAAATCACTGCAAAGCACATGGATTTCTTTCAAGGCTTTATCCCACTTTTCATTTGCTTTTATATATATATTTAACTCGGATGGTGAAGTTTAAATTGTTCTAGCTCTGCTAGGGGCCTGTGTCTTATTTGGCTCTAATGCATTACAGATTCCTGTGGGAGTGCTAGTTTCGAGTCATTTTTATGGCATGTTAATCTATTAAAGCTCCAGTCTCATATACAGAGACATTTTCAGTAAATGTTTCAGACAGCACTTGTTATAAGCCAACAATCTCTCAAACTTCTCCACACTTTGTATATCTAGAAACAAGCTGCTGGGAGAAGACAGACGAATGTTTCCAAGTTGGCCTCTGAATTTGTTAGGTCAGGGATGGGCAAACTTTAACCCTCCACCTGTATTTGGGCTCACGGAGGATGATGGGGGTTGTAGTCCATCAGCAGCTGGAGGGCTGAAGCTTGTTTACCCATGAGCAACTCTTGATTCCCCACTTTTCTTAACCTTTTGAGTGCAAGAGGTGTATGCAATGCATTTCTGTACAATGCCTTGCATATACTCCTCTGGCACTCAAAGGGTTAATTGTGCAGAAAATCCTAGTAGCTACTGTGCATGGATTCTCTGTGAATTGGGTCTCCAAAATCTAATCTTTAACCCTTTGAATGAAGCAAGGTGTTGCTTGTACCACTGGCATTCAGAGAATGAATTAATTAATTAGGACTGAATATAGAGATCATTGCTGTAGGTCTCAAGGACACCAAACTGTTTCCACTAAATGGTATCATCATTCCTAAGATTTCAGTAGGAGGAGTTTGGGGCCCTAGAGAATCGGTTCAGTCTTCATGAACAAGCTGTCCAGTACCAATTATTGAGTGATATTGTTGAGGCAGTCCCAGCATTTTTGATTAATTGTGGTTAATGGGATTTTCTGCCTAGATTAACCGTTCAAGGAAAAGAGGGGTGTGTCACTCATTGCTTCGCAATATGTTTCACACGCCTGGTCATTAAAGGGTTAAGGTAAGTGGGTAAGGTAAGTAGGGTTTTATTATTGGAAGGTGTTGTTCCTGTAAGTGCAGCTTAGTGAGATGACAATTTTACCATGTGTCGCTGTACTCTGGACTGGTGGGTGCACATCTCTGTAAGGCAGAAAATGAAATAAATAAAAGAAAATCTGCATTGGCAGGAGACATCATGTTTTCTCAGAGTTTGGCATTATGTAATAAATACCCACATTATTCAGCATAATGCTTTTTAACCCTTTTGAGTGCTAGAGGGGTATGCTAGGCATTGCTCTGCAATGTGTTGAGTACTCCTCTGCACTCAAAGGGTTGAATTTGTTTATATTACATTGACCATAAAGAAAACAGGGCTTTACCCATAGCCGCATGTTTGCAGGCAGTGACATTTTAGAATCTCTGGCACAGAACAGATTAACCACTTATATGTAGTATCTCACCAACGATTTTGTGAAGCAATGCTTTGGAAACCTATTATGCCTCCAAGGGGTCAATCTGCTTGTGCTGTAATGTGACCCATTATAGGCAAAAGGTATATATAACTCAGGTACTGGGCCCTTGAAACACTGACCTCTTTTAGTTGCTCTCATTAAAACTTTAATAGATTTGTCATAAACTGGGCATGTTGATGAATATTTGGTTCACTTTGGAGATGCATTTAATTTGTCATTTATTAGGCTTGTGTATGCTGGAAACTTTTAAAGGATTGATTACATCTTTACTTTACTTTAAACGTAGCACAATCCGCATCTTACTTTAAGTACCCCATCCCCTGTTTAAAGGGAAACCAATAATAAAAATATCTTGCCTATATTCCCCCTATCTGTTTTTATGATGGAAAATGGTCTATCTGCCTCACATAAACTTATTCTTTTTTCCTCCACTGATGGGCCCACACTTCATTGCTTTGATACAACCAATTTCTGGCCCCCTGTCTGGCATATCAGTTATACAGCATGGCAATGGGCAAAGATGTCAGAGAAATGGAGGGGCAGAAGTTTTCAGTTCTGCATCGGTGGTTCCCAACTCTGGTCCTTAGGGCACACCCACAGGTTATGTTTTAGAGAACAACCAGACAGAAAGCATCCACATATGTCAAGGTGATTATGAAGGAAACGTTTTGAACTGTTCCTAATGGATTCCTAGTGGTTAATAATCACAGGTAGTGATCCAACTGGCTATGGATCCCAGCGGCTGGTCAGTGAGCATATTGGAAATCTGCGTTGTTGGTCCTCTCCATTAATGCACTGTAGTACACCACCACCTTATGACGTGCTGTGTGTTTCGGTAGTATTACTAAGTCCCATGTATTGCAAATATCAACAATTCCAAGGTTATACTTTATGCTAGGATAAAGCAGGATGACTTTAATGCACTGTCAACCAAGTATCGTTGTCTCTGGCAGGACAGGGGTCTGAAAAGAACCCCAAATGCTGCCTCATGGAAGACAAACTCCTGTCCTGCAGGTCCCTTCAGACCTTGCTTGAAAGCCTGACACAGCAGGTCTATGGGGAATGCACACACAACTAAGGAGTTTGTGGCTCAAAGTTAGACACCTCTGGATTTGTGTTCCCACACAGGGGTGCAATTTTCTGACCCAATGAAATCTTAAATTGTAGCCCAGCCGCAGATGGGGAATCTGGCATGCACATGTATAATGTACTTTTTAACCCCTATTGGGAATGTTAATATGACCGTTTGATAGAATTGCGGGTTGCATATGAGAGCCTTGGAATGAACATGGTTGCCTGTCTCTACACCAGGACCATATTGTGCTGACTGGTCACTGCAGTAAAACTCTATGATGCTGATGTACCAATAACTGGGCAATACAGAGGCCAGCCAGCTGCACCATAGTGGAGAACTAAAACGTCACATTGATTTAATTAGAGATTTTAAACTTTTGAATGCTACAGGTCCTCAACAGATTGCTTTGCAATGACTAGCATTCAAAGGGTAAAAAGCCCCATTTAAATTGAAGAGAATTTGAGGATTTCTTTATTTGTACCTTGTGGTACATTGGCATTACTCAAGACTGCACCATTTTTCTTAGTTCATTAGCCTGGATAGTTGATACTGGTAGTGGGGGTGTTAATAAGAATAAGTGTGATCCATGCCGTATATTGCAAGTTTTTTACTGGCAGGTAAGTCGGATCCTTCCCAGCCAAAAGCCATAGGCTGTGTGCCTTTGGACCTCGGCCCAGGACAACAGTCCTCCATATTACCCTATTACCCACTGCCTTGTGTTTCAGTACCAGAAGTGTATGCAACTCATTACAAAACAATGCATTGTACACTATTTTGGCTCTCAAGGGGTTAAACATTGGAGCGCTGACCATATTTGCTCCTTGTCGATACATTTTTCACTTTGACTCTTTGATGTCTGTCAGAATTGCTTATGGTAGACTGCATTACTGCACTGTTGTCTACCCGTGCTGACTCGGCTGTCACCGAGTCAGCACATTTAGACAACGCGGTGCTGTAAATTCAGTCTGTCATAAGCAAATTGGACACATGCCGAAGAGACAAAGTGAAAAACTAGCAACAAGGAGCATCAATGCTTAACCCCTTTATGGCCAAAGGGTTGTCCAGTGCTTTTCATGAGTTGCACACAGGAAGCAAAAACATACAGTAGGTTTCGAAGTGTTAGGTAACTTTTCCTTGGTTTGGCCAGCCCTGCTTTAAGTACCAGAGGCATTTACAAAGCATTGTTTTGCAGTACGTTGCACACCTCCCTTGTCACTAAGTGGTTAAAAAAAACAGTGGGTTGTTAAACTAAATTGGCTTTCACACCAAGAGTTTGCCCTGTAACAGTTAACTACAGTGCAAAAGGAGTGTTCTGCAAGGCACTGAGGTATTGGGAAGAATTGGCGCATTCTGGGGCAGTCCAACTGCACCATGGGAGACCAATAAACATTCCCCTAGATTTAACTCTTTCAGTGCCAGTGGAGTACACAATGCATTGCAAAGCAATTTGTTGCTTATCCCTCTGGCACACAAAGGGTTAATTGGCACGTTTTACCTCCTTCCTTTGCAATCCATTGGAGACCTCTGATTTAAATCAATGGGAAGGTGATGAATTTAACCCTCCCCACTGTTGCATTTGGTTCACTCCAGGATTGCCCCATTTCTTCATAATTTGGGAGTCAGTGCTCATCCATACTTTAGTAGTGAAAGAGCGAGGCTAAGGTTAGGCAATTATGAAGCAAACCCACTGATCCATAGGGGGAAAATATTCACATTTTATGTAAACTGGGTTTTAACTCTGAGTGCCAAAGGCTGGTCTGATGCATTGTGAAGAAATATGTTGGCTGATGCTCTGGCAATAAAAGAGTTAACCAATCGAATGATAAAGGACTGCAACATATTTGAACAATGCTTTCATACTTTCTAGCATTCAAGGGGTTAAAGGCCCTGTTTAACCTTTAGTGCATACCTCTCTTGCACTCCAGTGGTTAATGGGAATTTATATATTTTTTCCTCTTTCCATATTGTTTAGTTGTTCATTCAAAATCGCACAAGCTGTTCTCATTACAAGTAAGATGACGTTTCCATGTGTGTGGAATGTAAGCTTGTCTCCTAATGTAGCCTTTAGGTAAATGGCTGTAGTAGGAAGGGTTAAGTAGGGTTATATTGGTATAATCCGGATTGCATGCACTCTGCTGATGCACTTTGCCCTTCTCCCAGCTTTAGCCTTATACCTCTCATTGGATTAATTCCTCCTCATGTTATCTTTACATAATAGTCCTAGTTGGTAGAAGGCCAGTGAACACATTGGGGGGCACTGATCACAAGAAGTCCTACTTTGAAGGAGCAGATCCCGTTAAACTGGCTTTTACATTTACCAAAGCAGCTGCCTGGTACATACATACAGCCGCAGCAGGGGGTGCTCCTTGCACCTAATGGATTGAGGCACCCAGACTTTCCATACTGATGAGCGATTAGCATGTTCCCAGGCTGCAGCCAGAGCCTCTGAACTTCAGTAACAGGCTGTCTGAAACCACAAGGGTTATTTTTGACCCTTTTTAATACCAGTGACCCCTTGATGCATTACCCATTCTTTCTGCTGTTTGAAGCTCTCTACTCATAAGCAAGCGTGGATAACTGTGGTTCCAGACCATATCCTCAAGGACACCTTGAGGCTACAGGATTCCCCTGTTTTGAATTCAGGTGAATTAACCCTTTGATAGAGGGGGAGTAAAATGTGTTGGTTCACAATGCATTGCACACCCCTCTGGCACTCAGTGTTAATGAATTCACTATACACAAGCAGGGGTAGACTGCCCTGGTCCTCATGCGCTACCAGCTGTGCATGTTTTCAGGTGAGTACATAGGACAAAAAAACAGTGCTCCTAATTCTAAGCACCTCTAATGCATAAGAACTATAAACACGGATAAGGAGCACATAAAATAGAAAATAAGTAAAATGCCTCTGTGGAACAATACATCCAAGTCCTAAAGACAGTGCTTCCAATACGATGCATTTTGTAGCAGTATGCTTAATCACTTCAATCTAGAGAATGCTCACAATTGGTATGAATGGGCATGATAGATTCAATGTGTAGTGTAGTTCCCCTCCTGTCAGTGTAGGGTGCACTCACGCAGAATGGTTACGTTAGAAACAGGCAAAGGTTTAGTCCTTAGATGTGAAGTCCTCTCCCATCCAAGTATACTTCCAAATGTTGTCCCAAAGAAAGTCAAATGGAAGGGAAAACAAATAAAGATCAAATAGCTGGGAACCCCCCCCCCTCCTCTATATTAGAGGATGATGGTCCTACCTTCTACCCCGCGGTGGAATGCGCTCAAGCGGGCAAAGATCCCTACAATGAGACTTTCCTGCCTATAAAGTATAGAGTATCTGTTCCACTCTATAAATTTAATCGATGAGCAAAACTGTATGAGTCGAGAACTAAATCCAATGAACTAGGGCAAAGGAGCACTGATGTGAAGTGGCCATTGCAGTGTAATTTTGTTCTTCCTTGAAGTATGGAGACAAATATGAATCTCGTTGGTAATAGACACGTTACCAGTTCAACATAAGTTCATTTTGACTGGCCCACCTGTCCTCAAGCAGGGAAATCCTTAAATCCCAGACTGTTAGTAGTTCTTGGGGACTTTGACACCCCTTTAGTTAAATGATTCCTTTAACCCCCTGCAATTTACAGCAAGGGTTTCAGTGGGATTCCATCAAAATATGAGCAATCGTAAATGGCAATTTTTTTTGAAAACCATAAATGTATGCGCCAGTTCTCCACTTTCCTGCATTCCACAACTTGTGGGCAAGGAGTACAGCAATTCTGTGACAAACTGCGTTATATATATATATATATATATATATATATATATATATATAGCTTATAATTATAAGTCCTTTGCTACTAGCCAGACCTGAAAAGTTACTCGCCACTGCAAGCCAAAACATACCCACTAGGGCTGAATTTCTACTCGCCAGGGCTACATTTTCACTCGCCATTGGCTAGTGGCGAGTGGAAATTTAGCCCTGGCGAGTAGAAATATATATATAAAATATAATATGCACTCACTGTTTGTAGTAAATCTGCATTGTCAAGGGGGCTCATCCAGAAATTGAAAGCATAATAGCAAAAAAGGACATATTGGAAAGCACGCTCAGGAGACTTCTTTAGCGGTGAACAGGTGGATTTATTCCAGTCAATGTTTTGGCCAGCACTGAGGCCTTCTTCAGGACTCAAAATTTCCACTAGCCAATGGCGAGTGAAAATTTAGCCCTGGCGAGTAGAAATTCAGCCCTGGTGGGTATGTTTTGGCTTGCAGTGGCGAGTAACTTTTCAGGTCTGGCTAGTAGCAAAGGACCTGTCAAGGGAGGCAGGGTTTTCCTTATATTCACAGTAAGAAGATTGTCCCTTGCTGTGATCTGTCTGGTCTACGGACCAGATTCAACATATGAGGGAAGGTGGCTTACACTAGGTAAAAGGGGCGGGAGGGGGATACTTTATCATTCAATTACCCCTGAACTATAACTCTGACAGTATTGAAATAATACTCTCCATGGCCCAAATACTATGATGATTAATTACAGCTGCTGTTTGTGTGAAACATTACTATACCTTTAAATAGTAACTTTCATATCTAGTTTACTATAAAATGCTTGTTATCGCAGCCTTGTACTGACTGGTTAACATTTAACATCTTTTTTTCTTGAATTGTAGCCATTTTGGATCCTTGATCAGGGATGGACAACCGGCGGTCCTCCAGCACTGGGGCACTAAAATTCCCACCGTGGGAGTTATAGTCCTTAACAGCTGGAGGGTTTCACATTGCCCACCCATGCCCTAGATGGTAAAACCACATTGGTGTGTGTTACGTTGTAGCATCAAAGTGTTAATTGAGAGACTCTTGCAGTCCGCATCCCCAAGACAAAGCAGAACCTCGCTGGGGGTACTAGTAATGATGACTGTTACATATGACTTCTTCCTAGAATCTTAGCCCTTTATAGTGGGTATTAAAGGAGCTCTCCAGGTTTTTTCTTCCCCACATGATTAGGGCAGACCATCTGTTCTTTGTTAAATGTTTGCAGAAACAGCTTTTCCTAAAAGATGTAAGGCGTTACTGGTCTACCAAACAGTGCAGAACTCCAGTCCACCTTTTCACCTCCCCCATCCCCCCTACCTCCTTGCCTTCATTGTTGTGATTGTTCTATTCATTAATCAGAATTCTTGCATATTTATTTAATGTGCACTGGCCATTTTAGAGAGGGATCACAATTTTAGGCAGAAGATATAATCTTGTTTGCTAATAAGACTGCTGAATAATTTTTTCTTAATTAGTATTGCTGATTTGCCAGTTTTTACATATACAACGTCTGTTCATCGTATGCATTTCAGAGTGAAATGAGCATCTGTCCTAGTGTACAAGGATTTATAATTTTAGATTTATTTTTTACACGACTGCTTAACACTTTGAGTGCCAGAGGGGTATGCAACACATCACAAAGCAATGCGTTGCGTACCCCTCTGGCACTCAGTGGGTTCACATCTCTAGCATGCAAGGGATTAAAGTATAACACCCTCCCCTTCACTTATCTTACAATGCACAGAAAATCCTAATGGCCTTTATGAAATTTGCCTTGTGCCTTGGTTCTTGAGGACATCTTCAGTACATGCCCACTGCATATGGGAATCTTAAAGGGATAGTAATGGATGCCAATAAATGAAGCTCCCATTAATGCTCTTATGTTATGGTTCGTGTAGCGCTGTATATCAATCGTGTCTGATTTGTAGTTCAAAAGTAATTTAAGTTTTAAAGTATCCCTTTCCCGCCCCTTTTACCTACGTAATGCACTCCCCAAGCAGGTCTGGACGGGGCACAGCGAGGGACAATCTACAGTGAGCATAATAAAAATCCTCCCCTCCTTCATCAAGTGGGGGCAGTGTTTTCTTTATACTCACAGCTAGAAGATTGTCCCTTGCTGTGAGCTTGTCTTGTCAAGGACCAAATTCCACATCTGTGGGGACGCGCATACAAGAGGTAATAGGGACAGGAGGGAGATACTTTCACTTTTGAACTATAAGTCAGACATGATTGATATACAACAGTACATGAACCATAGCATATGAGCATTAATCAGAGCTGTATTTTGTTTATATATATATATATATATATATATATATATATATATATATATATATATATATATATATATATATATATATATATATATATTATGAACCAACTTAACACTTGTAAAACAATACATTACATGCCCCTTTTGTCCTTAGTTTAGTTTCTGGGGCAGTTTTATCCATGCTAGCAACTGTCATGTCTGCCTCCATGGCCATAACATCCAGGGCTGATTGAAGAGGTTATCCCTTGAACCAAGAAATAAGGTCAAAATTCACGTGAAAGATTAGGATTTTCTTTGCAAAGGAAGGTAAGAGAGAGTTTGTGTGTGTTGTTTTTTTTTTTTTTTTTTTTTTTTTTAATATTAGCAGGTGTTACTTCTCCTTTAACCCTTTGAATGCCAGTGGGGCATGCAACACATGCTCCACGATGCTTTGTGTACACCTCTGGCACTCAAAGGGTTAAAGAGAAATTATCATGAAAACTGTGTTTTGAGGGGTTATCTGTGTGAGACACATTTTGTGTTCTATTTCAGCTTATGTGGAGGTGCTCATTTTAGGTCCTCATTTTACTATTGTAGCTTTTTCCTTCTGGTAGAACATAAAGCTCAGTTGCCCATCACTTTTTTTCAGTGCGTCTTCATGGCATTCTCTTCCTTATATTAGGTGTAGTCGACCTTCAGCTGTTGCGATCTGCAATTCCCTTCCTCTCCAAGCAGCCTATGGCTAGTGGCAGTTGTCCACAACAGTTGTTGGTCCCAAGACGGATTTCCGCTGGTTTATATAATTTAGCGAGACAAAGGGTACTATTTAAAAGTTCATAAATCATTGCAGCAGGTATTTAATCATATTAAAGAGCATATTGTAATTTTATATCTATCTGGAATTTAAGCTAATTTTAGACCTTATTTAGCAGTGCTCCAAGACCCTAATTTATTTAAGCCTGATGTCTCGTAAGTAGAATTGCAATATGGTCTGTAAATGGTCAGAGATAAGATAGTAGTGTTTTATATAGAGCAAGGGTAGATACTAATCTCCGTACATTCATTTTTTCTCCGTTTTAGTCCTAGGGCAGAACAGTTAATGTTTTTCCTATAGCCCAGTGTTTCTCAGCTCCAGTCCTCGGGGCACACCAACAGGTCATGTTTTCAAGATATCCCTAATTAATCACAGGTGAATCAATCAAAATGACTGAGCCACTAATTACTCACCTGTGATTAAGCAGGAATAACCTGAAAACCTGCACTGTTGGTGTGCCCCGACGACAAACGTTGAGAATCACGGCTATAGCCCTACTTTGATTACAAGTGTGCAGACAGTGGATCACTCATTGTGGGTGATCACCTGAAATTAAGTAGGAATATCTGGAAAGCATGACCTGTTCCCTGATGACTGCAACTGGGAATTACTGCATGAAGTGATTTAGATCTTGTCACTCATAGCAGTATTATATAAATAATGGTAACCCATCAGTGGTTATAAATATAGGTGTAAAGCTTTCAACTCTTCTATTAGAAAAGCAGGTTTAGAAATATAGATTTTAAAGCTTTAAACCCCTCTGGTCCTTTAAAGGGTTAGTATAATCTGAGCAAGGAATTTTAACCTCTTGGATCATTGTGCTACTTGTTGTACATATTAACCCCTTCAGGACCACGGAACATTTATTTATTTTTGTTATTGGAATCGGAGGTCCCTGAACAGAATTCCAGGATGTACGTGTACGTCCTTAGAACCTAAGGGGTTAAACAGTTGACATTTTGACACCTTGGACCAGAGGAGTGAGCAGTGTGTTGCATCATAATGCATTTTGAACCCCTCTGGCCCAATTTCCAGGCAGTTGTACCATTTAGAACTAGCAAGAATTGCAGGCTAAAGGTTTCCAATGCATTGTCAAGCAATATGATGGGGACTTATTTAGCATCTGAGGGGTTAATTTTATAAATACGGTGCAGTGGTTTTGCCCCAAAACAGTGTATATATGTATAATATAATCCTGTATTATAAATGTAAATATAAAGCCATGACCATCTCCTTTTATTTGCTTGAGCATTCAAATCCCGTTTCTGGAACTTTCCTACAACCACTCAAAATATAGTTTTTTTTTTTTCTCCCCTTTAGAGTTTTAATGGCCTGTATGTTTACATGTCTACTTTGATCCTTGTTGTACATTCTTTAGGAAGGCATCTGTTGGACCTGGAAAGTGTCAATTTTAAAATGCCAAAATAAATGTCTTCAGAACGATAAGTTGTGCTAATTGTGCTGCTTATTTCCTTTTACCATATAAGGTGCCTGTCTACTATAAAACATAAAGTCAGTCCTTTGGTATAACCTTTTGGTTTGCTACATATATTTAAAGGGAAACTTGTTGAATAAGTTGCTCTTAATTTAACAGAAGTAGTAATGTGGCCACTTATGCCTTTAGATCAAGGACACTTGTCAATCGAGAGAGAGAGAAAGAGAGAGAGAGAGAGATTTAAAGGGATATGTGGTCACTTGGTAGGCGACTTTCAAACAGCAACTATATCTATATAAAAGTGTTTACATTTCTTGTAGTTTACTACTATTTGCTCTCAAAATCTGTCAACTATGTGTTTTGACTTGCAATCCAGTGAAGCTTATTGTTTGTTGTGAGGAAGTATGACCTAGAGCAGAGATGGGAAAATATACATACTGCAGGCCATTTTTATCTGGTCCTTGGATCTGGTTGGCTGTATGAATGCAGCAGAGCAGCTATACTGAGAAACTCTTTCTAGATTTCTCTACAGGAAGAATGATCCTTTGTATAAAGCTTGTGCTCTGTTATAAATTGCATCCTTGTAACAGTGTTGAGAGCCAGAATTGATACATTGTCTGTACAGCTGCATAGATGTTATAAGTACAAGAACAGCTAGACTTATTAAAACTCATAAAGGTATATTACTAATGGGGCAGGGGGTTATTAGTCAGGGTAGACAGAAATAGGCAGACATATCTGACTGCTAAATGGGCACCTACCTAAGGGAGTCATTCAGTTAAATTAAGAGCCACTTATTTCTTGGATATAATTCCCCTTCAACTTGTCTAACAGAAACAATTGCCTAGGTAGCCCTTCATACAGCAGTTAGTGCTACCTTTTCTTCCCCACTACTATATGGTATAAATAAGTATTGTATTATCAAATACTAGTTGAACAGCCCGTTACATGGGCCACAGTGCCACTGCCACCCGGTTGCGGGGCAGTCAAAGGCGCCCAGCTCTGTATCAGCCGCGGCACGGGCAGTCTCTACTGCACATGACTGCAGCACGCGCAGCAGTGTGTACTGCGCATGTCGCGGCGTTACACACGATTTAGCAAATTATTATATAGGATAGGTTTGGGTTACAAACAGGACCCCTGTCTCCACCTTCCCCCTGCCATTTGCATATGAGTACCCTCATTAGAAACGAAGAGACTCTCTTTTTCCTAGATGGTACTCATGAGTGTTTATTTTAAAATAGTTTCATCCTCTGTGCAGTTCAGATATACAGCATTTTTTTTATTATTTGATTATTATTGGGGGAGGGGTGCTGGTTATATGTATTTGGTTGTGTTGGCATTTATCCACAAACCAATAGTTTGCTGAAAAAAAATCTATGGCATGTGTGACCCATTTACAGATGAACTGAAATAGTCATGTGCATGTTAAAGGGATAGTAGTACTTAAGATGTAAAAAAAAAATATGTTGTAGAGTTTATCCCCCTGAGTAAAACAAGGGTACTTCCACTGCTGGGAGATATTTTATTAAAAAGTTATAACAGCTCAAACTTGAATTTTTTTAGGTGCAGTATCACAGTGGCCTGAAAATTTGCAGTGGTGCTGTTGCTACACCATCCTATGGACTGCTCTGGTCTGTAGACCATAAATCTCCATAGGATGGTGTAGTAACAGTGCCACTGCAAATTTTCAGGCCACTGTGATATTGCACCTAAAAAATTCAAGTTTGAGCTGTTATAATTTTTTTTATAAAATATCTCTCAGCAGTGGGAGTACCCTTGTTTTACTCAGGGGATAAACCCTACGACATATATTTTTTTTTACATTTTAAGTATTACTATCCCTTTAACTGCAACAAAAATGTTAACACATTCTTATTGCAGGGGTTAGTAATGCCTTGGCAGAAAAGTGATTAAATGGGGATTTAACACTTTGAGTGCCAGAGGGGTACGCAACTCGTTGCAATGCATTGCAAAGCATACCCCTCTGACGCTCAAAGGGTTAAACACATGAACTTCAGAGAAGTCTCCAGTATTTTACCCACTTTTTTCCTTTTGTGACGAAGGTCCATGGGTCTGCTGTGACAATTAACCCTTTGAGTACCAGAAGGGTATGCAATGCATTGTGTACCCCTCTGGTACTCAAGAGTTAAAAGAAAGACCAGTTGCAACCTTCAGCATGTACAAAGGTGACTTTTGGATTAACCCAGAAGTGACTCTATAGCTGTTGGCCTACAATTCCCCATCATAATGTGGATTATGGGATTTGTAGTCTAACAATAGTAAGAGGACCTCTGGTGGTCCACACCCCTGCGATATAATGTATGATAATCACGGACTTATTGATGTAGTCTCCTGGGTGATATTGCTGTAGTAAATTTTATTGTTGTCTGTAAGTACCTTCATCTGATAACGAAAGCAGTGTTCTATTAGATTAACGTTTGGCAACCTGAGGCCTTTCATCTGTTGAGGACTAGAATTCCCATCCAGTTTGCTGGCTGGGGATGATGGGAGATATGGTCTTCAACAGGTGGAAGGTCTCATTTTTCCCTTATTTGTATTTAAACTATTTTTTTCTCATCTGACCTAATCCTTTTCTTTCTGTTTTCAGCATTCCCCACCAGATCCTTTTCTTGATCAACCCATGCCAGATATGACTCGGATTAGCGGCCCCAATGCTCCTCTTATGAATACGGAAGACTTCATGCCATCCATGCAAGCACAGCCACCTCCACAAAAGAAGAGGAAGAAAAAAAACAATCACATTGCAGCAGATAAAGTTTTTGGTCCGGAAGGTTTCCCTGGGGAGAACCCGGAGCTTTTACTTGATGGTGCAACAGAGGGGAAGAAGAAGAAAAAGCCTAAAGTTAAAAAGGAGCCCAAGGAACCAAAAGAACCCAAACCACCCAAAGCCAAGAAGGAGCCTAAGGAACCCAAGCCCCCGAAACAACCGAAACCTCCCAAAGAGCCTAAAGAGAAGAAGGTGAAAAACACCACACCAAAAGCAAAGACCAGCAAGAAGACTAGGTAAGAGCAGGCTTGGGAGAGAACCAAAGTTTGACTGCCCATCAGGGTGGGTCTAGGGTCCTGGTTTATATATCTGTTTACATACCATTATTTAACACTTTGAATGCTGGAGGAGTCTACAACACATTTTGGGGCAATGCATTGGAGACCACTCTAGCCACCAGGGGATTAATAGCTTTTCAGTTGTATTTGCTGAATGAGTTTGTGGGTGGAGTCATGTCAGGAATGGGGGTGTGACTGGGTGGGATAAGGGTGCCTAGGGTACATTTTGTAAAAATCTGCTCTGGAGAGAACCCTAGTCATCAATGGAAAACAGACTGGGTTTCCAGTTACCCAGAATCCTTTTTTGCACTCTATTGCTTCTGTCAGATCAGAGAGACAAATCTGTAGCATCCTAGGGATGGCAAATATTTTCTTTTGTTACACAAGTTTCTTTAACCTGGGTGGGCAAAATGCAGCATTTGAGTCATTGAACTACTACTCCTATCATCAGATAGGTGTGTGCACACTGCCACTCACTTGTTTATGCAAAGGATGCTTAACCCTTAGAGTACCAGAGGGTTACAGAATGCATTGGTTTCCGTACCCCTCTGGCATTCAAAGGGTTAAATGTTGCTTTGATGCAGGTGGATGACACATTAAATTCTAGGGGATGCCAGAGGATTTTCTTATGCTTTAGGTGTATGTCAACGCAGTGTGTGGGGATGGCTCTATCACTGGTTTTATTCATTGGTAGGAAGCTTGTGTGTGTTTATCTCTCTGGCATTGAAAGGGCTAAATTTGTTTTTTTAACCCTTTGAGTGCCAGAGAGGTATCCAGTGCATTGCATTGCAATGCATTGAATGCTATTTGCCTCAAAGGGTTAAATGTGTTCACTGACCTGAGTGGTCCACGTGTACAAAGTAAAAGTGGAGTAATTCTGTGGCAAAGCAACTCCTTTATGGAAGAAATATAAATTCATCAATTCCTTGTGGATTGACATTGGACTTTTAAGCTTGAATGGTAGAGGTCTACAGCGTGCGGCTTTCCAGTAAGCAGTGTACAGCTCCCTGGTATTCAAGGACTTAAAGGTATAGTAACACTTAATATATAGTAATATTTTTATTGCATGGCTTTATCCTCCTGAGTAGAACAAGGGCACTCCCACTGCTGAGAGGTGTTCTATTCAAAATTTAGTGCAGCTTAAACTTACATTTTTTAGGTGCAATATCTCAATGGCCTGGAATTGTACGATGGAGCTGTTGCTATACCATTCTGTGTACAGCTCTGGTCAGTTGACCATAAATCTCTGTAGAATGTTTTAGCAACAGCAACACTGTAAAATTTCAGGTCATTGAGATACTGCACCAAAAAACAAGTTTGTTTAAACTTTTAACTAAAACACCTCTCAGCGGTATGGTTACTTTTACTCAGGAGAATAAACTCTTCTAATATATTCTATTTTTACATATTAAGTATTACTGTCCCTTTAAAAGCCCAGTATCAGCCAGAGGGTATATGGGGAATATAAATATATAATATGTGTGTTTTTTTTTCTCCCCTTGGTGCTGTTATTGTGCCCCAAAGCTGTGGAACTTTTCCTTTATACATATGGGTCATCTTATTTTAGGCTACATGGACAGTTGTTTACTACTGCTTTTTCAGTGGTGCACAACAGCTGGCCCTGGGGCCTCATGCGGCCCTCACTGGCATCCCTCAGTCTGTTTTCTGGTACAGTAAGAAGAGATAATTGCCCTCTACCCCATCACACTTGTTCAGTTTTTAACATTAAAAGGCACCATACCATCTTTTGGCTTTCTGCACCCTTCCCCTGACCCATACAATGCTACATTTTGACCAGGTTGGTGCTAGGAAGGTCTTAAGTGCATTGCAAATCAATGCATTGGGGACCTGTGTGACATCTATGGATTATCTGCTTTTTTTCAACCTTTGTGTGTTTAATTTTATATTTTAAACTAATTGTATAGCCCATGGGGGTCTCAATGGCAGCGTGTGCAGCCCTTAAAGTAAATCTGATTGCCTGCAGTGTGCTTTCATACAAGGCCATAGAATGTTGGTTATTTTGCAGTCTCCCCCGCATCTTGCTTTCTTCTATAACAAAGTGCTGTGTACATCTTCTGTGTGCTGGAAAATGACAATCCTAATACTGACTCAATCGAACATATGTGCAGGTGTAAATAATATTATCTGCCAAAGAAACCGGAGAGGCAGTACGCTAAAATATAATTTCTCCATTTGTATCCAAAATGTCTTACAACTGTTTTGAATAGTTTCCAAACATCTGAACTTGTTTTTCAAGCTGTGACCAGTGTTGGAAAATATTGCATTTCCAGATGGAGCACAGTCAGGAGTACCTAATCCAAATCAGCTCAGAAACAGTTTTCATTAGGATTAAACTAGAGTTCAGATTTGCTCTCAAATTTACACTGCTTTCTGAGAATTTTAGTTTTTAGTATTTTATAATCTGATGCTTTCTTCTGGAAAGTGTCACCCATGAATCGTTACACGACCTGTCCTGCTTTTTACTTTTGTGATTCAAAATCGCTTTGTTTGTTATGGTCTGTGCTTCTTACAGCCAACTGCACCATAATGACAAACATCCCCATTGATTTTAAATGAGGATTTTAACCCCACTGAATGCTAGAGAGAGGTTTCCAACATATTGTGAAGCAATGCTTTGTAGCCCTAGCATTCAAGGGGTTAAAAGCCCTCTCTCCCTAATAGGAATTTTCCTTTTGTCCCTTTTGGCGTGGTTAGGGTTTCCCAGAATTGTACCATTTTAACTTTCTGCATATGGCCTCTTATTCCCTTGTATACCATTTTAATGTGTGTGTATATGTATGTGTGTGATATATATAATACATTTTTCTTGTTTACTAACCCTTGCTAACCCTTTGAGTACCAGAGGTGTATCCAGCAATGTGTTCAATACCCCTTTGGCACTTGTAAGGTTAAAGTTTTTGCATTTTTTGGGCAAAAGGGCAAAGTAGGGCAATAAAAATGTTTGACAAATATACATACCTGGGACCTCTCGAAATCTGCCCCAGTTTTCATACTGAATTACCGAGTCTTCAGGGACAGAGGCTGATTCTTCGGCATTGGTGAGTTTCTCCTCCTTTCCTCCCTGTTCCTTCCACTTTCCCTCCTACTTCCTCACCTTCCGCCCCTGCGCCTTCCACCCCATCCCACCTTCCCGCCCACTTGTCCGCCTTCCCGCCCACTTGTCCGCCTTCCCGCCCACTTGTCAGCCTTCCCGTCCCTGCACCACTTGTCGTCCTTCCCGCCCACTTGTCGTCCTTCCCGCCCCTGCACCACTTGTCGTCCTTCCCGCCCCTGCGCCTTCCCGCCCACTTGTTGTCCTTCCCGCCCCTGCGCCTTCCCGCCCACTTGTCGTCCTTCCCGCCCCTGCGCCTTCCCGCCCACTTTGACACACAGACTAGTATGCCTGCCCACCTGGTTAAGCCCCACCCCTTTTATTGAAATTCCCTATCCTGTGGCACATGAACCCTCTCTGGGGGTTCAGAGAGAAGTTCCCAGGTATGCAAAAAATATTTATATAGGTTAGCCTTACATATGCATTAAAATCCAAGATTAAGATTAGATTTTAGGATTCCAGCATAACAAATGGAGCCTAGTTATCATACAGAGGATTATTTTACACAAGCTAGGCTTCCCAAAGTAACATCACAGGAATTGGAGAATGTTTAATTACAGCAGGGATAGCTGGTCTTTGGACCTCCAGCTGTTGGAAACTACAGCTTACATCATCCCTAAACAGCCATTGGCTAGCTGGGCATGATGGGAATTTGAGGGCCAAAGATGGACTCACCCGTAATCTGCAGCTTAAAATGGAATTGTCACTTTGTAAGAAATAGGTGATCTTGAAAGAGCATTCAAAATAACCTATATTTTTTTAACAAATTTTTATTTCAAACATCAGTTTGAGATATTTAGCGTTCTATATGTCTTTATGCAGTCAAGCTAGTTCTGGCCAACAGGAAGTAGCAGTTGGTAAAGTAGGACAGTGTAGAATGTTGGTATCTGTCAGAAGCCTGCCAGATTTGCATTGGGTCAGGGCTTAACCAATTTGGAATGACTGGAGACACTAGTGTGGAAATTCAGAATTATTATTTGTATACAAGTCAAGAATTGGCTTCAGTGTTTACCAAACACTGTAAGGATCAGCAAAACATTTAATCTTAACTACAAATATTTATTTAAAGGTCACAGAAGAAACACTGAAGGGAGTCGTATACACAGGTATATAGAAATACTTGGCCTCTAGAAAAAAGATGGCAATAGACCTCTTTAAAGTGATAGTAATGTCTCTATTAAACTTTATCCTAGAATCTTCTTTACTCTGTTTAATGACTTACAGTTCTGTAGTTGTAAAGCTATTCTAGGTAAAAGGAACCCAGTCCCACCCCTTCTGGCTGCCTCCCCTTAGATCTGCAGTCTGGTCATGGGACCAGATGGATGCAGTGAGGAACAGTCTTGATTCAGTAACTATAATGAACCCCTTGATGAAGGAGGATTTTCCCTTTACTTACTGAAGTTTGTCCCTTGCCTCTCTCCATCTGGACCACACTTAGAGGCAGCATGACATGGACAGAAGGGCGGGAGTGTGATCCTTTTACCTTGAATTGTTTTTGAAGTACAAACTGTAAGTCATTAAACCTAGTTCAAAGTGTTTATAAAAAGCTTAACCCCTTAAGGACCGGCACAGACTGCCAGCACTTAAGGACCACTGTGCATTTTTTTTTGTGTATCCGGTTCAGGGCTCCTGGAGCGGCATGCAGCCCTGAATTCCTTGACTGTCCTGGCACGACATTGGATGTTATGGAGTTAAAGAAGACTTGCAGATCAAGTTTTAATAGTGACATTACTATCCCTTTTAAATTGGTGAAAATTTAGGGATGTTTTATTTGTCCCCATGTTGTGGCTGGTTTGCCCTACACCTGGCACTCAAAGGGATAAAGGTTAATACCCACCACTTAATAATGCGCCCCCCCCCCCCAACTTACCTTGAGATCAGAAAACCCATAATGGTGTCTATGAATTCTGCCCTTGTGCCTTTATTCAGTCAGTCCTGGATATTATGTCCATGGGGGTAGACATGACAGTGGCTGGTGGGTTTTTAAACAGAAGTATTCGGTGTGCATGGGAATATATAGCCAATTAATGACTAGAGGGCTGTGTACTGCGTTGCAAAGCACTGTATTGCATATTCTGTGTGTCTTGTGGTCCTGCTGGCAATTGTCATGTCCATTTCCATGGATTTGACATCCAGAACTGTCTGAAGAAGTTCTCTTGAACAGAGGCACATGGTCAAATTCATAGGGGCCATTAGGATTTTTTTTTTTTTTTTTTTTAAATAAAAGTTGGATTAAATTGGAATTTAAACCCCTTGCTAGCCTGTGCCAGAGCATTCAAGTAGTTAAAAGCCCATGTAAACAATTCAGGTTTTTGGAAATTATTGCTTGACCCTGTGAGGAGTTTTGTTAGGCCCATGAATTACTCTAATCAATGTCCATCAGCCTCCGCATCTTTGTTACATAGGTTCATAAAGTGTGTAGTCTATTGCTTCTTGCGCACCTTAATGTCTTTGTCCTACATTTTAATTGTTGCTTGCCACATGGGTATGCAATGCATTGCACACTCCTCTGGCACTTAATGGGTGTGTTCTCACAGTTATTTCAGGGCTATGTTTCCACCAGTAGTAGCGGTGTTTACTAGGAGCAAGCATTGTCGTCTTACCATGTACTTACCATGCTTGAACCCCTGACCCCCGGAGAGTTCATATCCGATGACAGTAACAGAGTTCCAGTGATCGTTTCCTGTCCGGAACTAGTGTTCTCCCTAATCTCAAGTTCAGTAGAGGTCAGAGCCACCAGGGCTAGTCATTAGGACATATAATCCATATTGTGGATTAGTTGGCAATAAGTTGCTATAATATATTTCTATTAAAGGAGAATTTATTGTATCCTTCACAGATGTATCTAATAGTTTTCATCGTTTGAAAGAACTTTGATAGTGTCATTCCGCAGACTGTAGGAAGCGGGTTTTCTTGCATGCTTGTCTTACACTAGTGGTGGGCAACCTGAGACCCCTCCAGCTATTTGGGACAACAATTACCATCATTCCCAGCCAGCCAACAGGATAATGAATTGTACTCCTGAACAGCTGGAGGGCCTGAGGTTGCTCATCCCTGACTTACACAGAAGTGTACGGTTGTTTCCAGGAAATGTGACCTGCAGAGGAAATAATGCTGAAAGTCGCATTTGATATTTCACATACTGACCTTTCTTGGAAAACTGTTAAATATAGATATTAAAATATCTGTTTAATTGTTAACCCTTTAAGGAGCAGAGCTGTATGCAGTGATTTAAGAAGTAATGCTTTGTTCTGCCCTCAGGTTTTGCCTCCCTGTCACTCGTTTCGGCTGTCCAGGGTACAGAGATTTGAAGTTTAACCCTATATTCTATACCCACAATGCACTTCTCATGAACCCTTTGAGTGCCAGGGGGTACACAACACATTGCTTTTCAATTTGTTGCATACTCCTCTGGCACTCAAAGGGTTAAAAGGTTAATAGTCTTATCTGTTCTTTTTGCTTAGTTGTACAACTTATTGCAGGGGATAAGGTGTGCTGTGTTGTATGAGTGCCGCACTAAAAGCCATATGTACAAAAAAAAGTGGATCAATTTTGGGATGCACCATAGGAAAAAAAAATCCCACTTATTTTAATGGAATTTTTAAAGACTTGAATGCTAGAGACATCTCCTAACACATTGTGAAACAAATTGTTGGAGACCTTATGTGTAAAGTGTTAAAACCCTGTATTGGCTTCTTGTGGTACAGGTGATTTGCCCTTAAAGGGATAGTAATACTTCATTTTAACTTTATTTTATTTTGTAGGCATTAAAAAAACATGAAGAATGATATAAGTCTTATCTCTGAAACCTTTATGGTTTAAGAGATATTCACAAACAAAGTATCCCCCCCCCCTGTTCAACCAGATCAGAAGGGAGATTCCTAGGTAGACTGCAGAGAGGGACAATCTTCAATTAAGATAATGGAAAAAGCTGAAAAACTTGTCAAGCGGGGAAGGGCTTTCATTGTTTTCATACAAAGAAAATTGTCCCCTTCTGTTATCTGTACTGTCATACAACCAGACTCACATCTGAGAAGAGATGGCTTACACTAGGTAAAAGGGGCGGGGAGGGGAACTTTGCTTGTGAATATCTCTTAAACCATAAAGGTTTGAGAGATAAGACTTATATCATTCTTCATGTTTTTTTAATGCCTACAAAATAAAATAAAGTTAAAACGAAGTATTACTATCCCTTTAAACTACTCTACTATTCTGTTGTGCTTGAGGTGCTAAGGACATGTTCACAAATGACTAGCAATTCTAGAGCAAAACATTTGCACCAGAGAGTATAAAATTCCCATCAATTTAAATGGGGTTTTAACCCCTTGAATGCTGTTTGCAATGCCTTTAAATACATGAGAACTTGTATTTGTCCCGTGGTGAAGTTGGCTTGCTCCAGAATTTGCTACTGTTTTCCTTTATGAATAAAACCCTAATGTCAGAGCTAGTTCTCTGCTACACAGTGCTATAGTACTGCTGCTACGTGACTGCCATGGGGAGGGTGCATTGATTCACAGTTCTTTGTACATCTGCTGGGAGGGGAGGGGGAATCCTAGAACTGCCAGCATTGGTCATACACGTCTCCATGGACATGACGTCCAGGACTGAGTGACAAGGAAAACCATAATGACCCCTATGAGCTTTGCCCTTGTGCCTTTGTTCAAGAGATAACATCTTCAGTCAATCCTGGATGTAATGTCTATAGAGACACACATGACTGATTCTAGCAGTAACACAAGACACAAACTTCTCTCACTGCACATGGTAATCATTACCCTTAAAGGACCGCATTACTTTGCAATGTGTTGTGCAACTCTCTGACTACAAAGAGTTATGTAGGCTCATACACTATGCTTTAGTCTGAAAAATCTACCAGCTTCCATCATGTCTGCCTCAATGGACCTTACATCCAGGACTGACGTTATCTCATGAAGAAAGGCAAAATTTACTGGAGCAGTTAGGATATTCTGGCCATAGAAGGGTAAGTGGTGGTTATTATTAGTAGGTTAGTTCTCCTTTAAGCTGTATTTCCTGCTAAGGGATTGTAAAGGGAAGAATCACTGCTAGTAATACATTTCCTAGGCAGGAAGCACACTCTGGGCTGTATGTTCGTAAGTAAAGTGAAGGAGTTCTGGGGCAAACCAATTGCACTATAGAGGAGAACTAAATTCACATTAATTTTAAATGGGGAGTTCAACCCCAAGAATGCTAGAAACTCTAGCATTGTAGGTGTTAAAATCCCAGTTTAAAACTAATGGGATTTTTGGGAATGTTTAGGTCTTCTCTTTAGTGCAGTTGTTTGCCCCAGAAGTCTTCCACTTTTCTTTTGAACGTACGGCCCTATATATATTGAACAGCCTACCTGTGCCAGTGTGCTCTCCAGCTGTCCTTCAGGCACCACTATCAGTGCAGAGTGCTTGTACACGTTTCTCCATTGTGAACTCCTTAGAACTCCCCTATTTAATCAAAAGTGTATTGAAAAAAAATCCATTCATGTTAAATGGCTTCTAAAACAACTATGATAAATTGTTGACCCTCCAACTGTGAAGAACTACAACTCCCATCATCCCCAATTGGTGATGGTCACTCCTAGCAGCTGGAGGCCCACCAGTTGCCTATCCCTGTTCTAAGATAGAAATTAATGCTGCATTACTTTTTTTATTATCTTTGAGTACCAGAGAGGTATCCAACATATTGCAATGCATTGGATACCTCTTTTGCACTCAAAGGGTTAAAAAAAAGTCCTCCCCCAAGTGATGCCGTTAATAACTTGTCCCCAACACAGTCAGAGCAGTATGCAAAATGCAGAGGAATTCTGAGGTAATTCTGCTACACCATAGGGATCAAATAAAAATTTCATTTGCTTTAAATGTGGCTGTTAACCCCGTTTTTAACCTCCAATGCATTGGAAACCTGACTAGTATTCAAGAGAGATGAAAAGCTCTGTTTAAATCAGTGGGAGCTTTGGAGATTTTATTTTTCTCCCGCTGTGCAGTTTGTTCCTGTATGGACTGATGATCATAGCGTATAGCTCGGTAGCTGCATTGTATGCAGGTCTGCCTTGTGTCGCTTTACGAACTGCGCGTTTAACTTGAGTAATCATAAATGTGACTTCTCTGTCTAATTCTCCTTTCAGTTCTCCTCTACAATTAGCTTGACTGGATTTTATTATCCTCCCTGGTACACACAGAATTAAATTGATGCAATCAGAAGGGAAGACTAAATGAGGTGGACTCCATATCTTTTTGTCTACAGCTCCCATCATCGGACAGCTGAGGATGATGGGAATTGTAGTCAAATAAGAACAGGACAGATGCAGATGGCTCGCCATGCAGTAACGTTAATAATCATTGCCTGCATTAGGTTATAGGTGTTGATAAGGAGCCTTTGTTTTCCGCAGATTCACATTGAGGCTTATGTACTAAGACCTGGAGCAATTCTGTGGCAAACCAACTTCTCTGTAGGGGAGAAATAAAACATTGCATTGTTCTAAATGAGGCTTTTAACCTTTTCCATGGTAGAGATGACGCCATTGCATTGTGAAGTGATATGTTGGTGACATCCCTAGCATTCAGTAGGTTAAAAGCCCCATTTAAAGCAATGAGACGTTTTATTTGTCCTCTGTGGTGCTGTGCATTTGCTCTGGATTTGTTTCAGTTCTTCTTAGTACATCAGCCTCAATGAGGTGTTTAATTGCACGTATATATTGTGTGTCCAAGTCTGTAAATTGGGTTCATGGAGTCCTGGCAAGCTGGCTACTGTTTCCTCATTTGGTTTCCTGTTGAATGGTGAGCTCTGAAGTATAGCTCAGCTCCTGGACATGTCAATAGAGGTTTCTTTATGTCTCCTTCTGTGTGAATAGGTTGTGTTGACTGGTCATTAAGGGCACAGTTAATGCCTCTGTAAGAACGAGTGGCTGTGAGTTGTATAAGCATTAAAGTGCTTTCTCACTGGGTTGCAGAAATCACTTGTATTTATTTATTTTATTCTGCATGATTTGTGCATTTATAGAATTACATGGGAACTGGAGAAGTTATCTCTGCTTTATCACACCTTAGTGCATCTCCCCCAATATCTTGGCTTGGAAATCTCAAAGGCATGAAAAAGAGGTGATAAAGCAGAGATTACTTCTCCAGTTCCCATGTTCTATAAATGCAGGAAGTCTGAGGAATTTACTGCATAGGTTCACTGATGTCACTAGAGAAGTTATCTCCACTTTATCTCCTCTTTGTGCACCTACCCCATTGAGTTGTAGTGGACACCCTTTTCCTTCCTCATAAGTGTCCCTTTTTAGGAGTCCCCCACTTGCCGACCCTTAACCACTTGAGGACCATGGACTTTTTTTTTTTTTTTTTCTTTGCCACATCCGATTCCAGACTCCCCGAATGGCGTGCAGCCCGGGATTCCATAATGGTCCAGGACCGTTGTGGGTCCTTAAGGGTATAACAACCCATGATGGTCCAGGACCGTCATGGGTCCTTAAGGGGTTAAACTTTTCATTGCTAATAGAGGTGGATAATGCATTATAAGATGCATTAACAAGATTTCATTTTAGGTCTCCATCATTCAGTATTAAAGTCTTGTTTTCTAAAGGGTGAATGGAAAGCTTTTCACCTGTTCTGTATATTACACGCCCCTCTTGTTCGTGTAGGCTTTTATCTTGCCTCTCACAGTTTCCAGGAATTACTGCAGCATCACCAAGCATGTTTTCATAAACAAAGCAAGGTTCTGTGGACCCACACAAGGTATATCAAGGCATACATCAAGGAGAAGTATCACTCACTAGTAAATCCCCCTCCCCCTAATGGCCTCTATGAATTTAACCCTTGGGAGAACATCTTCTTTTAGTCCTCCCATGAAGGGTCTATGGACATGACAGTTGCTAGTAGGACCACAGGGACACATACTGTCCTCACTGCACACGGTAATCATAACCGTTTAGGGATCAGAGGTGAATGCAATGCATTGCACACCTCTGGATCTTAGCGTTAATTGGGCTCATGCACTCTCTGGAGATGACACACTGAACTTATCTGAAGAGGTTATCACTTGAACAAAGACACAAGGACAAAATCCTTTGGGGCCATTAGGATGTTGTGATTGTGAAAGGTAGAGGAGTTATAAGAATGTGTTAGTATTCCTTTAAGTTTAGATATTATAACTCCTGTATTAATATAATAATTTTATAAAGTACAAACATTATGCAATGCTTCATAATTGGGGAAGGGGTAGACTGGTTGGGTATAATGGGAGTTAACCCCTTTGAGTACCAAATTGCTTTGCAATTTGTTGCATGCACCTCCGGTGTTCAAAGGGTTACGTTGTAGTCTCCAGCATCTGGAGAGCCAAATATTGCCTACATCTGTATTGGAGAAATACTCATTAACAAGTAAATTGCACACAGCCATTCAGACTGATACAAATGATGGAGAGGGCTCTGGTAATTCAGCTGCTAGCTTGAGGTACAACATATTTAAATGTATATGTCCCCAATTTTTTTCTAGCTTGGGTGCTAGATATGTGTCCAACTCATTGTTAAACAATTAAGAACCTAAATAAATATTTGTGCTTGCAGTATTTTGATGGTGTACAGCAGTTTCTCCTCTCCCCCATCCGACTTATAGTGATCCTGTTTACAGATGAACGGCTTTATAAAATTAAGAACACTTGCTATGAATATGTATAAACAATGCTTTGATTTCCCTCACTGCTGTGTAACTTATGTGAGGGTGGGGATGAAAAGTTACCCCTGGTGCCCTGACACCCCCCCCCCCCACACCGGGGGGTGTTGCCAGAATAAGCTTTCCACCTATCACCGCTCCTCCCTTTTAACCTATTCATTGCCTCACAAATGACCCTATGGTCCATATTTATAAAAGCACTGGAATTATTCTGGAGTAAACCAACTGCACCATAGGGGAAAAATAAAAATGTTCTAAATTTCCCATGCACTTGATTAGAGCATTTTAACCCCTCGAATGCCAGAGATGTCTCTAGAATTCTAAGGGTTAAAAGTCCAATTTACTGTGACATTAATTTTAATTTGTCCCTTATGTTGCAGTTGGTTTACTCCAGGATAACTTCAAGTTGGTTTTAATAAATATGGGCCTATGTTTAGCGAAGCAATTCTTGGTCAAACCAACTGCAGCACAGCAGACAAAAACAACAAAAACTCTCTAGCATTCAAAGGGTTAAAAGCACCACTTAAGTCAGTGAGTATTCTGGGGAATTTGTATTTCCAAGCCCCCCCACCCCCATAAGGTGTAGTTTGTTCGTCCCAGAATTGCAGCACTTTTCTTTCAGAGAGGGCATTTTTGAATGGAAGGAGTTAATTTTTAAGAAATAAATTGTATTTCTCTACGTTTTTGGTACAGTTTTTCTCTAGGATACCAATAAGAAAAACTAATAAATAAAAGGGAGCGGGGAGAGAGCGCAGCAGCGCAGGTGTTGCCAATGTTTGAAAGCTGATTGAGGGAAGCAGATGGCTTGAGTCAGTGGCACCCAGCCAAAAGAGCAGGTGCTGGTCACGTGAGCGCTGGTTACCAGGGTAATGTGATTGCTCTTGGCGTGCAGATGAAAGGAAAGGGGCCCAGCGTTCAGCTGTAGTGTTGTATAATTTGTGGCAGTTAGAGCGGAAATAAAGGGCTGGCAATGGAGCCTCATGCTAGGGGAGACTTCTGTCCATGTGCAAGTTAAACACCAGGACAGTTGGGAAGAGGCGAGTTTTGGTTTCTCAGAGACAGCACTATGTGTTGTGTTTTTTTTTTTTTTTTTTTTTTTTTTTTTTTTTGTGTTGTTTTTTTTAATAATTACTTAAAGGAACACTAACAACTAATAACCCCCACACACTTAAATTTCTATGGGCAGCAAATCATAATGACTGCAGTGAATTTTGTCCTTGAGCCTTTTGTTAAAGAGATAACCTTTCTGATGTCATGTCCATGGAGGCGGCCATGACAGTTTGTGACTTTGTTTTTTTCAGACTGAGGCAGCATGAGCCACATTAACAATTTAAAGACAAGATGGGTGTGCATCACATTTCTCTGGTATTTAAAGGGTTATGATTTTTCACGTGCAGTGGGCAGGGTTTGATTCTGCTACTGATGGCGAGATGTAACCTCCATAGGCATGACATTCAGGATTGGTTGAAGATCTTTATACAAGCTGTAAAGGAAACGTTCTTAAAGGCAGTTGGGTTTTTCTGGCAGGCAGCCTTTGGCTCAAAAGCTATTTCACACTGCTACTGCCATCATGCCCCCAGCTAACGCAGTTGTAACATGCAACAGCTGGAGAGTCATGTGGTTGACTACCAATAACATATACATTTTATACAAATGTATTTGAAATGGACACGCTGAAGGATTAACCCTTTCAGTACCAGTGCGTTGCAATGCATTGGCTACCTCTGTCACTGAAAGGGTTGAACGGCAGTAATAATCTCAAACATTGGTTTAAATGAAACGTTGACTTTTTCATCCATATTTATTTCATTCGATAATTTTTTATCCTGCTTAGAGAAGATGCTAATTTCCCATATTTACACCTCTTGGGCACTACATAAGGGCTACAAAGTCTCGGAGAGCGTTGTCCCATATGACAGTTTTTCCTCCATGTTTATGGGTTCTTCCCTAGTGATGACATCAAGGCCTCTTTCATCATCTGTTACGTTAGAACAAGTGTGTGTGTTTTTCCCACCCCCAGCCCAAATTTTTATGAGTTTGACACAGCAGGCTTGACCCATATACACACTTTTCCTCTGGGAATTACCTCTGCTTCACTCACACTTTTGCATTTTCTTAGTGGTTCCACATTTTTTTCCTTGGTTGAGATATTTTTGCTGTGAGTCTTGAACCTATATTATATACTTTTTTGAAAACCTGTCAGCTTCTCTTAAGGCATCCTAATTTAGAGTCTTCTCATAATAACATGACATTTTAGGTGAGAAATTCTGAAAAGTCAGACACTTTCAAGCTTTTTGTATAACCTGATTAAGTGTGAATTGCTGTGTTCATCTGGTTGGGGCAATAATTTTGCCAGCTTTCTTTATATCCTCCTTAGTCTTTGTTATCAGAAGCAAATGCATATGGGTTTTTATTATTCCCGCTAACCTGCCGATAATATGAGGCAGTTTCTGCTGCAGAGGTTGGAAAAAATCCTAAGCTAGCTCCTAAAATCTAACCACTGGCCAGGACTGGAGCTTTGAATTTTGAGAGGTGTCTCAACTGTGCTGACCACACACACACACATTTTGAATTGTGGGCGTGGCACAATGTGTGTGACCCTACACTAGTTTTATACTCATTTGCAGACTATTATTTAACCACTTGTATGTGAGAGAGATCTTTAAAGGGATAGTAATACTTCGTTTTATATTTATTTTATTTTGTAGGCATTAAAAAAAACATGAAGAACGATGTAAGTCTTATCTCTCAAACCTTGATGGTATAAGAGATATTAACAAGCAAAGTTTCGCCCCTTTTACCTAGTGTAAGCCATCTCTTCTCAGATATGAATGTGGTTGTAAGACCAGACAGATAACAGCAGGGGACAATCTTCTTTGTATGAAAACAGTGAAAGCTCCCCCCTTGACATGTTTTTCAGCTTTTTTCCCTTATCTTAATTGAAGATTGTCCCTCTCTGCAGTCTACCTGGGCACCTCCCTTCTGATCTGCCTGAACGGGGGGGGGGGGGGATACATTTCTTGTGAATATCTCTTAAACCATAAAAGTTTGAGATATAAGACTTGTATCATTCTTCATGTTTTTTTAATGCCTACAAAATAAAATAAAGAAAACAAAGTATTACTATCCCTTTAAAGCATTGCAATGCATTGTCAATTTTGCTAGCAACCCCTTCACTGGCTCCAAAAATTGTCGCTTTTATCAAAACAAAAGTGAAGCAATTCTGAAACCAACTGCTCCATATTTATCAAAGAAAAAGTCAGGACGACTACAAGTTCTTTGACAGATGTGGTGCAGTTTCAGCGTTATACAATTTCTTCGCTTTCATCTGGATAAATGTGCCCCAAAGAGTTTGATGTAATAAGAACTTGAAAGTGGTTCTTTTAAACCCTTGAGTGTGAGAGGTCTCGCAATGCAGTCGCAATGCGGGCTCAAGGAGTTAAATGCCCCAGTTAAGTCAATTAGATTGTATGGAATTTTCTTTTCCCCCTGCTTTGCACTTGTTTCATCCAGAACTGCACCTCCTTAATGTAATGAACCATAGGAGACAAGTAAAAATACCAGCTGAGTTGATTTGGGCTTTTAAAGGTCCAGTAATCTGTTTTGTGTTTTGGTTATGAAAAAATCTATACTGTAGAGCTTTTTCTGTTTGGTAAAATAAGAGTACTCTCATTCTTAAGAGATGCATATTTCCGAAGTTATTACAGTTTAATAACTAACTTTTTTATTACAGTAACAGTGACCTCTAGTGGTCAAATTCCAATTGGTGGTTCTGTTACATTCTATCTGAGACTAAAGTCACTGACAAATCCCTCTCCATAGAATGTGAGAGAAACTGCTGAATCACTTCCGGATTATTTGAATTCTTATAACTTTTGAATAAAACTGACAACAGCTGGAAAGGCTTTATAATGTATATTTTAATAAAATAAAAAAGTTTACTGCTCCTTTAATCCTCTTGAATGCTATAGAGGTCTCCAACAATTTTCTGTGTAATGGGTGTTAAAGGGATAGTATTGTCTAATTAAAAAAAAATAATAATCATCTTCTTCCCATTAAAAAATTAAACTTATTGACCCCAGTCCCATCTCTCAAACATTTATGGTTTGAGAGATATTGGCCACTAAATTCCCCCTTCTTCCCCTTTCCCTGACGTCCGCGCTCTAGTTGACTACAGGGGAATCCGGACCTGGGACCGGCGGAGGCTCATCAGCAGAGCCGAGATCACGAGATAGAAAAATACTTCACTGGAATGGCCTGCAAAGTGTGCTTGTTTGCAATTGTGCCTGTGCTTTTAAGTGTTTCCAAGTTTTGTTCATACTTGTATGGTAAAGCAAGCCCTTTCACACACAAGAAGGTTTTTGTTTTGTTTTGGTTTTTTTTTGTTTAATTTTATTTTACCTTTTGACTGCCAGGGGGGTATTGCAATGCATTGGATACTCCTTTGACACTCAAAGGGTTACTTTGAATTTACTTAAAGGGTTAGTAATGTCCAAAAATTTTTTAGAAGAGCTTAAAAAGCTGAGCTGAATGCAAAAAAAGTATCTCTCAAACCGCTTTGGTTTGAGAGATACAGGGACTTAAAGTTCGATGTCTCCTACTGACAACTGTAAAGCTGTCAGCAGGAGATCCGTGTCGGTCGATACGGTGGCTCTGCAGCAGAACGGCAGTCTCGTTAGTTACAACGAATCCCTTCATTGGAATGGTCTAAAACGTGTGCTTGCAAACCAGGCACACGTTTTAGACCATTCCAATGAAGGGATTCGTTGTAACTAATGAGATTGCGACTCTGCTGCAGAGCCTCCGTATCGACTGACACGGATCTCCTGCTGACAGCTTTACAGTTGTCAGTAGGAGACATCGACCTTTAAATGCCTGTATCTCTCAAACCATAGCAGTTTGAGAAAGATGGTTTTTTTTGCCTTTAGCTCAGGTTTTTAAGCTCTTCTAAATGCAAAAAACTTTTTTTGGGACATTACCAACCCTTTGATGTTTGTTACATTTCAAACACACTGCTTCACCCAATGGGTTAATCACTGCGGCCCCTTTATAATTGCAGCCCATATTCATGGAGATGTAGAAAGGCTGTCAGTTGGAATTAAATCCTTATTTTTGAACAGTATCTCCAAAAGTGCATTTGTAGCGCTGGGTAGTTCTTGGAGCACTGTAACAGTATCTCCTTTCATTGTGTCCCTGCCTGAGCAGTGAAAGAGTGTAATCAGATGAGGATGAAAGAGGCATTATTCAAAATACAAGCAGCAAGTTGTGTATTTATCCAATGCCTATTCACTCCCACAGCAGCTTGCAATACAAATCCTTGGTAGAAAAAAGGCTGAAGAGTTCATGTTGGATATGACACTAGATCTTGTTAAAGGGATCGTTTCACCAACAAAGGAAGAGTTATATCCTTTTTAACCCCTTTGAGTGCCAGAGGGGTGTGCAATGGGCTTGGTACCCCTTTTAGTATGCAAAGGGTTAAATGTCTTGTATTTTTAGCCACCAGCCAGCTGAAGATGATGGCAGTTTGGTCCAACGGTAGTTGGAAGTACTTTTAGACTGTCAACCCCTGCTCTTTTCTGTTTGTGATTTTAACAATTTACATTCTATATGTGTTAAATAAAAAAAAATAAATAAATAAATAAAATAAATAAATAAATATATATATATGAAACCATATCATTAACAATTAACAGTATAATTAAAATAAGAAGTCTGGTGTGGGAGTCTGGTTGTCTCCAACCACAGCCCCCCCAACCAAAAAGGTGTTAGTTGGTATATAAGAATAGTTCATGAATTCTGTAATTCTGTGTTGTTGTTTTTTTTCTTTTTTTCTTCTGTACTATTGTGTAGGGACAATTCATTAATGCATTCGCTTCAACGTGGGATGCCTACAAGAGAATAAATACAATTCAAAATGCTCATATAAGGGATTATAATGATCTAATGGGACATTATTTGTAAATATTGATGTTGAGAGATATTTTGTACATACACAAGTCACCAATACATTGATATGGTGACACTTCTGGCACCCAAGGAGTTGTTTGACCGTCGGATTCTAAGATGGCTACAAAGGTTATATTGTATGGCATGTACTAGTGATGCCACATGCACGATAATCTCTTATGACTGGCCTAACCATAATGCAAATTCTTTGATCAGTATTAAATAATGAGTGAGGTACAGAGAAGCCAATATCTACTAAATTATAAAGTCTTAGTGGGACAAATTGTACTATTTTGTGTATCGACACTGAGCGTAATGGCATATAATGCTTTCTAAATATAATGTATATCTCTTAATTGATGTAAACTGACAAATGGACATGTTTCTGTGAAAAGAAAAAAGGGAGAACCCTAATCTCAGAACAGTATATATAATAATAATAATAATATCTTTTTGTTTTTTCACTAATTAAATATATCCGAGTAACCCCACATCCTGGCCAAAACAGTGCATTGGAAATGTTCCTACCATCTGAAGGCTTAGCATTTGAGATGATTGTGGCTTTTAGTTGTAGAATTGATGAGGTTAAATGTACGTAGTTCTTGAAAACACAAGGGAAATATATTAAACCCTTGGATACTAAAGGGACCTACCTTTGGTTAGTCTGTGTTAAACAAATTAGGAACCTCTTATTCCTAGCGTAAAGTTCTCCTTTACATAACTTTCAAACAGATTTTGCTTTAACTGTGGCTGCTAGACCTGCAATGTATCACAGATAACACACTGCCATGTTTTCTTTTTAATGTGCTCTTTAACAGCCTTGTAGATAAAATAGAAATATTTCAGCCTTTTTATGGCTCGAGATAACAAGCTTTTATGGGAGTTTATTAAACCATTGTCATTTTCCTCTCAGTGCAAACACATGAAATTCCCTGCAGTTGAATACATTGTGAAATCCTCACTAGTGGTTCACTGTGCTGTGAATGAACTTAAAAATATACTTTACAAAAAATGACACTTTGTGATGAACCTATTATTTCTGTAAAATGCATGACACTTACCATACATAACATTCAGCCTTGTGCGGCATTGCTAGGTATTCTATTGTACTGCTGGCTCTTATAAAAATAACTAAGTGGAGCTTGGAGTAATTCTGGGTAGACCCAGCTTCACCATTAGAGGACACATTCCTTTTGAGTTAAATGGGCTTTTCACCCTTGGAGTGCCAGAGGGGTAAGCAACGTATTGCAATGCGTTGCATAACCCTCTTGCACTCAATGGGTTAAATAACCTCTTGAATACTAGCAGTCTGAAATGCATGTATAATACCTTTGAAGGGAAATTTGAGCATTCCTTCAGTTTTTCACAGAAACTGCTTCAATAACCTCAGTGCTCACTAATTGAATTAACCCTTTGAGTGCCAGAGAGGTACACAACCCTTTTATGAAACAGGTGTCTGCAACACACTGCATAGCAATGACTGGGAGAGGTGTCATCCAAGTGATTAAAACTGAAGAATACCACACTGGTTTAGGACAATGGTTCTCAAACCTTGTTCCCATAAGCACATGAGCTTGAGGGAAAACAAATTTAAAGGGATAATAACCATTTTAAGCTGGGCAAGAAAACTTATGAACCAGTCTTGAGTGAATTCCCTGTAACAGTCTTGAATTGGCACTGGATGTTTTACACATGGAGGCAGCCATTACTAATTTTGCAGGCCTAAAAGACATCTGACTCCTCCCATGTAAGTCGTTTTAGGACACAATGCATTGAAAACCTCTATAGCATATGCAGGGTTAAGAGATTTTTTGGGCTTGTATTTTGTAGGTTGAATATTTCTTTGACAGACAACTGTGAGTAAGGTAGGGATAAGGGTCCTAGTGTACCTGGTCTCGAGGCTCCTGGGACGTAAATATGGTGCCTGTTATATTGTCAGCGTTTGAATAAACGCACAAGTTCTAACCATTACATCACTGTACAGTGATAACTTGAAGTTCCTTTTAAATAAGGCGCAGCTGCTTGTAAAACCTATAACAATTCTTATGTTTGTTTATGGCTTCAGTCTATGATCTCAACAATTCACTGTTTTTGACGTTTTAGTAATAAGTCTGATGCTGAGCCCAGTGCGAAAAAGAAAAAGGTCAACAAGGTGAAACCTGAAAGCACGGAGATTGTGGAAGGCGCTCCTCCTAATGATGTGGACAAAACTCCTCCCCCTTCACCCGAGGAAGATGACGACTCTGGAGTACAGGTAAGGACCCAGAAATGGCTATATCTTTGTCATATGTGCAAAGACAAGTGGAGCAATTTTGGGGTAAGCTAACTCCATCCATGGGGGGGGGGGGGGGGGAATGGAACTTTTTAACCCCTCGAATACTAGAGGTTTCCTGGGCATGGCGCTGACCGAGCAGCTATACCCTAGGACCAAGTGGCTCTTGATGTGTTTCAAGAAATGGCAGCCCTTTGTTTAATCTACATATTCTGCAATGACACTTTTAGAGTTTTATGCCTCTGACGGTGAGCTACTTGGATCTGTTTACAGCGATCTTTCTGGTCAATAGACAATCAAACCAAGGAGCGATACAATGTTAGTCTCTCTGCAGCACTGAATGCTCTGTGTGTTGTAATCATTGTATGGCATCACATAGAGCATTCAGTGCTGCAGACACTAACATTATATTACACCCTACAGATCATTCAGTGTTGCTGAGACTAACACTATTGCATCACAATGAGCATTCAGTGCTGCAGAGACACTAACATTAGTCTCTCTGCAGCACTGAATACTCTGTGTGTAGTAATACAATTTTAATCTCTCTGCAGCACTGAATGCTTTGTGGGATGTAATACAATGTTACTCCCTGAAGCACTGACTGCTCGGAGTGCTGCTTTCTTTTACATTTTCTTTTTTACATTCTCTCATTTTCTCTCTCTGCTTTCATGCCCTCTGACAGTACACTTCCTACCTATATTCTGTAAGAAGTCTGCAAATTCGTTGTACCTGCAAATCCGCATGAGAGCAGTCTATCTGTGTGTGGTGGTCTGTATTCCCTGTTCAGCTGAACAGTAAAATTGTATAGAGTAAGATATACACTTCTCATGATCCTTTGTAGGTACAGCTGAGTCACATGTTTGTCTTACAAACTTCAGACAGATGGTGTTTATATCACTGGAAATTGAGAAGAGAAAAACTTAAATATGTTGATTGTATTAATGTATACTACGAAAATAACAAGTAAAATAAATATTGCCTAATTCCTTTAGCCCTTTGAGTGTCAGAGGGGGACACAGCTTATTGCATTTAAAGGGTTACTTCCTGAGATATAAGAACGCTAGAGTGTTAAATATATTGAATTTCTCCAAAATGGATATGAAACATATTGGGATTCCTATGACTTGTGGAAGTCACCCCTGCTGATCACCACTTGTTTATTATTACTTGCAGAAGAGAAGGTCCAGCAGGCAGGTTAAACGAAAGCGTTACACGGAAGACCTGGAATTTAAGATCTCTGATGAGGAGCCTGACGATGCCGATGGAACCGGGAGAGATTCACCTTCAAACACATCACAGTCAGAGCTGCAGGTCAGTCTTCATCCTCAGAATTTGTAGAATAAATGAAGGTAAACATCTGCATTAATTTGCAAAGCTTTTCCTGCTGAGCAAAACAGTAGTTCTCACACTGTTTTTGGGAGATGCTCTTTTCCAAAGATATTAGAGTAAACATTTTAGTAATGCATGGAGTACATCATTGAAAAGTAAATAGTGTCCTCTGTACACTAGTTGTTGTTCTTAACAGATTGATTTAAACCCTTTGTGTGCCAGATTGATTTAAACCCTTTGTGTTAAAGGGTTAAAAAAAAAAAAAAAAAAAAAAAAAAAAAAAAAAAGATTGAGCTGTATACCCCTTTTTGCAGTGAGTGATTCCCCAGTGGTGAGTGTACCCTGGTTTTACTTGGCAGGGAAAGCCATGTAATACATGTTTTTAGTAGGAACCATTTACTGCTATTTAACCCCTAAGCACCAGGGTTTTTACCCTTGAGGACCAGGGCCAATTTATTTGCAGAGCTGGGATGTGTGAGAGATCACGTACCCAGTCACCGAAAGAGAGGCTAAAATGGACTGGACTTAGTCCATTTTAGTCTCCTGGCATGACGATCACAGCTCGCCCTCAGGCACGATTAGATCATGAAACTCATGACGTGCCAGGACCGAAAGTTGTGAGGATCCTAGCATGTCCATGGTCCTTAAGAGGTTAAAAGTTGTCTGATTAGGGCAGTAATGCCAAAGGATTTCCCAAAGCTTGTGTGATCTGGTGGATCATTTTGTTCTCTCTTTTTTTTTTTTTTTTTTGTAAGTTGCTGCTTATTTGAAAGAAATGAAGTATGAAATGTATGGTTATTCTTTTAATATTGCCATAATGCCAGTTTTAGAATTGTGTATTTACATTTCTTTAGCCCTCTAAGGACTAGTGGAATGTGCTACACAATGCATACACCTCTGGTCCATAAAGTTAAATGAGATCAGTCCTTTCAAGCAACACTCAAAAAGAAGGTTCTGCATCTTTGTAAACCCTTGAATGCTGGTTGCCTCCAAAGTAATGTATCGGCTTGCAATGAATTGGAAGCATCTCCAGCATCCAAAGGGTTAAAACAGACATTATGTGCTATATGTAGCTCTTAAAGTGTCTGTGTGTTCCCCATTTCTGTAAGTTTATGAAAATATCCTTCCCTACTGCAGTTCTCCATTGAGGAGAAATCCTTGAAACTCCCCCCTCAATACTGGACATATCCATAACCAAGCTGAAGATGTGCACCCTTATCACACAGATCCACCTTCTAGCTAAACACTCACACTTTGAATTTTTTTTTTGAGCCATATAGAGTACCATCAAGGTAAATGGTGCCATCTTATAATTAAGTTGGTGGCACTATCGTGATGAAATCATGTTCCTTGGGATTTTAACAGTAAAAGGGGTGGAGCAAAGAGTGGCTGAGTTGTACTACATTGTCTCTTTACTGCAGCGTGGTAATATGAATTTGTTTTGTAAATCTAAGCTTTTTACAGTAGACTTCATATTCCTTGTTCGCAGATTACACTGCAGATGGTAATGGTTTTCACTGAATTTACTGTACATATTTCTGTTGAAGCCTGTTTGGACATTTGTAAATAAAACCAGTGATACATTTATCACCAGCCAAATGTATGGCAAAAGATGCTTGGAAATTGGCATACACTGTTTTATTGATAAAACTTCTGGTGCTTGAAGGGTTAATATTTTCCATTGTCAAGAAAACATGTTTAAGTGCTTTGGGCCTCTTGTGTACGGAGTAAATCAACTGGACTCTAGAAGACAAATTGCCATTCGTTTAACCCTTTGAGCGCCAGAGGGGTACGCAACAATTTGCTCTGCAATGCATTGCGTACCCCTCTGGCACTGAAACGGTTATCTGCAGCTTTTTGTCACCTTAAATGTTGGTGGTCTCCGTGTGTAGAAAAGCAAATGTAAAAACATCATGCTGCTCCTCTCTGCCTTTTATACATTAGCCCAATATACTGCTGACCTCTTAAAACCTGATATGGTTTTGGAGCAATGTATAATACACTACCATAACAAGACAATGAAATGTGTTATGTAATTTGTGTGACTTTCCAAACTAAGAATTGTTTCTCTTTGTGCTGGTAAAACCTTTGATTCCACAACAGTGTGTGCTCTGTTGAAAGGCCTGCTAGATTCAGAGCACTATGTGATATCTTCCTCTGTTATACAAAGTCTTATTGAAGTTATTGTAAACTCCGGTCTTTGGGACACACCAACAGGTAAGGTTTTAAGTGTGGGGTGCTGTCCCTTTGGCACTCAAAGGCTTAAGAACCGATAAATCAAGCAAAACGACGGAGCTGCTGTTTACCCACCTGGGATTAACCTGAGAGATCCTGAAAACATGAACTGTTTGTGCGTCCTGAAGACTAATGTTGAGTCAGTTCCTTATCGGGCTCCTAAAAGCATCCTACTCTTTGAAACCTCCAAAGCTGTTACTATCTATCCACCACCTTCCAAAAACAAATGGTAACAAGTACTCCCAATATAGCAATAAATATAATGGACAAAATGCCAAGATATGTTTATACTTAAAAAAGAAAAAGAAAGGAGACATCAACAGTCAAACCTGGGAACTTTCGAAATCAGTTGACTCTGAGATGATGTAAAAATTGACTATTAAAATTCGTATAATATAGATTCTCTGATATTTCCCTGATCTCTGTAATTGAGAGGTGCTTCAATCGATCCTCAAGGAGCCATTCATTTACAACAGCTTACAGATATCACTGCATGAATACACAAGCAGGACTTCTCCCATTGCCTTACTGGTACAAGAGGCACCAATTTAAAGGTTAAAGAAGCAATTGACTGCAACAGAATATATGAGTGGTACTGGACTCTCACTCTGAGAAGTTCGCCATTCACCCTGAGATTTGGGTCAAACCCTGGCAGTTCTCAGGTCTAATCAACAGCACTCTAAAACAGCATTTATTAAAAGAAAAGGGAAAAAAAATACTTCTTAGGAGCATAAGCCTCTGAATTTGTTTAGAAATACACTTTCCTTATTTATATGTAGGTAGCTGTGCATGGCCATTTGACCCCTGTGGGGATTTCTGCATGCTCTTAACCCATCGAGCGACAGAGGGGTATGCACTCTCTTTCACAATAGAAGTAAATGAAAATAGGAGGTAAATCTTATCTGAAAAGGGTAGGATTGTAATTTTAAGAGAAATTATCATAAATGTAGCAAATATAAACATTCATGTACGACACATTAGAACTTATGATATATAAGATATTTTAAATAGCTGCACGTCTGTAGGTGCACGTCTCATATGGACTATACAAGCACAGTCTACCCGGGTATCCAGGAAGTATACAAGGCCAGCACAACCTGTATATGTCCAACACAGACATTACGTTTTTATTTCAGCCAAAGGTTTTTGGTGTCTTACTGGACCTTCATCTGGGCTTTTTGTGTTGGACTTACACACCTTGAGTGCTGTCCCTGTTTATTCCCTGAATACGCATGTAGCTGTTGCTATTTATATGAAAATTCCTACATTTTAGGGAATACTGTCTCTTACCATTTGGATATCTGAGAGGGGTGTAGAGAAATGTGTTGGACGCCTGGCACTCGGATGGTTAACACTGACAACAGGGAGTGTATAAACAGTGTCATGTTGAATGGTAGACTCCCAATAAAGATTACAGAGCTGTGCATTTTTCATTTAACCCCTTGAGTGCTGGAGGTCTCCAGCTTCTGGCATTCAAGGGGCTTACCAGTCATTTCTCACTTTCTGTTTTCCCTCCATTTGTGTCTGTAAAAGTGTAATCTGTGCACTGGACACAGTAATGTAACATAATGGTTCTCAGTCAGTGTTCAGTGGAACCCCAAGATCCTGGGAAGTACTTCTGTTTCCAGTGAACACATGCAAGTTATAGTAAGCAGGAGATGAAACATGAACTAGCACGGTCTGTATGTGTATTTGGTGATCTAATATTCTATGAGTTACTGGTACAAACTAGCATTCTGATAAATTGATACTAAGTTAGCATCTTAAATAATTAGTGGGCAATTATTTTGACAAGATGGCAATGTCTGTTTTTTTTTTGTAGTTGTATAGCACCTTCCAACAGAGAAAAACAAACTATATGTATTAAACCTAGTAGGACCATGGGGCTCTCAATAAATTGCGAAGACTGTGTGGTGTATATATGTGCATCTCATTACTCCATAGCAATAAAACACAATGATATTTGTTCTGTAAAAGTGTTTATAAATCAAATACATTGGTCTTGCTCCTTTATTCAGTTTCACAAAGATTTGTCAGAAGATCATCACAAATGTTTTGAGCACCCCCATGTCCTTTAATGGGTTTGGTTATTGTATTTTTTAATGAATCCAAAAGGTTCTACCAGCACAAAATAAACCTCCGATCTAACAATGGAACTTGCTGCAGCTGTCTGTGACTTAACTTGTAATGTCTGACACAGAATTCAGTCCCATTGACCACCTGTAATTTTAGGAGAATCTGGATGCAGAAGGACCAGTTGTGGAGAAAATCATGAGTTCCCGAATCTCAAAGAAACAGGTAGGTTTACCCATTTGTCTTGCTATACACGTGGGAAGCCATTGTTCATTGTACACCAGGGGGTGGGCAACCTTTGGCTCTTCAAAGGCTGGATTCTGGAAGAGTTGGGAAGCATACTGTTGTCTACTCATGCACTTGCCTAATCCCTTCTGCCTGATGCTTTGGGAAGCTTCTCTGGGATATGGGTAGTCTGTAATGTGGGCAGTCTGTAATGTGGGCCCTATAGCTTCTGTAGAGTATGGGCAAGAGGCACCCAAATTGGAGCAATTCTGGGGAAAACAAACTTCCCCACAGGGAACAGATATGTCACACTAATTTGGATGGGGCTTTTAACCCCTTGAATACTATTGAGATCTCCAAGCATTGTTTTACAAAGTGTTTGTGACATCTTTTGACTTTCTAGAGGTTAAAATCCTCATTTAAATCCATGGGGAATCTTGGGAATGTGTATTTGTTACCCTATAGTTGCTTCTCTCTTGTGTCCCGTATTTATTTGCACTTCTAGTTTCTCTGTAGTACAAGTGACATGACTCTATTGAGAGCCTTCTTGTCACAAGTTCCTGATGACCCCTCTGGCACTCAGAGGGTTAAAGAGGAGGTCTGGTCACATTACCCTGACTGAGCACATCCACACCCTAGAGGAAACAAATGGTCAAAATCAAATTTGTATTTATAGGTAGATGTTGGTTTTTCTTTTGATATTGGTTTCCTCTTAAATGTAGTTATTTGTTTACCACAGGCACTGAAAGGGTTAAAAAAACAAAACTTGTTTTATTAAATGTAAAGTCCATTGTGCAATGTCTGATTAGTCCTTACCATCAAAAGCGATGATTCCTGCTCAATGACCTTTTCTTTATGATTATATTCTCTGTACCATAGAAAATGCAGTGCGTCTTTAACCCCTTTAGGACCCTTGCCGGTCCTGGGAAATCATGGATCGGCGAGTCATAAGGACCCATGACTTGCCAGGACCATCATGGGCTCCCAGCGAGGCTGCACTCCATTTGGGGAGCCCTGTATCTGATTGGGGGAGAGGTCCGTGGTCCTTATGTGCCGGCCGAGTGCGCGATCGGCCAGTCCTTAACCCCTTCGTGATCACTGACATGCCAGAACCATCACGGTGGTCCGGCACTTAAGGACCAGTGACAGTCCCTGGCACATCATGGAATTCAGGGCTCCCGGCGCGGCTGCACGCCGCACTGAAAGTTATAAAGCCCCATGGTCACCAAGTGCCGGCCGCTCGTGCACGCCAACGTGCTTAAGGGGTTAAAGGGGCAGTAATATAAATAAATAAAAAAAAGTTGTAGTGTTTATTCCCTTGAGTAAAACAAGGGCTCTCCACTACTGAAAGGTGTTTTATTCAAAAGTTAAGTATTACAGCTCAAAGTTTAATTTTTTTCGGTGCAGAATCACAGTGGCCTGAAATTGTACCGTGGCGCTCTTGCTACCACTGTCCTATGGAGACCTATGGTCAACTGACCAGATCTGTCCATAGGATGGTGTAGCAACAGCACCACTGTACAATTTCAGGCCACTGCGGTAGTGTACCTAAAAAAAAAAAAAAAAAATCAAGTTTGTGTAGTAATGTTTGAATGAAATACCTTTCAGCAGTTGGTGCCCTTGTTTTTACTCAGGGATATAAACCTACAGCATTATTACGTTAAATATCTATATATTTTTTTTATTAATACCAATGTATATGTAAATGTGTCTATAGCTTGATAGGACACTACAGATGTGCTCTTTTGTGTACGCTGGAGGATCCAAGTGCCATATTCTGAAAGAAAGTGCAGTGCTGGAGCAAACCAACTGCACAATGGGTATCCGATAAAATGTGTTTATTTAAATGGGTTTTTAACCCCTTGAATGCTAGAGAACTGTCCAATGCACCCCTAGCATTCAAGGGAGTTAAAAGCCATATTTAACCCTTTGAGTATCAGACAGGTATCCAGTGCATTGTGTTGGATACCTCTCTGGCACTCAAGGGGTAAAAGTAATGGGATTTTTCATTTGTCTCCTGTTGTGTAGTTGGTTTGCTATAGAATTGTTCTTGCTCTTCCTGCTGTGTCTCAAACAGTAGCAGCTATACAGGAAGTGGAGTGCAAAGAAAAATCCCCCCCGCAGCTGCTGAAAAACTGCACCTGCATCAAACAGTAATTTCAACTCTGTTCCGATATAAGAAATTTGACATATACATCTGTGAACATTGTGTACATGGTAATCTCAGTAGAGCAGCTTGAATTTTGGTGGCAGTGTTTCTTTAAAACCAGCGTGTTTACTACAAGTCTGTGAAGGACGTCCCTGGGTGACTCTGAGCAACCTTTCATAGAAAGTAACGGAAGATTTCCAGTAGGGGAGGGTAGCTTGCCTCTCAGCAGGAAATGATGCCGTGACTTTTTCCTCGAAGTGGATAGGGTGGAGTTTAGTCTGAGCTGGCAGCTGTAATTTAGTCAAGTGCCTGAAGATTACCACAAGCATTTTATGGCTGATTTTCTGCCTGACCTTTTAAATGAACCTGCTCAATGTGAAGCCTATAGAGGTATATATAGAAATATAATATACATTTAAAAAAATATAAATAATAATAATTTCTGACCGCTATCTTGGGTAAGCAGGGCTGCTTTAGCTTGTTAACCCTTTGCGTGTCAGAGTGTTATACAACACATTGCTTTCCCCTTTTGCACTCAAAAGGCTGCAGTGTAAATATAATATTGCTTTCACTCCCATACTGAGAATCGTATTTTTTAATGGCTTGGCATGCAGAGGTGATGGCAGCTGCATTGTTTACTCAGTAAGAGAACATTTGTGTTAGAATGGATTGAGGCTGTGATTGGATAATGTTCTCAGCAGCCTTGTGCTATCAGTACTCTAGGGACACATATGCACATACTGCAGGGATGAGCAACCTAAGGCCCTCCAGCTGTTGTAGACAACACCTATCATCCCCTGCCTGCCACTGGCTGGCAGGGCATGATGAGCTTTGCGTTCCGCAACAGCTGGATAGCTTTAGATTGACTATCCCTAAGATAGAGAAATTAGAGCAATTCCAGGGCAACTAAACACGATAGCAGACAACCGAAAATACTTACTATTTTCTACTTATTCTAAAAGTAAAGTAATAATTTAATATAATTAAACTGTGTTTGTTTTTTTTGTTTTTTTTGTTTTGCGACAATGTATTTTATTAGTTCTGTGCAGTGGTGACCAGGTCAAATAAAGAGCTGATCGATCGGGGCGCGCTTAGTAGGTTATATGTATGCATCAAAAATGCAGCTGTTCTGTGGTAGATCAGCTGTATTGAAGGGAACAAATATAAATCCCCAAAATCCCCATTGGTTTTAAATGGAACTATTAACCTCTTGAATACTAGAGCTCCAAAGCTTTGCATAAACATTCTTTGGAAACCTCTCAAGCATTCAAGAGGTTAAGAAGTTCCATGTAAATCCAGGCGAATTTTGGGATGTTTTATTTGTGGTGCAGCTGACTTAGCCCAGAATTGCTCCACTTACATCGTACATACGCCCTAATGATATTTATTTTATAATTTAGATGGTCTATTTAGCAATAAAACAGCTTGCTAAAAAGTGCAAATTCAGCTTCTCCATAATTTAACATTGTAACTGGTATCTTAACCAATTTTGAGAGATCACGGTATCCAGTCAAGCTCAATCAGTAGCTCATTGCTGCTTTAAGTGCTAACATGAAAGCAATAGAAGTCCACACCACAAGCGTTTTGTAGCGGTGGTTAGCTTTCTCTCAACACAGGCACACACCCCTTTAGAAGTCAATTGTACAAATGCAGTAAGACAGTCTTCAAGCCAGCCAAAAATAATACATTTGGCATTAGGGAGTGCAGTTGCTAATTGGCTGCTGCCTGAGAAAATGGTACACTTGGCGTCTACTTAACTCTGTGGGTTTGGCAGCCAGCCAGATACAGGGTCAGATTGTTGTGAATGGGGGGAAAAAAAGGCAAGTGGTGAAGGAGGGGTTAAAAAAATGAAATGTGATTCAGGTCTTCTCCTGAGATGACAGTGCAGAATTTATGCAGCTGTTAAGAATTAAGATTTGCTTTGTTATTACATTACAATTGTTAAAATCTGTGCTTATGTTTAAGTATATTACTCATGTGAAGACCTACACTTTTTTGGCGCTCCCCCCACAATGTGTTGGGCACTCTTCCGTCACTCAAAGGATTAAATTACTTTGTAACTGGATGCTTTTGCAGTGACTACTACTGGAGCTCCCTGGATCTGTTTGCAGACAGATTTCTGTTGGGGAACATGAAGTCACACAGAATATTCAGCGTGCAGTGTAACGTTGTATTACATTCAGTTTTGATGGTCAAATGAACTTGAACTTTTGTTGAAGTTATCTCCATTAATACATTTATTATTATTTTTTTTATATAAAGTTGGAGTCTGGAGAAGAAGTGGAGACTGAAGAATTCTATGTGAAGTATAAGAACTTGTAAGTACAGTAAACTTTTCAGTGTACATTAAAATTGCTGCGGTTTTTATTTATTATTTTTCTATCAAAGGGAATTAACCCTTTGAGTGCCAGAGGTATGCATGCATTGCAACAAAATGTGTTGGATTTCTCTCTGGCACTTAAAGTGATAATTTTTAGGTGTTAATGTTCCTTTAATATAAATTATACACTTATACCCTGTACTTAATTCTAGCCTCTGTAAAATGGCTTTGTTTATGGAGGCCTAAAATCCAGTCTTGTATATGCTTTGAGGGAGCCGCCATTCCTCCCATTACCGGGTCTCCCAATACCATAGCAATCCTGATATGATCGGTCAGGGTTGTGTGTAAATGGGCTGAGAAAACAGCGTTTCTCGGTAGAGGGCGGTGGACACTAATCCAAATCAGTTAACTGACTCCTCTCATCTCATTACCAACAGCACAAAATCAAAGCATTTCTCTCTGTATAGGACAGTTTACACATATATTAAAAAGCAGGTTTAGGGTTGTATTTTAGGGATATAACACGCATGTACATAAGCTAGCTGTAGGTACATGATTGTTATATCAACTGATTTAATTTCTTGGTGTTCATGTTCCTATTAACCCTTTGAGTGACTGGGGGGTGCAGTGCTTTGTGAAGCAAGGGGTAGCACACCATCTCTGGCACTTGGGGGGTTAAAACAACCCTGCATACTATTTTCTAAAGTCTGTTTTATTTACAGCTCCTATTTGCACTGTCAGTGGGCTGCAGTTGATGAACTGGAAAAGGACAAGAGGATCCATCAGAAGATAAAACGATTTAGGGCAAAGCAAGGCCAGAACAAGTTCCTTTCAGAGGTAGGAGAGAGATAAAAGGATATCCTGTGACACACACATATGCTGTATTACTTTATGTCCAAATCCGAAGCCCCTTTGCAGAGTCACTGCTATTGTACACACACGCTTACACACTCTTCCCTTGTCTCTTTGCAATAGTCTCAGTAGTAAAGATTGAGTAAACAGGAAGTTGGCCTGTTTTCCTGTGACCACAGTGTACATTGGCTGAATGGGAAAAAAACATTTCATGGATGTTTATTCTGACAGCGTTCCACTGCTGTTATTTTATCTAACACTTTTCACAATTTATTCTGTAATGTATTCTGAAGAAACCTCTTCATTATACACCTTTTTCTTTGCTGTAGACACCTCAACAAACACCTGCATATATGTTATATGGCTCCCTGCCAGACAGACTCCTGACAGGGGTCTAACATGGCAGGCTGCTAGTCCAACCTTTTTTTCCCCACCAGCATTTCCCAGACATCTGATGATGTGCCTTGTGGGCAGTTCCTGGGCTAACGTCTGTACCATAGGGGACAAATAAAAATGGCCTTTGAGTAAAATGGAGCTTTTAACCACTTGAATGCTAGAGAGGTCACCAATGCATTCCGAAGCAATGCACTGAAAACCACTAGCATTCAAGGAGTTAACCCTTTGAGTGCCAGAGGGGTAGGCAACGCATTGCTTTGCAATGCGTTGCATACCCATCTGGCACTCAAAGGGTTAAAGGGGAACATTCACTTAAGATAAGCTTTTGTGTAGTGGTTTTAATCACTACAACAAGATTAGTGGGTTGTTTTTTTTTTTTTTTTTTGTTTTTTTTTTAATTTTTATTTTATTTTACTTACTATGGCAGATCTCAAGCTTTAAAATGTGGCACTTCCGGGTTTCGCGGCACAACACCGCAGGACTTCCCTCCCAGCTGCCCCAGGGACTGCGTTCACACTTCCCTTCATGGGGGCATTTGTAGGCTATCATTAAAACAACCTAAGTAGCATGATAAACGGAGCTTGTTGTGATGAAGGGAAGCGTGAACACGCTTCCTGTTGTCGTGGTTAAAACCACTACACAAAACTTTATCTTAAAGGGATTAGTAATGTTTCATAACAAAAGCAGCTCTAATTAATCATCATAGTATTTGGACTTTGGAGAGTGTTATATCAATTCTGTCAGAGTTGTAGTTCAAGAGTAATTCAATTACAAAGTGTCCCCCTCCCGCCCCTTTTACTAATGTAACACTGTTCAGCCAGAGCAGAAGGGAGGTGCTCAGGTAGATTGCAGAGAGGGACAATCTTCAATTAAGATAAGGAAAAAACCTGAAAAGCTTATCAAAGGGGGCAGGGATTTCATTGTCCTCATAGGAAGAAGATTGTTCCCTTCTGTTATCTGTCTGGTCTATGGACTGCATTCTCCATCTGAGAAGAGATGGCTTACACTAGGTAAAAGGGGCGGGAGGGGAAACTTTGCTTGTGAATATCTCAAATCATAAAGGTTTGAGAGATGAGACATATCATTCTTCATGTTTTTTTAATGCCTACAAAATAAAATAAAGTTAAAACAAAGTATTACTATCCCTTTAAGTGAATGTTCCCCTTTTAATAGCTCAATTTAAATCAATGTGCATTTGGGGGATTTATGGTGCAATGGTTTGCCGAGTTGCTTCACCATGCTTTTATACTCAAGGTCCATTCACTGCTTTTCAACAATATAAATATTCTGAGCCTTGCACATCCCACCTCCAGGGGGCATTCCAATCTGCTAAGCTAATGTTCTTGGGATCATGGTTGGCTTTTCAACCACTGTAATTCATTTAATAATTTACAGGTCTGTAATGATCATAGATCACCCCTTCAAATATCTAGCCTAGTGAAAACTAAAATGGAGACAAATCAATAATCCTTTTTAGCTTTTTATCAATTCCTTTAATATGTTTGATTTGAACATTCTAAATGACTTGATTATCCAATATCCTACCTTCATAGAATAGTCAAAAATGACAAAGCATTACAAAGAAGCCTGTCTGAATTAATCATGTGGTTGTTAAATGAAATTTGACAGCGGTACTTTAGGTGACCTCTTGGATGATTGAATTTTTTTGCTTTTGATGCGATTCCTCCCTTGAGTTATCCTACATTTTGCTGTGTCTTCCTTTTGCTTGTGCTGGGGAAGAGGTGGTCTGCTTTGCTTATTTTCAGTGTCGGAGGGGCTGTTCATAGCTTTGCAATGAAACGCGTTGCTCACCCTTCTGGCACTCAAAAAATGGTTATGGCAAAAGAATTGTCTGTATACAAACAATATTACCATTTGCTTGATCAAATAATTAATTTAACCCTTTGAGTGCCAGAGGGGCATTCAACGCATTGCTTTGCAATGAGTTGCGTACCCCTCTGACACTCAAAGGGTTAAAAGTAATAAATACCAAAGGATATTTATCTCCATGGATGCTAGTGATGCCTTCAGTGTGTTGCCTTGCAGTGCATTGGGTTAATGCATTAGGCATTTTATTAAGGCTAATATTATAATGAAAATGTTGACCGGAAAAAAAGCCACATCTTATTCACCTTCTTTAAGAGTCTATTGTTTAAGTTTCCTTGTGTATTTGAAGCTTATATGAATGCCACAGATGCATACATGCATGCACATATAAACATGCACTCTCACTTAACCACACATGCACCCGGGCAAAAGCACCCACCATTGCAAGCATGGGCAAAAGCTTGCACCACTTCAAACAGGCACGGGTATGCACTTGCACACAGACATGACATACACATTTTATACATTTGTTCTGTAAAATGTCTGTATGTATTCTTTCACTGGTTCATGGGTTTTAAGTACTAGAACTGACTTCAAAAGGGTTAAGTTTGTTCTCCTTGCACTTCTTGCGAGCATTCATGCATATTCTGTTCCAGATCTCTTCAGCAGCTAATTATGCAGAGGGATTGTGACTGTCCTTCTCACATTTGGACAATTGCCCACTTGGGACTAAGCTCTGATCACCAATTTAATTTCACTTAGATCTGTATGCAGAACTGGCTAGGGGTCACACAGAGAAAAGTCCTAAAGTTCTCCTTCTTGCAGTTCCCCCCCCAGACTGTCAATCACTATGTATTCTATCCCAAATCTGAGCCCTGACTGCCCTGAACTCAGAGTGCCAAAATAGAATGATGTCCTCACATCTGTTAAGCCATTGGCAGACCTGGAGTTGTGTTCAACCAATGGGAGACTGGCATAGGAATGTTAATCCATGACAGAATCCTGTTATACACAGTCAGAGATTAAAAGGAAGTGGAAATTAGAACAATTAGGATAGAGAGGGGGACGAAATAGAGACACGCACTTTACCCAAATGACATGAGATTTGATCTACAATGGTTGCCAAATCCTCTGTCCTGTGGGTCTCTTGTATGTACCCTCCATGGCTTGCACAGCACCTGTTTGTCATACTATGCTGAGACCATGGGGCAAAAATAAATAAATAAACAAGTGATCCAGAAAGGAATTAAATACAGAATATTGGCTTATTAAGGCTTGTGAGTAAACAGTCTGCTCAATATATACAGTAGGTCTTGCTACCTGCACTTTTTAATTTCCTTTGATCCCTTTTCCACTACGTTAACTATCCCAAAGCACGCGAGTGCAGATACATTCTAATGCATCAATAAGAGTCTGACATCTGCTGAAATGCTTATTAACCACCAATTTTTTGTGTCAAGATTGACTCATCAATCCTTTGATGGTTGTTCACCACATAGCTCAGCAATGCATTGGGTGCCTCTCTGACATATGAAGGGTTAGCAAATATTGTGGTTTCTCAGTCTTTAACCCTTAGTTTGCCAGACAGGTATCCATTGCATTGCAACATAATGCTTTGGACACATCTTTTGCACTCAGAGGGTTAAAATGGAGCACTCTGAACTGTTTAACCTTTCACTGATTAAAGACTGAACAAAAGTAATTTAAATCCTTTAACCCTTTGCTTCCCAAGAGAGTGTGGTGCAGCTTCTCCCTGAAAGCAAGGTGGTTAACTGACACCTCCATTACATTAAACTGCTTTCTCTGGTAAGCCGCAGATTTCGAGAAGACTGTGTGAGCTTTAAGCCTTTTTCGATTGCTCATTAGTGAATTGTAATTTCACACTTCATTTAAAATATACTTCAACATTCTCTCACCGTAAAAGGTTTCACACAGTAATTAAGAGGCCCAGTTAACAAAGTCTAAGGAATTCTCCTTTACTCGTGGGGAGCAATCCTGCTGAATTGTAGCATTTCAATGAACATGTTATGAGGATGTTGAATATAACGTCTGTGTTGCTGTGACCCCAATGGCAGCCTCTACCTCTGAGAAGAGGTCCACCCTTGAGAATGTAGTACATAAGCCTTCTATTTTCCTCTTTGTCAACAGATTGAGGATGATCTATTTAATCCAGACTATGTGGAAGTCGATCGGATACTGGATGTCTCTAATAGTACAGATGAGAAGGGAGAGGTAAGTAACAGTGTTTGTTAAATTATAAATATATATTATTCTATATATATATATATATATATATATATATATATATATATATATATATATATATATATATATATATATATAGAATATATAAAATGTAATATAAGCAGCAGGTGTTGGCACTCAAAAAACAAATGCAATACAAACAGTAAATGATGGAGTACGTCCCATATGGTATGAATAAAAGTGTACTCAGCCTGGACTGGAGCAAACGAGACAGCACTCAGACGAAATTCAAAAAGTGAAGATTTATTTCATTCTCTAAAACACCAAACGTTTTTGGTCCATATAAGGGCCTTCATCAGGGTAGCACAATAATGGATATTGTAGCAAATAAATACCTGTGTATAGAAAATGACTGCCAATCACTACAGCACGCTAACCCCAACCTTGTGTCACGCCTGTACCGGGAACCGGATAGTGACGTCACACCCTGGGAGAGGTCATAATGCACAAGTGAAAAAAAATAAATAAGATGAAGTACATTACAAAGAAAAAAGGAAATAAAACACTAAAGCAAAATAAAAAAATAAGGATAAGTAAGAACAAGCTTATTCTCAATACTGATGCAAGCCGGTGGCCAAAGTCAGCACCACAACATCGGAACTTCGACAAACTGCGCCACCGCTTTGGTCGACAGCAAGCATCGGTTGAGAACAAATGTTACACTAAATAAATCCCATATGTGAAATGACAAGAATACCCAAAAGACTAAGGGATGCCTGCTGGATACACCAAGGTGCAGCACACTACCGAGACTCTAGTGCATTGCAACACATCAAAGGAGCATCCAGCCAAGCAATCCAAATCAGTTAAACCAATCATACATAAAAGATAGAATATTATCACTTGTAAATCTCGCAGATATAAAGACCAATAAAACACTACTATATACAAATATCCCAAGTATCGCAACATTGATCCGAGAGTTGATACAAAATAGCTAGTTTACTTAACTAACAGCAATCAAGGTAAAGAAAGTCTTAATTAAGATCTATTTTCCAAATATATAATACGGTCCACACACACAAAAAATGAGAGCCATAGCTTTTCAAAGTGTTTATAAAGTCAGTAATCCGCTTGATGAAATACTCAGTACAGTAATTAATAGGAAAGTTATAACATCCTCAGTCTTTGACCACATTGTTCCATAAGGTGACCAGTATATAAAATATCCAAGCAGTTATTAAAGAAAACCATATATAGGAATCATATATAGGAGCTGTTCAGTGGCTCACACAAAATCCATCCTGTATAGCAGTGACATAGGCAACACTGTAAGCCAATAAAATCGTTCCAACAAAACCATCAAAAAGGGCAGGCTGGGAGTAAAACCGAGTGAACTAATCACAGCGGATTCACCACAGGATGGGGTCAGAAGTGGCACAGACTACACGCAGCATTAGGGAGTATGGCAAGCCATTCTTCAAAGGTGTAGGATGATGGCTACAAGCATGTAGCAGGGTGTTTCGGTCTGTACTCTTAATATAAAGCTTAGTTTTGAGCAAACCATTATTGTGATAAACTGTCATGTGCCATGAAGGACTCATAGCAATGGGCAATAAGTTTTTAACAAGGGGCTATGACCCAATGATTATCAAGGATGCAATCTCTAAGGCTGAGTCACTTGACAGAGATACCTTTTCACTCCTGCAACAACTGATCATGACAAAGCTTTGGAAAGATTTTTTTATCCAGACTACCTTCACCACTGTTTCTCGCAGTATTAAGAACTCGGTGCTTTGGTATTGGCCAGTCTCGGCAGAAGACCCTAAGCTTGGCAAATGTTTCAGCTGTCCACCACTTTTTTGCTATCACAGGGGTAAAAACCTCCATGATATGCTGGTACAGGTAGACCCAGTTGATAAATATACTCGCACCAAGAGTTGGCTTACATGTCCCAGTGGGGTTTATAAATGTAGAGAGTGTACAAATTGTGGCAATTTGATAACTGGGAAGACATATCCGCATCCACATACAAGAAAATCTTATCGTATTAAAGACAATTTGGACTGTGATAGCCGTTTTGTCGTTTACATTATCACCTGTCCAAGTGGACTGTTTTATGTAGTGAAGACGACCACTAGTCTTAAATAAAGAATCAATAACCATAAACGTTCAATCCGTAAAGCTTTGGATGGTACCTTGGAATCAAAAGAGAGTGCAAGGCAACCAGTGGCAAGACATTTTGGCACAGCAAAGCATGCCATCTCTGAATTTAAATTCATGCCTATTATCCAAATCCATACCCCAGGGAGGGGAGGCAACCATCATCAATTGTTGCTTCAAATGGAAGCAAGGATGATATATAAGCTGAATACGCTGCACCCTAAGGGTTTGAATTTTGAACTCCAGCTACATTCGTTCCTTTCAGATTTCAGGACTAGCATATATCAATGGTGAATCCGCTGTGATTAGTTCATGCGGTTTTACACCCGGTCTGCCCTTTTTGATGGCTTGTTGGAACGATTTTATTGGCTTACAGTGTTGCCTATGTCTCTGTTTGGATATATGCTATACAGGTTGGATTTTGTGTGAGCCTCTGAACAGCTCTTATATATGGTTCCTATATATGGTTTTCTTTAACCCCATTGCGACAATGGACGTACATGTACATCCCACAGAATCTATCACTTAGTGACAGAGGACGTACATGTACATCCAGGAAGTCGTTGAAGGTAATGGGGGAAAAAAGTTCGGTGGGCATTAAGTGCCGGCCTCGTAAGCACGGCTGGTCATTAAGGGGTTAATAACTGCATGGATATTTTATATACTGGTCACCTTATGGGACGATGTGGTCAGACTGAGGCTGTTATAACTTTCCTATTATTAATTACTGTACTGAGTATTTCATCAAGCAGATTACTGACCTTATAAACACTTTGAAAAGCTATGGCTCTCATTTTTTATGTGTTTGGACCATATCATATATTTGGAAAATATATCTTAATTAAGACTTTTTCTTTATCTTGGTTGCTGTTAGTTAAGTAAACTAACTATTTTGTATCAACTCTTGGATCAATGTTGTGATACTTGGGATATTTGTATATAGTAGTGTTTTATTGGTCTTTATATCTGCGAGATTTACAAGTGATAATATACTATCTTTTATATATGACTGGTTTAACTGATTTGGATTGCTTGGCTGGATGCTCCTTTGATGCGTTGCAATGTGCTGGAGTACCGGCAGTGTGCTGCACCTTGGTGTATCCAGCAGGCAACCCTTAGTCTTTTGGGTATTCTTGCCATTTCACATATGGGATTTATTTAGTGTAACATTTGTTCTCATCTGATGCTTGCTGTCGACCGAAGCGGTGCCGCAATTTGTCGGACCTCTCCCAGGGTGTGACGTCACTATCCGGTTCCCGGTACAGACGTGACACAAGGTTGGGGTCAGTGTGCTGTAGTGATTGGCAGTCGTTTTCTATACACAGGTATTTATTTGCTACAATTTCCATTATTGTGCTACCCTGATGAAGGCCGTTATATGGACCAAAAACGTTTGTTTTAGAGAGTGAAATAAATCTTCACTTTTTGAGTTTCGTCTGAGTGCTGTCTCGTTTGCTCCAGTCCAGGCTGAGTACACTTTTGCAATGCGTTGGATACCTCTGGCACTCGAAGGGTTAAAGAAATAATATTGACAAGGGAGTGGTCAGAGTTTGGGTCCTGTAGTCCTGCAAGCATCTGTTATGACTACCTCCATGGATATGACATTCAGAACAGATTTGAACAAATGTACAATGGCAAAATTGATATAGGCAATTAGGATTTACTGGCCATTGTAACTTAAATGGAGGTTATTATTAGGATGTTAATTCTCCTTTAAGAAACCCCTACATAATACTTTTATTAAAAAAATTATTAAAAAAATTATTTAAAAAATGGTGTTTAGAGCCTATACCAGCTGATTCCTTAGAACGCGAATTGAAGTGCAGTACTCTAATTGATTTACCATCACATACTGGGAGCTTGTGTTCTCGGAAATGTACTCATTGCATTAATCTGTTTTTCCAAATTATTCTCATTAAAAATTTGACTGAACCATCTTTCTCAAAATAAGTTTGGGAAAGTGTCCACTGTATTTGGTCCATCATCTGTTGCATCTCCTCTCAATTCCTTTTCAAGCAGGGAGAGCCAAACATGTTATTTGGCTGTACCTCGTGTGCTTATCAATCATGCCCAACAGATCCATCACAAACAGGGAAGATATAATGTGTCAGTAAACAGTATTGTTACCAATATGATTCTGATATTTGTCAGTTATAAAGTGAAGCAATTCTGTGGCAAACTGCATTAAAGAGTACAATTTTTCATTGGTTTAAAAGGGACTTTGAACCATTTGATTGCTAGTGAGGTCTCCAAAGCATTGCTTTGTAGACATTTCTGGCATTGGAGAGGATAAAGGGTTAGTAATGTCCCATTATAATTTGTTATTTTGTAGCTATAAAAAATAATAAACTATCTGGAGCAAGTCCCATCTGTAAAACATTTATATTTTTAGAGATAATATTTCAAAATTCCCCCTCCTTCCCCTTGCACTGACGTCAGCTGTATAGCTGACAGCAGGAGATCCTGGTCCCGGGACCAGCCTGCGGCTCTTGAGCAGTGCCGAAATCTCGCAATCTAAAAAAAAAAAAATATATATAATATATATATATAATATATATATATATATATATATATATATACACACACACACACTTCATTGGAACTGTCTTTTTAGATATTGCTATTTTGGCTCTGCTGAAGAGCCACAGTTGGGTTGTCCTGTCAGCTTTACAGATCAGTGAATCAGTGAAAAGGGGAGATGGGACTTGCTCCAGATATATATATATATATATATATATATTTTTTTTATCTACAAAATAACATTAAATTACAGTGGGACATTTCTAACCCTTTAACCCCTTAACGACCCTTGACGGTCATAGTACGTCATGGGTCCATCTGACTTAACTAACCCATGACGTACTATGACAGTCATGGAATTCCGGGCTACCCCTGCGTTCAGGGAGTCCGGAACCGGAATCTGGAAAGAAAAAAAATATAAAGCTCCGTGGTTCTTAAAGCCCATTTAAAGGCATAGTAATGTTTCACAAAAAAGCATCTGTGATTAATCTTCATAGTATTTGGACCATGGGGAGTGTTTTTCAATACTGCCAAAGTTGTAGTTCAAGTGTTATTGAAGGATAAGTTATCCCCCTCCCACCCCTTTTACTGATGTAACACTGCTCAGGTCAGAGCAGCAATACTGTCCAGATGGATGACAGTGAGGGACAATCTTCAGTGAGCATAAGGGAATGTGAAAACCCTGTCAAGGGGGGCAGGGTTTTCCTTATGCTCACAGTAAGAAGATTGTCCCTTGCTGTGATCTGTCTGGTCCCAGGACTAGATTCCACATCTAAGGGGAGGCTGTTTACACTAGGTAAAAGGGGTGAGAGGAGAATACTTTATCATTCAACTACTATTGAATGAAAACTCTGACAGCAGTGAAATAACTCTCCACGGCCCAAAAACTATGAAAATTAATCATATCTGCTTTTTTTTTTTTTGTGAAAAATTACTATCACTTTAAATCCATGACATTTATTCATCCCCTGTAATGCTGTAGAATTGCCCCACATTTTCTATTCAGAACATGCATATTCCTGTAGGAATTTGTAGTTCTTAATTTAACAGAAGGATTTGGGTAATAGCCCTTCAAACAGCAGTTCACTATATATATTTATATATAATATAATGTATTGTTTATACCGAATCTACAGTTATCTAGCTTTACAGAGCTTCATCTTAGTCCATTTTTAGTTCACACATCTCAGAGATAGGAAGGATATTATTCATTAATCAAAAAAAAACCATGACAAACCAGCTGCACCATGGGGTTGAAATGAAGATTATGCAAAGCTTCATTGATCTAAATGGGAATATTTATGCCTTGAATTCTAGCAATGTCTCCAGTGCATTGCAATGCATTAGGGACCACTAACATTCCAAGTGTAAAAAGCCCCATTTAAATCAACGGAAATGTTTACTTCTCCTCTGTGGTTCAGTTGCAGTTGTTCCAGAATTGTGATCGTTTATCACCAATAATTAAGAACCAGATATTAAAAATTGTAACTGAGTGGTGTCTTACCAAGGAGTCCGATTTTCAGGATATCCCTACTTGGTCATATGTGGTGTTATGATTGTATGCGTTTAGAATTATGATTAATCTTCCTGTATTTAAGTAGGAGGGGGTATACAGTGCCTTAGTCATTATGATTGACCGTCCACTGCTTAAGTAGGGAGATCCTGGAAATTTGATCTGTAGGTGTAATCTCAATGACTTGAGTCGAATCATTGGCATTGAAAAAAGTTGAACAGGTCAGAGAAATCGGAACAGTATAAAATCCTTAAACGTTCTATATAAAAGCAGATGCAAAATAGTAAACGTTTAATATAACTTAATATTACTGTCTTCATGTATTTGTTTGAGTTCTATGGGACTTTCTTGTATTTTTATTAACCTTTTGAGTGTCAGAGGGGTGAGCAACACATTGGCACTCAAAGGGTTAAAGGCTGGCTGGGGATGATGGGGATTGTTGTCTCAAACTGCTGGAGGGCCTCAGGCTGCCCACTAATGCCTCAGATTTACACATTAGTCTGGTTTTTCCTGTACCTGCTGTAGCCTGTGAGTCATTACTTGGTGAAGTGGTGTTCCCTTCCATATGAAGACTGCACATGGGAGCTGAAGCAAGACTTGGATCCAGCAAAGATTGAAGAATTTGAGAAACTGCAGAGCAGGGAGCCAGAAACAGAGCGCGTGGTAAGAACTGGCACAGCCAACCAGTGTTTTTATTTGAAAATAGCTCAGTTATGTGGTCTTTCGGAAAACCACTAATGGGATTTACTGCATTTGAAACAGGAGCGACCTCCCGCCGACGAGTGGAAGAAATGGGAGAGTTCCAGAGAGTATAAAAACAATAACAGTCTCAGGGAATACCAGTTGGAGGGAGTAAACTGGCTGCTGTTCAATTGGTACAACACGTAAGTTGAGTTTTTTTCCCACCCCTTTAGCAGTAGCTTTAGTGAACTTTTAATAGTTTTGTTTCATGGCATAGTTTAACCTTACAGAGTTTTATTGGCATCTTAGGACCAACATTTATATGCCATAAAAAAGTGGAAAAAACATATTTTTATTGCGACTTGCATTTTGTATGGAGTTCTGTGAAATCTAAAATCCATTTAGCAGACCAGACTGGAATCAGATGCAGACCGTTAATCTCTTAAAGGAACAGTAAACGCTTAATATATATATATATATATATATATATATATATATATTTTTTTTTTTTTTTTAATGGAAATAAAAGTTTAGGGTTTTTACTGCTAACTGAAATGAGGGTACCCCCACTGCTGCAAGAGTTTTAATTCAAATGTTATTGTAGCTCAAATGTATGTTTTTGTTTTAATATGAAACTGTTAGGAATAGTGCCAATTTGTGTCCAAAAAAAGAAAATTGATTTATTTGTAATACAAGACCTTGGAGGAAATGCACTTCTCTGGTTCCTGTGTTATTCTATGGCGACTTTGCAATAAGAGTTTTCAGGCTCCAGAAATCTGAGCATTGGCTCCATAGAATAACATAGGAACTGGAGAAGTGATCTCCACTTTATCTCCACTCTATCACACCTTAGTGCATCTCCCCCAAGTACATATAGACTGATCACATTAGAACATTAACTGAACAGGAATTTTTATAGCTTGCTATATAAACGAGCCACCATAAATCAGTAGATTCTCTGTTACAGAAGCACCCGATATTGTGCTGGTCAAGCCCAGAACTCAGTATATAGTGGGTGTGTCTAGCATATGGCTAAGGCTTCCATCAGAATTTGGTACTCTACATGGTTGTCATTAATTCTAATGGGAGACAAGACCCTATGATTAATGTTCTATGTAAGACCATAAACATTACATACAGTAATTGGGTAACATAACACATTAAAGGGATAGTAATACTTTGTTTTATCTTTATTTTATATTGTAGGCATTACAAAAACATGAAGAATGATATAAGTCTTATCTCTCAAACCTTTATGGTTTGAGAGATCTTCACAAGCAAAGTTTCCCCCTCCCGCCCCTTTTACCTAATGTAAGCCGTCTCTTCACATATGTGGAATGCAGTCCATAGACCAGACAGATAACAGCAAGGGACAATATTCTTCCTATCAGAACAATGAATTCCCTGCCCCCTCTTGACAAGCTTTTCAGGTTTTTTCCTTATCTTAATTGAAGATTGTCCCTCTCTGCAGTCAACCTGGGCACCTCCCTTCTGCTCTGCCTGAGCAGTGTTACATCAGCAAAAGGGGCGGGAGAGGGATACTCCGTCATTGAATTACTCTTGAACTACAACTCTGGCAGAATTGACATAACACTCTCCAAAGCCCAAATACTATGCTGATTAATTAGCGCTGCTTTTATTATGAAACATTACTATCCCTTTAAGGCTGATGTACGTAAAGGGATAGTGATGTTTGAACATAAATGCCGCTTCGATTATTCCTTATAGTTTTTGAACATGTAGAGCGTTATTACAGTTGTGTACGATGTGTAGTTATGAGTAATTCAATTATAAAGTGTCCCCCTCCCGCCCCTTTTACCTTTGTATCTCGGCTTTCCTCAGAGCAGCAAGACCATCTGGATGGATCGTGACTAGGGACAATCTTCTGTGAGCTTGAAGAGAAACCTGCCCTCCTACATCAAGGTGCACAGGGTTTTCCTTATGGTCACAGCCAGAAGATTGTCCCTCACTGTGAGATGCCTGGTCCTGTGACCGGATTCCAGATCTGAGGGGAGGTTGCTTACAATATGTAAATGGGTCAAGAGGGGAACACTTTATAACATAATTACACACAAAGTACACATTGTACACAATTGTAATAATGCTCTACGTGGTACAAAACTATGAGGATTAAGCAAAGCTGAATTTATGTTCAAATACTATCCCTTTAAAAGAACTGGAGTAATTTTGGAGTAACCATGCACCATAGGGGAGAAATAAAAATTCTGATTAATTTAAAATGGTTCTGTTAACCCCTTAAATATTAAAGTCATCCACGCATTGGGTGTTGGAGACCTCTTCAACATTCAAGTTGTTTAAAACCCCATTTTAGTCAATAGAATCTTTGAGAATGTTTGTTTATTTGTCCCATATGTTGCCATGGGTTTACTCCAGATTTTCCATAGTAATCTTTGTCCATCAACCTCACTGTGATTTAGAGGATACAAGGGACCAATTCTACTATGTAATATGTTTTTTCTTTTAAATAGACGAAATTGCATATTGGCAGATGAAATGGGATTGGGGAAGACAATCCAGTCAATCACATTCCTATACGAGATCTTTTTAAAGGGCATCCACGGACCATTTTTGGTCATTGCCCCACTTTCCACAATCCCAAACTGGGAAAGGGAGTTCCGCACGTGGACAGAGCTGAATGTGGTCGTGTATCACGGAAGCCAAGCTAGCAGGAAAATGATACAACTTTATGAAATGTATTTCAAGGATCCGCAGGTAAGGCTATAGCTTTCTGTGGATGAGCATGTTTCCCAGCAAATGACTGGGGATGATGGGAGTTGTAGTCCTCTGCAGCTGCAGAGCTTAAGGTTTCCTACCATGCTCTAATATCCAAATCATCTTAATCCTTTCCAGAGCAATGCATTGCACACCCCATCTGGCACTTAATGTGTTTCAGACTGCTTTGGCACGCAAAAGGTTAAATAAAATAACACCTGTAGGGCCATTTTTTTCTTGGGGTAGCATATACTTTTGCAGACAGTATATTTAGAGGGACATCTTAGAAATAACATATTTGTTTATGGAATTGGCTTGGTAATAGTTAATTGACCCCTGTTTGTTTTTACCTTAAAGGGATAGTAATACTTAAAATGTAAAAAAAAAATATATATATGTTGTAGGGTTTATCCCCCCCCCCCAAGTAAAACAAGCTTACCCCCACTGCTGAAAAGTGTTTTATTCAAAAGTTATTAAGTCTAAAAGTTGATTATTATTTTTTTTTTTTTTTTTTTTTTAAATAAAGGTGCAATATCACAGTGGCCTGAAATTGTACAGTGGCGCTGTTGCTACACCATCCTGTGGAGATTTATGGTCCCAGGACCAGAGCTGTCCATAGGATTGTGTAGCAACAGAGCCACTGTACAGTTTCAGGCCACTGTGATATTGCACCTAAAAAAAAAAATCAACTTTGAGGTTTAATAACTTTTGAATAAAACGCCTTTCAGCAGTGGGAGTGCCCCTGTTTTTTACTGTTGGTGGGGAGGATAAACCCTACAACAATTTTTTTTTTTTTTTTTTTTTTTTTTTTTTTTTTACATTTTAAGTATTACTATCCCTTTAAATCAGTGACTGTTTTGGGCCATATGCAGAGAGTAATAGAGTAATTCTGGAACAGACCAGCTGCACCATAGGGACAAAACTAAATTCCAAGTGATTTAAATGATTCTTCTTACCCCCTGAAAGCTAGAGAGGTCTTCAGTGCATTTCAATGCACCCCATTTAATGTACCAAATGCCCTTCTTTTACTTGCTTCTTATTTTGATATTCTGCCTTTTCTTGGTATGAATACTCCTTCTACTCCAGCAGAACGTTTCACATAGATCTTGCCTTATTTTTAGGGCCGAGCAATAAAAGGAACCTACAGGTTCCATGCAGTCATAACAACGTTTGAAATGATTCTGACGGACTGTCCAGAGCTCCGGAATATCCACTGGAGATGTGTCGTTATCGACGAGGCTCATCGGCTGAAAAACAGGAACTGTAAACTGCTGGAAGGACTGAAGATGATGGATTTGGTGAGTGTGACACTTGTCTGTTAGGGATAGCCAATTTATAAGCTTGGCTGTTTCTTAAGCTATAAAAGGTAGAATGCATATAATGAATTTTAATGAGCAATGTATAGGACATTGGAGACATTCCCATTCAGGGCATATCCGTGCCTTCTTTGTATTCCTGCTGTGCCACGGTGCATGTAGATGGTTTTTCTGCTGCATCAGTCATTTAGACAAGAGCATCTTGTGAGTGAGAGACGGAGGTGCCACGTCTGATTGCTGATTCAGCATAGGCCGGCTCAGAGGCTAAAGTTGGAACCAACATCTGTTGTGCAAAAAAAATAACACTAAGGCAAAAAAACAGCCAAAGCCTAGATTGGAGGTTTGGATTGACTGTACTGGTTTTGTGCCAGAACAATTTATAATACTGCCATAATGCATGCATTCATTCTATTGTGCTCTCTTGTCAGGACAAAAGAAATTGGATACCCTTACCTGTTTTGCCTGCAGTGGCACCCAGGCAATTCAGGAGGCTTGATCCAGAGGCTTTCATCATGTTATCCCTTTGAAAGCAACTGGGGTGTACAATGCATTCCAAAGCAATCCATTGCACACATTTCTGATCTTCAAAGGGTTAAAGATAATTCTGCTTTTCTGAATGCTGTTTATTGTATATTTTGGTTAACCCTTTGAGTGCCAGAGGGGGTTGGCAATGCTTTGTGTACCCCTCTGACACTCAAAGGGTTAAGAAGTTCACAGTGGAAATCTTTCACTTCACAATTGGCTAGAAAATTTGTTTTCGGATCTATTTTTCTTATAAGAGGGCCTATTCTGGAGGCTTAAGAGGTGCACTTCTGGAGCATACCAACCCCCATAGGAGATAAATAAACATGATTTAAATGGGGCTTTTAAGCTCTTAAATGGTAGAGAAGTCTCCAATGCGTTGCTTAGCCCATTTTAAATGATATATATATATATATATATATATATATTATATATATATTAGAGAGATATATATATATTAGAGAGATATATATATATTAGAGAGATATATATATATATTAGAGATAGAGATATATATAGATTAGAGATAGAGATATATATAGATTAGAGATAGAGATATATATAGATTAGAGATATATATATTAGAGATATATATATATATATAATTATATCATTTTTTTTTTTTTTTTTACTTTTACTCTACCTTCTTGGTATGCATGACCCAATGTTTCCAGCAGCACCACCTAAGTGAAAGAAAAGCTTTGTCTTGTGTTGGAGTTCTGTGGCAGTGAAAAGGATTCTGGGGGACCACAGGCCTTTGTTGTGGGTCCTACTTATCTGCTTCTCATTTGCTGTGGTTGCAGGAACACAAAGTGCTGCTAACAGGTACCCCTCTGCAAAACACTGTGGAAGAGCTTTTCAGTTTACTGAACTTCTTGGAGCCAGATCGCTTCCCTTCAGAGAGCAATTTCATGGAGGAATTTGGGGATCTGAAAACAGAAGAGCAGGTATGGCAGACAGCAGCATTGAATGTCATCCTCCCTTGCCCTGGGGCAGCGTTTCTCAGCTGGTCCTCAAATAACCTTAACAGTGCAGTTTTAAAGGAACATAATCGCCTAATAATTTAACCTCCTTTGCATGCCAGAGGTATACAATGCATTGCAACGCAATGCGTTAGATACCTCTCTGGCACTCAAAGAGTTAGACTCTTGCATTAATCTGTGCAGAAAATGATTATGGTCCCTGTGAAATCAGTTTGGTCTGAATTGTTCTCTGAAATTTAAATTTCAATCCGTGCTGGATTCTATCTCCACGGATGCGGACATTGTTGTTGCAGGACTTCTAGAAGCCAAGCTCCACCCACTGAGGGCTTGATAAGAATATAATTGGTGGATATGTCTCTCTGAATGTACCTGGGAACATGTAGGGAAATTCTAAAACCCTGCACATTTAGTGTAACTCTGCTGTAGACATTTTAAAGTCAGATAATTGTTCCATTTAAGTTTTTATAATGTATAGTATCTTTTTAAAATCCTTTACCTGCATATATTTCCCTCAGATTTGAAAGCAAGTATGAAAGGATTGCAACGAGGGACAATATTGTGTCACCATAAGGAAAATCCTGCTCACCTTCATCAAGAGGGCAGGGATTTCTTTATACAGACACATACAATATTGTCCCTTATTGCAATCCATCCGGTTTTCACTCTTTCCACTACGTAGAGGGTGGGAGGGGGAGTCTTTTTATCTGGATTTGCAAGAGGAATATGCAGGTAAATTATTAAAAAGAAATGTAAATGTAAAAATCATATACTGATTTATTATTTGACGTTACTATCCCTTTAACCTTTTGACTACCAAAGATATGCTCAGCACATCACCCTGCAGTGTGTCAAGCTCATCTTTGGCACTGGTGGTGTTCACAGGCTACTACTAAAAAGACCACTGCAGTGTGCTCATGTCAAACACAGTCATTCTGTACATTTTATTGGCTTGTTCCTTTGACGTCTTTCTTAGAAGTAATCACCAATATGTTTTATTAAGATTACCTGCTGCTTTATAGATCAATATAGATAAATATATTATTTTTTCCTCCAGCTACTTTTAACCCTTTGAATGCCAGAGGTGTACGCAATGCATGGCTCTGCAATGTGTGGCATAATTGTCTGGCACTCAAAGGGTTAAAACATTTACTGCTATTACAGCATAGCTTCACAACTTCTTGTTTAGAGTTTTTTTGAAAGAAGCCAAGCTATGGGATGACAATAGATGTGAATAAGGGGATTTGGCAGCATATTAACCCTTCTAATGCCTGAGGGCTATGCAGTATATTTAGTTGCATACCTCTGGCCCTGGAAAGGTTAACAAGAGAAAACTTGCTGTAATATTCTTTCATAATTTATAAAATTTCAAAGAGTACTTGTTAGTTGTGTGTGTAAGATCCAGTTATTTCATGAAACAACTAACAATTTTAGCCAGACTGAAATGAAAAATAAATTACATTTTTAACCCATTAACGACCAGTGTCATGGTCCGTGGGGCATTTTTTTAAAAATTTAAGCGCATCGGATTCAGGGGTCCCCAAGCGTGCTAGGACACTCACTGGTCCTTAAGTGCAGAACCGCTGTCTTAGTCCTGGCATGTCATGGGTCCTTAAGGAGTTAACTAGCTATTTCATAGTATATTTGGTTTATTGCATAAAACTCCTATCCCAGTGCAGTTAGTGTTATACACCCTGAACGCTCACACGTTCTAAAAGTGTGCCATATTTTTGAGTGTGTATACCTGTTTAACTGATTTGTAATATTATGGAATAAGTAATTATTCTATGAAAGAAATATTTAAAGTTAAAAAAAAAAAAAAAAAAAAAAGTTACTTATATTGCAGGTCGATTAATGATGCAATGTAGTTAACAGCAGAAGTATTAAGTAGCAATAAATCAAGATTTGTACAGAGAGAAATTTGAGCCTTAAAACTCACTGAATGCTAGATAAGGCTCCAACATGTTGTGAAGCATCTTTAACATTCAAGGTGGCAAGAGCTCCATTTAAATAATTGTGATTATTTTTTTTTTGGGTCCCCTATTGTGTAGCTGGTTTGTTCCAGGATTACTTATCACACACACGCGCGCACGTGTTCTTTGCTGTGGATGTTTTTATATCGCTCAATAAAATTCTTCTCTCTCTAGGTGCAAAAACTCCAAGGGATCCTAAAACCAATGATGTTGAGACGTCTGAAGGAGGATGTGGAGAAGAATCTGGCTCCCAAAGAAGAAACCATTATAGAAGTAGAACTGACAAACATTCAGAAAAAATATTACCGTGCGATCCTCGAGAAGAATTTTACATTTCTGTCCAAGGGTGGGGGAGGAGGTCACGCAAATGTCCCCAACCTTCTAAACACTATGATGGAACTCCGAAAATGCTGCAATCATCCTTACCTTATAAACGGTGAGTTATTTTGTGGACAGAGGCGTAACTAGAAGCCTCCGGACCCTGGTGCAAGAATTGCCATTGGCCCCCTCAACCACACTGACCCCCTCTACAATGCCCCTCAATCTTCACAATGCCCCCATCTCCTACCTCCCTGGAGCTCCCGCGCTGCCCTTTTAGTAATGCAGAGCGCTGGGAGATGTCATCTCCCAGCGCTCTGCATTACTAGAGTGCCGGAGGGAGATTTAGGGCGCCAGGCGGAGGGGTCGCAGGGGGTGGCCGGGCCCCTGGAGTTACGGGCCCGATCAAAGTTGCGAATCCTATAGTTACATCACTGTTTATGGAAGATTCTTCAGATCAGTTGTTATGATTTGGCTATGGAAAGCTGCTTACTAAAAGTTGGTAGAATCTACATGGTGTGCCATTGCTGGTCTTTGTGCAGGATTCTCATTTATTGGAAAGAGAAAATCCTTTTCCAGCTGACTGCTAAGATTTTCATATACCCGTAATTATAAAGGCCATATAGTTGTCATTTAGACTTTGCTCCTCTTTTGGCTTGTGAATACAGCAATCTTGTAGCAAACCAATTGCACCATAGGGAACAAATAAAATTCCTATGGATTAAAATGAGGCTTTTAACTCCTTGAATGCTAGGATCGCCAATGAATTGAAGACCCAACTGGCAATTCATTGGGGGAGCTGCATCAAGTGTGATAAATAGGTGGTGAAGAGGAGATAACGTCTCAAGTGATATCACTTGTCCAATTTCTATATTACTCTATGTAGCCCATGCACTCCATCTTGAGAAATCTTAATGCATAGGCTCCATGGAATAAAACAGGAATCTGAGAAGTCATCTCCACTTTATCAAACCTTAGTGCTTCTCGCCCGATGTGTTTAAAAGTCCCATTTTAAGTCTGTGTGTTAATATGTTCCTTTATGATCTGGTGAATAGCACATGTGAATGCAGGGGTATAATGTGATCATATGTTGTCATTTTTGTCGTAATCTTAATGAATGGCTCGTTCATCATTGTAATTGTAGTTCCACAGCAGCTGAAGAGCTGCAGGTTTCCCCTTTCAAACATTTACAAATGCTAAAATGTAATACAAATTCTGCTAGGAGGAGCTATCGTAACAGAAGCAGCTTATAATGTATATGACCTGCCTTGCAGCTTATTGAAAGATCCCATATGTTCTGTTAGACATCTGGCTGTAAGATGATAGGGGGTCCATGTGCTGTCATGAATGGAACATTTGGATTGGCTACACGTTTAATAACTTTATTTTTGTATGAATGACATTTCTTCGAACAAGACTTGATTGTTAGCATTTCAGTGTTGGCATGACCAGTGGTTAGAGCAGTAGTGTTCAGTCATGACCTGTAAGAGGAACAGTGAAGTGAATCCGTGTTTTCTGTGGTTCAGAGTCTTTGTGCATTTTAACTTTGGCATATCAGAGGGGTATATAATGTGTTGAGAAGGAAAGCAGATCTAATAACTTGTTTACTACACCTGGATCCTGCATTTCAATTAACACTTCGTTGGCCAAACGTGTGCAATGTAATATCTTTGTAATGGGTTGTTCGTCCCTTTGGTCCTTAAGGGATTAAAGGAACAATAACCAAGAATGAACGTGGGTTACATAACTTTGTGTGTAGCTAACCTAAATACAATTTTATGTTGGATTTTTAAAATCTAATCCTAAACTTGGAACGTGTTTGCATTTACTCATTATAATGAGTCAAGTGCCAAGACAGTTAATTCATTGTGATTGCATCCACCAGTCTTGTATTCATAAAGGCTGTTGCTTTAAATCGGCTCATTTACAGACAATACAGCATTATCGATGACAAAATCTTCAGTGTTTCACTGCTTGAGCACATGTGAGTTAGATGCTGACATTTAACCCTTTAAGTTCAATTTATTTCATACTTCTAGCACTCAAAGGGTTAATGAACTCTGCACAAACTGTGGAATCCTAAAGACATGATTTTATTAGGTGCACCAAGGTGAGGGTTGGGAACTGCTGGTCTGTATACATGTACCCCTATACTAGCACCTAAAACCCCATAATTCAAATGAATGTAATTAGGTCTTTGAACCTTTTGATGGCTATAGATCTGATGTATCCCACTGCAAAGAATTTGGAGTCCCCTTTAGCCTTCAAGGGATTCAAAACCCCATTTACCTGAATGGGAGCAGAGGTGTAATTGTTTCATTGGATGAAAGGAGGATTTATAGCTTTTGAGGTTTTTTTTTTTCTCCCCCCACCCCCCAGCCAATATAAATTTTTAACACATTAAAGGGTTAGTAATGCTGTTATATAAAAAAGTCCTATTGCATCTATTACTAGAATAAACTAAGGGATCCCAGTCCCATTCCTTTATGGTTTGAGAGATATAGAAGGCTAAAGTTCCCCCCTCCCTCTGCTTTCCCTGATGTCAGATGTAAAGCTGACAGCAGGAGACGCGTGTCGGCCGACTCAAGGCAGCTCTTTAGCAGAGCAGAAATAGCGCAATGTAAAAAGAAATACTTCATTGGAACAGTCTACAAAGTGAGTCTGCAAACCAAGCACACTTTGTCCCCTCCGGGGACCCCATAACAGAAGATTCCCAGGTAGTCTCGTGAAACCTACCAGCTTCAGTTAGGGGGAAAAAAAAACCTGCCAACAACTGTCATGTCCGCCTTCATGATAAGATATGACTGACTGAAAGAGTTACCTCTTTAACAAAGGCTCAAGGACAACATGAATAGGGGCCATATAGCTTTCTTGGACATGGTGACTTTCGCCTTTAACTCTTCAAGAACTCAAGGGTGCATAATGCATTGCGAAGTATGTGATCCTTTAAAGGACAAGTGTACGTTTTTGTAATGAGTGGCTTCTTATAAATAGAATGACTTGTCTAGAAATAAATCCCACTTTCAGGTATATCATGGAACTCTGTAGTGTATAACTAAACAGGGACAAATCCCTCATCACGTCCCATTATTCACGGGCAGAGTTCTTTGTCTATGGCTGATCTCATTTAGCTTAATAAAGCCTGTTTGTGTGGAAATGAAACTAAATACAGGTCTAAACCGCAAATCTAGTCAACTGCACATACTATATGTGTAGATTCACCTGCTCTATGAAGGACTTATATCTAGGCAAGTGCTGGTCTTAAACACGTTTAGTATTGTTCGCGCTTTTGAGTATCCTTTCCCTTTAAGAGTGCATCTGAATTCCTAACTAACCCCTCGTAAAATAGTTCACAAATTGCATTTAATTACAACCTGGTTACCTGCCTTGATTGATGCTCCATGTCCTCCAACCTCTCGTTTCCCTCTCCCCCAGGCTATGACTTACTCACAATAACATTTTTAGACAAGGCTGTCACTCATGGGGGCGGAATTCATCCTGGGCAGTTTGCCCCAGGCGCCATGCTGCTGACTCAGTCAGGAACTGCATGTGCCGTCTGTTTAGATGTAGCACGCTGCATGCGCTTTCCTCGGGGGGGGGGGTCTGCTTGGATATTCTGTCCTTGGTCTATCGGCCCTCCCCTTAAGCTTTCCTGGTATGAGTTGCCTTTAAAGTAGAGCTCCTTGTTTGTCAAACCTATATCCAACTAATCCTAGTCACATCACATTTACAGACTGATCAATCAATTAGTAAACGCACCAGTGCACTTGGTTATGTATGGCTGTTCTCAAAACAGTACGTGGGCACCCTGGGAACTAGAGCCAGCGTCTCAACAAAACTGGTGCCAGAGGGGTAAGCAACGCATTGATTGCGTACATCTCTGGCACTCCTAGGGTTAATAAAAATTATATGAATTAACACTTTTATTGCCAGAGGTGTCCAACACATTGCTTTTCAATGCACTGTATGCCGCTCTGGCACTCAGGGGACTGTATGTTCAAAAGAAAGTAGAGGATTTCTGGGGCAAACCATTTGCACTATAGGGGAGAATTTAATATTCCAAAAAATCCCATTAATTTAAATAAGGATTTGAACCCCTTGATTGCTAGAGGGGTTGTTGGAGACCTCTAGCATTCATAGGTTTAAATTCCCATTTAAGTTCATGTGAATTTTTAGTTCTTCCCTGTAGTATAAATGGTTTGCCCCAGAACTCCTTTACTTTTCTTTTGAGATATCCAACATATCGTATTGCAATGCACATAACTAGGAACTTCCTCTCCTGAGAGAGCTCATGTGCTTCCTGCCAGGGGGATGAAAATTACATGATTCACTGCATAAAGGGGGGTGGGCTTAATTGGGTGAGTAGAACTTACCACTAATTGTGTCATGAAGTGGGCAGGAAGTAGATGGGAAGTGAACAGGATAGGCTGGGAAGGAGAAGTGGGCAGGAAGTGGGAGGAACAGGCTGGGAAGGAGAAGTGGGCAGAGTTTCAGAAGAAAGTCCCCACCACCAGGGAATCTGCCTCGTCTCCAGAGCAAATCTGAGAAGTTCCTCGGTATGGCAATGCATGGAGCCCTTTCTGGCATTGAGGGTTCAACCCTTTGTGAGCCAGAGGGGAACACAACACATTAAAAAGGAGTGGAGCAATTCTAAGGCAAACCAAGTACAAAAATTTCCACTGCGCCTTATGTTCAAAAGAAAGCTGGAGGATGTCGGTTAAGCAATTTGCATAATGAAGGGGCGGGGCTTAACAGGGCAGGTAGGACTAAAGTATATTTTTGGTGGGATGGAGAAACTCGCCATAGCCGGAGAATCATCCCATGTCCCTGGAGAGTCTCTGGGGCAGATCCAGAGAGTTCCCAACTGCAGCAGTGATTTCAATAGGAATTTTAAGACCTTGAACGTAGAGAGGTATGAAATGCATTGCTATGGTGCAGTTTGTTTTATATCTTATAGAGACTTTAAAACATTTTCCTGTTAATGAACCTTTTAGTCTCTAGTTTAGTCCGCTTGAAACTTTAATGGTTAAATCCTTTAACCCCTATAATGGAAGTATGTTTCTACCACATTTATTTGCAATTTGAGACCTCTCCAGTATCCAAGCAATCAATATAATGCAAATATTGAATGTATTTGGATGATTAACCCTCTGAGTGCCAGAGGGGTATGCAAAACATTGCTTTGCACACTCTTGGCATTCAAATGGTTAAAATGATGATTTAGAAGTAACATGTTGGGAATATATTAAACTTCCTTCTTTTAGTAATTAATTTCTGATTATCCCAGCTCTGTCGGTATTATGAACTTAATAAACTTCCAGCCGTCGGTGCACAAGTCCCCTCTGACAGCTGATGCAGTCAGCTCTGAGGAGGTAGCTGATGATGCCTATTGGCTGGTGTAAAGGCACACACTCCTGTACAGCCAATAGATATGAGGATGCTAGTGGCAGTTTTACGTTTTGCAGGATGTAAGATAAGAACCTTGTGGGGAGCTGGACAAGTAGGGCAGTAGTTTATAATGCTACTACCAGAGGGGAGACCAGGGGCTATTTAATATTACCAGTTTTTTTTTTTTGTGGCAGGGGGAGTTTAAAAGCGAAATCAGTAGGAAACCAGGATTTAACTGTGTGCTATGTTACAATATTTTTAGCTTCAATATTTTAGTGGCATAAGGGCACAAACGCTACCACTCCAGTATTTCTCCTGTAAGCACCACAGAATGCTTCAGAACTATTCTATTCTAAAGTAAATATATTAAATGACATCTTCCAACATAATAAATATTTCTTGCAAGTTGTCTTTGCCCATAATTGCTATATTTAATGTGCAACTTTCAATGCTCGCAGATGAAGAAGAAAATGAATGCGCTTCTAGAGATGATTCATGGGTATAATGGTCACTCAGAGCCTCACTGGTCTTTACTTGAAGTGGTGTTCTACTGTACAAGCAATGTAGTAATTGACCTGCAGTTTGGTATTGCTGTATAATCATTTTGTCTTAAAGAACTCTCGTGTTGCTCCCAAAAGAGTCGTCATGACTTGTAATTGATCATGTGTCAGGTCCATAAGGCTCTTGAACCAATATCTCTGAGACATCCCAGACTTGCTTGCAGACTATAGGAAGAGTTATGGTTTATGGCTATATAGATGTGAAGTCTAGTTGTTCTGCTGTTTTGTTTTGTGTATGAAACCCATTTTGAGTTAACCCTGTTCAGCAAATTACTTTAGTTAGTTGGTCACGTCTCTGGCATGCAGCAGGAAAAGGAACAAGAATACCACCTGATAAGAAACACCACTAAAATCTGGGCAAAAATACCAATGACCCCTGTATATCAATTCTGCTTGGATTGGTTCCTCAAAATCAGCCTTTGATTAGTAATGGACGCCAAATATATGGAGACGGACATGATTTTGTTGTTGGACTGGAGGACCCCAAGCCCATCCTGCTGAAGTCACCCTTCATTTCTAAGAAGAATTCAGTAGGAGGAGTTTGGGGTTCTGGACTCTAACACCAGAAAATCTTTGTCGCCACGTTTGACATAACTGCACGATTAGTATTTTCTACCCGGATTAAGCTAAGCGATGATGGTAGGAGTGGTTAGTATTAGGAGGTTTTAGTGTTCCACCAGTAACTCTGACCTCTGCTCTTTGAATTTGCATATGGTTCCCTCTGCTGTGCAGTCAATTGAGGTGGTGAGAGTCATTTTGTGAAAAGCTCAGCCTCAGCCTAAGCCCAGGACCAGAGAGGTGTGCAATACATTGCCTCAGAGGTTGTTTCACACACTTGTGGTCCTTAAGGGGTTACGTTTGCTGGCAAACTTTTCTCACTGTTACCTGGAGTTTTCATTTTTTTTTTCTCTCTCTCTACAGGTGCTGAAGAGAAAATTTTGGAAGAGTTTAAAGAAACGCACAATGTTGACCCTCCAGATTTTCAGCTCCAGGCAATGATCCATGCCGCTGGCAAATTAGTTTTGATCGACAAGCTGCTGCCAAAACTAAAGGCTGGCGGGCACAGAGTGCTCATCTTCTCCCAGATGGTACGCTGCCTGGACATTCTGGAAGACTACCTCATTCAACGAAGGTGAGTAGTGTGCATTTGTAACTATAGCCCATTACAGAAGAACTGCAGTACAGCAACTGGACCAGATGGGTTCCTGTGAATGTAAATATGGAGGAATGCACACAATCTTTCAGGTAGCATATACAGAATAAGTGGTTCTTCACAGAAGCATGCACTTGGGTAGAACTCATTCATACAGCAGTCCAATGTATCGATAAATGTGTTTTCATTGCTACAGTCTATAGTTAAATCACTTCAATTTTGCTCAGTCAGCTGAACATTGTACGAGCATCATATAGATCAGTGGTTCTCTATCTTTTTTCGCTCAAAACACCTCTGACCTGCAGTTTGGAATTTTCAGGGCACCCCTAGCATTTTATAGTAAACTAGTTGAACAGCCCGTTACACGGGCCACAGTGCCACTGTCACCTGGTCGCGGGGCAGTCACGTGCGAGACTGCCTGCGCCAAGGCTGATACAGAGCTGGACACTCCTTCGGAGTGCCCAGCTCTGTATCAGCTGCGGCACGGGCAGTCTCTACTGCGCATGACTGCAGCACGCGCAGCAGTGTCTACTGCGCATGTCGTGTGTTACACACGAATTAGCGAATTATTATATAGGATTTTTCTTGGGCTTAATGAAGGAAAATATATATAAATGTATAGTCATTCTTAGCCTCTCACAGTTAGAATGACAACCAGGAGCATAATCCTTTCCATAAGTATATTTTAGGAACTCCACTTCGAGATTTTTCAAGACACCCCAAAGTGCCACAAAATCCTGGATGAGCAAAGTAAATACATTTGCGAATTCTAAAGGATGTTCTAAGGCTTTTTATTCTAACGAGATAGGGAAATGGACAGAGTAGATGGGCCAGTTCATTTTTACCTGCCATCAGATTGTTTGCATTACCATGTGTTTTTCATGCAGCGTGGGACTGATGTGCTAAAAGATATGATGCAGTCGTGCTCCATAGGAGACCAATACAAATTTTCTGTTGGGTTTAGAACATTTGTAACAAAATAAAGTAAACCTGTTGGCAGTCACATTTCTGTTTTGACCATGCATTGTGCTATAAATGACTCTCAACAGAGCTGCAAACTCTTCTAATAGCACTGCCAGGGGTTAGTGTGGCCTCACTGTATGCTCATGTGCCGCACCATAGCACCAAATGTAAAGGGTTAATTTCTTACATTATTTTACAGGAAATGGCTATTATAGCTTCTAGGCAGATTTTAACCATTCAATACCAGAGGGGTATGCAACCCATGGGTTGCATGTACCTCTGGCACTTAGGTGTTATTTAACTGGAAAAAACAAACAGAAAATTGAATATCACAGGGTGAATGGTTCACTTTAACCCTTTCAGAACCAGAGATGGTGGTTACAATGGGTTGTGCTCCTCTCGTTTACATTAATCTTAAATTAATATGAGCCCTTTGCATTTATATGTTGATGCAACTTTAACACCTTCATTGTCACAGGCTTATTATACTTTGTAGATGAGGAGTACATTTTGCCTAATAATCTGTCCATATGTTTTTTTAAATCTGCGTGTGAAATCATGGCTACAGTGATGAGTGAACACTGCATAGTGCTGAAGGAGACACAGCTGTATCCTCCAGGCCAACGTACATGCCCTTTTATAGGATAAGAAAATGCTCATCCTCCATTTGACATTTCAGTTTGGGTGGTCTCAATCTCCCCTTTTCATCATTTTGTTTAACAGTTACAGTTCATAAATTATCAAAAATCATCAAAAGTGTTCCGATGCAGAAGCCCACTCCAAATTGCTCAGCATCAACAACAATTATTGATTGCATTTGAATTCCCAGTTGTGATTTCCAGATGCACTCAGAATGGCAAGATGTGGCTTGTAGCAGTGTGAATAGACATTCTGCAGTGGTGCTGAGCAGGCAGCCCTGAGCCTCGCTAAGCATGTTCCTCATTACAATTCAGTTCACAAGTTGGCTGTTGAAATACATCAACCTTTTTCAAGGAGGATCCTGATGGTGTTAGTTATAAGTAAATAGAATAAATTGAAGCTCTGGTCCTGATAATAGCACTTCTTTTTCAGATATCCCTACGAGAGAATTGATGGCAGAGTAAGAGGCAACCTTCGCCAGGCTGCTATTGACCGATTTTCCAAACCCGATTCTGATAGGTTTGTGTTCCTGCTGTGTACAAGGGCAGGAGGTCTGGGCATTAATTTAACTGCTGCTGATACTTGCATTATCTTTGATTCTGACTGGAACCCCCAGAATGACCTTCAGGTAAGCAGTTTTGCTTCTATGCTCTTAAGCTACTTTCTGAAATAAAGAGGTTTATTAATGAGTTGCATCGGTGATGGTATTGTTTGACTTGGATGCTAAAGAAACACACCTCTTAAAATGGGAACCAATAGAGACAAAAGGGGGGCAGCATTTTCAACGGCCATATTGCAGATGTTGTCAACTGGCATCGCTCTCTTGTTGACTCCAACATGGTAGCATTCTTCTAATGTGCATCGGATGGCAAGAAAAGTGATTTCTTAACACTGATAATGTGCTTTTCCTTAATTGTGCTATGGAACAAATCAGTGAGGGTTTAAACACATGTATGTGAACGTTCCACTTTATTAATAAACCACACATGCAGTATTCTGGGCAAGAAATCCCAGTTTTCCCCATGAATGAATTCTGTGAATTTATTTGCCATAATCTTTAGTTGCTACTGGATACCATGTCCCGTGAGGTGGACATTAATGTCAGATCCCCAGACTGCACCAGCTGATGTTTCATAAGAAATACTTAAGTGGGAGTGGTTTGGGTCCTAGAGTCTCTCCATAATATTCAGTACTAATTAAATATTAATTAATTATTCATCAGAATGAATTCACAGAGAATTAGGGTTATCTGCCCAGATTGCACACCTTCCTGGTCCTTTGCAGGTTAAGGTTAGTGAGGATTTACTATTTGGAGGTGTTGTTCATTTATCCTCTTGGTTTCTAGAGAGGTTCCAGTTAATGACCTCACTGACATCCAAGGGGGTTACTTTTTTGGGGGGTTAAGACGACCTGTTGCCGTTCCAAGGAGGGAGTACAGCAGACTTCAATTACAAATTGCACTAGAGAATAATTAATGATTTCTCCTAATTTAAAACACCTTCATAGACATGTATCATTAACCCTTTTGGGAACAGGATTATTCAACACATTGCTGTTCAAAATGGGTTAATGCTTGTGACACCTAGGCATATCTGTATAATCTTTGCAAGTCTCGGGTAGGGAAAATTCTGGATATTGTCTCACGCCCTGAGCCCCTTGTTTTAGCCATGAATCTTTTTGCCAGCTCAGACCATGCAGTGGTGTAATCCCCTGCTGATCCCCCTAGTAAAGAAAATTGTGCAACTGGGCTGTATGTCACACTGATGCATTATATGGGCCTAAGTTCTCAGGTCTTCTAGATAATTTGAAACTCCCCTGATTTTTCAATTTGGTACAAGGAATAACATACTAACATTCTACTCCTCTCCCAGCTGCCACTAGGAAGTACTGGATAATTTGCATAAACTGACAAATAAAGCTAAACATAGCAAAATATAGTTTTAACTAAAGAATGTCGGACATAAATGTGATTTTCAAAATTCCCTTTCTAAGTCATAAAGTGTTAGTTTCACTTTAATTACGTGAGTTGTGGGCAGTACATTGTGAAGCAATGTGTTATACATTTCTCTGGCCCTTAATCCATTAAGTACCTGTCAGTGCAGCTGTTAAGGCTTTCCTTGCCTCAGAACAGTGTGTGTAGTTACAAGATGTTTCATCCCATTTAGTTCACTCTGGCAGGAAGATGCTTGAAATCTACACTGTTCCGGGGTACTTGAGGAGCAACGTTGATATAATAATCTTATATAAAGCATTGTGCACCTCTCCAGCCAAGGGTTAAAGACAGTGTCGCGTGTTATGGACAAAATATAAATTGCAAGTTTTTGTCCTGCTGAGTAAAATAAGGGTTATGCCACTTCTGCAAGATGTTTTATTCAAACGTTATTACGATTCAGACTGGCATTTATTGGGTGAAGTGCTTCTATGGCATGAATTCTCATACTGGCCCTGTTGCTACAACAGTCTATGGATGGCTATTGCTAGTAACAGTAACCCACCACTGGGGGCTGTAGGAACGGCACCACTGTAAAAACTCAACTCATGGAAGCATGCACCTAAGCAATGCAAGTGTGAACTGCAATAACTTGTGAATAAAACATCTCAACAGTGGGAGTACCATGGTTTTACTCTGCAATATGAACCACTGCACTATGTATTTTTTTCCATATTCTGCAAAATTATCTCTATAAGGGGGGGAATAGTGAACTATTTTGGTATGTCTTGTTGGATGTTTTTGTATGCGAGATTGCCGACATTATAAAATAGACTTACTTTCTACGTTGTGTCTATTTTATTTTATCAGGACACGTGAACCAAATTTATGTTAAAAATGTCTCCAGTCATTGCTGAGCAACACTTTAGACATCTCCGGCATCCAAGGGGTTTGAATTTTTGTTTTGTGTAATTCATTCATCCAATTAAAAGTTCCTTCAATATACACTTTTGTAGGCTCAAGCTCGATGCCATCGAATAGGCCAAAGTAAATCTGTGAAAATCTACCGACTGATCACAAGAAATTCATATGAAAGGGAGATGTTTGACAAGGCCAGCTTGAAGCTTGGTCTGGATAAAGCCGTTCTGCAGTCCATGAGTGGAAGAGAGAATGCTACTAATGGGGTGAGCAAATGACTGTTATATCCTTTTTAAATGACACGATCACATCTCTTGCCCTATAGGTTCTAAGCCAGTCTCTATCCACCTTTTTCTGTGTTTTGTTTAAAAGTGTCAAACATGACAGACACTTCATTATGCCACATCAACCTGTGCTCAGCAGCTTTCTGCATTACGGCATCTAAAATGCTTTTCTTATAAGTGTCATTACAAAGGCAGTGAATTGTCACAACATGCGATTCAGCACCGCACTGTGGAATTTCAAAACATCCAGAGAACCATTGTTCTGTCCAGTCGATCACAAACCACAACTGCAGGAAAAGCTCTGAAGCATTCTGCATATTCTGCATTTTGTGTAAACTCCTGTTACATTGGTTATTAAAACATCCTTAACTCCTTGAGTGCTTAAAAAATCTTCAGTTGGGGAGCAACGTATTTTAATAAATCCTTGTTAAAAATACAAATTTTAAAAAATGCATTTATGGCCTTTATGCTGGTTCTGTTGCTGTCTGTGGAGCAGTGACCCAAGCTCCCCATAGACAACAGAAGAAACAGCACCAGAATAAAAATTGTCAAGCCGCAAAATACAATAAATTGCGCAAAAAATTGAAAATTCTCTATGCCATAACATTTTTAAATGAGGGCCCTGCCAAGCAGCAGGAATGAAGAACCCTTGATTTACTTAGCAGGAATAGCCTTACACTATATATATATATATATATTTTCACATTAAGATTTAGCTATGCTTTAAAATATCTCTGTGCTTGTCTAAGAAAATTATGACTAAGAATGTCTTCCTTATTTCTGCAGGTACAGCAGCTTTCCAAAAAAGAAATAGAAGATTTGCTAAGGAAAGGGGCCTACGGAGCACTGATGGATGAAGAGGATGAAGGATCAAAATTCTGTGAAGAGGATATCGATCAGATTCTGTCACGGCGCACTCACACGATCACTATAGAGTCTGAAGGGAAGGGTTCCACTTTTGCAAAGGTATAATGGTCATTTGTGTTGTGTTTGTATATATGATGACTAATTACTGATCAATAATTATAATTTTAAAGTTTTTTCAGTTATCTGGTAATCATTCCATTTAAGGTCATTTTTGGTAGTGATCAACTTTTGACTGTATGAAGACAGCCAGACTGCTGCATTTTTGTATAAGTAATGCTTATTTGTAATTGGTGACAACCATAGCTGGAATTGTGGGTACCTTTTTGCACCTTCTGCAGATGTTTGACTACAACTCTCATAGTCCTCAACCTGCCAGTGACTGGATGATGATGATGATGGGAGCTGTAGTCCAGCATCTGCAGAAAAATTACCCACTGCTCATGTGGCTGGTTAAAATATCCTTGTAGAAAGTGCATTAAGATTTTCTACCATACATTTTACAACCAGTTAAACTATGATCTGTGAGACATTATCTTATTTAAGAATGTGTAGGAAACGAATTGTATAGCATAGCGTAGTCCCTTGTACTTGATACCAGTGTGACCTGCATACAGGTACACCACCATTTTTATGTACTGATAATACTTCCTTGGAATTTTTAACCCATCAGGCCAGTTTTGTTGCATCTGGAAACAGGACAGATATTTCTTTAGATGATCCCAATTTTTGGCAAAAATGGGCAAAGAAAGCTGAACTGGATCTTGATGTACTGAATGGAAGGGTAAGCATTTTCTTAGTACAATTAATTGAATAAAGAAGGCATTTGTGCCTAGATGACCTCATAACAAAATGTTTTGTTTTATAGAACACACTGGTAATAGACACCCCACGAATACGAAAGCAAACCAGGCTGTATAGTGCGGTGAAAGAAGATGAGCTTATGGAGTTCTCTGATCTGGAAAGTGACTCTGAGGACAAACCCAACCTCAAACCACGTAGGCCTCAGGACAAATCTCAGGGCTATGCAAGGAGTGAATGCTTCAGAGTTGAAAAGAATTTACTGGTTTATGGGTATGTGCATGTTTCATAACCTGTTGCCACTCATCTTAACCCCTTGAATCTTAGGGATGTCTCCAACTAATTGCATCCACAATCTTATGGCATTTGGGTTTATGTTAAAGGAACGCAACCTAATATAGCCCACCACTTAACTTAATCTGAGCATACAGTCCACAATAAATAAATCCTGCATAAACTCTTTGTAGCCAGACTCAAGGACACTAATGTGTCCCACTGAATTGTATGTCAGACTTTAGTGAAAAGAGAATGAAATTACTGGACCAAAGAATAGTCTCCACCACTGTGGACATAATATCCAATGCTAACTTGTTACATACCCTATTAGCAGCCAATGGGTGAAATCCTTTTCAATATTATAACTTTAATTGTCATATTATGTTTGTCTATCGTTCATTGTGGTGGGGAACACACATGGGTTAAGTAGCTACCACTTGCAGACAAAGCTTTCTGGAGGAGTAGACTCTCACTCAGCTTTACTGAAACCCCTACCTAACCGCTGCAGTACTAGCTATCTGAGTAACCAGTTCCTCTCTGTACTTTTATTTTTACTCCATTTTACCTCATTGCATCTTTTATTTTACTTTTGTGGACTTCATTTAGGGCTGGGGAACCTTTAGGAATAATTGGTCTGCTGCACCTCTAAATTTTAACAGGGACCCTAGATGAGAGGGGAGTTTTCCTGGGAGGGAACTATTTCTTCCTTCCTTTTCTTTCCACATAGTGCTTCATCTGGGAGGCATCTTGTTACAGGCTCTCTCCACAGGGGGCCAGACTGTCTCTCCTGGGCTACTGTCCTCACTTATTGGTGCAGAAAAAGTTTTGTTTTTATTCTGCTTTCTTCTCTACCTATCTGGGACATTTTTGGGGTATTTGTGGTTATGTCAGAGCATAAAAGGAACTCAAGGAAATCTATGACAAACAGACATGTGTTTGTAGGGATTAATGAAAGTTGGCCCGAGTGAGGGCTCCATTTGAGTATTTGGTTTTGTTGTTTTTTTCTTACATAAAATTAGTTTTTTTTTTTTGTTTTTTTTTTTATTGTTTTAGCAAAATATACATGTTGTGGAGACTTCAGCTCCATTATATTTGTAATATTTACATCTAAATTACTTTTTATATTTAGAGGAGGAGAAAACACCTAATAACCCCTCACTTACCTTATTATGTTCCTAAATTCCTACTGTTCCATGTGAATTTTGTCCTTATGCTTTTGTTCAAGAGAGATCCTCTTCATTTAGTCCTGGATGTCCTGTACATGGAGGCAGCCATGACCGTTAGTTGCTGACTGTTTCATCAGAATGAAGCAGGGAGAGTGCATGAGCCATTTTAACCCTTTAAGGACCAAAGGTGTGTGTAATGCATTGCAAAACAATGTGTTTCACTCCCCTCTGGGCTTTAAAGGGTTAAAACTAGCAAATGCAGAGAGCAGAGTTTGAGGTCCTGTGGCCTTGCTAGTGGGCATAATGTCCACTTCCATGGACATCACATCCAGCAATCTTCATGATGGCCATTAGGGTTTACTGGTTATATAAAGGTAAGTGGTGGTTGGTTATTATTGGGAAGTTTTAGTTTGTTTAAAGGAATTATTGGCTGACTATTTTCAGATATTGCTGTTTTATCCTCCAGTATTTGAGGTGTTCTGACTAGAGAATCCCCACCACATCAATGTGTTACATGTCAATTAGAACATGGTCTGTCTACAAATTATTGATATAGCTCTTGAAAATTGATTTTGCTTAGAGATGCATAAGGCATTACAGAAATAATCCTAATATTTGGGAAATAGTCTCTGTTCAGTTAAATTCTTATTATTTTCAGTAAAATTATAATCTTGTATATCAGTCTATATACATTTGAATAGTAGACATTACAGTCTATCTGAATACAGTATGTGCTTCTTCAATTTGGTGTAGGTGGGGACGCTGGACTGAAATCCTTTCACACGGCCGATTCAAACGTCCCCTTTCTGAACAAGACGTGGAGACTATCTGCCGAACTATTCTCGTCTACTGTCTGAATCATTACAGGGGAGATGAGAATATCAAAAGTTTCATCTGGGACCTGATCACTCCAACAGAGGATGGGCAGACTCGTGCTTTACTTAATCACTCAGGTATTTGCATCCTGCATTAGTAACTGGTTAATGTCCATGCACAAGCAGAACAGTATAAAAATGTTGGACTTTGTTGTAACATAATCCATTAACTAGATTACACTGTTGAATATACTCCTGCTTTAACCCCTCGAATGCTAGTGAGGTTTCAACTCTCTGCATCTCAATGCATTGGAGACAGAGCATCTAAGGTGCTAAGTAATATAGACCTGTCTGCCTTCATGGTATTTATCAGCATAAATACTTATTGTAGAGGCGGAAGCTGTGGTTGTCTACTACTTAAAATTTGAACCGAAGCACAGATAATAAAATAGTCTTATTTGCAGGTCTCTCCGCACCAGTGCCCAGAGGAAGGAAAGGAAAGAAAGTGAAAAGCCAGAATTCTCAGCCGGTGCTAAAACATGCCGACTGGCTTCCCACCTGCAACCCGGATGCCTTGTTCCAGGAGGATAGCTACAAAAAGCACTTGAAGCATCACTGTAACAAGTATGTATTGAAAGTGGCTTTCTTCTAACACATGACCACAGTGCTGCAAAGATAAACCACATCCTAACACACCCTACTCCCTAAAAAAGGTCATCTTGCCCCAGAAAGAACATTACTGTAGAAATACCTACTGCTGGGTTATTAGTTTAGCTACACTTTTTTTTTTTTTTTTTTTTACTCTTAACCCTTTGAGTGCCCGAGGGGTATTTTTGGATAACTCTGGCACTCAAAGGGTTCAACTGGTCCCGATCCATCTAGTTTTCATATTTCCGTAGAACTGTTTGCTTTATTTCATGCTCTTTATGTGGCCTCATATCTATCCAAGTTATTTTGAATGACTCCACATATAGGCCCTTACAGATTCGTGTGGGAGTTGATTGTGTACTTTCTTTAAAGTAGTACTTCCTGTTGCCTCTGAATACGCCACCTTTCAAGCTAAAATATAAATTTACCTGTCCACATTCTTCCCTTGATAGGAGCAGCCATCTTGACAGGATTTTCACAATTGTCACTTTATGCAAATGAGCTAGTACTGGCCAGCCACTGCATGTGGAATGGAGAGCAGAGTGGAATGTCAGTATCTCACTGGCATGTTTGCCATTACTCACTAATTAGCAAAAACGGACAAAGTTAAATATCATCAACTATTACTATAAATGATTTTAAATTATAACTATTGATTTCAAAAGCTTTCAAAATCACCTACATTTATTCTGTTGGTGGTCCAACATCTCCCTTTTTCTGAATTATTCTACACACCTGAACGTTGATAAATCCCTTAACGGTTTTGAAGGTTTCTGTCATATCCTTCTCCATGGGGGGATCTGGCATTATTTTAGTAGCCCCTCTGCCTTAACTAATTGATTTAGAACTCCACATAGATTCTGGGATATCACTGATTGACTACAGGTGGGTCAAGCACAATGACTGAGCCTATTGAGCATTACCAAGCAGTGCAATCCTTTACTCGTAGCCTTTTGTGGCCCTTGAGCAAAAATATCTCCGCCACAGTAGATCAACCTTTCCCTGCTGTTCTAAAAGATATAGAGATTCCTGAGAAACTGAACTCTATGGACACGTCACAGTTTAGAAGCATCTCATTAACCCTTTGAGTGCCAGAGGAGTATGGAACACATTGCTTTACAATGCATTCCGTACCCCTCTGGCACTCAAAGGGTTAACCCTTGTGTTTACAACTCCAATCCATAAGGGTAGTTAAAGGGGAATATCCTGATCAAAGTGACAGCATTATTACATAATTTACCTGTAGTTAATCAAGGTTCTCATAACCTGTTGTATCCTCTGTGTTAAGCAGCCCTGCCTAAGCATATCTCTTGCAACAAAGATCTGCAATACTGGGTCAAGCTAGTTGCACCATAGGAGACAGATACAAATTCCCTAAGTTTCTATTGGACAAAACAGGAAGTTCAGATAAAGACTAACTTATTTAGCAGCAGAAAAGCTTTATATAATTCTCATTTCTCTGGGTTATGACACAAAGGTTTAACTTGATGGAAGTGTCAAAGGGTTAAAATCTGTATTTTTATTTCTCCCCTATTTTGGTGTTGGTTATCCTAGAATTGATGTTTTTGGATTTATTTATGTACAATTTTTTATTATTTTTTTTGTCCCTCCCATAAGGTACCAAGGTTATAGCAGCCATTTTACCATTTTTCCAAGCAATTGATGATTCCCAGAATTCCTTTTACTGAATTTCCGGCAGTTGCATCTTGGCCATATTGTGCCGGTCTAGTACAAGGATAATTATGATATTACAATTGTATTGGGGCAGATGAACTTATTATAAAATGGATAACTCTGCATCTCATAAGATTAGAAAAAAAAAAAAAGGATATTTTAACCCTTTGAGTGCCAGAGGGGCATGGAATGCATTGCTTTGCAATGTGTTTGTGTACCCCTCTGGCACTCAAAGGGTTAACCCGCTGAGTTCCAAAGGAGCATGCAACGTATTGCAAAGTGCATTGCTTTACAATGTGTTGGACACTCCTCTTGAATCCAATGAGTTAAATTTATATATCAATAATAGAATTTTCTTCCCTGCCACATGGATACCTTACAGTGGTTATAGCGTCACAAGCATTTTAAACATTACAAAACAGGCTTTCTTACAGACAGCAAATAGTTCTATAATCTGAAAAAAACCACTGTTCCCATTGTGAGGGTTTATTGTTCAGCAAAAAAAAAAAAAAAAATATATATAGATCTCGTTTATCCTTGCAACTTCTGATGTGCTTCCAAAAATGGTATTAAGGCAGCAGCTGAGGAAATTTTATGAGATAATGAAGCAGAACAGTTACTGAAAGCCATCTGCTCAGTTGTTTACAAACTTGCTCCAGTACTTCAGAGGCAGCGGTGCAGTACGTGTCTGAACTTCACAAGTTGCACTAGGTAGGACTAAATATAATGCGCCTGGGCTGGGCCCAGCCTGCTCCCCTCCCTGTGCAGCGTGAGCGGTTGCCAGGCAGGCCCGTTGGAAGCCAGCAGAAAGCACCACACAGAGGTGATTATATGCCACCATCTGTCACGCTTCAAGCCTACCATACAGCATGGCTAATCAGCCTTGGCAGGATGATGGATGAACGGCAGCAGCTGCCAAAAGCCACTGTTGGCAAACAATCCTGAAGTTAAGAACTTCTCCCCTCACCCCCCTCTCCTCTCTACTGTTTCTCTCCAGGGTCCTGCTGCGTGTCCGCATGCTGTACTATCTGAGGCAAGAAGTGATAGGGGACCAAGCTGACAAGATCTTGGAGGGTGCTGACTCAAGGTTAGTCAATGAGCTTGCTTGTCCTTGGTGTGGAAAAGCAAGGTCTGCAACTGCTCTGGCGTGTTTAGTGTGTGTGTGTATATAAAATAATATCTCTCTCTCATATATATATATATATATATATATATATATATATATATATATATATATATATATATATATTTACAGTTGTGCTGCTGCAGAAAGATCACTCCTGGATCTCTGTACTGTAAAAGTGCTACATTGTATCGCAAAGCTGAAAGCACATGCAATGTTAATACAATCCAGTACAGCTATTACTAGAAAGCAGCCATATTCAGGAAGATAGAGGTGCAGTTCCTGTGCAAACCCATAGAAAATTTCCATTGATTTTATTGGGGATCTTACTATATTGAATGCTAGAGAGGTCTCCAGTCCATTGCTTCACAATTTGTTGGGAGACCTCTTGCATTCAAGTGGTTAAAAAGCCCCGTTTGATGGGAAATGTAATTTGTCCCCATGATGCAGATGGTTTGCTCCAGTATTGCTCATCTTTACCTTCCTGAATACAGCCCTGTGTGCTTGGTTCTGTTTGTTGAAATTAAACTGTTTATAAACTCCCAGAGGTAAATATGGATTATTGTATGTAGAGAGCAGGGTATCTGATAAGAATTTACCATAACCTGTGGTAATTTTGTTTTTGCCAAGTACCAGTACCTCTAACAAGCCAGGTGCTATGGAATACTGCTGTCTGAGAACAGATAGGTGCATCTGTGTGAAACTTATTTTAATTAACCCTCCTGACCTGCCAGCTTGAAAAAGTGTGTGTGTCTGTGTGTTTATAATCTTTCATATGGCACTGTGAATGTACACAGGCTAGTGTACTAAGAAAATTAAGGTAATTAGGAGTAAACTAGCTACAACACAGGATAATTAAAGAAAACCACTCTAACTGATTTAAATGGGGCATTTAACCCCTTGAATGCTAAAGAAATCTCCAGCACATTGCTTCAGCATTTTATAGAAATGGTAGTGGTGATTCAAACACAATACAAGACTGAAGTGCAATAGATAAAACAGCATCAAATCTCTATCATCCTTGTCCATTTTTTTGATGCTGTTTCACATTTATTATGGGAAACTTGCAGCCTACCATCTTTTGTTGGGATTACAAGGATTATGGCTCACAGTTTACATGGGGTAGGTGTCACCTCCAGGGTCCAATAGGTTCTAGATATGGCTGAATATCTCTATAAAGCCCCCCAAAAAGTTGCTCTGCGGCCCTCCAATGACTAGTTCCACCACTGATGGAAATTGTAGTCCATCAACATCTGGAGGAGAGCCACAGGCTCCCAGTTTTGGTCTCTGGTGAATTTTAGATGCTAAATCTGTCAAAATGATCTATGCATTGCAATTGTATACTTGATTATTTTTTGGAAACCTCTGAAAACCCTGGGTTCGCCTTTCAATCTAATTGGTAATGAGGAGGACAGGAGATAACTGCAAGTACAAGACAGTTCTAGGGGAAGTACAGAGTGAATAGGCCTTGATAAACAGGTGAGGTTCTGGAGCAAATCAACTGCATATTTGGGGGATTGAAACTTTGCAATTGTTTATATGGGACTTTTAACCCAACTGGGAGCCTAAACAGTTCATTTGAATTAACTGGATCTGCAGGATGCTAACTTCATCCATGTGGTGTAGTTGGTATGCTGCTGAATTATACCTCCTTAACTGTGTTAACCCTTTAAGGGCCAAAGGGGTGTATAATGCATTGCACATCTCTGGTACTTAACCCTTTCAGTGCCAGAGGGGTACACAACGCACTGCAAAGCAATGCTTTGTGTAACTCTCTGGCACTGGAAGTGTTAACAGGTTAATGGGATGCAGGTGGGAGGAATTTCGTTAACAAACACCATTCGGAAGCATTACTCAGTGACTGAATTCTGACTCCTTTTCAGTGAGGTAGATATCTGGATACCAGAGCCGTTCCACGCGGAGGTTCCTACGGAATGGTGGGATAATGAAGCTGATAAATGCCTTTTAATTGGCGTCTACAAGCATGGTATGTTATAACTGGGATTGTGCCGAATTCCTTGTGTGTAATAATTCTGTATTGATATAGAATACAGTGCTATACTGAGTGTGTTCATTCAATTATACTTTTCTACTTGTGCGCAGAGAAATATATTGTAATAGAGGGTCTACAAGGTCATAACTTCATTAAAGGAGCAGATCAATTTTTTTCCTCAAAAAAAACCAAAAAAAAAAACACACGTTTGTATGTATATGTAGACCTAATGATGTGTATATACACACTAAATGTGTTCAGGGGTGGCACAGACTGGCCTAGAGTTTTATCAAAACAAATTTGTTGTTTGGACACCATTTGGCGCCATTGCTAATAGTTTGACTAGCAGAAGAAAGAAAAAAAAAATAACCATATTGTAATGTTTTTTATTTTTAACTTTTTTTAACGTTTTCTACTAACTTGCAAAAATGTTTTTGTTTTAGCACTCTTAACTCCTAATAATAAACTCCCAATTATGCTGATTTGGGCAGAAACTTGTAATGACCATTGTAAGTCAACTCTGCATTTAAACTCATAGTAAACTTCATTTAAAAAAAAAAAAAAAAAGTTGTAGGGTTTATCCTCCTGAGTAAAACAAGGGTACTCCCACTGCTGAAAGGTGTTTTAATACAACTGATTCTACACCATCCTATGGGATAGCTCTGGTCAGTTGACCATATATCCCAGCAGTCCTAAACAACTGGGCATGATAGGTACTGTAGTAGTCCCCAACAGCTAAAGGTTGACATAATCACCGATAAGGTATGCTTGTCTCTGTGGACATCATATAAAGCATTAAATAAAAAATACATTTTAGGGAACCATAAAAGATTCAGAAAGCACTTTCATGAAAACCTATATTTTACAGACCCCCTCCAACAGTTACCATTAGTGCAGGAGTAGTCAAAGGTGAGATTAACTCACCAATTTTATGTTTTGGTTTTTTTTTGTTGTGTTTTTTTTTTGTTTTTTTTTTTAAGTCATTTAGTGTATAAATGCTACAGAATAAAATGAGGATTGGAGTGCATCTCCGCTTATTACATCTCCCAGGGACTCTAAATTCATTCCACTGAAGGCTTCCTAAGACGACCGTAGTAAGAGGAGTTTGAGATCCTGCTGTCTCATGTCGTCTTCTATGAAAAATCAAGTACTAATTAAAGATCAATTTTTGGCGTCCAGTCTATACATAATGATTAATAGTGTTGATTAGGATTTTCTGCCATATTAAAGGAGAGCTATCGGCACCTAATATCCCCAAAGCATTTTACTACGGCAAAAAAATTGTAATGTCCTCTGAATTTTGCCCTTGTTGTTTGTTCAGGAGAGAACCTCAATCAACTCCTAGATGTCATGTGCAATAAAGACATGATAGGGCAGTTGCTAGCAGGACCATAAGACTTCTGACTTTTGCTCTCTGCACATTTGTAACCATAAACCTTTAAGCATCAGAGGGTTGCGCAGTACATTGCTTAGCAGTCTGTCGTTCACCCTTCTGGGTTTTTAAAGGGTTAAGGAGGTTTGTGCAAATGCCAGCAACTGGTATGTCCACCGCCATGTTTATGGCAGCTAAGATTTACTGAAGATGTTCTCTTGAACAAAGACGTAGGCTCAAAATTCATAGGGTGCCTTTAGGCTTTTGTGATAATAGTAGTAAGGAATTCTTATTAGTAGGTGTTATCAATTAATTATTAGGATGTTTTGGTGCTCTTGTCGGTTTATATACATTCTTAAGACCATTTTTTGATTTATGCAGCGAGTATGTAATACATTGCAGGCCGTGTGCTGAAGGATCTACAATCCAAAACATGCTTTCCTTTTAAATCTATTTGAGAAACATCAGTGGGAAGTAAGAAGGAAGGAAAAAAGAAATATTTAATCCTGATCTATAAATAAAGCAAAACCATATTTGTTGTAATAATGGCCAAGTAGTGTTATAGATCTCCATAAACTTTGCTTCCAGCACCGCTTCCCTTCCTAACTCTCTGCCAACCAGTGTCAAAGTGGATGGTGGGCTTAACCTCTGCTATTAATCTGTACAAGTGCCTCCTGGGCTTTGTTCCAAGCAATATTTCACAAATGTCAGCGCCGAGAACTCCCAGCTCCCTTGAGTGGGATTCAGCCTTGTTAACTTTGAAAGGCTTGGGGATGCAGAGCTGGCATGATATATACAGTGAGCGATTCCTGATTATAATCCCAATTCTCTAGAGGTCGCAGGCGTATTCTCAGCAGCATGGCCTGACTAAAGGGGAGAATGATGGCTTATAAAACCTTTCATGATTACAGTTTGGCTCCAGGCTCTACAGCAGTTTGGAAAAGTGTGTTGTACTACAGAGCCTAATTGAATTGTGCTGTTCTGCCTATGTAAGGCAGTAGCGTGAATTATTATTATTTTTTTTTTTTTTTGTGGGGCCTTAGCTGAGGTTGGTCTACTTTTAAAGGGGAGTAACACTTTCTAATTAATAACCCCCCCTCAACTTACCTTGCTATGACCAGAAACTCTTAATGGTCCCTTTTAGTTTTGCCTTTGCATGGTTTCATGAGAAAACCTCTTCAGACAGGCAGACATGTCAGTTACTGACTGTTTTTTCAAAGTGAAGAAGACCAAGAACCTACTTGACAAACTTTAAAGACCAGAGGGGTATGCAATGCATTGTGAAGCAATGTGTCGCACACCCACTTTAGGCATTAAATAGTTAAGATTACCATGAGCTGTGAGCAGTGGAAGGTCTTGGGGTCCTGCCAGTAACTACTATGTCTGCATTCATCGACCAGACATCCAGAGCTGATTGAAGGGCTTATTGCTTGATCCAAGGAGCAAGGAAAATATTCATAGGAGCATTTAGTATTTTCTGGCTGTAACTAACCCATTGAGTGCATTGCGTACCCCTCTGGGTCTCAGTGGGTTACTTAAGTATGTGTGTGTGTGGGGGGGGGTTGCTATGAAGAATGGAGGGCCTCAGCTGAGGCTTGTCTGGTTTAAAGATGGTTTTCATACAGTGCACTGCTGTGATCTGCCACTTTCTATCTAGTCAGTTCATGCATTAAAAAAAAAAAAAAAAATCCAAACCTCTTTTTTTAAACCGTAGAGGGAACAGTGTTTTTACTGACGCACATCACACTGAACCTAATAAGACAGGTTTGATGGCCCTTCATATAACCCATGTTCTTTGAGTGAGCCAGGGGAGAGGAGGGAGGGAGGAAGCGGTTAAAAAAAAAAAAAAAAAATGTAGGCCCTGTCTTGGCCTGGAGAAGACAAACAATTGTTGCTTGAAGGGGGTGGGGCCATGTGGGTCAAAGGTTATAAAAGAACCATTAAAAACCTGCAGTTCTATTCATGTTGTAGTTAAAATTGAAGCTGAAGTACAAAAGGGAAACTGTGAATGATGGCTGCTAAGGAATTTGTTGTGAATGTGTAAGAACATTTCTTTAACTCTTTGAGTGTCAGAGGTGTCCAACACATTGCGTTGCAATGTGTTTGATTCCTCTATGGCAGTCAAATAACTATTTAAAGATGTGGGGGTTGGGGGATGGCATTCACCATCTCTGATCCTTAGCCCTCTGAGTGTCATAAAGGTATCCATTGCATTGAAATGCTTTGTAAATGAAATGATTTGTAAAATCAACATAACCTCTTGGATTCTTGAAGCAGGTTTATCTAGCATCCAAAGAGTTAACTCATTGCAAAGCAAATTGGCACACAATAGGGTTGAAAGATTTTTTTATGTTTGTTTATAAGCTTTAAAAATCAAACCTATTCATTTAGTGTCGCCAACCTTTGGCTCCCAAGCTGTTGTGGACCACATCTTCCATTATACCAAACTAGTTAATGATTGGTTGGGGAAGATGGGAGTTCTTCTCAACAATATCTACAGAGCCCAAGGTTGTGCCTACACCTGTTCTGTCTAATCTCTATACACTTCCATTATCAAATGTAGTATGGTCCAATGGTGGTCCACTTGTGGCTCTGCAGTGGTTGTACTTCATCTACCATCACCTCAACTGGCTGTTGTCTGACTGAGCATGATGGGAGTTGTGGTATGACAACCCATAGAATGCGACTGCTTGCTCACAAGAGTTTTCATGTGCGTCTGTTTTACATACGAGTATGCTAAGTCTGCCAAATTGAATGTTGCTGTTTTCATTGATGCTTTGTTCTGGGCATAGTGCCAAGTTGCAGAAAAATCTCTCTAAACTAGTACTACACCACAATTCCCTTTCCTTTGATGTAAGAATACAAGTTTAATTGTTCTTAAAGTATCAGAGGGAGGCAGATGTTCTGCTATTCTGTGAGTCACAGTTTTATTCCCACTGGACATCCCATAGCTGTAGAACCTAGCCTATTTTTTTTGTCATTCATTTGTCAATAACAGTAGCTTGTCTGCTGCGAAGCATTCACTTAACTTACCAATAATTATTTAATGGATAAAATACTCTGCTTTGACAGTGTTTGTAGAAGTCACATTAATAGTCTTCAGATCTTTATAAACCGTTATGTAAGATACTGTACATACTATGTTCAGCAGGCTAGGGAAAGCATTTAGTGCAGTTATATGGTCACGCAATTACACGCTCACACGTATATGTACACCATGTATGTATATGTGCACGAGCGCACACATGTATGCACGCACATACCATGCACATACGTGCACACTGTTACCCTTACACACAATGTTTTGTATTTTGTGCTGTGCCAATCTGTTTAATGATGAATATCCATGCTAATGCTGAAACATCAAAGGATTTGGTTCCTTCTGGATGTTAGTGTTCTATATCTTTTAAAACTGAAAGCAGATAAGCCACCTGAACGTGAGGACAGATCACACTTGCGCACACACACACACGCACGCACGCACACACACTCGCTCGCTCGCTCGCTCACGCACACACACTCGCTCTCGCTCACACGCACACACACACACACTCTCTCTCTCTCTCTCTCTCTCTCTCTCTCTCTCTCTCTCTCTCTCTCTCTCTCTCTCTCTGTCTCTGTCTCTGTCTCTGTCTCTCTCTCGCACGCACACACTCGCTCACCCCCCCACCCACCCACCCACACATTTTGTGTTAGACTACAGATAGTGTTAAATGAAGGTATGTGAATTTTTTAGGAAAACTGTATAAGGTTTAATATGTTAGAGAACGTTTAGGGCAGGAAGTCCTTGATCTGATTCCTGTGTATGTAAACATTGTGAGGCTGATGTACTAAGATGAACTAGACCCATACTGGTTCAAACCAACTGCACCATACAGGCCAAATAAGTCTGAATTCCTTTGTTATTACATTTATCAAAGGTTTTATCTAAAAATGTCTCTGTATAGACATTGATGGTAATCTGTTAGATTAAACCCAACCGTAACCACTTTATTAGCTGCAGTGTAATCAATGGCAAATTTAGAAGTCTCCAACGCATTGCTTCTCAATATGTTGGCAAAGTCTGTAGTATTTATGGGGTTTAAAGTTGCATTCAATAGCAAATCCTTGAATTTTTATTTATACCCTATGGTCCAAAATTGCTATAGATCTTGGTACATCCCCTTCATGGATTTACCTGCAAAATCTGTGTTCTTGCATTCAACACAATCAGGACATTGCATACTGTACAGTAGGGCCAGGGCAGCCTGCAACCCTGTAACTGTTGGACTACAACTGCCATCACCATCCAGTGGCCTTTGGCCAGCTAAGGATGATGGGTGTTTTAGTCCAACAACTGAAAAGGCTGCATGGTATAAGCAGGACATCAAATTGTGGGCACAATCTAAAATGGCAATAGATCAGCAAGCTCCCTCTCTGTATTTTAATTCCTTTTAACACTTTCTAGATCCTCCTAGAGCTCAGAAAAGGTTAAGCAAAGCAATATCCTAGCATACCTGGTTACCAGCCAGAGTGTTTCTAACCTTGTTTCATCATTGAATGTGACGATGTGCAATGTCTCTCCACAGGGTATGAGAAGTACAATTCTATCAGGGCCGACCCTGCTCTGTGCTTCCTAGAGAGAGTTGGTATGCCTGATGCTAAAGCAATTGCTGCTGAGCAGCGAGGAACAGATATGCTGGCAGATGGTGGAGATGGGTATGTTACCATCTAAGCAATATTTATAACACATTTAAGTACAGCTCAGTTCTGTGGTTTATTTATTTATTTTTAAATATATTAATGCTGAGTGTTTTTGTTTGTGTTTTTAGAGGTGACTTTGACCGAGAGGATGAAGATCCAGAATACAAACCAAACCGGCTTCCATTTAAGGATGACATTGACGTAAGGACACCCAATTGCACACATGCCATTTACATGCTTTGTCTAGATTACAATACATTCCTGAATATCTTGACAAATTGGAAAGGAAACCGATAACAGGAGAACAGCATTAAAGAAACACTAATACACCATAATAAATGCTTACGTCCCTAATATGCCCAGAAATACTCTTCTTTTACGATTAAACACATGCCCACCCACACTCTTTGGGCTCAAAGGGATAATAATGTTTCACAATAAAAGCAGCTCCAATTAATCTTCATAGTATTTGGACCATGGAGATTGTTATTTCAATATTGTCAGAGTTGTAGCTCAAGAGTAATTGAATTATAAAGTACCCCCCCCCCCGCCCCTTTTACTGATGTAACACTGCTCTTCAGTGAGCATAAGGAAAAACCTGAAAAACTTGTCAAGGAGCGAAGGGTTTTCCTTATGCTTACAGTAAGATGATTGTCCTTTGCTGTGAACTGTCTGGTCCCAGGATCAGATTCCACATCTGAGGGGAGGTGGCTTACACTAGGTAAAAGGAGCAGGAGGGGAAAGTGTATCATTCAATTACTCCTGAACTACAACTCTGACAGTATTGAAATAATACTCTCCATGGCCCAAATACTATGATGATTAATTGGAGCTGCTGTTTTTGTGAAACCTTACAATCCCTTTAATTGGAAATGGCTTCAATAGATACAATATATGAAAAGCTTGCCACTGCAGCATACAGATCAATCGGTAGTAGAGTGAGACTGCAATATTGTATAAATGGTTATTTCACAGTCCCTAAAAAAATTGCTTTGGAAACCAATAGTTCAGGAATGGTCAGGGACATAAAAATGTAACAAAAAAGTTTATAGTGGGGGAAAAATAACAGTCAGAATAAGTTGGAACTGTCTTTTTAATCTCAGTGTTCTGGAAGTCACATTTATGGAGGTGGACTCCTTGACCCCAACCTCCTTCCACTTTCTTCATTTCCAAAGCCAACTTTAGTTGTAGGGGTTTGATGTCATGGAGTCAGACGAAAAATAATGTCTTCCTCCATGGTCATATCTACTAATAATTAAGTGGACCTGTAACATTATGGTTAAATTGGTTCATTTTAAAGCACATTTTAATTCTTTACAGGGCAGTTGCTTTGTCCTAAAATTGGTCCGCTTAGCTTTATTCATATGCCCCAGTGTTTTAATTCCTTATAATTAGTCACTTAAATATGCACTTGTGCCTTATCCCACAGGAATTTGCCAACTCTCCTCTTGAAGATAAAGAAGAATGCCTAGAAGTGGACTCTATAGGTAAGAGGTGCACCATTAACCCCTTAAGGAACAAAAGGGGTGTATAATGTTTTGTATTTTGTGCTGTGCCAGTCTGTTTAATGATGAATATCCATGCTAATGCTGAAACATCAAAGGATTTGGTTCCTTCTGGATGTAAGTGTTCTATATCTTTTAATACTGAAAGCAGACATGCCACCTGAACGTGAGGACAGATTAGCACAGGACTGCAATTTGGATTTGGTTTTTCAGGCGAAAAATATTTACGGGAGCAGTAAACTTTTTTTAATGAAAAAATATGTTGTAGGGATTATTTCCTTGTTGAGTAAAATAAGAATACTTTCATGCCAACAGATTCATATTTCCAGAGCTATTGCAATGTAAACCCTTTTTTTTTTTTTTCATTGGCAGTGCCCTATAACATATAGGTTTAAAAAAATTAAAAAAAGTACTGCTCCTTTAACATTAGTAGAAAGTATAGTTCAGGAAAGGTTCCTTTTTGTCACATCAACTGCAACACATGGAAGAGAGAACTTTGAAAATTGTCATTCATTTAATGGAGCTTTTAACCCCTTGAATACAGAAAGGTCCACAGTGTGTTGTTTCAATGCCCTGGAGACATATCTAGCTTTCAAGGGGTTAAAAGCCCTACTTCAATAAACGTGTATTTTCATTCCCTTCCCCATGGCAAAAATGGTTTGGTTTGCTTCAGCACCTCCTAAGCTGAATGAGTAAATCTCTTGGGGCTTTATTCATTAGGCTAAAGTGGTGCAGTTCTAGCGCATACCAACTGCACCACTGGGGAATGGAAATTCCCACGGCTTTAAAAAGTTGTTTTATCCCTCGGAATGCTGCACTTCACTGTAAGACACAAATACACAACATTCCCATTGATTTAAATGGGTCTTTTTAAGTCCTTGAATTCTAGAGAGGTTGCATTGCTTAGCAAAGCATCGGCAACCTCTCTGGCATCCACAGAATAAAAGCCACGTTAAGATAATTTGGAATTTTAATTTGTCCCCTGTGTTCTAGTTCAGTTGCCTCAGAATTGCTCCTCCTAGTTTGCCGAATTATGGCCCTCTGCATTTGTAGGGTGAATGGATTATTCTCATTCGCTTATAAAGCCATAACGTTTGGCTGGATTCTGTTGTATAATATTACTGATTTTATCCACAAGACTTCAGTTGGAATCTGTGAGATAAAGCCAGTCATTAGATTTTATACCTCTAATGGCAAACAGGCCATACTTTATAACCCTGTACAATTACACCGTACTGTACATTTCTACCATGTATATTGGGCATTCCAGAGTGGTGTTTTCTGTTATCTGCAGATACAAGCAAGCTTGCGGAATGCAGCACAGAGTTAGGCCATCTGTACTGGCCGCACACGTCAGCCCTGACCACCCGCCTGCGACGTCTTATTACTGCCTATCAACGTAGCTATAAAAGGCAACAAATGAGGCAAGATGCCCAAATGAGAACTGATCGTCGTAGGCGACGTCCTCGTGAAGAAGTTAGAGCCTTGGAAGCAGAAAGGGAAGCAATTATAACAGAAAAACGTCAAAAGTAAGTTCTGATGTTTGGGAATTACCTTACAGCAATGGAACACTGTAATGCTTGTGATTACAGATCTAGTGTACTTAACATGGCTTTCTATTTCTTAAGATGGACACGGAGAGAAGAGGCTGACTTTTATCGTGTAGTATCTACATTTGGGGTGATTATTGACACAGCCAAAAATAAGTTTGATTGGAATCAGTTTAGAGCATATGCCCGTCTGGATAAAAAATCTGATGAGAGCTTGGAGAAATATTACAATTCGTTTGTGGCTATGTGCAGGAGAGTGTGTCGCATGGCAACCAAACCTGATGAAGGTGAGTGTCCTTATCATGTGCAAACCTATATGAATTCCTGTCACCATTTTAAAGGGACGTTCAAACATCCATGTAATGTAAATTAATGATTTATATTTTTATTTAGATCCAAATACTGTACTTATTTATTATAACGCCTTGATCATTGGAAAGCCCATTTGTGTGTACAGCCTTTAGTGGGGACCTATAGATACATGAAAAATCTTGAGATGAGGGTGAAGACTTGGAGCTTTCCTCCACTGGCCTCTCCCACTCATGATATCTCACACCACTCTGCTACTAAGAGATGGCTCAAGGGATCTGAGGCATTACATTCGATACTTTCCTGTTATCCGGAACCATTTTCAAAACGAATTCCTGTTGTTATTTCCTGTCAGAATCTGTTATAATATCATAATAAAGATTTTGTTTAAAAATGTGTGAAAAATGGTTGTTTTGAAAATGGTTCTGAATAACAGGAAAGTACCTTGCATTCTATTTTAAATGTAGCGTGTGAGGCTGGGGCAACCTAACCTATTAGAATACCTCAGATCCCTCACACAATCACTTAGTAGCACAGCAGTTCATGATGTCACATAGTGGGAGGGGCAACCTTCTGAAGAGGCAACAATGAGTAAACCAAGTCTGTATACTTTTGTAAAAGAAGGATGATGGAGATTCAGCTTTCCCATATCCAGGAAACTCTTGCACATTGTAAATGTTTAAAGTGTAGTGTTTAACCCTTCAGGACCAGAGGGGTGCACATCACATCACATTGCAAAGCAATGCATCACATACTACTTTGGTCTTCACAGGTTTAAAACTGTGTGCTTTAATACTGGGGAACATTGTTTGTAGAAGGGGTGTCCCTTTCAGTTTATATTCCCTGTTTCTATACCTTTTTGAGTCTCTTTTTTTCTTGGTTTAGATACCTGTGATCTCGCCTCAATGATTGAACCAATAACAGAAGAACGTGCTTCTCGAACGCTCTACCGTATTGAACTTTTAAGGAAAATACGGGAACAGGTTCTTAATCACCCACAACTGAATGAGCGTCTTAAACTATGCCAGCCAAGCTTTGACTTGCCTGAATGGTGGGAGTGTGGAAAACATGATAGAGACTTGCTGGTTGGTGCTGCTAAACATGGAGTTAGTAGGACAGATTATCACATTCTCAATGATCCAGACCTATCTTTTCTGGATTCTCATAGGAACTTTGCGCAAAACAAAGGGTCCACACAACCAAGCAATTTGCCCATTCTGATTCCACCTGGCTCTAGTTACAGTGACACTCCACCCATAATGCCCTCTACCCCTGTCCCAGATGAGAAACCAGCAGAGCATGAAGAAATCAAATCTGAGAGGGTGGACACTGCTGAAGTCAAGGAGGAGGCAAAGGTTAAAGAGGAGGAAACAGAGGCCACTCTTGATAAGGGTGTGAAACAAGAGTGTGATCCCGAATCCCTTCTGGTTAAAAATGAAATTAAGAATGAGGAACTTACTCCAGAAGTTGGCCCAAAATCTATTTCTGAAAAGGGCTCAGAAGAAGATGAAGAAAAGTTGGATGATGATGACAAATCTGAAGAGTCTTCCCAGGCAGAAGGTAAAAAGAGATCAAGTTACTTTCAGACAAACAGCTCGATTCCATTGAGGTTGATAACATTTCTTACTGGTTTTATCTACAGACGTCGCCTAGACAGTATGAACCTGTGATAAAACCAATTAAATTTATCACCTGCAATGGAATCCAGCCTTATAGTGGAACTGTCACTTAGTAACAAGTAGGAGATTGTGAAAGCTCTTTCAAAATCGCCTATCTATATATTAGTCATTTTTTATTTCAGACTATAGTTTGAGATATTTAGATTTGTCATTATGTGCAGCTGAGCTAGTACTTCCTGATAGGACGTGGTTCTTGGTACTAGCTGGAGCAATGAGGAATGTTCGTGTCTGTCAGGCGACAAATTTGCCTTAATTGACCAGTGAAGCTAAATATCACATAATCTATTGTTTTAAATAAAAAGTGGATAATATAAAATTGCCTCTGAAATGTCTTTCAAAATCACCCATTTAAAAAAAAAAAAAAATGCAGTTCCACTATAGGTCCTTATGCAGAAAGCAAAAGATGTGCAGTTCAGGAGAATTTTTATTTCTTCCCTATGATTTGTTGGTTTACTTCAAAACTGCATGACTTTTACTTCATATAGCCATTGGTTACCAGATCTCTTACTGACTTGTTCACTTATCTTGGCTATTTGATATTGACATGAATAGTTCATGTTAATGTAAAATTTGTCAACAAGCAGAATGTTGCAGATAACTTTAGTTATTGACTATGGTTTTTCCCATCATGATGCTCAAGTTGTGACTTAAAGAACAGACTATACTCTGGCCATGGACCATATCAGAGAGAATGGGTTTACTTAAGCTTTTGCTACCAGAATATGTTAACCATTAACTTCTTTGTTACTAATAGGGCTCTCTGACATCCACTGCATAATTTGAGTGGCTCTTAAATGTATATTAAATCCAGATTGCTAGGCCAACTTTGTGTCTAGCATTGTTTCTCTTTCCGGTGGGGGGGTGTGACTAATTTTTCTGCATCTCCTTTGCAGCTGGTTTGGCTTCTCGGGAGAAGCACTTCGATGAAGAAAGCAATGCTTCTCTGAGTACAGCACGGGACGAGACACGTGATGGCTTCTTTATGGAGGACGGAGAGCATTCTGGACTACACATGCTGCGTGAGAGGACGTTTTCCTTCTCTTTCTGGCCCAAGGTGTGTTAGTGATTTCACTCCCTTGGATATATTATTAGCAATACAAACCAGTTATCAATTTTTAGAAATGCTGGTGAAAAATATGGTGTATTGAGTGAGCCGTGTGTGTCAAGTCAGTGGTCCAAGGTTAACTGCATTATAGAGGACACATTCAAATTTCCAATGATTTAAATAGGATGCTTGGTCTCCAGAGCATTGCTGCACAACGCATTGGCGACATCTCTAGCAATCAAAGGGCTAATATCCCTATTTAACCCTTTGAGTGACAGAGGGGTACACAATACATTGCAGAGCAATGTGTTGTGTACCCCTCTGGCACTCAAACGGTTAAGTGATTGGGAATTGGTATTTGTCCACTTTGTCTTTAGTCTCCAGGTGCCCACTGAAGCAGATGTACTAAGAAGTAGAGCAATTCAGGGGCAAACCAACTGCACCACAGGGGACTAATTAAATTCACGTTGCTTTAAATGAGACATTTAACCTCTTCAGTTCTAGAGAGGGCTTCAGTTCATGGGGTTAAAAAGACAGATTTATATTAGTGAATGTCTTTTTTCACCATGCGGTGCTGTTTGTTTTCTCCAGAATTTCTCCGGTTTTATTAGTGCATCAGCCTCCCTATGTTTTAGTTTATAATAAAGAGGAAAAAAAAAAATCCCCCTAATCACCATGACATGGCCATCTGGTTATAAACACAGAGCACTAATAGGCTTATTCCTGTGGAAAGGAGGCGGTTAGCAGCAGCTGCTGGATCTGGTTGTGGCTTCTGAGCAGTGTCTGACTGTTTTCTGGTAGCTCGTACTTGATGGAAAACAAGACTTCCAATGTAGTCCAGGGGGCCATCTGCACAAAAGAGGTGCCATTCTGGAGCAAACCAGCTGCCGCCATAGGGAACAAATGACAATTATCCATAAATTTGAATGCATTGGAGATCTCTAGCACTCAAAGGGTTAAAGCCCTAAGATGCCAGAGTGGTATCCAACACATTGCTAAAGCCCATTTGATTCAATGGGTGTTTGTTCCATATGGTGCAATTGCTTTGCTATAGACTGTTCCTACTTTTCCTTAGTACATCTGTGTGTGTTTTGTTTTGTTTCGTTTTAGAATAGTAATTCTGGAGCAAATCTGTAACATAGGGGAAAAAAAATACTAATTCCCATATAGCAGTGCTACCCCCATCCCTTTGACTATGAACTTGCAGAATGTGTTAAAGGGATAGCAATGTTTCACAATAAAAGCAGTTCCAATTAATCTTCACAGTATTTGGGCCATGGAGAGTGTTATTTCAGTACTGTCAGAGTTGTAGTTCAAGAGCAATTGATAGTTTCCCCCTTCCTCCCCTTTTACTGAAGTAACACTTCTCACCTCAGAACAGAAAGGTGGTGTCCAGATGGCTTGCAGAGAGGGACAATCTTCAATTGGCATAATGGAAAAAACTGATAAACCTGTCAAGGGAGTCAGGATTTTTATTGTTCTCACAGTAAGAAGATTGTCCCTTGCTGTGACCTGACTGGTCTGTGGACCAGATTCCACATCTGAGGAGAGGTGGCTTACACTAGGTAAAAGGGGCGGGGGGGGATACTTTATCATTCAATTTTTCTTGAACTACAACTCTGACAGTATTGAAATAACAGTCTCTATGGAGCTGCTGTTTTTGTGAAACATTAATATCCCTTTAAGTCAAATTGGCTATACTCTCCCCCCCCCCCCCCCCCCCCACACACACACCTATTTTTTCCACATTTACATTGGCGTTCATGGCTTCTATTTCAAGAGGGAGGAGCCCTGCTCTGATTTAGATCTGGTAAGAAAAGCAGAGATTTTTGTACAACATACTACCAGCCCTGCTAAGGAGATTGAAGGGAGGGATCTTGATGACCCTCCCCCCGCATCCAATGGTACTCAAGGTTAAGAAATGTGTCCCACACTGCTAGTACGAATATAAACAAATATATAAAAAATAATCAGATTTCCATCAATATAATGACTTACTGCCAGTGTAATTTTGGTAAGAGATCGAACTATGTTAGCTGTAGAAAAAGCAAGAGACTGGTAGAGTTAAAGAAAGACCTTTATTGGGTAAGTGGCTCTAGGATGCAGTCTTTCAAGAAAACTTAGATCTCTTCTTCAGGGATATTAAAATGAAGGATGGATATAAAATACAGGACATGTTATACACTCGCGCAAATTGTAATTTTGAATGCTGCATGCATGTCTGAGCCCCTCTTTCACCATGGTCTATGCAAAGTAAGGACTTCCAACCCCATAGTGAAAGCAATCGGTGCTCCAACTGGTATCTAAGGTCTGCCAAGTGTATTTGCCTACCAGAGCCCGAGTGTGCTGTCAAGACCCTTCTCTGACTTGGGTAGTCAGATGAGAGCATGGCAGAGGTCAGAGAGGCCAAACAGAGCAATGCTTGTGTCCAGAGTGGAGTTGGAATTCTTTATTTAACAGCATCCAGAGTGAAAGTGGGGTTGGGGGCCATGTTATTATAGCAGGTTGGGGCATTTCAAAGTTATATTGGAAGTAGGTCATTATAGCTGATTATGATTATGTATTTGGTTTGGCTGCAAAATATGTAATTTGTTGTTAGCCTTGTGTGTACCATTTAGGTTAGAGGGAAAGAAGTCCTTACGTTCCCTATCTCCAGTCTTTATCTTAGCAGGAATAGTGCTAAATTGTTACACTATCCCTGCCTTTCTGAATAGGTATGGTCAGAGTTTAAAAAAACAAAACAAAAACAAAAAAAATCCCCCCCCCCCCCCCAAAGGAGCCGTTGGTTTGTTCCAGAATTGCTCTTCTTTGGCTTTATTCATATATATGCAAATGACTGTAAAGTAGAATATTGATACTAAGCAATTCATCTTTGGAATACTAGCAATGTTTTGTGCCTCTCTTCTCCCCCCCCCCCCAACACCACCACCAGCAATCAAGGTGTTAATAAAGTATGAAAAAGAGAGCACATTTTTGTTATATGGGCAAGGCAAATATGTACCTGTTTTTCTGAGAACCCCATGTGAAGAGTTTACATTTGTGTGGGTTTTTCACCCTTTAATAAAATTTGAGCCACACATCGGTGCAGGCTAAGCAGTACAGGATGTGAAAGCATATTGATGTTTGCTAGATGAGGTGATGTTTTGTAATGCTGAACTTTATTAATACTGACACTAATGAGGACAAAGTTTGTAGGCCTGGCCCTACTGATTCCGTTCTGTGGAGGTTACTGGACACTGAAAGCAGATGTTTCTTTGTACAACAGTTGATGATTATGCCAAACAATGAACTCTAGCCCAGAACAGTAGACCTCCAGCCTTAATGCAAACACTACAGTCTACTTTCACCTCCTGCTGGATTTCTTTTGTCTATCACTATACAGACTTGTAGGAAATCTCTATCTCAAAGGGGTTAAATCCAGTGCCCAAATACCATAGCCTCATTAACAGGGGAACAAAAACCATGCCTCCATGCAATTTATAAATCTTGATCTACATTACTATAATGAAATCTTAGTAATTGTGTGAACTTGTACCCCCCCCCCTTTACCAATGTAGGACCGTGTAATGATCAACCGTTTAGACCACATCTGCGAGACTGTGCTGAAAGGAAAGTGGCCAATAAACAGGCGCCAGTTATTTGACTTTCCAATGATCATCCCAGGATACACACCAACTGTTGTGGACAGCCCGCTGCAAAAGAGAAGCTTCGCTGAGCTTTCCATGGTGGCTCAGGGCAGCTTCAGTGGCAGTGAAGAGATTACTACTGCTTCACCACAACTCTCCCAGGTATGGTAAATGTCCTCATGTGAATTGGTACTAGCTCAGAAGAGTGCAATCTTTGACTCTTCAACTATTGGGGATTGCAATTTGCAACTTTTACATAATCCCAACCAGCAGATGACAGCAATGGGAGAGCCAAAGTTTGCCTACACCTGTATCTAGCACTTCAAGCACTTATTTTTCCTATATTCCCACTCCTACAATAAACATATGTAATGTCCACTGACTACGGTATTTTTGTACGGAGGCACATTATCCCCTTCTCCATGCGTCAGACATCCAAGGGGATAAAAAATGCTTTGCAATGCATCCCCTCCCACCTGATTGTTTCATAACACTGAGAAGACTGGGAGGTTCATGAATATGCAAATACGTTTTCCAGTTAGATTTCCTTATTGGCGCCAAACTGACAATGGTAAAATGTTTTGGAAATTCTATGAACTAGGATAATGCATATATAAATTCTGCTGTGTGAAAGCTACCATGTGTTTTCTGGGTATTTTTCATGGTAGGAATCGAAAATACAGTAGTCCACTTTTATTTTTCAAGGTTATATATATCCATGCCTATTCATAATCCACATGCAAACACACTGTGAAATCTATATATACACTGTACCACAGAACTGTGCAGGAAGAGAATAGTGTTTAAAAATGGATGTCTCCAGCCAACAGGCCAGGAATCTGTTTTCTTCCCCCCTTTTCTGGTCAAGTGACTGAACTAGTGTCTAACGCACCGCATGGAGTGAGGAATGCAAGAACCACTTTCAACTGTTTGCTAAACTCTCCACGTACAATGTAATATATTAAGTTTTATTAAATTATGGGTGTTTATTTCATTTTACACATTTTCTGTTTCACTTAAGATTCTTTTAACAAATGTTTTTCCTCTCCTTAATCCAAACAGAATTAAATGCATATAGCCAAATAACTAAATACATATATGTACATTAACTGACTCTAGTTCACGTTTAGTTTAATTTTTTTAAATGCATGGTATAGGCATGCATACTGATTAAGAGTGGTAATATGATGCTGCTTGACTACAACTATCATCCCAAGTCAACTATTGGGAATAAGCTGTAGAAGAGTCATAGCCCACCCCCTGGTACTAAGGCACCATTTCATGTAATGTTAAACATAATACAGTGGCAACACCTGATCCTTCCTCTTAATTTCAGGAAACTGCACTGAGCTTGTCTGTGCCACGGCAGCGACGGCGGCGGCGAAGGAAAGTTGAGGTCGAGGCAGAGCGAGCTGCGAAGAGGAGGAACCTCATGGAGATGGTGGCTCAACTGCGGGGATCTCAAATGGGTGCAGAAAATGGACAACAAGAGAAAGTTGTGGACTTATCAAATGCCCCCAGGGAGGCAACAAGTTCTACCTCAAATTTTTCATCTCTCACTCCTAAATTTATCTTACCCAATTCCTCAACTCCTGTCTCAGATGCCTTTAAATCCCAAATGGAACGACTGCAGGGAGGTCTTTCATGCACACCCACAAGGCATCTTCTCAATGGCTCTATCATAGATGGGGAACCTCCCATGAAAAGGAGGAGGGGAAGAAGGAAAAATGTAGAAGGACTTGATCTGCTGTTTATGAGTAACAAACGGACTTCCTTATCAGCGGTAAGAAAAATTAAAAGGATGGGATTTAACGACTGAGTCCAGAGGTTGTTACAATCCATTTGGTGTGTTGGCTGCACACTGCTGACTTCTACAGAGATACTTAAAGGAGAGCTAAAGTCTAAAAATGATTTGACATATACATCAGTGTGTCATTCACTGCTACTGTCGCACATGGGATAACAATTCAGTCCTGCAAGAGTACATTTAAAGGAGAATTAACACCCCTACTAATTATCTCCCTTATCTTACAATGGTCAGAAAATCCTAATGGCCCCTATTAAATTTTCCTTTGTTTTTGAGAGATCATCTTCAGTCTTGACGGCATGTCCATAGAGGCAGATATGATGGTTTCAAAATGAAGCAGGCAGAGTGCAATAACCTTGTTAGACATTTAAGGACCAGTGAATTGAGTAACAAATTGTGAAGCAATGCGCTGTACACCCCACTGGTCCTTCATGGGTTAAGATTGCCATTTGACATGATGTCCAGGACTGACAGTAGTTGTTACTCTCCAACTAAGGAGCAAGGGAAACATTCATAGGTGTCATTGGCATTTCCTGGCCATAGAGTAATGGCGGGGGTAGTTATTATTGGGACATGTTACTTCTCCTTTAAACTTGGTTACAGTGCTGGAGTACATCAAAATGCACATGGTTTTAAATGCCTTGTAGTTGGGTTATCACACCCTGTTACCTTGGAAACCTCCTCTAGATGCTAAAGTACTTTAGTTTGTGTTAAAATGGAGGTTTCTAATCCTGAGCATACAGGACATCCTGATATGTATAATGGAGAAAGGCGGAACAATTCTGAGGCAAATCCATTACTCCACAGGGAAATAACACCCCTTGATTTAAATGAGTCTTTTTAACCCCTTAGATAAGTTTCATAGTGCGCTGAAAGCTTCTCTATTATCAGTGGGGTTTTAAAGGGATAGTAATACTTCGATTTATCTTTATTTTATTTTGTAGGCATAAAAAAAACATGAAGAACAATATAAGTCTTATCTCTCAAACCTTTATGGTTTAAGAGATATTCACAAGCAAAGTTTCCCCTCCCGCCCCTTTTACCTAGTGTAAGCCATCTCTTCTCAGATGTGGAATGCAGTTCATAGACCAGACAGATAACAGCAGAGGACAATCTTCTTTCTATGAGAACAATGAAATCCCTGCCCCCCTTGACAAGTTTTTCAGGTTTTCCCCTTATCTTAATTGAAGATTGTCCCTCTCTGCAGTCTACCTGGGCACCTCCCTTCTGCTCTGGCTGAACAGTGTTACATCAGTTAAAGGGGCGGGAGGGGGAGACTTTGTCATTGAATTACTCTTGAACTACAACTCTGACAGAATTGAAATAACACTCTCCAAAGTCCAAATACTATGATGATTAATTAGAGCTGATTTTATTATGAAACATTACTATCCCTTTAAGACCCCATTTTAACCCTTTGCGTTCCAGAGGCGTATCCAAAACATTGCAAAGCACTAAATGGGTTGATCAATAGCTGTGTGTCTTAAATAATCTTGTGGTGCATCTGGTTTTTCCTAGTTTTATGGGTTCAGTGGTATTTTAACCCCTTAAGTGCTTGAGAGAAGCAGTTGCTGCAGTTTTGCCTTTTACAACAATCTTCCTTTGTAACCAGTTGCCATTTTGTGGATCCGTTCAAATGTTCAAGACCTCCATCCTTGATTTTTTAGGATGACACTGATGTGACCAAAGTATACGAGGACGATATGGACACCCCACCAAGCAGAAACATTCCCTCTCCTGGGCAGCTGGAACCAGAGACCCGCATCCCTGTCATCAACTTGGAGGATGGGAGCAGGCTAGTGGGGGACGATGCTCCCAAAAACAAGGATCTAGTTGAATGGTTGAAGTTAAATCCAACATACACAGTTGATATGCCAAGTTATGTACCAGTAAGTACAAAGCTGCCTGGTTCTGGTGATTTACATTATTATGTTAACCCTTTGTGTTAGAGGGGTACTTTCACATGACAAAGGGTTAATGCATAGTGTGATACATGAACGGATGTGTTAAAAAGAAACAAATGTGGCCAAACTTGGACAGTCCAACTGGGCCATCGGGAACAAATAAATATTTGTATTTGTTTAAGTAGCTTTTTAACCTCTTCAATAGAAGAGAAGTCTCCAGTGCATTGCTTTGCAATGCGTTTGAGAACTTTAGCAGTAAAAGCCTTCTTGATATCATACTGTATATGGGCTTTATTTGTTCCCTGTGGTTCAGTTGGTTTGCCCCAGAAATGTATTCCACTTTTACTTAGCTCCAGTGGTCATTGTCAATAAAGATATATGAATTCAAAATGTACTTTGGTTCCTACATCAGCACTTCTTTATAATGTAGATACTCGATTAGTCAAATGGCTGACTCGTACATAACAGAATTACAAAGGTTTTCTTTGCATCTTTCTAGTGACAATTTCTTACAGAATAAACGTTACGTTGCAGGACATCTGAGAGAATTCGTTCTGGGGTCTATAGATGTTTCAGTGGATTTTGTGTATAAATGTAAACTGGAGCAGTTCTGCACCATATTCGGTTCAATCTGAATTTCTGTTTGTACCCTGTGGTATATATATATATATATATATATATATATATATATATATATATATATATATATATATATATATATATATATATATAGGTGCATAAAGAGCCATATGTATAAAAGCAGTTTCTGGGGCAAAACAACTGCGCATAGGGAGCAATAATATTCTCATTGATTTTAAATGATGCTTTGAATCCCTTGAACGCTTTGCCATGCTTAGACACCTCTATTGCATTTCTGGATTTAAATTCTCCATTTAAATCAATGGGAATTTTGGGACTGTTTACGTTTCTTCTTTAATATGGTTGGTTTGCTCTGGAATTTCAATAAACACAATTTGGAGGAGTTCTGGAGTAAACCAACTTCACTATTGGGAGCAAATAAAAATTCCTAAATTACCATGTGGTTGAATAAAGTGTTTTAACCACCTTTAGCATACAAGGGGTCAAAAGCCCGATTTAATTTAATGGGAATTACCCTTTGTCCCCTGTGGTGCGGTTGGTTTACTCCAGAATAACTCCAGATTTCTTTTCTAAATATGGGACTATAGGTTAGAAATATAAAAGCCGCCTTCGTGTATGCTTAAGAATTGTCACTAAAATTTAACAATTGACCATATTTATAGTGAATTAAAATGTGCAAATGCCTGTCTGAAAATATTCAGACAATTCACACCTGAGAGTATTTTTGCACATACCTAGCTGTCACTATATACTTTTATTAAAAGCCCTTTGAGTGCCAGTGGGGTATGCAATGCATTGCTTTGCAATGCGTTGTGTACCCTTCTGCCACTCAAAGGGTTAAGAACAGGTCATAACTGGCTTAAAGGGATAGTAATACTTAAAATATCCCCCTGAGTAAAACAAGAGTACTCCCACTGCTGAAAGCTGTTTCATTCAAAAGTTATTAATTTTATTATGGTCCCGGGACCAGAGCTGTCCATAGGATCGTGTAGCAACAGCGCCACTGTACAATTTCAGGCCACTATGATATTGCACCTGAAAATTCAACTTTGAAAATTAATAACTTTTGAATGAAACAGCTTTCAGCAGTGGGAGTACTCTTGTTTTACTCAGGGGGATAAAGCCTACAACATTTTTGTTTTACATTTTAAGTATTACTATCCCTTTAAAGATAATAATTAAAAGTGTCTTTATATTTGGAGCAATTAGCAAATTTCTTTATAAATTGATTGCAACACCATTCTTATTTGGACAGGGCCATTTTTACTCTACTTTTTAGACAGGAATTAGTTATTACTAAACATTGATACAAATCCTTATGTCACTTTGCAACAATTCTGCAGACACTTTCTTTATAACTCCAGTTTTATAAATCTCCCCCAATGTTCTTTGAAAACTATTGAGAAATGGTGTCAGAAATGAGGACATATTCATATATGCTAACCCTTTTATTTCATTGTACCTCTTCGTTGTAGAAGAGTGCAGACATGTTGTTCTCCCCCTTTCAAAAGCCAAAACAAAAGCGGCATCGGTGTCGGAATCCTAACAAGCTGGATATTAACACCTTGACGGGAGATGAACGAGTGCCTGTAGTGAACAAAAGGAATGGGAAAAAGGTAACTTCATTTTGTGGGAGCTATGGATCAGACTTCTAATTCTGTTTTATTAATCCTTTATATGTGAGGATTTTACACACTGTCTGCAGTGTCTCTGTCTTAATCTGAATGTTCAGCACAATCAGGGCCAAATTTCCCTTCAGGCAGTGTACACTGAATAACTGCCTAGAGCCCACAATGAATCCACTATACCAATACTATAGGAATCGCCCCCATGTCAACAATATTCCAGTAATATAGCAGGTGGGGGGTTGTTCTCAGGGTCACCTACTGTTCTGCATTATAAATACCACTTCCTGTTAGCCAGTTCTACCTCAAGTAGGTGACTTTGAAAGAGATTTTTAAATTATCTTTATTATTCTTAATTATTTCAAAGTGATGGTTACTTTTAGGGGCCACAGGGTCCCTGTAATGCTTTAAAATGTGTAAAGGGTTAATTAAATATGTAGAAAGTGGAAACTTGGTGCTCCCAATTGTAGGGCGTGGATTAATTTAGTTTTACAGTGCATTCCACACTATAGATTGGTTTACTTGCACCAGGGCAATCCAAACAAGTGTGACGAGATATGGGGACGTTGGCAGCACTGGTGGACGCATAGTGATGATGCTCATCTGGCAATTGATGCTGTGCATCTTGACGGCAATGGTTGATTTGGGTCACGCTGGCTGGTTGCATGTGTGGCGTGGTCAGTGTGTGACGCTGTGTTTGAGCCCTGTACTTATTGAGATCCTGCAGCTTTGTTGGCTGGCTGGCGGGCGGGTGGGGGCGTGCTGTGGGCTCGGGGGAGAGAGGACTCTGTGATGGGGTAGGGGAGTTTAACAACAGTTAAGTTAGGTTCTTTTGGGGGGATTTGGTTTTTACATAATAATAAAACCTCAGGTTGGCCCTGTACATTCTATTGATATGTGTATGTTCTTTTCATTGTTACGTACACCTTCTATATGTTTCCTGTATCTGACTGATTTTATATGTATTTCTCTGTAATTGTGATTTAGTATGGAGCGATCTGGTAATAAAATATATTTAAAAAAAAAAAAAATAAAAAAAAAAAAAAAAGTGGAAACTTTTCAGGAACACTATGACTGCCTAATTACCACACACCTTTTTACATCCAGGAAATCCTAATGGCCCCAATTAATTTTGCCCTTTTTCTTATATATAACATCTTCAATCAGGCCTAAATGACTTGTTCATGGAGGCGGAACTGATAGTTGATCTCAGGACTGCAGCACTGGTTCTGGTTCTGAAAATGCTTATGTACCCTGCCTGTTCCAGTTTGACAAAAAAAAAAAAAAAAAAAAAAAAAACTGGCAGTAATTGTCGTGTCCACCTCTATGGACATGACAGTGTAGACATTTCTTGAACAAAGTCGCAAGAGAAAAATTCTTAGAGGCCATTAGTGTTTTCTGGCCATAGTAAGGCGTTATCGGCAGTGTTCTTTTAAGTGTTTTGCTTGGCGTTTACAGGGAAAACATTCATGCACATATGAACATACTCATGAATATGCGTTATCACACACACACACACACACACACACACACACACACACACACACACACACACACACACACACACATTTTACAATACACTAGTTGAAGAGCCGTTACACGGGCCACAGTGCCACTGCCAGCCGGTCGTGGTGCAGTCAAGCGCAGAGAGGACTATGGCCTGAATTCGGAGCACCCAGCTCCGTTATCAGCCGTGGCATGGGCAGCCTGTACTGTGCATGACTTCAGTGCGTGCAGGAGTCTGTACTGTTCATGACTGCTTCTGTTTTGGTTTGATACTACTTACATATGATCCTGATTATACCTCTATATTTGATTTGTTTTTATTACAGATGGGTGGAGCCATGGCCCCACCAATGAGGGAACTTCCTCGGTGGCTGGAAGAAAACCCAGAGTTTGCCGTCGCTCCGGATTGGACAGATATTGTTAAGCAATCTGTAAGTACATTTTTTATTTTATTTTTTTTTTTAATGTATTTTAACCTGTTGAGTGACAGAGGTATCCATTGCAATGCATTGGATACCTCTCTGGCACTCAGAGTTAAAGTAAGACCAATATTTAACGTGCAAAGTACCACATCCTTCTAGAGGAGGTTTAGGCAACCTTAGCGCGTCCTGCAGTTGTTGAACTTCAACCTCCATCCTCTGCCGTCTGACTGTCACTGGACACATGAGTGTGAAGGGAGTTGAAGGACCACACCTTGGCCTTTGCTAGTTTCTCTTTAGCACACAATTGGAGTGCTTTATTAATCCTAGTTAGACTTGCAGTAATTCAAAAAGAAATGTATTTCTGGCATCAAGGACTAGAATAATAATCAATTTTATCTTACCCTTAAAGTGTCAGAGGGGTATCCAACACATTACAATGCATCGAATTCCCTCTGGCACTGAAAGGGTTAATGTGGTGGTTTTATATTTTGAACACAGTACGACGATATACAGTTGCAGTTAATGAAATCAAAGCACTTTTTAAACTTGAAAAACAGAAGGGCAAATTTTAATAAACGTGTTAGGAAAATGGAGTGTATAAAGAATGAGAAATGCAACACTGATTGCATTTTACTCACTTAACCCCTTGAGAATCAGTGGAATATGAGATAGAGATAGATAGTACTGGTTAATGATAATGTAATGTTCTGTCATTCCTTATTGTTTGACCAACGCTCTCCACTGTTGGCAACTTTCATATCTCTCTAAGCTTATGTAATTATATTATAAAGTCCCCCCCACCACCCCTTTTCCCTATGTCGCAATCCCTCCCCTCAGATCTGTAACCCGATCACTTGACCAGACGGATCACAACGAGGGACAATCTTCTGTCCATCAGTATAAGGGAAACCCTGCCGCTCTTGACGAAGGAGGGAAGGTTTTCCTTATACAGATAAGACTGTTCTTCGTCACGATCCATCCGGACCAGCTATGTGATCTGAAGACACAAGATTGAAGTGAGGGGGAAACTTTAGAATATGATTACACAAAGACTAGATCGATATGAGCTTTAGTACAACCTATAAGGAATGATCGAACCTTGTATTATAATGAACTATTACTATCTCTTTAAAAGCCCCTTTTAAATGTAATGATTTTTTTCCCCATGGAACAGAGGAGTTATTATTGAATGAATTCAGCTTTCTATATGTATAAAGACATAGTGGAGCAATTCTGGGGCCAACCAGCTGCACTGTAGGCAAAAATAAACATTCCCATTGATTGATATGGGACTTTTAACCCACAGAATGCTGTAGAGGTCTCATAATTTCTATAAAGATGCTTTGGAGGTCTCTCAGGTATTCATTTTTGGAAAAATTTACCAAGATAAACTGAGACAGATGTATGTATATCTTGAGACAGAAGGAGGAAAGGGTGGGGGTGATATGATATTAACCCTTTGAGCTCCAGAAGGGAATGCAACACTTTGCAGAGCAGTGACTTGTGTACCCTTCTGGCACTCCCAAGAGGTAAAGGATTTCATAAAGTCCTGGAGTTCAGAAAGATAAATACTAGAACAAGAGGGCATGTCCTAAAATTAGAAGGTGGAAGATTGGGAAGTAATGTGCATAGTACTGCTTTACAGAAATGTGATCTATTCATGGATTAGCCTCCCAGCAGAGGTGGTAGGGGCTAAGAACAATAAAGGAATTTTAAAAAATGCTTGTAGTAGACATAAGTCCATTCCAAGACTGCATTTTATCTGAGCAGGACATTGGGCAGACCGACTAGGCCAGTAGGTTTTTATGCTCCCATAAAAACGTTAAATCAGTGGTAATATTTGTTACCTGTGATATGTAGTAAATTAACTAGAACTGCTTCACTTTGCTTTTATACACAAAGCCCTGTGTGTTCAAACATTTTTATTTGTAATGTAATGTCTGTTAATATTAAGTGCCAATGTCTTTTTCTTTTGCAGGGTTTTGTACCCGACTCGATGTTTGATCGTCTTCTTACTGGTCCTGTAGTAAGGGAGGAGGGAGCTAGCAGGAGAGGAAGGAGGCCAAAAAGTGAAATTGCCAAAGCAGCTGCAGCTGCTGCTGCTGTAGCCTCAACATCCGGAATCAACCCACTGTTGATGAACAGCCTGTTTGCTGGAATGGATCTCGCTAGTCTTCAGAACCTCCAGAATCTGCAGTCTCTCCAGCTCGCTGGGCTGATGGGGTTCCCCCCAGGGCTCGCAACAGCCGCCACTGGTGGTGATTCTAAAAACCCTGCTGCCATGCTGCCTCTTATGCTGCCAGGTATGGCAGGATTGCCCAACATGTTTGGGCTTGGTGGACTTTTGAGTACCCCCATAGCAGCTGGCAGCGGTAATCCCACTACAGCTTCCATCCAAGGAGAAACTGAAGATGGCACTTCTAAGTCTGAAGAGAAGAAGACAGAAACTGAAGAGGACGCAAAAGACTCTGACAAAAATACGGACACTGTTTCTGCTACTGACTCTGTATCTGTTGGTGCTGCTACTACCACAGCTGGATTGTCTGCGAATCCACTGGCCTTCAGTCCTTTCCTACTGTCCACAATGGCTCCAGGCCTGTTCTACCCATCTATGTTCCTGCCTCCAGGTCTAGGAGGATTGACACTGCCCGGCTTCCCATCTCTCTCTGGACTTCAGAGCGTTGTGAGCTCTACGGAAGAAAAGGCTGCAGACAAAGATGAGGTGGAGAATCAGGAAGCCAGTGATGCTGAGGGAAGCCTGGATAAAACGGCAGATTCATCTGTTTTGGAAGATGATATAGCACATGGAGAAGACTTGGACTCGCCTGAAGAGGCGGACCAAATGGACAACAACAAAAATGAGTAACGGTCTCGGTTACAGTTAAAGTGTTCTAAACTTTTTTTTTATTTTTTTATTTTTTTTTTTTGACAAGTGGTAGTCCTACTGTTTACACTCACAGTAAATGTCCATACCTAGTTTTTATAAGCTGTTCTGTAAAATAGTGTAGCAAACAAAAACAATTCAAGTCATGTCACACAGATGTGTCAAAAGGTATTTTGGTCATTTAAGTATTGTGCAGTGCATTATTTATTATTCCTAGAAGAGGTGACCTGTCAGAGAAGACCAAGGTCTTTTTTTTTTTTTTTTTTAACCCTTTGAGTGCCAGAAGGGTGTGAAACGTGCAATGCACTACATACTCCTCTGGCACTTAAAGGCTTAAGGAAATTTACATAATGCTCTGCTGGTCATATATATATTTTTTTTCTTTTGTCCTTTTTTACCGTTGGTATTACAAGAGCAGCAGATTTTTTTGTAATCACATGGTGCAAATAGAAGGAAAAGCTGCTTAAGGAAGTATGAAGTTATTTATCTTTTTTTCGTTGCTGTGAAGGTCAAAACTTTTTTTTTTTTTTTTTTTTACAAATACATATCATAACTACATTATTTTTTGACTGTATTCTGGGGAGTTTCATACACACAAACCCTTGCAGACAATCTCCATAATAGAATGAAAGTCTCTGTCTCGAGACACAGCAATAAAAGGCAGCTGTTGAATGTGAAGCGTACCTATCTGAAAAGAAAATACACACTGAGAAGGTCGTTACAGGATAAAACTACAGTTGAATCGTCTCATGAATTTTTGTAATGCACTGGTATAAACATAAAATTAAAAATCAGGTACCTTTTTTATTTTTTTCCTTTCTCTTTTTTTTTTTTTTTGTTTGTTTTTTTAATTAATTAAAGGACTTTGTTACTTTAGCCACAAAGCTAAACAGCATTACCTCAACTCTAAACTAGCCTTGAAGTTTACAGACATGACTTTGTAAATGTTTTTTCTTTTTTTTCTTTGTGATGTCCTTTTCTTTCAGAAACTGCTATCATGTAAGATAAAATGTAAATTGCTGCCAACAGTAGTAATGATGCTTTTAATAAAAGTGATCCATGAGATGCAGTGATGTAATTAGAGAATGTAGATGTGTCTAGGGAAACCAAATCTCAGAACTGGTGTTCACCACTTTATATTTTGTATTCACAATAGAAGCAAATACAGTATTATGGCTTTTTGTATATTTTCTTGATGTCCTTATACTATGGTGGGGATTGGGCTTGGAGTACTTTTGAGCTGGAGTACATACCTGGAAGCATCCTTGACCCCAGCCCCTGGACTACCAGGAGGGGCTTGAAGCTGTTTTTCTCAGTCTTAGCCCTCAGGGGCGCACCAACAGGTCAGATATGGATTATATCCGTGCTTGATCGATAATCCGTGCCTCAGTCCTTGAGATTGATTCACCTGGGCTTAACCAGCGATATTCTTAAAGCATTATATATTGGTGTGACCTGAGGACTGAAGTTGAGAACCACCGACTTGGAGTGTCCAATAATACAATTTGTGTTATAGTGTGTTTTTTGCTCCATTATGATGCATGGTATTATGAAGGCGGGGGTTGCCCTAAAGTGAGACTTGCCAAGCCAGAAAAATACCTCTATCTGTTGAGATCCTGTAAATGACACTGAAAGCCAAAGTCTCTGGGGCAGACCTGGAGAGATCCCGGGTATGCCTGTGGGGGTAGGGAAATGTGTCTCTAATGTACACCAGCCTTGCTATCTCCATGTACATAAAGGCTCATCTAATAAAAACTGGAGCACATCAGCTGCACCAAAAGGGACAAATAGATTCCCAAAACTTCCATTGATTTTAACCACTTGAAATGCTAAAAAGATCACTAATGCATGGGGTGTGTCACCTGTTGGTTTGCCCTTGAAATGCTCCATTTATTCTTATTGACCCTCTGAATGCCAGAGGGGGCACAGTGCATGATGGCTCTCAATTAAACGGATTCATTCATCTAGGTAGTTTACCGTTATACAACAGCCTGGTGTGTATCAGTTTGCTTTATATCTGCATTTTATTGTATATAGCGATCTGCCTGTAGACCACACTTCAACTTGGAAAACAATAGGCTTCAGTTGTTTTCAGTGGATTGTAAGACTGGCTGTTTGAACACACTGCATTGCAACATGATTCAGGTGCACGTGGGAAACTTCCATTGTCCATAATCATGGCACCTGGGGGGTGTTAGGGCAGGGAGGCTAATGGCCTGCCCACACTGGTGTCAGGCGAATATTATAGACTGATAACCACATGGACTGGCTATTGATTGGATTGTTGCAGTGAACAACACATCCATACAGTCTCCCCTGTGAATGCTATACTAAATTCTCACAGCTCCTTTTCAACTCTTCTACATTGAAAGCAAGGAATTGTTGTGTTCTGGCTGTGTGATGCATGGCAAAATTGCCATCGCAATGGGGAGTATTTTGGTGCATTCAGCATTAGGCAGGAGATTCCTTTTAAAGGGATTGTAAAAATTTCCAAGGCAGTGCAGTATGTTAATCATAAGGAACAGTACTGCTGGCTGCTGCTCTTATTGTCCACAACTGTACAATCATGCTGTTATTTTATGCAGAAGTTTACCCCTCCCACCCCTTTCCTACGTCTGCATTTCAGGCTGAGATCCTACAACAAATCATGAGGGACAATCTTTAGTTAGTATTAGGAAAAACCTGCCCTCCTTCGATGAGGGAAGATTGGCCCTCGTTGTGATTTGTCCGCCTGACTTCAGATCTAAGGGGAGGCGACATTAGAAGGAAGAACTGGGCGGGAGAGGTAAACTACTGCATAAAATAACCGCATAATTGTACAGTTGTGGACAATAAGAACAGCAGCTGGCAGTACTGTTCCTTATGATGAACAAACTGCTATGCTTTGGAAATGAATTATTGCTATGCCTTTAACTAGGCCTAAGGTACAAAGTTATCAGTCTTTATCAGATTGTCAACACAAACTAGCAGTGACAAGAGAGATCAACTGTTACAAATAACTGTATAGATGTTCAGTGAAAGACACTTGCCTAGATAAATCAATCTGTTAAATAAAATAAGAGGGACTTGTGCATAGGAAATAGTTCCCCTCTAATCTGGGCAGAAAATTTCAGAAAAATCAGATTTGCCCATATGAATCAATTCTAAGTGGATTAGCTCTCTTGAATGCCAGACAGGTATGTGTTTCACACTCTTCTTGTACTCAAAGGGTTAATACTTTATAATATGTCTTCAGAGGCAGTCATGTTTTTGTTTGCAGGACCCCAAATCCATACCACTGAAGTATACGCTGTGTCTAAAACTTCAGGGGAAAGAGTTTTAGGTGGCAGCGTCCTGCAAAAATATTCTTGTCTGCTTCAGTAGACTTTATTCCTATTGCTGATTACATTTTAGTTTTGGAAACCCAATCCATATAGAATAAGGTAAGATTTATTATTGAGATCTGTTCCTTTAAATCAAATGCAAAGACTGTATTCTCTCCCAGGCTTCACAGACTGGAGCGTGCTTTAGAAAACAAAGGATCTGCACGGAGAGATATGAAGCGCTTAGCAACAAAAGGGCAAAAGAAAAACGAGGCCTTAATAGGCACAATATGTAGGTCATTTATCTGTAGATAATGGATAGAAAAACAATGCAATGGTGTCAGTGAGAGACTAACTTTGTGTTATCCTGTAGACTATAGTTTGTGTTACAGACAATAACTGTGCCAAATAAACACAAAATGAAAACTGACCCAGTTTTCTAAAACCAGAAGCTCTCCAACAAAGCGACTGATTTTACCCTTCATTGACCTTTGTCATTTTTAGGATCCTGCTTTTACAGGACCCAGACCAACTTCATTCTCCATTTTCTTTCCACAAAATAAACATGAGGCCCAAATAAGTTTATTTGCCTTGTGAGCAAAAGAAAAGCAGTTTTGGGGCAAACCATTATTATATCATGAGGAGAATCAAAGCATTTCCGTTCATTTAAATGGAGCTTCTAATTCCATGAATGCAGTGCAATGCGGTGGAGACCTCTTTAACATTCATGGAGTTAGATGCCCCATCTAAATCAATGGAAAGTTATAATTCTGCCCTTGGTGTAACTGGTTTACCATGGAATTGATACTCTTGTGCTTAATTCTCTTCCTGTTTCGAGTCATTCCAAGTCAAGTACTAGACATAGACATAGTCAAACGATGTGAATTCATCCATTACTTGCCAGGATGAAAATCTAATCTTAATTTCTTCTTAATCATTCAAAATATTGACATACCATTTGTATTGTATGGGTGTAGTACTTTTATTATTCATCTTTTCAGAAAGTTAAGAACTTTTAATGCATTCTGGGATATGAGGTGGACAGTTTTTTTTTTTTTTTTTTTTTTTGTTGAATCCTTTTATCAGTGATTCAGTTTAAAGGACATCTTGGTAATCTTTACCTTAAAAATAAGTTCTTAGTTTATTTAACTGAATAATGTGCCCAAAACATGTCATTCTGGCAGCTGTCAAAGTGTTTACTAAAGGCACATTAATATGAAGTCCAGAAGAAACTGGCAACTACAGATACATTGCAAAAAAACTTTCTGGGCTCACTAGAGAAATCAATCTTTAAATAAAGAACCAAATTCTCGTAGAGCACTGGATGTTTGTCATGATACATCTGTTTTGCAGTTGCAACATGTGACCAGGAAATTAAAATTTCTGTGACACCACATATGCAGGAAAAAAAAAACCTCAATATATTTGGAAAGCTGTGAAGCATTAAAATTGGTGCCATGACACACAAATGTGCCATTACCTGGCTGTTGGAAACTACTGTCCTAAAGAATAGTTTCACATTTCACCCACTAATGCTGCTTCCATTTGGCAGAAACATTTGTCCATGGGCAACAATGTATTCTGTCCATACATATCAATTAAAAGAATATTTAGAATATATGCTAGTTTTCAGATTAACAAAAGGTCTAAGTATTCACCATAGACTGTCATTCTCACAGAGAGAACATTTATTTTGACCTTGTGAAGTAAAGCAGTGGTTCTTAATCCTAATAATTAAAGGACAATATGGTTGTGCAATTTTTTTGTTAAATGCAATGCACAGCCTTGGACTTTAAAGGGTTACATTTATCATCAGGCACCTCTAACTGGCTGTTGCGTGGTGGGGGGCAGGGCTAATGTGTTATAAAGAGGAGGAAACTTCTCCAGTGTGAAAACTCTTAGGTTCTATGTTATTTTAATGAGCCTTTGCACAAAGATCTCAAGTTGAAAAGATCTTTTACACAGGCTGCAGAGAATAACTTGGGAATTAGAGAGATTTACACTTGAAGTTGCCTCCTCTTTATCACCCCTTAAAGGGGAACTATTACCCCACATTAAGTTTCCCCAAAAATATTACTCCTATGGCGACTATATGAACAGTAGTACTATTCGCCAGAATAATTACAGCCTTATAGAGAAATCCTACTGCTGCAGAGACTAATGGCCAGGCAACAGCGCTTTAAAAGAATCTGCTCACCTGCTCCGTCAGTCCCTTCCGGTACCCTAAAGTACCAAGCAGCGCCTCCTAGAGGAGACTTGGACTGACAGCGCATTAGTGCAGACGTCTCTAAGCAAAGACGTCTGTGCTGTTGCCTGGCCATCAGTCTCAGCAACAGTAGGATTTCTCTAGAAGGCAGTAATTATTCTGGCGAATAGCAATAGTCACCAGATGGGCAATTCTTTGGGGTAAACTTTGTGACTATTGTGTATATATATAAGATTCGATTGCCCAGCACTTACAATAATGTATTCACTTTCCTTTGCCTGGGTGCATCCAGATAGTAATGTACATATTATAATATATTTGTGTGTTTGATCTATATGTTTTTAAGTGTTTAAAAAAAAAAAAAAAATCTGACTGTACAAATCATGCACTTGCAGACTGTACAGTCAGAGTAAAGGTATACTATTCCTTAATGCTAGAGGCTTCTGATGCATTGAAGTCCTCTACCATTCAAGGGTTTAAATCCTGTTTAAATGAATGGAATTGGTGTTTGTTTTTCCCCACTCTGGAGCAGTTGTTTTTCTCCACCTCCCCTAATGTGCTTTTCCCACTAAACAAAGGCAAGAGAGTCAAAGTGCTGACACTGGTGGTGGGTGGGGGGTATGCACTGTGTTGTGATAGGAAGGTGATTAAAGTAGAGCTGACTTCTCCAGTACCTATGTTGTTCTATCGAGTCTGTGTACTGGCCTTTCTCAAGTGGGAGAGATGTTAATATATATGCTCCATAGAATAACATAGAAACTGGAGAAGTTATCTTCACATTATCACCTTTTTATCATACCTTGATGCACAACAACCCCCCTGGCATTCAGAGCACCAAGGCAGTAATCTAAGGTAGGTGATCAATGTGGTAAGTGTCACCTAGAGCCATTCACTTGCAATAATTGCACACAACACTGCTTTAAGTGAGTGAGAACCATTTTAATGGGTCATATTTAATCTGTAATTCAAATGGAAGCCATCACTACAAGCATCACTCTTCTTTTAGACCAGACAATCATCTACTAATAATTTTTCTTTATCTAGAATACATTGATACACACATTCTACCATCCTAACCCCACCTCAACCTGTTCTCTGTATGAACGCTTGAAGGTCACTAGGTTCACAGTTCATCTGTCTTCAGCTGTAAAATAGAAATCACTGACGTGGATGTATGAAGAAGAACTTTAGTAATGCTGAGGCAAGCAAACTTCACTATAATATACAAATTCCCCAAACACGCGTTGATTTATATGGAGCTTTTAACACCTTGGTAGAGATTCACTAAGTGGTGATAAAGAGTTGAGAAAGTAGATGTATCTTCTCCAGTTTATCACTTCTCCAGTTCATATGTTGTTCTATAGAGCCTATGTGCTAAAATCTTACTGCATAGGCTCCATAGAATAACATACTGTAAGAACTGGAGAAATCATCTCCACTTTATCACTGCTTAGTGAATCTCCCCTCTTGAATGATATATAGCTCTCCAGTGCATTGTGCTGCAATGTGTTGAAGACTTAAAAGGATAGTAATGTTTAACAAAAACAGCAGCTCCAATTAATCGTCATACTATTTGGGCATAGAGAGTGTTATTTTAATACTGTCAGAGTTCTAGTTCAAGAGTAATTGAATTATAAAGTAGCTCCCCCTCCCACCCCTTTTACCTAGTGTAAGCCACCTCCCCTCAGATGTGGAATCTGGTTCTGGGACCAGACAGCTCACAGCAAGGGACAATCTTCTTATTGTGAGCATAAGGAAAACCCTGTCCCCTTAACAGGTTTTTCCCTTATGCTAATTGAAGATTGTCCCTCTCCAAGATCCATCTGGACAGTCTTGCTGCTCTGAGGTGAGCAGTGTTACATCGGTAAAAGGGGCAGGAGGGGAATACTTTATCATTACATAACATTTTTATCTCTTTAACATAGTAACATAGTTGATGACGTTGAAAAAAGACATGCATCCATCAAGTCCAGCCCATACCAAAAACACCCCTGTTGATCTAGAGGAAGGCAAAAAAAACAAACAAAAACCCTGAAGCCATTATCTTCCTGACTCCAAATGGCAATCAGAAAGGATGTTGAACATGGGAACTATCTGCACTGAAGTAATCTGTCATCATTATCAATATTGTTCTATGCTAGATACGTATCCATTGTTTTTTTAAAAGCAGTTACAGTATCTGCAAGTATAACATCCTGAAGCAAAGAATTCTGTAGCTTTACCGCCCTTAAAGTAAAAAAAAAAAAAAAAAAAACTGGTGCCCAAAACTATACTCCATATTCCAGATGAAGCCTAACCAAGTATTTATATTGAGGTAGAATAAGATTAGCATCCCTTGCATCTACACATCTTTTTATGCAGGCTAGTACCCTATTTGCTCTTGTAGCAGCTGACTGACTGCACGCTACTGTGAAGTCAATCATCTATCCGTACTCCTGAAACTCTAATGAGAATTTCCCAAGAAGTTGTTGTTGAGTATATGTAGCATTTGTTTCTACAGCCCAAATGCATACTTGCATTTATCTACATTAAATGCCATCTGCCACTTTTCTGCCCATTCACTCACTTTATCGAAATTCTTCAGCAGAGAAAAAAAAAAAACATCCAACCCTATATGTATTTCCTTGCACGGCTTAACGTCATCATCACATGACATGATCTATTCTTCATAAAACTGTCTGATTACTACTAATAATGTTTCTTTACATAGTTCTGACTGTTGTCAGTAAACCTTTTAATATCTTAACCATTATGAAAGTCAAGCTCACAGGACTAAAATTTCCTGGTTTGCACCTTGCATCTTTTTTTGAACAATGTAACTACATCAGCTTTCCTCCAATCACAGGGCACTATGCCTGATGAAAAATGAATCAATAAATATTAAGTATATTGGTCTTGCTATGAAAACCAGGCACACGTTTTAGACCATTCCAATGAAGGGATTCCTTGTAAATAATGAGATTGCGGCACTTCTCAAGCGCCTCCGTGTCGACCGACACGGATCTCCTCTGACAGCTTTACAGCTGTCAGTAGGAGAGATCAAACTTTAAACGCCTGTATCTTTTAAACCATAGCGGTTTGAGGGATACTTTTTTTTGCATGTAGCTCAGCTTTTTAAGCTCTTCTAAATGCAAAAAAACTTTTTGTTGGACATTACTAACACTTTAAGTACCCTTGTGTGTATATCAGGTCCAGGTTCTTTATTCACCATAACATTTTCCAGTTTCTTTTGGACTTTGTCCTCAGTAAGCCTTGTAAATAATGAAGGAAATTCTGTGGTTTTGTCCATTTGCCCCTAGTCTGTCATATTACTTTCTTTGTATATACTGAAGCAAGTAATATAGTTAGGTTGTCAGCCATAGCCTCATCCTCACTAATCAATTCACCCAGTGGCGTAACTAGAAGCCACCAGGCCCTGGTGCAAAGGTTGCCATGCGCTCCCCCAGTGTCCACATTGGCCATCTCCACTGGACACCGTCACAATGCTCCCAATCTCCACATTGCCCCCCGCATCATCTCCATATTGTACCCCCCCCCCCGTGTCCATTGCCTACCTCCCTGGTGGTCTAGCGGCATGGCAGGAGAGGTCTGTGCCTCCTTCTGCACAGAACTCTATACTGCCAGAGCTCCCGTGCGGTCTTCTCTCCATTAATGCAGAGCGCTGGGAGAAGATTTCATCTCCCAACTCTCTGCATTACTAAGAGCTCTCTTAGCAGATAGAGATCTGTGCCGAAGAAGGGACAGACATCAGCATGTTGCAAGTGCCGCGCAGGGTGTAGGAGGGGGCCTGGGCCCCTGGAGTGACTGGCCGGGTCGCAGGTGCTACCCCTATTGTTACACCACTGAATTTACCTGTCTCTGCCTTAAGAGGACCAATATCAACCTTAACCTTTTTTTTATTAATATACTTGTAGAATTGTTTAGGATTTTTCTTGCTCTTATTGGCCATATTTCTCTAATTTTCAATGTTAGCTAGCTTAATTGCTTGTTTGCAGATTTTATTACATTCTTTATATTTTTTACTCCCCTTGTGCTTATTCTGCAATGGTATATATTGACATGTATATTTGTCAAAGAGCATTTTAAACACATTCCATGATTCTAGTAAATGTTTATCTTTGAAGATTACATTCCACCGAATATCCTTTAATGCTTCTTTTAGCTGTGTAAAATTAGCCTTTTTTAAAACTGAATGTTTGGTTAAACCCTTACTATTGGGTTTCTCATAACAAATGTCTAAGGATATCATATTGTGGTACCTATCTAAGAGGCGCTGTCCCTTTGATTGTAGTGTACCCTTGATAGAAGTTTGTTTGCTGATATAGAAACATTTATTTTAAAAGGGCAAAAACAAGAATCCACACCTAACTTGTGGAAGTCTTTTTTTGTTATATATAATACATATAACATCTTTTCTGTAATTTAATTTGTGAGTGGATTTTAACTACTTGTAAGAAGTTTGGTATCTTTCAGTATTGAAGTGCAGTTTGATTAATATTTCATGTTGAGTAAAAATATGGTTTATAACTCCTTGTATGCTAGAGATATGTCTATCATCCATGGAGGTAAAAGGATTATCATTTTTTTCAGTCATTACAGCTTTAAGCACGTAATTGTAATTGTTCTCCACCCTTAATTGAAAAGTCCAGTGTAAATGTAAATGACAGAACCATGCTCTATAGGAATGCTAGGGTTTATAGTGCTCTGGTTCTTGGATCAGTCAGAATCTCATCCTTATACTGATTTGAAATAGGTTTACTGGGGTGGAGATGCACAAAAGAGCCATAGAGTTTGGTAAACTCTCCAAGTCCTATGATATACTGTTCAACCAATGTACTAACCTCTCCAACTTGATATCTTCATGCATAGACTCCATAGTATATCCCCGCTTGACTTAGGTCTTGATCCAAAAACTTACCCACGCTATACTGGAATACTAATGCTTAAATACTTTTGTTGTTATAGGAAAATATACAGACATTTAGGCCCCAGAGGTGTGTACAACCCATTGCTTCTCGGTTTATTATGGAATTCTACTGAAAGGGGAGCATAGAATTATTGACTGTGAGAGGAAATATATCTCAGACACTGTTTTCCATGCCTAGTAGTATTCATCATTGGGTGTCAAAAACAAGTGAGCACCAGAATTGCCAAATATGAGAGAAACCACTTTGGGACAGGTGACCTAGCTAAATCCTGAGGTGGTACTCTGTGCTTATCTGAGCACAAAAGAGACCCCATAGGCCCAGAAAATCACAAGCAACCAGGCTTCCAAAACCTCTCTCTAGCGAATGTGTGCACTGATTAATGAAACTTGACACAATAAAAATATTTCTGTTCCTTGGAGATACGTTCAGTTCGTACTTGCCAACTGCCCCTGATTTCCAGGGACAGGATTTGGTTTTTGCATTATCTTTCCCTGAATTCTGTTTTGTCTGGCTTTGTATCTGCGTTTTAAAAACTGAATGTTCCCCAACTTATTTAATTATATATGATGATTTTTCCTTGGGGGGGGGGGGGGGGGAGAGAGACATACTGGGTTCTACAGCAGTGCTTATTACAAGAGCAATCAAAACAGAAATTAAAATTGAGATGTGTGAAATGATTCAGTATTAAACTTATCCACTGGCAGTTACAGAACAACCCTTACGCATTCTGCTGCAAAAGCCACCTTCCACTGTATAAAAGGGGAGGGTGTTGGTGGGTGGAGTCTGGAGAAAGAATTAGTTGAACAGGGAATTTGATTTTTTTTGCTAGGAGTTGTTTTTAACATTAAAAATAAAATAATAAACTGGTATGTAAAGTGACAGACAAGGATCCCCTGACATAAGATGTGACTGGGGTAGGCTGATACTTGATGGGATAGAGTATTTTGTAGAGGATGTTCTGTAGGACCTAGACTTGCAAGCCTTAATGAAGTATTGATTTGTTGTAGGACTTTGCACAAACCCTGAGGAAAATGATTTGTAGCACTTGGGCTTGGTTTTTGTTTTTTTTAGGAAACTTTTTATATATGAAAGAACAAGCCCTGAGCAGGAAGAAGGAAAAAAAAAAAAAAAAAGAGATTCGCTTATTCTGTGGAATGGAATCTCCGCAGGTGCCTCTTGATGCCCTGGTTGCGATTATCCTCCATTACACTGCCATGTGTGGTCAGAGTGCCACACAATGTGTAGTGGGTGGACACGAGCTGCCACATCTTGACATCTACTGAATGGCTATCAGCTAGTGCAAGAAGGTGATGGTGATCCAGGCGCTTCACTCCTCATCAAACTTTCATGCTCTGGCTGGGTTTCTCCAATATTTCTCCTCTTTGATCTATGTGTCACCTCTTGTTGACTTTGGGGAGAATCAGTAGGTACAACAACAGTGGTGCCTGATTTCTTTGGTGGGGGTTTGGTTTTAACATGTTTCACATACAGTCCGTAAATATTTGGCCACTAACACAATTTTCAAAATTTTGGCTCTGCATGCCACCAAAATGGATTTGAAATGGAACAACCAAGATGCAATTGAAGTGCAGACTTTCAGCTTTAATTCAAGGGTTTGAACAAAAATATTGTATGAAACGTTTAGGAACTGCAGCCATTTTCATACACAGTACCCTTATTTCAGGGGCTTAAATGTAATTGAACAAATTAACATAATCCTAAATAAAATGTTAATTTTTTTTTTTTTTTTTTTTTTTTTTTTTATTATACTTTGTCGAGAATACTTTGCAGGCAACGACTGCTTGAAGTCTGGGACACATGAACCTCCCCAAACTCTGGGTTCCCGCCTTTGTGATGCTTTTCTAGGCCTTTACTGCAGCGGTCTTCAGTTGTTGGTTTCTGCCTTAAGTTTCATTTTCAACAAGTGAAATGCATGTGCAATAAGGTTGAGATCAGGTGATTGACTCTGCTCTTGCAGAATATTCCACTTCTTTGCCTTTAAAAAAAATAAATAAATAAATAAAATAATAATCCTGGGTTGTGTTTGCAGTATGTTTTGGGTCATTGTTCATCTGTAAAGAGAAGCACCATCCAATCAACTTTGCTGAATATAAGCAGACAATATATCCCTATACACTTCAGAATTTACCTGGCTGCTGCTTTCTTCTGTCACATAATAAATAAACACTAGTGACTAAGTGCTATTGGAAGCCATGCATGCCCATGCCATCACACTGCCTCCACCATGATTGCTAGATGATGTGGTATGCTTCGGATCATAAGCCGTTCCAAGCTTTCTCCATACTTTTCTTTTTTTTTTTCCCCCCCATCTTTCTGGTACAGGTTGATCTTTGTTTCATCTATCCAATGAATGCTGTTCCAGAACTGGGCTGGCTTTTTTTTTTTTTTTTGCAAAGTCTGATCTGACCTTTCTATTCTTGAGGCTTATGAATGGTTTGCACCTTGTGGTGAACACTCTGTATTTGCTCTTGTGAAGTTTTCTCTTTATGGTAGACTTTGTTAATGATATGCCTACCACCAGGATGTTGTGATGGGGTTTTTCTTTACCATGGACAGGATCTTACGATCATCTACCACCACTGAGATATCCTTTGTCCGCATGTTGTGGGTTCACAGCAACAGCGTCCATATGCAAATGCCACACCTGGAATCAACCCTAGACCTTTTACCTGCTTAATTGATGAAGAAATAATGAAGTAATAGCCCACACCTGTCCATGAAACCGCTTTTGAGTCAATTGTCCAATTACTTTTGGTCCCTTGAAAAAAGAGGGGGCTACATATTAAAGACCTGTAATTCCTAAAACCTTAAACTAATGTGGATGTGACTACCCTCACATTAAAGCTGAGAGACTGCACTTTAAGCCCATATTCATTTTACTGTAACTTGAATTTAGTTTGGTAAACAGCTGAAATCACAAAACTTGCGTTAGTCTCCAAATATTTCCAGATCTAACTGTAATGTCATGGTGTCTGTGTATTATGTTTTTTTATTAGGGCGGTTGTGCCAAGGTGTGTTCCCTCCTTTCACAAACTGTGGACAGTGCCATCGCTGGTGCTTGCTTCAAGGGAAAAATAGTCCCACACCCAGGACTTCAACAGGGAGGGCAAAGGTGGAGACGATTGGCCTCTTTCTTCTTCCTTTTTTCTCCTCCGCATTACCGTTCACTGATTGGAGCAGAGGAGGATGTTGCTGCTACTGCCTCAGAATCAGCACTACAACTAGGTCCAGCAGTATTGCTGGGGACAAGTGGAACCTGTCCTGCATCACTGGACCTTATTACAGCTGTGTCCACAGTGGTCTGTGCCACACTAGTCTGCTCATAATCATTATCAGAATACTGCACTTGCAGCACAGCAGCAAACTCCTCATATTTGCCAATCTCACTGGTACTGGTGATGCAAATCTGCATATCTGCCTCTCCTTCCTTCTCCATTAATGTCTTTTCCCACACTATCCTCTTCACCATCACCAGTCCCTCATTGCTGCTGCTCTGTTACAGACCTCTCGCTTATTGGAGGTGATGAGAAATGTGAAAGAGGGTTTGCTACTGTCACACTTGCCATCTCTTGTTGAGCTGAAGAAAGCAGACTGGCAACTGATCTGTGTTCATGGAAGAGTGGTATTACTGCTGTGAGCCACCATTTCTGCCTTCTTCCAGATAATGTTCCTTAGGGACAAGCTGTGGGGTGAAGAGGATTCCCAGGGGAATGTTGAGGTTCCCTTGGCAGCTCTGCATTACTTTCCCTTACCACCTCATCAGCAGGAGGATCTACTGCGCTAGTCCCACCAGCTGCTTTGCCAATATATAGTACCAATAATCGCTATACCGTGAAAATTGTTGAAATACATTTCACAGAATATATATTAATAATTTGTTTTGTTTTGTTAATGGAGTAGTTCATAGGGGTATCTACAAGCCTCACATATAAAGTAGACTTTAAACCAAAATTACAAAAAACCTATATAGAGCTTATCTCCTTAACCCTTTGAGGATCTAAGTGGTGTGCCATGCATTGCTTTGCCATGCTCACATCCTTTGTCCTTATAGGGTTATGGGAGAACCTGTGCAATTTAACATGGGGTATTTTCCAGCAATCACGCTAAGTGCATGTAACAATAATTACATGCCTTTTATTCTCACATTATTTAAATGACCTAAATGAAAACATGGGATATATTTACTTTTGTATATTAGAAAGCTTATTCTCTCTTCGGTTGTAACTCCTTGAGGACTTGATGGGTTTGTGTTACCTTGCTGTTCAATACATTACACATCTCTAATCCTCAGGGGGTTAAAGTATTGCAGAGAGATCAGATGCATTGCAGTGTGATGGATACCTATCTGGCACTCAAAGGATTAATTCTCCCAATGCTATTGTTTTGTTTCATTCCTGTCCTAAATGGATTCTCACTACTCTGACATAGAATTGATATTCTTTATATGAATCTAGACACCAGCTAATCACATGCTCAAAGAAAGTTGATCGGTTCTGAGGCAAGCCAAAATAAAGGACAAAAAAATGTTCAAAATTATTTATGATTTAAAATATTTTAAACCCTTCAATGTTAGAGATGTTGCTATTTCACAATGAAAGGGCTAAAAGCTCTGTTCCCTATGGTGCAGTTTCCTTTATACAAATGGCATCTCACTGCACCATAAGGAATTCCCCAGAAATGACTTGACTTCTTTTTTTTTTTTCTTTTTTTTTTTTTGTACATATGACTCCATCTATCTTTGTAACCATTGTGGTGACAGAGGATTTTGGCACACATGACGTTAACATTTGTTACTTGATTTTTGTTCTTCTGTATGCTGAAGAATCATTGCTAGTTGACCTATACATGCGCCAAGCGGGACTGTTTTGTCATTATCCAGTTATTGGCTTGAACCCATCATGCACCACCACTTCTGGACATAAACACAGCGAGAGTCTGGTCTCCACAGTAATGTTTCAGAATATTATAGCCTAGAAAGCTTCAGGGATCAGTTCAGTGAGTATCTCTCTAATAAAAGGTAATAAAAAGCCTCCTGTATGTATGATTTGACCTGGCATCATAATTACCAGTTAATGGATTCCATTTATAGTTTGGCTGGAGCTGCAGAACAGCTGACACTTTCTTCAAGGGATTGCATGAATCAAGAGATAAAATGTTATCCTTCTTCTGCCGTAGAGTAATGATTAGAAATATGCAAAGCAACAGGGGAAAAGGCGTCAACATTCTCTGTAATCTCTAACTGCACAAACTAATGGTTTCTAAACCACTGCTGTAAGAATACTGGAATCCACGGGGGGATCTCTGATTAATTCCCCACTTAGGGACTCTACAAGCTTATGTTTGATGAGTGGTTCTGTATGGGACATCTGAGAGGGCTCCATGTTGAGTTCATGTGTATTTAACCAGTTGGGAGCTGGTGAGTTCCTAAATGCTTCACAAAGACCCAAATGATTAAGAAAATGGCAGTTTTAACGCCATAGAAGCTAAAGAATTGCCAACGTATAGCTTTTGAAATGCTTTGAAGAATTATTTAGCATAGAAGGGGTTAATTCCTTAGTATAATGCATGGTAGGGGCCTAAATGAGGCTCCTGTATAACCTAGTTTTCAGGAAGGGCCTTGTAAAATCACTTGCGGCATATCAACAAGGATCCCAATAAATCCTAGGGTAACCTATGGCTAAATTCACACAGGTGGTGTTGGTGATATGAACAGAATAAGCAGCTGCTTAGGGCCCCTACTTGGTCAGAGGACCCTGAGCGCTTATTACAGTAGAGCCGCATGTAACCATTACCAGATTTTAATGTCTTACTAGAAATACTGACGTGTGAATAAAGACATGCCCCATGTGAATTTTTCACTTGGGCCCCCACAAATGTTGTATTAAAAATACCAATATGGGAATAAAGGTGGTCCCATGTGAATTTTTCACTTGGGACCCCACAAAATCCTAGAGCCGCCCCTGCACACAGGTGACTTAAATGCTCTGTGATGCAGTGTTGTTCAAGGCATCTGTGTAGCTCTGTGTGGAATGTTCTGCTGCAGGCAGACATTCAGTGGAAAACACCTTTCTGCTACATACTGGAAGGCCCTTCTGCCAACATATCGCTAGTGTGCACATGTGATAATTGTCGAAGATATATTCAGATAGGATAGGGTTAACAGGAGAACCTATTAGGTTGGAAAAGGAGCCATATGCTCCTATCCAATAATAAACCAGTGAAACATGGTAAATTATTTTGCGATGTTGACAATCTCGTGACATCAAATGGGCTTACCATCTATTGGAAAAATACCAAGGGTCATTCCAAGGTCCTAGGCCCTGAAAAACAGAGACATGATCTAGCCAATCTATTGGCTAAAGAAGGCTCCCTTAAGGCTGAAGCCTTGGACATTTCACATCTATTGGGTCCTATACAGGTAAATGCTGTTACTAGGCAACAAGCCCGTAACGAAGCAGACACCCCAGTAGTGCAGTGGATTCAAGACTCACCTAGTGAGGACTTGATAACAAGTCAGAAGGGGGATCCTATCAAAGGGCTATTCTATAAACATATAGAAGACCCCCTAAACCACCTAATTTCTGAGGAGGACAGTTTGGGAAAGGAAGACTTGAGAATCTTGATGAGATCCAAGGCCCAATTCCATATACAAGATGGTCTGTTAATCAGAACCTCTAAAAATGGAATACAACAATGGGTTGTACCAACTGGATTTAGAGGTTTAATGCTCCAACATACTCATGATGCACCTACCTCAGGTCATAATGGAGACAAAATCACGTATGAGATTCTCCGTGATTATGCATATTGGCCTCATTTGCTTAAAGATGTACAAACCTATTGTCAAGGTTGTTTGGTGTGTTCCCAATTCCAACCATCTGGCCCCACTCATCGTGCACCACTTCAGAAGAAGGGGATGTCATTAATGTGGTCAGATAGTCAAATAGATTTTTTAGGACGAGTTACCCGCACAGCAAGTGGGAACAAGTATATGCTAACTGTTACTTGTCTGTTCACCAAATGGGTTGAGTGTTTACCCACGAACAATAATACGGCAGAAACCGCTGCTGCATTGTTAATTAACCATGTGTTCTTCAGGTTTGGCCTACCACAGCGGATTGAATCTGATAGAGGTAACCATTTCACCAGTGAAGTGATGAGCAAACTATGGAAACTATTGGGGGTAAAACGTAAATTACATATTGCTTATCATCCTGCATCAAGTGGTGGGGTGGAGCGATATAATCAATCCATTGTTAACATTCTCAAGAAGTTTGTTAAAGAATCAGGTAAGGATTTGGATCTTAAACTACCCCTAGTTATCATGGCTATTCGGTCTACTCCTAGTGCAGCCACGAAAATGTCACCATTTGAATTAATGACAGGTAGAAAGATGGTCCTACCCCAGCACTTGCTATACTGTACGTCCGATGAAAATGTAATTAATGCATCCACAACACACCAGTACATAGACCAGTTACACAGGCATTTACCACATGCATTTGCGTTTGCATAGAAAAATCTGAAGAAAGCAGTGGTAAGTAATAAGACTTACTATGAAATAAAGACCACTAAAAGGGAATATGAGGTAAATGTTCATGTTTATCTGTATAATTTTGCCAGAAACCAGGTAAGAGAGAAGAAATTCTTACCCTCGTGGAGAGGGCCATATATCATAACTGATAAACTATCTCCAGTTGCCTATAAGGTTTCCATCCCTAATAATGGTGAGACTTTAGAAAAGTGGGTTCATATTAACCAATTGCGTGCTTGTCATCCTAAATCTCAGTTACAGATCATAGAGGGAGAAGCTGAAGAAGAACATGGATCCTAAATCACTCATTGGATGGATGAGTATTCTTGATTGTCCAAGTGACCTTGGCATGTTTGGTCCTATTGTCTTCTTTTGTTTCAGAGAAACGTCACTCTCTCTCTTGTCTGTCTGTGTGGCATGTATGCTCCCCATTAACACTCTAACATATCTCATCTACAAATGAATTGCTGCTCAATGATGCTCAAAAAATGTTGTTATGCTAATTTTATTTTTCCTTTTGACAAGGTTTTGTTTTTAGCATACAGCTGAGGGTCCCTCCTCTGTGAAAGCGGGAAGTGCAGAGACGAAGAAGGTTAGATTATCATAGTTTAGCTTAGGGCTAGTGAGGGCCACAAGACTGGTTCAAAAATAAATGTACAGTAATCATAACAGTACCAAAATCATAGGGATACTGACTGAAACTGTATTGTAATGTATGCATGCAATTGTTTCATATATGAGATCACTCATGTGTCATTTCTTTTAGACCAAAGAGTTCCTAAAGGATTGAGGTCGGTTGACAGATGCCATTGTTATGGATGTCCAGACCAAGCCATGATGTGATCATACTTCTTCTGTGACAGGAATTCTGGGCAAAGCCAAGCATGGTTCCAATGTCTTCAACAAGAACCACTGGGCAAAAGAGGCTGGAGTCCATCCTAACAGAGAAGAATTTGTATCCCAGAGGAGTTTTGCAAACACGTTCCCATGATCACCATCAAAGAAGAAATTAAGATTTCTCCCACCACCAGTCTTTAGAAATTAGAATCTGACATGCATGCCGTTTTAGCTCAAGCCAAAACTAAGGAGATTCTTGAGTAGGCCAAGCAACTATTCGTATTAGATACAAAGTCTCACTATCAACCAATTTGGTATATTGGTTTCCTATTTGGAGATATTGCTTCACCTATTGAAGAGAACAATAAGTACTTCATATTTTGGAAACAAACCTATGTCATTATTTAGTTGATGGACTGAAGTGAACTGTGATAACTTGAGGGACAATCCCAGTCACAGGAAGAAGATGACAGATGGTCTCTTCCAGTTTTAGCATTAATATTTTAGAACTTTAATCAAGTTAGAAAAAATATGCTAAAAAGGGGGATTGTGTCAGAGGCATTGCCATGTTGGGGAGGAAATGGTTAATTTTTCTTTAAGCCAAATTCTCTGAAAGTCTGTTTTAAAATATGTGTAAATTACCCTGTTGCATATATGGTGGCAATGCTCCTTAGTGCAGCCATTTGGGAAGATTGTATATGATAGCATGCTTACCTTGACGGGGTTTTGTCTACCCTTTTCGCCCCAAGTTATGCTTTTAGATATTTGGCAGTTGATTTCGCCTCGGGGGAGGTTCTGCTGGGTTGGTTGCGCTCTTGGATGTTGCTGGTCTCTGCTGCTAGGGCATGCATACCTGGGTTGTGGAGGTCTGTTACTCCACCTTCCCTTACCGACTGGAAGTCTCGCCTCCAGAAGGTTTTCGATATGGAAAGGTTATACTTCACCTCGGTAGGTGACCTCTCGACTTTCCATGAACACTTCTCTCTGTGGGCTTCTTTTCTCCATCCCCTTTGATTGGGTCGATGTTTATACCCTGATGTTTCCTACTGACCCATCCCCCCACGGCCTACTTCTCACTATTGGAAATGGTGACCTATTGTATTGTCCCTGGTGTTTCTGTCCCCCTCCGACCTCTTATTTCATTTCTTTCTTCGCTGACTTTTCTTCCCTCTCTCCTTTCTTGTTAATTGCCTCTGATTTGCATTTTCCTTTTCTATTCTTTTTTCTTTTCCTTTTATGAGGGAACCTCTCTCTTTCTCTGGAGTCTAGAATTTAGACTGGTTTCATCTGTTCGGTGTTATTACAATTCTGAGGTGTCAAGTTTAACCCAGGCCGTTTGTGTGTAGGCTTAGTAGCATTACCTAATATGTCTACCTCTCATTGTACTCTCTTCTTATATGCGATGTTTATTGTATTTTGTACCCTATGCATGTCTGTATCTGTATGCTTTTATTGTACTCTTGGTGCTCATTTAAGCATTAATAAAATACATTAAAAAAAAATGTGTAAATGACTTCATTCAGAGCCACAAAGGGGGCCACTTTCCATCAATGGGAGTGAAAATGGTTGACTGACTTTATGGTAAGTTATGGGCTAAAATCCAGACAATTATATTAGAGGGAAGATAACTTGGGGGTCATAACTTGTATAAAAGACTGGGAGTACAGATTCCATGGATGACAGGTACATGAAATGTGATGACCTCTTGACATATCACTACAGATCACACAGATCCTATGTAAAATTTTAATGTGGAGTAGGAGCACCATCTCCAGGGTGTATAGCAAAATTACTAGTGTTTTGAGGAACTCCCAAGAATGCAGATAATATATTCTGAAATCTAGAGTGTCCAATCAGATAATAGAGATGATGTCACAGCATAATGAGATTGCTCTTTGCCCAATCAGAGAAGATGGGCTGAGTTTTTTTTATAACAGGAATTTACATTATAAATATGTAAGTTTTGAGAGAGAAAATGTCTCTCTTGGTTTCCTGATTCTGCTTCATCAAAGTATTCATGGCTGGCTGCTAAAGAGATCCTAGAAACACTCATTGACTGGTAACTATATCTTTCCTTATTTTATCTCTGCAAAAATTTCAGAATCAAATAATTATTTCTCCTATATTTGAAGAAACATTTTCTTATAATTTTTCTTAGTGGACTGGCCACCCATTTTTAGAAATTATAATAAGCCTTATTGGATGTAGTGATTCTGAAATTAAGCAGAATTGATTGATAAATTGTCATATTTTACCAGATAAGTGTAAAATAGTTGATAGCAGTTAGATTTATATAGCTTGATTTATATATTAGTTAATATAATTCTTGGTATTTCTAGATAGGTTATAATAGCTAATATTTGATCTGGGGAATTCTTTGAATTCATTTATGAACACTTTAACTGCTATTTGTCTATTTGTTTTGAGGTGTTTCTTTGGATTTCTTTGTGTATGTTTTTGGGTCTAAACTTTTGTAAAGTGGGAAGTTTATTTAAACCTCTCACTAGACAAAATAAGCCACCATCTTGGGTGTGGCATCCTATAGTAATAAGTGATTAACCTTGGAGTACCCTATAGGTTTTACATATGATTGCTATGGTCCTGTTTATGATATATGTTGCATGAAGTTTGGTATGCTGTCTAGATATATATTATTGGATTTGATTCTAAGTATATTCTTGGTATAATCTATTATTGAGTATATTAATTGCAATTTATAGGTTTTATTCAGAAGGTATGCAATATTTGAAATTGGTAGATAATTAAATTATAGTGATCTAATCTGTGATTTTATACCAGTTAGTTTCTCTAAATTTTGCTATTGCATATGGTACAAGGAGAATTGTCAGAGGGCCTGGCTTAATATTAAAGCCTACTCACCTGACAACCTACCTTAAACCTCAATTAGCATAGTTTATACAGTTTCTGGGGAAGAGGTATTCATATATGCTGCTGCCAACTGTATTTTAATTAATTGTAAGGATCAATTATCCTTTTCTATGCTACTGAGTTCAATTATTGTTATTCAATACCTCTGAATAGGCCTATGTGTGGTTAACCCTTTAATTGCTGGTAATGCTAATTACGATACATTTGGTTTGAGTTACTGTATATCTATTGCAATTGCCGGTCACTCATTTATATCGTTGTTTACACTTTATAGTATATTTTACTTAAATAAATTATATATATTTTTGCACAAATATGCGGGATTGATTATTTTAATCAATTCGTTACTGTGAAGTAGCATGTCAATACCTTTTATTGTGTAAAGTTCACAAATTAATTTACCTATTTATGTGAATATATCCAACCTAATAGGTTCTCCTGTTAACCCTTTCCTTGATGTTATCTTCAACATAATGAACATGCATTATGTCATGTACAGGAATGTTGGAAAGCAGCAAGGGTACATGCAACTCGGAGGTTTTGCTTTACGCTCAGGAATTTACATGGAAAGGAGAAGCACCATTCCCTTTCAGCAGGATATTCCTGCGAGGAGAAATGTTTTCTGTACATCCCTACTCCTACGTTTACTGCCTTACAATGTTCTGCATTCCCCCAGCAACCCTCTTGCTGCACAGAGTGGGAGTTTGTGGCTGATGTGGCACATATTCGCATCAGCCATATTTGATTGTCTGACGCTGCGTGGGTGATCCAGTCCTTTGAAGTTACAAAGAGCTTTGCACATGGTACGTGTGAACAAAGTGTGAACATCCCACTGTTCTCTTTGCAGATCAGCCATGTACTCGAAGCTGAATACATCCAAAAAGAAGTGGACTCCATCATGGTAGATGAAAATATGCCATGGCTATGTTAAGCGCAGTGTTAATAATACTGAGTTAAAGTTGTCTCTTTTAACATTATCATAGACTGAAATTTAGAAATTTGTGTATGACAGACAGAAAAAAGGAACATTTACTGCTTGTTGATTTTCATATCTAAATCTGTACTACTTCATCAATAAATGTGTCCACATATACACAATGACCACTTTGAAGTCAGTAGAGGATCAAGCTTATTTAGGTCCTGTGTTAAAGGGATAGTAATGTTTCATAATAAAAGCAGCTCTAATTAATCATCGTAGTATTTGGACTTCGGAGAGTGTTCTTTCAATTCTGTCAGAGTTGTAGTTCAAGTGTAATTCAATAACAAAGTATCCCCCTCCTGCCCCTTTTACTGATGTAACACTGTTCAGCCAGATCAGAAGGGAGGTGCCCAGGTAGACTGCAGAGAGGGACAATCTTTAATTAAGATAAGGGAAAAACCTGAAAAACTTGTCAAGGGGGGAAGGGCTTTCATTGTTTTCATAGGAAGAAGATTGTCCCCATCTGTTATCTGTCTAGTCTTACAACCAGATTCCACTTCTGAGAAGAGATGTCTTACACTAGGTAAAAGGGGCGGGAGGGGAAACTTTGCTTGTGAATATCTCTCAAACCATAAAGGTTTGAGAGAGAAGACCTATCTTTCTTCATGTTTTTTTAATGCCTACAAAATAAAAATAAAACAAAGTATTACTATCCCTTTAAAAGGGCTTTCCTTTGAATAAACTCCTCTATACACTCATATTGCCTAGTAAACGTCCAACAGATAATCATTCAGTAGTGTGAGGGTAACTGTGTATAATTGCATGTAGATATCAGAGTATACATCAGATAACAATGTATCAGTGATTCTCAACCATCTCCTAAAGGGCACATACCAGGCCATGTTTTAGGATTTCTTTGCTTGTTCACATGTGAATTAATTAAATATAACTCAAAAAAAAAAAGAATTGTCTTACCTCACACACTGTAGTGACTGCATTACTCACATTCAGAAACGCAGTTACCTTGATTATCAGGCCGTTGTTGAATACTGATCCTGCCGTTCTCACATGTGCTGGTGCTTCCTGTAATCTCATGGCAGAAAACAATCTAACACTTCACAGTACAATAAGCAACAGGGTATGGATCTGTATAAAATCCCAATCATTTTTTTTATGCTCCTCTAAAAATGAGGTTTTCAACATTTCAGACACAAACACAGTAATGCTTCAGTAGATATAGTCCAATAGCTCTTGGATCACATACACGTTAGTGGAGAATATCAGCCAACAGCTGTTTCGAGCATGACACACTTTCTGAAGGCTTAACCCCTTTGAGCGCCAGAGAGGTATCCAACACATTGCAACACGTTCAAAGGGAAGTCAAGGACATTTCTTGCTGTCTTCTTATGACCTGTAGACCCCATCTAGTGCCTCCCACCATAGTCGGTACCCTGTAGTGCTGCAAGTATAATACATATTTACTATAGTAAATAACTTAAAAAAAGCACTTGGTCTGTTCAATAACCCCATAATCTCCACTATTTACAGTTATGATATCCAAATACATTCCAGTTTCAGTAAATATTATCCAAAATCTCCCCATCGTCTCCTTCCTTTTTATCGCAAAAAACTTTGGATTGTAATTATGAACATCTGCAAAATGTTTCACCATTCTAAGATCAGTATCATTATTTTTATTTCTCTAATATGCTCCCTAACTGTCTCTAACCAGTAAAATTGTGATTACAGGAGCATATGAGTTCATAAACAATCAAAGATGTACCACAATTTATGAAATCATTAGTTCTATACACATTCGCTAATCTATTTCTGTATGTGTTCCCTAATCTGTATTTAAATGCTCCTTTTGTCATATCTTTGCATTGATTCCATCTATAACATTTATGGTCTCTTAGGTAGCTTTTTATCCAACAGGTATTACTGTGTCTTTTTAAATTCACTTGATTTTTCCAGTTCTCTGCTGATTACATTGATGAGCAAAATACAACCAAAATACAACCAAACTGGTCCTGTCTGTTCAAACTTGTGGTCAACCATGGCTTGTACAACAAGGTCACACTCACTGTTGACATCACTCCAAAGCTATGCACACCGAGTTTGCTCTCTAGCAGCTATCAGCAGCATTAGATGTTAGATTTTTGTCTGCCACTGGGGTATATTCAAATTATAACCTGAAGTTATTAGTTCTTTTCTATTTTCTCCTGTTCATTCATTAATAATTTTCTATCTGTATTTGTAACTTATTTCCTAGCTTCGTTCCTATTTTGTCCCCTTTGAAGTAATCTGTTCTGAAGTTCATCTGCTCGTATGTTCCACAGTATATTTTATTGCTATTATTCTTTCTTAATCTGATTATGAGAGTTTTTTTATGATATCTCTATGCTTGTAGAACTGCAATTGTGGCAGTTTTCATTCTATAGCTTTCAGTTTTGATATTTATTTTCTACACTGTACTAGATAATTGATACGGTTCACTGCAAATTTGTTGGTGAATGTTATATTCACAGAATTATTATTGATATACTTCATACATTCTTCTAGTAATACGGGACCTTCTGACCACAATAACAACACTTTGACAAAGAACTCATTCATTTTCATGTGAGAAGCAAATGGATTGTCAGTGGTAAAGATGGTGTCCTCTTCTCACCTACCCAAAAATAAATCTGAATTGGTGGTGGCCACCTTCTTTACCATAGCTGACCCATACCTTTGAATGTACCTTTACTCCGCAAAGACCAACATAAAATGTATTAATTCAAATTCTGCTCCTTTTTTGAAGAATTATGTCTTGTCTTTTCACAGCCACCATAGGCCAGATAATGTTCAATAGCTTTAATATCTTCCCCATGTGGGATATTGTTATACATATTAACCACATGAAATTAGACTAAATCTAATTCAGGTTTACCATACAAATTCCTGAAGCAGTTTTAACACATCTAAAGCTGGTATACATTTCAACACTTGTCTTCATTTCAAGTCCAGATACTTCAACAGATGTTCTGACGACTATCCAGTGGCTGATACTAGGGTTATTCCTGGAGGTTTAACAGGGTCCTTACTGACCCAGGGTAAAAAATAACATACTACACTCCGGGAAGTCCCAGGTACCAGATTAGAGCAAGGGGATTGCTACAGGGGGTGCAGAGAGTATAATTTTGCCAGGAACCAGCAGCCAAGGGGGCACCTATCTGTCCAAGCCTCTAATAGGTTCTAGTTATGCCTCAGTGCAAAATTTTGTTATGGGGCCCAAAAAATATTTGCACCTCCAATGTCTAGTTACACCTCTGGCCTGGAGTTTATATCTTTTTTCCATAATTCTATATTCTACATGGGTTAACATGTTTTGTAAGTCTTTCAAGAAGACACAATCAATCTACTATTAATTTCCCATAGAAGTTAACATTATTCAGTTGTCTATATGATACTTCTAGGTAGTAGATGATGCCATCGAGACAATGTTTGCCCTTTTGCCATCCCTTTTTACCTGTATATCAGTTCTGCTACACAACCATTTCAATGACTCATATTTATTTTTTGTGAAATTCTGTTGATCTCTCAGATATAACAAACATTTTATGTATGCTAAGACTTTCTTGTTGAATGTGTCTACTGGACTGCCTTCTGTGGTTTGGGAATTGCATTTTGACTGCCCTATCTTCTAAAGATCCTGCCTTAATTTTGTAGCTTTAGCTTCCGCTATTCTTGGGGGTTTACCATTGTATATTTTCATTGCCCAATTCACAAAAAAATTAAAAACTGCAATATATATGTAGTGTACTTGTAGTGCTATTTGGTCCGGACTTTGATGGGCGAGACCAGATGGGGTCTAGACAGCATAAGAAGGCGCTAGGAATGCAGGCAAATGTAAGTCTTCAAACTCTGTCATGCACAAAGCAGCTCTCAGCTGAGATTTCCTACTGCCATATATATGATCCAAGCTTTACTGAGGTATGTATGTTGAAGCATTACTGAGTTTGTGTTTGAAATTTTGGAGATTCTGGTTATAAACGAGTATAAGTATAAAGGATGGGATTTTATATATTTATGTTGCATGTTCCACTGTGAAGTGTTGAGTTAATAAAATGACTGAGCCTGTGTTTAACTCTCTTATACTTAAAGGGATAGTAATGTTTCATAATAAAAGCAGCTTTAATTAATCATCATAGTATTTGGACCTTGGAGAGTATTATTTCAATTCTGTCAGAGTTGTAGTTCAAGAGTAATTCAATGAAAAAGTATCCCCCTCCCGCCCCTTTTACTGATGTAACACTGCTCAGCCAGAGTAGAAGGGAGGTGCCCAGGTAGATTACAGAGAGGGACAATCTTCAATTAAGATAAGGGAAAAACCTGAAACACTTTCAAGGGGGGCAGGGGTTTCATTGTTCTCATAGAAAGAAGATTGTCCCCTGCTGTTATCTATCTGGTCTTACAACCAGATTCCACATCTAAAAAGACAGCCAGGAAGTAGATAGGTGGAGCTCTCTAGTCCCAATAGTATAAGACAGGACCCTGCACCATTCAGCAACCTCGCCCCCGAAAGTGATGCATGGGATCGGGATGTGTCATTCTCCGAACCTTCCCCCCATCATTCTGGCAACCACGTGCCCGAAAGTGAAGCATGGAGCCGATATGCACCAACCCTCAGATCCATGACCACGTCATCTCAGGTAGCGTGTCCTCTTTGCAGGAGGACATGGGCGGCCGCTGAAGGCACCCAGCGTGCCCAGCCCCTGCCCCAGAAGTGACGCCTGGGAGGATGCAGCGGCAACATTTATGGCCATACATTACCTGCGTCAACCCACAAGGCATTGTTGGATATAAGGTAACTGTGACAGTACCCCCCCCTTTAAGGACCCCTCCTCCAAGGGTTCAACCGGGGTTTTTCAGGAAAAAGAGTATGAAATCTGTGCACCAATACAGGAGCATGCACATCATTGGCAGATATCCAGAAGCTCTCCTCAGGACCATACCCTTTCCAGTGAATCAAATACTGAAGGTGCCCCCTTAACCATATGGAGTCCAGAATGCTCTGTACCACAAATTCTTCATGATTGCCAACCTTGGCCTGAGCAGGCCAAACTATACCGGTAGTAAAGTGGTTACAAACCAGAGGTTTAAGCAAGGAGACATGGAACACATTGTGAATGCACATGGAAGTAGGAAGCTCCAAAGCATACGCCACAGGTTAATTCCACGCAACACCTGGAAAGGACCAACAAAACGTGGAGCCAGCTTGTTAAAAGGCACCTGGAGGTTAATGTTTTGGGATGACAGCCACACCCTGTCCTCTACCTGGAAGGTAGGTGCCAGTAACCACCTACGATCAGCCTGCCTTTTCTGCCATTGCATAGAGCCACGTAGGGTATGCTGTACCCCAACCCAAGAGGAGTGGAGCACCCTCAAATGCTCACCAAGAGCCGGAATCTCTTGTGCCTGAAATACCTCAGGGAGGACAGAGGGTTGAACCCCATAATTAATCAGAAATGGATAACTCTTTGATGAAGAGTTCATGGCACAATTCCGGGCAACCTCCGTCCAAGGTAACAGGGTAGCCCAATTATCATGGTGGTCAGAAATATAGCAATGGAGGAATTGTTCTAGGGCCTGGTTAGACCTTTCGGCCACACCGTTAGACTGTGGGTGGTTGGCAGAGGAGAATGTGAGCTGAATACCCATCTGGGAACAAAAGCATCTCCAGAACCAAGACACAAACTGGCTTCCTCTGTCCAAGACAATCACCCTGGGTATGCCATGGAGTCAAAAGACCTCTTTAGCGAACACTACCCCTAATTCCTGCGCTGATGGTAGGCCTTTGAGTAGTACAAAGTGAGCCATTTTAGAAAACTTGCGTACTATCCTCAAGATGACTGTAAAGCCAGAGGATGCAGGTAAATCAACCATAAAATCTATGGACAAATGGGACCAAGGACATTCTCTGTTGGCCACAGGTTGAACGAGACCGACAGGTAAATGTCGAGGTGATCTATTTTGAGCACAAGTAGTGCATGCTGCGGTAAATGCAGCACAGTCGGATCAAAGGCTCGGCCACCAGAACAGTCTAGACAACGACCAAATCAGTTGGTCTCACCCAATGTGACCAGCAATTTTGGAGGCATGGTAGGTCTCAAGCAGCTGAATGCGTAACTGAGCTGGGACAAAGCATCTCCCACTAGGTTTCTCCACCGGAGTGGATATCTGCACGGCCAATATGTGCTCTCCCAGGGGAGAAGTCTAGCTTGGCGAGACTACAAGCATTTAGTTTTGCACAAGTAAATGAAATTCTTATGATCAGTAAGAATCAAGATGGGGGAACTGGTTCTTTCCAAGAGGTGTCGCCATTCTTTCATTGCCAAAATAATAGCCAATAATTCTTTGTCCCCAATCTGATATACCATCTCCGCCTTAGACAGTTTTTTAGAGAAATAGCCACATGGGCGCAAGGTCTCCCCTGGGGCCGAGCATTGAGAAAGAAGGGCTTCTACTCCAATCTCAGACACATCAACTTTCAGAGTAAAGGGCAGGGCGGGATTCGGATGCACCAGTATGGGGGCTGTCGTGAATGCTGCCTTGAGGTCTTCAAAGACTAGCAACGCACTAGGAGACCATTCTGTGACCTTAGCACCTTTACGGGTCATATCGATGATCGGTTTGACAATAGTCGAGAAATTTTTAATAAACTTCCAGTACTAATTAGGAATCTCTGAATCGACTTAAGTCGTTCCAGACAAGGCCATTGTAACACTGCAGACAATTTCTGTGGGTCCATGGCCAAACCGGATGAGGAAATAACGTACCGCAGAAAGGTCACCTGAGGTTTGTGAAATTCTCATTTTTCCAACTTGCAAAACAAGTTGTTTTTTTCTCAATAATCTTAGGACTTTGGATACATCGAAACTATGGGTCTCCAAAGTAGGAGAATGAATGAGAATGTCATCCAGATAGACCACAACGCAACTCTATAATAGATCTCTTAGCACATCATTTATGAATTCCTGGAAGACAGCAGGAGCATTGCAAAGACCAAAGGGCATTACAAGGTATTCAAAGTGCCTGCTCCGGGTGTTAAAGGCTGTCTTCCATTCGTGGCCCTCCTTCATTCTAACTAAATTTAAGCCACCCTCAAATCCAGTTTTGTAAAAATGCTGGGGTATCGGATAAGCGTTCTTAAAGTGTTAGTAATGTCCACAAAAAAGTTTTTTGCATTTAGAAGAGCTTAAAAAGCTGAGCTAAATGCAAAAAACATATCTCTCAAACCGCTATGGTTTAAAAGATACAGGCATTTAAAGTTTGATCTGTTCTACTGACAGCTGTAAAGCTCTCAGCAGGAGATCTGTGTCGGTCGACACGGAGATGCTTGAGAAGTGCCGCAATCTCATTACTTACCACAAATCCCTTCATTGGAATTGTCTAAAACGTGTGCCTGGTTTTCAAGCACTCATTTTAGACCATTCCAATGAAGGGATTTGTGGTAAATAACAAGATTGTGACTCTGCTCAAGCACCTCCGTGTCGGCCGACACGGATCTCCTGCTGACAGCCTTACAGCCTGTAACTCTTAAACCATAGAGGTTTGAGAGATGCAGTTTTTTGCATTTAGCTCAGCTTTTTAAGCTCTTCTAAATGCAAAAAACTTTTCTGTGGACATTACTAACCCTTTAACCATCAATTTATTTAAGCCATGGGAGTCAATACATGGATGCAAGTCTCCATTTTTCTTTTCAACAAAAAAAAAATCCAGCACCAGCAGGGGCTGTGGATTTGCAAATGATGCCTCTTTCCAGAGCATCAGCAACATACTCCTCCATAGCCCTGTTCTCCTCCACAGACAGAGGGTATATAGACCCCTAGGAGGTGTAGTACCAGGCAGTAAGTCAATTGAACAATCATAAGTCCTATGAGGAGGTAATGTTCCAGCCTGGGCTTTATTAAACACATCCAAGAACTGTCAATAGACCTCCGGTAGGCCAGAAGACTCAGCACACGCTAGTCTAATAGGGAGTGATAGGACTTATCACAATGTGGACCCCAAGATAATATTTCACAAGTACTCCAATTAATCCTAGAGTTATGTACCTGTATCCAAGGAAATCCTAGGATGATGGCATAGTAAGGAGAGTTGATAACCGGAAACTTCAGGGTTTCTTTATGGAGGGCTCTCACTTTCAGGGTTAGTGGAGACGTCTCATGTGTAATGTGTGATAGCAGCAAGGGTCTGCCATCGATGGCCTCAACAGCCAAAGGAGAGGCGCGTGCTTGTAAAGGGATACCATTCCGGTCAGCAAAAGCGGCATCTATAAAATAACCTGCTGCAGAGATAGACTCATTAGCCTATGTAAGAACTGCCTCAAGCATGGGTTTATCCTGCGTGGCTTCCAGGGACTGAGAAATGCCACCTGAGATCTGTCCCTGACAGGATCTTAGGTGCGGGCGTTTCCCAGACGTACCGGACAAGACCTTGATAAATGCCTACAGTAGAGACACAGTCCCTCCCTCCTCCGAAAGGCTCTCTCCTCCATAGAGAGACGGGTGGCCCAACCTGCATAGGTTCACCACTCACTGAGTCGGAACCAGGAGGCATGGGAGGTGAGGAAGGACTGGGTGGGCAAGTTAAGTGCGAGGTTGTTTTGGCAGGATGCCTCCACAGGCGCTCCTTAAATGAGGGTCTCTCCCGGACCAAAGTGTCAATCAGTATGATAAAAGATATTACTTCATCCAAACCTTTAGGTAAATTGCAGGCAGCAATTTCATCCTTCACATAGTTACAAGGCTCTTTTGAGAAGGCGGCTACTGGGGCCTCATTGTTCCACCCCACCTTAGCTGCCTATAGCACTGTGGGAGTGGAGTGGATCCAGACAACCCTCTGACCAATCCAGAATCAGAGACGTTCGGAACTACCGGTGCCAATGAAGGAGCTGGGGTGGCCACCGGTTGAGGGTTAGATTGTTCTAAGTGAGCAGTCTGATTAAGCAGTGTCTGAAAAGCCAATGACAAAGGATCAATACATTGATCTTGTACCTGCTTCCTGTCCAATATTTTCTGTAAAGGTGGATCACTATCATCGTCTGTAGTCATGACCCTTACGTACTGTTACGGTTCACAAACAAGACAAGGAGTCAGACGGTATAGTTCACCTTTATTAGAAATAATAATAATAATAATAATAATAATAATGAAAAGCAAATGAGAAAACAGGCAGAGGATGACTGAGAAGCTAAGGACTCTATCAGAAATAGCCTGCTGATGGTCTACCTCAACTGCTGGAGACTAGACCGGAGCCAAATGGAGTCTCAAGGGATATGAGGAATGCTGCATGGAACCTACATTCTCCCGTCATGAGTAACAAGGGAGACTACTGACTCATGACTGCAGTCAGTAGAGCCGGGGTCTGCCCCAAGATGGATGTCTGTAGGGAACAGAGCCACCAAGCAGAGGGAACAGACAGAGCCACTGATCAGCACCAGCCAAGATAGGCAGACAAGGTCAGGTTCATAAACAGAGCGGGTAGTCAGCCAGAGCCACAGGTCTGCACCAGATAGGATGTCCACTAGAAGTAGGCAACACTGGGAGGATAGTTGGACAGAGCCCCAGGTCAGCACCAGAGTGGGTTAGTTGGACACGCCAGGGTCATACACAGAGTGGGTAGTCAGCCAGAGCCGCAGGTCTGCACCAGATAGGATGTCCAGATGAAGAAGGCAACACTGGTGGGATAGTTGGACAGAGCCCCATGTCAGCACCAGAATGGATTAGTCAGACAAGCCAGGGTCATACACAGAGCAGGTAGTCAGCCAGAGCCACAGGTCTGCACCAGACTGGATGTCTCAGACTAGAAGGAGACCACCGAGAGAATAGTCAGACAGAGCCACAGGTCAGCACCAGAATGGATAGTCAGACAAGCCATGTCATACACAGGATACAGGAGCAACAGGAATAATGACTGCACTAAACAACAACATAAGGGTAACAGAGAGGAACCAGTTACCCTTAAAAAGGCAGCCAGGAAGTAGATAGGTGGAGCTCTCTAGTCCCAATAGTATAAGAAAGGACCCTGCGCAATTATCACAGTGCCTGTGATCTGTCTGTCACTCTCATCTGTGGCAGATTGTGATTTGCTCGGTTGGTTTGGCCCGCCCCTTGGTGACCTTTTTATACCTGACGCTTACATCTGTCAGATGCCCTTTCGTGGTGTTTCTGAGCCAGACTTGCTGTTGCTGTGTTCCTGTATCCGGATTCCTGTGTACCGACCTTGGCCTGTTCTGACTACTCTCCTGTGTTCCTGATCGTGTATGACCCGGCTTGTCTGAGAATCCTCTACGTGCTACGACCCGGCCTGTCTGAGAATCTTCTACGTGCTACGACCCGGCTTGTTTGAGAATCCTCTACGTGCTCCAACCCGGCTTGTTTGAGAACCCTCTACGTGCTACGGTCCGGCTGGCTGACTTCCTGCTTCAAGTTCTTCGCGGCTGCCTGGCTTGTTGTCGCCGCCGCAACATTCTGAATCCTGCATTGCTGTGCCAAGCTAGTGTGACCATTACCCTCCTGGGTAACCCATCCATCTGTGCAGAGTTCCTTGCCGACTTGCAGAAGCTGTGCCTCTCGTACCGAGCCTTTACACATTGCAGAGCTAAGCTACCATACCGAGCCTGGGAGATTCAAACGTACCTATTAACCCTTGCACTGCCGCTCCTCACTGACCTTGACTGACCTTGCTAAATATAGAACCGTTACCTTGTAATTCTACTGCTGCTGAGTTGGCCGCTACTTGGACGGCGACTCCCGGTTATATTTGCAGAGTAGTAAATCCCGGTAGGCCGTTTGGGCGTTCTTGGTCTCACGGTTAACGACGGAGGTGTCCGGTGCGGCTATTGGTGGCAAGGTTAGGCTCCAAGCTCTTGCTCAATCTGTAGGTAAATGCCCGCGGGGGCTCTTGGCTCGTGTTGTGCTTACAGTGGTCCCCAGTCATACGCCCGTGGGGGCTAAAACGCCAGCTTCGCATCTCAGGCTAGTCTCGATCACGCCCGTGGGGGCTACATACTCTCGCACTTGCAGGCTCTCTGGTCTATTCACGAACGCCCGTGGGGGCTATCGTGGGTTACTGTGCTGCTATAACTTATATTGGTCACTGAACATCTTCTACTCATCTTCATATGAACTCTGTGCTGTGCACATTTGCTCAGTTTATCTCTACACCACACGGGTGTGCCAAACCCCACAGCTGAGATTGACTAATTGTTTTCATACACCCTTTAGGGTCCTATTCCCTATTCTCTGTACCTATGTTGGGTGCCTTTTGAATATTGTATTAAAGTTATGTGTACTGTGTAATAGCTTGCAATTGTTGCAGTCAACTGTAGAGGGCGATCCTTTGCATTTTATTTCTTTCAATAAAAGATTGATTTATTTTACCTACTGGTCTGAGTGTCAAAACAAACCGTTACAGCAATTCAGCAACCTTGTGCCCGAAAGTGACTATGGTATGACGATGCGTCACTCTCCAAACCTTCCCTGTGTCATTCTGGCAACCACGCACCCGAAAGTGATGCATGGAGCCAATATGCACCAACCCTCAGACCCATCACCGCGTCATCTCGGGGAACGTGTCTGCTTTGCTGGGGGACATGGGCGGCCACTGAATGCGCCCAGCATGCCCAAACCCAGTCCCAGAAGTGACACCTGGGATGTTGCAGCGGTGACATTTATGGCCATACACTACCTGCGTCAACCCACAAGGTGTTGTTGGATATAAGGTAACTGTGACAGGTGCCCAGAGAGCCCTGATCTCAACATCATTGAGTCTGTCTGGGATTACATGAAAAGATAGAAGCAACTGAAGCTGCCTAAATCCACAGAAGAACCGTGGTTAATTCTCTAAGATGTTTGGAACAACCTACCTGCCGAGTTCCTTAACAAACTGTGTACAAGTGTACCTAGAAGAACTGATGCTGCTTTGAAGGCAAAGGGTGGTCACACCAAATATTGATTTGATTTAGATTTTTTTTCTGTTCACTCACTATGCATTTTGTTAACTGATAAAAATAAACTATTAACATGTCCATTTTTGAAAGCATTCTTACCAATTTGTGTATTATATTTTTTTATACATTAGGAATCTTAGGCTGCGAAAGGGAATTTTTGTCTGACCCTACATATTAGCGCTACTCCTGTTTCTTGTATTTTATTCATTGTTTTCAAACCTGCCTAAGACTTTTGCACAGTATATATATATATATATATATATATATATATATATATATATATATATATATATATGAAAAATATTTACTAAATGAGCTATTAAATCAATGCCCCCAGATTTTACAATATTTGTCATAGCAATCTAATTTGATGTAGCAGAGATACTAATTTTTACCCATGATACCTCTCCAAAATATTATGTCTGTTTTCCATTGGGAGGCTACATGAATTCTCACGGCAGGATAGAACAGCATAGAACAGTTAACTTTATATTTATGTATAACAATAATTTTCTTCCCAAGTAGTGATTTCCAAATGTTTCAAGAAATTTTCTTATGAAACAGATTAGATAATAGATTTGAAACTTTACCCCAAACTATGTGAATTTTGGGTCAGCTCCATTAAATAAGATAAAATGAGTCAACTTTCTCACAATTTTGAAAATATACTGTAAGTCAGATTTATCATGAAACATTCTGGAGAGTTTTTGGAACTAAGTATGTTTGTTGATGAATTTTAACCCCTTAACGACCCTTGATGGTCATAGCACGTCACGGGTTGTTTTGACTTAACGACCCATGACGTGCTATGACCGTCATGGAATTCTGGGTTCCCCCCACGGCTGCACACCGTTCAGGAAGACTGGAATCCGAATCGGCAAAAAGAAAATATAATAGTCCGTGGTTCTTTAGTGACCCCAATGTGCCTGCACGGCCGGTTGTTAAGGGGTTAAAGGATTGTTCACATAAATTTAGGTTTAACCTACATTTTGGTATTCTACGCATTATATTTGCCAATAATTCTCCCCAATGTTTTCATTAGTCATATCCTCCCAGATCTGGGTTTGTCTTTTTAAGAGTTAAGAAAACTTTTCTCCTCTTATTATGGGAACAGAAACCTCTAATATTAATTGAACTAAGAATCAAATTCTCCATCCTTATGGTTTGTGGACTTTAACCCCTTGTTGAACAGTAGTGTGTGTGTGATATCATGTCTTTATGCCTACACCCTATTGATTGTATACCACTGAACCTTAGGTACAAGAACAGCAGGTGCTTTTACCAGCTATACTTCATAGTAATGATGTTTTAAGAATTAAAGCATGGGTGTCCAACATGCAGCCCGCCTGACATTTTTAAGCACACATGAACTAGTAGGCCAGTAAGACCTAACCCCCTCCCTGCCAGTACCGAACAGTTAAAGAATAGCTGTGTGTTAAATATTAGTATTGTCACTGACTTGATCAATAAAGAAATCCATATTTTGGAATAGCTGACAGGCTATTATTCACCACCATCATATATAATAATTCTCTAGTATGTTTGTCACGATGCAGTCATGCACAGTAGAGACTGCATGCGTTCAGGCAGTCTCTAATGAGCATGATTGCATCGGGTGAGTGAGACAACACAAGACTGCATCTCGTGGAGCAATGAGGTAGCGTCCTCTTAACCCTTTCAGTGCCAGAGGGACAGGCTTTTACGCTAGTTATCAATAAAAAATAATATTGCGGCCCCCAAACTTATGGCTTTCTGATGATGTGACCCATGACTGAAATAACTTTGATGCCTCTGAATTAAAGCAATTCTGGGGCACATCGACTGAAAAATAGAAGACAAAAAAGTTTAGCTTTTAGCCTCTTGAAAGCTCAAAGTGTAAAAAGTCCCATTTAAATCAAAGGGATTTTTTGTCTCAGAGTATGTAGTTGGTTTCTCCTGAATTATTCCATTTCCGCTCTGTACATCAGCCTCAGTGTGATTTCAGTGTCAATACAAATTGTCCTTGGAAGAGGAGGTAGCCTGATGTATTGGAGGGAGATCCTCGTGTTTTTGCTGACTCCATAATAAAAGGGATGTGAATGTAATCTATCATGAACAGGACACAGCACAATTTGGAAGAAAGTGGAATTATTTGCTGCTGAGTTACCCAGGATCATGATTGAAGTATTTCTGAGTCTGACTTTCCCAGTGAACTTAATACAGAATGCTGTCTTGTGCTGTGTAGCACCAGTACAAATCTGTCCTCAGAGCCTCTTTTGTTAAAGTCCACCCACAGATTCTTGTTGGTATTCTGCGAATATGCATCATAGATTAGCATATATATGGTTACTAAGATAATGTTTTCTCAGTCCCATCAGAGACCCTGCGAGGCAATTCCATGAGCCAATTCCTTCTTTTCTCCTACAGGTTTGTTGGAAAATAAGAGAGAGCCATTGTGTTTCAGTGCAGTCATTGTTCTCTGTCAGACAAAGCTGGCATATTTGTGCAAACCACAGTTGGGTATGTCTGCCATGGCTGACTTCACAGAGGCCACTGGGTAGGTTTACAATATCCCACAGACTTTGCTATGGCCAAATTAATAGAAAAAAAAAAGCCTGCATCACAACAAGTGTTGAGTAGAACTCTGATGCCAAAAACTGAATATGTTAAATTGTTCAGAATATGTATCATAAAGGTTATAAAATGATTAATTTCAGTGGGGGAGTGCTGAGAAATGACAAAGCATTACATTTCTGTGGTAAGTGGGTGTTTAAGCAGGGGTTGTCAAAGTGTGGATCTCAAGCTCTGGTTGGACTACAACTCCCATCATCCTCAGCTGGCCTAAGAAGCCTTTAGTGGGAAGAGTCTGGAGTTCTTAAGTAATGCCTTGAAAATCATGTCTGCTTCCTTGGACCAGTCCACATACAATTGATTCATAAAGGCAATTAGGATTCTCTGCCCAGATTCACCCTTTCAGTTGCATTACCCTCTGGCAATGAAAGGGTTACGGTAAGTGGGGGCAAGAGGATTTGGGAACAGATGGACAAAACCACTGTCCTTTTAAAACTTGGACAGTTGGCAGGTGTATATTTTTATAAGATCTGACTCATTTATAGTAAATGTAGCTTACTTTTAGTAAATCCAAGATTTTCAGTCTTCTGTTTTGGTGCTATAGCCATGAAATCAGCTCTCTGGGCTGTTTTTTTTTGTTTGTTTGTTTGTTTTTAAAGGGCTAGTAATGTTTCACCAAAAAACAGCTCTGATTAATCTTCATAGCATTTGGGCCATGGAGAGTGATATTCAATACTGTCATAGTTGTTGAATGATAAAGTATTCCCTTCCTTCCCCTTTTCTGCTGTAATACTGCTCACTTCAGAGCAGAAAGATTGTCCAGATGGATCTCAGGGAGAGACTTCAGTGAACATAAGGAAAAAACCTGCCCTCCATTGTCAAGGGGGTCAGGGTTTTCTTTATGCTCACATTAAGAAGATTGTCCCTTGCTGTGAGCTGCCTGGTCAAGTGACCAGATTCCACATCTGAGGGGAGATGGCTTACAGTAGGTAAAATGGGCAGGAGGGGGTACTTTATCATTCAATTCAGAGTTGAACTACATCTCTGAAATAACTAAAACAATATCAGTAGAGCTGTACTGTTTCCCTTTAAAATGATAGTAATACTTCGTTTTAACTTTATTTTATTTTGTAGGCATTAAAAAACATGAATAACCATATAAGTCTTATCTCTCAAACTCTTATGGTTTGAGAGATAGTCACAACCAAAGTTTCCTCTCCCACCCCTTTTACCTAGTGTAAGCCATCTCTTCTCAGATCTGGAATCCAGCCCATCCAGTCCTTAGACCAGACAGATAACAGCAGGGGACAATCTTCTTCCTATGAGAACAATGAAAGCCCTGCCCCCCTTGACAAGGTTTTTCAGGTTTTTACCTTATCTTAATTGAAGATTGTCCCTCTCTGCAGTCTGCCTGGGCACCTCACTTCTGATCTGGCTGAACAGTGTTACATCAGTAAAAGGGGCAGGAGGGGGATACTTTGTCATTGAATTACTCTTGAACTACAGAATTGAAATAACACTCTCCAAAGTCCAAATACTATGATGTTTAATTAGAGCTGACTTTATTATGAAATATTACTATCCCTTTAATAGCACATGAATCAGGATAGCAAACAGAGTTGATACTCACATGAAATATTCAACCGGCTACAATCTACAGCAACCAGTGTTAAAGCAAGCGGGGATTTCTGATGCTGGTTCTCCCCGCAACAAAACCACACAAACTTGCATCACAGCCCCCGAAACAAAACCAAACAAACTTTTTAAGTCTGAAATAACACTCTCATTGGCCCAAATACTATGAAGCTGCTTTTTTGTGAAACATTAATATCATTTTAAGTCATTGATGTCTAAATAGTAGCAGAAAAGAGAACTGAGGTACAATCAGAGATTATAAGGTAACTACATACTATGAGGGAATTTGTTTTGACTTCTTACCTCACGATAATATTGTAGTAGTTTGTGCCGGTGAGCGATGGTTTCCAAACTGATTAAATGTCACCTACTGTCTCCATCCAAGATGGCTGTGTTATGTCAGTGATGTCCTTAGAGGGGGTCATTAAACCATCTCAGATAAAAGCTTGTGCCAGTCAATCAGGATGTCATGTTCTTCTCTTTAACCAGTTTCTGCATTGAGTGGTTATGGCAAATCTCAAAAAGAAACAGAGAGAGTTTGTGTATTTGAAAATACAGTTATAAAACATTTCACTGGATAGGAGAACTACAAATGCATTGCAAATATTTTGTGCTTTCTTTAAACCACAAAGGTGCTGAAGAAGTCAAGTTAACAATCCAACGACTTCCTCTATGTATGAAGGAACAATCATTTTTGCACCCATATGCCTATCGAGACTTGATCAGTTAGTGTGGCTTTCATTGTTGAGAAATTCTTGAAAATGTCTTTCTATGATAGTGATATTATGTTGTTCATATCGACCAATTAAAATACTCCATATGGAACGTACATGTTAGTGACATAATTAATAAATGTGGGCCCGAGGTCCAAGAAAATTGTTCCCCCACCCAGAGGAAAATTATCTGTATCTAGCTAGATATTTTGAGAGCCACACACAAATAACAAAAAACTAGAGTTTTATGCTTTATTCCCCCTCCCCACCCTGATATTCCTCAAGGGCATACCGGGAGAGGTTTCCAGTTGCGTAGAACTCTCTGGTCACATCAGAGAAAGTTTTAGCTGGGACTCAATACTCCCCTTTTTGTATGCCAAAGTGTGTAGCCTGCAGCCCTTCAGATATTGTTGGACTGCAACTCCAGTCATCCTCATCCAGCCAGCAATCACCCACTCATCATGTATGCACAAATGCCTACATAGGATTTTTTGGATCCAGAGTTACACAAAGCATAGTCTACATATTGTTATTGTGTGCAGTACTTATTTCATTTATCAGAAACCCAACCCTTTTACCTCCAGGGTTTGCCCTTGTGCCTCCATCCCATTGCATCGTCAGCATCAATATCTCTTCCCTATCAATGCAAACTAGGGGGTAGATTCACTAAGCAGTGGTAAAGAGGTGATAACGTGGAAATGACTTCTCCAGGTTATCACGTCTCCAAATCCTATATAATTATATGGAGCCTAGTCACTAAGATTTCTTGAACTTTGGAGATCTTAGTTAATAGGCTCCATAGAATAACATGGGAACTGGACAAGTGATAAAATGAAGAAGTCATCTCCACATTATCACCTCTATCACTGCTTAGTGAATCTCACCCAAGGAATGCTAATACCATCATATAGTTTGCTATCAAATAAAAAAAGAATACTTACACCACTGAAAATATTTCAAAGTTCCCATACCATGATAGACCTGCTGAGCAGTGAGGAGTAGTGTCTTTGTTCTCATTGTGCTATAGGACTGTACTCTTCAGTGTAAGACATAACAAAGGGTAAAGAGTACAAAGGAAAGTTTCTTCCCATTGCTTCCAATTGTTGGCACTTGCAATGTAATATCAAAGTATGATAACTTTCAAGTGTTCTAGATATAGCGGTAGGCTGATACACAGCAGGAGAGAAGACAGAAGAGAATGCATTAGAGACCTCTTGCATGAATGTGTAAATAATGCAAATGTATTTGCAAGATTTGTTTTAACCCGATGAATGTCAGATTGATGTTCAACACACAACGAAGCAATGTGTTTGACTCCTCTCTGGCATTCAAATGGTTATAGCTTAACCATTGCTGCTGAATAAGTTGGCACTATTTAAGTAAAGAATAATAATAACCCTTTGAGTGCCAAACTGATGTCCAATATATCAATGAAATGTAGTGGATAACACTTTGACAGTCAAAACATTAACACAAATCCCTTCAGTGTTTCTTTGTAAATGTGGGAAATTAAGGTGTTTAATTCTTATTGTTTTGCTATCTGAGCTGGGACATCCCAAAAGGAGACTTGACCCAGCCTGATAAATCAACTCCAGATACTTCACATCCTTTTCTCAGTGTGGCTGTGGTGGGCAGGAGAGTGTGGTAGATGTACGGCCTCCCTTCTACATAGTAGCACAGCTGTCTAGAAGGATACCTGTTGACATGCCGTATGCACTACAGAGTCAGGCCTAACCAGTCAAACTGTCAGCTGTCTAGCAATCCTCTCCATAATTCACCTCACCATTGGGTTATGTGTGAAGGAAACATGGGCTCCCATTTGATTTCAGTTGATTTGAGGTTCATCCAGCTGAATGACCCCCGTTTTACCTCTGGACACCTGTACTTTTCCACCTCTGGTATGATCCCTTATTCTATGACAAATCTCCCTTGTGGTCATTTATTTTCACATCGATTTTAATCAAGGACAGGTTAAACACTGTATTGTTAGATTTATAACTCAAAAATTGCTTAATCTTAAAAGTGCATTGTGAAGCAATATACCAGACAGTTGTCTAGCATCCAAGAGATAAAATCGTCCAATCCATGTACATTTGGAATATGTCCATTCTCAGCTCTTAGTCATCTGAATAGATTATGCTATTAAATAGAACAAACCATCATGAATAAGGTGAAGTTAACCTGTCCATTCCTGGTCTGTATTTCTGTCACTCTCCAAGTTGTTGGTTTATTTATAAAACACTTTGTGAACTGATTCGCAGTAAGGCACAATATAATGCTATGTTGCTGTTGGTCATTGTAAATCAATGATATGGAGAAGTTTTTAAAGGAGAAGTAACACTTTCAAGTAACATCCCCCATTTACTTTACTATCCCCAGAAAACTGTAATAGTCGCTAAGAAATTTGCCCTTCTGTGTTTTTTTTTTAAGTCATCCCTTACTTAGATTGTAAGCTCTATGGTGCAGATCTTTTATCCTAATCTATACTCACGGGGTGCTCCCATTATGATTGTCTATTGTCTATATAACCACTTAAAGGGATAGTAATACTTAATATGTAAACAATATATATTGTAATGTTTATCCCCCTGAGTAAAAAAAGGGTACTCTCACTGCTGAAAGGTGGTTTATTCAAAAGTTATTACAGCTCAAACTTGAATTTTTTAGGTGCAATATCATAGTGGCCTGAAATTTTACAGTGGCGCTGTTGTTGCAACAACAAAGAGTTGGGTGGCACTCCACAATCTCGTCCACAAAACAATCAGGTGGCTACATTTAAAACTTCAAAAAACTTTATTGTATCCTTAAAGGTAAAAAATAAACAAGGGAGGCATAGCTGGCAAGGGAAAGGAAAGATGTTCCGGCTCTCCTAAGTGACCCTTAGTAGCAATCTAATGTGTTTCTCGCTATTACTGCGCTTACTCATAGATAAAAATAAAAGATAAAACACTAATAATATATACTGTTTAAAATCAAATTCAATCAGACACACCTGCCATGGCACCTGGATACAATAAAGTTTTTTGAAGTTTTAGATGTAGTCACCTGATTGTTTTGTGGACGAGATTGTGGAGTGCCACCCAACTCTTTGTTGTTGTATTCTAATTGTGGGAGTGGAGTACCCGACTGAGGACTGAGCACCATAAAGACGTCCGAGAATCGGTGAGTTCCATTTTCCACTCGAGTTATACATTCACATAGTGGGACATGTATTTAACCTGGCATGTAGCAACCGTGTGTCTCTGTATTATATGATTTACACGCTGTTGTTGCACCATCCTATGGATTGCTCTAGTCACAAATTAACTGTGACAACTTGAATGAAAAATCTCTTAGTACTGAGATGGGATTACCATTATTTTACTCAGCAGGAAAAGCCTTAGAGGCCTTAGAATATATTTTATAATGTTTATTGCTACTTTAATTTAACTCTTTGCATGCTAGAGATGGATGCAGTGTATTGCATTGCAGTGCGTTGCATACCTATCTGGCACTGAAAGGGTTAAATTGGGATTCCAACCATCTGGAATCTAGCGAGGTCTCTAACTCATTTTGAAGCAATGTGTAGGAGACCTCTCCAGGATTCAAGGGGTTAAATCCCCATTAAAATCAATGGGATTTTTTGTCCCCCTATGATGAAGTTGGTTTGCACTAGAATTACTCGTCTTTTATTTCCCTGAGAGCGGATGCGTGTCTGTTATTTCAGAAGCTTTCCACTTGACTTCATATGCCAGCTGTGATATCAGCCATTTTCAGGCACATGTAAGAATGCTGAGCTCATCTTTCTATTGTGTGTCGTTATCCTCTATCAGTAATTCCGCTGGGAATAATATGCTCCTTTCCTCTCCTGCCTGATATAGATGTCACAGACAGACAGTCTTCCAGATAACAGCCCTCGCTTTAAGGTGAGGGATCCAGCATCACACTCTTCTACCGACCGCTCCGGATTTTATCAGTGAAAATGATTGCTTTTATCAGACAAGTATTTATTTAGAATACATTTTTTAAAAACCCTAAAATGAATGAAATCTATTTTCTACAAAAACATTGATACTGAAATTGATGGCATTTTTTCTGTCAAATGAAAGAGATTTAAAAGGAGGTTTGTGAACTTTTTTAGGGTTTAGATACTATTGATCTGCCCGCCATCATGTTTTGTTACAATTGCACACTTCTGACATTTAAAGCAGAAATATATTCTGAAAAGGAAAGTGTTGTTTGTAATATAATATTGCTTCTGTAATGCAGATTGGTTTAACTTTGGTCAACACTGTATAAATCACTTTTAACTGATTACCCGGTTACTCTTACAACAACATCATCACCATCACCTAATCATTGTCAGTAGTAGCAGTACTAGTATCATGCATTTATAAAGCTCTGCTGGTCTCATGGAATACCAGGTAAATAAAATGGTTATTTGATACAGCATGACCTGGCTGAAACGCATTCCAAAAACTCTGTCTTGGGTTTTCTCATTTTGATGGCACTCAAAGAGTTAAATTATGATAAGGCTAAATGCCAGGGGTGGACAATTCGCATCTATGCTCAATATGTTTTCAGAGGGTTGTGTATTGTGAGTATCAAGAACAGAGTTACGTCTGATTGCACTCACCACATTACCACCTGTGCAGCTGCTGAGAAAACGTATCAATTCTGGATCTCTCAGCATTGATAGAATGAAACATTGTACCAGAATTGCTTTTGTTATAAAATATATACATTTTCACTGGATGGGAAAGTCAAATGTGCGATTTGTCTATTTTGCATCACTGCTTTATGTCAAAAACCAGCTAGGCCTAAGGATTAGGGATCGGTGAAAATTTCCGCCTCAAACTGAAATTGGTGAAAAATGGAACTTTCCACTTGGCGAAAAATTTCCCGCGAAAAGTCCAGATTTTCTGCTTTTTTTCCGCTTTTTTTCTCCCATTGAAATCAATGGGAACATAGATGTTACACACAACACATTACAAATAATATTTTATTTCCCAAAGGCATAGTATAAAAGGGACATGAGGGTGCCTGTGTTGGTGGGGTATGGGGAAAGAATGAGTTGAACAGGGGATGATTTTTGGGGGGTTGTTTACTGGGATTGGGAGGCACTTAATAAAAAAGAAATCCTAAATAAAATAAATACCATAAGACATGGTATAAAGGGGTCTGAGGAGAGCAGGATCAGTGGGTCTCCTCAGCAACTGCAATGTGCACAGTATGTCTGTGGTAAATAAAATCTGGGGGCACAACTGTATCCAAACACCATGACACCCGAAACCAAGTACTGCCGCTGTCACTGTACCCCTTTTCCACACCCGCTAAGGACACATGACAACTTGCTGACAGTTTAATGGTAATGATGAACCCTCCCTGCCAGAATCCTAGCATATGGAATCTTCTCAGATGCAGCTTGATGACCTGATATCGATTCTCCTCCACCACACTGTCATGGGTGGTCAGAGCACCACACAGTGTGCAATGGGTAGAGATGAACTGCCATATCCTAACATCAAAAGGGTGGCTATCATTTGGCGGCGGAGGTAATGATGAACGAGGGGGATTGTCAGGAGATGTACTTGTTACCCTAGAGGAAGAAGGTGATGTTGATGGCGAGCTAGTTGTTTTGCTCATCATGCTCATCATGGAACTTCCAGTGTCTTTCTGGGTTTCTTTATTCTTCCTCCTCTTGGATATCCACCTTTCTGGAGAGTCAGGGGGTACAGTAACAGTGGTGCTAGATTTCTGTAATGGGTGTATGGCTTTAACATGTTTGACATGTCATGGTGTCTGCGTTTAATGTGTGTTATCAGGGAGGTTGTGCCAAGGTGTGTTCCCTCCTTTCCCCTTCTCACTAACATGTCACAAATTTTGCACTGTACTGTTGTTGATGATGACTGCACTGTGCCTGCCGGAAGAGAATAATAGTCCCACACCCATGACTTCTGGGGGAAAGGATAGGGAACAGGTGGAGAAGAATGGCCTCTTCTTGTCCTTCACATTCCCCTTCACTTTTTAGGGCAGCTGATAATTTTGCTGCTACTGCCTCAGATTTAGCACTGCAACTAGGACCAGGATTATTGCTGGTGCCGGCAAGTAGAACCTGTCCTAGTCCCGCATTACTTGTTTACCCCATTCCCACTGTGTCCACGGTGGTCTGTGGCACACTAGGCTTATCGTCAGAACCCTGCTGCCCTTTCATCTTAGAAATTAGAGCACTTGCAATTTCCGATAATTATAAAAGCTGATTGCTAGTGCTGGTGGTGATGCCCATCCTCATCCCTGTCTCCCATTCCTTCTCAGTTTCTGATAAAAAGGCCATCAACGTCTCTTCCACCCCAGCTTCTCCAACACCCCCACCACCACTAGTCCCTACGTGCTGCTGCTCTATTCCAGACATCTCACTGCTGCTTGGAGGAGGTGACGAGCAATGTGACATAGGGTCCCCTAATGTCACACATGGCATAATTTTCTCCTTCCGCCCCTGAGTACTACAAGAAACACTAGCAGCTAGCAAAGTATTGGTGACAGCAGTGGCAGAAGGTTCAGCAGTGGCAGCAGGTTCAGCACTGGCAGCAGGTTTAGCACTGGCAGAAGGTTTAGCACTGACAGCAGGTTCAACACTAGTGGCAGCACATCTGACAGCAGGTACAACACTAGTGGCTGCAGGTACAGCAATGCTTGCACTGGCAGCAGGGGCAGCACATCTTGCAGCAGGCACAGGCAGCTGACTTGTCCTGCTCTCACTAGTACTACCCTTTTCTCTCTCCCTTCCCATTCCCTTTTCTGCCTTCCTTCCCATTCCCTTTTCTCCCTCCCTTCCCATTAAATTCCCCAAGATCCCTTGGGGTGATTTAGGGGGACTGGACAGCATTGGTACAGTAGTGGTCCCTTCTTCCTCAGACTCAGTGGACACATAATGGTCCTTCCAGCTCCTCTATTGATTATTTTTTACCCTGCTCATAGTGATAGAAGTCACTATGAGCCTCTCCTGCCTCACTTTTTGCAAAATATCACAAGAGAACAGCACAGCATGTCTATCGTGCTCTGTAGCTGCTTCTAATGTCTGTCTTCAGCTAAAACGTCACGTTTTTATAGTGGAAGTGCGAAAACAATGTACATCAATGGGCAGAAACTTTCTAGCCATTGAAAAAATCATGTAAAACACCTCACAGGCTGAATTTGACCCGTGAACCATATTTTGCCCATCTCTGCTATATGGGTATATATTTCCCACATTATCTTTAGTACATCATATAATGAGCATGTTTTTTACCACCTTTTAGAACCTTAAACCCTCAGCGAGATGTGTCCTCTGCACCCCTCTATGTAAAAATGTATGGTGTGAGCATTCAGCGGTCTCTGTGTTCACCACCCAGACACTTGTTGAAGGGAATTGTGCAAAGCACTAATCATTAAACAAAAGCATTAACTGTTACCATATTCATTCACCAAAGTTTTGGCAGAACATTCTCTATAAACAGGGAAAGTTTCAGATGAAGGCCGAAATGTTGGTGAATAAATATATTAACAGTTAATATTTTGGTTTATTGACTAGTGTCCTGTACAGTTCCTTCCAACAAGTGAACCCTTAGCCCCTGATGTAGTTTTGAGAGGTTTGGGTATAAGGGAAGAAGGAGGCCCAGGTCAAGGGAGACAACTTTCTTTTTAGGACTAAGAAGTCACTGGCAACTAGCAAGACCATTGCTGGCAGACAGGGAATAATTGAGTTGGCTGGGCCCCCTAAGCTTCTGGGGCCTCATCTCAGCCTCATCCCTTGTTGACCTGGTAGCTACTCCCTTATATTATGAAAATAATCATGAATTGTGCTAGGCCATTGTAACCCAGGATTATTCAGTAAGACTGACAACTATCTTCAAAGAAATCCTGTGTGAAAGGATGTCTTTGTGATGTGTTGGGAGCCAACCCTTCACAAAGGGATAACAATTCCAAGAATGTCTAAGCATTCCATCACCAGCCAACTCAGAGATTCACTCATCAGAAGCAGACAGTGTCTCCCACCGACTTCTATCAGATAGTTACTAACAGGATTCATTAACCCCCTAAATGCTAGATAGGTGTACAACACATTTCAAAGCAGTGCATTCAATATTTCTTAAGCATTCAATGGGTTAATGTTACAGTTGTGAGTAAAACAATAAAGGGGTTAGCCATTTGCACTGCCAGAGCACTTTCCTACAACACATTGCAAAGCATTGTGGGTATGTGAGGCATGACCCATATGTATGTACAAGTGAATAAAGAGAGGAAAACATCATAACAATGCTCTATTAACCCCTTGGATGCTAATCATATCAAATGCACTGCTCAACAATGTATTGGAGAAATCTCTGTCATTCTATGGGTTAAATTAAGTTAACTGGAAATCTACGCTTTATATACCCTCTACTCAGTCCTCTGGGTGTCAGATGAGTTCTCAACGCATTTCTCTGCAATGATCTCCATACCCCTCTGGCACTCGATTGGTTAAATGAGACCTCTCATGTGCCAACTATACCAAATTTCCAAGAACAACCCCCTGTTAGGCTCCCTGTTCCCTCCCCTGCCAAGGAGTCTCACTGTTACACCACAGGACACGCTAACAGGTCAGGTTTTAATAAAATCCATGCTTGATCGCAAGTAGGTAATCAGTGGATTCATCAGTCAATATATCCATAAAACCTGACCTGTCATCATGTCCAGGGGTATGGAATCGGGAATCATTACTCTATGTGGTCTGTCCTTTTGGATTAACCATTTGAGTGCCATAGAGGTATACAATGCATTGCAATGTGTTGAATACACCTCTGGCACTCAAAGGGTTAATGTGCACAGATGCTAAAGTACTAAGAAGAATTGGAACAAATCTGGGCAAACCATCCACACTACAGGGGACACATAAAAATTCCATTTGATTTCAATAAGACCATTAACCCCTTCAGTGGTAAAGTACAAATGCATTGCTTTGCAATTGACTGTAGATCTCTCCAGCAATCAAGAGCTTAAAATCCATATTTAACCCCTTAAGGAACAATGACGTGCCAGGACCGTCAAGGTGGTCCAGCACTTAAGGACCAGTGACGGTCCTGGCACGGCATGGAGTTCAGGGCTCCCAGCGTGGCTGTATGCCGCTCCAGAAGCCCTGAACCGGAACTTAAAAAAAAAAGCCCTGTGGTCTTCAAATGCTGGCCGCGCTTGTGCGTGCCGGTCCTTAAAGGGTTAAATCAATGGGAAATTGGGGAAATCTTATTTATCCCCATATGATACAGTTCAGTAGTTCTTAACCTTTTTATAGCCAAGGTACCCCTAACAAAGACTGACCAGACCTCACCTTTAACAGGGGACACATAGGAAATAGGCATATTTCAGGAGCGCACTGAAATCAAGGCAGCCCTGAAGTATGCATTTTTCATATGTGTCTCTGGTTAAAGGTGAGGTCTGGTCACCCTACCCTAACACGCATTCTGGAACTTTTGGGGCCTAACATCTTATCAGTCATTTGTCAAGCATGTAATGAAGGGTACAAATCCAGAAATACACAGTTATTTTTAGGTCTCACAATCAGAATAACAAAACATTTTCAATAAATATACATTTGGAACTAAACATTCACATTTGTGTCCAAGTTTTTATAGAAAAGAAGGACACCCTCAGTGGGTATTCACTGCATACCAGGGCCCACGAGAGCAAATGCAGCATTCAGTTAACTTAGAACTTGGGTCTACTGTACAAGCACTGTAATAAGGAAGTGATACCTCCCAATTATATGCTCTCATAATATGAATTCTGGACCTGTATATACTTTCATACATATTCAAATTGTTTATCATTTTTTTTTATTTGAGTACATGTAGTAATTTTTTTATTCAATATTCTCTGTTTATATACATGCATTTGTATGAAATTTGTGAGGATTCTACACATGATTTATATTTCAGAAGTCAGGATAATATATTTTGATATAATCTACCATTATTCATCATCTTTTTTTATACAATAGCCCTGGTACTGGGCGGGAGATTTGGGACACATTGCTCACTCTTTTTATAAATATTTTTATATTACTTTTAGTATATCTCAACATTTATTATTTATTATTTTGTATGTAATACATTTTGTGTAGAGAGGACTTTATTTCAGTATATGTTTATGGTTTTGGACATGGTTTGGGTTGTATGTACTCTTGCTATTACACATTAACTTTTATTTGATTAACCATGTGGTCATCCTTGGAGTTTTACTTTGATATCCAATCATAATGTTCACGTTGTGCACAGGATAATGGTATATAACCATTTAGGCACTCTGGATATAGATTTCCTCTGATGCCTTATCTTTATAATAATGTCTCTTTATGTAGTCACTTTGGAAATGTTTCATTAGGTGTCAGTATTAGACTTGTGTGATTCGGTTCGGCCAGTTTCAGAATTCGGATGAATAAGGCGTATTCGGCATCGTTCGGACCTTCCAAAAGCCAAGGTCCACCCAGAAAAAAAAAATCAGAATCTGAAACGGACCTAATCCGAAATTTCGGTGTAAATTTCGGAAATTCGGATGCCACTTTCCTGCCTGAAACTATTACAGTATTGCTACATACTGCTAAAAATAGACGCCATGGCGCTTTCCTGCCTGAAACTATTACAGTATTGCTACATAATGCTAAAAATAGATCTGGTAAAACAGGTGCTTTACAGTTCATGCAAAGTGAAGATATTAACCACTTAAGGACACAAGAAATGTTGGCATTTTTGTTATGTGTGTGTTCAACCATAATTCCTATCTTTCTCATTTATTGCACAAACACATATTATATACCATTTTTTAAAGGGCAGAAAGGGCTTTCATTTGATGTGACATATACATATATAAATTCTCATTTATTATTAAAAAAAATTAAAAAACTACAAATCAAAAATAAAAACAGTAACAATGTGTTACATTATGGGTGCAGCTTAAGAAAAGTAATTCAAAATAATTGAATTGTCCTGATGGACTCAACTATGAGGCTTGCGTTAGCGCAGCAGGTGAGCTTACATTCAAATGGCCATTGGAGTGAAACTAAAAGCTTCCAATTATTTAAATGTGCATAGGGATTTGGGACAGAATGCAGGTAACTCTGTATTTTGTGCTGACGTATACTATAGCCATTGCTACTGCCGAGGAGTACTGGGAGTTTGAGCGCAGGGCTTTATTTTGTGTGTTTGTTGTATATTCATTTGTATCACACAGCCATGTTACATTTCTGCCACTCTCCCCATACTTGCCTTATTAAAGGTTAATAAGTGTGTAGGGGTTTATAAAATACCTCTCCCTATCTCATTAGAGATTTAATATATTATTTATTTAGTTTTAATGTATTTTTTTTCTTTTTATTTGTTTAATTTAAATTTTTTATTGAATATTTTAAAGTATTTTTTAAATTCGGCCAAATAATTCAGACTATTGCTGGATTTTGCCCGAGTCGAACAGGTCCAGCCCGAAATTCGGATACGTCCGAAATCGAATTTTACTGAAAATTTTTGCCGTGCACAAGTCTAGTCAGTATCACTTTTTACATATTACAGAATATGCATTAGTATCTACACCAGGTTTTAGGATGTTTAATTGTAGATGTGTTCATCTTTGCAACTGCTTATTTGTGCAATTTGGAAGTAAAAAACATTATTTTATATTTATATCACATATTGGACTGTTTTTCTTTCTGTTATGTATATATCAATCCAGTGGTGGATTTTTTGTCTGAGCTGCTGACTGACTCATAGTATTATATTGGTTTCGCCCTGTATAGCGCCACCTTTCATTTGTTGTTTGGTGCTTATAGGAAATATCTTTTGCATATTTAAAGTGGGCCGTTGTCTTGAATTCATATTGCATATCGAAAACACCATTAAAAACTCACTATATTTCATGTTAGCTATAAGACCAGCATAGTGTAGTTCAATGGTCCCCAACCCTCTTGTCAGTCAGGACCTCCAACAGTCCATGTCTTTAGGATGTCCTTGACTGAAAAGAGGTGAGCTAATCAGAGGTCAGGTGAATGTACAAATTCACCAGTAAATCTCTACTGAAGCTAGTTTCTTAGGCCATTGGTTGCACTGCAAAGTATACATTATAGTGTATGAGTGTTGGTGACATACCTGCGGACAATTTTCACCATCATAATGACTTTACTGCCAAGAAGTCCTATATACATGTACCATAGCATGTGTAGGGAAGTGGCACTAAATCATACCATTTCCTCTATTCCTTGTCTAACCCTTTGAGTGCCAGAGGGATATACAACGCAGTTTGTAAAATAAATAATAATAATCATTATAATTAATAAGGTAGAATACAGAGCACTCCGTGCTACAGGGATAGTGTTACATTGTATCACTGTTCTGCTTTCATGGTCGACTGACCACAAAGCTCTATGGAAAGAGAGATCCAGGGAGCTCACTGTTGGGGCATAAACCTACAAATAAAAAGGAGAAATAAAGTAATAAAAAGCGTAGTCAGTTTTAATTTACATGTTATATACTTGCAGACTATGTAATGAAAAATATGAAGTGTTACCATGCCTTTAAAGGGATAGTAATACTTTGTTTTATCTTTATTTTATTTTGTAGGCATTAAAAAAACATGAAGAACGATACAAGTATTATCTCTCAAACCTTTATGGTTTGAGAGATATTCAAAAGCAAAGTTTCCCCTCCCGCCCCTTTTACGTAGTGTAAGCAATCTCTTCTCAGATGTGGAATCCAGTCCATAGACTGGACAGATAACAGAAGGGGACACTCTTATTCCTATGAAAACAATGAAATCCCTCCCCCCCCCCTCCGACAAGTTTTTCAGGTTTTTCCCTTATCTTAATTGAAGATCGTCCCTCTCTGCAGTCTACCTGGGCACCTCTCTTCTGCTCTGGCTGAACAGTGTGACATCAGTAAAAGGGACGGGAGGGGGACACTTTGTCATTGAATTACTCTGGAACTACAACTCTGACAGAATTGAAATAACACTCTCCAAAGTCCAAATACTATGATGATTAATTAGAGCTGCTTTTATTATAACAGCAGGGGACAATCTTCTTTCTATGAGAACAATGAAATCCCTGCCCCCCTTGACAAGTTTTTCAGGTTTTTCCCTTATCTTAATTGAAGATTATCCCTCTCTGCAGTCTACCTGGGCTCCTCCCTTCTGCTCTGGCTGAACAGTGTTACATCAGTAAAAGGGGCGGAAGGGGGATACTTTATCACTGAATTACTCTTGAACTACAACTCTGACAGAATTGAAATAACGCTCTCCAAAGTCCAAATACTATGATGATTAATTAGAGCTGCTTTTATTATGAAACATTACTATCCCTTTAAAATTTCAGTGGTAGAACCAGTTATAAAACCAATGTATGAGTCTTGTATTTGACAGCCAGTCATCTGACTTATAAACATTCTGCGTGGTTCTACTGGCTTATATTTGCTAAGAAGAGGGATCCTATTTATTTGCAGTAATTACTGCTGACCTTTTGAAACGTACATATGGCCCCATTTTAATTTAGTGCCTGGTTAAACATTAGAGTAGAATTCAAAGATAAATAATGAAATCTCTGATTATTATTAGTTTGGCTCCTGATAAAAGTCAGCCTATGAAAATATTTCACATTTGTTTGAAAACACTTTAATTACATTTCTGAAATATATTTTTGAATATGGATGGAAATATAAATTATGCTTATAAGATAAATTATTAGTAGTTTATATATTTGTATTAATTTCTTTATCAGTGAATTGGAAGCACAATCCTCTTCATTGGAAATATGCAAATACATCATGCTGGTGTACATTGGCACAAGATATTTTCACAGGAAAACGGAAAACACAAAAAAGGGGCGTTTTTTTTGTATAAAACAAATTATTGATATTTCCAAATAATCGGATTACTCACCGTTATGAAAGCCCCAGTTGCATTCAGTACAACCGGTTTAGAGAAGCAGGGGATTCATTAACCTGCCCCTGTACGGGCATCCAAAAGTTTCACTTCCACTCCTTTGTCTTGCAAATAATGTAAGCCAATTATTCTTATTCAAAAGATATACTGTATTAATTATATCAAGTAAAAACAATAAAACGTTTACTATTATGATCAGGGCTTAAAATGTGAAGTCCTTTGCTACTAGCCAGACCTGAAAAGTTACTCGCCACTGCAAGCCATAACATACCAACCAGGACTGAATTTCTACTCGCCAGGGCTAAATTTTCACTCGCCATTGGCTAGTGACGAGTGGAAATTTTGAGCCCTGTTATGATACACCAATGCATTTCTGGATCCTAGATCCTTTCTTCTGGCTGTTGGAATCCTATGACATAAAGTCCTAGAATGCATCGCTCACTGTGTGCGTAACCGCACATGCGCAGTGGGGACTCGCAGAACAGGCTGATCCGGAGCAGAGAGCTCTGGAAGGCTGACAGTCTGTCTGTGCTCCCGGCTCCGGGGCAGCAGCGGAGGCGGCTGGGTGACAAACTGCATCTACCCTGAGAGGAGAGGGATCATCATCATTTATTGCACATGCTGAAGCAACCACTAGTGCAATGAAGTTTTGAACTACCACTTTACTCCCATGTCCCTGCACTGCCTCACCTTCCCTCCCCCCTCTTGTGCATTTGCTGGACATTACTCTACTGCTGTGTGTTTTTACTCTCTACAGTACACAACTGATGAAGTGTGATGTTTTGCCTTAGCTCTCAACAAAATTCTCAATGTCGTCTGCTGTCTATCAAGTCTGCCTCAGTCACAGAGCTTATTTGTTTAAGTATTTTTATTATTTGTTTTTATTTTTCTAAGTTGTCCATGCTATCTTATCACAGTTAGTAAAAAAAAAAATTATACGAGTATACTAAAAAATCAACAACTTCTTTCCCCAGACTTCCCCAGCACTGAGACAGAGACATTAAGGCAAGATCAGTAAGAAATTTGGACCCCAGCTGCCTGTGTCTTGCCAGTCAGTCACACCAAATGTTGGGATATTTGGGGGTCAACCTCCTTCCTCCCTTCCTCTCCCCCAGAGTGTCCCCAGACTCCCCTAATACAGGGAATGTTCTACCTAAATGACTCCCTAAACTAAGCTTCAATTCCCCTCTATTTGCCTATCTTCTCTAGCTCAAAATCATTCTGCTCTCTCCTCTCACAAACACAGAATGGCTGCTCTGAGAGCCTGACACTCTTGTATACGGCTGTAGAAAAGCAGAGAAAGGTTTCCTGTGGTGGAGAAAAAACTTCACATTGATTTCAATGCAATGAGCTAGATGAAAAAAAAGTGGGAAACAGCACTTTTCAGAAGAAATTTTCCTCCAACTGGAAAGTGCCATTTTTCACCAATTTTGGGTGAATTTTTGAGGCAAAAGTTTTTGCTCATCCCTACCTGTGGCAAGCATCTTTCAAAGGGGGTTCAGTATTAACCCTTTGAATGCCAGAGGGGTTTGCAACGCATTGCAAAGCAATGCATTGCGTACCCCTCTGGCACTCAAAGGGTTAAAGGGAAATTACAGTACTGTGCAAAAGTCTTAGGCAGGTGTGAAAATAATGCTGTAAATTAAGAATGCTTTCACAAATAGACAAGTTAATAGTTTTTTTTTATGAAATAACAAAATGATAGTGTGTGAACAGAAGAAAATTTGAAATCAAATCAATATCTGGTGTGACCACCCTTTGCCTTCAAAAACAGCATCATTAACAGTTTGTTAAGGAACTTGGCAGGAAGGTTGTTCCAAACATCTTGGAGAACTAACCACAGTTCTGTAGCTTGAGTTGTTGCATTGCCCTTTGAAGGAGAAAAGGCAGGGCTGGATTTGTGTCTCTCAGTAATAGTGTGGAAAGCAAAACACATAAGATAACCTATTTATGATTTTGAGCACTGGGAAAAGTCATTGTGTCCACTTTGATTTTGCTTTAAATAGAGTGTGTATATATAGTACAAATTGTTTTAAACTGCGTCACCTGGTGTCTTGGAATTGGTGCAGACAAATATCACCTTCTAAGCTGGTCAAGTTCAAAGTTACCAATGGTAACTGGACTGTATATTTAAATGAAAAAAGTGGGATGACTCATGCAAAGAGCTGGCAACATCATATTGAGTGGATTGGCCATTATGTAAAGTAGGCAACTAACTAGAGCACTAAATTTTGATGAGTACATCAGCCATGCCGGCCACATATACTGTGCTGAGCTATGGGTGTGGCCAGAGCAATGCCAAAATTCTAACACCTGACACATAGTTTTAACTGCTTTATGGTCAGTTTATTTGTCAGAGTACATACTCTGTTGCTGGCTACTATTTAATCCCTAGGATGCTTGAAAGGACTCCAACATATTTTTTTTATGTAAGGCAACATTTTTAATGAGGTGGGATCATGTGAAACATGGGTTGTGGTCATAATTGGGGCTAAGACCAACTAGTGTTGTGTTACCTAGGGGTGCCTGAGATATAAATTCGGCCCTGGGAGCAGGTGCTTGACAGGTAGAGACAATAAAGCACATGCCATCAGACATTATGATTGAGAGAGTTTGGTCATTGTATTGAGAACTAAAACGAATTCCATCAATTCAAAGAAGACAAACTAAAAACAAATTTCTATCTGCCCTAAAGAGCTTTCAATCCTCTCTGCCCACACTGCTCTAAAGGCTATATATGCCATAATGTTTTGCAGGTTAAAAGCTTTTGTGCCATGTTGGTATGTATCTTAATACAGGTCACGTGTCACCTCTTGTCTTACTGACTTCTCACTCTACAGGTGAAGTAGCTTCCTCTTTTAAGTAAGATCTCCCTCAGCTGTTCTGATCCTGCAGCACTATTCTTCACAGATGGTGCATGGTCTTAAACATGACAGCAACATCTTTCCCAGATATTGATTATCCTAATGTTCCCTCTAGAACCAGTAGATGTTTTCTGAGGGGGTAGCTAAGGGACTTGGACAAATTGTTTGTTTTTAGGCGGTGAGCATAGTTTCTCCTACTCACCACTGACCATTTTACCATCCTGCACTGATCACTGTCCTGATGTTAATCACATCATACAGCACTCCTTGGGTACATACAGCCAATGAAGCAGTATAAGTACCATTCATCTTGTTCACCCTTCCTCAGACAGTCATTTATAGGGTGAGCCACATGCACTTCTGCACTCGCGGGCACAGCCTGTCATGAAACCAGGACAATAATAGGCCATAGTTGCCTGTCTCTGAGCAGGACAATAATAGGCCATAGTTGCCTGTCTCTGAGAGAAGCAGGCCAGTTCAGCTACAGGGTATGTGAGTCACAGATATCCTTGTGGCTCCCCAGTGCTGAAGAAAATTAGGCCTATTTTTTCATTGGGTCCTGGAGATGTGTGTCTATCACCTCCTTGCTAATCTTTCCCTGGTTAAAAACCTCATTTAAATCAATAGGAATGTAATTTTTGTTTACTGAAAATAGCTATTGGCATATGGTTATGTACTTTGCATAAACAGAGAACCCCCCACTACTTTGCTTTAACCCCTTGGATGCTAGAAAGCTCTCCAATGCATTGTTAAGCAATTCACTGAAGAACCCTCCATAATCCAAGGGGTTAACTAGAAATGAGTGGTTTGTTCTGGCTCACTGAGTGATGTTTAGGTCATTCGGTGCCATATATAACAATAACATTAGCTTTGCCTGCCACCGTTTAGTTATTTTTGTTGGACTGCCTTCTCTTTCTTACAACGCTATTGATATCAAGAACATGCTAACAGTTTACTTTGTGTCTACACATAAAGGAATAAAATGTATCAGTGTAATCTCCTACATAAGTGCTAGATACCGAGCTGCCAGCTGGATCAGTTCCATGAGCGTTGCTTCAGGAAAAGATATTTAGAAAAATAGGCCTACATAAAAGTGATTTGGTTTCAATTGGCACTGTTACTAGACAGCATGAGCTGACCTTTCAAGGAAAATATACATGTAATTTATTACCGAGTTATTTATGTTCCTATATTATACAGCCTTGGAAAACAAGTACTTTTTCATACTATCATGACTCTACATTGTAGCTATATTTAGACTTGTTCATGTGTTCAGTCTTTAGGTATGCGGTTAAATTTTCAGGGTCTCCTTGGTTTTTCTTAGAAGAATGTCCCCTAAGGCTTCTGACTATGAGAGATGGAAGTCATCCTCAAAGTCCAAGCATCCTATTTGCTATGCCAGTGAAGTCTGATTACCAAAATTCTAAGGAAAGAAGCTTTGTCCTTCCTGAGTGGGCTGGATGGCTGAAGAAGAAACACTTGTTATGATGCAGTATTTTATGTCTTGGATGGATAATGTGATGCAGGAGACACCAAACAGCTAGCAGTTTGGAAAGCTTTGTAGTTCTTGAAGTATGACATCAGGAACCTGTCAGTAAATATTCATGAAAACAACTCAAAAACTGTTGCATATATCAACAAGCATGGAAACACAAGATCTTTATCTCTGTGCTATCTAGCAAATGGTATTTATCTATGGACAAAAAAGAGACTACTCTTAGATCTATATAAATGGAAGCCTCAATCATACTTTCTGAGCAGAAGGACAGCTTTGTCAGGAGACTGTTAGCTCAAAAGCAAGTAACCAAAAGGGGTTTTTTGCAATGTGATCTTATATAACTTTGTTTTTTAAATCCTACTACATATTTTATTAGAGGACCTCTTCATATGTCCTTGTCAAGAGGATCTGGAAAAACTGCATTTTTATTGATACATTATTTCAGAGTAGGACATTAGCAACCACCTCTAGTGTATATCTCAGGACTTGGAAGACATTTTCCTACTGGTGCAAATCAAAAGGTTTATAGTTCATGAAAGTTTCTATAAATGCTTGAGTCCAAGCACTGAGAGTTTAAATCTAGGCTTTTGCTGCTACATTTTCCAGTTGGAGGATAATCTTAGGTTAAAAGGTTTGCCAAAACTAGTTTAACAGTAAAACCTAACATTTTTAAACCCTGCCTGATTTGGATTTCAATGCATTACTATCCTTCTTAACATACTCTCCTTCTGTGGCCTTTCAAAACTTCCCTCTTCTCTCTCTTTCTCCATCTCTGCTCTCTCTCACCTCATGCTCAAGTCAGTTCTTCTAGATGCTCTTACTTTGGCTAGAGGAACTGGTGAACTTCTAGCTTCCTCCACTAAAGAACTTTATTTCAGATTCTATGATGACAAAATAAAAGTGTGATTGTCTCCAGGTTTCATGCTGAAAGTTTTCTCATCTTTCCATCTGGGCCAAGAAAATGTCCTGCCAGCCTTTGCCTGGACTCTCATGACTCATGGTTCCAATCTTCTTTCCTGGATGTAAAATAATGTGTGCAAATTGATTAGAGAATTCCAACTTTTTTTTCTCCTTCAGGGGTTCAGCCAGAGGTAACAACATCCAAAAACACAATAGCTACATGGATTAAACAAGATATCTGTGAAGCATATCCATGTTTGAAAAAAGATCCTCCTGAGAATCTGAAGGCAGATTCGACCCAAGTGATATTGGCTACTTGGGCAGAGAGGGCAGTTTATAGAGCAAATTTGCAGGTGGTTACATGGTTCAGAGTTCACCCTTCCACAACCTTATCCTACCTTCATTTTAATCCATGGGATCACTACATTACTAGATCACTAACTGACTTTTTACTTTTTTTTCCTGCATAATACTGTTTTCCTTTTAACCACATGAATACTTTAATGTGTTTAACACCCATCCCTCTGACATTCAAGAGTTAAGCAGCATAGTTTGTTTTGTTTTTATAATTTATGAGTTTTAATTAAGTTATTTTAGACATTTGCAAAAAACACAAGCGCAGAGAGTGCCTAATAGTATAATAACATCAAATAACATTTACAACCAAAGAAAAAGTAGCAGTTGCATTAGTCAAAATAGAATTAGCTGATATTCAGGTTTATGGAGAAATTTCCCCATCTCCATTCAGGTTATGTCAGATGTCCGATCCAGAAGAGATTATATAATGGCGGCTCCTAAGTGGTCAGCCCAAACTTTTTGTACAAAACAAAAACACGAGTATAAACAATAAAAAAAACAAAACAATATTATTGGGCCACTTTATTTTCTATTTTAATTGCTTTAATTGTTTATACTTGTGTATTTGTTTTGTACAATAAATTTTGTCCTGACTACTTTGGAGCCACCATTGTTTTAACTCTTCTGGATTGGACATCTGACATGACCCGAATGGAGATGGGGTAATTTCTTTGTAGGCCTGACTGTCAACTAATCTGTGTTGACTAATGAGATTGTAAGTACCTACTTTTTCTTTGGTTGCCAAGGTGTTGAAGTTATTACACTATTGGGCACTCTCTCCTCGTGTGTTTTACTGCTTGGGGAGCGAACAGCCCGTTTTGACAAAGGATTACGGGCTCAATCCAAATGTTGGAGATGGCTGTATTTACTGCCAACGGCATTTTTTCAAGCACGGTAAGCTATTCAAATGCATGTGCTATGAAAAAATACCGGCAAAAAACCATCTGCCGTGTGATAAAGTTGAGGCGTTTTCACCCATAGCAAATGATGAAAACACTGTATATATCAATTCAGATGTCTGGGTTAGCCATGAAAATCTCAAGACTCAAGTTATCGCTGGAAAGTTAAGACCCATTTTTTTTTGTTTTTTTTTTACTTGAGTCCTGTATCGGCTCTTCAAACAGCCGATGTAGAAACCTGAATAAAAAAAGAAGTTAAAAAAAAAAAAAACGTAAGTCCTCAGTGGATGTATTGATATGGGGCCCTAAGTATGAAAAGTATGAAAAATGTTTCAAACGTTAGTAGAATTAACCCTATGAGTTCCAGTGCGGGTAGAATTACCCCACCGACAATCATAGGGTTAACCTGACTAAGTTAAAAAACATCCCATTAAAAGTAATACCATTAATCCTGATGTCCAGTGGAGTCCTCAGCTTCCTGGTCATCATCTGTCCTTCTCTTCAGTCTTCTCTTCTCTTCTTACATTTAACCCCTTGAATGGCAGAGGGGTACCTCTCTGGGCTCAAAGGGTTAAACAATGTATTCACTGCCCAGGAATAAATAAATATGCCTCCATTAAGTGTCTGAACATAAGCCATCATACTCATAAAATGTGCGCCAATAATATTTTTAAGACAAAAATATATATAATAATATAATGCTTACCTTTCTGAATAGTCTCCTCTGCTGTGTGCAGCAGCAGAGGTGACGGCAGCAGAGACAACTCCTTGTGCCACAGGTTTGCCTCCTTCTCCTTCTCGGGCCGATGCCCAATCAGCAATTAGGGAAATCTGGGCAGTCTCTGATCCAATTCCCTCACAACCATTGGCTGAGATGTGCTTACGCACATCCCAACCAATCAGATTCGAGCAACTGTGCTTTAAAATGATTGGCTGGGATGTGTGTAAGCACATCTCAGCCAATGGCTGTGAGGGAATTGGATCAGAGACTGCCCATATATAAAGGCAGTCTCTATTAAAATTCTCTCATTGTGGATCGGGCATCAGCCCGAGAGGGAGAGGGAGGGAAACCAGTGGCACAAGGAGCTGTCACTGCTGCCGCCGCCTCTGCGGTTGTTCACAGCAGCGGAGACTATTCAGAAAGCTAACCATTATATTATTATATATATTTTTGTCTTAAAAATATTATTGGCGCATGTTTTTGAGTATGATGGCTTATATTTAGACACTTAATGATGGCATATTTATTCCTGGGCAGTGAATACATTGTTTAACCCTTTGAGCCCAGAGAGGTACCCCTCTGCCACGCAAGGGGTTAAACGATGTAATAGTTTATGCCTTCTATTAATACATTTTTTTATTTTTACAGCAAGTTAGAAAGAAGACTGAAGTGAAAGGCAGAAGACAGCAGGGAAGAATGAAGGGAAGACTGAAGAGAAGGGCAGAAGGAGAAGGACAGTGGATGATAGGAAAGTGTAACACAGATAAGTTAATGATCAGTGCTTGGCAGTATGTCAGGCACTGACCATTAGCTTTTTTCCTTTGAAGTTCCCAATACTGCCGTAATGGCCACAAGACCATTTTTGGGGCCTAACGTCCGTTGTGCTTTTAGCCGGCAGGACATCTGAATACAGACTTAGACATTCTCTTTTGTCGGTCGGTATCCATTTTGCCCTACCGGCTTTTTTATCGCCAACATTTGGATCAAGTCCTACATTCTTTGAGTATTTGCTGACCTTGGGCAACTTGGTATTCCCAGAAGGTGTTATAGCTGTTTCCTGCATAAGTGGGTGAACAGACACTTATTTTGTGAGTATTAATTTACTGTGATGCATTGGTGGAGGCACACGTTTAGTTGATTTCAATGCAAGGGGCGTTCCCTGTCTTTTTCATTTTTTTTACCATTTTGTGTCCCACTCTACCATATAAATATCTAACGGCTTTACTTACTATAACAAGAGACTGACTGTCTCTTTCCCAGAGAGATCTGATGATGTTGTCAGTGGTGCTCTTTGAGGAAACATAAAGATCACCCTCAAGTACAAAAAGAGATGAGAGGCTTATGTAAGGACCTACCTGCCAACAGGGCAGTTATTGGTGTTTGGTGGTGGTGGGGGTTAGAGCAGGCTCTTGTTGATTCTCATCCTTAAGGAAAGGGGTAGCTAAAGCAAGTTCCCATTTTGGATTATTAATCCCACCTGTTATACAGTTTAATCCATTCCAGGTCAATCTGGCAAAGAGGGGATAAAGTATAAATATACCCCAACTCATATCTATATAATTATAATTGAATATATATAGTTTAAATAACTAAAATGTATAATGAGTAAAATATATATAGTATCAAAACCACTCTACAGCAATATGCATATTGCATTCTATGAGTTTGAGAAGAGAGCTTTTTAACCTTGTGAATGCTAGATAGATCTCTAATGCATTGCTTAATTTATAAATGAACAGCAGCATCTTTTTAACCCCTTAAGGACCGGGAAAATCTGAGGTGAATTGCACTTGAGGACCGGAGCAATTCTGACCTTTTTGACTATGTCATTGATCAACAGTGTTTTTCCTCTAATGCTTTTAGTCCAACCACGTACATTATATACTGTATTTTAAGCACAAATAGGGCTTTCTTTTGATACCACACTTTCATGGATAACCCACCATTTACTTCATTAAAATTAAAGAAAACCTTAAACAAAAACATTTAAAAAACACCATTTTTATTTTTTCTCTTCGGATCATTTGGGCCGCAAAGGGTTACATTTTTATGGCAACTGCATGAAAGGTATGACCAGTCAGTTATATCTACAAAATGGGCAGTTTTAAGTGGGCACTGTCCCCCCAGGTGACAATCCCCATGTCCCTCTTTCCCACCCTATTTTTCCACTTATTGATTGTAAAGCACACTGCCTTTTTCAATCTAAATGCTGGTACATGTGATTGCTCCCACATGTGATCGCTCCCAGTTACTATGTCGCCTGGAGAAAAATGTGGATATGAGAATCTCGCACTGCATGACAACGTGAGATTCTCATGTCATGTACAGAAAGGTTGTTTCACCAATTAAAAAGCAGCCCTGCTTGAAGACAGACTTGATGGCCAACTTTGCTGTGCAAAATTAATTTGAAAATGACTGCCAAGGAAGATGCTATGGGGTGTGGGGACAAGCTTCATTAAGAGGATGAATCTTGAGAAATGCATGCACCTTCCTGACACGGAAGGGGTTAACGCACATATATACAATACGTGGGTTAAATTGTAAGTTATGCCTCTGTAGGAATTAAATAATAGTGTTATTACACAATCTGTCACACTCAGCACAGATCCCTGTCACAAATCGATTTAGAGATCAGTACCTGTATGTGCTCGCGCGGTATTAGGACCCAGAAGCTGCGTCTGCTCGTACACTGAAAGAAAGGCTTCAGAAGAGATGACAGAATGGAACAGAGAGTTCCTAACACAGGCCACAGGACAGGAGCGATAGATCAGGGAAAGTAGTGTCTTACAGATCAGCAGGTGTATAGGAGTGTCTGACAGATCAGCAGGATGATATCGCTGAGCGCTTCCTCAGCTGCAGACAATAGACAGCCAGATGGCAGTACCGCAAAGGGTTAAAACATTACTGCTGCTCTATGGTATCTTCAAGCGGGCTAGCAAGGGTAAATACAATGGGTTGGACTGGCACCTGGCTGTCTGCTCAAGTGCCTTCTGTTGAAAACATGAGACAGGCTGGGTACATCTTTAAAGCTCACTTTTGAATGGTAGCACCATTCAACTGTTTCAGCAGGTTGCATGGCTAAAAAGTGCAACGTGACACTCTCGCAGTGCACAACAGAGCAAGATTGTCACGTTGCATAGCCAATGGGTGCATGCTGCAGATAACTGTATTCTATTTTTTTGTCCTTTTTCCCATCTTCACATCTCTGAATTGAGTTTGTGTCCTTCCCCTGGATCTGAACCTGTTTGTTAATCACATGAAGGCAGCTGGAGCGCCTCTGTGTGCTGCAGATAATACTCTGTTCAGCAGAAGGCACAGGCTAGCAGGCGGCAGAAAGAGGACGGACTATTATCTGCAGCACACGGAGGCGCTCCAGCTGCCTCCATGTGCTTTACAAAAGGGTTCAGAACCAGGGGAAGGACACAAACTGAATTGAGAGATGTGAAGACAGCAAAATGGACAAAAAAAATAAAAGAATACAGTTATCTGCAGCACAAGCCCATTGGCTATGCAACATGACAATCTGACGCTGTCATGCACTGCGAGATTGTCACATTGCACTTTTTAGCCATGCAACCTGCTGAAACAGTTGAACTGCGAGATTGTCATGTCGCACTTTTTAGCAACCTGCTAAAACAGTTGAATGGTCGCACACTCTTCTGCGTGCGACCATTCAAAAGGATACTCGTCGTTTAAAGTATGAGAATCAAGCATGCTGCTTTTTAATTGGTGAAATGACTTTACAATACACGACATGAGAATCTTGCGCTGTCATGCAGTGCGAGATTCTCATGTCAACATTTTTCTCCAGGCAACATGGTAACTTGGTCATTAGGTCGCACACTGTTTCGCAAGACCTTTTAAAAGGATTCTAGGTCGCGTTAGGTCGTAGTTTGGAGTAGGACCTCAAGAAATGTCATAGCATTCTTTATAAATATCAAAATTCACTTTACTCCAGTTTTATAAATCTCCTCCATAAATCCTTATTCATCAAGCTAAAGAGGTGCAATTCTGGAGCAAATCAATTGCGCTATGGAGAGGAAATAAAAAATCTCCAGATTTCCATAGATTTAAACAGAATGCTAGATAGGTCTCCAAAGCACTGTAAAGCATTCAAGGGGTTAATGGTCCCATTTAAGCCAATGAGAGTTTTAGCCCCCCATCATGGTGCAAATGGATTGTTCCAGAATTACACCTCTTTGGCATGATGAATACAGCCCATAATCATTTCTGTATGTCCTTGTATTTATTTGTCTCATTATCCTTTGACTTAGTTGAAGTATATATTATAATAATCTATTCAGAGTCCTTATGACATCAGTTTTCTCTAAAAATATATATATATATATATATATATATATATATATATATATAGTTATATAATATATATATAATATATATATATATATATATAGTTATATAATAATATATATATAACTTCTCTTTAATAATAATTAGTGTAGACAAATGAAGGGCGGTAGGGTAATGAATCAATTTCTTTTGGACAAAATGTTATTCTTTTTAATTTTAAGAGGTTTAGATAGAAGAGACTACCAGATTTTCTGAACCTCCAGCTGTTGAAGACTACAGCTCCCACTATCCCCAACCAGCCATTTTAGTCACCAACAGCTGAAGGTCTGAAGATTGACTGCCCCTCAAGTAGATGCTTCTTAAAAGGGCAGTACAGCTGTGAGCTCTAATAAGCTAAGTTTGTGATATTTTCTGGAGAAATTGAAGAAGTGTATATTTTGCTTTAAGTAGTGTGATAAGGGAGAGTTTAAAAACCAAAAGCCTTGTTTCCCACCCTTTTCAGTTGTATAAGTGGTTGCATTCTGGTGTGGTGGGAATGGTTTTGTTGTTTGCTGGGTTGTAATTGGTGGTTTTTCTGCTATAAAATGCAGAAGGACAGTAAATACTTGAACGTGTGAATTTTGCATGTGTGTATGTGTAGAATTGTGGTAAATGTTGGGAATTTAAATAACAGGGGCATTCAAATACAGAGGATTACACAGGGGAACACATATTTATTAAACCTTATTGTGTAGATATTTATGAGTGGTAGCATGATTGTCTGTTAAACTCAGTGCACAAGCTGCCATATGTTTGCACACCTGTACAACTGTTCCATGGTGCATACACCTCTGTGGCAGATGTGAGCAAGTAACTTCTCTGGAAGCCCAAATGAGAGATGTGGAGAGGCAAATTGCAACACTGAGGGAGACAGCCAATCTTGAGAGGGATCTGCTGACTGAGAAGGAGGCTGTTGTAGGAAGTTCTGGGAGCTGAGACTGCACAAAGAAAGAGCAGGTAGCTAGATGGGTTACAGCTAGACATGGCAAGATGGGGCAGAGGAATAGGAAGAACACTTTTGTGTTTACTGAACCTAACAGATTTGCTGCATTCAATGATGATGTTGGGGATGTTGGTACAGGAATGCTTTTGTTGGAGAGGACTGTTCTCGCTAACAGCTGGGAGAACAGCCACTCTAGCACATATGGGATTCGGGACTCAGGCAGACCTAGACAGATGGTGGTGGTAGGGAATTCTATTTTTAGGAAGACAGACAGGGTAATCTGTCACCAGGATTGCTACAATAGAACAGTTTGCGGTCTCCCAGGTGCTGGGGTACGACATGTGGCAGATTGGGTTGATAAATTGTTAGGAGGAGCTGGGCAATACCTGGGTATCATGGTACATTTTGCTATCAGTGACAACATCAGTGGAAAGTGGAGGTTCATTAAGAAAGATTTCAGGGATTTAGGATATAAGAGTAAGCAGAGGACCTCTAAGGTAGTATTTTTTTAAATACTACCTGTGCCTCACACTAGATCAGAAAGGCATGGGGAGATTAGGGTGTTAAATGCATGGCTAAAGATGTAAGCAGGAGGGGTTTGGGTTTCTAGTACATTGTGAGGTCTTTTCCCTTGGGGGCAATCTTTATAGTTGAGACGGATTGCACCTTAGCAGAAGGGGGGCCACGGTGCTAGGAGATAGGATGGTTCGAGGGTTGGAGGAGACTTTAAACTAGAAAAGGAGGGGGGAGGGTGATGTAATACAGGATGGGGAAGGCAGAATAATTGATTAAATGGTATTAGAGAAGGGCTATGGGGGTGGAATGTGGAATGGGCTAGTTCATCTAATAGGGAGGTGCCAATTTTGCATCCTGATAAAAGGCAAATACATTTTACATAGAATGTAATTTTTCAGAAATGAAAAAAAATAAAACATATGCATGTAAATTCTTGTAGTCTAGCTGACAAGATGTGGGAATTAGAAATGATTTCAGTGTATGAGCAGTACGATCTAATTGATGTGTCTCAAACCTGGTTAGATGATACATATAACTTGGCAGTCAATCTAGAGGGTTATTCGCTTTTTAGGAGAAATAGAATTAATACAAGGGGAGGGGGGTATGCCTATATGTAAAGCATGCTTTAAAACCTCATATAAGAGAAGATATAAATGAAAGGTCCAGAGAAAATATAGAGGCCCTGTGGGTTCAAATATACACTTGGTGCAGACGTAATAAAAAGATGTTCACGTGGATTTGCTACAAGCCACCTAATACTGGGTAGTCTGAGGAAGCCCAACTTTTACTGCAAACGAAAAGGCCTCTATGTCAGGAAATGTTATTATAATGGGAGATTTCAACTACCTTGAAACTGACTGGAGTAATATGACTTCCAGCAAAACAAAGGGGGATCATTTTTTAAGTATGATTAATGACAATTTTATGTCCCAACTAGTAGAGGAGCCAAGAAAACAGGCCTTACTTGATCTAGTGGTTTCAAAAAATTCTGACATGACAAACAGTATATAGGTAAAGGAACATTTAGGCAGTAGTGACCACACTATTGTATCCTTTGAATTTTGTAATGAGAAACCAAATAGCAAGGGTTTAACCAAAACATTGCATTTTAAAAAGGCTAATTTTACAAAGCTAAAATCAGTATTAAAGGATTATCATGGTGCCCGTGCTTCCTCTTGTGACATTCTGGCAGTCTACACTTTGCTTTACTCCTATTGGCCATACTGTGCTTGTCCCGCCCAGTATGGCCTTTATATCCTGGGTTCAGGCACCTCTCTGGTGCCCTTTCATGGTATTCCTGTACCAGTGCTTGTTCCTGTTCTCAGTATTCCCAGTGTATCGACGCGGCCTGCCTGACTACTCTGCATCTCGTCTCCTGCCTGTGAACCGACCCGGACCGCCTGACCATTCTTCTTCTCCTGCTCCTGTGCACCGACCCAGCTTGGCTGACGTTCCTGCTCTGTGTACCGACCCGGCTTGGCTGATGTTCCTGCTCCGAGAATCGACCCGGCTTGGCTGACGTTCCTGCTCTGGCTGCCTCTGTGTCACCTTGGTGACATTCTTGTTGGTTGGGCATTCGTGACGCTCCCGGTTGGTTGCGGACTCAGGGCGAGTTGCTCAGTTGCTCAGTCCGTTCCTGTCACGGCAGTGCTCAGTTGTTTGTCTCCGTTACTGCTACGGCAGTGTGCAAGTGGCCTCGTCTCCGTTACTACTCCTGCAGAGTGCAAGTGGCCTAGTCTCCGTTACTGCTATGGCAGTGTGCAGTGGCCTTGTCTCCGTTACTACTCTTGCAGAGTGCAAGTGGCCTAGTCTCCGTTACTGCTACGGCAGTGTGCAAGTGGCCTCGCCTCCGTTACTGCTCCTGCAGAGTGCAAGTGGCCTAGTCTCCATTACTGCTACAGCAGTGTGCAAGTGGCCTAGTCTCCGTTACTACTCCTGCAGAGTGCAAGTGGCCTAGTCTCCGTATACTGCTACGGCAGTGTGCAAGTGGCCTTGTCTCCGTTACTGCTATGGCAGTGTGCAAGTGGCCTATCTCCGTTTACTGCTATGGCAGAATACTAGTTGCCTGGTCTCTGTTACTGCTATGGCAGTGTTCTATGTTGCTCAGTCTCTGATATTGCTCTGGCAGTTCACGTTTGTCTGCTAACCTATTACTGGGCGTTACTCATCCTTAAGCTCTCTATGAAGTGAGCTCCTTCACAGACCTCTCTTCTCATGGGACTGTTTACACTCGCTGAAGGCCATTAACCCATGCAATACAGTATCACGGTGCCCGTGATTCGTGCTAGACTCTGTCTATCACTTGCTGTAGTTCCTCATTGGCTGTCTCATTTCTCACAGCCTATTTAAACCCAGGTTGGGCACTCCCAGATTGCCCTTTCGTGGTGTTTCTGACATCACTTAACCTGATCTGCCTTGTCAAGCTGTTGGGCCTAGTTACCTGTGTTCCAGTACTCCGTTGTTCCGGTGCTCCTGTGTTCCAGTGTTCCAGTACTTAGTTGTTCCTGTGCTCCTGTGTTCCTGTGTTCCAGATTACTGTTCCTGAGTGTCAGTGGTGTCTGTCTGCAAGTCTCCAGCCGGTTCCGGTCATCTGTCAGGATGGCGGTGCTCACTCCGGTGCACCCTCCTGGATTCTGGCATCTGACTTTCCCTGCTGTCGCTGTGGCGACATTGTTCTCTTTCACTCCGGCGATCCTCACTGTTGGTCCCAGCGTGCGGACGCTGGTTTACTCCATTAATCTGGTTGCTCTCCCATTGTTGGTCCCAGCGTGCGGACGCTGGTTTACTCCATTAACCTGGTTGCGCTCACACTGTTGGTCCCAGTGTGCGGACGCTGGTTTACTCCATTAATCTGGTTGCTCTCACACTGTTGGTCCCAGCGTGCGGACGCTGGTTTACTCCATCAATCTAGTTGCGCTCACTCTGTTGGTCCCAGCGTGCGGACGCTGGTTTACTCCATTAATCTGGTTGCTCTCACACTGTTGGTCCCAGCGTGCGGACGCTGGTTAACTCCATTAACCTGGTTGCGCTCACTGTGGGTCCCAGCGTGCGGACGCTGGTTTACTCCATTAATCTGGTTGCTCTCACACTGTTGGTCCCATTGTGCGGGCGCTGGTTTACTCCATCAATCTAGATGCGCTCACTCTGTTGGTCCTAGCGCGCGGACGCTGGTTTACTCCATTAATCTGGTTGCTCTCTCACTGTTGGTCCCAGCGTGTGGACGCTGGTTTACTCCATTAATCTGGTTGCTCTCACACTGTTGGTCCCAGCGTGCGGATGCTGGTTAACTCCATTAACCTGGTTGCACTCACACTGTTGGTCCCAGCGTGCGGACACTGGTTTACTCCATTGATCTGGTTGCTCTCACTCTGTTGGTCCCAGCGTGCGGACGCTGGTTTGCTCCTTGATTACTCAGATCCTGAGGACAGGTTGCTGTCCAACTCCTTACGCAGTTGTCTGGTATTCTCAGGCTAAAAGACTTCTGCTGAGGGAGATCCTTGTACCTTTCCACACTACTGTCATTGTCACCTGACAGCAAGGTCTCCTCTCTTGGGCTGCCCTGCCCGGTATTGGTAAGGCCGGTAGAACCTAAGTACGTTACCATCCTTCAGGTTGCCTTACCTGGTATAGGCAGGGCCGGTAGAGCCCGTTAACTGCGTTTCCTCAGGCTGCCCTGCCTGGTATTGGTAAGGCCGGTAGAACCTATTCTTGCTGCCACCCTAGGTTGCCTTACCCGGTATTGGCAGGGCCGGTAGATCCTCTAATCAGTACTCCTTGGGCTGCCTTGCCCGGTATTGGTAAGGCCGGTAGAACCGGTACATGTCGTCTCATGGTTTCCTTACCCGGTATAGGCAAGGCCGGTAGAGCCTATCACCATTTACAACTGTCACTCGGTTGCCTTGCCCGGTATTATTGGCAAGGCCATTAGAACCTATATTCTGTCATTTATTGTTGTATTGTTATATATGTATGATACCCTACGGGGACTGCCTTAACTTTTCAATAAAGTTACGTTTTTACCAAACCTTAAGTCTGAGAGTCTTCAAATACCATGACATACAGATACCCTGGGAATACTTTGTATTCTGCCTGACCTGTGTCAGTATATTTTGTTATGGACTCTATGGTTATACTGGACCTGTGTAGGCATATGTATATGTAACCTGTCTTGTGTCTGTATTATTCTGATAAGATACTACAGGACCTGTGAGGGTTATTGTATTACTGTTTTTTCAATAAAACTGTGTTTTATCCTAAACCACTGTGTCTGTGTGTCAAACAAACCGTTACAAGGACCTTCAGTTGGATGTATTCTTCAAAGAGAAAAATGCACAACAATCATGGCATTTGTTTAAAATGCTCTTAGACAAATATATGCCTTAATATATACCAATGGAGAATAAGCGTAAGAGGAGTAAACTGAGACCAATGAGACTTAATAATGAGGTTTTCAGGGAAATTAGATATAAGAAGCAGGCTTTTAAAGTGTTAAGTCAGACTAATTTGCTTGCATTTTACGAAAGGGTAAGTAGTAATCTAGACAAAGGTATTGCTGTTGATGTAGTATACTTTGATTTTGCAAAATCCTTTGATACAGGTTACTGCATAAATTAAAATGCTTTGGTTTGGGAGGTTATATCTGTACATGGATTGAGAACTGGTTAAATGATAGATGGCAGATTGTTGTTCTAAATGGAACCTTTTGAAGTTGGTCTAACGTTGTAAGTAAGGTGCCACAGGGTTCAGTCCTGGGCACAATGCTTTTTACTTTCTTTATTAATGATCTAGAAGTGGGAATTGAAAGTTGAGTCTCAATCTTTGCTAACGACACTAAGCTGTGTAAAGAAAAACATACAGGGCTGGATGTTTTTTCCCTGCAGAAGGATTTAGAGAAACTGAGTGAATGGTCAGAAAAGTGGCAGATGACATTTAATGTACATAAATGTAAGGTTATGCATGTCTGTTGTAGAAACAAACATGCTACATATATACCAAATGAGAAACAGCTTGGGGAATCCTCATTAGAAAAAGATTTAGGAATAGTGATAGACAATAGACTTAATAGCAATGTGCAGAGTCACTCAGCTGCTGCAAGAGCAAATAGGGTAATAGCCTGCATAAAACGAGGCATAGATGCATGGGATGCTAATATAATTCTACCTCTATATAAATCCTTGGTAAGGCCTCATCCTGAATACGGAGTACAGTTTTGGACACAAGTTCTTAAAAAAGACATTGAACTGGAAATAGTGCAGAGACGTGCAACAAATCTGATAAAGGGATTATAGGATCTGAGTTATAAGGAAAGACTAGTCAAACTGTGTTTGTTTACATTAGAGAAGAGACATATAAGGGTTGATCCAGATAACTATCTGACTGCCATTTGGCGTTAGGATAGATTTTTTTTACCCATCTGGGGCTTAATTGTAAACGGCTTCAATGTTTTTTTTTTTTTTTTTGCCTTCCTCTGGATCAACAGGGGTGATTTGGCATGGGCTGGACTTGATGGATGCATGTCTTTTATTAGCCTCATCAACTATGTTACTACTTTATTTACAAGTATTATATATATTCATGTTTAAGCACTTTATTACCCCTTTATGGAACTCTTGATAAATGTTATCATATAAAGAAGAGGCTGGCAGTCTGAATGCCACTACCCCTTTGAGAAAGGAATCCCTTCAAACAACTAGACAACAGAAAAGTTTGTATAGCTCAGTATAGTTACTAGGCTGTTTGGGGTGGTGGGTGCACTTAATGGGTCATGAAGGGGGCATGTTGCCTATGTTCCTGGTTACTATTTTCCTTATATAGAATTAAATTAAAAGGTACTATTGGGACCTATTTCCTTTGTTCCAAATCTATCAGAGAAATTAAGATGAATGCTAATGAGGTGTCCTCCCATTTTCTACCCCTCTTATTAGTTAAAGGGAAACTAGACCCTAGAAATAACTTACCTAGATTGTTGGCCCTACTGCATCAGGTATAACTATCTTTCATTTTTTGCACTATAGCTGCTGTTTCCTTTATATACATACACATGAAAGGTTCATAAGGGTAACTAATGTTTATATTATTTTAAATTGAAAGACTTAGCAGTGGATCTCAACAGAGACTAAAATGGCATATTTAGATATACAGTAAATGACTTCTGTGTGAAGAGCACCTTCTGATATACAAATTAAGAACTACTTATTCCTAAGGAAAAGTTCCATTTACATACAGTGGGAACAGCAGGAGCAATGTGGCTATTTTAATATGCACTTTGCTCTTATGTAGGCAAAAAGTGTTTGCCACCTTGTTTTTTGCCTATAAATCTCCATTTGCTCCTTGAAATCAAAACCCGGAGGGCTAGTACTTTATTTTAATGATGTTCCACTTGGACTAGTCAGCATTGAGCATCAGTCTTTGAAACAAGGATTGAGGAGCAATCTGGAAGACAAATCTAGAAGTGTAGTTCAGTTGCCCAGACAACCCACTTTCACTCTATTACTAGTATGAAATCAGGCAGATACAAGGCTTTAGCACCCCCATTAATGAGATACTTCTACTGTATTACTTATGTCTGTTCCAGGTGTGGACAACTTGCAGTTCCCCATCTATTGTTGAACTACAACTCCCATCATCCTGTGCTGGCCATCAGGCAGCTGATTATGAGGGGAATTGTTGTCAGGCATCGGATGGTACATTTTTGGTTAATTCCTACCTGCAGTCTATACACAGTCAGCTGAAATGAGTTTTAGATACAGAATTAAACAAAACAAATTGTATGCACTATTACTGGATATTTTTATCATGAGTGTTTTTGGGTACTGACTGAGAGGGATAAAACCTGGGATGTGTGAAACGATTCTATGTCACTGCTTCCTGAAAAATATTGCCAAAATGCGACACGTTCTCTGTATGTCAACTGCAAAAACTCTCTCTCAGGCCCTCATTCTCTCTAGACTCGGCTACTGCAACATTCTACTCTCTGGTCTTTCTACCTCTCATCTTTCTCCACTTCAATCTGTTCTCAATGCAGCTGCAAGAATTACCACATTTGCTCCTAGATAACTACCCTCTCATCTCCTCATGAAATCCCTCAATTGGCTACCTATAAACTAATTGCATTTCTTACAAGATTCTCCTCCTATCCTGTAAGTATCTTTGTTCTTCAGCACCCTCTTACATTTCTGCTTTTATCTCTTGTTACAACCCCCCATCACCTACGGTCTTCTCAAGGGTTCAACCTGTCCTCTCCCTACACAACTCGAGCCATCTCTTGGCTACAGTCTTTTTCACTGACTTCCCCTAGACTTTAGAATGCCCTCCCTATCACCATTCACCAATCATCCACACCCATCACTTTCAAGCATCTCCTCAAAACCCACCTGCTCGAGGAGGCATCTCAGTAACAATATCGCCTTGTGCACACTGATAGTAACATCAGAATATTTCTGCAATTCCTTCACTATGCCTTGTACTTGCACTTATGATCCTCCTCCAACTGTCTCTGTAAGGTGTCATGAATTCTAATTAGATTGTAAGCTCCTTGGGGCAGGGTCCATTTCCCAGTGTATGATTTCCTTGCTGCATTTGCCCCCACAAATAATGCAGTGATCGCACATTAGCCTAATGCTTTTAACCCAGTTCAATATTTTTGTATTGTACTATTTCAACTTCTGTAAAGCACTGTGTACATGTATGGTGCTATATAAATATAGATACATACAAGATACATACAATTCATTCACAGCATACTGCCATGAAAAATAAACCAGCTTTGCTTACTTCCAGAAGTCAATAAAACTGGATTATGCATTTGAACAATGTAGGAGAACTTCTTCGTTAGGTTTGTACTTGGCAGGCAGGACAGCAGGACAGCTCTTCCAATGTCTCTCTCACACTTCTCCAGCATGACTCTCCCTTTCACCCACACTTTTTCACTACCATTCTTACATTCCATCTCCCCTCTTCTACTGTTCTCTGTCTCTACTTCTTTCCATCTCTCCCATTTTGTCGTCCAGTTGCCTTAGTCTCTTTAAACCTCCCAGCCCCTCTCTTGTGCTCCACCCACTCTCTCTCCTGCACACCTCAGAATTTCTGCTTCCTCCATCTCTGTCTCCAGAATTCCTGTTACTACCCTTCCTTCTTGTCTACTTCCCATGTCCTGCTCTCCACCTCACACTGTCCATAGGGGAATTGTTTGAATCAATCTGGGTACTTTGAATTGATTTGCAAAATTAATTTCTGATGTTTTGCTCATTTAATTAAAGCCTGGTGTCTTGTTGCCAGCTTGAAGCACTTAACGGTGCTAATCTCAGTACTTGTATTGGTGGAATTGGGCTACATGGTGCAATAATCATGCATTAGCTAGGCCCAAGCCTGAGGTCTTCTGTGAACCTTGAAAATCTCCTGACTTTTATGTTTTGGAAACACATCTCCTGAAATCCAGTTTTTGCTTCTGAATAGTGCATTGTGGTAATATTAAAACAGTTTCCTTCTGTAATATTCCATACTCTTTTGAAGGAAATAAATCTCTCAGGTCTGCGATGACCTTAACCCAGACTTCTAAACGTTCCCTGCCAAACATAAGAACCATGATTTACAAGCTTCATGCATGGTGCACAAATTGTTCCTCATAAAACTTGTTTTCTTGTTTTTTTCCTTCACAATGTTGAAGTAAATTGGATCTGTCCCCTCACAGTAAATCACACTTGTCACCTACACATGTGCATTTCTTTTAACAATTTTGTTTGTTTCATATTTACATGTATTTACTTTACATATTAATCAATTTTAAAAACAAATAGTCAATTGTTGGCATTTCTATCATAATGGTTATTTAGATGCCCTAGCGATTTAGTGTTACCAGATCATCAATAATATAATGGGACTCTTATGAAAAATGCATGTTGCATGGAATCATGGGGGCTTTTGCAGCCTAGTAATAATCAATGCAGCCCACAGCATGCAGTTGTCATGTGTACTTTATTAAAGGGATGATCTGGCAAAATCTATTAAAGTTAACATACTGCCAGGTCACTGAAAGAGGTGGTCCTTATCTGTATCACCTAGCAACAGCACATGAGTGAGACAGTGGAACTGTTTTACTAAGGAATCTGAAGCAAACCAACTGCACTATAAGAGGCAAATAAATATTCTTCAAATGTCCATTGATTTACATGGAGATTTAACTCTCTAACACATTGCTTTTCTCTAGCATTCAATGGATTAACTTTCCCTTCTATCTTACTCATGGGTGTCATAGGGGCTTGGTGGACTGGCTTTGCCCCCCTTGGAAACATTTCTGTAGATGCCCCTGATCTGATTTTGTCTCACCAACTGTAGTATCCGTGGTCTATCTCAGCTCTGAGGTAACAAAAATAAATAAGTAAATAATATATTAAATAAATAAAAGGGAAAAATAAAAAAAAATCCCATGAAAAACAAAAACAAAAAAAGACTCAAAGAGTCCTCACACCTGACTAAAATCTACCCGAATACTGAACCTCCCTCCCCTCTACAATCTATCCAAATGTTGAAACCTCCACCTCTCTACTATCTACCAAAATGTGAACCAAATCCTCTCTACAATCTACTTATGAACATCTCACCTCTCTACAGTCTACCTATTTAAAGGGATAGTAATGTTTCACAATAAAAGCAGCTCCAATTAAACTCTTCATAGTATTTGTGCGACAGAGAGTCTTATTTCAATACTGTCAGAGTTGTAGTTCAAAAGTAATTGAATGATAAAGTATCCACATTCTGCCCCTTTTACGGATGTAGCACTGCTCACCTCAGAGTAGCAAGACTGCCCGGATGGATCACAGAGAGGGACAATCTTCAGTGAGTATAAGGGAAAAACGTGAAAAACCTTTCAAGGGGGGCAGGCTTGTCATTATTCTCACAGTAAGAATATTGTCCCTTGCTGTGAGCTGTCCAGAATCCACATCTGAGGGGAGGTGGTTTACCCTAGGTAAAAGGGGCGGGAGGGGGATACTTTATCATTCAATTACTCTTGAACTACAACTCAGTATTGAAATAACACTCTCCATGGCCCAAATACTGTGAAGATTAATTGGAGCTGCCGATTTTGTGAAATATTACTATCCCTTTAACATCGCAGCTCTCTCCAGTTTACCCAAATGTTGAACCTTCTTCTTCTCCACAATCTACTGAACCATTTGAGTGTCAGAGAGGTACCCAAAGCATTGCGGTAAAGGAATCATGTTCCACATGTGGATGACAAACCTGAAGGTTAAAGGAAAACTAACACCTAAGAATCCAAGGTTGGGTGACTTTAAATACCACGTACTTGTATCTTGCAACATCTTGCTGTATCCAGAAAATATAACCAAATCTTGTTTTATAATGAGTTTGTAAACTGTCCTATTCAGACACAATTTAGATGATTTTATTTTGTGCTGTTTATAATGAGAGATAAGAGGTGAGACAATTAATGTATTGAGATTAGTAGCACCCGCTCTTTCATCAAAAAAGTCTGGTAACTAAAATCAGTCCATTTACAGACAATACAGCACATATCACTTCTGAGACCCCTATCAGGATTTCTGTGATTATGATAGTAACGAGGTCAGGGAGCCCTATAAAGAGCAGAATGTGTACTTCCATAGAGCATATGTAAGATTAGAGTTAGATTTCATAAAGCAAATAGATATTTTTACACATGCTAGCATGGTGTCCTTGTATTTAAGTGTATACAATCCAGTTCATTTTCCACTGGGAATCAATGGAACAGAGTGTATTAACCTTTTGAGTGCCAAAAGGTTGTGCAGCAACCCCACTGGCACTCAAAGGTTTAATATCAAAATCAAGCAAGAATTCCAAGAAACCATTCTGAATAAAAAAGTGACATGACTGAACACAGCAGCGATATTATCCCCTTCATTTCCATGGCAGGTAAACTTTTTATTGCTCACATGTGCAACCCCATTTTTATCAATAAAAAAATAACAAGTATCATGCCAGGCAATAAACACACATCCCCCATGCTCTCTTCATATCATCTTTTATAGAATTCATCTATCTTCTTCTTAAAGGAACACTAACACCTAATGAACTGGGATTATGTACACTTAAAGGGATAGTAATGTTTTCTTATAACTAACACTGCAATACATCTGAGTTATGTCAGTAATGCTGAAATTGCACCATATACTTTGCAATAATATTATAAATTATCCCCCTCATGCCCCTTATACTTATGTCATCCTTAGAGCCTTGGAGATGGAAGTGGATAGCGACACTGGACAGTCTCCTTTCCGTATATGGAAAAACATGGGCAGGGTTTTCCATATACTGAAGAGAGTTAGATTGTGCAATCTCTCTGGTCAAGTGACCGGACTTCAGATCTCAGGGGATGTGGCCTGGCATGCTGCAAAAGGGGTATAAGGGGGATAATTTATAATATTATTGCACTGAATATGGTGCAATTTCAGCATTACTAACGACTCATCAGTTTTATGCACTACAAAGATGAATTGCAGCATTAGTTATAAGAAAACATTACTATCCCTTTAACCCCTTAACGACCCTTGACGGTCATGGTACGTCATGGGTAAAAAGTGCCTGAACGACCCATGGCGTACTATGATCGTCATGGATTTCGCGGCTCCCTGCGCAGCTGCACGCCATTCGGGGAGCCCTGAGTCCAATCGTCAAAAAAAAAAAAAATGCTCTGTGGTCCTTTAGTGACCGCCGCGTTCCTACGTGGCCGGTCGTTAAGGGGTTAAACACCCTGTTTGTTTTCTGAGGTATAAAACTAGTCTTACATATACACTTTGGGTGCTCCGGGTTCCAGTAGAATAGATACCTTGATAGAAGTGATAATGTTTATTGTGTGTAAATGAACTGATATAACATAATAATCTTTCTGTAGCTCCTAGAGGGTTTTGTCATCCCTCCTAGAAGCTGATTGGCTGGGAATACCCACATCCTAGCCAGTTGGAGGCTGTAATCCATTTTGAACAGAGACCGGACATATAAAAGGCCAGTCTTTGTTCAAAATTCCCTCACTGGGTCTCGGGCAACAGCCCTGAATGTATGGAGGGAGGGAAATAGACATTTCTGCCACCGCCTCTAGGTGAGCCAGAGAAGGCAGTGGCAATGTAATATTCTTTAAGCATTGGAAGCACATTTATTTATTGGAAACAACAAATTACTTCTTTATTCAACAACAGAATGGATGAATATTTTTAAAAGATATGTCATACTGCATTTAACCCTTTGAGTGATGGAGGGGTACCCCTCCTGCACTCAAAGGGTTAATTCTGGCATTTTTTTTTTTTTTTTTATATTACCTGCATTGAAGTTTAATTCTATTTTACAGGAAAGAAGACAAAGAAGATAAAATGAAAGAAGATTAGAGAGAACAGAAGATGGAAGATTGACGGAGAAGGTGGACAGTAGCTGACCAGGGTGCTGAAGACTCCACTGGACATCAGGATTACTGGTAAATGTTTATTGTCAATGGCTGTTTTTTGTTAATTCACCGGATTAACCCTGTGAGTGCCAGTGGGGCAACTGAACTGAATTGTACATTTCAGAGTTTTTTTTTTTTCAATGGGCGAAAATGACCTCAAATTTATCGCTCAGTGTGGGTTTTTTTAGCCAATATTTTTTCACAGAACAGGTAATTGAATAGCTTACCATGCTTGAAATAATACCGTTGGTTTTTTTGGGGGGGGGCTTCGGGAGGAATTGAATCAAGCCCTGTATCTTTTTCCAGCATCAAATAGCTTAATAATTACTTTTGTATGGTGTTTAGATTCATAGAGCTAATTAGTTTTATATGATCATGATTTATTATCCAATTTATCTTATTTTCTTCATGTTTTATGTGATTTATTAAATCAAATAATATCTGCTAGATGCTGTCAAAAAGGATTTGAAAAAAGCATAACATTTTGGGCTGAAGCATAAAAATCAATCAAGATAATGTGAAACACCTGCACAGAACATGGCAGTTACATTGTATGACTTAATAAAAATTCCTTACTACACACTGTGTACATGTAACAAACACTGACATTAGAGACCATGACTGGTTATTAGTTAACCAACTGAATACCGCAATACAATGCATTGCACACTACTCTGTTCCTCAATGGGTTAACAGTTTCCCCACTACCTACGTTAGAAGGCTGAACTGGGGTTCTACATATTTATATACTCTGTAGTCTATGCTAGCCTCTATAAAACTTCTCAAATTGTATTCTGAGGCCTAAGAACTAATCTTATTTATTAGAGAGCAGACATTCCTGCCTTTTCCCTGGACTCTCAGGCTCCCATTCACAGTTCTGGATTATCTGTGAATTGACTGAGATAAGATAACAATACAGCTGCAGTGGACACAAATCACAGTGAATTAACTCACTTCAGCTCTTCTTTCTCAATACAAACAGCACTAATAATCTTAAATAAAAGCCCTCTGACCAGGACAGTTTACATATGGATAAAGTTCAGGATTATATTTCAGGGATGTACCATATGAATAAATAACATTTACATATGCTAGCTCAAAGTGATATTAGTTATGATAACCATTTTCATTTTTGAAAATGGGAATTTTGGGAAATGTTATTTTCTACTTATGGTGCTAATGTTATGCTCCAGAACTCCTTCACCTTTCTTTTTTGAGCCGCCTCACTGTGCCTGGATGTAGCTAGTGTTACTTTACCTTTCTTTTCTTCAACAGCCTCACTGTGCCTGGATGTAACTAGTGTTACTTTACCTTTCTTTTCTTCAACAGCCTCACTGTGCCTGGATGTAACTAGTGTTACTTTACCTTTCTTTTCTTCAACAGCCTCACTGTGCCTGGATGTAACTAGTGTTACTTTACCTTTCTTTTCTTCAACAGCCTCACTGTGCCTGGATGTAACTAGTGTTACTTTACCTTTCTTTTCTTCAACAGCCTCACTGTGCCTGGATGTAACTAGTGTTACTTTACCTTTCTTTTCTTCAACAGCCTCACTGTGCCTGGATGTAACTAGTGTTACTTTACCTTTCTTTTCTTCAACAGCCTCACTGTGACTGGATGTAACTAGAGTTACTTTACCTTTCTTTTCTTCAACAGCCTCACTGTGCCTGGATGTAACTAGTGTTACTTTACCTTTCTTTTCTTCTACACTAATGCAACACTGTGCACTGTAGCTAGTGTTACTTTACCTTCCTTTTCTTGAACTGCCTCACTGTGCCTGGATGTAGCTAGTGTTACTTTACCTTTCTTTCCTTCAACAGCCTCACTGTGCATGGATGTAACTAGTGTTACTTTACCTTTCTTTTCTTCTACACTAATGCAACACTGTGCACTGTAGCTAGTGTTACTTTACCTTCCTTTTCTTGAACTGCCTCACTGTGCCTGGATGTAGCTAGTGTTACTTTACCTTCCTTTTCTTGAACTGCCTCACTGTGCCTGGATGTAGCTAGTGTTACTTTACCTTTCTTTTCTTCAACTGCCTCACTGTGCATGGATGTAACTAGTGTTACTTTACCTTTCTTTTCTTCAACAGCCTCACTGTGCATGGATGTAACTAGTGTTACTTTACCTTTCAATTCTTCAGCAGCCTCTCCCAGAGATACTTTACCTTTCTTTTCTTCTACACCAGTGTAAAACTGTACCTGGATATAGCTAGAGTTATTTCACCTTCTACACTAATGCAACACTGTGAATGAATGTAGCTAGAATAGCTTCACCTTTCTTTTCTTTTACACTAATGCAACACTGTGAATGAATGTAGCTAGAATAGCTTCACCTTTCTTTTCTTCTACACTAATGCAACACTGTGAATGAATGTAGCTAGAGTAACTTCACCTTTCTTTTCTTCTACACTAATGCAACACTGTGAATGAATGTAGCTAGAGTAACTTCACCTTTCTTTTCTTCTACACTAATGCAACGCTGTACAAGGATATAGATACATTTACTTGATTTTTCTTTTCTTCAACAGCCTCTTTACTCATGAATATAACTAGAGATACTTTACCTTTCTTTTCTTCTAGACTAATGTAACACTGTGCATGGATGTAGCTACAGTTACTTTACATTTCTTTTCTTCAGCAGCTTCACTGCGTATGGATATAACTAATGTTACTTTACCTCTATTTTCTTCTACACTAATGCAACAGTGTGGATGGATGTAGCTAAAGTTACTTTACTGTTTCTTTGCTCCCACAGGGCAGTGGTTGTTACAAAATCACATAGTTTAGGTTGCTGGCATGATGTAATTCATTATTACAACTGGGAATAAGTACCAACCAGATGGCTATTATAGGAAAACTTTGCTTTGCAATGGGATGAGCACATCTCTGGTCCATAAAAGGTTAATCTAGCCCCTGGGGCTGGATGGCTGTACAAATAAAACATTGCTGCTATATAAAGATAATATCACTTCTAATTGATTTAAAGTTGAAGAATTATACATTTATCAGTGTTGTTAATGATGAAATGCATAATTCTACTAGTGTGCAAAGACATGTATAGATAGATAGATAGATAGATAGATAGATAGATAGATAGATAGAGATAGAGAGAAAGAGAGAGAGAGAAAAAGAGAAAATTGATACATTAAAAGCTCTGCTGCTAGTTTATGATCAAAAGACACAAGGAACAGCCAGACATAACACTGTCTTTTTTACCCTTACATCAGTCATGTAGGAATTCTAACTAGTTAAGTGTCAGAGAGGGGATGAATGCATTGGGCACCTGTAGCTCTTAGTAAATTATAATTGCCAATATTCTATTATGCTATCCTTGGAGAACTACTTCAAAACCAGAGAAAAAAATGCAATCCTCTTTATCAGTGTAAAGGTGCAGATATTTTAGGGCCACAAACTGCATGTTATGGGCACTATTGTTCTGTAAAATCACCAGTAAGTAAATTTTACTGGTAAGGTGTTCTCCCCATAATTCCTGAAGCATATCACATTCATAGGTTGTTAAATTAAAATGGATGTGCTTCATCACCTTACTCACTTGGGTGTTAAGAAATATACATTTATCCCTCACCCATCAATCATGTTGGCTTCCCCCCACATGCTTGAGGAGTCTCTGGGTGCTTTCAAACCCCATTGTATAGGCTTTAGCAAATCATTAACCCATAGTGTACTAGCATGATGTCCATCAAGTTAAGCCCATGCAATATCACCTCTGTTGATTCAGAGGAAGGCAAAAAAGAAACCCATTGAAGCCATTTCCAAATAGCCCCCAAGTGGGTAAAAAATTCCTTCCCGATGGCAGTCAGATATTTCCCTGGATCAACATCCTCTTTGCTTTGAAGCCAACTGTCATAATTCTCTGTTTTGTTCTGTGCTAGATGCGTATCCATTACGTTTTAAAGCAGTTACAGTATCTACAAGCACAGCATCCTGAGGCAAATAATTCCATAACGTTACTGCCTTCACTGTAAAAAAATCCATTCCTTTATTTTAATTGAAATCACCTTCCCTCTAGTCTTAATGGGTGATTTTATTATCTCTTTAAATAAATAGTTCCTTAGAGAGTTATTTGTACTGACCTCAAAAATATATCATATCCAGGGCAGGATTTGTCAAGAGGCCGACTAGGCAGTGGCCTAGGGTGCCCAATTTTCAGGGGCGCCCGGCAGTGGCCCAGTCATGCCCCTTTTTTTCATTTATATTTTTTTTTGGTGCTGCGCTAGTTTGTACAAAGGGTCCTGCCGCTCTGTCCTTTGAAAACTAGACTGCAATGATGGCAGTGACTAAGTCACTTAACCTGGTGGTGCCCTTGCCTCTTGCACCACCCAGCCTGCCCCCGTGCACTGACTCTATTGCTTCACTGTGTTGTGGCTGGGTGGAAGCTATGTCACATGACTGGGCGTCATGTAATGTTGTGATGTTATGCACTACAGTACAGCGTAGGCTGGCTAAGGGCAGAGGCTGAACCAGCTATGCACAGTCTGCACCTAGAATTTTCAGTGTGTGCGCGTAGCTGGGTGTTGGATGGACAGGACATGTGGTGGTGTCTCAAGGGCGGAAATTGGATAGGGAAGAGCAGAGAGACAAGAATTTAATCAGTCAGGCATGTATAATATAAAATGTATTTATTTACTTCATTTATGTGCTTCACTGCTGCTGCTGGTATAACAAATATGCTCTTTATGCCTGGTCTAGGCAAACTCAGTGTTACAGACTTCGCTTGATTGAGATTGACTCCACAAAACTTTATTGAGGTCAAAGTGATCAACAGCAAGGAATGTGAGTCACTCACTGTATGTGGCTTTATTTATGGTGATGATTGTGCTATATACACATAATAAGAGATAAACATGTTTCTCTGATACCCATACATTAGTTTGGTAAGAAAATAAAATACTTGCCTTAATATATGCCCATCATGTACACATACATATGTCATCTATAGAAAAACTAAGACATACATGAGATGTTTCATATTATGATGATAATGAGCCATGATTGTATATTTTAACAGATTTAAGGCATTCAGGAGTGCAGTCAGTATTTCTTGCATACAGATCAAATTGTCCTTAGCTTTAGATTCACTCTGAATGCAAAAATATTTGTTGCTCATTAATGCTTATTTTTTTAAATACTTGTATGTAGGCTGTGTGCTGTCATGGCGTGACTGAAGCTTGTGCTTGTCTTAGATGTATGAACATCAGTAATTAGTCAATGGTGAATTCGGTTTGCAGTCCTACAAAATATCAGTCTTAGTGAATCAGTTGGAATGTATATGGTCTAACCAATCAGCTTTGACATTCATCCATGGGTACATATGTTATTCAGGATAGATTTGCACAACAGGTTGAGACATGCATTGTTCTAGACTGATAAATCCTGTTGATCTGACTGTCAGCTCTATGTGTTTCACTGGTTGAATATCATGCTTCATCAGAACATTCCTCTTCTACAATGTATCATAAATTGCCATAATTAAGACTTGATAGAGCCTCTCCATTGTAATGTGCTTTGCAACACACTGGAGATCTGTGATCTCTCTGCACGAAAAATGGGTATGACCACAAGAGGGTCTGGTTATGGAGGAGTGAGGCTAAGTGAGGGGTGTGGTTAGGGGTGGGGCAAAGGCACCAGAGGGTGTTGTGCTTAGGGGCACCTGAGATGTAAATCTGGCCCTGATCATATCATCATATAACCTATTTGTTTAACTTCTTGTATGCTACAGTTATCCTCAACATATTTGAAGGGTTAACTTTAAGGTGTTATCTGTATTATAAATTAACTGACTCTCCAGATGATCGTAAAGAACACACTCCCACATGTATTATTTTATAATATCCCCTATTTTAGGCTATAAATATATTGCAGGTACCCAAGGAATAATGAAGGTGGTGCAATAAGAAAAACTGGGGCAATTCTGGAGAAACCATATAAACATTCCAAAAATACCTGTTTATTTAATCAACAATTTTAACCCCTTTACTGATAGAGAGGTCTGTAATGCATTGTGAAGCAATGTGTGGAGACCTTGCTATTGTTCCAGGGGTTGAAATCCCCATTGGAACCAGTAGGAATTGTTATTAGTCTGCTATAACGCAGTTGCTTTGTTCCAGAATTACACTAGGGGGAGGTGCACTAAGGTGTGATAAAGAGGTGATAAAGTGGAAATAATTTTTCCAGTGAGGTCAAGGAGGTTATGCACAAAGGGGTGATAAAGAGAGATAAAGTAGAAATGACTTCTCCAGCAGCGATGGTGCTACAATGTAAGCAGAATAAGCAGCTGCTTAGCCCCCCAACTTAGTTAAAGGGCCACAGAGTGCTTATTCAGTAGCACACACCGCGTGTAAACAAAACCAAATGTCAATGTGTTATTAGAAATACTGATGTGGGATAAAAGGGGGGACCCTTGTGCAATTTTTGCTTACGGTCCCCAAAAACCTAGAGCTGCCCATGTTCTCCAATGTGATAAACTCTCCAAGTCCGATGTTATTCTACGAAGTCTACGCACTAGTGAGAACTCTCAGGTTGGAGAAATCTTAGTGCATTGGTTCCATAGAATAACATAGGACTTAGTGAGTTTATACTGGAGAAGTCATCGCTCCTTTATCACCTGTTTATTACATCTTAGTTCACCCAAAAATTCTTCTGTTTTTATGTTATTCTATGCAACCAATGCAGTAAGATCTCTTAAGCATGAGATCAATACTATTCCCACTGGTAAAACAGTTGGTAAACCCACTTTTGTACTGAAGCTATCCTATAACTGGCCTGGTGCATGGAGCATCAAGTGTTAGTGGTCAGAATCCATGTTGTGGCCAAATGCTGGTTGCAGATTTTTGTTCCACACCTCATACTAAATAGCATCAGTTGTGGGAACATCAAAGGAAAATAGCCAACTCTTTTTATCTGACACAGTGTCAAACAACGAGATTGAGCTCAAAACACAGTCACCCTCCACCCACCTCCTAAAACACTAACCCTACACTATCCATAACATGACAGTTAAACAATACTACCTCTAACACCCAGAACTGTAACACTTACCTGTCATCCACTGTCCGTCTTCTTCTTTAATCTTCTATCTTCTTTCTTCATTTTTCTGTAATCTTACTTCTACTTTCTTCTCTTCTTCATTCAAATCTGTAGTTCAAAATAAAAAATAAAAAAAATTAAATGCAAGATTCAAGAAAAAAATGCCCCAAAGATATGACTTACTTAACCCTCTGAGTGCATGGAGGGGTACCGCTCTGGCACTCAAAGGAATAAATGTAGTCTGGCATATCAGGTATAAATAATATGCAGCCATTGTCTTCCATAAGAATGATTAAGGCTTTTATACTAGCTTTTATATGGCTAATCTCTGTTCAAAATGGTTTCCAGCCTACAATTGGTACTTTCCAGCCAATCAGCTCCTAGGGGGTTTTGCCATGCGTTAGGGACTCTGCGCCCACTTTAGATGGCAGTTTTTTCTCTAAAAAAGTGTAGGCCTTAATGTGCATTGAAGGCACTGTATATAATAACAAATTACTTTTTTACTGTGTCCAACGGGTGCTAATTTTGCTCCTGTTGGACAGTTTTACATAGCGGTGGTTTTTGACAGCACAGTTAATAGAATACCAAACTGTGCTTACAAATCCACCATTGCCAGTGTTTTATTTTAAAGTGAGTGATAGAATAGAATCCTTAGTGTGCAGGCTCTATAGAATGACACAGGAATTAGAGAATTGATACCTCTTTATTACATCTTAGTGCATAGGCTCTATAGACCAAAATAGGAACGGAGGGCTTATGCGATAATGTGTGATAAAGAGATTATACAGGGGAGATGACTTCTCCAGTGTTAAAACATCTCTGAGTCCTATGTTATTATATGGAGCCTATGTGCTAAGATCACTCAAGTGATCAACCTCTTAGAGCATCATCCCCCTGGAGAAGTGATATCACTGGAGAAGGCATTGCCTATTATCTCTTTATCATGCCTTAGTGCATCTCCTCCCTAGAGTAGTGATATCACTGGAGAATTTATCATGGTGTCATAATCTCTTTATCACACCTTAGCTCATTTCCACCCTGGAGTAGTGATCACATCTTCATCATCTCTTTATCACACCATAGTGCTACTCCACCATGGAGTAGTGATATCATTGGAGAAGTTATCTCCTCTTCATCATCTCTTTAGCACATCTTAGTGCATCTACCCCAGAGTAATGATATCACTGGGGAAGTTATTGCCTTTTCATCATCTCTTTATCACACGTTAATGCATCTCCCCCTGGAGTACCAATATCACTGGAGAAGTTATCACCTCTTTATCATCTCGTTATCACACCTTAGTGCACAGGCTCCATAGAATAACATAGAAGTTGGAAAACCGATCTCAATGAATATGCTATCTCCTCTTTATCACACCTTAGTGCACAGGCACAACAGAATAACATAGGAGTCGGAGAATTGATCTCACTGAATATGCTATCTCCTCTTCATCACCTCTTGATTATACCTTAGTACGTATTATATCTGCCACAACGGGCCTTATGTACAAATGGAAAGTGGATGCATCCTGGGGCAAACCAACTGCAGAATGAGACTGAAATAGAAAATTTCCCAAATTCCAGTTGATTTAAATAGGACTTTTAACACTTTGAATGCTAGTTTGCTCTTGCATGCAATGCAAAGCAGTACATTGGACACCTCTCTAGATTCACAAGGATAAAAGCCCCATTTAAACCAATGATCATTTTTTCACTCCCTACGATGCAGTTGGTTCTCCATGCGTTACACCACTTTATTTTTGTACATAAGGCTCATTGTGAGCCTATGGTGACTTTGCTGACCATTGTTTGTGTTTGTGAATTGAATCAATGATCCTAAAGGAAACCAGCTGAGGTAAAGACAAGAAATAAGCATTTTGGCCGCCTCCCCTTAGATGTGGAATCTGGTCATGGGACCGGAAGGATTCAGTGAGGGACAATCTTCGCACAGTAAGTATAAAGTAGGGTGACCAGACCTCACTTTTAACCAGGGACACGTAGGAAATAGGCATATTTCAGGACTACACTGAAATCAACTCAGCCCTGCAGCATGTATTTTTCATATATGTTCCCAGTTAAAGATGAGGTCTAGTCACCCTAGAATAAAGGAAAACCCTTCTACCATTGACAAAGGAGGGCAGATTTTTTCTTTTGCTAACTGAATATTGTCCCTCGCCACTCTCCATCCGGACCAGACAGAGAGGCAGCGTGGCACAGGGAAAGGGTGGATCTCTTCCTCTTGAATAGTGTTTGAAGTACAAATTTGTAAGTAACTATTTATAGTGCAACATGTTAAATAAAATTTAACGAATACTTGGAGCTAAAGTTTATTGGAGGTATTATTATCCCTTTAAGTGGGGCTTTATACCTCTTGAATGCTAGAAAGGTTTCCAACACATTGTGAAGGGGTAAAAGAAACAAAAAGCTATTTACGTAAATGAGCATTTTGGGAACTTGTATATGTTCCCTATTGATTAATTGATTTGATCCAGAATTACACCACTGTACCTTTATATCTAAGGATTCACCCTTCCGGACTAAACACGGTTATTCTTCTTGCCTTTTATTGATAAGATCCTCGCTCTGAATTACACTAATGCACAGAGTGACAGAATACAAGTAATGCTAGTTGATTGCCTTTTTCGTAGCGGTTCCATTTTGGCGAGGAGAGGCAAGCTATTTTTATTCCTGCTTCCTTTTCTGAATGTGTGGGAGTTAGGTCCCATATATATTGATCAATAAAATGCACTTTTCTAAGATGACACATTCATTCTTCATTTATGATCTGCTGAAAACAGTAAAATTAATCTTAAAAATTGCAAATTGAATATGACATTGAGGCCTCATTCTATATTCACTGACAGCAGCCAAAGCTATTTACAGGTTACTTAATACAAATAGGTGTCACCATAGCCATTGTAAGCCACTTCTCGACCCTTAGCAAAATATTAAGTAATTGATTCCCTTAACCCCTTGGATGCTGAAGAGGTCTCCAAGGCATTGCATTCAAAGGAAAATGCCCCCAGCTACCATCAATTTAAATGGAGTGTTTAACCCCTTGAATGCCAGAGACCTCTATAGCATTCAAAGGATTAAATGTCATATTTAAATTGATGGAAATTTTAGTTTCTCCTCTATGGTGGAATTGGTTTACAATTACCCTGGTTCATCTTACTTCATCAGCCTCACTGAGTTTTCACACACAACTTCACTCAATGTTAAGTTTTAACACCTGGCTTCACACATTGAGAAGATTGTATTGTGCTCCACAGTTTACTGGGGAGATTGAAATTCAGAGGGTTCCAGACTGTGTTGTATGACGGTCAGAGTTTCCCCTTGATTGCTGATACTCAGCAACTGCTTGCTCTGTCCTGTTGTTAAAACAACCCTGTGTGTTACTGACCTTTAATCCTTTGAGTGCCAGAGGGGAACGCAAAGCATTACATTGTGTGCCAAAGGGTTAACATACTATGTACTCTCTCACCAGTAAATGGATTGAATGCTTTTGGAACTATGGAAGAATTAGTAAAAATGGTGATAGGATTGCAGTAACTTATCCTATATTATAATATGCTAAGGATGTTTGTCAGAAGCCGTCATGTGCAGTAGAGATGGCTGTGCACGCCGCAGTCATGCTCAGTACAGACTGCCCGCACTGTGGCTGATACAGAATGGGGCGCTCCGAATTCAGACTGGAGTCTTCTCTGTGCACCTTCCTGCAACCACTTGGACCCAGGAAGGTGTGCAGAGATGACTCCGGTCTGAATTCTGAGTGCCCTGCTCAGGATCAGCCGCAGCGCGTTTGGGCAGTCTGTACTACGTATGACTACAGCGCTGCCAGTGTTGGCCCATGTACATGGGCTTTAAAACTAGTATAATACATTCAATTTGTTGCTCTTAACCCTTTACATGTTAAACACGTTTCCAACTCATTGCATTACAGACATCCCTAGCATACAAGGGGTTTAATAGGTATATAAATGATTAATGAATTAAAGGGGCTTTATGGATACAATATAATCTATAAAACTGCTGAATGAAGGAAATCTACCTACATTAGTGATTAATTTGTTAAGATAATTAAGAGTCACATTTTCTAGGCAAAAGTTCCCCTTTAAGAAAATGTGTATTTGCCCTAGAATGGAGATCAAGAACAGAGGTTCTCAACCCGTGCCCTCAGTGGACACGAACAGGCCAGGACTTGAGAATTTCCCTGCTACAGCACAGGTGTGTTGATCAGGGGCTTGTTCAAATTGGTTAACTCACCTGTGTCTTAACAAGGAAATCCAGGTCTGTTAGTGGCCACTGAGGGCGTGGGTTGAGAACCACTGATCTAGGGCTGGATTCTATTGCAGGTGCTAATTTTGTCACTGCATTTATCTCCAGGTTTCCCCATAGACTTCAATAGGAAAATGTTTGATACAAAGGGTGTTAACATTTAGCACCTGAAATCGAATCCAGCCCCTAGAATGTTGTTTTCTTTACAATGAATCGGAAATTCTTCAGATGTATTTGACATTCTATGGTAGACAGTGGAACCCCCATTAACTGATTTAACCTTTTCATTGTCAGAGGTGATGTACAGCACTCATGGCCCTGATTTGCATTCCTATGAGTTCAAGTAGAACTACCACCCTATATAAAGTCGCCCCTCCAATAATTAGACATATGGTGACTAGCTTCTTAATACTGCTATTATCTCACACTAGTACCCGGTTCTGAAGTAATCCTTTTTCTTCTTGCTTTAGACCCGTCTGCGCTGTCATTCCCTTCCGGTGCCTTAAGGCACAGTACAGTGCCTCCTAGAGGAGACCGGGAAGGACAGCGCAGGCCTGCAGATGTCTCTAAGCATAGATGTCTGTGTGCAAGCCTGGCTTCCGGTCTTATAAGAATAAGGATTACTTCAGAACCAGGTACTTGTGTGAGATAATAACACTATTAAGAAGCTAGTCACCATATGCCCAATTATTGGGGGGGGGGCTTTATATAGGTTGGTAGTTCCACTTTAAATATTTTTTTGTCATGCCAAAGATGGGTTGATGAAACACAGGGAAACTGAAGCTGGGTGGTCATTTATGAAAAGAAAGGGTTAATAAAATAACCTATAAAATCCATTCTTCAAATGCATCAACTGTTTCCACTAAATCAAACTAGATAGCATTACATTCATTACTGATTTTTGCCCAGAGCAACCAAAACAAGAATATATTAATTTCTGTTGTGCCCGTAGCTGACCATTATAATCTGACTTTTTGCCTGCTATTAAGAAGAGAATGGTTGAGCTGGACAAGGCAATTCAGGGAAATATAAATTGCCGAATTATAATAAGCAGACACCGGTTTTAAGCATGATCTATGTTTTAGTGAAAATTCATTACAATAAGTCCTACAGTAGAGCATTCTTCAATGCATTTTTCATGTCTGCATACCAGGATATATATATAAAACGATCATAATCATACACCTTTGGGGCAATGCTGAACACCAGCTGTTTCACTGATGATTTATAGGTTGCCATGCTGAAGGTTAATAATCAGGAGAAACAGGTCACAATATGCAATATATTTATGTCAGGTTAGAAGTTCAGTCTAGGAGATACCACGCTAGTTAGAAAAGCACACACACTGTTTTAATTACCAGCTTCATCTCTGCAATTTCATCTTCATCAAGTAAAAAGAACTGAGTTCAAACATCCTTGTTTTAATAATATATGGATTAGGGAAACTATGAAAGGAAGGTGAGGAGAGTGTGTGTGTGTCTTCGTGTGTGTATTGTGCATGTGATTGTAGGTGCGTGTGTGTGTTTTGTATCCCTGGAAATTCTCAGGGTCTTGACTCGTATCTTAGGGTCCTGGGGGGAGGGTAACTTTCACAGTGTGAGAGAATCCAGTGTTCTCCTTTTTTTTTGTATGTGTGGTGTATTTGCGTGTTTGTGTATGTTTGTGTGTGTGGTGTTTTTGTGTATATACATTTGAGTGTGTTTATTGTGTATGTGTGTCTGTGAGTAGTGTATGTGCATATTGTGTATGTGTACTTTGGGTGTGTATGTTCTAGTATTTATGTGTATTGTGTATGAATATATTATGTGTGTTATGTGTGTGTGTGTGTGTGTGTGTATTTTGGGTTTCCATGTGTCTATGTATGTGTAAGTATAGGGTGTGAGAATATATTTTGTATGTGTGTGTGTGTGCATGAGAGAAAGAGTATTGTGTGTGCGTGTCTGGTGTATGTGGATATTTTGTATGTGTGTATTGTGTGTGTGTATTGGGAGTATATGTGTGTGTATATGTGAATGTGTGTGCATTTGTATGTGTTTTGTGTATATATGTGTATATATATATGTATATATAAATATTGTGTGTTTGTTTTGTTATATGTGTTCTGTGTGTGTATTATGTATGTATAGTGTATTTGTGTATCTATCTATCTATCTATCTATCTATCTATCTATCTATCTATCTATATCTATATATATATATATATATGTGTGTGTGTGTGTGTGTGTGTTGTGTTGTATGTGTGTGTGTATTGTAAGTGTGTGTGAGTGTCACCAATGCCTCTCCTGCACTAATGTAGTTGGAACACCCATTAAAATTAGTAGGGATTTGGGGAATTCTGTGCATGTGTTGCTGATGATAAAATGGTGGTGTAAGTGAACCTGGTTGCAGCTTGTGATATGGAGAGGGGAGAAGGAATTTTGTAAGGGATGGGAAGCAAAAGGGTGAGGAGAGATTGGTCAGATGAGAGCTACAGAGGTAACCAATAGGCTTGGGAACAGGATAAGAAACTGGCCAATAGCACATATGTCATCATCATATGAATGTGATTTCTTCAGTCCAGAGGCTTTGGTAACTAATGGCTGAGAGGACTAGAGCCCCAGGTCTTATGCTTAACCCTTGAATGGCAGAGCAGTATCTGATGCATTGCAATACTATCTGTTGGATACCTCTCTGGCAGCCAAAGGGTTAATTCCCTGGGTGTTGTTGCAAGCTTGTGGCATGTAAGGATGCTAATCTCCCTACGAGTGATGATGCAATTGAACTACATGGTGCACAGATATGCATTACACTGGTCAATTCTCCAGGTCTTTTGGGAACATAGCAACTACCCTTTCAGTGTTATGCACCCCCCTCGAGCAAAGAAAGGGTTAAAGAAGAATTATGCCATAGGAATTATCGGTTCCTATTTTGTGTAACAGAAGGGTTTACCTAGGTAAGGGCTAGATTTAAAGGCAGGTGTTAGTAAAAAAAACTCTAACGGGTGCTTTAACGTGTTGTAAGCCATTTAAAGGTCCGTCTTAAGAACAGCTAACTGCAGTTCACAAATCCTAATGGCTGAAAGACTGACGTGCATTGGGACGCATGGAACAAGATTCCCCAGTGCCATTTAAAGGCTTGCGGTACTGTTAACGGCTGAAAAAAGATACACTTAACGGACAAAAGTTAAGACCCACTTTTTTTAGCCGTTAGACACTTAACGGTCAAAACAAAACATTCAAAACATAGGAAAACACACAAAATGCTTACCGCACAAGCATGTAAATGGAAAAATTAAGCCGTGCAATGCAAAAAGAACACAAAAACATGGACAGACACCACAAATCACTCTCACACACAACAACAACAACACCACAGGGACAAGGACCCCCCAAAAAACACCAACACAACATGGCACAGAACAATGCGGGTTATCACACAATATGGACACCTGCCAATACAAAACAAGCTCACCTGTGCAACATCACCACACGATCCAGACGCAACCTGCACCCCACAACTTCACACCCGCAACTGACAGAGACACAGCAATCAGAACACACCACATTTTAAAACACAGACGCACCTGCAAACACTTACCCAGACAACAAACACCTTACCATTGGTCAGCACACACCTCATCACCACACCTACACAACATCCTACCAGGTACTTAAAGGGACAGCTCACCACACTCACTTGTGGCTTGTTTTCCACTCAGGGAGAGAGAGATAGGGAGAGATAGAGAGAGGACAATAAGTATGTTGGGATACCTAATGATGAGAAGACTGCGGAGGAGAAGACATGCAAGGGAAAGAGCTAGGGAACACCAGCAACCCCCAGGCACACCTGATCAACAGCTTTCACCTGTTGCAAATGAGGAAGCTCTGGCTCAACAGCCACACAGGAGCCCATCCCCACCTGGAGGACAGCACCGGCCTGCAGATGCACAGCTGCAGCAACAGGATGCTCCCCAGCTGCCACAGGGACCCCTGCAGCAGAGGAGGATGGATAGACGACCACCAAGGCCCAGGGTATACCGCCCAAGGGTCACCATCTTTGGAATGACTGATGAGGTGATTGATCGCTACAGGTTGAGCCCACACAGCATCATTGCCTTATATGAGGTCATGAGGGATTAGGTGGATCCCATCTACATCCACAACCATGCCCTATCTGGCTTGCAAAAACTCTTGTGTGCCATACACTTCATGGCAAGTGGCGCCTTCCAGTCCACTCAGGGTTATGCATCTGGCATGTCACAGGTCAGATGTCTGCTCCGCTCAGGGCTGGTGGATCATATCCAGGACCCCCCCCCCCATACCTGAAGTGCCAATGGACATCGGCCATGTTGTGGAGACCCTGAGAGGGGAGTAGATCAGAGACAGGCTCATCATGGAACACTTTACCTGTGAGTAAAACACAGGCATCCAAACAACCCATGCAAGTTCCCTATCAGTCCTGTGAATTGGTGCCAGCACACTAACCACACCGCACATGATGTTCTGTTTCACCCCAGAGGATCATTGACACAGCACTGCACTGGCAGCAGTATGGCCCCAAACATCATCCATACCATGGACATGGCATATTGTGTGTGGGGATTCCAAAACCATCTTCCATTCCCTTCTCCATGTTGACATACATACCGCAAGGATATCACGCACACCCCCAGGAGAAACAAGGTACAACACATCACCTATGTTCATCACCTTACAGGGCTTGACTGACAGCAACTAACGTGATTTGCCCTGATCATAGCCAGAGCAACCATGGTAGCTTTGTAGTGAAAGAGTGTTATGCAATGCATTGGATAACACTCTGTCACATTAGGGGTTAAAGGGCCATTAGAGTCAACATGGGGCCTGTACTTTGCTCGAGCTGAGAAGAGCAGCAGAGGGGTGGATCTACAGTGTTATTGTTACACACATAGAGGTCATGAAACTTGGATCAGATCTCCAGGGACATCATGCTGACCTGTGAGTGTGCAGTGATATGTGCCCCTGACATGAATACACACATCAACAAATATGTCATCATTGTTCCATGGAACAAATAGAATTGGGCTGCCACTGTTACTCTCACAGTGGCAGCCCAAATTCATTACTTCCATGGAGCTCTCTGAACATACTTGTTGATGTGTGTATTAATGTCAGGGGCACGTATCTCTAGGGCTGGTTCACATTTCCTTAGTTCTCTACATAAAGGGTTACAGACGAGTACACAACACAAAGCAATGGTTTGTGTACTCACCTGTAATGAAAAAGACTGAGGGGATTATGAAGTTGAAATTGTTGTTGCTTGATGATCAATTCGAGGCTGCTGCTCCAAATCCTGTCCTCTTGTCCCACAGGCATCCATAGCATGATCCATCCTTGAAGTGAAGATCTTCCATGTGACTGGATTGATGTCTTGACAACACTCCTATGAAGCTCACCCCTTGCTGTTTCAAGTGATTGTGTTGGTGATTCAACTTCTACTGGAACATTCTCATATAGACACAGAAAACACGAATTCATGTGTGTACTGACATCCAGGTATCAAACCTGTACAGTTAGGATGCTCATCTACAGAGTTGTCAAACCTTATGGACAACACATGAGCAGGACAGTAGTGTTACTAAAGTATTAATATTTAGTTTCAAAATACATTTAGTGTTCTCATACAAGTATTTAATGCATATATGCAATATACCCAGAAAACACATGTACGTTCTAATGTACTTTGAGACACAATAAAGAAGGACCATCACTATTTAATCTGTGTCTGTATGAAGAAATGTTGGATTACACATTTGTCAATGTGTAACTGCACTCAAGGCTAGAGTATCCCCCATACATGGGAAGGCATGACCCACATCACAGGAGTTCACTACTTGTTTGCCAGTGAGTGGACTCTGTGATGTATTCATGCAAACAGATGATGGCAGTGATACACTAATGTGTGTTGGGAGTGACAAAGAGGTGATACAGGGGACATACTTCCACAGTGATTTCATGTCCACGGTTTCTGTGTTGCTCAATATAATCAATGTTCTGAGATTGCTTTAGTTTGACATATCTCAGTACATAGGCTACATCAACAAACAACCAGACTAAGTGGACAAGTGTTATCACTGGTGAAGTCTGTTACAACCTGGAGAACCCAATGCTCACCCACGGATTTCAATGTGTGTGCTACACATTGAAATCCTAGGGTGAACATTGGGTTCTCCAGTAGGTCAGTTTCACAATAACAGTGTGAATCAAAGACTATTTTGCTGCATGTTCCATCTATCCTGCTTGTTAGTTCTCTGCTAAGTAAAATAGCTGTTTGTTTGATTAACCCCTTGAACACAACAAATGATGCAGACGAATGTTTAGTGTTGCACCAGTTGTGCTAAGGGGTATGTTTTGTTGTTCAAATTCAACCCACTACATTGCCATGTCATGTTATATGTCTCTGGGGATGGATTGCCAGTTGAATTTGGACAACGGTGTGTGTGTGAACCCATGTTGTAACATCCCACATACATTTAACCTAGGCAGAGGTTGTGTTCAATGCATTGTTTAGCAATGCATTGGAGAAAACTCTGCCACCCAGTCTACAACTAAATACAAAGCAGATCAGACAGGATTCAAAAGCACAATGTTCTTTTATTTAGGAGGAAGAGAACAAGTTGGGCATTTTATTTCTTTTTTTTTTTGGGGGGGAACCTTAGACTGGGTGCCAGAGGTGGATGCCCTGGCTGTTTGCCTGGTCACCCTTTGCCCCCTAGGTGTGGCTTCTGGTGTCACACTGGAGGGAGTGGTGGGTGCAGTGGACCCTTCTGTGGAACAAAGGTTCTCCCTCTCTACTCACAGATTTTCCCTGCTGTTCTGCTCTCTCAACTCCTCCAGCACCTGTGCAAACATGTCCATCATCCCTGTGTGGAGCTGATGGAGTTGAGTGTTGATCCTTGTGACCTCCGACTTCAGGGCATGTATCCTTGCCTCAATCCTGTTGGTGTTCCTCTGGGATACCCTCCAGCTCCTTGTGATGTTTTCATTTGTGCTGTGGCTTGACCGGAGTAGTCTTCTTTGTAGGGCCATACACTCTGACTCCATCCCTGTGGGTCGTTCACTGCTGGAGATGGTTGTGCCCAGTGACTCTGCTGATGCGTCCTCAGCTAGTGCTGTGTCCTCAGGTAGTGCCTCAGCTGGTGCTGTGTCCTCAGATGGTGCTGTGTCCTCATCTGGTGCTGGTGCCTCAGCTGGTGCTGTGTCCTCAGCTGGGGCTGTGTGTGCTGTGGCTGCTGCAGATGGGTATATGCCCACCACATCAATTGACTCACTGCTGCCCACTGATGTCTGGCTGGTGGAGGTGGTGGGGCTCCCCAAGCAGGCCCAGGTGTTCGTAGTTGAGTGGCCAAGAGTCATACCTTGGCCACTGGTAGGTGCTTGGCCCCCACCTGGGATCATACCTGGGGCCATGCTGGGGAGCCATCCAGGAGGGTAGGTCCATCTGGGAGGAATATGGGCCATATTGGGTGTTGGCCACATTCCCGGGCAGCCATTGCCTCCCTAGTGGTGGTGCTGCTGCTGCTTGAGGGTAGTAACTCCTGGAGGTGGTGGGATGCATCCACCTCTCCTCCTGTTGCATACAGGCACTGTAATGAGGTGGTGCAGACACTTGTTGGGCAGCCAGTGGTGACGCAGCCAGTTGTTGGGCAGCCAGAGGTGGTGCAGCCAGTTGTTGGGCAGCCAGAGGTGGTGCAGCCAGTTCTTGAGCAGCCAGAGGTAGTGCAGCCAGTTCTTGGGCAGCCATTGGTGGTGCAGCCAGTTGGGGAGGAGGTGTGAATGTTGGGTACGGTGCCCACTGGCTGGTCCCCTCCTCCGTATACTCCTCACTGGGTGGTGAAGTAGGCTCCTCCACGGGCTAATGCTGTGCTGGAGGCCTGTAAGCTGTGTGGAGAATTGAGATTGTGTGATTAGTAAACGTAGCCATGATAGGATGAAAGGGATATGTGGAAAGAGAAATATATATTTTAGGGTTTATCCCCCTGAGTGAAACAAGGGTACTCCCATTGCTGAAGGGTGTTTTATTTGAAAAATATCACAGCTCAGAGTTGAATTCCTTTGGTACCACAGTGGCCTGAAATTGTACATTGGCGCTGTTGCTACAGCATCCTATGGGGATTTATGGTCCCGGGACCCAAGCTGTCCATAGGATGGTCTAGCAACATCATCACTGTACAACTTCAGGCCACTGTGATTTTGCCACTGAAATATTCAACTTTGAGCTGCGATACTATTTGAATAAAACACCTTTCAGCAGTGGGAATACCCTTGTTTTACTTGGGGGATAAACCTTACAACATATTTTTTTCTTTTCACATTTTAGGTAATACTATCCATTTAACGGGATGGCAATGTTTAATTTCACCTTGATATAATATTGTAGGCATTGTAAAAAGATGTGGATCCATGTTAGTCCTATCCCTCTTACCCTCATGGTTAGACATAGATTGCTCTATGTGACAGCTGAAGATTTCAGTCATTTGACCACACGGTGGCTATTCAGCAGAGCCAAAATTGCCCCATTCAGAGATGAATACTTCTTTGGAATGGTCTACAAAGTGTGCCTGGTTTGCAAGCACACTCTGTGGACCATTCCAATGAACCCATCACAAACTAACTTTTATTGATATCAGGAATACAAACATACCTCATATATCCCATCTGAGTAAGCTGGAATATACTAGGTATGTGTCACGGATTCCCAGAGTACTCAGGAGTCAGAACGTATATATAGAAAGTCACCTTTATTAAGGCACAGAACAAGGTAAATACTGAGACAATAAGAACAGGCAGAAGGTCGGCAGACAAGCTTGCACTTCTATCAGGAATGGTAGGCCGCTTAGACTGGACCAAACTGCTGTGACCAGGCCAGAGCCACTGGAAGTCTCTACAGGAACTACGGATGGAGCAGGAACAGGAGCTAGATCCGCCACAGGAGGTCTTCTTCTGGAACATGGACTGGAACTAAACAGGAGACTCCGACCAGGAACAATGGAAACACTGACACACGCCTACTCTCAGTCTAGTTGGGAGGAAAGCTGATGCAAGCCTGCCGTCAACTATATAGGGGTTGATCGCTGACTCACGCCTGCAGTCAGGACCAATGGAATCTAATACCAGACTCACACCTGCAGTCGGTATAGAAGAGAGTCTACCTAGACCCCAGGTCTGTGCCACATGGATATCCGCAGGAGGGAGGCAAAACTGAGTCAAGCCAGAAAGAGCCACAGGACAGCACCAGATGGGATGGTCAGACACGCCTGGTCATACACGGAGAGATTAGTCTGCCAGAGCAGCAGGTTTGTACCAGATTGGATATCAGACAGGCCAAGGGTCATACACGGAGTGGATAGTCAGACAGAGCCACAGGTCAACACCAGATCGGGTAGTCAGACAAGCCAAAGGTCATACACGGAACGGTTAGGAGCCGCTAGGGGGAGCAGCAAGGAGGCCGGTCACCTGGAAGAACACCAGAGCACACTGTCCTCCCAACAGACACTGAAACCCGCGAGGGCCCAGAGACCGGCCGCCCACTGAATCTGGCGGCCGGCTAAGTTAAGCAACCGCTTACAGTATGTGTTTTCTGATGATATCAATAAGAGTTAGTTTGTGATGGGTGCACATATATGGGCAGTAAGGCAATCACACGTACTGAACTGATCTCTTGGTTCACATCTTGTTGGGACATATTTGTACCCATTTGCAAGGTACCTATCCACATACATATCTGACCGTTTTTCTTTGTGTACATATCTTTTTGGAACAGATCTGCAGTGGGATTCAAGTGGTATTCATCCCTTTGTTATCAGTTTATCCCATACAATGCAAGATTTTGTATTATTTTACATGTCACTCTCTGGTTGTCATGATGGTATCCTGTGCATTGCATTGTGATGCATGGGATACCACCATGGTAATCAGAGATTGATGTACTTGACAGGATCCTGTCCATGAGGTCTGTTCTAGTTGAATCCTGAAGGGCGATAATCAAGCCAGTATTGAAGGCTATCTTTGTTTGAGGCCTGTGTTTTTTTTCCTGGATGAGCACATCCATCCTTCTGAGTGAGGCAGCTGTACTCAATCATAGATATCTATAATTCATGGCCTGTTGTTGACCAAACTACAATGGTTCATATTTGGTTCACATATGTATCCTGCAAATAGTGGCTGGTGTACCTTTAATGCTGTGGAGTTGTTTTAGGCCTGTGTGCTGCACATATAACCAGTTATTCTCAGTGGCACTGTGATTTGTGACGTGCTCCATCCTTTTTGTGATTCAGTAAGCAGTGAAGTAGACCTGGTAAACTGAACATGATGCTGACTTCTCCAGTGATCTCATTTCCCCATTTGCAGCGTTTTCTATGGAGTCTATATAATGGACCTTTGCAACTTGAATCATGTTATTGAATATTCTCCATAGTCTAACATTGGGATTGGTGAAGTGAGGGGATGAAAGTGTAAATTTCTCTCCAGCATTTCTTTTTCACAGCTTGGTGAATGTCCTCTGGGTGGCATGTAATCGTTAGCCTATCGACTTGTGTTTGTTGTCTGTTTAACCCTTTGAGTAGCAGAGGGGTTGCCAAAGCATTGTTGAGAGATGCATTGATGATCCCTCTAGCACTGAAGGGGTTATGTGCTGACTTCCCTCTGGGTACATAGGTGACATTGTCTATGAAATGTAATGATGTTTAACATACAACACTTTGTAGAGCATGGTTTGTGTGTATTGTGTGTGATCAGCACAGCAACAAGAGGGTTGAACTGGGTCTTGGACAGGTTTGGGCCTGGTTGAACCTTGCCATTTGTCCTTGTATTGTGTCCTGTTTTAACCCTCAGGGTGCTGTGTTGGTGTAGTTGTGTGGATGAATGATGGGCATGTGTTGAGGTGTGACTGTGTGATGGTTGTGTTGGTTGATGTGGTTATGTGATGATGCACTTACCGGTAGTGTGGAGGCTCCTCTCATCCCCAGTGTCTGATACTCCAGGGACCCCCTCGATCAGTGTAGGGGACATATTCTGCCGCACCATCTCCTCCCATCCGCAGAAGGTGATCGGGACAAGTGGGCCACCTCCAGTGCCACAGGCGTACTTGGCGATTTCGGAGAGTTTGCTCTTGACCACCCTCCGGCAGTCGCCCCATCGCTTTTTGATGGACTCCACGTCCCGTCTGCATGGAGCCACCGCCTTCACCTGGCTGCAGATCTGGTTCCAAGCTGCCTTCCTCCTCGCTGACAGGCCAGGGACCTTTTCCCTCGGGTGGAGGACACACTCTCTCTCCAGGACAGCCTCCATGGGAGCCGTGTTCTCCTCCTCGGTATATCGGGGATCCCTGATCCTGTCCCCCTCAGCTCCAGCCTGCGAGGATTCGGAATCAGAGTGTCCTGCCTGCTCTGCCCCTGATTGTGTAGGGTGCTCCTCGACAGGTACCCCTCGTCCCACTGACACAGCAGACCCTGTCCTTTGTGTGCCTGCTCTTGTTCGGGTCCCCCTCCACCCTGTGGATCTCCCTCTCCCACCCCTGCTCTGCTCAGGGATGCCCTCCTGACCTTCTTCATCCTCCTCCATTACTCTCCCCATCCCTCTCTCCTATCCTCCTATCCTCACCAACACTCACCCACTCAAACCCAGGCACTCCCATAGGCCCTCACAGACACACTCAATCCACTCACTCTCTGTCACACTCTTTCACTCACAGATTCACACTGTAAAAAAAAAGTCTAAAAAATGTGTAAAGTGTTATTAAAAAATAAGACTATGTGTATGTGTTTGTATGGATGTATGCAATATGTGCAAAAGTGTGATATGTGTCGAATTAGTGCACCTCTCTCCAAACTCCAAAAAACTCCTGCCTCCAATGTCTGCTCCTCTCTCCCTCACTCTAAACACTATCCTCCGCTCCTGGGTCCTGTGTTCTAGCTCGCCAAAACTCAAAAAACACAGACAGGGTGTGACGGTTATTTTTGGGTATATATAGGTGTATTTGAACATTTTTGCTACTTTGGGGCCTTGGGTTTGGCTGTAGGTTTGAATTTTATTGGTGCATCTATCAGGGTTGCTAGCCAACGGCTGCCGTAATATTACATTTTGACTTAAGCTGTGTTTTAACGGGTGTTTGGGACACACTGTGATGCGAAAACAGGTGCGACGCAGGTTTTTGTGTTACGTTTTTTTTTTGTGCCTACGCTCAATAGTTATTCTCATACACTTACTTTGAAATCTACCGTAAATCATGTGTTATTTGCGGCCGATGTGCCTTTTTTACTTAGCGGCTAGGTTAACGTGAACCTCTAAGTCTAGCCCTTAGTGCCCTTCACACACCAGTTTTTGGTCACTATTGTAGTCCACTGCTAATTGTTTAAGTTTACAATCAGATCAAGACTAGTGACCCTTACCTGAAATTTGGGTCTATTGAACCCCATTGTTTGTTGTGCAGAGGTGTTACCTAGAGGCAGAATTCAACAGAAATCACTATTTAAAAGGAAACCGAAGATATAATACAATATATATGGTATATATACATCAAGCTAGATATTTCTGAGTGTTGTATGGACATATGTTGTTAAATCAATTTGTTAAACAAATTAAGAGCCACTTAGTGAGGTCATTTCCTAAAAGCACATCTGATCTATACCTTTAGAAATGGAACAAATTCCACTAATTTCACCAAATGTTTAATACTGGAAGTATTTTGATCCAAAAAGAAAACAAAAATACTGGGAGATTTTATTTCAGATGCACAAATAAACATTTCCATTGCGATATATGGGCTTTTAACCCCTTGCATGCAAGATAGGTCTCCAAAAAATTGCTTTGCAAAGCATTGTAGTCTTTTCTCTCATTCAAAGGGTTAAAATCCCCATTTAACTCAATCTGAATGCTGGCAGTTTGTCTGAAAGACCAGATGATGAGCCTCACTCTAGAATATGTGCTGGATTCTGATTATGTGCTTGTAAAAAGGCATGAAACGCGTTGGTTGGAGTATATGGTTTATAGTACCTGAGTGTTTAAATCTCTGAGTGTCAGAGAGGTATCCAATGCATACCTCTCTGGCACTCAAAGTGTTAAATTATCTAATACATTTTGGCACAAGTTTTATTTATCCTGGAGTGTAGTTCATTATCTAGTCTTTTCTATTTGTATCAAACAGCTTCTGTCTTTTTTGGAGCATGCACCAGACTTCTTTAAGTGGTAAGAGATGGAGCGGCTATGAAGGTGGGGGGCTGTCTGTGCAGTTTTAAGTTGTTATTGAATCAATTCATATGCACCTTCCCTTTTAACATAATCTCCTGCACACAATGGTTTTCGCAATGGGCTGAATGCAGCCTCGATCATTGCCATATTGTGACAGTGTGATGCTGATTAGTGGCTTCTTTGTTCTTTGTATAATTATTATTTGTCCCCTATGGTGAAGCTGGTAGGACACAGAATCACTCCAGTTATACTTAGCATATCAGCCTCAGTATCTGATCAAACCCAATGCAAGATTCCCTTAATTCAAATACAGCAATGCAACTGCAGAAACAGATCCTGACTGTCCAGCTTTTCTCATGTATGTGTGAGACATGAAAGAAGACCAAATACGTATCAGCTCATCACTAGAGTATCGTAATAGAATGAGAATTCAAGCTGACAGCATTCAGAGTGTTTTTGGGGAGGATGTTGATCACAGGAAGCAGCCAGAGTGAGAGAGAGAGAATATGAGCAAGAGGGTACAACCCTTGGTATTCAACCCTCCCCCAGTAGTCCTTGTGGTAAGGGTTAGGGGTCTCACAGCCCTATAATAATTCATTTATATCATCCCATCAAGTCAAAACTGAGTGAGGTCAAAAGTGTTCACTGAATTCCATATGTATTACCAACCCTCAATGAGTAAGATAAAGACCAGAAGACCCCAATTTTGGTACCCCCCCATCACACATCTGCACATAGGGTGGGGGCCCAGGTCTAATTAGCCTTTCAAGTGCCAAAGGGGGTGTGTTGCATTCAAAGTGTTAGTCCTGCTGTAATTTTCATTAACTCTTCAAAAGCCCTATTGATTATTATAGCCCCCATCCCATATTGCACTGGAATATAAAAAACTCCTAACACCAAGTCTATGGCAGTGGTTCTCAACCTTTTTTTTGATCAGGGCACCCCTAACACATAGTCTGGAATTTTCAGGGCACCCCTAACATAGATCAATTGCCAATGGGTAATGAATAGTGATGAGCGAGCATGCTCGGCCGAAACTCGGTTCGGCTCGAGCATCGCTCTGCTCGGCACATGGCGGTACTCGTACGAGTACCGCATGTGCTCGTCCGCCATGTTCGGGTCTCCTCCCCGCACGTTTCGCGGCTGCTGCGCAGCCAATAAACGTGCAGGGAGGCTCTGACATCAGTGTAATGCCAGCAGCCATGTTGGCTGCTGGCATTACACTGATTGGCTGGCCAGAACCCGTGATCGGGTGCTGTATAGCACCTGACCAGCGAGTTCGGCTCAGTCTTAGCCAGGGAGAGATGAGGATAGGAAGGGAAAGTCAGTGTAGGGAGAAGAAAAGCTATTTTTAGGACTACTGTGTGTGGGGGCAGCAGTTTATTTTGTTTGGGGGGGCAGAGATATAAAAATAAAACTTCACATATTCTGTTCACTGTGCCTAGCCGCAGATTAGCAGCACATTCTGTTTAGTGTGCAAAGTTGCAGATTAGAGCACATTCTGTTCAGTGTGCAAAGTTGCAGATTAGCAGCACATTCTTTTTAGTGTGCAAAGTTGCAGATTAGAGCACATTCTGTTCAGTGTGCAAAGTTGCAGATTAGCAGCACATTCTTTTTAGTGTGCAAAGTTTCAGATTAGGAGAACATTCTGTTAAGTGTTCAAACTGTAAAATATCAAAGTCACATATTCCATTCACTGTGCGTAGCCGCAGTTAAGAAGAACATTCTGTTTACTGTGCAAAGTTACAGATTAGGAGAACATTCTGTTAAGTGTTCAAACTGTAAAATATCAAAGTCACATATTCCATTCACTGTGCGTAGCCGCAGTTAAGAAGAACATTCTGTTTACTGTGCAAAGTTGCATATTAGGAGAACATTCTGTTAAGTGTTCAAACTGTAAAATATCAAAGTCACATATTCCATTCACTGTGCGTAGCCGCAGTTAAGAAGAACATACTGTTTACTGTGCAAAGTTGCATATTAGGAGAACATTCTGTTAAGTGTTCAAACTGTAAAATATCAAAGTCACATATTCCATTCACTGTGCGTAGCCGCAGTTAAGAAGAACATTCTGTTTACTGTGCAAAGTTTCAGATTAGGAGAACATTCTGTTAAGTGTTCAAACTGTAAAATATCAAAGTCACATATTCCATTCACTGTGCGTAGTTAAGAAGAACATTCTGTTTACTGTGCAAAGTTGCATATTAGGAGAACATTCTGTTAAGTGTTCAAACTGTAAAATATCAAAGTCACATATTCCATTCACTGTGCGTAGCCGCAGTTAAGAAGAACATTCTGTTTACTGTGCAAAGTTTCAGATTAGGAGAACATTCTGTTAAGTGTTCAAACTGTAAAATATCAAAGTCACATATTCCATTCACTGTGCGTAGCCGCAGTTAAGAAGAACATTCTGTTTACTGTGCAAAGTTTCAGATTAGGAGAACATTCTGTTAAGTGTTCAAACTGTAAAATATCAAAGTCACATATTCCATTCACTGTGCGTAGCCGCAGTTAAGAAGAATATTCTGTTTACTGTGCAAAGTTGCAGATTTGCAGCACATATTCCGTGTAATATGAAGAAGGCGGGTAAAAAGGGACGGGGAAGTGGACGTGATCCTGATAGTTCAGGGCGCGGGTCAGGACGCGTAGAAACTGTGCCTGGTGCCAGAGCACAAGACAGAAAGACATCCACCATACCTAGCTTCATGTCTCAGTTTACAGGGCGTCGCAGGACATCACTCTCGAGGTCCGACCACTGCGAACAGGTGGTCGGTTGGATGTCAGCTGATACTGCTTCCAGTCAGTTAAGCACCACCCTGTCTTCCACCAAGTCCACTCTCAGTAGCCAAGAGTCTGGTCAACATAATCCTCACCCTGATCATCCTTCCTCCCACCATAGAGGATCTGGTCAAAGAAGTGATCCCACACTGGGATATAGTGAGGAGCTCGTCTCATCACCAATCCTTTTATTTGAACCTCTCTCCAAGCACGCTTGCAGAGGAACATGACATCTTGTGCCCTGATTCACAACCTCTAGAGGGTACCCAATCACAAGAAGATGACAGAGGTGAACGGCATTTAAGGTCAAAGGAAGTGGATGATGATGATGATGAGACACAGTTGCCATTAAATCAACCACTATTACTGTCTCAAGACCTTGATGAGGAGGATGATATACAGTTGTCAATGACTGAGTATGTGGTGGGATCAAGACATGAGGAGGATGATCAGAGTGAGGAAGTGGAGGAGGACTTGGTGGACGATGAGGTGACTGACCCCACCTGGGAAGGTGTAGAGCCGAGCGATGACAGCAGTCCTGAGGGTGAGCCATCTGCAGCACCGCAACAGGCTGGAAGAGGCAGTGGTGTGGCTACAGAAAGAAGGCGGACCGCACCAAACCGGCCCGCAAATGTTCCACGGAGCACCCCCTTGCGTAAATCTCCCTTGCCAAGGGGTAGGTGTTCCGCGGTATGGCGTTTTTTTAAGGAAAGTGTGGATGACAAAAGAATTGTAGTTTGCAACCTGTGCAACACCAGAATGAGCCGAGGCATGAACACTAGAAACCTCACCACCACCAGCATGATCCGACACATGGCATCCAAGCACCGTAATAAGTGGGAGGAACGCCCGGATCGCCAATCTGTGTCTGCAGGCCACACCACTGCCTCCTCTTCCCCTGTTTTCGGTGCCGGCCAATCGCCTGTCGAAGGCTCAGGCCCGCATACCTCCCGCCCTGCACCTGTACCATCTGAAGCACCATCAGCGACCACATCCACTTCCCTGTCCCAGCACAGCGTCCAAATGTCGTTACCCCAGGCATTTGAGCGCAAGCGAAAATACCCAGCCACCCACCCACAGGCCATAGCACTAACCTCACACCTTTCCAAATTACTGGCCATCGAAATGCTGCCATTTAGGCTTGTGGAGACTGAGTCCTTCCGCAGCCTGATGGCAGCAGCTGTCCCTCGGTACGCAGTCCCCAGCCGCCACTACTTTTCCCGGTGTGCCGTCCCCGCCTTACACCACCATGTGTCCCTTAACATCACCCGTGCCCTGACCAACGCAGTTACTGGGAAGGTCCACTTAACGACTGACACATGGACAAGTGCTTGTGGCCAGGGACGCTACATTTCCCTGACGGCACACTGGGTGAATGTCGTGGAGGCTGGGAGCGACTCGGACCCTGGGATGGCACAGGTGCTACCCACGCCGAGGATTGCGGGCCCTACCTCCATCAGGGTTTCCACCAGCACCTACGTTATTGGCTCCTCCTCCTCCGTTTCCACCTCCGAATTCTCTGCGCGCAGCGCCACTCACCCATCAGCCGGTAGCTGGAAGCAGTGTAGCACTGCAGTGGGGAAGCGTCAACAGGCCGTGCTGAAGCTGATCTGCCTTGGGGACAAACAGCACACGGCCTCAGAGCTGTTGCAGGGGATTAGTCACCAGACCGAGCAGTGGCTCTCGCCACTCAACCTGCAACCAGGCATGGTTGTGTGTGATAATGGGCGTAACTTGGTGGCGGCTTTGGAGCTCGGCAAGCTCACACACGTACCATGCCTAGCGCATGTATTTAATTTAGTGGTTCAGCGATTTCTAAAAACCTACCCCAATTTGCATGATCTCTTGACGAAGGTGCGCCGCGTGTGTGCACATTTCCGTAAGTCATCTACAGCTTCAGCCGGCCTGTTGAAGCTGCAGCAGCGCTTACAATTGCCAGCTCACCGGCTGCTGTGTGACGTGAGCACGCGCTAGAACTCCACCTTCCACATGTTGGCCCGGCTTTGTGAGCAGCAGAGGGCAGTAGTGGAGTACCAGCTGTTACACGGTCGTCGCCTCTCCGTTCAACTTCCTGTAATCAGAAGTGAGGAGTGGGAATGGATGTCAGACCTCTGTGAGGTTTTACGCAATTTTGAGGAATCGACACAGATGGTGAGCGGCGATAACGCTATTATCAGTGTAACAATCCCACTTCTGTGTCTACTGAAACGCTCGCTGCTCACAATTAAAACTGACGCTTTGCATGTGGAAGAGGTGGAAATGCGGGAGGAAGAGCTTACACAAGGTGATAGCCAGAGCACCCTCACTTCGTCTTCTCAGCGACAATTGGAGGAGGCGGAGGAGGAGGAGGAGGAGGAGGAAGACACGGTTGCCTCCGCTACAGAGGGTAGCCATGGAACTTTAGTTCCATCTCTTCAGCGTGGGTGGGCAGAAGAGGAGGAAGAGGATGAGGAGATTGAGAGTCATCCTCCTGGTGAGGACAGCGAAATCTTGCCTGTTGGTACTCTGGCACACATGGCTGACTTTATGTTAGGCTGCCTTTCCCGTGACCCACGCGTTATACGCATTTTAGACAACACGGATTACTGGGTGTTCACCCTTCTGGACCCCCGCTACAAAGAGAATTTCTCATCTCTCATTCCTCCGGTGGAGAGGACAAGCAAAATGGTGCAATACCAGAAGGTTCTTGTCGAAAAATTGCTCCAAAATTTTCCATCTGACAACGCTGGCGGCAGAGTACGTGCTACCTTGGCCAACCGAGAAGGGGAGAAAAGGGGAGCACACAGCAGTTCCGACAAAGGCAGGGCAACACTCTCCAAGGCGTGGGACACCTTCATGACACCCCGCCAGCACCCTCACCCTGATGCGCAGCCTAGTGTCACAAGGAGGGAAAAGTTTTGGAAGATGGTGAAGGAGTACGTAGCAGACCGTGTCAGCGTCCTCAATGATCCCTCTGTGCCTTACAACTACTGGGTGTCCAAGCTGGACACGTGGTATGAACTGGCACTCTACGCCTTGGAGGTGCTGGCCTGCCCTGCCGCCAGCGTTCTGTCTGAGCGGGTATTTAGTGCTGCTGGTGGCATCATAACAGATAAGCGTATCTGCCTTTCCACCGAAAATGCTGATAGGTTGACACTTATAAAAATGAACAAGGCCTGGATTTCCCCTGACTTCTCTACTCCACTGGAGGAAAGCCCCGGGGGAACATAAAGTGACTTTATATATGTTATTTACAATGATGGGAATACTCTGTATTCCCATTCACCCCTTCCACCCAAAAAACAGGTATATGGTTGACTCTCTTCCATATACCCTGGGATATAATTTTTATATAGGGCCAGCTCACCAGCGGGCGCAGTTTGACAATTTTTGTATAGGTCAGATCACCAGCGGGCCTTCTCATATAATGTTTTATTGGGTCAGCTCTCTAGCGGGCCCTCTCATATAATGTTTTATAGCGTCAGCTCACTAGCGGGCCTTCGCATATAATGTTTAGGATGGTCAGCTCCGCAGCAGACCCTCACCCATAATGTTTTAGATGGTCGGCTCAGCGCACGTTTCCCTCTTAATCATGGCCCCAGTTCAGAAAAATCGAGGACATTTTTGGGAGAGTTTGCCTTTGCGCACGTTTCCCTCTTAATCATGGCCTCAGTTCAGAAAAATCAAGGAAATTTTTGGGAGAATTTGCCTCTGCGCACGTTTCCCTCTTAATCATGGCCTCAGTTCAGAAAAATCAAGGAAATTTTTGGGAGAATTTGCCTCTGTGCACGTTTCCCTCTTAATCATGGCCCCAGTTCAGAAAAATCGAGGAAATTTTTGGGAGAATTTGCCTTTGCGCACGTTTCCCTCTTAATCATGGCCTCAGTTCAGAAAAATCGATGACATTTTTTGCAGAATTTGCAGATGATATACAAGTAAATATACAGCAAATACTGTTTGGTAACAATTTTTCGCCTAAAGTCGTTTTTATCTTCCTTTTTGTGTGTTTTACGGTCAGTCTGTAAAAATGGCGTACTACGGGCGAAACATCGTTCCCAGCAGCGATGTTGGAGTCCAAGATGCATCCAGACATCCTCCCTATGCTGTCCCTGAACCATTTCTGTGGTGTTTCCATCATTTTCTGCCCTTTTCCTATGGACCAGGCACCCTCCCCTCATCAGAGCAGGGGGTGCCTGGTGTAATGCTCGAGTCCTCCCATTGACTTCAATGGGGCTCGGGTGCTCGGCCGAGCACTCGAGCCTCCGGGGGCGCTCGGTCAGAGCACCCGAACACCCGAGCATTGGGGTGCTCGCTCATCACTAGTAATGAAGGCTACAAATCCTATATAATTATTCGCTAGGATGTTTGTCAGAAGCCGTCATGCACAGTAGAGAGAGTATGTTCGGGTAGTCTGTACTGCGCATGAAGCGGCTGCTTAACCCTTTGAGTACCAGAGGGGTACGCAACGCATTGCAAACATTAACATTACCCGGACCTTGGCCCGTGTACACGGGCTTTTACACTAGTGTATAAATACTTAGTTATTTTTAGGTTTCACAGTCAGTGAAACAAGAACAAATATGACATTTTCCATAAATATACAACTGAAACTCAGCATTCATATAGTTTCAAAGACTTTAGAGAAAAGAAGTGGCACCCTTATTAGCTGTCCATGGCACACCAAAGTGCTATGGCACCCTGGTTGGGAACCACTGGTCTATGGGGAAGAGGGAAGAGACTTGAAAGACTCTACTTAATATGATTGGACTGGCCCCTCCTCCTCAAGCCTGCAAACATTGTCTTCTTATGGCTTATAGGAGCCTACCCACACCTACCCACCCCTACCTATCAACAATAAGCCTCTCCTCTGCATTAGCGGCAATGACTCATTTCTGTGCTAACACTCAGGGAATTTAAAGGTTAATGTGAATTATGGTTGTGGTGGTAATTCTTATACAGAAAGGGTTAGGGCTATTTCAAACCCTAGAGTGCCAGTATCTTAATGAATAAAATAAAAATGCACATGTATTCTGTCAGAACCAGGTCTACTTAAACCCCCCATTTAAAACATTAGGAATCCCTTTGCCCCCTCCCCTTATGGTGCGTACCCTTCTGGCACTCAGAGGGTTAAGATAGCCATGCACCCACCAGTCCCTGCACCTGTGGCCTCAGTAACAGCAGCGCGTGAGGTACCAGGAGATGGAGCGGGCCTCTACCTCATCAGTCTCGGGTATGCGTGTGGGAGCGCGCCTTGACTCAGAGCAGGGGGTTCGTGAATTTGCCTCGTACCTCTGGGCTCAACTAGACACTGCTCAACTGGGACCAGGGCTCCCTCACACATTGGGACGGACACCGGGCACACAGGGCTGGGAGAGCAGCTGGGAAGATGTCCGTTCGGGCAGTTTGTACTGCGCATGACTTCATCGGCAGTCTTTACTGCACATGACTGCATCTGGCGAATAAACATCTGGCCTTTTAAATAATAGGATATGGTACACTGTCTGGTGAGGTGAGCGGATGTTAGCAAATGCCAGTGAATGCTTTGCCAAGGTGCATGAGAGTAAATGCTTCACCAAGCTGCACCTCTGTTACCCGCTCTCATCCTCTCACCTCGATAGACACTATCTGGCAAGGTGAGTGGATGTGAGTTGATACCAGAGGGGCAGCTTGGTGAAGCATCCATTCAAGGTCAAACTTGTGATTTATGAATTGATTTTACTTTTCGGTCAATAGGCTGATGTTCCTCATGTCACTGGTTTTACAGTATTAATTTGAATAGCTTTTCTTATGAGTAAACAAACTCATTATGACATCTATAATTAATATTATATAGTGTTTATTATTATTTATGTGACTGTCCACTGACATAGTGGCAAGGGCTTCCGTAATTGGCGATTTAACCACCCAGATTCTATTCAATACAATGCATTGGAGAGGTCTCTTGCAAGAAAGGGGGTAAATATGAAGCTTATAAAATATACATTCTGCATGGCTCAAGGAGTTAAAGCAAAACTCAAATCACAAATGTTTTACACAACTTTTTCCCCTTTCAGTGCCACAGGGGGGTGCAAATCACATTCCTAAGGCATTTAAAGTGTTAGGGTGGGATGCTGTTTGTGGTGCTGAAGTCTGAGCGGATCTTATCAGCACAGAGAATGCACTCAGGGTTCAGTGTTGTTAGACTGCTGGCAATGTGTAAGCAGTATGGCAATCCTCCATGATAATGAGTAACCCCCCCCCCCCCACATACCTCATTCTTAGTGCATACGGTGATGTGTGTCTGCATTGCCAAGGAGCTGTGCTCCCTACACATCCTCAGACACACATCACTACAGCATCAACCCTTAGTGCACCTTCCCCTGGAGTAATTCTAGAGCAAAATAACTATCATAGGGGACAAATAGACCCCAAATCATGCTGATTTAAATGGGGCTTTTAACCCTTTGAATACTGGAGAGGTAGCAATAACATTGCAAAGCAGTGTTTTGGAGAGTGGAGACCTCTCTATCATTCAAGTGTTAAAACTCACTTTTAAATCAATGGGAATTCCATCCCACATAGTACAATTGGTTTGCTCAAGAATTGCACCTATTTAGCTTGACGAATGGGCCCATTTATGTTGGGTATACATTCTGCTGATGACCCCCCAAAAACATGCATAAAAATATTTCCAGTAAAGTCTTTATTGTTTTAGGGACAGGTTTACACCTCAGATACCCCTTTGTAAAGCAGCCACTCTAAATTCTGCTTCTGTCCACACCTCTACCTTTACCATGTCTCCACCCCCCGTCCCATCTGCTATTCCCTGAATATATTCTTAGCATGTAACATGCAAGCACAGAAAAGATCTTTAACAAGCTGTCTAGCAGCTGGTATAAAAATAAACTGGACAAATTAGTACATAAACTGAAGATAATAGCAATATTTTAATCTCTAACTCTTTGAGTGCCATAGGGGTATGCAATGCATAGCTCAACAATGCGTTGTGTACCCTTCTGCCACCCAAAGGGGTAACTAGTATTATTTTGTGCCTAAGGAAAAATCAAATTTCCTCTTTTTATGTGTTTGCAAACTACGGTTTCACTTGTTTAATGGTTTATGCACTCATGCAAGCTATATGTATTTTTTGGCATGGGGATAGAATAAGCTTCCTTATACCATATGTAAATATGTATGTATCTCCTATTGTATATAGATAATATATATAGATACTAGTTGAAGAGCCTGTGTACATGGGCCACAGTGCCACCCAGCAACGGCAGAGGTGCAGTCATGCACAGTAGAGACTGCCCGCACCGCTGCTGATACAGAACAGGGTGCTCCAAAATCAGACTGTAGTCCTCTCTGCGCACAGAAGTCTCTACTGGGTATGACGGCTTCTGACAAACACACATTTAGCAAATTATTATATAGGATGATATGCAAAAAAACTACAAAAAAAATTAACAAATCAACATGTTCTCATGTCTGGCAGCAACTGTTTGCATAAAATTAGTGCAGTTGTCATAAAATACAGCTGGATAATTCCCAGCTGCTCCATTCAAAAAATGCCCCATATGTGTAGGTTTTTGTTTTCATTTTGGTAGTTATGGGGTTAAAAGTACAAGTTGCACATTACAGTTTATAAACAAACTAAGCTTTATTTTTTATGTATGCATTTATTAAATGTTTTAAAAATATATGTTGTAAGGTATATAGCCCTGAGTAAAACAATGCTGACAGGTGTTTTAGTCAAAAGTTATTACAACTCTATCTTGAATTTTTTAGGTGCACTATCAAAGTGGCTTGAATTTGTGCAGTGGCGCTGTTGCTACACCATCCTATAGAGATTTATGGTCAACTGACCAGATCTGTCCATAGGATGGTGTAGCAACACACCACTGACAATTTCAGGCTGCTGTAATACTGCATCTAAAAAAATTTCAAGTTTGAGCTGTAATAACTTTTGAATAAAATACCTTTCAGCAGTGGGAGCACCCTTGTTTTTCTTAGGGGGATAAACCCTACAACATTTTTTTTACATTTAAAGTATTACTATCCCCATAAAACTATTTTTTACCCTTCATTTATGTAAGGACAGAGCTGCATTCCTTAATTGTGTGTGCACGAGCTAGCATAGAGGAGTTCTGTCAATATAAGTTGGATTGCTAAGGCCATGTCCAAAGCTAAGACATGCCTAGAAATTTGGTGCTCTAGGTGGCTTCCTACTTTGCCTTATGGTAACTCTGGACCAGTCTGCTTCCATTTCAATATTAGCTCTCTGAGCGTCAGCCTTGTAATGCAATGCATTGGACTTCCTCCTGACACAAAAAAGACAATCTATTTTTTGTTGTTAAAACAATTCCCACTATAACAATACCAGGCTTGTAATCCCAGAGTGTGTCTGTTCCGTCACCACAGCTATTTACTTGACAAGTACCAAGCACCAGAGCTCTGGATCAGCTCAAATCCTTTGCATTTTTCGACAAGGACTGTTTTATCCTTAGGGGACATTATCAATAAGAGGAAGCATTTGTGGTTTCCATTGCTGGATTCTTTTCAGGATATAAAATAAGACAGTACATTGAAAAGATCATCCTAGGCAAACAAATCACAGGCATCTAAATTCACAGCAGAGACAGTGGCTGACATGCAGAAGATGGTTTCCTGATATATATAATTTATGAAAATATTCTTTCAATCCTCTTTAGAATTAGTCAGGCTGTTTATTATGTGCGTTGCATTGGATACCCCACTGCCAAGCAAAGGGTTAACAATCATTAAATTAACCCATTGCATATTAGAGACAGCTCCAGCGCATTGCTCTGCAACGCCTTGGAGATGTCTTTAGCATCCAAAGGCGAGCCAGAGAGAGCTATTGAGTATTCATATAGAAATCTGGACATACGCCATAGGCCCTTAAGCAGAAAAAAAGGTGAGCAGTTATTTAAATCATTTTTATTAACCCCTTAAATGCTAAAGAGGTCCCAAATGCATTGATTTTCGGGGTGTTGCAGAACTCTCTAGAATTCAAGGTGTTTAACCCTTTGAATGCCAGAAGGGTATGCAATGCATTACAAAGGGCTACAACACCATTTCCAGCAATGGGTGCTTGGGGTCGGTTTATTTGTACCCTTTGGTTTGTTGCCATAATTCAAAATTGTAAACAAAAAGATATGTCTGTGCATCAAATCCTGAGTTTTACAAATAAATAACTTATGACTTACTACAAATAAAACAGTGGGATTTAGTGTCATGTTTTTGGGAATGGATAGCTTGCTTGTCTTGTAAAGGCACCCCAGATTCAGGCACGTCCCTATCTGCCTACAATCTGTGAACATGTAGTTAATACATTGCAGTTAAACACAGTGATTCCACTGTACCTCTACTAAACCCCCACTGTTTTATTTGTAGCAAGTCATAGGTTATTTAGTTGCAAAACTCAGGATTTTATGGGATTTGATGTTCACTTACTATACTAACCAAATATTGTTTCTGCTGGTCTCCTGACTATAATCATATGTAACTAATTGAACATCCTATATAATAATTCTCTAGGATGTTTGTCAGAAGCCGTCATGCACAGTAGAGACCATCCGAACACATAGAATGCTGGGAGCATTCTGTGCTGGGAGCATTCTGTGCTTTCAGGCAGTCTCTACAGTGAGGACGCAGAGCAGGACTTACCCCTTAACCCTTTGAGTGCCATAGGGGTATGCAACGCATTGCAAAGCAATGCGTTGTGTACCCCCTGGCACTCAAAGGGTTAACATCTCCCGGACCTTGGACCGTGTACACAGGCTTTTACACTAGTTACTAATAAAAGCTATTTTGAGCTCACCAGGAACCTGTAAGTTTTATCACTCAAATTTGTTCATGTTTTCTTTGTGTATTAGGCCCATAGATTCTTCATATTTCTTAATTTTTGACATATAGGTTTGTATTCGGGAAGCTAAAGTGGATCAGTTCCATAGAGACAAATAAATATCCTTCTTGATTTAAATGGGACTATTAACTGCTTTTAATGGTAGATAGATCTTCAGACCTCTCTAGCTTTCAAGGAGTTTAAATCCCCATTAAAATAATCTAAAATTTGTTTGGCTATAAATAATTAATAAAATCCAGGGGTCTTGCAGCTTCCTTGCATGGGGGATGGGAATAGAACAAGAAGCGAAGAGTCAATGAGTATTTCTATATTACCTAAAGTCAAGCAGTGATCACCAATGACCTAGTTCTGTATTACTCAAAAAAATGAGCGAATGAGCGAACATCTAAAAATATAAAGGCATGTTTCCACTTCCCCAAAAAACCCCCCCCCAAAAAAACAAAGACCAAAAGAACAAAATACAGGAAGAAAATTTCCACCAATGCCCAGTTCATGTTGTATGAACTTTGAGTCGGTAGGAATTTAGAGTTTAATCTTCATACTATGGCATGATTGGCTGTCTTTTAAGTGCTCAACTAATCCCATCATAACAGCTTGTGATTGGGTGGATTCAGTCCCAGTCAATCACAGTCTTAGGAAGCATCATTCTTTGACTGGCTGAGAATTATATTACCAGTTTTATTCAAAACAAGTGTGATAGTTATTTATTATTATTATTATTATTATGGATTTGTGGGCACAATTAACAGATCTAAGTATTTGTGTTTATGTTTATAATCCTATATTATAATTCGCTAAGTATGTTTGTGTCACAGACAGGGGGTATAGGGACCCTTGCAGCCTAGGTACTGGTTGATGCTTGGGTTCAACGCTAAAGTGCGATACTTGGGTGCGTGGACGGCGTGCCAGGTACTCCCTTGCTGCAGCCGAAGCTGGATAAAGGTGCTGGTCACAAAACCAGATTTTTCCACCCCAGTTGAGCCGGGGTGCAACCAGGATGGGAGTAACTGGGAACTGTGTGAACCAGAACCAGGAGGTCAGCTGAGGGAGGAACAGACAAGCAAGGATTAGCAGTGACAGCGGTGGCTAGACAAGCCAGGACAGGGTTTCAGAGAACAGCGGTGGTCAGGCGAGCCAGGTCAGGGTTTCAGAGAGCAGCAGTGGTCAGACAAGCCAGGTCAGGGTTTCAGAGAGCAGCAGTGATCAGACAAGCCAGGTCAGGGTATCGGAGAGCAGCGGCAGTCAGACAAGCCAGGTCAGGGTTTCAGATAGCAGCAATACAATGGATAAAACTGAACAAGCTCGTGGAACGGGCAAACACAGAGGGGTCTGACAAGTGTTTTATACAGTAGCCCTCCAATAGGAGGAGGAGGAAGATCCAAGTCCAAATGGGCTACTACCTAGACCAATCAGGACAAGCTAGTACCGAATGTCCAAATGGACTTATAGCATGTCCAATGGGCAAAGACATAAACCACACTCCCATTGGGCTATGACACTGTGCCCAATGGGAGACAAGAATCAGAGGCAGCCGAAGTATAGTGAAAACATCCGCATGCAGCAGACACTGACACGGGCGCATTCGCATCAGCTGAGGAGGCCGAAAGAATATGTGCATGCGCCGAAGCAAGGACCCGGCGGGGACCCAGCCGTGGCCAGGAAGGGAGCGGCGGCGGCGGAAGGTGACAGTTTGTCAGAAGCCATCATGCTCAGTAGAGTCAGAAGCCGCCATGCGCAGTAGAGACGGCTGCACGCACTGCAGTCATGCGCAGTACAGACTGCCCGCACAGCAGCTGATACGGAGCGGGGCACTCTGAATCAGCCGCGGTGCGTTCGGTCAGTCAGTACTGTGCATGACTGCAGTGCCTCCAGTGTTGGCCTGTGTACACAGGCTTTAAAACTAGCATGAGTTAGAAAACATATAAACACAACTTTTGACAGTTTAAGTATCAAGGGGTGTACAAGTACAAGTCTCAGCCAACCACAGGCTGTGATTGACTAGAAATGTAACTAGCCAACCAGAAATAGTATGCTGTGATTAAATTCTGATTAAATGAACACTTAAAAGAGAACCAACCACAGAATATAGACAAAAGGGGGTACTGTGTTAGCAGTAGAAAAAGCAGGAGACTGGTAAAGGAGGAAGTATATATAAATAGTTATTTTTTGGTCTCTTAATCTGAATAAAGCATAATGTGGACAAGGATTTCATTAAATATACATTAGAATTTTCAGGTTCATATTCACAAGTTTTCATAGAAAAAAATGTAGTACCCTAAATGGGCTCTCTCAGCTCACCAAAGTGCCATAGTACCCAGAATGAGAACTTCTGATTGTAAAGCAGTGCTAATACCAAATACTTAATTAGGTTGATGTAACTTTAAATATCAAGTACGTACAGCTAGCATATGTAAAAATTAGTCTTGTTACATCCCTAAAATATCATCTTAAACTTGCTTTTTTATGCAAATGTAAATGTGTATTGCTTAGAGAGCATTTATTTAAAGGGATAATTGAATGATAAAGTATCCCCTTCATGCCCCTTTTACTGATGTAACACTGCTCACCTCAGAGCAGCAAGACTGTTTGGATGGATCGCAGAGAGGGACAATCTTCAATTAGCATAAGGGAAAAACCTGTCAAGGTGTTCAGGGTTTTCCTTATGCTCGCAGTAAGAAGACTGTCCCTTGATGCTAGATGTCTGGTCAAGTGACCATATTCCACATCTGAGGGGAGGTGGCTTACACTAGGTAAAAGGGGCGGGAGGGGGATACTTTATCATTCAATTACTCTTGAACTACATCTCTGACAGCATAACACTCTCCTTGGTCCAAATACTATGAAGATTAATTGGTGGTGCTAGTTTTGTGAAACATTACTATCCCTTTAATGTTTATTCATATTTATTTAATATTGATCTGTTTGTATTGAGATAAAAGCAGTAAAGTCAGCATGTGCTCTTTTATTTTTATCGTTTCTCAGCCTATTAACATATTATTCTGCACAATTAATAGGAGCCCTAGAAAAGGGAAGGAACGTCTGTTCCCTCAGAGTATATGTAAGACTTAATTTTATGTCTCAGAAACAAAGGTTTGCAGATGCTAGTATGATATATAGATTAAGTGTATAAAACTCCAGTTCAATTTTATGTGTTAGTGTTCCTTTAAGTAAATCCTAATGGATTATGTATCATCCTGACCTTTGCTCCTAGGCTCTAGTCCAACCAACTCTCTATATTATACACAGGAGGTGGACAATCTGTTGCTCTCCATCTGTTGCTGCACTATAAATCCCCACAGCTGGAGCTATGGAGCCATGCTGCATCCTGTACTAAAATAAAAATTAACACTTTGAGTCAGAGTGGTGGCCAGCACGTGAGGTGTTTACATTCTTAATCTTATTTTTGAACCCAGTTTTTACATGCCGACACAAGCTGACACTTTCTAAAATGCAATTTAATGATAATGAACAAATTTGCTACATACGTTAAACGCTGCAGTGAAACTAAGAAAATAAATTCACACAATGGGTGATTTCTACACCACGGAAATCTACTCAATGGGCCATCTGCACAACACTAGAGATGAGCAATTCTGGAGCAAACCAACTGCACCACGGGGACAGATAAAACTTCACCGTGATTTAAATGGTGGTTTAACCTCTTGAATCTAGAGAGATGTCCAACACATTGTTTTGCAATGCATTGGAGTCCTCTGTAGCAGGGGTATCTGACATTTTCTTTGATGGGAGCTACTTTTTAATCAATTAAACATACTGAGCTATTCTAAAATAAATATGTAACCCTTTGAGTGCCAGGTGGGTACACAACACATTCCCCTCTGGCACTCAAAGGGTTAAAACATTTTAATTTATAACTGTACGTATTAACCCCTTCGTGACAATGGACGTACATGTACGTCCTCTGTGGGTGTCACTTAGTGACAGAGGACGTACATGTACGTCCAGGAAATCCGGATCCCCGCGCGGCTGCACGCCGTTCGGGGACTCCGGATTCTGTTTAAAAAAAAAAAAAAAATGTTAGACGGACGTTAAGTGACGGCCGCGTCTGCACGCGGCCGTCACTAAGGGGTTAATCCACCTCCAAAGATGCTGTAACAAATTTTTCATTCTGTCCCACACCTCCAAATAACAAAGTACTGCACAGAAAAACAAGTGGCCTTTTTAACAGCTCAAGGTGATAAAATTGTGTTATATGATGTGTATGTTTTAGCCTAAGAAATCCAAATTCATGATACAAGAGAAAACCTGTGGCTTTCCAGTGAGGCACAGATTTTCTGATTGATATTACTTTCCCATCCTTAACAAAAATATCTGATATTACTATGTATTTCTAAAGTTATTAGAGTGGTTTATTAAAACAATTAACCCCTTTGGTGCCAGTTGCTTGGGGGAATTAGTTGTAGCCTTCTGTCCAGACACATTTTCAGCATTTTTTTCTATCCATCTGTTTAGGCATGATTTTTTCTGGTAAATTTCTAGTTATATGTGAAAAACTATATATAGTTTTTTTTTTTCTTCAGAATGAATTCTGATTTTTCATGGCACCTCACAAAATGTAAATGTTGCATCGGGTGACAAGCTATGATGTCAAATACAAAATAAATATTTTTTTGCCAGTATCATAAATTATATATCAAAAACATGTATTTTGGTAGAGTAATTTTCAATTATATTTAAAAGCTCTGAACCTCCAGAAAACAAAAATACCAAGTATGTATAATTTTACGTATATGCATGGCCTGCACAGACCCCTAATTATCAGGAAAGCAAAATTGTATTTTCAGCATTATTAACTAAAATGCACATTACATTGGTTACTTGGTAAAACTACCCTAAAACAGCTCAGTAACTATACATTTGCTGAAAGTAGATATCTTGATGCAGTTGACTTGGCTAGCCTGGAGACTGGGGGATCCACTGTAGGCAGAGGCCTAACCAGAAGCCTCCGTGCTCTGGTGTAAGAAGTGCCATGGGCCCCCCACCACATTGCCCCCCCTTGACCACATTGACCCCTCAGTCTTCACAATGCCCCCATCTCTTACCACCCTGGAGCTCCTGCGCGGTCCTCTTAGTAATGCAGAGTGCTGGGAGATGATGTCATCTCCCAGCGCTCTGCATTACTAGAACGCCGGAGGGAGATTGCAGGCGCCAGGCAGAGGGGTCGCAGGGGCAGCCGGGCCCCTGGAGTGACAGGCCCGGTTGCAGGTGCAACCCCTGCGACCCCTATAGTTATCCCACTAACTGTAGGAGGAGAGACCCACTGTGCCAAAGCTGCCTCTAAAATGGGTACTCTCTAGAAAATCTCTTGGTTATAGACAACCACCTGTCAGGGGTCTTCCACTCATCCAGAAGTAGCTTATCAAGAGTGGCATTAGGTGGAATACAGTAGAAGATTTCCTATGGCTCTGTAAGACATCTGCAGAGTATGACCCTTCATCAGGGGTGTCAGGGACCTGAAGGGTCTCTAAAACAGTCCTAATAAGTAAGTCTCTTCGCCAAGGGAAGCCCCATATCAATGTCCACAGGAGTAGGAATAATCCATATCCTCATTTTCCCCTTCCTCATCCTCCCCTCAGTGGAGGCCCCTATGAGCGCAGGCATAATTGATCATACTTGAAGGTAGTGGGGGACTTCCAGGACTGAAGAACCTCCTGGAGGGAGAGAAGATGTTGGGCCACTGTGGACAACAGTGATTTCACCCAAGCTGGATCTTGTTCAGTGCTGGAGGGGCCCTGTAGAGTAGTAGGGGCCAAAGCACAGGAGGGGCCGAGAGATCCAGAATACTCTCTAGGGAGCCCCGTTTGACATGAGGAACAGTAAGCAAGGGGGGTCAGTGACACCCCTGAGTCCTTAGTGTTAGGTCTAGCCCCATGTCCCTTAGAATTATACATCTTGACAGGAGTATTTCCTTAAAATTAGTATAAATAACCAGTAACAGTTCCACAGTACTTATCCGGCAGGCGAAGGATTAATATACAGAAGAGAGCAAGGAGAGTCTGCCTCTGCATAGGATAAGCATGACATTTTTCAAGGTCATAAAGGAGAAAATGGTCTAGTCCTTAAACAGTTAAGAAAGTACAATTTAAAATCGCTTCCCCCAGCCTTCAGGAAAATAGCACAGACAAATTAAATTATTCTTGTCACAATATGGGAACTTTTATATTTATAATTTTAAATGCTTTTTCATTTAACAGTAAATTGTATTTTATCATTAGTGTATCTTTAACTCTTTAAGGACCACATTTGTCTGCAGTTCATTGCTTCAAAAATGCATTGCATAACCCATGGTCCTTCAATTGGTAAATGATGGTAGTCAAGCAAGCAAAGCCAATTGCTCAGATTAGTGAGCACAAATGGTTCTCTTCTTTGCTACATGCTGTGTACCGTATATTATAAATCGTCTCACTTTAAATAAATTGAAACGTTGCCTCCCTCCTACCGAAATGAAATATGAACCAATTATTTCTGTGCTCTGCTCCTGCCCTTCCTTTGCATTACCTGTACAAGTTTTAAATGCCTTTCATGTGGTGCATGTTTTGAATGCTCACTTAATATATATAATTATTACATTGCCATTAAAATGGTATATGCTTTGAATGTTCTCTTACTATATATGATTAGTACAATGCCATTAACCCTTTGAGTGCCAGAGTGGTATCGCATTGTCATGCAATATGTTGGTAAGGCCCAATTTCCCAATTGGTAGAGTAGGCAACTGTCTAGAGCTCCAAATGTTGAGGGGCTTCTCTGCTGTACTGGCCACACCCACATTCTGAGTTGTGGGTGTGGCCAGAGAAATCTCAATGATCCTACACCAGTTTTATACATTTTACAGACTATTATTTAACCGTGTGGATGCTAGAGAGATCTCCAGTGCATTGTGGATCAAAACATTGGAGAGATCTCTGGCAAACAAGGGGTTAAAGTTTTTTTGCATTTGCTTATTATAGGCCAAAGACTGAGTCACGATAGAGTGTTGTGAGTGTGAAACACATTGATGTGGAGAAGAGAATAGATATTGGTGGTCATGGGCTTTGTGACTTTACACATTCAATGTCCCAGACATGTTACATTGTTTTGATATGCCAATAAAAGGTAATGGTTTTATCTGTGCCATTGATCTGTATGACTTGAATGACAGTGCAGTCCTTACCATTTGCAACCCAGTTGCTATATCCAGTACATGTCTGCAATGCTATTAAAACCTCTTTGTCTGATGCCTAGGTATAAAATCTATCCCATTAACACAAACATTTTTTAAGTTCCTTGCGTGCAAGCTAGGAAATGTCTGTGGCACTATGACTTTCCTGCCCCATTTAATAATCCTATTTCTGTGCTCACCAATCCTGTGCCCTTAGTGCCCCATAGTTCTCCCAACATAGCTGAGTCCACAACCAGATGTGAGCAAGTAGATGAAGTAAGATGTTTGGCTTTGTGGGAGCTTGTCCATTAATAATATCAGTGCCACAGTAGAATGTAATGCACATCCTTATGGCGATGAAATGGTTAAGGGAGAGCAGCTGCTGTCTCTGCTCTTTAGCAAACTGTCCTCTGGCTCCATAGAGAGCTACAGGGAGATCCCAACATCGCCAGCCTCTGGTACCTTATGTTGGGACTGTGAACTTCAACAGCAGAGGCTGCTAGAGGAGCTTAGTGCATGTGGTGAGAGATGCCAAAAACTTTAGTGCATCTTGGCCCTGATCCCACAGCACCACACACAGATAAACAGGCAATCCAATTTCTGATTACCTGGATTTGGTCTGTGTCAATGTGGGCAGAACAGACAATCAGATCACTGGTCAGATCCAACCAAAATCATACTGTGTATGGATACAGAGAGACAGTAGGTTTTAGAGTTTAGATCTCTGGAGATGGAGGCTGATTGCCAGTTCTGCCCACTCTCACCCATTTATGGGCCAAACCCTGCATTTCATACACAAAATCCCGCTTGTCCTAATTTAGCAATACCCACATCAGGGGAGGGCTGGCAATTTGTGGCCCAGGGGGCAAATACATTCAAGTGGCCCATTTCTATTATTGTTCCAGGCCACTGTTCCAGCCCACCCCCTTTTGTTAATTTTAAAATTGGCATTAATGTTGTGATGTAAGTCACGTGATACCATGTAGCTTACAGTTGAAATGGGGCTACACTAGTGCACCACTACAAAGCTTACAATTGAAGTAAAGCTTACCTAGTGATACTATAGAGCTTACAAGGGAAATGGCTTATACTACTAGTGTAGCTCCATTTGGATTGTTCCTCTGTGGTATCAGTAGCATAGCTCCATTTGGATTGTACCTCTGTGGTATCACTAGTGTAGCTCCATTTGGATTGTACCTCTGTGGTATCACTAGCATAGCTCCATTTGGATTGTACATTTGTGGTATCACTAGTGTAGCTCCATTTGGATTGTACTTCTGTGGTATCACTAGTGTAGCTCCATTTGGATTGTTCCCCTGTGGTATCAGTAGCATAGCTCCATTTGGCTTGTACCTCTGTGGTATCACTAGTGTAGCTCCATTTGGATTGTACCTCTGTGGTATCACTAGTATAGCTCCATTTGGATTGTACCTCTGCGGTATCACTAGTGTAGCTCCATTTGGATTGTACCTCTGGTATCACTAGTATAGCTCCATTTGGATTGTACCTCTGTGGTATCACTAGTGTAGCTCCATTTGGATTGTAGCTCTGTGGTATCATTAATGTAGCTCCATTTGGATTGTACCTCTGTGATATCACTAGCGTAGCTCCATTTGGATTGTACCTCCGTGGTATCACTAGCGTAGCTCTATTTGGATTGTACCTCTGTGGTATCACTAGCGTAGCTCCATTTGGATTGTACTTCTGTGGTATCACTAGTGTAGCTCCATTTGGATTGTACCTCTGTGGTATCACTAGTGTAGCTCCATTTGGATTGTACCTCTGTGGTATCACTAGTGTAGCTCCATTTGGATTGTACCTCGGTGGTATCACTAGTGTAGCTCCATTTGGCTTGTACTTCTGTGGCATCACTAGTGTAGCTCCATTTGGATTGTACCTCTGTGGTATCAGTGGCATAGCTCCATTTACAGCAGCAATCGGGACATTTAGTGAGATGCAGTGGCCTACCAGCCCAGACATATGACCAGCCCAGGGGGCAATTGCCCCCCTGCCCCCCCCAGGCCAGCCCTCCCCTGACCCACATTATCCTAGAAATCACTTCACTTGGACACTTCCATACCCAGCCCATCTTCTTTCGAGGGGGACTGGAGACAAACACGTTCCCAAGTATGCTAATAATAACAACCCCTACATATCTTTATCTGGGTAGGATGTCCTAATGGCCACTATTATCAATTCTGAGTGCTTTGCTTTCACAAAATTAATCTTAAACAAGTACAGGCACCATGTACACAAATACAGAAATGATTCTGTGTTGTCACATAGGATCCCAATCTGAAGGCTTCCTCAATTATGGGTACAAATTTAGCATCATCTTAAAGTGGACTTCTCACCTTAAGGAACTTTTGTTTTATAGAGAATTAAAATCTGTCTACGTATTGTGCTAGACATTTTTTGTAGAGTAATTTTTGATGAATGAACCTTTATATTTTGGTGCTACAATGTGGCACTTTATGTTAATCCCTGCACAGCATGCTAATTAGTTATGTTGGATACAAATGTATCATTCCTATGCTGTAGTGCACCCTCCCAGTGCAGCCATTGACATTACAGGCAACTCCAACAGAGCTGCACTTGAGCATTAGTACACTCCCCACTCTGTCCTCAGAGCCAAATAAACTGGTTTTCTAGATGAAACTTCATAATTGCAAATAGATGATACTGGAGCAGAATATACTGATGTTGAAATGAGTCAGATATTGTCAAAACTATAACAACAGAGCAATGCTGTTGATAATCTCAACAGAACCAGTGTGGTACATTATCTACATACACAAGACTTCATTTTCTGACCAGACTGCTGAAGGAATACTCATTAGTTCTAATTAATAGGAATGTTTTTCTCCCCTATCCATATAAATAATTCATTTCTCTTAATGTTTTTTTATTTATTTATTGTGCCTTTAGGCATGTTTCATTTTAAAGCTCCACATTCTATGACTGAATAGCATTCTCATCAAGATGACAGATAGCATTTCTTTTTAACCCCTTAGATGCTGGATATGTCTCCAACACATGCATAAACAAATTCCCAAAAGACCTGAGGCTCAGGTCCACCAAAGGCAGATCAGTGAAATCATTTCCACCAAGTAGATGAGCAGAGCAGTACACCATTATTGGTTTTAAAGGGATAGTAATACTTGCAAATTACTAATCCCCATATTGTAGCTTTGTTAAAAAGAAACTTATTGCCCCCAGTGTCATCTCTCAAACCCTTATGGTTTGAGAGATGATAGAGCTCAAAGTTCCCCCCTCTCTCCCCCTTCCCTGACTGAACGCTGGACGCTAACTGCAGGGATACCCGGTATTACTTGCATCAGGTGGCTCTGCAGCATTCCCGAGATCGCATTTATAAAAAATAAATCTTTCACTAAAACGGTCTTCTACGTGTGCTTGCAAACCAAGCACATGTACAAGACCATTTCAGTGAAAGAACTATTTTTTATAAACACGATCTCGGCTCAGCTGCAGAGCCGCCTGATGCACATAAGAGAGTTGTACGACAGCTTCCCCTGCAGTCAGCATTCAGCATTCAGTCAAGGAAGGGGGAGGGAGGGGGGAACTTTGAGCGCTATCATCTCTCAAACCATAAGGGTTTGAGAGATGACACTGGGGGCAATAAGTCTCTTTTTAACAAAGCTACAATATGGGGATTAATAATTTGCAAGTATTACTATCCCTTAAAGTATTTCACCCTGTGAACACAGAGGGGGTATTCAATTTATTCCATACCCCTCTAGCACTCAAAGGGTTAAAGGGATACCAATACTTAAAATGTCAAAAATATGTTGTAGAGGTTATCCCCCTTAGTAAAATAAGGGTACGCCCACTGCTGAAAGGTGTTTTATTCAAAAGTTATTACAGTTCAAACTTTAATTTTTTTGGGTGTGATATCTCAGTGCCCTGAAATTGTACTGTGGCACTGTTGCTACACCATCCTATAGACAAGCACTGGCCAGTTGACCTTAAATCTCCACAGGATGGTGTAGCAACAGTGCCACTGTACAATTTCAGGCCTCTGTGACACTGCACCTAAAAAAAATCCAGTTTAAGCTATAATAACTTTTGAATAAAACACCTTTCAGCAGTGGGAGTCCCTTTGTTTTACTCAGGGGTATTAAATCTACAACATATGTTTTTTTACGTCTTAAGTATTACTGTCCCTTTAAAGGAACACTAATAACAATTCCCCACTCAGTGTAATTTAGTCAGAAAATCCTAAAGGCCTCTATGAATCAGTTCTGTTTGGGTTGATTTTCTATAATAAATCCTTATGTAGGAATGGATATCGTGTGCACAGAGGTGGCCTTGATTCTTTCTTGCTTGACTGCAGGACAGCAAACTCCTCCCATTGAAATCATCTTAGAAAAGAAGGAAGCTTTTAATAGCAAGAGTTTGGTCTTGGAGTCTGACAACAAAGAGCATGAATCTCATTTCAATCAAAATGATGACTTGCAGTGCAATCTTTTTTGTTTTTACTTGTGTGCAGTTTCATGCTGATGATTAATTTTTATATATGTAAAGTAGATTTTATTTTTAATGGTGTAGAGTTTTTATTCAATTCCAGAACAACTTTATGACTGGTTAGCAGACAATGGTGGGAAAAGGTAATTATAAGTTATGTTGATTCTTACAAGAAGGTTTGGTCACCAGACAATGGTCAAATTTCTAATTATGAGTTATGTTGATTCTTGCAAGAAGGTTATCTGTCATTTGCAATAAAGTCAACAGACAATTTAAAATGCAATTTCAAATATATACTAATTTCATAGTAACATAATAGAAAAAAATGACAAAGAAATGGAAAGAAAAAAAGGATAAGCTGATCCTAGAATGATTTACTTTATTAGAAGAATGATGAGGGATTGAAACTGAGGAGAATTAAAGTAAATGAAAAAGGACAAAATTGATAATGGTTTGAAAGTGGAACAGTTCTTTCTAAATGTAGTCATTTCAGAACTTGTTAGTAGAGATGGGTGAAGGTTTCCTCCTGATAAGAGAAACAGAAGAAAAATGGCACTTTTCGGGAAATTTTTAGCGAAAAGTTCCTTTTTTTTTTTTTTTTTTTTTTTTTTTTTTTGCTTTCTCACCTAGCTCCTTGTATTGAAATTAATGAAAAGTTATTCCCCTCTACATGACAAGATTCTCTTATTTTGCTGCAGGCATATAAAATGGTGTCCGGCTCTCACAGAATGACATTCTGTGTTTGTGAGAGGAATAGAAAGCATCACATTTTTGAACTAGAGAAGGCAAACTAAAACGTGGAGATGAAGCTTAGTTTAGGGAGTCTTGTAGGCAGGAAATATGCTTTCTGTGTTAGGGGAGTCTGGGGGATTCTGTGAGTTTTACGTACATGACTCCCCTTTTTCTCTGTGGTTCCCATCCCTCCGATCTGACAGCCGGCTTGTCTGTACCTTCGCTGTTTTCGGGTATTTTTGGGGTCCTTGTGGCAGGTTCACCTCATCTTCTGCACTTTTCATATTAATAGCTGCTTGCTATTCTCTGTGCTAATCTCTGTTCAGAGAGATTATTCAAACAGCTTACATGGGGGGCAGGAAGGGAGAAAGGAGTTTGACTCAAAATGCCCTAAAATTCAGTGTGACTGACTGAGAAGACACAGACAGCCATGTTCCAAGTTTCTTCCTGATGTGGCTGTTATCTATGTCCTACTGGACTCTAGGGGTGTGAGAAGCGAGCAATGGTGTTTTATGCCAAACAACCCAATTTTTTGTGTGACTGAAAAGATACAAGCAGCTGTGATCCAAGTTCCTTTTTGATCTGGCTGTTATCTGTCACTGGAATCTGGGGGTTTGAGAAGGGAGCAAAAGAGAATTACCCCAAATACACCAACATTCTGTGTATCTGAGTGGGAACACACAGTCAAAGGTGACCCAAGTTTCTTCCTGCTCTGGCTGTTATATCAGTCCTAGGGGAGTCTGTGGGTGTGAGAAGCGAGCAAAGCAGGTTTACCCCCAAATAACCCAACATTTTGTGTGACTGAGTAGACACAGGCAGTCGTGATCCAAGTTCCTTCCTGATCTTGCTTTTATCTCAATGCTAGGGGAGTCTGGGTGTGTGAGGAGAGAGCAAAGGAGAATTACCAAAATATTCCAAAATTCTGAGTGACTGACTGGGAAAACTCAGGCAACCATGATCCAAGTTTTTTCCTGATCTGGCTGTTATCTCTCTCCTAGCGGTAATAAGCAGTTGAACAGAGAGTCTGGTTTTTCTTGACAGTGATAGGGATTGGACGAACAATTAATTAAAATAAATAATTAAATACAATTAAAAAAAATGATAGGTGACAGTGACAGGGACCCTGTTGTGATCTGTGACTGAGGCAGACAGATGCTAGATGAGATAGAGTATTTTGTAGAGATCCAAGGCAAGACTAACGCACAATCAATTCTATTGTGTACTTTACAATAAAAGCGCACACATTTACTGAGTAATGTCCTGCAAACACACAAGGGGTAGGAGGAGAGTGTAAGGATTAGGAGCAGCACAAGGACATGTGAGTTAAATGGTAGTCCGAAAACTGACTGCAGGTATGGTTGCTGCAGGGTGTGCTATAAATAATGGAGATCCCTCTCCTTCCAAAGTCGATGTAGTTTCTCAAAGTCCCACCAAAAATTCAAGCAGCACCTGTACTACTGGTACTACTGGTAATAAGCCATCTAAAAGTACTGAAGATGATGAGTCACATTACAGTGTTGATGGCATAGCGCAAGAAGATTTAGCAGTTCAACCAACTGCTGGATCTGACAGTGAGACAAACAAGCACAAAAACACTTCTCCTGAAAGTAATACTGAACATTGTAAAAATCCCTCAAAGGGGAAAAGTAAAAAATAAGTTGTTTGAGACCTCTAAAAGCCTAGTGGAATATAAAAGTAGTGGGAAAGAAGTGGCGGGAGATGCTGAGGATGACATAATGAATGATGATGATGATGTAGATCTAGAATATATCTCTTTAGCATCCTCATCTTCTTCAGATACAGATGAAATTAAGAGTGAGAGAGATGATGACATGGCTAGAAATATATCTAAAAGGTAAAGGCTCAATCTTACACCACTTAAAAGGATCACTGAGCAGGTCTATAAACTGTTTGAGAAGGTAAAAATTTAATTTATTGTCTATCGGCGAAAACTTTCTCAAAAAAGCAAAAAATCGTTTTTTTGCGAAAAGTCCTGCAGGAAATTTCTCTGACTTCTTGCCCATCCCTACTCATTTTTACCTAATGGCACAATACTCATTGATATTTCCTGTTGGATTAGGATAGGGGTTCAATGTTGCTGGGTGAGACGTTATCACTAGATTAGACAATGCAGGTTGAGCCAGCAGTGTCTCAAGAACAAGCACTCTTGGTTGATCCAGTAGCATGCAGAAGCAGATAAGACTGGTGTCCTGAGAAAGTGGTACCTTGTGGTGGTTGAGAACATAGGCCTGGTAGAACAGGTAGTAGAATAAAAGCTGGTCTCTAGAGAGCAAACTGAGTAACAAACTGTGATTCTGTATTACAAAGGATATTCAGCAAGCTACTGAAGCATTCAAGAAAAAGAGGGTGGATGGGACCACTGAAGCTAGGGCACAGAGGGCTGAGCAGACAGAAACAAGGAACTGGAAAGAAGAGGATGGCCTTAGCCACGTCTGAGGTTAAATGGGAGCTGGGATTCGGTCAGCTGGCGTATACTGTTGCAGACAGAAATAGCAAACAGGCAGGAAAGCACAGGAGTATGAATCAGGATCTCAAACAAAGAACGTAGTTGGGGCAATACTCTGAGACTCTGTGCAGGATAAAAGACAGGTTTGAAGGGCAGCAAATTAATGGTCATGGGGTATGGCCAGGAGAGCAAACAGAGTTGTTCTGTCAATCCTCTGTTATATGTATCTCAGGGAGTGGGTTCATTCAATAGACAGAACTACAAATAATGTCCTAACAGGACATCAGGGAGCAGGTTCTCACAAATGCATTTTTTGGTTTAGAAATATTTATATATGGGGTACTACAGGTGCAGTAGTAATGGAAAATAGAACATACTGAGGAATTCCACTAACCCTATAACAGTGGGGAAAAAGAAAAGTCATGCAAACTTTATACTGAGACATGGACCCTGCTTTCTGCAGTTATAGCCACATTTTACAGAAAAAGCTTATTAGAAAATATTCTAGTGCCCCTTTCTTTCTGCAAGTACGCTAAGTGTAAGAGCAAGATCATGTTGTTTGTTCCTGAACACCCAATGCAAATTGTGGCAGTGGAAGGGCAGTGGATACCCTTAAGTTGATATACTAAGGAGAACTTGAGGAGAGGTGCACTAAGGGTTGATGCTGTGGCAATGTGTGTGTGTAGGGCGATGTGTGGAGAGCACATCTCTTTGCCAGTCGAGACATACATCACTTATGCATTAAGAATTAGGGATGCAAGGGAAGGGGGGAGAATATCCTGTTTAGCATGGAGGGTTGTTGAACTGCTGGTGATGTAGAAGGGATGCCCTGCTTTACACATAACCAGCAATATGACAAGCCTGATGTCTGAGTGCATTCCATCTGCTCCTCCACTGGGGGGGAGGGGCTGAGAGGATGTGCATAGACTTTAGCAACAAAAACCTATTTAGTGCCATAGAGATGTGCATTGCATAACCCTGTGGTACTGAAAGGAGTAGAAAAGTTGTAGTAAAAGCTGAAGGGATACATAGGGGACTCAGTATTAAGGAATCCCACTTAAATAATTCAAGCACTGTTTGCCTGTGAAATGTGTAGCTGCACAGAAAGATGTGTCACTGTACAGTTTGTAATAGTTTGTTTGAACACAAGCTATGCTGATACATTGCCAAGCTGCACCACTGGCATCCCTTCACATTGACAGTTTGCACAGTGTGTCAGGAGATGTGAGGGGTTGTGACTATGTGACAGGCAATGTGTATGTTTTTCACATATTTGTAAATATATTATAATATGTGAGTAATTATATTATGAAAATATGTTTTGTGTGTGGACTTTTGACCCATGGTATTGGGAATTTTTACACTTCTGTTGATTCAAGCAGCCCTTAAATTTATAGGTATTCATATTTTTTTGAAGAAAGAGCTATGTTTGTCACTATTATCTAGTATTTTAAAGTGTGTTTGATAAAAGGTTTTATACAACAAAACCTACCTCTTCCTGTCCTGGGTTTGGAGTGACCCCAAGATGTTCATAGTCAACCCAGGAGAGCGACACCCTGACTGCCTACGTGGAATTTATCAGACCTTCATCAGCAAGCCAATACTATATCTTAAAAATGGCTGCTATAACACAAAAAGCACTGACGATAAAGATGGACATGCTTTCTGAGATAGAGCACAGCAGGCATCACGTTTAGCAGTCAGTATGGCTACTCATATGGAAGTATAACAGTGTGGGGAAGGACCTGCACGAACAGACATGCTGAGTCTACCAATTCCACTGCAAAACAGAAACAGCATTGAGGAAACCTCTCAAAGAACCATATAATTACAACTTAAGAGCATTAACCAATGTTCTAATTACCAACAAAAATGAAACATTTAAACCTCCTGCTAAAGACTGACCAGCTGCTGCTTATATCATGTTATATCACTTGCAAATCTTCTCCACAAGACAGATAACTCTACTGCTTATATTGTGCATGTGGGAAACATTGTTGCTCAGAATTCAACAATGGCAACTGGGAAGCAAAGGCAAGTGTGACTGTCTGAACTGCAAGTAGTTCCACCTCAAGAGGAAATGAAGCAGGATGAATTGCATAGTTAAATATTTCTAATACCAAAGGTCTAATCAAGCAATGAGCCCTCAACTCCCCATACACACTTTGCCCACACTCTCAATTTATTCAACCCTGTTCACAGGCCATGCCCTATAACTTAAAGACACAGAGGCATGAAAAAGCATATATGTGAATATAATACATATGCATACAAGGTCAATCTTTGCAAATAACTAGCATCCAAAGGGCTAAAGGAGAGTGCAACATTTGATTTATGAAGAAAGACCATTTGGGGAAGTTCACGTTGAGAAAGAAATCCATATGAGGAAACTTCAAGTCCTGAGTGCATTTTCTTCGAAAATAATGCATGGCTAAATACATCACTGTGGGTGAGGTGAAAACTGTTGGGAAGGAGCAGCAGCATGTAAGCACAGAAAACACAAAGACGGACAAAAATCCTTATATAATTGGAAGCTTCTCTCTTGTGGACCAGAAGTATTACATAAACAAGCCCCAGACCTCTGCACCTGTTCCCAACAATCTTGAAGCTGTAGTGGCATAGGCTGTATGAAATAGCTGTACTTGTTTCGTTTTTATGTATCATTGTTTGGCTTATGAGCTTTGACAAAGCGATTGTAAACCGCAAAGCGTGTACGGGTTAAACCTTTATACAATAATCTTAGTGATTTTAATAAATAAGTCTTTTTTAAATAAGATCCTTCGCCTGAATCCATTTGTAATACCGACACTGAGGTCTGTGTTGGAACGGGATTGCACAGCAAAAATTTTCGGTAAAATTCGATTTCGGATTAATTTTTTTTTTCCCCATTCAGAGGATCCAAATTTCGGACTGGACCTGTTCAACTCGGATGAAATTAGGCAATAGTCCAAATTATTCAGCCGAATTAAAAAAAAAAAATTAAAATATTCAATAAAAAATTACAATTAAACAAATAAAAATAAAAAAATACCTTCAACTAAATTAATGATAAGATTAAATCTCTGATGAGACAGGAAGGGGTATTTTATAAACCCCTACACACTTATATGTGTATCTGTCACCTCAAATTAAAGCCCTTTCTGCCCTTTAAAAAATGGTCTATAATATGTGTTTGTGCAATAAATGAGAAAGATAGGAATTATGGTTGAACACACACATAGCAAAAATGCCAAAATTGCTTGAGTCCTTAAGTGGTTAATATCTGCATTTTGCATGAACTGTAAAGCACCTTTTTTTTACCACATCTATTTTTAGCAGCATGTAGCAACATTGTAATAGTTTAAGGCAGGAAAGCGCAGTTTGAATTTCCGAAATTTACACAGAAATTTCGGACTAGGTCCGTTTTGGATTCTGATTTTTTTTTTGTGGGCGGACTTTGGCTTTCAGAAGGTCCGAATGATGCCAAATATGCCTTATTCATCCAAATTTCCGAAATTAGCCAAACCGAATCGCACAAGTCTACGGGATTGTGACCTCCGTTTGCTTGGCTGTAAGACCAACTGGTATCGGTGGTTTGACCACATGAGTATTCTTATTTTGAAACAATATAGTGAATTGACATTGTTACACTATTTGGCACTTTATGTCTTTTTATCTTTGCTACTTTGGATATCGTTACCACTTGGGAGTGCGTGTCCACAAACAGAGCAGCTGTTGACTGTTTGGCATTGAATTTAAGATATTGCAACTGGGGGCAGTTGTTATCCCCAGAGTCCTGGATGTTGGAATTGGCATAGGCCACTTTCCAACCAATTAGTTTATGAGCATACACCTGAAGGGTGTTGGTAATGGTTATCATGTGAGATTGATGTACACATGGGCACTCCCTTTTTGTTCTCCCCTTTTTCTTCTGCATCTTTTACTTTCTGTATCCCTACATGACAGTCTTCAATAATAAGAGCATCTTTGGCTGGAAGCTTACAAACTCAGCCATGGGGGACTTGCAGATGACATACTTGTTCTGGTTGCTGAAACTTGTGCTTTCGTTTAAGTAGTCACTAAAGTCTTACAGGTCATCTTAGTCTTGTGTGTTGGCATAGCTATTTGATGTCTCTACCTGCATCACTAGTCTGTCTTTACCTGTGTAGAGTGCATTATCACCATAGTGTGCTTTGACCTGATTATACCAATAATTGGACATGAGGTACATGATCAGGTCTAAGACATCCTGTGCCATATAAACAGGTTTGTTAAGGTCCAGCTTTGTCTTAGCAATGTGAATGGATACAAAGACCTTGTGTGATCTTGTGTGAATGGAAGGCTAGATTGGCTGTCAGGAAGCTCAGTCTGTCTTCTATACCTTCAGGTTGCACTTGTTCAACCCGGATGCACTTTCGCAGGTTCTCCAAGGTATTCCAAAACATAGAATTTTTCATTAGCTTGAAGAAGTCCGTCTTGAACACTGAAGTGGCCCTGGAGTGAAAATGTAAGGTGCCATCTGAAGTTCCTGAAGGAAAGTCAGTGTTTGGTGAATCCTTGGATGTTGCATTCCTAATGATAAGTACTGCTTTAGGACATGGCAGTGCACAACTTATCTTTTACTTTTTGTGTAGATTTGGGAATAGCCTGATGCACTCAGTAAATGTACCCCACAGGTCATTCACCAAGATGCACTGGTAGTCAGCTAAACACACTTCAGGCACTGTAAGCATCTCAGGTGCTGCAGTTAGTCCAGGTATTCCAAGTCCATCTACAGGTTATAACTTCTGGGGAGTCCTCAGCTGGATTTTGCAGTTCTTCCATGCCTAATGTTGCTAGGCCAACAGCATCAACCCACAGGATGCTCCCCACTGGTAGACTGTGCATCATCAGCCAGCCATACAGGTTGTTGGTTTCCAGATATATTATCTAGTTGTTGGGCATAGTTTTATCACTGTATGAACACTGTGGTTGTCAACCTTTGCAAAGAGCTTTGACACCATCACAATCCAGCTACAAAGACAATTCTCCACAAAGAGGTGATATTCAATTTCAGTCCAGAGTTCTAGCTGCATTACAGTTCTTTTCAGTAAGGATCAAGGCCATAGTGCCACTGTGGTTGTGCATAGAATGCTTCAAAGACCTCAGCAAGCAGAAGCACATTGTTTCTGAGAGAAAGATCACCCAATACTTGACAGTTGAATGCTTTCTGCACTTGCTGTGCATGCCTGCATTGTCTGTTGTTGATGTCGTCCCTTGTCATTGTACTGAATAATGTATCTTTTGGTGAAAGCTTCCACTCCTTGAAGCTTTTTCAAGCTGTTGACATTCTCATTTGGGTACACACTGTTGCAGTGCAGCAGGCCTAGGTTTGCCTCCATTGTTCTTGTTGTACTAGGTGTTATGAAAAGTTCCACCTGCTTAAGGCTGTTTGCCAACTGCTCCAAAATGCTTTTCATGAACTGCTGACTGTAGATGAACAGCAGCTGTATTTCTTCATGTTGTTTGGAATACATGTCATCTTCTCATCCATCATCTTCTCTTCCATATCTGCAGCACCTAGTTCTGACATAATGAGGGATGCCTGTCAAAACTGCACAAATTCTGGAAGAGGACTATCACCTTGATCTTTTATAATTAGAAGTGCGGCTTTAGATTGAGGGAATTTTGTGATTCTCTACTGTACTTGCCAGTGATGTGACAGTGGTTTTGCATCTTGTCTCCAGTGCCACACATGAGTGGTTCTCCACAAAAATGGCAGTCAGTGGCATTCTCATGTGTGACAAAATTGTTGTCACCCATGATGATTGTGGCTAGGTGGTATAGGGCAGCTTATATACCATCCAGCTCTGCCTGATGGCTGCTCTAGAAGGTTTCCACAACCTGCTTGCCTCAATAGAGCACTGGGGCTTTGGTTTCACCATCTTGTCAAATCACCACATAGCAGAAGCTACAGGGGACTTGGTTGGCCTGATCTGGCTTGTTGTCTGGTCCAATGATAGGCACAATCAGTGCTTTAAAGTCTGTATAGATGATGAATGCCAAGAGCATCATCCTGTGGTTGCTGGCGAATTCCAAGATGTTCTTGCTTTCTTCAGGCATTTCTATGCATGTGGCATCTCACAAATACTGCTACAGTCTGTAGGGTGCTTGTCTAGCAGGCCTTGTGTGGGGATTATGTACAATCAGTGAGGGTTTATGAACTTATTGACTCTTCTCACAGAACACTGTGGCAAAGCATCTATATGACTAGGAAGAATATCTGGTGCTTCCAAACTAGATCAGCTGTCACAGCCTTGCAGTGATTAGCACCAACCCTTGGAAACATTCATCTTGTAAATCAATCCAGAGTTTTGATGTGTTCATGTGGATTTTTGTTCATACTTTTATGTATTGGCAAAAGCACACAGAGCAGCCTAGACCTCATGATTCAACTGGCACAGTTCCTGCTGCTGTCATGCGCGGCCATCTGCTGCTGGGAATTTGCCTGCCTTCACAGTCCTTGCAACTCTCTTAAACCACTCTGATACACATTCCTCTACGATTCTTTGAGAGAGATTAGATTTTGTCTCCAATGCAGGAAGTTTATATCTGCTTACATAATGCCTTGACTGTCAGCATGATGCAGAAGTATACCATACCCTGGCATGTCTCTAATAGAGGTTCTGACTTGCACAAGTTCTGACATAACTCTAGCATCACTCTTATGCTCTGTTCTTTCACTGTTTATGAAGTGTAATTTAAAATGCATTGTTGGCAAAGCTTTGCTTCTGACTGGGTACCTTTACCACACCTATGGCAGTGCTCTGTGTTTTTTTAACCCATGACTCATTCTGCTACAGTTGACCTTGCACTACTCACATAATACACATACCACCCCACAAAGTATTTTCACCTCACTTATGAGCCACACAAAGTTTTTATGTCCAGTCATGTTGTATACAAGCCATGGTTAAGTATTTCACAGTCTGGAACCTATCTAAATGGGAGTACGTAAATAGGCTCTCTTCTTTTCATATGACGTCAGCCTTGTGGGGCGTGCCTGGACAGCCACTTTCATCCGGGGACTGTTACTGTAAAACTGCACATAGTTGTATAAGTCAAATTCATGGGATGGTAAGTTTTAGGGGAAGGTCCCAAGTGGTGACACCAGCAACAACATCTTACAAGTCTGCTAACATAGTTTGCCACCAAAGAGAATCTGATAGAAAAGAATTCAAGGACAAACAAAACAGCTGAATGGGCTTGGCTCATGGGGGATGCTCACTTTTGGTCCCAACCCCATAAAACCAAAAATAGGGTGATAGAAGGCATCTCTGGTCAATGAAAACAGTTACACAGATTTTGCCTCAAACCACCATATTACGTCTACTCCTGGGAGAAGATGACAAAAAGGGTAATGTAACATGCCAAGGTTCACCAGTCTAAGCAGAAAGTTTCTAGTTTACCCATGATTAATATGAAGAACAGCGGAATTTCCCACTCGTCTGTTGGATTTGTTGTGCTATCACAGATAAGGACTGCAGAAAAGTCCTTATTTTTCCCTTTGGAATTTTTGCAAACCCCCCACAATTTTCCACCTTTTCCATGGAAATTCCCACACATAAAATCCTCTAAAAATTCCTTCAAGAACTGTACCAGTTTCTGTCTATACCTGTGAACTCCCACTGGAGAGGGGTGTCAGACAGATTTTATGGCTACCAGTGCATTGGGACAAGGCTTGGGGGTCAGTATGTTCATTTCTATGGCTACCATCAAACAAGGCTGGGGATCATTATGTGTGGTTCTAAGCAATGGCTGCCGATGTTAGGCCTTTCAGCTCCTGCCAGACTTCAACTTCCATCTTTTTGAATAAATGGAGGTGTATTCTGGCAGGAACCAATGACCTCATGTTTCCCAACCCTACAGCTGGGGGAGTTAGTAAGTGTGGTTCTATGAGTTCTACTATGGGACATAGTTGGGAGTCATTATGTGTGGCTGAATGGATACCATGGGACAATTCTTGGGGTCAGTAAGTGTGATTCTATGGTTACCATGCATTGGGACAAGGCTAGGGGTCAGAATGTGTGGTTCTACAGCTATCATGGGACAAGGCTAGGGGGTCACTATGTGTGGCTCTGTGGCTATCATGGGAAAAGAATGGGGGTCAGTATGCGTAGTTATATGGCTGCAAGTGTAGAGGGACAAGGCTGGGAGTCAATATATGTGGTTCTGTAGTATCAGTGCAGTGGGATGAGCCTGGGGGAGTCAAAATGTGTGATTCTAGAGAGGTTCAGTATGTGTGTGCCTATGGCTAGCAATATAGTGGGATAAAGCTGGGGGTAGTATAGTGCAGTGTAAAAAAGAGGATCAAACTCAGAAGGAGAAGAGTATCTTTTCTCACACTATTCTTTTTTTAGGAGAAAGTTCTCAGCCATCCTTAGTCACAGACTAGTGGACTAGTGAAAATATCCAGCCCTGAAATGGAGAGGTAGTTTACACCAACAAATGAAAAACTGAGCTGTTAAAATTAAGAAATAAAGTTAAGTAAAAATCATTATTTTAAAGAAATTCAAATATATCCATATATGATTTTTGATTATTTAAAGACAGACTGTGCCACGAATCATCAAATCAAGTAATTCAGAGATAGAGTAAGGACCATGTAGGTCCTAAATGCTTTATGCCCTTACAGTCGCATTATCCTTTCTCGCCACTATTTTGGCCTCATGTTTTTCATTTCTACTGTTTTTCTAGAGGACAATTCCATGTGATTAATATTTGTATATGCAATCTAGGGTTTGTTTTATTTTTAATGGTCTAGAGTAGAGATGGGCAAAATATGGTGTGGCTGGCTATGCACACACACACTTATACACACATATACACACACACAGATATACACACACCCACTTATACACACATACACTTACACTCATACAAACACATACACACACACACACAGATATACACACACACACACTCATACACACATATACACACACATACACACATATACACACACACACATACACATACAGATATACACACACATACACACATATACACACACACAGATATACACACATACACTTATACACACATACACTTACACTCAAATAAACACATACACACATATACACACACAGATATACACACACACACACACATATACACAAACACACACTCACATAAACACATACACACATATACACACACACACACTTATACACACACACACTCATACACACACACATATACGCACATACACACTTAAACTCAGAAAAACACACACACACACATACAAACACAAACACTCACACACTCTGCTACACTAAGTAAATATCACTTCAGAATTTCTCTGCATGAACTTGTACTTTGATGAAAATTGTATAATTTTAACAGTTCAAAGAAAGAGACAGTTACTTTATCCGTGAAGCTGCACATATTAATATATTGGTAAGCAACATGAGGGCCCACTGGCAGGGAATGATGGGAGTTGTAGTCTGGCAGCTGCTGGGAGGCCTTACATTTCTCATCTCTGTGTTAGTGTATTATCAGAAGTCAAAGCAGCAGCCGGATGTTAAAGGATAGTAACACTTAATAAGTAAAAAATATATTTTGTGGGGTTTAACCTTCCGAATAAACCAAGGGTATTCCCATTGCTGAGAGATGTTTAATTCAAAAGTAATGCAGCTCAAACTTTAAATTTAAAGGTCCAGTTTCAATGGCTTCAAATATTACAGTGGCACTGTTACATAGTAACATAGTAAATTAGGTAAAAAAAAAAGACACAAGTCCATCAAATTCAACCTTTGCCACATAACCATCCTATGGAAGTTCATGGTCAACTGACCAGAGCTGTCCATAGGATGGTGTAGCGACAGGTCCACTGTACACTTTCAGACCATCGAGATACTGCCCCTAAATAATTCAAGTTTGAGCTGCAATAACTTTGAATAAATACCTCTCAGCAGTAGGAGTACCCTTGTTTTACTCTTGAAACCCTACAATGATATTTTTTCACTTATTAATTGTTACTATCCATTTAAATCTCACATCTCGAATAGATGTTTATATGGCAAAATAGCACTTTTCCCCTTCTGTGCGAATTACATGGAAAATCTGATTTCACCCAAAATGAATGAGAAATGTAAAAAACTCATCCAAATTCTAGGGGCAATATGCATAAAGATAAGGTGAGCAAACTAATGACACCATAGAAAACAAATTATCATTCCCATTGTTTAAAATGTGAGTGATGTGCTGGACAGACTTCTGGCGCTAAAACACTAATCTTCCTTCACTGACCTGTTCCGCCTGCATAAAACACTTCTAAACCTATTGTCTCTTTGACCACAAGTAGAAAAAATCATATGTTGTGTCTGCTAATCTTAAACTCTAGGAACAGAGAAGAGATAGAGCGTGAAGTTTTAAATATTTTGCATGTCAGCTTCATTTCTCCTGTCTTTGTTCCCTTCTTTTTTGCTTCCCCGTCTCGAGAACAGATGGGCTCGTCACTATGCCATTTTCCTATTGTTTGTGACTGAGCTAGCTTGAGGTCACTTGTTCCCTTAGCTATTGAAAAAAGAATTCAGAGGAAGACGGAACAGACAGTTATCCCTTATGCCTATCCAGTAGTACTATTGGCCCCGCCCGGTATTATATAGTAGGTCATTCCTTTGCCTGCAGCCCAAACATAATTGTTTTGGCAGCCACAGTCAGAAATCTATTTTGTGTAGGGGATAAGAGGCACTTAACCCCTTGGATGCTTAAGACATCTCCAGAGGTCTCTAGCATTCAAGGGGTTAATAATCTGAAATTGTAAAGGAATGGGATATTTGATTTCCCACTGCAATAACTAATTGCTATCAGTCCTTAGAGATAACAGGGCTTGTTTTTATTTTTCTACATTTTCTCATTCAAAGACTCTTGGGTGTTTAATTAGTGACAATTTTTCTTTCATGCGCCCATATTAACCGTCTATGTTCTGAAGAGAACCAGGTACCCTGAGTAAGAGATCTTTTTTTTCTTTTTTAAAGGGACAGAAAAGTTACAATATCTGTTCAAATAAAAGGTCATGTTGTAACTCTTTACCCCTTAAAAAAACGATATTTTATCAACTTGAATAAAATTCCCAACTATATTATGAGCAATAGTTAAAGGACTTAAACTGCAGTGCTACACGGTTAATGGCACCCAAAAGGTTAACCCTTTAAGTGCCAGTGGGGTACACAATGCATTGCAGAGCAATGCGTTGCATAACCCTCTGGCACTCAAAGCGTTAATGGAGAAGTAACACATTCTAATATTAACCCTCCACTTACTGGCCCAAAAAAATCTAATTGCCTCTCTGAATTTTGCCATTGAGCATCTTCAGTCAGTTCAGCATGACATATCCATGGGTGCGGACATGACAGTTGCTAGTAGGACCACGGGACACAAACTCCACCAACTGAAGATGGTAATCTTAACCCTTTAAGGCCCAGAGGGATGCTAAACGCATTGTTCCTTAATGAGTTGAGTACCTCTCTGGTCCTAGAAGGGTTGCATAGGATCATGCACTCTGTTAGGTCTGCTCCCATGGACAAGACATCCACGAGTCAGGCGCATTAAGGTGTGATAAAGAGGTGATAAAGTGGAGATGACTTCTCCATTGTGGTGATCTCTCCAGTGTGCAGGCTGATTAGATCAGTAACATACTTCCGGTATGACGTTAAATGCAGTAGCAACGGTTTTTTTTTTTTTTTTTTTTTTTTATTAATCTCAGGGTGAGCTATTTCTGATTGTTCCCAGGCATGGTTATGTAACAACCTGGTGTAGAGTATATCAGAGCAAAATTCTTCATTTTCCTAATGCCATTTATAGTTTTGTGCCAAGGGCTTGTTTGCACAGAAGTTGTGAGCTAGAAGAGTGGTGCACCTAAACCTACTAATGCATCTATTCATGAGTGAAAGCACTCACTTAGTGAAAGGATATAGAAACTCAGCTCACATGAGAACTCTCTCCCTGAAGTCCTGATGTCAGGACTGTCTGTTTACCTGTATACAACCGCTTCCTCAAATCTGCATCTCTGATTATCTGCAGTGCTACTGCTCTTGTCTGTAATATTCTATTGTACAATCCATTGTTCTTCATAAAGTTCAGAATATGTTCTTTGATTCTGGACTTGTATGCTTGTTTTAAATTTTCCTGACTGAATACCTGTATATAATTCCAGTTTTTTCAACATCTTCTTTCTGCAATTGTTCCCGCATCTCAGTCCTTCTCTCCTGTTGGAGTTCCATTTTCTATTTCCAACTGCCAGTGTTCCAGCCTCTGGTTCCTATTGCAGTGGCACTGGCAGCGTAATAACCATCCTGAGCAATCCAATATATAAGTTGCCCTTGTCTGAGCCTTTGGCATCTAGTGTTGCACTGCTGCCTAAGCTCCAGAGCATCTCAAAGTTCCACTCGTCCATGATCCCACTGCTATATGTTTCCTGCTGGTGCAGCCAGTCGTGTCAAGTGTTAATAGCTGAGCCGGCAGCACTGGTTCCAGTCCCTGCTCTATTTGGCAGTAGCAGTGGCTATTGCTCCCGGTGAAGAACCAACTAGTGTTTCTCCACTCCTTCCATTCTTTTCATAGAGGGTCCGGGCCCGGCATGGGCAGTCTATACTGGGCATGACTGCCCCCACGACCGGCTGGCAGTGGCACTGTGGCCCATGTAACGGGCTCTTCAACTAGTGGGTATATAAATGTATTTAATAGTTATAGACAAGTGATGTTTCCTTTATCTTCTTTCTATTATGATTTCTTTAAAGAAGATTTTGAATCAATGCAATTTGCTTTTTGGCAAAGGTTAAAAATATTTTAGTGATATTCCTTTAGAAGCCTTAACCTCTATGTACATTTTTTAAACTGCCACTGTACAATTTCAGGCCAATTTCAGCTGTAATAACCTTTGAATAAAATACCTCTAGGCAGTGGGAGTACCCTTGTTATACTCAGGGTGATAAACCCTACAACATTTTTACATTTTAAGTATTAATATCCCTTTAAAAAAGGTGGATTCAAACCAGTGTCCCCAATATTTTATTATTATTATTCATAGCTAAAAAGTTCTAAGTACAGACCCTCATGAACCCAGACTACATGTGCATCCGACCTTTGTTTCATTTGATGTGTGGTACAAGAAATACTCAATCACAATTCTCTAAAACAATTATTTATATTTATTAACAGCAATAACAATGACCTTTTGTGTGTTTCCAATTACATTAAATAATTCTTATGAATACCAATAATTCATCAAATAATTCAAATATATGATATTAATTTTCAAGAAATAGTGAGCATAACTGGTCTTCACATTTACCATGATTGGCCAATAACCCTTTCAATGCAAGTAGGGTATGCAATACATTGCTTTGCAATGTGTTGCGTACCCCTCTGGCATTGAAAGGGTTAAAGGGGAGCTATCACCCCAACTAAAGTCCACCCCAACTAATTAGGCATCTAGAGATAAGCTTAACAATCAATCGTATCTCCGTCCTATCAAAAAATAGTTTGACTAGTAAAAATAATTAATAATTGGATTGCCATATTACTAAAGAAGGTGCCACATGAAAAAGCCCACTGGAGGACTGTATTACTAAAATGTTCATCTTTTCCATGATTACTCTTAGGAAATGGTGACATAACTAACATAATAAAACATTCAAAATTCAAATATGTCCTGGGAAAGATTGCTTTTATTAGTGTTCCCAGTTATAAAATCCACCCTCTGCCCATGGAATACAGGATATTGAAATGTAAATAGCCACTGCTCATTTTTAGGTGCTGATGTCCCTTCATTGAAACAAAAACATAATTTACACTACACTATTTTACTCAAAGGTACACAGAATTTGCAGGAGAAATAAAAATGTTTTCTCTTCTTAAAACTTCTTTCCTTCCATCCATGAGTAGGCAATTGCTGGACCACTTGCTGTTGGGAACTACAACGCCCATCATCCCCAATCAGCCATCAGCCATTAGCTATATGGGGATGATGGAAGTTGTAGTCCCTAACAGTTGGTGATCCAACAATTGACTAGCTCTGCTTTAGACTGTAAGGGTTTTCCTTCTGATTAACACCTTGCTTTCTTGCATCAAAGGGGTTAATCAACACTATACAGTGGCCATATTTATAAAAGCAATCTGGAGTAAACATCCTGCACCATAGGCATACCTAGGAACCTTTTTACCCATGTCCTTTGGAGATACCCACACAGCTGGGGATAGGCATGTCCACATAATGTTATTTGTGAAACCTTTTTAAGTTGGGTGCCCAATGCTTTTAAATTTGTTTATTATTGATTTAGAAGTGGGAATTGAAAGTAACGTTTCAATCTTTGCTGATGACACAAAGGTGTGTAAGAAAATATAGCGCAGGATGTTTTTTTTCTGCAGAAGGATTCAGATAAACTGAGTGAATGGGCAGAACAGTGGCAGATAACATTTAATGTAGATAAATGTATGATTATAGATTTGGGCTGTAGAAACACACATGCTACATATGCACTTAATGGAAAATCTACCTGGTGAATCCTCATTAGAGAAAGATTTAGGAGTACTGATAGATTATAGACTTCACAGCAGTGTGCAGAGTCACTCAGCTGCTGCAAGAGAAAATATGGTACTATCCTGCATAAAAAAGGTATAAATTAATGGGATGCAAATATAATTCTACTTTTATATAAATCCTTGGTAAGGCCTCATCTAGAATAAGGGGATCAGTTTGAGGAACGGTTCTTAGAAAATACATTATTGAACTGGAAAAAGTGCAAAGACCTGCAACAAAACTGATAAAGGGATTGGAGGATCTGAGTTAGAAAGAGAGACTAACCAAACTGGGTTTATTTACATTAGGGAAGAGACATCTAAGGGTTGATAATGATTACTGTTTACAAATATATTCGAGGTCAATACAAGTAAATCTCCAATCAATTATTTAATCCAAGAGCTGATCTAAGAATGAGAGGTCATCCATTAAAACTATAGGAAAGGCGCTTTCAACTAAAACAAAGGCAGAGATTGTGTTACAGTAAGGGAGGTAAAGATATGGAATTATTTGCCTCTGGATGATTTGATTGCAGATACTGTAACTGCTTTCAAAAAAGTAATGAATGCTTATCTAGCACACAACAGTATTGAGAATTTTGACAGTTGGCTTCAAAGCAGATAGGTTGTTGATCAAGGAAACTATTTGACTGCCATTAGGAGTCAAGAAGGACTTTTTTACCCACTTGGGGCTTAATTGGAAGTGGTTTTCATGTTTTTTTTTTGGGGTTTTTTTTGCCTTCCGCTGGATCAACATGGGTGATTTGGCATGGGCTGGACTTGATGGACACATGTCATAACGTAAACTATGTTACTATGTGTCATAATGTAAGTGAGTTGGGGTGTTGAGAGGCGGAGTTAGTACTTAAAGGGGCAAGGGTATTGGAGGACAGGTTGGGAGTGGAGGAATGGGTGGGACAGTGCATAATTGATCTTAAAATGGGAGAATCAGCTTCTATCCCTGGAGATCCAGTAATTTATTCTGAAAACCAGAGTCTCTGCCGCAGATCCTTTGAGTTTCCAGTTAGGACCATATGGGACCAGTGAAATTCTTGTTAAATGAAATTGACTTTTAACTCATTGAATGCAAAGCAATGCATTGGAGGCCTCTCTAGAATTCAAAGGCTAAAAACCTCTATTCAAGTGCATAGGAATTTGGGAATTTTTATTTGTCCCCTATGGTGCAGTTGGTTTACTCCAGAATATCTCCAGGTTGCGTTTATAAATACAGGACATGGTTCCTTTTTCTTCCATCTTATATGACGTAGAGACCACACTACATATAATTGTAAATATTTTCTTCCCCTTGAAATCCATTTTCTTTGTTCACATATCTGGCAATTGACTGTCCACATAGTGTTCTTGTGAACACATTCTGCAGAGGAGCATGAATAATTTAGCTGTGATTCATGTGAAACCCTAGTTCCCTCTGTAGCTGTTGTCTGTTATAATGTATCATACAATACTCCTCCTGGGGAAATGCTGTTCAGAATTGTCATTTCTTTGTCTTTCTCTCTTTCAGCTGACCTATCATGTTCTTCTGCTGCACTTAACAGTTTACTGACCTGCTGGTTGATACAAAGTCAAAACACATAGCAAATTATCCAGTGTTCTACTTTTATGTTGATTTAGGAAAAATTTACATTTTCTAATTTATAAAACATCTGCAATTAGCAAGAAGTGAACTAAGTGTTAAAGGAGAACTTACTTCTCCTAATAATAACTCATCCACTTACCTTTCTACGGCCAGAAAATTCCAATATCCCCTATGATTTTAACATCTTCAAACAGTCCTGGATAGCATGTTCATGGAGGTGGACATAACAGTTCCTGGAAGTTGTTTTCACACTGAGTCAGGCAGAGTGCATTGGTCTACTTAACACAATAATGACAAGAAGGGGCATGCAGGGAGCAGAGTTTGAGGTCCTATGGTCCTGCTACCAGCTGTCGTGTCTGCTTCCATGGACATGACATCCAGGCCAGCTTGAAGATGTTTGGGGCGAGTCACAAAACAGTGATAAAGAGGTGATAAATTGGAGATGACTTCTCCAGGTTATCACTTCTCCAATTCCTGTGTTATTCTATGGAGCCTATGCACTAAGATTTATTCAGCTTTGGAGAAATTTTAGTGGATAGGCTCCACAGAATAACATAGGAACTGGAGAAGTGATAAAATGGAGAAGTCATCTCTTTATCACCGCTTATTGAATCCCCACTGTTATTTCTTGAACAAAGGCACAAGTGTAATATTAACAGTGGGCATTGGGATTTCCTGCTCATTATAATTTAAGTGGTTGGTTATTGTAAGGAGGAGTTAACTCTTCTTTAAAATTGAACTCTGCTCCAAAATATCTTTGTTTTGATGTATCATATCTGTACTGATACCAGGGGGGGAGAATCACTAAGCGGTGATAAAGAGAAGATGACTTCTCCAGTTTATTACTTCTCCGGTTCCTGTGCCTATGCACTAAGATCTCCAAAGTTGTACATTAAGGAAAAAGAAACAGAGGGCGCCTCATAGAGTAATACAATTTGGATAATGAAAATGCAAAATACAATAATCTTTACACCATATACTCACAAAAGGAATGGCTACATATAGATGTAGCACTTCAGAAAGTGGAGGATATTTAGCCTGCCCCCACGCAGATGTCAATGTATTAATGATAAGCAGCCACTTCCAAATTAGACTGGTATCCCTTAAAAGAAAAAAAGAGAAACTGTGAAGCAACAGAGCAACAGAAAAGTCAGTGCCACCAATACTTATATACTCACATAGAGGATAAGCCAGTGAAGAAATTCCCATTCACTGCATATGGTAACAGAGGAACTTCAGCTCGCCCCTGATCGAGTATCCAAGGACAGTGTGAATAATTAGATCCGTAATATAAAAAATAGATGAATTTATTAAAAAAGACAAAATAATAGTAAGACATGGGAGGAGATTCACTAAGTGGTGATAAAGAGTTGATAAAGTGGAGATGACTTCTCCGGTTCCTATGCTACTCTGTGCAGCCTATTCACTAAGATCTCCAAAGTTTAAGAAATCTTAGTGAATAGGCTCCACAGAATAACATAGGAACAGGAGAAGTCATCTCCATTTTATCACCTCTTTATCACCATTTAGTGAATCTACCCCCCTTATGTCTCTAAAAATATGTTTGGATGTACACATTGTCATCAACTTGTTTCTAGGTTATATCAACCTTTTTTTCAGGATATCAACAGTATCAATATACATCATCTTCATGGGCGGATTGTCCTATCAGGGGATCGGGCATCTCCCAGTGGGCCGCTAGATCATGGGCCGGATGGGGAGATCAGAGGATCTCACCTCACCGTCCCACAATATTTTGAAGGAGAGGTATATGTTGTCATTCTCTGTGACAGCCCTCGCGTTCCTTGTTAACGCAGAGCACCAGGAAATAACATAATATCCTGGCTCCTGAACTCCAGTGCTGCACAGGGACCACAAGGGGGCATTGATAGGGACGTCGGTGCTGGAGGCTGCATGGACCTCTCATTCTCCACACTGGACCACCAGAAAATGCAAGAGAGGAGGAAGAGACACATATCAAAGAGATATCTTGAGAAGCAGAGGAAAAGAAGACAAAAAAGATTAGATGGAGAGGGAGGTGGGTAGGAGAGAGGCAGGGAATTGAGGGGGTATGACTGAGCAATATTAGGAAAGAGGGGGAAAGCAATGGGAGAGAGTGAAGGGGGGACAGAGAAAAGAGGGATGAAATAGACTGGAGGAAAAAGGGAGAGAGGAAGCAGCAAAGGGGCCTGTAGGTAGAAAGTGAAAGGGGGTAATAGGCTGGGAATGAGAGTGTAGAAAAGGGCTGGGGAAGAGAGACTGGGGGAAAGGGGGTGGGAGTTGCTAGGGTTGTATTTAACCCTATGTGTGCCAGAAATGTATCCAAAATTATATATATAAACACCAGCTAGTGGGCTGCTTTAAACAAAAAAAAATTGTCAGGGCTGGTATTCCCTTACAATCCGCCCCTGATCATCTTCATCAATATACATCAACAGGGTTGATGTGACATGGGCTTGAAGTTGATGAATGCATGTCTTCTTTCAACTCCGTCGAATATAGTATGTTACTATGTTGCTAAATAGGCACACTTGATATGTGTCTCAGAATTGATAATGCAGTACTACTTGTAACTGAGATTATATAACAGCTTTTAGAAATACTGGCAAGGAGAACAAGCTATTGTAATGCACACAACTACTTTAAATACTGGGTGTTAGTGTATATATATATATACTGTGAGCCAAGGTCAGAGTACTACACTGAGCTATGCACAGGGAGAAAGCACACATATACTGAGCACCAATTTGCTGGTGCTCAGAGGCTTTATAGCCTATGGCCAGGACGTGACAACGCTCACATCACAACGCCTAGTGGACATCAGCTGAGGAAACATGGATAAATAGAATCCTGAAGAGATGGCATACTTACAGGGCCAAGCAACAACGATGCCATCCACCATCCTGCCACAGTGGTGCCCGGCAGGTAGGAACAGCACCAGGCGCTCGGATCTAACACACCTGTCCTCTTTTAGGGCTACCCCTGCAGCATGCACTTTCTCTGCCCTGCATAAATGCAGTTTGAGACCACTGAACTAGAATATATCATCCTCTTTACGACTAGCGATGTGCCTGGACCTTCACACATTTCTTTGCTTTAAGGACAGGTAACGGTTCTGGCACGTGAAGACTTTCATGATCACAACGAGCCACAGGGCTTGCTGTGATCAAGCTGTGAAGGATGTAACTGACTGCTCCAGGACCAGAGCAGATAATTTCAGCCTTTCCCTGGTGGCTTGGCAAATGCTACACTACTACACTGATTACTACTACACTGATCTCATGTGCAGTTAGAGCCACATGACAAATTTTCATTATTATCAAATAAAATGGTGGGTTATACAAATAAATGTGGTATCAAAAGAAAGCACTACTTATGTTTAAAAAAGGAAAATAATTTGTGTGGACAGAAGCATACAAAAAAGGTCAATATTGCTCTTGTCCTCTGGTGTCAAAAAGCCCTCATCACTGAGGGGTTAATAATGCTTTCAAGACTGTATATATTTTTTTTTGGAGCTATTTATATTTTTCTAGTGATGTTCAGATCACTGAATGTTTTCTTACATTACATCTTGTTTATTCCAAGGGCATCCATGCAACATGATTTCATGTGCTGGGATGTGTTTTTTGCAGTTGAAGCTATCATCCAAAATCTGATGTTTAAAGAAGAAGCAAACATTTACTATGAAAATAATATATGCCATAAGGTTTATCCTGCTGAGTAAAACAAGGCTCTCCCACTGTTAAGAGATTTTCCATTCAGAAATTATTATAACGCAAACATTTTCTTTTAAATCAACAGCTCAAAATAGTGTTGAAAAGGCAATGTTTTTATAATTCACTCTACGGGAGAGTTTGAGTCACTGCATACAGCATCCCAATAAGTGACAGGAACAGCACCACCTGGGGACCAGAATTAAATGTTACACTACCATTACATTTTTGAAATAAAGTTTATTGTAATCTGAAATGGAAAAAAGGTACACAGAAGAAAGATAAGTGAAAGAGACAATTTGCATTGCTCTAGTATTCAAGGTTAAGAAGCCCAATTTGAATCAGCCGGAATGTGGGGTGTTTTATATCTCCCCTATAGCGCAGTTCACCTCAGAATTCCTTCACTTGTCTATTATGGCCCATAGAGTAGCTTCTCTTGCAATTATCACTTTGGTCCGTATGTACAAAAGGAGAGTAGAGGATTTCTGGGGCAAACCATTTGCTCTATAGCGGAAACCTAAAAATCCCCAAAATTCTCATTGGTTTAAAAGGAGATTTTAACCTCTTGAATGCTAAAGAGGTCTCAAACATTTAAGGGATTAAAATCCCCATTTTTATAACTGGGAATTTTACTTCTCCCCTACAGTGCAAATGGTTAGCCCCAGAACTAGTTTGCTTTTCATTTGAACAAACAGCCCTTTTACTGTGGGCAGTGTACTAGGAAGAACTGGAACAACTTTAGGGCAAACCAACTTTAGAAGGCAAATACAAAGGCCCATTAATTTGGCTGGAGCTTTTAACTCATTGAATGTCAGAGAGGTATCCACTGCAATGCTTTACAATGCTGCCATGAGCTCTCTATTATTCAACATGTTAAACCCCCTCCTTTTACCTGTACAGGTTTTCACAGTTTGAGGTGAGATCTCCTGAGAATATTCTAAAAACCTGCACTGCTGGGAGAGCTGCAGGACTGGTTTAAAAACATATTTCGATTTATATTAAACCCCTAAACTTGTAAAGTGGTCTTTAATGTGTTACATTTAGTGCATTAACCCTTTAAGGTCCGAGGGGTATGCAATGAATTGCACACTCCTCTGGTACTTAGATAGATAATCACATCCTTACGGAGCACTGTTGTTGATTTCTGTGTCATATCCACTCACACGTCAGTGTTTTTTTCTTGTTGTCTGATTTGCTTTGGTTTGCACCTCTTATCTCTCCAATGGATGCAAGCTTTCAAGACAATTTAGGTCTCTTCTCCAGGTATATTTATAATGAAGATGCATAATGCTTTGTTTTAACCCTCTGAGTGACAGAAGGGAGTATGCAACTATTGCAGAGCAATGCATTGTGTACCCCCTTCTGGCACTCAAAGGGTTAAGGGCTTGATCCAAATGTTTGCGTCGGCAGAAAAAAATGGCATCGGTGGTTTTGAAAGCCAAGTAAGTGATGCAGATGTTCCCACAACTAAGAACTAACGGCAGTTTTGAAAACACAACGCTAGTCAAAATATTGCCCATTGAGGCTAATGTAAAAGCTAACCCCAGAGCCATTCAAATGTTTGCAGTAGGGACAACGAGCGATATATTGCAACATTTACTGACAGAAAGTTAAGACCCATATTTTTTCAGCCGCACACCAGAAAACTCAGAGTAAAAACCACCATCGGAGAAAATAAAACAGAGAAGCAGTTCAGACAAGTACATAATCTAAGCATACAGAGGTCAAATATTAACCCCTACAATGCCAAGCAAATACACCAACAAGGCCTAGACCAGTGGTTCACAATCCTCCCAATCTGGATGTTCCAAGGCACCCCTTGAAGTCACAAGGAAATTCCCAACAAGAAATTAACGTATACTTATCACAGTGTCAGTGACAATGAGGAGAATATAGTGCAAAATATGTCCCAGAAACACAGATCCCCAAAAAATGTGTAACATGAATATTACTAATGCAGAATATAGCATCATGGGAAAAGTGAGTCACCCAGAGCTGGTGCACATGGCACACCAACATGCCATGACACCCTGGTTGCAAACCATTGGCCTACACCATACAAACAAGTCGCAGACAAACAAGAATCCAGAAACCACACAGGGACAAGGGGAACACAAAGCAGCACAACATAAGCCATCATAACACACCCTGGAACAACAGGGGTTAACACACGATACAACATGCACACCTGTCACTCAAAAAACAGATTAAGCTCACCTATATAACCTCAGTAGCCAATGGAGACAAAACACACACCTGACAGGTACATACCAATTACAACTAATCACACCACCAACTACAGACACACCAGAAAACAATTACCTGGATAACACATACCTTACCATTGGTCTATCAGGACCACATGACTGCTCATGGACAACACCTTACTGCTGTTTAAAATTGACAGTCCACCCTCCTCAGATGTAGTGTGAGAGAGACTGACAGAGAGACAGTTCAACAGCAGTATGTACACATACTTATACTTGAGAAGACAGCGGAGGCAAAGGCGTGAGAGGGCTAGGGCTCAACATCCTCCTCCAACCACCCCTGTTCAACAGCCGTCACCTGCTGCAAGTGTTGATGCTCCAGCTGAAGAGCCATGTAGAAGACTGTCCCCACCTGGTGGACAGCACCTGCTAGCAGCACCTCAGCTGACACAACAGGACGCCCCTCAGCTGCCACAGGGACCTGTGGAGCAGCAGAGGGATGGGAGACAACTGCCAAGGCCCAGGATATACCGCACAAGGGTCACACTCCTGGGAATGACAGATGCTGAAGTCAGGGACCACTACAGATTGATATCAGATAGCATCATACACCTATATGAGGCCATAAAGGATAACATAGGCCTCGTTTATAGTGAAAACAGTTCCCTATCAGGATTGCAGAAGTTAACGTGTGCCATCCATTTCATGGCAAGTGAATCATTCTAATTCACAGAAGGATACGTGTCTGGCATGTCCCAGTCCACTTGCTCAAGGGCACTGGCTCAGGTGTTGGCAGCACTCAAAAGGAAGGCAAGTACGCACATCCACTTCCCCACAACAGAAATGGAGTGGGCATGGGTCAAACAGGCCTTCTATGCTAGTGGAGGAATGCCCTGGGTCATGCGCAAAGAATCACACCAGTCAGAGATTTCTAGAGACACGGACAGATCATTCATCGAAGTCATATCAGGACAGCCGGACATCGAAACTCTGCAGTGGTAACCTGTTTGACTAAAAGATAAGCTACTGACAAAGAAAATATCACGTAAGCGCACAACTATGGGAGGAGCCGGAGATCCTGTTTAACATTACCTAGAAGCAAAGATCTTATGATTGAACTATTATACCAATGACACCTGGTAATTAGAATTACAAGGCCAATACCAGGCTTCTTGTAACGGACACCCTATAGTATATGTGCACCTACTAGACATTTTTTGCTACCTCTATGTAAGGGGTTAGATCAATCAAGAATACACTACAGATGCAGTTTAACTGCAGTTATAATCTTTGAGTTATCACTCATTTATAACCGATACACTGGAGGTTTAACTATGTACATTTGATTACAGTGTATTTATTTTATGTAGACACCAACACCAGTGTTTTTTATATATCTGCAAGGATTTTATTACAGAGTGTCTATAGTAAGTTGCAACTGATATTTAAGATTTAAAAGTATTTTACGACAAACAGACTACAAGTATCATATTTGCATGCACATTTGTTTTTAACTAAGTTTTCTATAATTTAATAAACTACTGATATTGAATAGCACAACTCTTTGTTTGACTATACATACAAGTCTGCGATACTACTGCACTTAGATACTTTTTATTTGTTTTACCTTCTTTTCTTCTGAGTGCTGTCCGGTCCAGACATACCTGCAATGATGTCAGCAACAGTAACAGACACACCAAGCACCCCAACAAACATGATCTGTGGAACCCAACAATCCCAACACACCCCAGGACAGCTAAAATCCTATCAAACAGCAAACATGTGCATGGTTATACTGTACTATTAGAGGTTACTTCTACCTTTTCCTATGTTATGATATGGAACCTAAGTACTGTTATGTCATGAGTTGTTTAGATCTCAGTGCATTGTCTCCACAGAATAACACGGGGATTGCAGGTGTGATGACTCTGCAGTTGTCATGTACACATTGTCACCTCTTTCTGACACCCTAGTGAATGTCCCCTCATCATGGTTGAGCCTTGTGAATCACATATGTCCTGCAGAGTGGTGATGGTGGTGAATACCCCCTGGCCATCCACACTCTGCAGGCTACATATGATGCAGATAGCTAAATCTTGACTATTCCACTTGGACTAATTACCTACATGTACAACGCCTAGCCCTGACATGCAGTAACAATACTCCAGAACACACATCATTTCCCCTCCTTGCTATCTTCTATAACCCTTTGATTGCCAGGGGACTAGCCAATGTATTGTAAAACAATGTATTGCTTATCCCTGTGGCACTCAAGGTGTTATGTGCTGATCTCTTTGTCACTCTATGTATGACTTTGTGATACACATAACAGTTATATCTTTGACTGACACATGATGGTGTGCATTGTTTTTGTGCTGTGCATGATGTTGTTGTAGACAGCATGAAGGGGGTTCAACAGGGACTTGACCATTACCATTCAGGCTGGGTTTGTCATGTATTCCATCCTTGTTTGAAGTTGCTGAATTTGTGGTGTGGAATGCTGTCCATGTGTTCAGGTGTCACTGTGTTCTCCTGTTGCTGTTGCAGACATGGTCCTGCGCACTGCCTCCTCCCACTCTATGTAGTCCATGCGCAGGGGTGGACCACCCCCTGTGCCCATAGCATGCAGAGCCTCCTGTCCCATCTTCCTCTTGACTTTGGCCTTGCAGTCTGTCCACCTCTTTTTTTATGGATTCCAGTGACCGTCTGCAGCTGGACACTACACTCACAGCAGCCAGGACCTCCCTCCATGATGCTTTCTTCTTGGCCCCTTGCCAACGACCTTTCCCCTGGGGAACAGGATCCTCTCCCTCATGATGACGGCATCAACCAGGACCAGGTTCTCTTTCTCAGTGAATCTGGGGTCTCTTGACCTGTCCTCCTCCTCACCCCCAGAGGATCTTTGGGAGCCTTGGCTCTCCAGCCCTGCCTGTGATGGCTCTGACTGTGTTGGGTGCTCCACCAGATGTACTCCTTGTCCTACTCTCTCCTCTGTCCCTACACTATATGTGCCTAGTCTGGCATAGCTACCCCTCCTCCCCAGGGATCTCCCTCCCCTACCCTGACCGGGGATGCCAACCTGCTCCTCTTCCTCCTCTCCTCCTACTCTCCCCTTCCCTCTCTCCTCTCCTCCTCTCCATTCCTCTCACCCACTCACACCCATGCACTCACTCAGGCCCTCAGACACACACACTCACTCACTCACTCTCTGTCACTCACTTGCACTCACAGACTCACACTGTCAAAAAAAGTTAAAAGTGTATGTGGTTTTCTATGATAAAAATATGGGCTATGTGTGTGTGTGTGAGTGTGTGTGTTTGGATGCGTGTTATGGATATGTGCAAAAGTTTGTTATGTGTCGCTTGGTGTACAATACTCTCCAACTCCTAAACTGACTGCTGTGAACGTTCCTGTCTCCCTTTCTCTAAACACTAACCCCCGCTCCTGGGTCCTGTAATCTAGCTCTTTGAACTCGAAACATAGACAAAGGTGCGTCAGTTATTTTGGGTCTATATATAGTTTACTCGAAAGAACTTGATACTTTGGGGTGCTGTGATTGGCTGGGGCACTAGGTAACGTCAGAAGTTCGCTTCTTTCTTTGATTGGGATGTATCACACTTTATTTATCGTGTTTTTTTGCGACAGTGATAAGGTCCGATTTTAGGCGACGCAGGTTTTGTAGTTTCCATGTGTTTTGTAGGCCGTCGCCCGTTAGCCTTTCTGGGTAGCGGAGATTTGAATCACTTGGATCTATTACAGGTAAACAACCAAAACTTTCACCTCTGCACTTCACTTGGATCCATACCAGGTAAACAACCAAAACTTTAACCTCTGCACTTCACTTGGGTCTATTACAGGTAAACAACCAAAACTTTCACCTCTGCACTTCACTTGGATCTATCCCAGATAAACAATAAAACTTCTACCTCTGCACTTCACTTGGATCTATTCCAAGTAAACAACCAATACTTCCACCTCTGCACTTCACTTGTATCTATCCCAGATAAACAAAACTTTCACCTCTGTACTTCACTTGGGTCTATTCCAGGTAAACAACCAAAACTTTCACCTCTGCACTTCACTTGGATCCATACCAGGTAAACAACCAAAACTTTAACCTCTGCACTTCACTTGGGTCTATTACAGGTAAACAACCAATACTTTCACCTCTGCACTTCACTTGGATCTATCCCAGATAAACAATAAAACTTCTACCTCTGCACTTCAATTGGATCTATTCCAAGTAAACAACCAATACTTCCACCTCTGCACTTCACTTGTATCTATCCCAGATAAACAAAACTTTCACCTCTGTACTTCACTTGGGTCTATTCCAGGTAAACAACCAAAACTTTCACCTCTGCACTTCACTTGGATCCATACCAGGTAAACAACCAAAACTTTAACCTCTGCACTTCACTTGGGTCTATTACAGGTAAACAACCAATACTTTCACCTCTGCACTTCACTTGGATCTATCCCAGATAAACAATAAAACTTCTACCTCTGCACTTCAATTGGATCTATTCCAAGTAAACAACCAATACTTCCACCTCTGCACTTCACTTGTATCTATCCCAGATAAACAAAACTTTCACCTCTGTACTTCACTTGGGTCTATTCCAGGTAAACAACCAAAACTTTCACCTCTGCACTTCACTTGGATCCATACCAGGTAAACAACCAAAACTTTAACCTCTGCACTTCACTTGGGTCTATTACAGGTAAACAACCAATACTTTCACCTCTGCACTTCACTTGGATCTATCCCAGATAAACAATAAAACTTCTACCTCTGCACTTCAATTGGATCTATTCCAAGTAAACAACCAATACTTCCATCTCTGCACTTCACTTGTATCTATCCCAGATAAACAAAACTTTCACCTCTGTACTTCACTTGGGTCTATTCCAGGTAAACAACCAAAACTTCCACCTCTGCACTTTACTTGGATCCATACCAGGTAAACAACCAAAAATTCCACCTCTGCACGTCACTTAAATCAGTACCAGGCAAACAACCAAAACTTCCACCTCTACACTTCACTTGGGTTCATACCTACAAACATCCAAAACGTCCACCTCTATATTTCACCTGGAGCAACACCCTCAAATTAGTAACATTGTGCATATATTTTTCATGATCAGACATACACGCACATATCAGATTTTAAGATTATGTACTGATACTTCCTTAAATGAGACATGAGCAACTAAACATGAAAAAGGCACTAATCCATTAAAATATTATATACTGATAGACAGTATTTTTATTTTGTTTGGTGAGAAAGTTCTAAAATCTTTCAAAACAAAAGTTAAAAGTGGCCAGTGGCCACTTTTTATCATGTTTGTTAAAAAAGTGATTGAATAATAAATTGTGACAATTGTCACTTCACTGAAACTCTTAACTCTTGTTTGATTATATCTTGCCATATATTGCTCTTGTCACTAGTATAAACAGAGAGGTCAAACGGTCATTCACATATGCCTCCAGATGAATAGGAAAAGCATGTTTATAATAAATTTTGAGGTTTATACATGTAAGAAATCATTTTTACAAATGTTATCTAGGAGTACATGAAATTTAAAAGAGTATAATCCTTATTGATTTTTAGGTGATAATGTCCCTTTAATTTATCCTTAGTCCAGTTGTGTTGCCTTTTGCAAAATTACAACCAGTCTTTGGCATTTTTTGCAGTTTTGTTACCAGAACATACAGGCCTCTATGTGGTTTGGCTGCTCTATTTCTATACTCCTGTTTAATGTGCTGAGCAGTCTTCTCTAGGATGGTTGATTGGCAAAAATATTCCTTATAAGGATTTTGGATGGGCAAAAAGTGATATTTTCTTAAGTCTGTAATTTTGACAGAATTAGAGAGATGTTTCTCCTTATCATAATCCTGAAAGTTCCCAGGAAAAGGCTTCTGAAAAAACACACACACACACACACATACACAAGCACACACACACACACACATACACAAGCGCACACAAACCTCACATAGGGTTGCCACCTTTTCTTCAAAAAAATACCGGCCATGGCATTCCCTCCTTAGACTTAACACTGGACAGAAGCCAATTTTTTACTGGCCTGCTGGTAAAATACCGGCTGGGTGGCAACCCTAACCTCACATCACTTTAGAAAGATGTAGACTGAAACACTGCTTATTTCCTCCCACAGAAAAATGTGTCATTTAGCTTTAGTTTGAAGAAACATAGTGAGGGTGATGTATTAAGGACTGGAGGAATGCTGGGGCAAACTGACTGGTCCCCAACTAATTACTAAGCAATAAATGCGCTTAAGTTCCCACTTAAATCAAGAAGGATTTATGGAATTTTTACTTATCCTTTATGGTATGACTGGTTTGATCCAGAATTGCTCCAATTTTTTAGTGCACTAGCCTCTGCTTGCCTTCCATTTAATACAGCACATTGACAACAGTTAACCTGGGAATTTTACTTGGTCTGTTTTCAGTTTTGTGCTACAGCATGAAATGACATTTGGCCTGGATTGCAAATGAGAAATCATGCCTCTCTGGGATGCTTTTAGCTCTGCACTACAGCTCCTTATGTACAAGTGATAAGTACACAGCGCTTTAAGTATCTATCACTTTTACACCACTTGTGAAAAGACCAGCTTTTGAAGAATCCAAGGGAAGTGGTGCTCTTATGCTTTTAGTAATTGTATATATGCACAGCCTACTGGAAGCTTTTCTACAAATGGCATTACTAAGTCTTTGGAATATATACAAGACTAGCTTGAACTTTGGCACTTGCAGGAGGCAAGGACCATGAAATTGATAAATATGTGGGATATGACCTTATTAGTTCCATTATGTCATTCTAAAAGTAGAACAAGGGTTGATAAGAACATGGCCTTTGTGACTTTCTTGGAACAGAGCACAATTCGCAAGCATTATGACAGCTGATCTCTGCTATGTCTCTCAAAGTGCAATGACATTGTCAGAGACAGAGCCAAAATCAGACCACTACAATAGGAAATTTGGCTTACTTTAGAACAGACAACCCTTGGCTCCGCAGCTGTTGGAAAATACAACTCCCACTGTCCCCAACCAGCCTTTGGCTGGTTGTGGAGTGTGGGATATGTAGTCTCCAACAGCTGGACAGCCAAAAGTTGCTTACGATTTACATTTCTGTATGGTGCTGGAGAAAATGATTCAAATATTGTAGGTGACTGATCATGTGTGAATCATTTGCTCTGGTGCCAAACAGGCATTTAAAGCTTCAGAACCTGTTTTCCATTGCAAAGACACTTGTGCTTCATAACACAGTGCTGTCCTCTGGCTGGTGTTATTTACTCCAGGATATGTTTGATTGGTAGGGCCCACCAACCCTGTTTTCTACTGCCCGGTGTGTCTCCTGGCCTTCCCTTAGGAGGGTTGAGCAGCTGTTCAGATACTGATGGACTGCAACTCCAATAATTTCCAGCGACACTATATCCTTCACACCAGTAGTAGGCCATAGGCTGAGGATGCTGGGATTTGTAGTCAAACAACAGCTGGAGGTCCTAAAGTTGCTTACAACTGCTCCATAAAGACCTCTCACTTATTTGTATTCTTCATACCTTATCACTCTCTAGCTTTTGTTGGAATGCAATATTTTCCATCCATAGATGACATTTATCTTCCACACACTCACCAGTCTCACTGATCTACATGCTCTACACAGTACACAGTCTATGTGCAAACAGGGAGAATCGCAGAGTTCCTTCATCATGTACATGGCTACCTAATAAAGTCCAAAAGAGACCGTAAAAGGTTATAGTGAATAAAGCACATGAACCTGATGTCATACGCTCACTCAAGGTTATTAAGAAACTTACTTCAGTAATAGAAAGGTCCTTATACTTAATATTTATTGATTTTACTATCAACAACATTATTAGTAGGAGCCAACATGATTTTATGAAGAATAGATCATGCCAAACTAATTTACTTGGATTTTACTAAAGGGTAAGTAGTAATTTGGACAAGGGAATTGATGTAGATGTAGTATACATTGGATTTTGCAAAAACCTTTGATACAGAGCCTCACTACAGGTTACTGCATAAATTAAAAGGCTTAAGTTTGGGTGGTGATATCTGTGAATGGATAGAGAAATGGTTAAATGATCTATGACAGAGAGCTGTTGTAAAAAGAACTTTTACAAGTTGGTCTGACTTTTTAAGTGGGGTACCACAGGGTTCATACTTAAGCCCAATGCTTTTTAACTTGTTTATTAATGATCTAGAAGTGGGCGTTGCAAGTTATGTCTCATTCTTTACTGAAGACACTGAGCTGTGTAAGGAAATACCTACAGAGCAGGATTTTTTTCTTTTCAGAAAGATTTGGATAAATTGATGAATGAACAGATAAGTGACAGATGAGGTTTAATGTAGATACATGTAAGGTTATGTATTTGGGCTGCAGAAACAAACAGGCAACATATACAGTAAATGGGAAACTACTTGGTGATCCTTGTTAGAGAAATATTTAGAATTACTGATAGACAGTAGACTTCACAGCAGTGAGCAATGTCACTCAGCTGCTACAAGACCCAATAGGGTACTGTCCTGTATATAAAGGTGCATAAATGCACGAAATGGGAATACAATTTTTCCTTTATATAAATCCGTGGTGAGGCATTGTCTGGAATATGTAGTACAGTTTTGGGCACTGGTTCTTAAAAAATACATTACTGAACTGGAAAAAGTGCACAGACATACAAAACACAAAAAAACCCTAATAAAGGGATTGGAGGATCTGAGTTATAAAGAGGGACTAGCCAAACTTGGTTTGTGTACATTAAAAAAGAGTTGTCTAAGGGGTTTGTTATTAGCTGGGTTAATTAATAGCTGGTCAGAGCAGCAATTGCCAAGTGCATCAATTCTAAGTGCATAAGGAGATTTTCTGGAGATAACGTGCTGTGCTGATTAAAGTAAGAAAACAACTGCAAAAACTGAAGGTATTGTCCTCTCTTTTGTCCCCTGATTACATTAGTACTGTAAAAATGTCAGGCATGTTGCAGTGCAATGGATGTTTGCTTTTTTCCCGTGGGAAACCTTATGGAGGTTCAAAAGTTGTCCAATTTGCCAGCAATTCTCTGTTTCACAGCAGAAGACTGATCATTTGAAGACTGAGATCTATAAGGTGTCTGTGACCTCTGCACAGATGCAAAAGAAACAAATGCCACTGCCTCGGAGACTTCCAGGAAATGTCAGATGGACTACAGTTGGTTCTAGAAGGGTAAGAGTTGTAGACAAGAGGCATATCCTACAGCCTGCGCACCTACATAATTCTTTGGCTGTACTTTAAGAACACTACCTTAATACTGGGACAATTCCAGAAGCAGAGACTACTGGTTCACCAGCTTCTAATTCACAGGTAAATCAGACTGCAACCACTGACAAAATGACAAACATAACAAGTGCCAACTATTTTGATAGGAAGCAACTATTATTGGGGGACTCTATATTAAGAGGTCTGGCTTTGGGGGATAGTCATGATGGTTGCAAAGAAGTCAAATGTCTTCCTGGTGCTACAGCTCACAGAGACAGAAGACACATTTTAAAAATTGTTAAGGATGCAAGACAGGATGGAGATTTGGATGTCATAGTCCATTTAGGGACAAATGATTTGGCTTGCAAGGAGATGAGGTAAAAGATGTTTTTTAACAAACTATGTAAAGTTCTGTAGCAAGTTGCTTCTACTGTATCTGTTTCAGAGGTTCTGCCAGTTTATAAGGAAGATGATGGTAGTATGCAGTAAATTAGAGACTTAAAATCATGGCTAGGGGAATGTGGCCAAGAACATGGATTTGGTTGTGTTTCTCGCACCAGCCCTATTTGGCGTAACAAAGAATTGTACAAAAAGTATGACTTGCTTCTTTCTTAAAAGGGAAGAGAGGTTCTCAGCGAGCTGTTCAGAAGTTTTGTTAACAGGTATTTAAACTAATAGAGGGGGCAATGGAATGATACAGGATAAATCACTTGCCATCCCCACAGCATTTCAAAGATTAATTTGGATAAGGTATGTCTGTGGAACATAAGTCAAAAACCAGTAGATTCCCAGCCATGTGTACAAATGCCTGCAGTTTAGGAAACAAGGTTCCTGAACTTTTTGTAATAATAAATGGAGAAGATGTGGACTTAGTAGGGATTACCGAGACCAGGTACAATGAAAAAAATTGCTGGGATGCAGTAATACCAGGGTACTCTCTATTTAGAAAAGACAGGAAAGGCAGAAAAAAAGGAGGGGTCGCCATTTAGATCAAACATAGATTAAAGTTTAATGTTATACAGCGTGTGGAGGAGAAAACTTTAGATAATATGTGAATAAGATGGTTGCTCATATAGGTGTGATCTGTTACCCCAGCTACAATGTGTTTCTTTTTTAATCAGTATCAATAAAGAATTTTCGATTTTACAAGTTCAGCGTGTGAGAAGTTCACTTGTTGAAGTCCTTGGAGTGCGGCCAAGATCGTTTATGTTACTGAGCTTACAACATCGGTTTGGGGAAGACAATTTTTTAGCCCAGCACCCAGGCATGGTCGGTGAGTCCGGACAATGCATTGCCAGTTGCAATACATGTGAGGGCATTTGAGCACAAATTTATGTTTCATGTGATCTATAGACCCCCCTGGACAAGCAGAGGAGTTAGCTCAAATGCTGGTCAAGGAAGTAACTAAGATGACAATGAAAGATGAGGTTATTATTATGGGGGATTTTAATCTTACCGATGTGGACTGGAAAAAAACAAGCTGCAAGTTCAGCCAGGAGTAGAGATATCCTAAATTCTTTACAATGATTATCTCTAAATTAGTAGAAGAGCCAACTAGGAAGGAAGCCACACTAGATATATTATTTACAAATGGAGATTTGGTATCAGATGTAGCTGTAGGAGAGTTGCACCATATTACAACAAAGGTTCTAAATTCTAGAGAGACTAATTTTTGTAAAATGGAAACATATTTATGTCAGTCTTTTAACAACTTGGATATCTTTAAGTGAAATCCAGGAGAAATGGGATTATCTGAAATGTGTTTTATTAAAGGCAACACAACATTGCATTGGACATGTCAGTAAAGGCAAAATAAAAAGAAAACCACTGTGGTTCTCCACAGAAGTGGCAAATATAGTAAAGGAGAAAAAAAAAGAAACATTTAGTAAATAAGCAGATGCAGAAGGAGGAAGATAGGTATCACTACAAGACTAGGCTAAAGGAGGCTAAATGAATTATTAGATATGCCAAAGCACACACAGATGAAAAAATTGCCCAGTCAATAAAAAAGAGGAGATAAAACATTTTTAGATATGTAAGTGAAAGGAGGAAAATGAAACAAGGAATTGTTAGACTTAAAACAAAAAATGGAAGTTATGTAAACAAGAATAAAAGGCTAGCTGACTGTCTCAATTAATATTTCTCTTCAGTTTTTATAGAGGAAGGTGAAGGGAAGGGACCTCTGTTAGAAAAAAAATAAGTAACAGGACATGGGAAGCATGCATGTTTACAGAGGAAGAAGTTCTACTTCAACTTTCTATGGTAAAAACAGAAAAATTGATGGGACCAGATGGCATACACTCAAAGATATTAAAATAACTTAAAGGGATAGTAATACTTCGTTTTAACTTTATTTTATTTTGTAGGCATTAAAAAACATGAAGAATGATATAAGTCTTATCTCTCAAACCTTTATGGTTTATGAGATATTCACAAGCAAAGTTCCCCTCCCCGCCCCTTTTACCTAGTGTAAGCCATCTCTTCTCAGATGTGAGTCTGGTTTTATGACAGGACAGATAACAGAAGGGGACAATTTTCTTTGTATTAAAACAATGAAAGCCCTTCCCCCTTTGACAAGTTTTTCAGCTTTTTTCATTATCTTAATTGAAGATTGTCCCTCTCTGCAATCTACCTGGGCATCTCCCTTCTGATCTGGTTGAACAGGGGGGTATACTTTGTTTGTGAATATCTCTTAAACCATAAAGGTTTCAGAGATAAGACTTATATCATTCTTCATGTTTTTTTAATGCCTACAAAATAAAATAAAGTTAAAATGAAGTATTACTATCCCTTTAAGAGTGTTCTGGCAAAACCTATGACTCTTTGAGTGCCAGAGGGGTACACAACACATTGCTTTGCAATGTGTTGTGTACCCCTCTGCCATTCAAAGGGTTAACAGAATGATTCAGTCACCATCGACAGGAGTAGTTCCAGAAGATTGGAAGATAGCAAATATAGTACAGCTTCACAAAAAAGGTAGCAGGGAAGAGTCTGGTAACTACAGACCAGTAAGTCTTATGTCAGTAGTGTGAAATTAATGAAAAACATATTAAAGCAAAGAAGAGTAAAATATCTGAATGTAAATGCTTGCAAGATGCCAAACAGCACAGGTTTACAGCAAGGAGATGTTGTCAGACTAATCTCATAGATTTGTTTGACTGGGTAACTAAAATAATACACTGGGGGAGGAGTAGCTATAGCTTATCTAGATTTTAGCAAAGCATTTGACACTGTCCCTCATAGAAGCCTAATTAATAAATTGCAGTGTTTGGCTATGGATGTAAAAATAGTTGAATGGATACACCAGTGGCTGAATGATGGGAAACAGAGGGTTGTAGTCAATGGGGAATAGTCATACGAAGGTTGTTTTACTAGTGGGGTACCTCAGGGATCTGTACTGGGGTCCATTCTTTTTAATATTTTTATTAATGACATTGCAAAAGGTTTCAACGTAAGGTATGCCTTTTTGCAGATGACACAAATATCTACAACCAGGTAGATATTCCTGGAGAATATGAACAAGAGTGTGGTAGCTGCACTTTAATGTTGATAAATGTAAAATAATGCACTTGGGACGTAAAAACCCAAAGGCGGAATGTAGTATTAAGGGTACTGTGTAATGTTGAGCGAGCACCACGATGCTCGGGTGCTCGGGTGCTCTGACCGAGCACCCCCTGAGGCTCGAGTGCTCGGCCGAGCACCCGAGCCCCATTGGAATGAATGGGGCAACACCAGGCACCCCCTGCTCTGATGAGGGGAGGGTGCCTGGTCAATGCCCCCTTCATCTCCGCTATGCCCCCTTCATCTCAGAATGCCCCCTTCAGCTCCGCAATGTCCCCCTTCAGCTCCGCTATGCCCCTCTTCCACAATGTGTCCCTTCATCTCCGCTATGCCCCTCTTCCACAATGTGCCCCTTCATCTCCGCTATGCCCCTCTTCCACAATGTCCCCCTTCATCTCCTCTATGGCATAGAGGAGATGAAGGGGGACATTGTGGAAGAGGGGCATAGCGGAGATGAAGGGGCACATTGTGGAAGAGGGGCATAGCGGAGCTGAAGGGGCACATTGTGGAAGACGGGCATAGCGGAGATGAAGGGGGACATTGTGGAAGAGGGGCATAGAGTCTATGCCCCTCTTCCACAATGTCCCCCTTCATCTCCGCAATGCCCCCTTCATCTCCGCAATGCCCCCGTACCTCCAGTCCCTGGTGGTCCAGCGGAGCTTCTTCGGATCTGTGCCTCTTCCGGCACAGATCCCCGCCACCCGAACATGTCGGGCGAGCACATGGCGGTACTCGACGAGTACCGCCATGTGCCGAGCAGAGCGATGCTCGAGCCGATCCGAGCATCGGCCGAGCACGCTCGCTCATCACTAGTACTGTGCTGTCAGAGACAACAGAGGAAAGGGATTTGGGAGTCTTAAGGACTTGAGGACTTAAAGGTAGGCAGGCAAGGTAACACAGTGGTGGGGAATGCAAGCAGGGTGCTGGATTGTTAGTTAGGCATTAGTAGCAGAGAAAGGGAAGTGATCATGCCAATCTGCAGATCTCTGGTTAGACCTCACTTAGAGTATTGTGTATAGTACTGGAGATGCCATCTCCAGAAGTATATAGATACTCTAAAATGGTGGCTGTTTTTCATGAAAATAAATATCAGGATAGACTAAAGGATCTAATCCAGTGGCATAACTATAGGGGTCGCACCTGCGACCGGGCCTGTGCACTTCAGGGGCCCGGCCTCTCCCTGCGACTCCTCTGCCTGGCACCCGCAATCTCCCACCGGCACTCTAGTAATGCAGAGTGCTGGGAGATGACATCATCTCCCAGCGCTTTGCATTACTAAGACAACCGCGCGGGAGCTCCAGGTAGGAGATGGGGGCATTGTGGAGGGGGCCCGTGGCACTTCTTGTACCAGGACCCGGAGGCTTCTAGTTACGCCTCTGATTTAATCATGTATAGCTTGGAGGAGTGAAGAGAGAGATGGAATACGATAGAAACATTCAAATACATGAAGGGATTCAGCAAAGTCTAGGAGAAAAGTACATTTTAAAGGATTAAAAATGTTAGGAAAAGAGGCCATGTTCTAAAACTAGAGGGACAGAAGTTCAGATGAAATGTAAGAAAGTTTTACTTCACTGAGAGGGAAGTAAACAAGTGGACTAGCCTACCAGCAGAAGTGGTAGAAGTTAATACAGTGACAGAATGTAAGCATGCATGGGATAGACAAAAGGTTATCCTGAAAATAAGAAAAGACCAAGGACTCAAAGTGCTCAGCAAAAAACACAAGGTCATCCATTAAAGGAAAGGTGCTTTCGACTAAACAAAGGCAGGGATTAAAAGTAAGTACAGTAAATGCAAAAAAGTTATGGAATTCTTTGCCTTGGGATGCTGTGACTGCAGATACTGTAGTTGCTTTTAAAAAAAATAATGAATACCTTTCTAGCTCAGAACAATATTGAGAATTATGACAGTTGGTTTCAAAGCAGATAGGATCCTGGGAAATATCCGACTGCCTTTTGTAGTCAGGAAGGAAATTAGTTTTATCCACTTACAAACAAGATCTATCAAGTGCTAATTCAACAGGTATATAAGGAGGATTTCTGAAATGTTAGGAAGAAGCAAAAAAAAGGGGGGATGATCTGAAGAACAGAGTCTCTTAATTTTGCACTTGCAGTTACTGCCACTTTCTCTCTTGGAGATCTGGAAAAAGATTGCTCCAAAAACATGCAAGAAAAATATAAAGAAAGGAGCTAGATGTAAATTGGCTTAGTGGGACCAATAACGAAGGATTTATACATAATGGCTGTAGCGGAATTCGTAAATAAAATACTTTCTTTTAAAGAATATTGTACAGCATAAAGAATGCCATTAGTAAAAAATGTAAATAAGTGCAATTACTAAAACAACATATACGTGTATATGTTATTGTCAAAAACGCCCAACGTGTTTCTTAGCTTTCAGCTACTTTCTCAGGGGCATATAATGTGAGTGACCAAAATATAACTCTTACATAACTTACTTTATATTCCGATTTGCCCATCTTTTCCTGCCAACCATTTCCACAGCTATGTATATTGTATATTTCTCTCTATCTACAAAGGGGCATAGTACGCATGTGTACCATATTGTTCTCAAATGGAAGTTATTTGTCTGGAACACATTAAGCGTTCCATGCCTACACATTCCATGCATCCACTTGGGGCTTAATTGTAAATGGCTTAAACATTTTTTCCTGCTTTCCTCTGGTTCAACAGGGTGATATGGAATGGGCTGAACTTAATGGATGCATGTCTTTTTTCAGCCTCATCAACTATGTTACTATGTTACTACTGGAAAATAAAGAGGGACAGGAGACAGTAAACTGGGGAAAAGTTTCACCTACAAGGAGCCCACACTCACATATTGCAGTGCTGTACAGGGGAGTAGAGAAGATGAGGGGTATGAAACAAATGAGCAGGGAACAGAGAGCACTGTCTAGAAATGGCTGTGAATAAGATGCGTGTTCTGGGGAGCAATTAGGCTGAAGTACTAGGAATGCTTGAGAGAGATCAAAATTACTTCACAATGCATTGGTGATCTCTCCTGCATTCATGGAGTTAAAATCCACACTCAAATAGTCATATGTAGAAGAGTAAGATAAAAAAGATGCTTGAAAGTACTATGTAATTGCTACTTAGCAAATGACATAATTAGAAATTACTAATCCACTTCAGCAAATCATTGACACACTGGGAGATGGATAATGCTTACACATTACCTTGATAATTTCAGAGAATTATCTCATTTCTCTTTATTGTCTTGTTTAAGTATATAATGCAGAACAATGCCCCAAGAAGCATCATCCTTTATGCATCACCTAACAATAACATTATATAAGCTGATGCTATCGCTTGTTTTCCTTTGTTCGATTCATTAGGGCCTGCTCAGTAGTGCTGGTTACAATGTACTGGAAGCTACCCCCCCACTGACTTCATGTGCAGTTTCCAAAGAACTGTGACTTAAAAGAGCATTAACATCTAAAATGATCTGGAGTAATATGCAATTGAAAGCTCTGTATTTCATGCTACCATCTGCAAAAATTCTCTGTTTGTTTTCTGGGGTCTAAAATCTATTCTTCTGTATGCTGTCCTTTTAATAGAAGTTCTTGGATGGAATTGTATTCAGTGTGGCACCCTTTTCTCGTGTTTAAGTGGGCTGTACCTCCTAGGACAAAACTGAGATATGTACAGTAGTATGTAGTGAGAAGAAAGAAAAACAGATCTATATTTTCATTTTTCCTCACATCCTTTATTCAAACAATCAAACAAACAAACAAGCAACAATTGACTAAGCTTATTGTGTTGTTGTAGCTGTTTTCTGAGTCCTTGCTCCTCCTCTAGTAATGTCAACTTACGAAATACCTCTAAATATTGCTTCTGTGTATTGCCTTCAGTTGTCTCACCTTTGATGTGATTTAATCTCTTGGATGCCAGGGAGATGCCTAATGCATCGTTTGGCAATACTTTTGTGATCTGTCTGGCATTAAAAGGGCTAAAAGCAGAAAGGAGTTGGAAGAGGTGGAGATGATCAGCTGAATTTAGCGAGCCAGAGAATGTCAAAGAAGGTTACAATATCAAATACTAATTGGACATTCTTAAGATATGCTAGGCCACTTGGCAGTGTAAGGATAAGGTTCACAATGCTTTATTTATTAAAAAAAACTTTTCGTTAGAGTCAATGCCCCTTTAAGAAGCAAAATTACAGAAAGAGAATACATAATTGTTATAGCTATGTATTGTACATATGTAAGAAACATCTCTGTAACCTCTTAAGTTAGTTAACTGAATAAAATCTGCCTTGGACTCCGATCTCACAATTACCTCTTTATACTTCCCCCAATCTGTCCCTATTTCCCTGTTTTCTGTTTACCTCATTAAGAAATTGACTTCCTATGCATTAGTGACCTTCAGTGTCCTTCGAGTCAATGGAAAGGTAAATCTCTTGTTTCGACCAAGCTTGGTCACTTAGAACAAAACAGGTGTTAAAATCACAGAAGCTTCCACTTTTTGCCTCCTCATGTTAAATAAAGAGAATGGACCAACACACCAATAGCTGCAGTGCAACCTTTTACTTCAGAATGACCAGAAAAGTTAAAAAATGTGATGTTTTGGGCTGAACCTTGCAGAGATACATCATTTGTGTGTTTTAAAAGCTAGAGAAACTCCCATAAATCTTTTGTGGGTAAATGGAAGTGACATCATGATCTCTCTTTTTCTCGTGAGACTGCATTATCATGCCAACTGTATCAGGTAATCAAAGCAAACACAATCAATCTCAATGAATAATTTTAGACAATATTGTTATAATATATTATTACTGATCTTATTAGAATATGGTAGGGACTGGAGGTAACAGTTTTTTTTGCTCCATTGTCATGTATCCCACTGCACAAACTTCCAGTTAATCCAGTGGAGTCTTTGTAAATATTCAAAAAGTTAAAAATATTTTAGCTTCAGCCCCAATCTCCATTTTGTGAGTGTACTCTTATTAGACTGTAGCTTTCCCATCCTCCATTTTTTTTCTATCTTGTAGCCCCCTACATTTTGTTTTTAGATTGCTGTATCCTCCCCCAGTGTCTTTCATCTATCAAAGCAGACAGGTCACTCACTGGGAACTTGCTCAGTAGAAAAAGGTCTGCTTTGAAGTTCTAAGTGAAGTGTGAATCCAAATTCAATTATAAAACCGCAGTTTTTTGAAGCCTTGCATTTATTTCCCCTCTAACTACCATTTTTTTTAAGTGTACACTGCAAAGCTTTGTTTATTGTTTTTTGTCTTTTTTAAACTGTAATTTTTCAAAAATCTTTGGTATAGCTGCATATTGTTAGTACATTAGTCTGTTTTAGCTGTTTGTTCTGTTTCATGTTATCCAGTCTCCATTTTGTGTGTTTTCTTATATTAGACTGTTTTTTAAGCTTGCATTTGTATACAGCTCAATTTCCATCTTATAGCTTTACTTGTATTAGACTGTAGCTTTTCCATCCTCCAGTTTATTTTTATTTTGTACTCCTCTATTTTTTAGCTTGTGTTTGTATGTAGCCCCAATTTTCACTGTGTCTACTTATTTATATTAGACTGTTGCTTTCCTACCTGTGTTTTGTTTCTATCATGTACCCCTCTGTTTTTTGGGGCTTTTAGTTGTATGCAGCCCCAGTCTCTATTTTGTTTACTCTTATTAGACTGTAGCTTGCCCGTCCTCCATTTTCTTGTTAGCTTGTACCCCATTCATTCTATTTTTTAGCTTGTGTTTGTATATAGCCCCAATCTCAATCAAAGACTATGGAAATATGAGTTTTGTCCAATACGTAGACACTTTTCTATGTTGCTTAATGAGAATGCTTAACTGAAGACTAAGACATTGACAATGTCTTTTTGTAGTGTGCAGTTACCAATGGCACCACTTCTGCAGAGGCTAGATGGGGGAAGGCAGTCTGGATAACTGTTGGCTCTAGTAGGATGAATATAGAAGATCATAGGCATGTTCCCCAACCAATGCCTTTGCACAAATAAGACTATTTCCCCAATGGAGATGTCTATGGTACCAAATTAAATAAGAATATCCTCTTTGATCACAAGTTGTCATGGGCACCCAGGAATGCTCATAACTCAGTACGGTAATGTAATGCAAAATATTTATTAGAATAAATCACAGCAATAAATATGTAGTACAAAAAGCAAAGGATTACTAGCTGGCGACACTACTACCAGAAATAGTAGGCCTCTCGCTAGACCACAATGCTGGAGACTGGGCCGAAGCCCCTGTGAGTCTCAGCAGGAAACAGGAATGCCAGGTCTTGATCCGTTGACTGGAACACTGGAACAGGCGACCACTGTGAACACTGGCTCAGTAATCTTGATCCGATGAACAGGAACACAAGGACTGCTGGACAGGAGAACTGACCCACGCCTGCAATCACCGCTAAGAGACCCTGTGACTCTGCCTGCAGTCACTATATCGAGACCCTGTGACTCACGCCTGCAGTCACCAATCAGACTCTCTGTCCACAACAGTGGTCTGTCTTAGGCCAATAGCACAAATTGATCACAGTAAGGGGTACTCGTGATCACTGGGTCATACACAGAGAGGTTTCTCGTACTTAGCTGGGTCATACACAGAGAGAGGGTTCTCGTACGTATCTGGGTCATACACAGTGAGGGTTCTCTTACTTAGCCGGGTCATACACAGTGCGGGTTCTCATAAATAGTCAGGTCATGTACAGAGTGGGTTTTCGTAGATAGCCAGGTCGCACACAGAGCCCAAGTACTTCACCTAAGAACAACAACGCAAGGGCATCTGAGTCAGGGCTCAGTTTGCCTTTTAAACCCCTCCACAGGAAGTAGGAGGAGCAGTTCAGAGGGAGGAAGTAGGTAGGAGGAGACTAAGTAAGCAGATAAAACAGAGGCCTGCAGCCTGCTTGAAGCCTCGCGCCTGTAATCATGCTGAATCCAAGGTAAGCTGTGACACAAGTATTTTGACCAGAGCTGTTTTTATATCCCATATGGCCCTAGGCAATGCACAGTAGGTGCCTTTGGCTCTGCCCATGGCCACACCCCACCCCTTACTTGACCCCACCCACAGTGTCACCTAGTGTTCGCTGGCATAGAAAATACCCTTAACCTATAACATGCAAGAACAATAGCGACCTTTTAAGCCCTTGTTTGCCAGATAGATTTTGGAGACCTTTCTAGCATCCAAAGAGTCAAATAGCGGGTTGTAAAGGGGCTATGTGCAGGGACACTGAGATTGCACTGGCCACACCCACAATAAAATGTGGCCAGTACATCTGAGGAGCCCCTCGAAATGTGGCTCTCTAGGCAGTTGACTACTCTGCCTAACAGGAAATCCAGCGCTGATTTTGACTTATCTCCTAATGATAGATCACATGATTGGTTTCCCTGCAGTATATTACTGATTGAGAAACCAACAAAACTAAAATTGGAACAACTTTTTTACAAATGTGTTTCAGGTCTTGTGATGGTGAAACACCATGTGTTGTGTGTATCCTACACTTCCAGACCTATTTTACACATGTCTACATGTGATTTGGACTTTTAAGGCCCTGGAAATATATATCTGCAATACACTGTGGCAAAAGATTTGTAAGATATTGAAATTGATAGCCACTGACCTGCATAAAGCTACTGATTTCTTAACAGTCTTGTATGAAGAATCTAATGGTGTGGAGGGAATGATTCTGTTGCTGGGGAGATAACTACCACTTTGATTTTCCACTTGAAATATGTAAATGGGAATACTTCTTATAATGCTCCTTCTTGATCCCCCATGCATGAATAGGTTTGTCACCTGTCTGCCTAGTTTAATGGGTCTTTGCCTTTACATTCTAACCATAGATACATTTACTCACAGTCTCACATATTGTTATTCAGTTTCTCTTTTTATATTTGTTCTGGTTTGTATAAAACTGTATGTTTCTTTGTTTCATTCTTAGCCTGATATTATTAATTGAAGATGATGTACTGAGAAGTTGGGGATTATGCACTGAGGTGTGATAGAGGTGATAACTTCTCCAGTGTGATAAATTCTCAAACGTACATGTTTTCTCATGGAGCCTAAGTATTAAGATCTCTCCATCTTGAGAGATCTCAATGCATGGGCTCCATGGAATAACATGGAATTGGAGACTGTATCACACTGTAGAAGTTAGCACATTTTTATTTCACCTTATTGGGTGAATAGAAGGTCCTGTTTTCTTTTTATGGAAATTTCACAGAGATTCTTTTGGATGGAGAATACACCTTGTAGTTGTGTTGATATAATAAGTAGTAGTCCCTCAGGACCCTTTCAGTCTATAAAATCTTCATTATGGAGATACTTCACTAATGAACCAAAAACTAATGATGTTGTTGTTTGTTGTATCTGTAAAATAAAACATGTGAGCAGGGGGAGATCAGGATCACAACCAAGCACATTCTCTTTGAGATGTCTCCTGAAGCATAACAACAGGTCTGATTGGGAGACATACATGCTGTACATAAGAGGTACAATGGCTAACAGCAGTAGCAGCACTCCTAAAAGTGCACAAGGCTAAGGGGGAAATATAGTATTCTAAACCTCTCATGGAGTGGAACAACATTTTCCACAGTTACAATAACACAGAAATGTACAAATGTTTTAGGCAGGTGTGGTAAAAATGATGTAAAATAAGAATGATTTGAAAAATATACATATTAATAGTTTTTTTATCAATTGACAAAATGTATAGTGAGTGAACAAAAGAAAAATCTAAATCAAATCAATATGTGGTGTGACAAAACAGCATCAATTCTTCTAGGTACACATGCAGACAGTTTTTTAAGGAACTCAGCAGGTAGGTTGTTCCAAACATCATGGAGAACTAACCACAGTTCTGTAGATTTAGGCAGCATCAGTTGCTTCTCTCTCTCTTCATGTAATCCCAGACAGACTCGATGATGTTGAGATCAGGGCTCTGTGGGGACCAAACCATCACTTCTAGGACTCTTTGTTCTTCTTTACTCTATAGATAGTTCTTAATAACTTTGGCTTTATGTTTGGGGTCATTGTCATGCTGCAGAATAAATTTGGAGCCAATCAGATGCCTCCCTGCTGGTATTACATGATGGATAAATATCTGCCTGTACTTCTCAGCACTGAGCATACCATTAATTCTGACCAAATCCCCAACTCCATTTGCAGACATGCAGCCCCAAATTTGCAAGGAACCTCCACTTTGCTTCACTATTGCCTGCAGACACTCATTCATGTACCTCTCGCCAGCCCTTCGGCAAACAAACTGCCTTTTGCTACAGCCAAATATTTAAAATTATGACTCATCAGTCCAGAGCACCTGCTGCCATTTTTCTGCACCCCATTGCCTGTGTTTTCATGCATAGTTGAGTTGCTTGGCCATGTTTCCACATTGGAGGTATGGATTTTTGGCTACAAGTCTTTTAGCTGACTGCAGGGAACAGAGTCAGGTGGCTCTCCAGCACAGCCTGATCGCGTTAACTAAAAAAAAACCTTTCACTGAATTGGTCTTCTATGTGTGCTTGGTTTGCAAGCACACGTAGAAGACTGTTTTAGTGAAAGGTTTTTTTTTTTAGATAACGCGATCGTGGCTCTGCTGCAGAGCCGCCTGATGATCTCTGACCGGTTTTCCCTGAGTCAGCTAGAATGCTGACTACGGGGAAGGGGGAGGGAGAGGGCAACTTTAGAAGCGTTCATCTCTCAAACCATAAAGGTTTGAGAGATGACACTGGGGGCAATACGTTTTTTTTTCTAGGGCTTTAATATAGGGATTTGTAATACTTAAGTATTACTATCAATTTAACAATTTTTGTGGCCATTCCAATTTGTGGGGAGTCTGCTGCTATTTCATTATTGCAGTCAGTGACATTCAGCTCTCAATATAAAGCAATACCAACAGTACCTCATAAAATGAAATGTTAAACTCCAACCTTGGGAGGTCTTTTTTACTACGATTCAAAAGCACAACTAAATGTTTCCTATGTCATTATTTATTTTAAAATAAGTGTTTACCATCCCTTTAAAAAGCAGAAGCCATATTCTCTTAGATGCTAGTTTTACAATGCTATGGAGGAACTCTCTGGTATCTAAAGGGAAATCATTTTTATTTCATCACTTGTATTGTGCAGGTTTAACATATGCTGATTCTGATTAGTAGGATAACGACTCCCACAAAGAGTTTTATTGCATTTGATTAATTGAATGTTTTAACTGTACCTAAAGAGAGTTGCAAAAGCCTCCATGGAGAGTGTTAGATGTGCTTTGCTCCAGTTAAATATGATAATATATTTTCTGGGTCATGGTTGAGATGAATGTTTAATTGAGTTATTATTCTATTTGAAAACGGCATTCACATATATTGCACTAAAAAATTTATACATTTGCCGTTTTGCCAGTTAGTTTAGCAAGAACAAACATACTAATAATGAACTGAGCAAAAAAAAAATCCTGGCTGAAGAATCAATTTTTCTACATCTTTCCCCAGGGCTAGAGGCAAAGACATCAGTTTAGAAAGGTGATCACAAGCACTAAGTACTCTCATAACTGTCAGGTTAATAAGGACTGCTGAGCAATCTCCCAAGGAAATGGCTATTATCATATACAGCAAAACGAAGTATTCTGTGCAACACAGACAGCTTCTACTCTCCAGACAACTAACCTCCTCCTCCTTCAATTATATATGTTAGCAGCATTCACAAAGATGAAGACGTTTGACTCTATTGTCTTTCTTCAAAGTCTTAGAAAAGACAAAGGAAACATTTATTGTGAGCCATTCATTTCCATTCTGAATAATGCCAATATCTACCATAAAACTAAATAATATTTTTTGAATATTACTTTGCTGACATATCCTATATAATAATTCACTAAAACGTGTGTAATGACGCAGTCATGTGCAGTAGAAGCTGCTGCGCGTGCTGCAGTCATGTGCAGTAGAGACTGCCCGCGCCGTGGTGGAGCATCCAGCTCTGTATCAGCCTTGGCGCGGGCAGTCTCTACTGCGCATGACTGACCCACGACTGGCTGGCAGTGGCACTGTGGCCCATGTAACAGGGTCTTCAACTAGTCTTTATATATTTAGATCAGGGCAGGGAAACATGAAGCCCTTTTTTTTGTTGGAATACAACTTTATAACACCATCGAGCTTCAGTCGTATAGTTCATTCTCTTCTAGGACACTAACAGGGAGCTACAGAGTCTCTTTTAGACCCCCTTCCTTCTCCTCCTTTGGTTTTTCTGGGCTGACAATGGAGCCTCAGCTTAACTCTTTTGAGTACCAGAGAGGTATCCAATGAATTGCTTTGCAATACGTTGCATAATTCTATCTGTCACTCAAAGGTCAATCTGATGGTCTGGTCCATTGGAGCAGATCTGACGATGGGGCAATACGGATCAGTTCTGTGTGGGTTGGTTTTCCAAAATGAATCTTCATTAATATTAGATATTATGACCATAGAGGTAGACATTATTTTTTTTTTATTATAGTACACCGAGGACCTAAGCTAATCCCATTGAAGATCTCCATGGACATGATATTTAGTATTAATGAAAGATTCATCTTTGGTAACCTATTCACACAGTAAGATGACAGAAGATGATAAATCCATCAGAGGCCACATGAAGTGTAGGAACCACCTGTCTTCTCTCCCCCTAATTCTGGAGGCCACACCATAGAACACAAAAAGGGTGCCTGGCCACCACAATCGGTAGGAAGCTAGGGGGGAAGAAGCCTTAGTGGCAGGAAAATAGGGGGAGGGATTTAGTATGTAAAAGTGGACCCACATGTAAGTTGTAGCATATACATTTTTTTGCTTCATTTGTGGAAGTTGGCAGCTTTGTTTTCAGTCTCATACATAAGATACTCACAACAACCTCAGTGATCCAAACCCAAAATAGATTTATCTGCCAACAAGGACATTGCATTCAGAAAACTAAAGAACTTCAACTTTCCATGGGATTGTAAAACTGTATCACAATATGTATTTATGTATTTAGTTACCTATTTATTTGTTTCTTGTCAGGATTATGTTATATAGATTGGGAGTCAGAGATGCTAAGGTAGGAACAATCCTGCAATACAAATTTGCAGGCTCTATAGGAATGGTGTCCTACCCAGGATGCAGTCTCTTTTAGCTCACTAGTGCCTGTCACAGAGAGGAAATATCCTAAAGCATATCATACTGGTCCTACCATTACAGCAGTCCAACCACGAAATGCCAGGCAATTCCTCTCTGAACAAGAGAAGTAGCCAATCTCAGATGTACATTTCAGCCTTGTTGTGCCTTGTCAGTGAGGTGAAGCTGATCTCTCTAAGCCCTGTGAGCAAGCGGTCCAATGCTGAATTCCCCTATTATCCTTGGGGTGACTGACTAATCCCAAGGATAATTTGCATTTGTAGATTGGGAGTCAGAGATGCTCAACTAGGAATGATCCTTCAATACTAATTTGCAGGCTCTATAGGAATGGTGTCCTACCCAGCGTGCAGTCTCTTTTAGCCCACTAGTGCCTTTCACAGAGAGGAAACATCCTAAAACATAATATATTGGTCCTGCCATTACAGCAGTCCAACCACAAAATGCCAGGCAATTCCTCTCTGAACAAGAGAAGCAGCCAACTCCAGACGTACGTTTCGGCCTTGTTGAGCCTCATCAGTGAGATGAAGCTGATTCCTCTAAGCACTGTGAGCAAGGGGTCCAATGCTGGATTCCCCTATTATCCTTGGGGTGACTAATCCCACGGATAATTTGCATATAGAGCCTGCAAATTTGCATTGGAGACTCTTTCCTAGTTGAGTGTCTCTGACTCTTTATTGCATATTGACCATTAGGAATTTTTTCACATATGAATTCCTCCTAATAATAAACCACATTTATCTTATAGAGATAGTAATGTTTTCTTATAACTAATGCTGCATTGCATGTTTGTAGTGCATAATACTGATGAGTTAATGTAGTAATGCTGAAATCACTCTATATACTGTGCAATAATATTATAAATGATCACCCTCACGCCCCTTATACATATGTCATCTTTGATCCTCAGAGATTGAAGCGGATCGCGAAGTGGGACAATCATCTTTCAGTATACAGAAAAATCCACCCTCCTTCATCAAGGGGGCAGGGTTTTCTGTTTGCTGAATAGAGGCAGATTGTTCCTTGTAGCGATCTGACCAAACTTCATATCTCAGGGGATGTGGCCCTGCATGCTGTAAAGGGGATAATTTATAATATTATTGCACAGTGTATAGCAAGATTTCAAAATTACTAACAACTCATTGGTACTATGCGCTACAAAGATGCATTGCAGTGTTAGCTATACAAAAACATTACTATCCCTTTAATGGCCCAAAGATGGGACTGATAGCAGTTGGGATCAGTAGGCACAAATATAAAATTGGAGCAAACTAACTGCATCACCGGTTATAAACATAAATTCCCATTAATTAAAATAAAGTATTTACCCCCTTTAACCCTTTCAGTGTCAGAGAGGTATCCAACGCATGGGGATTTGGGGAATTAGTAGTTATTCTCCCTGCTGTATTTAATTTACGTCAACTTTTATCTTTGTGTGTATGGCCCAAAGTATCAGCTAAATAGCTATGATGGAAACTTTTGTTTCAGTCTCTTTAAAAAAGATAGCAGCTGTCACCTAGAGCCCTGGTATTTTGATCTGCTGCAATGGCCTTTTGTTAGAAAGTCCATTGTTTAATGTTCCCAGTCCTCTACCCATGCATTTCCTTTACACTTTTTACAAACCATTCTCTTTTCTTTATAACAGCAATAAAGTTGGGAATGAAGTACACCTCAGAGGTAATTGTCTGAGCCCAGTGATTTACAATTTATAAAACTGCCATCTATCTATTACTTCCTCCACACTTTCCTCCTTACATCACAATCTCATTACTGCCATGCACATTAATCTATTTACATTTTTCACCTTTAACCCCTTAAGGATGCTCACTCCCTCTGCTCCATAAAGAGCTACATAACACAGAGTTCAAGACTCCATGGTGTGTTAACCCTTTGAGTGACAGAGAGGTACCCAAAGCATTACATCGAAATGCGTTGGATACCTCTCTGGCAAGCAAGTGGTTAAGCAGACACATTTATTATACCTTCCAATCCTGAGACTCATTTGAGTAAAAGTGGGACCTTGTGCACAAGGTAAAAGAGGAACAAATCAGGGGCAAGCCAAACTGACCATAGGGCACAAATATGATGTATATTCTCATTGATTTAAATGGATCTTTAAACCTCTTAACCCTTTGAGTGCCAGAGAGGTACGTAACGGATTGCAAAGCAATGTGTTGCAGACCTCTCTGGCACTCAAAGGATTAAGGGCTCGATCCAAATGTTGGAGCCGGCTGTTTTTTCTGGCAACGGCTTTTTTCCAGCACAGTAAGCTTTGCAAATGTCTGTGCTGTGGAAAAATAGCGGCAAAAAAAGAGCAGTTGTGTGTTAAAGTTAAGAGGTGTGTTCATACATAGAAAATGATGAAAACACTGTAAATAGCAATTCAGATGTCTGTGTTAGCCTTGAAAAGCCGATAAGGGACTCAAGTTATCGCAGGAAAGTTAACACCTATTTTTTTTTTTTAACTTGAGTCTCTTATCACCTGTTTAAACAGCCGACACATAACCAAAAATGGAATGGCACTCTTATGCAGAAGTAGAAAGTGTAATAAAAGCAATTTATTTCAGGCTACATGTTGGCAAACAGACATAGCGTATACACCCACTTTCACATCTAACGTGTTTCGCGTTAGATGTGAAAGTGGGTGTATACGCTATGTCTGTTTGCCAACATGTAGCCTGAAATAAATTGCTTTTATTACACTTTCTACTTCTGCATAAGAGTGCCATTCCATTTTTGGTTAAGTGTTTGAATCCCTACAAGAAGGAGACATTCTGGATGTCTATCGTGAATTGGAACCAGATCATACTGCGGAATGGTGAGATGATTTTCATTTATTCCTGATTTGAATAATGGTGCCGTTGTTTTTCTACAAATAAACAGCCGACACAGCCACTTGAATTAAAAAAAACCTTAAGTCCTCAGTGGATGTATTGATATGGGGCTCTAAGTCATATCAATACATCCAAAGTATGAAAAATGTGTCAGATGTTATATATATATCAGGGCTCAAAATTTCCACTCCCCACTAGCCAGTGGCGAGTGAAAATTCAGCCTTGGCGCGTAGAAATTCAGCCCTGGTGGGTATGTTTTGGCTTGCAGTGGTGAGTAACTTTTCAGGTCTATATATATATACTAGTTGAACAGCCCGTTACACGGGACACAGTGCCTCTGGCAGCCGGTCGCAGGGCAGTCACGCGCAGTAGAGACTGGCCGCTCCACTGCTGATACAGAGCCGAACGCTCCTTCGGAGCACCCAGCTCTGCATCAGCCGCGACGCGGGCAGTCTCTACTGCGCATGACTGCTGCACGTGCAGCAGTGTGTACTGCGCATGTCGGGCGTTACACAAGATTTAGCAAATTATTATATAGAATATATATATATATATATATATATATATATATATCTATATATATATATATATATATTATTTCTATGGAATATTTATACATTGGGACAATACATGGAGGCATTTATGTTGTAGAATATTATGGCAAAATAAACGGTAACCTTTTGAGTGCCAGTGAGATACGCAACTCATTGCTTTGCAATGCGTTGCATACCCCTCTGCCACTCAAAGGGTTAATTATACATATATGTTAATGCTTTGTAATACTTATATTGTTTTCTTTTACATGAAGAAGAAGAAGACAGAAGAGAAGAAGGAATAGAAGAATGAAGAGAGATGACAGGTAAGTGTAAGACACTTTAGCTAACGATCGGTGCTTGGCAGAATGTTAGGCAACGATGGTTAGTTTTTTTTACTGTTAATATCTCAAAACTGCCATTATTTAGCTGTGTTTTGGGAACTTAATGCACAAAAAGGACGTTTGGACACAATAATACTTTTGTGGCCTAGCATCTGTTGTGCTTCATGCCGGTAGGACATTTGAATACTGACCACACCGTTTTCTTTTGTCGGTCTGTATCCATTTCGTCCTACTGGCATTTTTTACTCCAACATTTGGATCGAGTCCTAAATCCTAGAGAGGCCATCATCACATTGCTTCGAAATTGGGTTGATTCAGGGAATTTAAAGGGATAGTAATGCTTCATATTAAAAGCAGCTCCAATTGATCTTCAAACTATTTGGGCCATGGAGATCCTTATTTCAATACTGTCTGAGGTGTAGTTCAAGAGTAATTGAATGATAAAGTATCCCCCTCCCACCCATTTACTGATGTAACACTGGTCACCTCAGAACAGCAAGACTGTCCAGATTGATCGCAGAGAGGGACAATCTTCAGTGATCATAAGGAAAAACCTGTCATGTTTTCCTTATGCTCACAGTAAGAAGATTGTCCTTTGATGTGACCTGTCTGGTCAAAAGACCAAATTCCACATCCGAGAGGAGGGGGCTTACACTAGGTAAAAGGAGTGGGAAGGTGATACCTTATCATTTAATTACTTTTGAACTACAACTCTGACAGTAATGAAATAACATTCTTCATGGCCTAAATACTATAAAGATTAATTGGAGTGATTTTTCTAAAGTTCCAAAATCAAATGGAAGTTTTAGGAATTTTTATTCTCTGTTTGGTGCAGTTGGTTTGTCCCAGATTTGCACCTATTTTGTATTCTGTATATATCCCCATGTGTCTTTAATTCTGGAGAAAAAAACAGATATTGTTTGCATTTATATACAGCTTTATACAAAGTCAATAATGTATAAAAAAGAGATAGCACAACACAGAGGAGGATCAGTTACAGCAAATATATCCCCTTAAATGAGAGGTCTCCAATGCTTTGAGAAGCAGTGGGACTGAAACTCACCTACTCATATGCTCAGATTTAAATTACTCACCAGCTGAGGCCTACTCTGCAGCTGCTCCAACCACCTTTCGGCAGGCACACTGCTGGGGCCTCCGGGACTCAATTTTAGTTTTGTACTCACTTGCATTAAAGAAATAAAAACCACAGAAACTTAACCTAACATATTAGAAAGGTTTGTGATGCATGCTCTGGTAGCTGTAGCCAGTAGGTGTTAATACTTTCTCTGTCGCATGTCCGATCCTGATGCTGAGTAGGGAGACCAGGGCCCACTTTGGGCACTGATTGGCAACAGGCTCTATGGGAGCTGAGTCTGATACCTCAAACCCACATAGAATCATTACTCTTGTGAAGAGATGAAATATCTTTAGGTTAGGTTTTTAGTATATACTTTTCTTTTAATATTCATCTTTGTTCATATATACCCACTACGTCTAGATTGTTGTAAGTTCCTCTGGGCTGGGATCCCCCTATCTTTCAGTTTTGCCTGTCAATAATTGTTACTAGTGTAACTATCTTTATTGTTTGTGACACATTGTACAGCACTGCAGAATATGCTGCTGCTTACCCCTTAATGACCATCTGATCGCACACTTGGCCAGCACTTAAGGACTACGGACCTTCCCCCCCAAAATCAGATTCAGGGCTCCGCAAAAGGCATGCAGCCGCTCTGGGAGCCCTGAATTCCATGACGGTCCTGGCAAGTCATTGGTCCTCCTGGCTTGCCGATCCATGACTTCCCAGGACTGGCAAGGGTCCTTAAGGGGTTAATAATAATAACAATAATAATATAGACAGAGTTTCATGCCCTTGAAATATTATAATGTATATTTATGTCCTTTCCAAAAACATAGCCATATACTTCCTGAGTGGGCTCAAGCCCTTGGTCTACTGAAACACACTGGTTTAACCCTTTGAGTGCCAGAGGTGTACACAAAACATTTTTGTATCTTTCTGGCACTCAAAGGGTTAACCCCGTAGTGACAGACAACTTACCTGGTAAGTCCAGGAAGTCATTCGCTATAATGGAAAAAAAAAAAACCTGTCATTATTAATACTCTACCTACCTCCCTACTTATAACATAGCAGTTGTGTTGTTTCGCACACGACTAATGTATTAGATTGGTCAGAGCACGAGGGAAAATATGAAATAAACTCTCCAGGGAGATAAGCTCTCTAATTTCTCTGTTATTCTATACAGTCTAAGACCTCCAGCCTGAAAGGTCTTAAAGTGATAGTAATGTTTCACAAAAACAGCAGCTCCAATCAATCTTCATAGTATTTGAGCCATAGAGAGTGTTATTTCAATACTGTCAGAGTTGTAATTCAAGAGTAATTGAATGATAATGTTTCCCCCTCCCGCCCCTTTTACCTAGTGTAAGCCCCCAATCCTCAGATGTGGAATCCAGTCCATAGACCAGACAGCTCACATCAAGGGTCAATATTCTACTGTGAAAACAATGAAAACCCTGTCCCTTTGACAGGTTTTTCAGCTTTTTACCTTATCTTAATTGAAGATTGTCCCTCTCTGCAATTTATCTGGATACTCCCTGCAGCTCTAAGCTGAGCAGTGTTACATCAGTAAAAGGGGCGGGAGGGGGATACTTTATCATTTAATTACTCTTGAACTACAACTCTGACATAATTGAAATAACAATCTCCATGGCCCAAATACTATGATGATTAATTAGAGCTGCTTTTATTATGAAACATTACTATCCCTTTAATGCATAGGCTCTACAGAATAGCATGGGAGAGTGTATCACACTCTTATCTCTCACCTTAGTGCATAACCCCCAGGTCTTTTGGGAACCTTCCCTGGTTACTTCTAGCAGAATTTAGGGCTCAGTTCACTAAAACTTACATTAATATTTCTTTTGTCTTTTTAACTCACAATAAGAATTGATGTGTGGTTATATAATGTTAGATAAAATGGGGGAGATGTATAAATCTGGACTAATACAGAAAGTGTCTGTACAACTGTCTCAGAGCGATATAAGTATATGTATAAGCGTTAGTGATATTTTAGCGAGGTGCTGACTCCAGTCAGTCCACTTTTTTGAAAAGTAGAAATGGCCTTGTCCAGAGAAGAATTGTGTTGCAATGTATGTGTAAAGAAATGCGCTAATTTCACCAGAAATAGTCAGTTTTAGTGATTAACCCTTTCAGTGCCAGAGGGGTACGCAACGCATTGCTTTGCAATGCATTGTGTACATTATAACCTGTTCTTTTTTTTTTTTTTTTTAAACAAACCCAAACATTTATTATCATTTATTAACCCTTCGAGTGCCAGAGGCCAAAGCAATGCGTTGCGTACCCCTCTGGCCCTCAAAGGGTTAAAATATTTAGAAAAAATATATAATTTTTTTTGGAAGATTTTTTTTTTTTATGCCCATTATGAAAAACAAGTACTAATCACAAGTGCTCCAGTCCCATTAACACAATGAAGATAGGGGTCGTTCCCTTGGTTACGTTATAATCATAAGTCTCTGATCTTTTTAGTCACTTTACACAGTTCGCAGCTTGGAATCCTCATTTTAACCAGATCTGAAGAGAAGGATGGCTACCTGGCCAAGGTAGAAATAAATGAAGTGCTTGGTTTCATGCGTTATGTAGCTTCCGAAGTTTCTCCCCACTATGTAGTGCCATGTTGGGTTGTACTTCTTCAAATTCCTTTTTAATGTATGCAGCTATGTCCTTCTCTATGTTGAATTTCTCAAGGGCCTGGGTGGCACACTCAACAGCATCTTGTTGCATCTCCTCTGACATGTCCGCATTCTTGATAACTGCTTTCCTGTCACACATGATGACCTAGTATAACGGATACCGGTACTGCTCCCTTCAAGTTCTATCACACACTGGTCTATAACCTGTTCTTAATGGAAGTATATAGTGACAGTTATGTATGCAAAAATATCCTCAGATGTGAATTTTCTGCACATTTTCTCAGAATATTCTCAGACATATTTATAAACTTGACTTTCTACTTTATAAATACGACTCAATGTGAATTTTAGTAACAATTCTTAAACATACACTACAAAAGTTTTATACATGTCCCCCAATGGCCCCTTTTTATTCCGGAGAAAACTTATTGCACCATAGGTGACAAATACAAATTCCTGAATTAAATAGAACTTTTTTAATCCCTTGAATGCCAGAGAGATCTCCAGTGCATTGTTCTGCATTGGAGACTTGTCTAACCTTCAAGGTGTTAAAAGCTCAAGCAATGTTTGTGTCCCCTATTGTGCACTTGGTTTACTCCAGAATAGCTCCAGCTTTCTTTTATAGATATGGGCCAATGCGCTTTAAAATCTCATTGTGTGAAAAAAATCCTTAACCCTTTGAGTACCAGAGGGGCACAAAATGCATTGAAAAGCAATGCATTGCGTACCTCTCTGGCACTCAAAGGGTTAAAGATTAACACTTTGAGTGCCCTAGAGGTATTAACACATTACGTTGCAAAGCGTTCAATGTCTCTCTGGGACTTAAAGAACTAAAGGGATAGTAATGATTCATAATAAAAGCAGCTCTAATTAATCATCATAGTATTTGGACCTTGGAAAGTGTTATTTCAGTTCTGTCAGAGTTGTAGTTCAAGAGTAATTGGATGATAAAATATCCCCCTCTCGCCCCTTTTACTGATGTAACACTGCTCAGCTTAGAGCAGAATGGAGGTGCCCAGGTAGATTGCAGAGAGGGAGAATCTTCAATTAAGATAAGGGAAAAACCTGAAAAACTTGTCAAGGGGGGGGCAGGGCTTTCACTGTTCTCATAGGAAGAAGATTGTCCCCTTCTGTTATCTGTCTGGTCTATGAACTGCATTCCACATCTGAGAGGAGATGGCTTACACTAGGTAAAAGGGGCGGGAAGGGAAACTTTATCCTTCAATTACTCTTGAACCACAACTCTGACAGTATTGAAATAACACTCTCTTTGGCTCAAGTACTATGAAGATTAATTGGAGCTGCTGTTTTTGTGAAACATTACTATCCCTTTAAGTACAGTATTAGTATGAAAAAATGTACACTATGGGGCTTTCCTGCTGAGTAAAACAAGGAAACTTCCAGTCCTGGCATATGCTTGGATCAAAACCTATTACAGCTCTTTTGTTTGTTTTTATTTTAATCCCTTTGAGTGTCAGAGATGTATCCAACACATTGCACTAAGGCGTGATAACGCAGAGATGACTTCTCCAGTGAGATCATTTCTCCAATTCCTATGTTATTCTACGGAGCAAATGCACTGAACTGGAGATCTTAGTGCATAGGCTCCATAGAATAACATAGGAATTGGAGAAGGGATATCTAATGTCCCCTTTATCACCTCTTTATCACGCCTTTGTGCATAACCCTCAATGTGTTGGATACATTTCTTCTATTTAAAGGGATAACTAAAATGTCAGCAATAGCACAACCTAGACTCCAAACATTAATTTGTTTTTTATTGCTGTCACTGGAAAGCTCAGCCTTAGGCTATTTATCTCCACAGAATTTAATGATAACAGTTTTGCCACCACAGGTTGAGCTGTAATCAGCAACTGTTGTCCCCTTGTTTTAGTAAGCAGGAATATCACTGCTCTACATATTTTTCATAATTAAATATTACTGCTCCTTTAAAGGGATAGTAATGTTTCCAAATAAACACAGCTCCAATTATTCTTTATATTTTGTGGGCCATGTAGAGTGGTATTATTTTTCTCTACATTGTGTAGTTCCAGAGTAATTGAATTATAAACTATCCCCCTCCCGCCCCTTTAATTAGTGTAAGCCACTTCCCTTCAGATGTGGAGTCTGGCTGCTTGACCAGACAGCTCGCAGCAAGGGACAATCTTCTGACTGTGAGTATAAGGAAAACCCTGCAACCCTTGAAGGACAAGGGCAGGTTTTTCCTTATGCTAGCAGAAGATTGTCCCTTGTTGCAATCCATCTGGATGGTCTTGCTGTGCAGCTTTACATAGGTAAAAGGGGGAGGAGGGGGACATTTCATGATTCATTACTCTGGAACTACACATCGTAGAGAATGATAATAATGCTGTACATGGACCAAAAACTATAAAGAATAATTGGAGCTGCATTTATTTTGAAACATTACTGTCCCTAAAAGGGAAAAGCCAATTTCCTTACCATTGATCCTCCTCTTCATCCCCTTTTGGCTGGCTGAGCCCTACATGCTGGAAGGCCCCTGCTTGCCTATTTGAATCTTCTTAGTAATGGCTTTGCACACTTCTGTTACATCTGCGTAAATCAGATTGTGGAGTTTGGGGGAGGGTTAAAGGAATTTTTATCTATCTATCTATCTATCTATCTATCTATCTATCTATCTATCTATCTATCTATCTATCCATCTAAAGACACACAAACCCAGGGGCAGCAGAAAGGAGGAGATATTCATTTCATTTCTCCTCTATACTGCTCTCCTGGAGATACAGGGGGAGTGATTTTGAAAGGAATGGGCAGGTGTTGAAGACCCCAGGCCACTCCTGTCAAAATTTCTGCTAGGATTTGGCCCTCCCCCAACGGTCGTTTGCAACACTAAAAAACCATGGATGGCTCATATTCGCTAAACACAAATACACACATGACTCACTCACATACCAGAAATAATCACTCCCTATGTTAACTCCTTCTACATCTGCATACAATACTTAAAACATACATAACTGTTTGCCAGCCCTACAGCTCTGTTTGCACACAAAAAAAACAGGTCTGACTGACACACCACTAACACATTCTGTCTTAAACTGAAATCTTATTGTCATTAATGTAGACCTCACATACAAAGAGTTCACCATCCTCTACCAATTACCTATAATACTTTCACATGCTACCGGTACCAGACCTCAGCCTAAAGTCATTCTGTGAGTGTATCTTACTGTGCAAGGGAAGAATAACAGTAGTGGAATAAGCGGCTGCACTTATATTGGTGCCAACACCACACGCTGCAGTCACTTAACAATGCTGCCATGCTTATCTTTTTGCTCACTCACACACAATATGGTCTCCCTCCTTATACAATGTTGGGTCCCGTTTAACTACATTTACATAAGGCTTATGTTCTTTGTGTTCCATTTCGATATTTTTACTCCTACACAATCAGAACCTTAACCTTTGCCCCTTCATTCAATGTCCTCTAGCAACCAATCACCATCTCCTGGTCGACAGCACAAAAATACATATACACACTGTGGACACTTACTACGCTGAGATTATCACTTTACTCACTAACACACACACACTCACAATACGGCCTCGTTATCCAAAGAATGTCCTCAAAAGATTTTTTCATCACCTCATCAGCCGGGGGAGATCTGCACCATACTGTGGATGCTCATGTGCTCAATGAGTTAATACAATGTCCTCTGCAGAACATCGAAAACCAACTTGCTTGAGTGCATGACCAGAGACACTATACTTGTATGGTGCACGTCTCTCCCAGCTGATGAGCATCAATCACTTGCTAATGACACTCGGTTTCACTGCATATCACCCATCCTGTTCATGGCAATCTCATAGAAAACAACCTCTGACTCACACATACAGCAGCTCCCCTGCATTGTGCACATGCGAGTTAATAGGAGTTCAGCACCTTTGGAATGTACTGTAGGAGTGGGAAACCTGGCACTCATCCTCTGCATCCATAGTCTTCAAATGTTATAAAAACACTACTTTTGTGATTATTGGTCTTCACTCAATATTGGCTATGTGTGTGTGTCTCTCTATGTATGTATGTGTATCTGTGTGTGTTTGTATCTATGTGTGTATGTATATGCCTGTGAGTTTCTGTGTGTTTCTATGTGTGTGTTTAATAATATGTACATATGTGTGTGTTTATATGTGTGTCTGTATGCATGTAAACTGTATACAACATAAACAAAAATAAATAGAAAAACAGGCAACGCCACCCCATACTGCTAGTATTTATATCTATATAATCATAATAAAGGTTTACTGTTCCTTTGAGCTGCTTATGTAAACTAAGCATATTTATAAGAATGCAAGCATTATTTACAAATGTAGTTAAATATATGGACTTAGCTATCCTCAAGTGGCAATGAAACAGGTGTAAATAATTAGTTATTTGCATTATTTTGCACATTCCACCTTCATGGATCAAGTGATACGAAGGTCACAGGAGACATTATTTCAGCAATTACAGTTCACTAGGAAAATCCATGCACTAGATATCATTATGACATATGAGGCTTTTCACAAGTGTGGCTGTCACAGGTAGATGTTTTTCTATGCAAAATTGTTACTGCTGTTTATACTGGGAAAAAAATGACTACACTATTGCATGTAGAACACAAAATTGCATCGCTTTTTTCAAGCAATATCATGACGTAATACATGGCTCGAAAAGGTTTCACATATGAACGCAGCTTGTAATTTTAATTGCAAATATCACACAGTGCTATAAAATCCTCATGAGTTAATTACTAAAAGTACTTTTTATGAATGATAAAGTTTTTCTTTCGTCAACCTTAAGGGAGCAGTATATTTTTTACTGAATACTGCCATAAGAAGTACAACACTTTGATATCACAATCTGGTATAATCAACAACACCCACACTCAATAATATTCAACACTAGAACACATGGAACTTAATACTATGATGGATATTGTGTATAAAGCTTGGTGATTAAACCACAACGTCATATGCGCATATTTGCAGCTGAGACACAGCAGATAGACAAGTTTTGACTAAAAAGAACACCTCATTAAAGTAGGAGAGTTCAAACGCTAAAGGTAAAAGTGTAAAAATGTTTCAATGGTTGTCTTGCTTGCTGTATAAGCCTGTTAACATTTTTTAAAGGCATGCCTTGCTGTGTATGTCTGTTACATTTTTGAAAGGCTTGCCTTGCTGTATAGGCCTGATGACATTTTTTAAGACTTACCTTACTGTAGTAGGCTGTGCTAAAAAATTCCCTAAACATTTTTCCTATAATTCTACTTAGTTTTTAAATGTAAAGCTACTGGTTTTTTTTTTCTTTTTGAATAAAAAAAAAACTTGTTTTAAAAGCTGCTGGCTGACCCTACTATACACACCTTTCTGACATATTCTTAAAAACGTTCAGTTGAATTGTTGATATGGTGCAAAGCCTTGGATGCAGTCACTGGCATCAGCTTATTTTAATTTTGGTTTTAGCCAGTTTGAAGAAATGGCTGTCTAGGCCACTGACCGAGCAAACCTAGGGATTCCTGAGAGGGTTTCCAAAAGTAAAGTAATCTTATGTAAAAACAATACATAGCCTTTTTTGTATGCAATACTACTTTCAAAATTCAAATGCAGCGCTATGTGGAAAGACCAGGAGTGGGATACTTGTGACCCTCTTCCTGCTGCTGTTTGACTGCATTTCCCATCATCCCCAGCCAGACACTGATTTAAAAATAATCTGGAAGAGGGTCGCAGGTTGGTCAACCTTGGTATTAACATAAGTCCAACAGCAGCACCAGCATTTTGGATTATTGGATTGCTAAAATTTCTCTCTCTGACGAGATGCAGCAAAAAATGTACAAAGTTGGTGAGGGAGCTCTAGGAAGATGGAAACATGTCTCTGTTTGACTGAGTAGAAATAATTAATACTTTTTATGGTGTTCCATGTAGATTACTTTTCCAAAGAAGTGCTGTGCTGTCCATGGATTCAATTTAATATTATGCCCTGACTGCAGGAATTGGGATTCTCATTGAATAAGCCAGTAATTGAATGTGTATTTGTTGTGGAAGCAAGTTATGCTTGATACAGATACACTATGTGTTTTGCTACGGTGTATAAACTGAACATATATTGTAGTAATAAATAATTCAGATACAATGAGGCTAATGTACTAAGAATAATGGTATACATTGTGGGGCAAACCAACTACACCATATGGGAGAAATTCAAATTTCCATTGATTTAAATCAGATTTTTCATATCTTGAAAACATTGAAAAACAATGTGTTGAAGACCTCTCAAGCAGCCATTTAAATCAATGGGAATTTCAGGAACTTTTTTTGCCCTACGGTATAGTTGGTTTGCTCCAGAATGCCCCTTGGTGGATCAGCCTCATTGACACCAACAAAACAGTCCTTGTTCAACTACAACTCCATTCACTCTTAACGACCATATATTAAAAAGCTTATCATAATTCAAGGATTACCAGATAATGGAGACCCTCATTAAATCATCAGAAGCATGCAAAAATAAGGCTTCCCTTAACTTCATGATTCATCCACCTTGTATCAACTGTAGCAACTGATTCACCATATATATGATGTGTTTAATCATGAGTAAGCGCTGTTTAAGCACGAAACACGTTGATTACCATCACCGCTTGTAACTTGTCACTTATCCACTCTGTAAATCTTGCTGCTTGAATTTGGAGACATCTATACCAGCAGGTATGAATTTTTAAATATTGCAATTAAGATGGTTGTTTTTAAGAAGATGAAGTGTGAAAGCATTCCTGCAATTTGATTTTTACATCAGAAGTGGTGCATCAGTTGATACAAGGTCAACTATAACTCTTGTCATCCAACCTTTAGTAGCCACTAAAACACACATCTTGTTTAGAGAAAGCCTGAGAGGAGCAACAGGATACCATATATAATGAATATGTGTACTGGATATGCACAATGTGCTGTGAATCATGAGTCAAATGTAAAAATCACTAACAATATTGCTAAAAGCACTTTTACTCTTTATTTGCATTTGCAGTCTGAGACAGTGCCCAATATTGCAATTAACATACAACATAAACAAGGTTAAACAAACACTAAAGTTCAGGCATGAGCCATGCACTTATTCGGATCAACAAGGACCCTTAACACCAGTGGGTGGGCAGTTATTTTGTACACACTATAAAGAAAAAGATGCCTCTATTTCCCTGCTGTTCCACTGAACCTTTAGTTGAGAGTGAAAATGACTGACATTTTGCCTAGCTGTCTGATCACAGACTATGAATTGATACCACCATTTTTTCATAAATAATGTATCCATTTTGGAGATAACTGCTCTGGAAAAGTTAAACTTTCACTACTGTGCTTAGTGATAAAATATCACAATGATACTGCTGCATGTGTGTAGAGATAGACATGAGGGCCAAGGAAAAAATGGCCCATGCTCATTATTTTGATCACCTTTGCTTTACATCAAATGTACAATTCTTGAATAGCATAAGTAAAGCAATGCACTATAGAAATCTGTAGCATCCAAAGGGTTAAAATGCAATGCCTTGCGTACCCCTCTGACATTCAAAGGGTTAAGATTCAGTCTCTTACTCTCAATCATATGTAAGCATACACTTTTTCTGTAGGTTGCAATCATCTGCATTATCATAATAACAGCACAACCAGTCTTGCTATCAATAACATATTAAAGGTTCTTTTATGGTATTTTATGGTATGGTTAGCTCTGTGTGTACCAGGACAGTGTGCAGTTTGATGTTTTTCAAGGTCTTGTTCATACATCTGGCACCCAAATGGTCAAATCTTAAACTATTTCAAGTATGTGTTTAACCCTTTAAGAGAGGAGTGACCAACACATTACGAATGCATTGCATGCCCCTCTGGTCCTTCAAGGTTTAATATTATGATTGTAAACAATTCAGTAAATTAGAGTATTAAAGGAGAAGTAACAGTTCTAATTATAAAATCTAAGTTGCCTTTCGATGACCAAAAAGTCCCATTGGCCCTTATGAATGTTTTTCTTGTTCTTTGGTTCAAGAGATATCATCTTCTGTCAGTCCTGATGTCATGTCTATGGAGGCAGACATAGTAGTTGCTATCAGGACCAGAGACCTCTATTACTGCTCATGATAAAATTGTAACCTTTTAAAGGCAAAATGGGATGTTCAATGCACTGACAAGCTTGCATAACACACCTCTGGTCCTTAAAGCATCACATCAATTTATGAACTTTGCAGCACGCTCAGTTTCAAAATACACCGCCAGTATCTATCATGTCCGTCACTCATGAACATGCCATTCAGGTCTCATTGAAGATGTTATTTCTTGAACAAAGGCACAAGGGCAAATTCATAGGGGCCAAGTGTGTGTGTCTGGGGGGGGGTATGATTAGTAGGTTTTTGTTCTCCTTTAAGGGATTTTTCACAAAAACAGCTGGAAAACACCAGCAATGTTGTTACACACTAATCATGTGGTCTACCTTCTGCATTTCCTTTAGCAACACCATCACTGGGACTGTGTGGCTGCTAACTGCCTCATGTTGCATCAGAAAAAAGAGATTGGCTGACGTGCTTCAGCCATTCACTGGGGACTGATATGAACATAGCAATCTCCAATGTCGTTTGTGTGAAAGATCAGATTGTAAGTTGCAGTGCAGACAAGCTGCACTTCACGTTAGGCACTTCATTGGAAACACTGTGGACTGATATTGGCCTTTTGAAAAGGCTCTAACATGCTAAAAATATGTCTAGTGTATTTGCAGTTACTTGCCTGTACAGTCTGGGAAAGAGGACATGTCTGATGATGTGCCTATATCAGCTTCCTCTAGTGACTCATGTATGCCTACAGGCTCTTTTCCCTAACATCATTCTTATTTTAACACATGAATAGTTTAAGATGAGGCTGTAAAGACTGCCAGGGGGTCTGGCCCTATTTAAAAATATTTAGCTAAATAAGTTGTAGATTGCTTTCTTGTGTTTTTTTTCTCTCAGTATCAACAGGAGGATGCCTCTGTTACCCTGCTTTTCCATTGGCCCTTCAAGTACTGTAAATTTAGGGCTATTATGTGCCCTTGTGAATTTTCTTTTTTTTGTTCTCACTATTTCCCAAAGAGGAATGCTTAAAAATACAATAGGACATGCTAGGATTGCACAGTTAGCAGGGAATGCAATTATGCCTTTCACTTAATACCATGCAAAACAATGACCTGTGAAATCAAATTTACTGTCAGCACTTGTGACAGGGATTTCCTAGTAGGATGATATTGTTAGTTCAGTTTGACCTTAAGATCAACTTAAAGCTGTAGCCTGCCCTATTGTACCCTTTTTGCACTCTCTTAAAGCCATTGTAACATCTGTTATTGAAAAACTTTATTTTAACTAAACATTTTCCACTGCTAGGGAACACTTTTTTTTTATATCTTTTGTAAAAGTTTGAAGTTTCCCAGTTTGATCATACCGCTGTTGCTAATGCAGTCTACAAAAAGTTCTAGGACCTGAATACAGAACTACACAGAATAAAAATGTTACACTAAAATATTAATAAAATGTTGTTTGTCTTTTGAATGGAGAATATTTCAGCAATATTTAATAAGCTAGCAAAGTTCTCCAAGCACTCAGGCTTGTTTGCGTCCCAAGCTCTGAGGAATCAGAGATCATTTTTAGTACTCATGATTGTTAAAGTCACAAGCCCTGAGGAATCAGTGATTTGTAGGACTTACGATTGTTAGAAATAAGCCCCCAAAATAGCCTTTTGTAGGCCTGGGGTTTATGTTTAAAGAACAAGCTCTGAGAAAAAACAAAAAATTAGCCCTACTGGCCTAGTGCCAGCAAGCCATGTTATGGTGGCCAGTGGCCACTGGCAAATGTCCTGGTGTCATTGCGGAATTTGCAACTGCTGTTTTTGCTGCTGTTGCTGAGTTGTTTAAGCAGTAGGATGATTTGGCAGCTACAAGGGAATGGGATCAACAACATCAGTAAAATGGGTGATTATGATCATGGTTCCACTTGCAACTACTAGCTCCAGTGATGCACATGAGGCAATAGCAGAACCACAACTACCCCCCACTACTTCAGGTATATGTGGCGAAAAAAGAAGTTGGCCAATAATACTTCTTCTCCTGCCCCTTCTCTAAAATCATGGGTATATAAATATTTCCTCTGAGAACAGGAAGGAACTGTGCCCCTCATCATGAACTTCAATTTGCACAGTGTATGTAGGAAATAGGGGAAGGACTGGGAAAAATGGGCACATCTGCACTCACATCAAACAACTGGCACAACTATAACCAAACACCATAATGCTTAGGTCCAGCAGTAAGTACTGCTTCTGTCACTATGCCCCGTGTCCGGTCCCCGATAATGACACGTGACAACTTGCACTCTTTATAATAATGATGAAACTTCCCTGCCACCAGCTTAGAATATTCTGCAGGATGGAATCGCCTCAGATGCTGCTTGATGTCCTGGTTGTGATTATCCTCCACCACACTGCCATAGGTGGTGCAATGCGTGGACACGAACTGCCACATCCTGACATCTACAGAATGGCTATCAGCCGGTGGGGGAGGTAACGATGAATGAGGTGGATTAACAGAAGATGTAGCTATGTCTTTCTGCACCAGGACTATAGCATCAGAAGGTGATGACAAGGCAGGTGTTTAGCTCGCCATTAAACTTTATGGCTCTTGCTGGGTTTCTCTATTCTGAGTTTCATATGTGTTATGAGGGAGTTACGACAAGTTGCTTTCCCTCCTTTCCCCTTTTCACTGACTTCACAAATCATGCTCAGTGCTGCTGCTGATGACTGCACTGTGCCTGCTCCAAAAGAAAGCTAGACCCACACCCAGGACCTCAGGGGTGAGGGGAATGGTGGATAAGAATGGCCTCTTTATTCTTCTCCTCCACAATCCCATTCACTGGCTGGGACAGAGGATGCTGCTGCTGCCTCAGAATCAGCACTATAACTAGGACCAGGCGAGTGCTGCTGGCAAGTGGAACCTGTTCTAGTTCCGCTTTACTACTGCTGTACCCCATTTCACTATGTCCACAGTGGTCTGTGGCACACTAGCCTGCTCATCATCCCGCTGCCCTTTCAACTCAGCAGCAGGAATTACAGTAGCATCAAGCTCCGCAATGTTGTCAATGCTGCTAGGGGTGGTAATGTCCATCCCCATTTATATCTCCGTCTGCCATTCTTTCTCAGTATTAAGTTTTTAAGGACCGTGACGGTCATAGTACATCACGTAGTCCTTAAGGGGTTAAACTCTGTCAACCCATCAATCCTGACAAAGTTACCTATAAATGCTCTGATTATTAAGAGCTATCATCTTTCTATCTGTCCTTCTCCTTTTTCTCTAGCCCTGCCTGGTTCGAACGGAACAGAATTCTTATTAAAGGGAACTGTTACCATATACATTTTTATTATTTTTTATAATACATCAGTGTCATTGGTGACAATATAATTAATGGGGGAAATAATGGCATAAAATCATAAACTGCTAGGGTTATGCTTGTTTTGTACATACTAGCATGCACATCTGCCACCTGATAAAATTCACTAGAAAATCACTACATTTACACTAATCTCTACTGTTAGTATATAGCGAGAAACTAGAATGGAGCAGTTAAACGCTTTGAAATGCCTATACAAGAGGAAGAGTTTATATGCAGCTTAGAAAATCCTTTCCAGAGACTATTTTAGCTCTGAACTGTATTAGTACATCTCCCCTAGTATGTTTCAAATGTTAGGAAATGTGGACCAATAATTACATTATAATAGGGCCATGAACTAAATACAATTTCACTCTATAATACGGGCTGGAATAAATGTATTAGAGCTGCAACAGCTTATGCCAAAATTATATTCATAAAACCTCTTACTCCAAGGGGAGGGTGGTGTGGACATTTTTGGGCATGTAGGGGTGTCCCATTCATCTGTGCCTTATGTCACACTAAACAGACTCAGAGGAAACTGGCATAATTTTACTCCTTTTGCTGCACATGCTATGGGGAGACATTTGTGGTTTCCTTGTATGAAATTCTTAATGACAGTTGAGTGTTGGAGCCAGTATGCATTAAAGTGATCAAAAACTCTAGTATATGCCCTGAAGTGCAGTGGAGGCTAAAGTCTTACATCAGAAAATGAAATATGTTTGGTGATTAATGCATTCCCTCCACTGCACCAATCTTTTTTTCTGCTGAAAACGTCTTGTTATGATATTGTGTACTTTGGGTATGCGATGTAAGTATACAGACATCAGAAATTCAGCCTATTCAAATACAGTACCACACAAAGATTAATCCTTTAAGGACCAGAGAGAACCTATTAATTATGTAACACTATGATTCTTAACCCTTTGAGTGCTGGAGAGGTATCTAATGTATTGAGTTGTAATATGTTGGATTCCTTTCTGCAACTCAAAGGGTTAGGACAGTGGTTCCCAACTCATGCCCTCAGGGCCCACTAACAGGCCAGGATTTGAGGATTTCCTTTTGAAGATCACATGCAAGTTAATCATACTCACTTAGCCTCTAATCAACTCACCTGTGTTCTAGCAAGGAAATCTTTAAATCCTGGCCAGTTAGTGGGCCATAAGGGCATGGGTTGGGGACCACTGGTTTAGGATATCACAAAAAGGCATAGCAACTCTGTCTACATTTGAGTGTGACACATCTATCACAGGACCTTTGGAAAGCCAGAATTTAAAGCATTCAGTAACTAGCTGACTCCTGAGAGTTGGCAAGAAAATCAGAAAGAACTAAAAGCAGGTGTAAGTATGCCTGCCCCTGTTTGAGGTTTCTGGATAATATGTATGTATATTAAGAAACACAAATGGTTGCTTTGGCAGTGAGAGCAAATTGAGAAAGGAAAAGGTGACATTATGGAGAGGAAAACAGCTTCACTCTATTGTCTCCTGTAGGGATTATGCCTGCGCTGTCCGTTCAGGCCTCCTCTAGGAGGAGTTGCATTGTTCCTTAAGGTACAGTAAGGGACTGATGGCGCAGACGCATAGATGCCTCTACAGCAAGATGCCTGCCTGTGCGTCTCAGAACAAGTTGGGTTTCTCAAAAACTCTGGACTTATTCAGGATAATACTAGTATAGATATACGTATCAGTATATGCATAATGATTTGGGGGTAACTTTAATTTGTGGCATAGTTCTGCTTTAACAAGTCTGAAATAATGTGTGTGCAGGTACCTAAATGTGTCAACAGCACCCTTCAGTCATCTGTAGGCTTCATCATTGTTTACTCACATTTTAAATACTTGGTCATACTTATTCCTAACAACCCCCAGTGCATATACACCCTGAATATACCCCCATTGTTGCAAACTATTTAAAGTGACCTAAAAAAGAGTGATTTCGTGGCTGGGATGTGTGAATTAATTAAATATGAATCTATTTTCCTGCCTGCTCTATCTGTTTCAAGATGTCTCTGTACCAGTCCCACAGGATGTTTTCCAATGCTAAAAGTCAAAACTAGATACATTTATTTGGAGTAATAAAAATCCAAGGGTGAGAAATAAAATGCTATATGCTCCAAAAGCACTGGGTGGTCTTGGTATCCCTAACCCACACAACTATTATTTTGCTGCAAATCTGAGTCATGCTGTTCCAAAGTATTCACATACTCACAAAAAAGATGAAATTTAGCCTCTCTCCAATAATTCCTCTTTCAGACTTGATCTGGATCCTTCTGAAAGGCAGACTCTCTCTGAAGCCGAATTGCCTGGCTACTGTGCGTTGTTTGAAACTCTGGGAGCAGATGAGTTTCAATTTCCTCCTAATATCTTTACCCTCTCCGATGGTTCTTCTGATTAGAAATAATGCTTTTTCCTCCAGGACAAGACCCAAGATCATTTGAATCCTTGATCAGATTGGGGATTACCAGATGTAATTAATCATTGAAACAGAACTCTGTTATACAGTTTGATGACTTGGGATGCACAGTCCACAACTAGGGATTTCTTTAGCTACATGCAACTACAAAGCTTTATGAATGCCTTCTGTTTTGGGAGAAGGTTGTATGTCATGGAATTTCAGTCCCTTTGCTGAGGTCTCTCCTCTGATAGAAGCCAGATTTCCTGTTCATAATCTCTTGGTCAGAGGGGAAGGTGACCCCAGAATTTTCATACATGACAGCCTGGGAGAGAGACCCTGGACATTCCGTATCACAAGATGCTTGGAGGGAGATATTGGAATCCACCTCTAAACTTTCAATGTATGTTATATTACAGCAAAAAAAAATATTATTTTGCTATAGTACTTGGTGTTGTAAAGGCTGTAACCAGCAGTAACCTTTTTCCAATGCTGGTGGACATACCCCAAGCTGTCACCTTATTGGAACGAGAACAGACAACTCATAATTACTTGTCTCCATGTTCCTGTCCTTCATGACTGAGATTATATTGCTCTAATTACTTGTAGGCCACTGTTCTCATTCCCAAATCAAGTTTATTGCATCAGTTTCATTTGTTCCACGTAAATGTTTTGCAGGAGCTAGGAAACAGTCACTCATTCCCTCGTTCACAAATGTAGTAACAAGCCAAAAGATGTGAGAGGCACTGAGCACAAACAAAAGCAAAGTTGCCTGTTCTCTGGCTAGTCACCACTCAAGAGAATCACATTTTAACTCTCTAGTGCCATTACAGAAATTTCCACATACATATTAGGCTAATCCCGCCCATAAGGGTGGTCCAGCTCCAAAATGATGAGTAAGTCCCCTCTGCTAACCCCAGACAGATTTTGGCCTTGTTTGGGCCTCGTCAGTGAAGTGCAGCTGGCCTCCCTAGGCACTGACAGCAAGGGGTCCACTTCTGGATTCCCCTTTACACTTAGGGAGAGACCCTCAGTTTCTTAGAAACAAGCCAGAAAGAGAGGTTCTGAGCATGAACATCAGTTTCACTTGTTCCATATAAATGTTTTGCAGGAGCTAGGAAACAGTCACTCATTCCCTCTTTCACAAATGTAGTAACAAGACAAAAGATGTGAGAGGCTCTGAGCATGAACAAAAGCAAAGTTGCCTGTTCTTTGGCTAGTCACCACTCAAAAGCATCACATTTTAGCTCTCTAGTGCCATTACAGAGGAGAAATTTCTCCATTATGGTGGTCCAGTTCCAAAATGATATAGTAAGTAATATTTGGATGATATGAGATGGACAGGTTAACATCTCAAGCTAATGGAAATCTCAGATCACTTGATAAACAATGGGAACCTTGGGCACTCTTCTCTGCCCTCCCACAGGGCACTACTTAGTGTTCTCCCTATATGTTCTGTGTATAACCATTGCCTCTACCACTTTTTATGGTCTACTGCCTTCATGTACTATGTGTTGAGTTATTACTGTATATGATATTCATGGAGAACTCTTGAAATGCCTGCTTTATCTCCCTTCCCCTTTTCTTCTTTTTGTCTCCCTCTTTGATATACTTAAATCAATACATTTAATTTGAAGAAAAAAGTCCTATTTAAAACAACTGGAATTTGGGTAATTTTTAATTGAACTTCATGTTGCCATTTGTTTTGCCCAATAATTGCTCAAAAAAGAGTACTTCCACTGTTGGGAGATTCAGAGGTTATTACAGTTCAACCTTTTAGCTTTCATCAAACTGTTAGGAACAGCAACAAGTGGTGTCCACTTTTGTCATTGACTACTCCTGGCCATATTAAGTGACAGGGACAGCATCACCTGCTGATCAGAATATGAAATTGAAGTTTAACCCTGTATGTAAGAGGGGTATGCAACACATTGACAAGCACACCTCTCTGGCACGCAGAGGCCAAAAGAATGATTGAGCTGTAATAACATTTGAATGTGTTATCTCTCAGCAGTGCCAATATTATTGTTTTTCTTATCAGGAAACTCCCTGTGACTTATTTCCATAAATATTTACTGCTCCTTTTACCCTTTTAGAAAAGTCTCTGTCATTCATGGTCTTCTTTAAAATGTATAAAGAGAGAAGAGCAGAGTAGAGTTTACAAGAAAGAGTGCATAAATCATGAATAATCTGAATTTCAATGTATGGTACAAACTTCCAGAAGACATTTCTTGGAGAACATTTATAAATAGGACACCATTTCCTTTCAATAAGAAAATAATTAAAATTCGACTTTACTATTAGATAATACAAGTACATCAGATTATTTTAGCTTAAAACAACTTGTGAGGAAGTTTCAGCTACTGATTTAAACTGAAAAAAAAATACTGTACATAGGATAACCGGACTGTCTAAATTATCCAATGATTTAGTCTGTTATATATGTATATAGACAAAAAAACAACAGCTTATAGCGCTATACCCACCGTAGTGTTTAACAATATATGTGTATGTATTTAATAATACATTATTTATTAGAATTATTGTTTTTTTCAGATAAAGTGTTCATTGAAAGAACTGCCATATTTTGAGGTACCTTGGAGCGGTTGGCAAGCTTACCCCCCTTTTTGGCCAAAAATGTGGGCACTAGAGCCTCATACTTATTAGTAGTATTATTGTATATGCCCAATACAGGGCACAATATTTTTCACTAGGCTGGAGGAGCGCAGGTTTATGGTCTGTTTTGTGTATATATGTATATAGTGAGTGATGATGGAAATGGTTAAAAAGATAAAATGATTAATAATGTTAATGACTACACTTGGATATTATTCCTTTATTACGCTGTCCTATCTTTTTCTAATAAATCATGAATAAAGAACTATACCAGTTCACATTTATTGAGTAACGAAGGGAAGGAGGAGTAGAAGAAAGAGGTAATTTTAACTAATAAAGGAACATTCATTTGCTTGAGTGAAAATATTGTAAATCACACAAAAAATGGAAAAATCAACACAAAACTAAAAAAAAAACCAACAAGGACTATGCTATATACTGACTCATAGGTAATAGTAAACATGATAATCACAGACAGAATCCTGAGAACCTTTAATGAGTTCCTGACCAGACTATGAATCACACCTTCTTCCTTTCATATGTAATTTCATACCTGTGATAAATCTGTCCTTCAAATACTTGTTTCCCGTAACTCAGTGACTATCTCTTGCTGTGAAATCTGTTTCTTCTCAAACAGCCTCCAGGTTGCATTCTTTTACCTCCGCAGCATGTCTTCTGTGGCCATAGGCAGTAAGCTCAAGCTGAAGAAAACTGGTGCAAGCAATGTTATATAAAATGTTTCCACATTACCACAACCCCCTTAAATTCTAGAGAGATCTCCAGTGCAATGCATTGAAGACCTCTATAGCCTTCAAGGGGTTAAAAGTCCCATTTAAATCAATGGGAATTTTAATTTGTTCATAATTATTCCCCTTTAACTTTCTGAACATGGCCTTAAACCCTAAAATTAAATAAGCTTATTGGAAATATAATTTTCTCAGATGTCTCCTGTAGCTCAAAAGTTAATGATTGCCTCTCACCACCTGATCCTGCCTGATAACTTATGGGTCAAGTAATGGCTTCCTTTTCTTCCAGCTTGATTGTGACTGGTATATGGGGTCTGAGCAGGTACAATCTTCCTGACTGCTCAGGCCCAATATTACTACTGTGCATGTACAAACCATGTATCTTGGCTCTTTGCAGTTATAATACTGACATGAAGTGGGCAGGATTTTTTTTCAATTACCAGACTCCATATCACCAGTCACTGATCAAGGTCTGACCCAAGTCTGGAGAATAGGAAGCCTTTAGGAACAGCTGAGTGACTTGGTAAGTATTAACCTCTAAACTACCAGAACATTTTTTTTACTCAATAGAACACAGCCTTTTCACTAAGCTGATTTAGGCTTAGATTCCAAACCATTTGAGAAATCTAATCACTGGTTTTATCTAACACATTCCCACTGAAGTCTATGAAGACCTCTGCAGATAAAACCTTTGATTATCAACTGAAATGGAATCCAGATTCCAGGCCTTAGTTTTAGGGTTTACATTTATTTTAATGTGTTCATTTGTTGCCTTGTTTTTAACTCAGTGAAATTGTTAAAGTGACTGTCAAACTCCTTTTCGCCTTTAAATATTCTGGAAGTGCATGAAACACAAAGTCAAATTGCTAGACTTTTTATTTTTTTTTTACCTTCATCTATTTTTACACTATTTTGTATCTGACAGAGAGCTCACTGAATTTCTGCTTATTTTGAGCTTTCTGTCAGGGACTGGGAAAGTAGGGATTGTGATACAATGTTGCACAATCCGTGAAGCAGAAAAGCCTGACTCCCCTACTGCATAAAGAACACTCTGTGCTTCAGGGACAGTGCAATATTTTATCACTAGCCCTGCTTTCATAGTCCCGGACAGAAAGCTTTCTGGAAACAGTAATGAAAAAGATAAAAAAAAAGTGTAGGCAATTTGAATTTACATACCTAAAGTGACAAAGTGAAAATGGAAGTTGACTGTCACTTTAAGGGATGTAACATAAATTATTGAAGCAGACAAAGAATACAATTGATCTTGTATTCAAAGGCAAAAACCCCACTGTTAAAGTGAGCACTATAGTTTGATTGTAAAAGATGGTAAATTCTTAAAGCTTCACTCCTGAGTTTCCTTTCTTTTTAGTGAGAATGTTAACACTGGAGGCAAATATAGTCAAGTTGATACCGTTATTGGCTAACTTAGCAGATTTAGGGCTCGATTTAAAGGAGTGTGGTAAAAAAGCTGGTAGAAACAAATTGACTATCATCTCCAGAAAGTCAGAGGAGACTTTATAAAACAGACTTGCAATGCCAGGGTAATTGACACTCTGATACAGAAAGCTACCCACATACCAAGAAAAAAATCTGCTGAGGTACAAAGAACAACATAAGGAAAACAGGGTGCTACTGGTGGTCACTTACCACCGCCAAGTTGAAGTTCTACACAAAATATCAAGAGAACTTCAAACAAAACTACATATGGATGAAAGACTTAAGAACATATTCCCACAGCCTCCCTTATGCTCCTTCAGACAGCCTCCCAACTTAAAACAACTGATGGTAAGGAGTGCCCTGAATAAAATTATAAGAAACAGCACATCTCCCTGCCTACAGAGGAGGTATGAAACATGTGCACATATTTACACCACGGACAAGGTACCCATATCAAACTCCAAGACAAGCCATAAGATAAATTATACATTCACTGGCAAATCATCCAGTGTAATATACCTCATCATGTGTGCAAAATGTCCAACAGCTCTTTATGTGGGTGAAACAGGTCAACCATTACAAAAAAGGTTCAATTCCCACAGATCTAGTGTTAACAACAAAAACACAGACACCAGTGGGAGAACATTTTTGCCAAAATGAACACAGTGTCAGGGACATTAAACTGACTGTATTAATGGGACTGTTTTACACTCAGAGGGAGAGAAAAATATGGGAGTTTAAATTAATCCTACAGTTTGATACTTTAAATAATGGCCTGAACAGGGATTAGGGATTTTTTGTCACATTATCACATTGAGGATTAGCCTTTAACATTCTGGATCTGGACTAAACTGATCTTATCTGCTTTCTGTTCTAAAGAATACAATGGCCTAGATGCACTAAAGGTCGAAGAGGGCTACGAATGTCGATGTTCTGTCTGACCCTTGTGACTGATTCAATTATGATAGCGCAGCACTGCGCTTTCCAAGAATGAACCTGGTAACAGGGTTCATTCATTCTACACAAGAGCTTGATGCCACAAGCGGCTTATACAGCCACCGGCAGCATCAAGAAGGCAGAAAATGCCTTTGGGGTCACTCCATGTGTATCCTTTTAGATAGAAGATCCATGCTAGGGGGGCTATCAGGAGGCTCCTGGTGCCCCCATAGAGGTCTGAAAGTTTTATTTAATTATAAAGAGCACATATAACCTATGTTTCACATGGGTTATATGCCCTTTATTTAAAGAGATAGTAACGTTTCATAATAAAATCAGCTCCAGTTAATCATCATAGTTCATAACACTGTCCATGGCCCAAATACTATGAAGATTAATTGGAGCTGCTTTTATTTTGATACATTATTATCCCTCAGAGTATTTTATTTACACAGACTAATTTCTAAACACATAAAATGAAGTATATGCACACATTAATGAGAGTTTTATTACTGGTGTGGAGCAATGTGATTTACTTATATACACACCGCACAGTCTGATCTCCTAAATAAGACGGACACCAGGGCACAAATGAGGGGCATAGGTCACTTTAGGACCAGAGACCTATGCACATTGCTTTATAAAGTGTTGTACCCAACCTCCCCCTCAGCAGGTTAAATAAATGTTAGATTTTACTACATGACAGGAGGCTTCATATTTGCATTACTTTCTTTACTTAAAACTCCATAGCAGCACATCATAAAAAACCCAAAAATAACCAATCAGCAAACAGTAAAGAGGTCATATAAGGCCCCACCAAACTAAGCCCCGCCTCTTTCTTTGCTGCTCCACAAGCAGGACAGGTCAGTGTTGGCTTCTATTTTCTAACCTTAGGCTTATTTGTCTACCTGTTATTGTATAGCTAAAAAGGGTTAGAATGTTTCTTCAGTAGTTCCTTTACTGGGTTTGGGTATTTGGACTGTGCTAGTTCAGTTCTACACTTTGGGTTCCTTGCCAACCCTTAGCCTTCCCCTTCCCCAGTTGTGTTCGTGTAACGCTATATTGGCTATTCGGCTGTTTGGGGTTAGTCCTAGGCTAAGGCTTGGGGTGGCGCCCCTTCCCGCCGGGTAGGGGTCGGTGCCTTCCTGATTTCAGGGTCTTTGCCCGTTGGGGGGTCTGCTTCCTACCCGGTGGTGTGTCGCTAGCCCGCATCTTGAGTGTACCTTGTGGGGGCGGTGGTTTCCCTTTGGGGCCTGTGTTCCGTGCGGGTTCCCCTTCCGCCTCTGTCTCGGTGTGCTCCGGCTGCGGGGTAGGGCCATACCTGCTGGTCTTGGGGTTTGTGTGCGCTGGTAGCGGTCCGCGGGAGTTTGTCCTGTCGGGTCCGCTACGCGTCTGGGCCGTCTCGGATCTCGCGTAAGGCGTGAGCCGCGGCGGCCATATTGGTTCTTCCGGGAAGTCTTTGGGGCCGGGGACGCCGATGGCAACGGCGTTTCCAGGTCCCTCTTACTCCGCTGCTTATCCGGTCAGGGGGTAGGCCGTAGTGCGGCCTTGAGGAATAAACGTTGTCTCATGCATGTGCCTGGGGTGAGCCCCCGCTACACAACTGGGTGAGCCCCTTGTCCACTTCATTTGAAGTTCCCTGTGCACGGTCACGGGCTTAGAGGCCTTCTCTCTTGGCCTTTCTGCTGGGGGTGAGCCCTCCTTGGTGTCCCCGATCAAAGGGTGGGGTGATCCCCCTGGTTTCCTGTGCCACCTGGTATCTGGTGGCTGGATTCTTGCGCTGGGTGGTAGGCTATCTACGGCACCCATATCCCTGACGTTTATATATATTTTCATAGGCTACTAACAAACAAAAAAAAAAAATTTTACTATATTGGGAGGCTGTTGCATGCCTCTGTTTGACTGTCGGCTCTGGCCGCATGCCTTCTGTGTCGCGCTGGGTGAGCCCCAGTTGTGTTAGCGAGGAGGTCACTCCGCTGTGGTTGCAGCGGTATTGATTGTGCTTTATTCTGTTTTAGGTTTTCTCTCCACTGGGAGCATTGAGGCTGGGACAATGAGTGATTCTCCTCAACCCTTAACTGACTTGCAGGGGATGATCAATGCGGCGGTGGCCGCTTCCCTGGAGAAGGCTTTATCCAGAGTGCTTAACCCCCTTCCATTGGGCCCTCCGTTCTCAGGTCCTGGTTCTTCGATTGATCTGGAGGATTCTTCGCCTGCTGACGCTAGACCTGGTGGACCGATGACGCCAAAAAGGCATTGGAAAGGTGCTTCCTCTGGTGAGGGTCGCACGGGAAAAGGGCCTCTCAAACGGCCTCGTATGGGACTGGACGTTGATGAATCTTCTCCAGCTCCACGGTCCGCTGGGGAGGCCGACTTTTCAGTTTCTTCTCCTATGGCTGTTGTGGACGCCTGGCCGGCGGAAGACTTCACCTCAGAGGAGGACTTTGATTGGAGGCAGGAGCAGGGTGGAGAGTCGAGTTATGTGAAGGAGACGGTGGAACCGGGGGTGGTTCCTCCGGATTCGGATGCTCCATTGGAGGATGGAGAATTGTACGATCCTCAGGGTACCCTGCTGTTTGACCCAAGAACCATCCGTCACCCTCGCTCCTCAGAATGGAGTCTGCCTGACCATTTGGCGAAGTTTATACATTTTTGGATTCGGAAGCCGTTGGATCGTGAGGTGCGGTCCAAGCTTCGAGCCGAATGCCCTCGTCCTTTGTTGCCGGATAAGGTGGCGCTGACGCCTGAGTTCGACCCCAATGTGTTGCTTTTCATGTCCAGATCGGGTCGTGATCCTCGCAAAGGCATCGAGTAAGGCCTGAAGTCTTCTCAGGACAAGCTCCTGGATGTCCTGGGTCCATTGGTCAGATTGCTGTTCTTCTCTGATCAAGCTTTGTCCCAGGGTATTGCATTGGATGCTTCAGCCGTTCGTGAATGGGCATTGAGGGCAGTGTGTCTTCTAGGGAATGCTAACTCCGCCCTGTGCACGGAAAGAAGGAAGGCAGCTCTTCTTCGACTGGACTCCAAATTGGCTGAACTGAGTACCAAAGAACTGGGTCCGGCGGCTGCTGGGTTGTTGTTCGGGGAACAGTTTATCCCAGAACTGAAAAAAACATGTCAGCCTTTTTACCACCCTCAATAAAGCTCAGGCTTCCATGAGACAAGTCTTTAGACCTACGCCTTCCAGGGGTGTTTTTGGCAGGGCTGGACGCCAACGAGGCCGTGCCTCCAGCCGGTTTTGGACATCAGGCCTCAGACCACAGCCTCCTTCAGCGACCTTCTTCCCGGCTGCCCAGTACCGTCCCAACTTCGGAAGAGGTGCCGATAAGTATCGTGGCCAGAGGACCCGAGCCCGTGGCAGAGCAAACACAGGTAAATGTGTTGGGTTGTCTGTCTCATCTGACTGTTACTGCATGCAGACTGGGTTTTTTCTTTCAGAAATGGAGAACGATTTCCACGGACGCATGGGTGCTCCAAACGGTAAGGGGTTACGTCATAGAGTTTTCAGCTCCTCCGGTGCAGGTAGCCCCTCCTCCAGAGCCGGTGAACACCGGGGAGGCTACGGCTTTGATAGATGCAGAAATTCAGTCGCTTTTTTCCAAAGGGGCCGTGCAGTTCGCGCCAGACGACGGGGGATTCTTCAGCACCATATTCTTGGTACGAAAGAAGACGGGGGACTTCCGTCCGGTGATCAATTTGCGCAGCCTGAACGCGTTTGTAGTGTACAGGCATTTCAAGATGGAAGGGATTCATCTGTTGCGGGATCTTCTTCTTCAGGACGACTGGTTCACGCGCCTGGATCTCAAGGACGCCTACCTTACGGTTCCGGTGGCGGTGCAGAGTCGTCCTTTTCTTCGGTTTCGATGGCAGGGTCGTGCGTGTCAATTCACGTGCCTGCCTTTCGGCCTCAGCTCAGCTCCTTGGTGCTTCACCAAGCTGATGAAGCCAGTGGTTGCACATTTTCGCAGTCACGGTATCCGTTGTCTCATTTATCTCGACGACTTGTTGATTTTTTGCAGCGACAAGTCTCTTCTTCTCTCTCAGACGGAGTTCGTGATTGGGTTTCTAGAAGACCTGGGGTTCATTGTCAACAGGGACAAGTCGGCTCTGGTGCCGTCTCAGGTGGTTCAATTCTTGGGGTTCGAGATAGACTCGGCGAAATGTCAACTTCGTCTTCCCACGGCAAAGATTGCGGCCATCCGAAAGGAGATTCGTCAGGTGCTTCGCCTCGAGCGGGTGCCGTTACGGTTCCTGGCACGAATTGTGGGTCTCCTCTCTTCATCCATTCAGGCGATCTTCCCGGGTCCCCTTCATTAGCGGGCAATGCAAAGACTGAAGGCGCATCATCTGCGCTCTGGTCGTTCTTACGATCACACCGTCGTTCTGTCAGCAGAAGTTCGCTCCGAACTTCGGTGGTGGCTTCTTCACATGCAGGCCTGGAACGGCACGGCTATTTTCGGACAGTGTCCGGATTTTGTCATGGAATCCGACGCCAGCCTGTGGGGCTGGGGGGCGCATTGCGCTGGAAATTCCACTGGGGGGCCTTGGTCGGCGGAAGAAGACGGTCTGCATATCAATTGCCTGGAATTGATAGCTGGTTCTTTCGCTCTTCGCAGTTTCGCCAAGGGCAAATCCGATTGTTGCATTCTCCTCCGTATGGACAACATTTCAGCTGTCCAGTACATCAATCGCCTGGGAGGCGCCAAGTCTTGAGTACTTACGGAAACGGCGAAAGAAATTTATCAATTTTGTTTCCATCGCAACATTGCGCTCAAGGCGGAGTATCTTCCGGGAGTGTCCAACATGACAGCAGATTGGTTTTCCAGACATTGGAGGGACGCCAGCGACTGGAAACTTCACGTCTCAGTATTTCGCCAACTGGAAACGAACCGGGGCCCTCTAGTGCTCGATCTGTTCGCATCCAGGACGAACAGGCAACTGCAGGAATACTTCAGCTGGCTTCCAGATCCATCTTGCAAGGCGGTCGACGCGTTCCTCCAGCAGTGGCCGCGGGAGGGAGCGTACGCTTTTCCTCCTTTCGCAATGTTGGCGAGAGTTCTTCATCAGATACGGCTGCAGCAGGTGTCGCTGATCCTCATCGCCCCATTGTGGCCCAGTCAGCCATGGTTCCCGGACCTTCTGGACTTGTCATTTCGGGATCCTCTCCTTCTTCCATCATTCCCCCTGCTGCTCACGAATCCTCAGGGAGACCCGCACCCGTTGGTGCTTCAAGATCATCTACATCTAGTGGCCTGGACGCTTTCAGGGGAGCTTGGTCGGTCGACGGCTTATCGCAGACGGCGAGGGACCTGCTCTGGGACTCCTGGTCTCCTGGCACGAGAAGATGCTATAGATCAGCGTGGAATTCTTGGTCTCGCTGGTGTGTGGAGAGGGGTGTCGATCCCTTTACGGCACCTGTTCATATGATTATCAATTTTCTATCTTCTCTTTTCTCCTTAGGGAGGTCTTTTCGCTCTATTAATGTTGTTCGATCCGCTATTTCGGCGGCGCATGTCCCTGTAGCGGGGATGCCAGTTGGTCGGGATCCGTTGATCTGTAGATTGCTCAGAGGGATTAAGTTGTCGCGCCATCCCGGTCCGAGATATCGCCGACTCTGGGACGTTGCAGGGGTGCTGCAATTCTTACGGGACTGGCCGCCAAATGCGCTGTTGTCCCTGCGCCAACTGTCCGCTAAGCTTACGCTGTTATTGTGTTTGGTGTCTTTTCGTAGGGTTTCCGACGTCAAGGCTTTTGACGTGGACAGATTTGCGGTTCTCCCGGAGGGAGTCTCGTTTTCTATCAGTCGTCGTACTAAATCGGATTCGGTAGAGATCTCTTATCCCTTCTTTAGGGACGAGCCGCGTCTTTGTGTTGTGTCCACTTTATTGAAGTATGTGGAGGTCACAGCTCCTTTAAGAGCTTCGCCGTCAGGTCAATTGTTGGTGTCCTATGTTAGGCCACATAAGCCGGTCTCTTCTACTACTTTGGCTCGATGGGTACGATGGTTGTTAACGTTGGCTGGGGTGGACGCCACCTTCGGCGCCCATTCCGTCAGGGGTGCGGCGGCTACGGCAGCTTTTTCGGCGGGTGCCTCTTTGCCTGATATCTTACATGCGGCATATTGGTCTCGTGAACATACTTTCAGGGTCTTTTATTTCCGACCTTCCTCTCATGCTTCTCTATCGCTGATTGCGCAGCGTTAAAATTGCAAATATGAAGCCTCCTGTCATGTAGTAAAATTGTAGATTATGCTAATGTAGTGTACCTATAATCTTAATTTTAGTAATGACAGGAGGCGAATATTTCCCTCCCTCCCATCCCTAGGGGTTTACGGGTCGTACTTTTCTTCGATCGTTGGTTTAGTCCACGGAGTCAGTAAGTTGTTGACATACAGTGTAAAGTGCCTCAGACTTGTGCAAATTGTTTAAGAATTCTGTGTTTCGGGTGATGTTCTGTGATAAACGGGGGGGTATGTTATAAGGTATGTTATATGGTATTACATTATTTTAGTATAGGGTCTTTCACCTTTTTCCTTTGTTCCAGTGTGACCGACGTCTCATGGGGATCGGAGCATGACGTCCAGTTGGAGGCGGAGGAAGACAGTTACCCTCAGAGAACGTGTTTTGTTCAGGAGTTCAGAAGTTCGGGGGGATAAAAATTACAGTTGTTTTCTGTTGCTTGTGTTAATTCAAAGAAAGAGGCGGGGCTTAGTTTGGTGGGGCCTTATATGACCTCTTTACTGTTTGCTGATTGGTTATTTTTGGGTTTTTTATGATGTGCTGCTATGGAGTTTTAAGTAAAGAAAGTAATGCAAATATTCGCCTCCTGTCATTACTAAAATTAAGATTATAGGTACACTACGTTAGCATAATCTACAATTGTATCACATCATGGTTGGTTTCAGAGTATAGTGCCCAGCTTACTCAGGCATGACGGAGTTCAAATATCCCCCCTCAAGCTATCCAGCTGGAGTTATACCTTGTAGAGTGAACTGATCACACTGGAGAGTTTATTTCATCATTTCCTCATAGAAAATATTTGTGTAAGGGTAGAGTTAGGCTCTCCTATTTTTCCTCTTTATCAGAAATACTAGCAAACATACTCATCTCAGCATGAATAAATTAGCAGATTAATAAAATGTATCCCTCTTAACTTGTTTAACCCTTTGAGTGCCAGAGAGGTATCTGCAAAGAGTTAACAGAATGACTCAGCTAGGTGTCCTTCATTCAGCGTTATGGTATTAATGTAATTTTATGTTTTGTATTTGTATTGTATCAATAGTTAAATATATTTACACAATTCCATTCACAATGTACAAAAATACTCGGCCCGGCCCATTGTTTGGTGTAACTTTGTAAGACGTAGATAATTCTGTATTCCCAAGTGTCCCTATTTAGGAGGGGTAGTCCCTCCTTGAGACCCAAAAACCTCTGCCCCTCATTCATGCCCTGGTGTTCCTCTTTGTAGGAGATCAGACTGTGTGGTATGCATATAAGTGTATCACATTACACCACAGCAATAAAACTCACATTAATGTGTGTATATACTTCATTATATAATACTCTGATTTTGCACTAAATCATTTATTCTGTTACGCAAAAAGGTGTCAACAGGTAACGAAATAACCTAAAAAATTCTCGGTAATGCCTTTCCCACCTGTCATGCCCCCAGCGACATGACCTAAACCAGAAGTGTCCCTCTTTGGCAATCTAAAATGTTGAGCGGTATTTAAAACTGTGAAATGAAAGTGTCTAGATTAAAGGTCTTAAACTGCAGTCCTAGAGCATCAAGATTCTGCATAGGTTTTGCAGTTACTTTGAGGTAACTGTTGACACTTGTGCAATTCTGGCCATATACCAGCAACATGTGCTGTCTTGGCCCAGTAGAAATGCAGTTTGAGGCTTAGATCTAGATGAAGACTACAACACAATTCAAAAAGATGACATAATAGAGGGTTCTATGAGGGATACAGACATTGGTAGATATTTCTGTTAAATCACACACTACTTCCATTCAACTGTTTATTTCTCTCCTTCCAAATTTATATCACAATGGAAGTTTCAGAAATGGTCCCATCTATCTCTTTCATATATTTCCAAAATGTTAAAACACATTTGATATTTTGAAACACTGACTTTATTATTGAAATAGTGGTTAGCTGTTTATTCTGCTTTCTGTATTAGGGGAGGTGCAATATCACTAACTATAGTACATGGGATGGCATACAGCTTTGGTGCTAATTTTGGAGTGAGTACTCTCCAATAGACTTGTGCACAACAAAAATTTTCAGTAAAATTCGATGTCGTACGAATTTTTTTTTTTCATTCGTCGACTCCGCAATTCGGGTCCTACCTGTTCGACTCGGACGAAAGTCTTCAACAGTCTGAATTATTCGGCGACTTTAAAATACCTTTAAAAATACAATAAAAAATGAAAATTAAATGAATGGAACCATTTCCAGGGTCTAAATGAAGATTTTTTGCACAGGAACAAAGAAGACTCTCCCTTGCAGTGGCAATAAGGCACTAATGCTGGTTGCCTGCCTATGCATAATGCTAACTGCCTGCCTACACAACAACTAGACACTCTATCTCATTCTTCTCTCTCTTGAGCTCCAACAACAAAATGAGGAAATGCAGTCTGTCTGCCTGGGTGTCTGTGTCATTAGTCCAACCCCCATCATGAAACGAAGAAGCCAATCGGAATACAGACAAAGCGGAAAAGCAGTGCATGAAACAGAGAAGCTAACTGGGCTAGAGACATGGAGGGAAGGTATGGAGAGAAAGTAATCGAGCGCGGGTAGTAGTCGCTGAATTTCCAAAAGTTTTGACGACATTCGAACCAGGGCTTATCAGATTCGCATTTTTATTAGAGAACAACCCTTACCTGTCGGAAGGTCCGAATGTCGCAGAATGACCCCATTTTCATCGAATTCCAAATGTCGCCGACCCGAATAGCACAAGTCTACTTTCCAAATGTAGTGAGTTTTCAGTACAGAGGTTCACAAGAAATAATACATTTCTAGCACCATGTTGCTACTGCCCTATAGAACAGGGTTGGCAGCGTTAGCCCCTTCAGCCTTTGAGGATAATTCCCATCATCCACAGCCAGCCAATAGCTGGCTGAGGATGATGGGAGATGTAGCCTTCAACAGCTGGAGGGCCCCAGGTTGCCCATCTCTGCTGCCAATCACTGCTACAGTTGTTCACCCCCATCAATCCACATAGACCATATGTGATACTAAAAGTTTCACTAAAATAAATAGCATGTCTTTGTATGTGCCTGCACTCTACATTCTATGATCTCTCCCCCTCCCAGTAATGACTCATTGTTAAAGTGGAATATTCTTCATAATGATTCCTCATGGTTAGTTGTTAAGTGGATGATGTAATTCCATGACAAACCTAATGGTTGGACTGAATATTATAATAAAGCATGTATATCAATATATCAGCCACATGCTCAACAAACATTGTATTGCTCCTACAGAGAATGTGATACAATATATAGCACAAAGCATATATGTTGGGACATATCATTAAAACATCCAGACTTCCCCCACTTACGGCTTTAAAGTGACAGTGAAGATATATTTTTGTTCCTGTTTCACTTTTTTCTTTTGTTTTGCTTCCAGCAGACATTTTCTTCTTTCCAGCTACATATATCTCTCTTCTCCAGCCAGGATTCTCCACACCTACCCCTGACGTGTGAAACAAATCTCTGAATCACATTCTCTACCCAAGTATCTTTAAATATATATCTTCAGTCAGGTCTGTCTGTCATTGCCCCCCACCCCAGCCAAGTCTCTCCCCCAGGGATCTGGCAGTTTGTTTCAACCCCTCTCCACACCCAAGTGTCACACACAGGCATGTCCCTCTCTCACACACTTCTATTTCTCTCCTCCTATTCCCACTCACAGTTACCTCTCCATATCCCTTGTACACAGGTAACCAGTCCTCTAACTGCCCTTTCAGCCATACACAGAAAACACGCACCTCCCCCATGCATGCACATGCCCTTACATCTCTCCCTTAACCCTGCCTTATTACTTCCATTTCCAGGGGCTCGATTCACTATCAACCGGAAAAAAAAATAGCAGACGATAGTTTTCCAAGCGCCGTAAGCCATCCAATTACCTGTGCTGGGCTACCTCAGGAATAAAACAAAAAAAAACATTGGGCATTAATTTTGCAACCATTTGAAGAAATATAAAATATTGTGAATTATTGATTCAATTCCATTGGGCAGTAATAAGGGACCCCACTTTACCTGCAAAAATCTGTGCCAAAAAAAGTTGTTGCAGAATCCCCTAACACACGTTTTAAACTACCAACGCTGGAACTGAAGTGACTAGTGGAGATCAATACATCCAAAGTACTGAAAAATGTGTGTGCAGTAATAAAAATTAACCCTATGATGCAGAGCATTACATACCCCACTGGGACTCACAGGGTTAATCCCATTAAAACTAATACCATCCCCTGGAAAGAAACACTTACCTGTAAGTCTGCTGTCCAGCAGGGTCTTCAGCACCCTGGTCATCCTCTGTAAGTCTTCTTCTTTATTCTTCTATCTTCTCATCTTCTTTTTTTTGTATCTTCTTATCTGCAGAAATGGTATGCCACTAGAAATATCCATGTTGAAATCTGAAATGCCCCCAAAGATATGCCATAAGTGTATGCTGCCACCACCACTGCCTCCACTAGCAGTGACAGTATACATTTATGGCATATCTTTGGAGGCATTTCAGATTTCAACATAGTCTTTTTATTTTTAGTGGCACACTATTTTGGCAGATATGAAGATATGAAGAAAGAAGATGAGAGGATAAGAAAGATGAAAACTGAAGACAGAAGATTACAGATGAAGACATGAACTGGATGACAGGTAAGTGTTATATAGCTCAGGGGTATGGGTTGGGTTAGTGTTAGGGCTAGTATTGTTTCAATGTATTGTTAGTGGTTTGGGAGGGTGACTGTGTTTGAGCTCATGGTTGGTGTTTGACACTGCATCAAACACAGTGCTTTAGCTGCTTTCTTTGATGCTCCCATATCTCACACTATTTAGCATGAGTTTTGGGAATATAAAAACCACGATGAACATTGGGCCAAAAGTCTGGTTCCAGTCCCAGTGGTTGTTGTGGTTCCTGTTGGTAGGACAATTGAATTCTGAAGGTACCACTGTGTGTGTACAGTTCAATGTTAATTTTTGACATACTGACAGTTTTATCGGTAACAATACAATCGAGCCCCAGGAGCCTTACATTTTACCTCATTAGTGTTAGGGACAATAGAATGAGCTATGCAGGAAGAGGGGTGCACCTCTGTAGAAGAAAATTAACCCCTTAAGGACCCATGACATGCCATTCCCATCATGGGTAAACTTGCAGTAAGGACCCATGATGGTCCTGGCACATCATGGAATTCAAGGGTCCCTGCGCAGCTGCATGCCACTCGGGGACCCCTGAATTGATACAAAAAAAAAAAAAGAAAGCTCAGTGGTCCTTAACTGCTGGCTGCGTGGTTGGTTATTAAGGGGTTAAGGATAAGGTGCCAGCGACTGCACTTTGATTCTCTCAGAGTTTTTGGGCCTATGCCATGCAGTTTCTAAAATCAAATTTGTAAGTTGCTGTGATAGGCGCAATAACTCACAGTGCAGCTAGGTTGCTGATGCTAGCACTGCCTACATGTTATCATCAGCTCCAGCAACTGTGTTATATTCTCTCTTGAATCTGAGCTAGGGGAGATTGGTCTCCCTTGACCCCCCCATCCATTTTCTATGCCTATGAGTATGTCAAGTCAAAAAGGAGGTTGGTTGTCAATTTAACCCCTTGAATTCTAGCAAGACCTATAGCGCAGTGCATTGCACAGAGCATATGACACATTAGACCATATGTATTAAGACATAATGGGGCTCTTATCCTCTTGAATGCTAGAAAGCACTCCAGTGCACTGTTTATGGCATTCAAGAGATTAAAATACCCATTTAAACCTACAGGGATTTTTATTTGTCCTCTATGGAACAGTTAGCTTGCCCCAGAATTGCTCCTTCTTATTACATCCACCTCAGCTGCAATGGCTTGGACATTTTCTGTGGTGTTCTGCTTGTAATTGAAATGCAGTTAACTGGATAATAGATGACATCCAGTGACTACCCTGTCATCTGTATTCATGATTATTGATTACGTCGCTCTCAAAAACGTGACAAAGGTCCAAGGAATATGTGACTAAGGAAAAGCAATGTGGCCCCTTTAAGAAGCCAGACAGCCTGAATGACTGTGGGTTAATTCCCCAAGGCCACTCTGTACCAGGCTTTGAAAGAAGCACAACAACAGACACAGCTGTCTCTTATTGTCTCTTGGGAATAGTTTTTATGTTTACATGAATGATCACATGGTAACCTCTTCCAACCCTTGGGCAGGCCAGTCACTTACCTCATCTTCAGGAAAATTACCTCACCCATCTAAGATGCAATAAGTGCAAAGCTGGAGGGAGACACAGAGTCCTCCAGGGCCTGATGTCTTCATTACGAGGATGTGTAGAATCTCTTTAACCAGACTGCCAGGGAAACAAATGTGCTATCTATTAACTCTTTAAGCACCAGAGGGGGTGAGCAACTCATTGCAAAGCAATGTGTTGCACACTCCTCTGGTGTTCATAATGTTAACCCTTTAAAGAAGAACTAAGACTTAATAATAATAACACCCCTCACATTACTATGGGCAGGAAATACAAACTCCCCCTATGAATGTTGCTCTAGTGCCTTTGTTTAACACATAACATCTTCAGTGAGTCCTGGACGTTATGTCCATGGAGACAGACTTGACAGTTGCTGGCAGTTTTTTCATACTGAAGCAAGCAGTGTGCATTAGTTTATTTAACCTTTTAAGGACCATAGGGCCATGCAAAGGATTGTGAAGCAATGCGACGCATACCCCTCTGGCCCTTAAATAGTTAAATGGATAGTAATACTTAACCCCTTAAGGACCCTTGACTGTCCTGGTACGTCATGGCTGGATTTGCTTTAAGGACCGATGACGTACTAGGACCGTCATGGAATTCTGGGTTCCCCGCGCGGCTGCACGCTGTTCGGGGAGTCCGGAATTGGATTCCAAAAAAAAAAATGCTCCATGGTCCTTAAGTGATGGCCAGATGTGTGCGCGGCCGGTCCTTAAGGGGTTAAAATGTAAAAAACAAGTGCCTAGATTCACTAAAGGTCAATGCTGTGGCGATATGATTTTGTCGATGTATTTGAAACACTTCAACATTTCGATGTACACACACATCAACATATTCACTAACATTTTCAGGATGCAAGGGGAATGGTGAAGAAGGTCCCTATTAGCAAACAGAATTGTGGGAGTGCTGTTGAAGTAGGAGGGATGTCCTTCCTTCACACATCATCAACACTACGACAATTCTGAAGTTGAAGAGCATACTCTCTGTGTTTCCCTACTTGGCCAGTAGGGGAGTGGATAGGATACTTTCAGCACCATGGACAGCATCAGTCTCTTGTCCCTTTGAGTGCCATAGGGATGTGCATTGTTTACCCCTGTGGCATTCAAAGGGTTAAAATGTACACCAAGAACTCCACAATCATTCCCTTTGCTCTGTATAATATATCATACATGTTGTGCACTCCCAAGGGAACAAGGCTGGGGGTCAGGCAGCATCTATGGGATTTATTGCTACCACTTTCCCCCCAGCCTTGTTCCTTTGATCACTGGTAGACACAGATCTCTATGTACACTGTCTGATCCTCTCCAGCCTTTTTCCCTTCTCCACAAAGAAGGCTGAGGGTGTCAAGCAGTGTATGTGGCGCTAACACACAATAGTGTTGTTCCCCATGCTGCCCAACATTCTAAACATCCGACATGCTGTTCCCCCAGCTCAATCCAACATGTACTGCCCTCCACTGACATATACTGCCCCCCAGTTCAATCTGATATGCACTGACCCCTCCGACATATACTGCCCCCCTTCTTCAGTCCAACATATACTGCTCCCCCTTCTTCAGTCCAACATATACTGCCCCCCTTCTTCAGTCCAACATATACTGCCCCCCCTTTCTCAGTCTGACATGACTGCTGTCCATACAGTTAACCCTTTGAGTACCAGAGAGGTATGCAAAGCATTGCTTTGCAATGCGTTTGCATACCCCTCTAGAATTCAAAGAGGCAATGTATACGTCTGCATAACTTTTGCCTTTATGTGTAAAAAAAAAAATTAAAAAAAAATAATAAAATGTTCATTTAAAAAAAAATAAAATTCAGACCTCACTTTTCACGAATGAATGAATGAATCACCCGGTTTGTGAATAACTGGGTTCACTAGGGGGAGTCCTACTTGAGCCGGCTATTACTCAACAAGCAGCTGGCCCAAGTAGGTAGAAAAGGAAGGCAGCAATTACCTTCTTTGATGCTGCATTGATTACCTATTCTAATGGATAGGTGATCAATACAAGGGGGGGCATCAGGAGGGGTCCCTTGGCCCCCCTGCAAGGTCTGATTTATATTTTTTTTAATTATTTTTTTTTTACACATAAAGGAGCAAGGAGGGGGCAGTATATGTCAGATTGAGCAAGGGGGGCAGTATGTGTCGTATTGAGCAAGGGGGGGCAATATATGTTGGAGGGGGGCAGTGCATGTTGAATTGAACGGGGGGGCAGTATATGTCAGAGTGGGGCAGTGCATGTTGAATTGAACTGGGGGGACAGTATATATATCGGAGGGGGCAGTATATGTAAGAGGTGGGCAGGACATGTCGGATTGAGATGAGGGGGGCAGTATATGTTGGAGGGGGGAAGTATATGTTGGATTGAACAAGGGGGGGCTGTATATGTCAGAAAGGGGCAATGCATGTCAGAGGGGGGCAGTATATATCGGACGGGGCAGTATATGTCAGAGGTGGGCAGTACATATCAGATTAAGCTGAGGGGGGCAGCATGTTGGATGTTTAGAATTTTGGGCAGCATGGGGAATGACACAATTGTGTGTTAGCTTCACATACACTGCCTGCCACCCCCAGCCTTCTTTCCTTGCCCTGGCAGTGCCCATGGGGATTTATGGCTAGCAGTGGGCAAGGGGAAAAGGCTGATTTGGGTCAGACAGTGTACAAGGGGATCTGTGGCTACCAGTGATCAAGGGAACAAGGCTGGGGGGCAAGTTGTAGCCACAAATTCCCATAGAAGCTGCCAGACCCCCAGCCTTGTTTCCTTGGGAGTGCACAATATATATCATACATGATACAGAGCTAAGGGTATAATCGTGTAGCGCTTGGTGTATTTTTTTTAACCCTTTGAATGCCACAGGGGTGAAAAATGCACATCCCTATGACACTCAAAGGGATAAGGGAGTGATGCTGTCCATGGTGCTGAATATATCCTCTCCAAATAGTAAAGCAGAGAGAATGCGCTTCAACTTCAGAATTGTTGAAGTGTTGGTGATGTGTGAAGGGGTAAATCCCTTCCATACTGACAACAATTCACAACCCTCCCTGATTGTGATTGATTGAGGGCTGTTACTGCAAATGAAAGTAAAGGGAGATCCCAACTTTGCCAACCTCAGGTAAGTATAGTTGAGAATTTGAACTCCGACAGCAGAGGCTGGTATCGGAGCTTAGTGAATGTGTCAAAGTGCCCCAACAACATATCAACACATCCCCTTGTATATGATAATGGTTCATTATACTGATTTCCATAAGGAAATGAATAATTATACTTCATTTCTATATGGAAATATGCCATTGACGATGTGATGAGTGAAAATTTGTAAACCTGTCGGATGAATGTAGATGTTAGCATATATTTGTTGGACTGATGGTGATGTGATGTTGAAGACACTTTAGTGAATGTTGATCTGACAGGACATCGACATTTTCAGCCATTTCCGAACTTTAGTGAATCTAAGCCAGTATGTTGTCGTGGATATTGCCCGGAGTAACACAAGGCATTCCCACTGCTGACAGGTGTCTTTCTGAAAAGTTATTACAGTTGAAACTAGAATTTTTTTAGGTGCAGTATCTCAGTTGCCTGAAATTGTACAGTAGCACTGTTGTTACACCATCCTATGGAGATTTATGGTCAACTCACCAGAGCTTTCCATAAAATGGTGTAGCAACAGAGTCACTGTACAGTTTCAGGCTACTCTAATACTGCACCTTAAAAATCAAGTTTGAGCAGTAATAACTTTTGAACAAAACACCTTTCAGCAATGGGAGTTTTCTTGTTTTACTAAGTGGGATAAACCCTACAATATATATATATTTTTTTACATATTAAGCATTACTATCCCTTTAAGATTACCATGCACCGAGAGCAGAGTTTGAGATGCTGAGGTTCTCTCAGAGACTGACATATTCTCCTCTATGAACGTGGCATGCAGAAGTGACTGAAGGAAAATTCATAGGGGCTATTCGAATTTTCTGACCATAATAAGGTTAGCGCGGAGTTACTATTATTATCATTATGAGGTGTTAGTTCACATTTATGGGCCTGTGTATCGTGCAACACATTGTAATGTGTATTCGTAATGTGTTGCACACCATCTGTTCATTAAAGGGCTAATCTTGAAATAGTTGATATAGCTGAAACAAAAGAACAGTTGAAAAAAGAATACATTTGCTGATTGTTACATGTGGTAAGCAAATGAAAGCACTGTTGTGGACTCCAGTAGAAGTATAAATTATTTTTTATGGAAATGATGACTAACACATTTCCCTCACAATGGTTTTTTTCACAGCAGAGGTAAAGTTACTTTTTAATTGCATTATACTAAATACATGTTCAGAGATTGTAGGCAGATAGAGTCTGGCCTGAATCTGGGGTGTCTTGAAGGTGCAGGCAGGCTTCCCATGCCTTTGGCCAAAAACATGCAACTAAATCCCCACTGTTTTATTTATAGTTTAGTAAGCCTTTTGGTGGATATGAGGGCCACATACATGGAAGACGATTCATCCCAAGTTCCGTGTCACTGAATTAGAGTGTTCTCTCACACAACTTCATAACTGCACAGAAAGAACTAACCCTTAACACCACCTTTATGGCAGACATAAACATAACTGGGAACTCTCAAAGTTTTGACCCAAATCTCAGGGTCTCAGGCTGAAGGACCAAATTCTTGGGGTGAGAGAGTCCAATGTTTCCTATGACTTGATTTACCCCAATTTACTGCTTATTTAACTTTTAAATTAGTGACATTTCAACCATAAAGGCAGAGGGAGAAGTCCTGCTTGTCTGGTGAAATAAGTGATATTTCAGAACTGTGGCTGTTAAAGGTTCATTGAGGACTGATTGGATCATCTCATCATTCAAACCTGTAAACTTTCTCTTATTTTTTTTCTGTTTCATCTTTACCTTTATCCTAATTTGCTCTTCATTTTACAGATTCTCCCTCACCCTTATTCTTTAGCATTCTCTGTTTTCCTTATTTTCATCTTCATTTTCTTTTCAGTTGCCCCTCCTCATTTGTTCTCTCTTACCTCCTTTCTTAATTTTCTACTCTATTTTCCTTTCCTCTTTACTTCTTAAAAGGTTAGTAATGTTTCATAATAAAAGCAGCTCTAATTAATCATCATAGTATTTGGACTTTGGAGAGTGTTATTTCAATTCTGTCAGAGTTGTAGTTCAAGAGTAATTCAATGACAAAGTATCCCCCTCCTGCCCCTTTTACTGATGTAACACTGCTCAGCCAGATCAGAAGGAAGGTGCCAGGTAGATTGCAGAGAGGGACAATCTTCAATTACGATAAGGGAAAAACCTGTAAACTTGTCAAGGGGGCAGGTCTTTTATTGTTGTCATAGGAAGAAGATTTTCCCCTGCTGTTATCTGTCTGGTCTTACAACCAGATTCCACATCTGAGAAGAGATGGCTTACACTAGGTAAAAGGGGCGGGAGGGGGAAACTTTATCCTTCAATTACTCTTGAACCACAACTCTGACATTGAAATAGCACTCTCTATGGCTCAACTACTATGAAGATTAATTGGAGCTGCTGTTTTTGTGAAACATTACTATCCCTTTAACTGTTCGCAGATTCTTTCTTCAATATTCTCATTTCTTTCTTCTGCTTCTTTTATCACCTCTTTCTTCTCCTTTACTTTCCCTCCTTCTCTGTCATTTTCTCTCTCTCTCTCTGTCCACATTTATTCTCCTCACTTATGTTAACTTATGTTAACTTATGTTAACTAAATAAATGAATCTTTATTTATTACTGTTAGCTACATGATTGAAAGGCAGTGTTATTTGTAGGTATGGGTGAAAAATATTGGTGCAGGGACAATAGGTGGAAAACTGTCTGCTTCGTCTCCTGTGTGACTTCCCAAGAAGGATATTTCTGTTGATGTATTCCTGGCGAATATGTATAGCGGAGAATGCCCAAATGGACTTATAGCATGTCCAATGGGCAATACACAAGCCACACTCCCATTGGGCTATGAAACTGAGCCCAATGGGAGAGAAGAAGCAGAGGCAGCCAACAGACACTTTAACGTCCGCACGCAGCGGACACTGAAATGGGTGTATGCGCATCGGCTGTGGAAGCCAGAAGAACACACACATGCGCCAAAGCAGGAACCTGGTGGTGACCTGAAGCGGGGACCCGGCTGTGGCCAGGAACGGAACGACGGCGGCCGCGGAAGGTGACAGGTAGATTGGCAAGGGCTGTCGGTTAAGGAATTATCATTGATTAATGATTAATTGTTATGGTTTTGAATAAGTACAATAATAATTATGTGAGTAAATTAATAAAGCTGTGGTCTGTTATCCCCAAATAATAGATGTGTCTGTGTTTTTATTTGATGGATCATACCCTCTCCTCATAACATGTACTTTCTGTGGAAATTAAGACCACAAAGCTAAAGTTTTCACAAAGTGTGTAAATTAACCCTGTAATTGCCACTGGGGTACTCAAAGCATTACTCTACAATGTGTTACACACCACTGTGTCACTCAAAAGGCCTACACTGTTTTAGTCTCTGGTCTCTGATTATTCTGAACATCACTCTCCATTGTGGCCTAAGGGTGAATTATTGCATCTGGAGCAGTGATCACCAAGTGCACATAAATACATCTGAATCTCTTTCACCCTCTTCATGGGCACTCTGTAATCTTTCCAGTCAGACATCACAAACCTTAAGTTGTGATGGAGAAGAGAGTGCGGCATATCAATTAAAGCCTCTCATACAACATACAAAAAAATGTTGGCCCCAGCTGCACCCCCTAATTTACCTCACTTTATACTTTCTGTTAGTAGTGGTTGTGGAGGGACTCTGCACTATTCTCAGTTTAATATGTCTTTGAGCCATGGGCTCCACACTGCCTCTGGCACCTCTTTGAAGTAAAAGAGGAGGAAATGTGGAGCCAATGGCTGCACACTGAATGAAATTGAGGACAGAGTGAGGCCCCACCACTGTCAACATTACAACCCACAGAAAATACAGACTAAGAACGTAGACCATGATGCACCCCCACACATAACGCAGGGACTGTTGGAGGCTTTCTTCACACCACTGTTTGACTCTTATATAGAATGTAAGCTGTCACGAGTAGGGCGATCTGATCCTTTTATTTTCAATGTTCCATTTGTACTGTATAATATATCTGTATGTCTATTCCTGATTGTACAGCACTGCAAAATTAATTGCCACTATATTTAAAGAATAATAATAATAATATGATATAGGACTCACAGTATGAGATCCTGAAACACAGTTTAGACTGAAAATTATTACGTCTGTCTTCATGGCTATATAAATCAGGTATAACTAAATAATAAGATAAATACACATAATTAAGGAGGTATAGTTTATCTAACCATGTAGCATAGGTAAGCATTTCCAGAACTATGGTTTGAAATTTAATATAACTAATTATAATATTGTGCAGATAATTAGCATAAAGCTTAATTTCTAAATAACTATTTGTTTAACCCTTTGAGTGCCAGAGAGGTAAGCAAAGCAATGTGTTGCATACCTCTCTGGCACTCAAAAGGTTAACAGAAAATTAGTTAATACACCATATAGGTAGATTTCAATTTTCTGTAAAACAAGATAAACTTGTCTTAAAGGGATAGTAATACTTCGTTTTAACTTTATTTTATTTTGTAGGCATTAAAAACACATGAAGAATGATATAAGTCTTATCTCTCAATCCTTTATGGTTTATGAGATATTCACAAGCAAAGTCTCCCCTCCCGCCCCTTTTACCTAGTGTAAGCCATCTCTTCTCAGATGTGGATCAGGTTGTAAGACCAGACAGATAACAGAAGGGGACAATCTTCTTTGTATGAAAACAATGAAAGCCCTTCCCCCCTTGACAAGTTTTTCAGCTTTTTCCCTTATCTAAATTGAAGATTGTCCCTCTCTGCAGTCTACCTGGGCACCTCCCTTCTGATCTGGTTGAACAGGGGGGTATACTTTGTTTGTGAATATCTCTTAAACCATAAAGGTTTCAGAGATAAGACTTGTATCATTCTTCATGTTTTTTTAATGCCTACAAAATAAAATAAAGTTAAAACAAAGTATTACTATCCCTTTAAGGTGACAGGACCACATTACATGTGGGAAATATAGGCTGATATCATTATATGCCTCAACTAAACCTGATATAAAAATAATTTGATCCTTGCAGGTTTAGTTAACCTTTTTATTGCAATGTGTTTTATACATTTTGTTCAGTCAAAGGGTTATATTCTATTAGATTCTTCCCATTCTGAAAATTACAGAGAGGGCCTCTGTAGTGGGTCTCCCTATCTAACTGCGCCAGGTGTGCCTGTATGTTATTTTTCACAATGCTCTGTTCTCTGGGGGAGAAAATAAACAAGAATAAGGTAATTAAGAACTTGCATGTGATGCACATCAGGGCCAGCTCCTGCGTTTGAAGCTCTGGATGGGAATTTGAAGGACAGCTCTGTGAGCAGGTGATGTGTGCAAAAATATCACACCATGCCAACACAATCCTTGTTGCTAAGGTCGCTGAAATAAGGGATCAACTAAAGGTAAATAATATGAAACATAAATGACACTAACAATATGGAGCAAGCCTTGTGGCAGTGCAATTATATTTTTGTGCAGGTGCAAATATATGGCCATATGTACGGGGGGGGGTCAAATCTGGAGCAAACCAAAGAGACAAGTAAATATTCCCTAAATTTCCATTGATTTAAATAGCAGTTTTAACCACGCTAACTTACTAATCAGAACTGGAGTGATATTGGAGGAAACCAACTGTATCATAAGTGGAAATTAAAAAATCCATTGATTTAAATAGCATTTTAACATTCTTGAATGCTTTGTCTATAGCAATCATGGGGTTAAAAGCTTAATTTTAATCAATAGGGATTTTGGAAATGATTGCAGTTCTCAGTGCATCAGATACAAACACACACTCACTCAGTATCAATCAAGTATCAAAAACTGAGGCACACTTTAATTCATTCATACAAGCACTTAAAATGTAAAAACAAATATGTTGTAGAGATTATCCCCTTGAGTAAAATAAGGGAACTCCCACTGTTTTATACAAAAGTTATTCAAGTTAAAACTTTATTTTTTTTTTTTGGTGCAGTATCACAATGGCCTTAAATTGTAGTGGTGCTGTTGCTATACCTTCCTATAGAGATTTATGGTCAACTGACCAGATCTGTCCATAGAATGGTGTAGCAACAGCACCACTGTACAATTTCAGGCCACTGTGATATTGCACCTAAAAAATTCAAGTTTGAACTTTAATAACTTTTGAATGAAACACCTTTCAGCAGTGAGAGTACCCTTGTTTTGCTCAGGGGGATAATCCCTGCAACATATATTTTTTTTATTTTAAGTATTACTATCCCTTTAAGCATACAAACACACACTCTCTGACATTTTTACACTGACACATCCTAACACAATCATATATGGAAAACTGAGATTCATCCCTTTATACACTCACACAAATATGTGCAAACACACTCACCCAAACCCACCCACACACACACACATACACCCACACTCAGACACAGGAGTGAGAACATTTCCTTTGTGCCATTCAGGGATATTGCCTAGACAGGAGTCGCACAGTGTCCTTTGACATTAGAGGAGCTGTGTTGGTGGGAGTCAAGTGATATCCCGTGACCCTGTGCTGATGTCATTGGACATCTATGGGAAAATTTTGTTCTCAAGAGCACAACAGAGTTCTAAATACTAAAGGGTTGCACATATTATGACAGACTGTGTTATTAAACAGAGACAGGCTGATATATATTGATGAGTTTAAGCAATTCCCATTGGTTTAAATGTGGCTTTTAGCCCCTTGAATGCTAGAGTAGTTTCCAAAGTACTCTGAAGCAATGAGTTGGAGACATCCCTTGGAATCAAAGAATTGAAATGCTGATTCACATCAGTTATGTGTCCCGATATGGTGCAGTTAATTTCATACACAATTGCTCCAGATAGGATGTTGAGCCATGAAGATATCCGGCTGCCTTTTGGAGTCAGGAAGGGATATTTTTCACCAGCTTGGGTCATAAATGGGAAAGGGCTTCATTCTGGGTTGTTTTGCATCTGGATCAAAAACAGTGGTATTGCAAAAGTTTAACTTCATGGGTGCATGTCTTTTTTTCAACCTCATCAATTATGCTGTTACTAGTTGAACAGCCCGTTACACGGGCCACAGTGCCTCAGGCAGCCGGTCACGGGGCAGTCACACAGTGGAGACTGGCTGCGCCTCGGCTGATACAGTGCCTCTGGCAGCCGGTCGCGGGGCAGTCACACGCAGTGGAGACTGCCCGCGCCTCGGCTGATACAGAGCTGGACGCTCCTTCGGAGCGCCCAGCTCTGAATCAGCCGCAGAGCGAGCAGTCTCCACTGAGTGTGACTGCCGCACGCGCAGCAGTATCTACTGCGCATGTCGGACGTTACACACAACTTGGCGAATTATTATATAGGATGGGCCTCATGTATAATTTGTCCAAAAACTCCATTTTGCTTTATAACATAAGGTCCTACAGAGGAGATTTAGAAATAGTTTTCTTAAATCTTTATGCATGTATGTTTTTGTTAATATATTGCTATGAACGTAAAGTGAGTGAGGTACTATTTCTAAATGAACCACAGCTTTTTAAATGTGGCATAAATTGCCATGTTAACAATAAGTTTTCACCACTTTTTTAAGAGCAGATTATACCTGATGTTAAAGATATGGTGAAAATTCTGCCACAAAATTGTCACAGTTTGCAATATTCTTTTAGTAAATTTGCTGTTGCAGGATATACAACGGGATTTATGCCATTTCTATACAAAGTGTACTAGGTCTTGTTAGGACCTCAAAAACTGTCGTAGCATTTTTTACAAGTACAAAAATTCCTTTTTAGAGCACTTTTACATCATGTTTCACTTTATTCCACTTCAATAAATCTCTCCCTGTGTTGTTAGTACCTGTGTTGTTAGTACATAGTCTTAACCCTTTGAGTGCCAAAGCAATGCGTTCCGTACCCCTCTGGCACTCAAAGGGTTACTGTCAGACAATATACATACCTTGCCATAGACAAAAGAGGGCACTTCCTGGGCAAGGCAAATGCACTATACCTAGAAATATAGATTTTGATGGCAGAAAAGGTTCATCTGGCTCATCTAGAGGTAACAAGTAAAAAAATATTAATTTAAATTGGGCTTTTAATTTAACCCCTTTATTGTTAGGTAGGTCCCCAGCACATTTCTCTAGAAGTCAGTTGGTTGAAAGCCCATTTAAATCAATGAGGACTTACTAGACACAGAGCAGTGTAAATTTCTGGTACTGCAAATGTAACCAAATGAGCTCTGCACAAGAGCAGCAGTGTATTACACCATTATATAAAACCAGCAGAGCATTATCTAATTTTTTTAGACCATCAAAGAATTATCACATTCCATGAGACAAGATAAGCATTTTTCTATTCCGAGAGACCAGTGAATGCTTTAATACATTATCCCCAGACAAGCAGAGCTTTACATAACCAAAGCAGATTACCATATTACAACAGTAGGTGCAAACTTGCTGTTCCCCGGCTGTTGATGGACTATATTTTTCATCATCAGATAGCTGTTTGACACCTGCTACTCATAAGAACCAGCCACTTCTCTTCCTTGGCATGTACCAAGAAGAACTGATAAAAATAGCTGTATGGCAGCCAAAGGGTTAAGACACTAACATACATAGTAACATAGTAGATAAGGCTGAAAAAAGACATGCGTCCATCAAGTCCAGCCCATGCCAAAAACACCCCTGTTGATCCAGAGGAAGGCAAAAAAAGCCCTCTGGAGCCATTTCCAATCTAGTCCCAAATGTGTGTGGGGGGGTTATTCCTTCCTGACTCCAGTTGGTAGTCAGATAGTTCCCCGGATCAATATCCTATTTGCTTTGAAGCCATCTGTCATAATTGTCAATATTGTTCTGTGCTAGATAGGCATCCATTGCTTTTTTGAATGCAGTTGCACTATCTGCAAGCACAACATCCCGAGGCAAAGAATTCCATAGCCTTACCACCCTTACTGTAAAGAATCCCTGCCTTTATTTTAGTCGAAAGCGCCTTTCCTCTAGTCTTAATGGATGACCTCTTGTTCTTAGCTCAGCTCTTTGCATAAATAATTCTTTGGATAGTTCTTTGTATTGACCTTGAATGTATTTGTAAATGGTAATCATATCACCCCTTAGACGTCTCTTTTCTAATGTAAACAAACCCAGTTTGGCTAGTCTCTCTTTGTAACTCAGATCCTCCAATCCCTTTATCAGTTTTGTTGCACGTCTCTGCACCTTTTCTAGTTTAGTAATGTCTATTTTTAGAACAGGCACCCAAAATTGTACTCCATATTCTAGCATCAGTATTCCAATAACAAAGATATAAATCACATTAAATTACCTGTTTAGCTGCCATTAATGTAGTTGAAATTATCATCTGTTCCACTGACATAATACTACCTCAAATTGAGCAAATATTTATATATCTAGTGCTCTCTCCTTCTCTCTCTCTCTCTCTATCTCACACACACTTACAAAAACACATTTGTCGACATCTTCACATATCCTTAATCTCACAGAAATATATTCTCTCTCTCTTTCTCTCTCTCACTCACCATACATACATTCATTCTCTCACAGCTACACAGCCTTAATCTCACAGAAATATATTCTCTCTTTTATTCATACACACATACATTCTCTCACACAGTCACAGATTCTTAATCTCACAGAAATATATTTTCTTTCTCTCTCTCTCACACTCACTCACTTGCACACATGGGCGTCCGGAGGGGGGGGCAAGGGGGGCACTTGCCCCCCCCTACAATTACTCCCCTCCATATAAATAAAGGGGCTAGATGGGCTGGCCTGGGGGTCATATTATGGCTTTGCCCCCCCCTGGAAAAATGTCTACGGACACCACTGCTTGCACACATACACATATTAATTCTCTAACAGCCACACACCCTTACACTAACAGAAATATATTCTCTCTCTCTCTCTCTCTTATATTCACATACACATACATTCTCTCACACAGACACATTCTTAATCTCACAGAAATATATTCTCTCTCTTTAACACACACACCTCCCATAAGTTTCTCTATAGATCATGTATAGCAGTCAATTATGTGTTTTAAAAGACAATACTACAATCAAAAGAAGACAGTGAATGTGTGGTGTTCTATGGTGCAGCATTACACACACACACTTACCCTCCATTGCTTTAGGTGCCTCCAGAGCTCAGTAATAAGACTCTGTCTAAGAAGCAAGGCTTTCAGTGATACAGGAGAATTGGGAACATGACTCTCATTTCCTGAAGACAATATAAATTAATATGCATATGTAGAATCTAGGATGGCCCTTTTCCCCCAGAACGTAGGTAGTTGAGGCCATATTCAATTAATACTCTAAAGTGGAAAACTTTACCTCCTCTGGTCGAGGGGATAAATAGTATATTGCAAAATGTTGCTTGGAAACAATGATTTCCTACTTCTCCTCAAATGCTTTTTACCATAATACATTTATCAATCATATTACATTTAAGGGGTGATAGTGACATTTTAAGCTTTGCGCTTTCTTGTTCCCTGTGCTTCAGTTGGCTTGTTTGTGAATTGCTTCTCTTTAGATTATTTAATATGCCCCTGCCCCATAGCTTTCTTTTTTGCATCTATAGCTTACATCACATCTCACTAGACAGGTGTTATCACTGGATACATCTCACAGATTCCCACTGTAGTAAATGGAGGAATTTGTTGATCAAATCAGTTATCACCTACAGTGGATTCCAGGGCATATATGTTTGTTCAACAATGTCTTGGATTAATAACACTGCCATAATGGATGTATGTAACATCCCACTATGTTCTGTTCATTCCAATACCAAACTGGCTGTTTGCAACAGTCTACTTGCATCTACTGGCAATCGCAAAGGTCCACTAAACTGATGCTTTTATGCCAGTATAGAAATGCCCCTTGCAACTGTTTAATTAGATGTTGTGTTCATGTCAATGCTGAACCCCCCCTTGGAACCATTTACTGATAAGTTGTGTTCATGCCAAAATAGAACTCCCCATTGCAAGTACTTACTGAGATGTCCTGTTAATGTCATTGAAGAACTGCTCCTTGCAATATTTAGTGAGATGTGTTCATGACAATGAAGAACTGCCCCTTGCAATGTTTATTGAGATGCTGTGTTCATACCAAGGCTAACATGCTGTTAAAAATATTTTTGTTGTAAAATAAAGTTACTTTGAGTGCCAGATGGGTATGCAATGCACTGCAAAGCAAAAGTATATGTTTTTCACTTTTTTCATAGTGTTAAGATGTTATGTGTGTGCTTCTCATTGCTTTAAATGTGTCATTCACACCCTTGAATGTTATAATGATCCACTGTGCATTGCTTTTCATTATGCTGGATCTCTGTCATTCAAGGAGTTAAAAGGTCCATTTTCAGCAATGATGAATTTTGTATTTCCCTCACTTTGGAGTAGGCCATATGTGCTAAGGACCCAATACAAATGTATTTTGTGCGTTATCCAGCTGTTGTGGTCCTCGACTGCCAATATCAACAACTAGCTAATGGTTAATTCCAGAACTTGATATAAACTCCATTGTGTCTAAAGCAAATCCCTGTGACTTTGAGGAAAACACTGTGCAGCCACCATCCCATTACACAAGGACCTGATTTTACATTTTGAAAGCCTTTTTTTGCATTCAGCACCTCCAGCTTGTTGAAGATCAATAAGACCTTCAAAGTTAGAGATCCATTATGGCTCTGGGAAGTCTTGCAGACTTCTCCAGCATTCAAGGGGAATTTAAAAAAAAAACTACAACAACATTCTACACAAATTTATACTTGGGAATCATGCACACAAATGTTTAAAAAGTCCAAATAGGGCAAACTTCTCACAAATAAATATATACTAGCTGTAACAGGGCGTGGTAACTTCATGTCTCCAGTAGCCAGCTGTTAGTTGGGAGTTGTGTATTCCAATGGTTGTCAATTTGACTTGTGAATTGGCCATGTATAGTAAGGGGCTCGATACAGGGTTTGTTCAACTGTGGGCTCTTAACCTGTTGTGTCACAAAAGCCCCAGCATCCCCCACTAGCCAATACCAGCCAATGTCATGTCCATCTCCATGGACATGACATCCAGGACCAGTTGAAGACATTCTCTCTTGAACATAAGAACAAGGACAATGTTCATAGAGGCCATTAGGATTTTATAGTCATCGTAAGATATGTTTGAGTTATTATTAGTAGTTATCACTTCTCCTTTAATGCTGGAGTCTGTGGATTTCAAGATATGCACATCTGAGCCTATGAATAAGTGTTATACTCAAGAAACGCGCTAGTCACTCTGTGATCTTGGACGTCTAATTTGTGTCTCGCGCATGTATCCTACATCGTGATTGATGTTTTTATATGAGGACGAATAAAGTATCTTTTATCAAATATGTGCTTGGACCTCTCCTTGGCTGTGGATGAGAGGTGGATCCGTTGAAGCACTTCCTGCAGTGTCGTCTTGTTTGTCGATGTCTGTGGCCAGGACTGTGGGGGTTGTTCTGGATCTGCAACAGCTTCTAACCATGTTGAGTAGACAAATTTATAAGCAAACACTTTAAGTGATTATTACTGAATTGGCATTTAGTAGCAATCTCTTTTTCTGTTTTGTAACAGTTTTGTAGTACTTTGCCATACACGGGTCCATTTAGCACTGGCTCATTAGGGGAAGATCCTGATGCTAATATATTAAGAATATGGAACAAACCAACTGTATCATAGGGGACAAAGCACAATTCCCTTTGATATAAGTGGGGCTTTTAACCCACTGCATGCTACAGAAGTCACCAACATATTGCTTTGTAAAACACTGGAGACTTCTGTAGCATCCAAGGGGTTAAAAGACCCACTGAAATCAATGAGGATTTTATTTGTTGTCCATGATGTCCTTTGTCTGTTCTATAATTTAGCCAGTTCTCCTTGGTACATCAGCCTTTGATGCATTTGACTTGAAACTTAGCTGTGGATTGACACAGCTTGACATAATTAAATAGTATTATTAAGCATTTACTTAGAACCAAGTTAGCAGAGGGCTACAAAATAAAATGCAGGTTCATGCAGTGATATCATTTTTGTCATTGAACTTGACAGTTAATATGCGTCCTTCGTACGATGGCTTTCAAGTGGCTGCTGTGAAGAACAGCTATGGCTCTCCTATTACACTCTGTTGTGTTAGAGCATAAAAAGCCGTGTTTAAACTATCATTTCAGTTTGTTATAATCCTATTTGCTTTTGAATAAAGCCTTTCCTAGTGTAGTGCAATTTTCGGTTTCATAACTGTCAGTTTGGATAAAAGTATGTGTTTTGACCGCTGTGCTCGTTTGAATTACCCTTTTTACAGTTCTTAACACACACTTTGCTAAATAAATCTCTTCATGCTGGTGAGGGCACATATTAACCCTTTGAGTGCCAGAGGGGTACACAACGCATTGCTCTGCAATATGTTGAGTACCCCTCTGGCACTCAAAGCATTAAGGCCACTAGGAGCTAAGCTGATATGCAAACTATAATTACAGATACACTGTGAGACTGATGTACTAAGTATTGGTGCATTGTCGTAACTAGTCAATGGAGGGACCCAGTGCAACATTCTTTGGGGCCCCTAAAATATTTTCACAGAGGCATAACTAGAATCTATTGGACACTGAGCAGATGGGCCCCATTGCATGCTGGGCCCTGGCATAACTGCAGCCAATGCTCCCCCTGTAGTTTCTTCCTGGCACTAAGGACAGTGGTTCAATTCTGGGGAAAAACAACTGCAACCTAGTTGAGAAATAAACAATAATTGCTTATTGATTTAAGTGGTGCTTTTAACCCATCGAATGCTATAGGTGCATCCAACAAATTGAGAAGCAATTCCCAAAACTTGCAGGTCTAAAGAATGACCACCCCAGAGAAAAGGTAAGAATTGATCTGTAACAAAATAGAGATTTTTGTGGCATCATAAATAATAAACATTTGATTAAATCAATGTGGAAATAAAACATTTAACCCTCTGAGTGCCAGAGGAGTACGCAACACATTGCAAAGCAATGTGTTTTGTGTACCCCTATGGCACTCAAAGGGTTAAATTCCAAAACTCCCTGTTGATTTTGCAATGCATCAGAGACCTCCTCAGAATTCAAGAGATTAAAAGCACCATTTAAACAATGAGCAGTGTTGAATTTTGTTTTATTTTATTTTTTATCATTTTTTGCAGTTGTCTTGTGGAATGTGCCCCCTCCCCACTGGTGCATGGCTTCAGGATCACATGAACACAGGCGAATCAATCAGCAGCTCATTCATTCTAAATAATCTGCCATTGTTAATGATAATGACCTTTGTTCAGTGGAGGGTATCTGGAAAATATGCACTGTTAGGGGAGCGTGAGTTGCCATTACTTTAACCCTTTGAATTCCAGAGGTATGCAATGCATTGTGGAGCAAAGGATATGTCCCTGGCGCATAAAAAGGGCTAATACATCAGCCTTAGTGAGGCTAATGTTCTAGCTCAGCGATTACCAACCCTATCCTCAGGGACCTCTAACAGCCCTTGGATTTCCCTTCTTTAGTAAAGGTGAGTTAATCAGACAGTCATTTAATTAGCTTACCTGTACACAAACAATGAAATCCTAAAGACGTGATTACTAACCCTATCCTAAGGGACCCCTAACAGTGTATAGATTTCCCTTTTTGAGTACAGGTGAGTTAATAAGATGCTCAGTCATTTAATTAACTCACCTAAACGCAAACAAGGAAATTCTAAAGACATGACCTGTTAGGCACCATGAAATAAATCCTATCCGGGTATCACTGAAACAGGAAAACAATTACAGGGAGACAATTACATTTTCCATTCATTGGCTTTTTAACCTCTTGAATGCTTTGTAATGTGTTGAAGACATCCCTAGCATTTCAGAGGTTAAAAACCCATTTAAATCAATGGGAATTTCAGGTATATATATATATATATATATATATATATATATATATATATATATATGAGATATCTATGGTGCAATTGGTTTCCTCCAGAATGGCACCACATTGCATTAGTACATCAACCTCAGCAAGTCTGCACACACTTCACACCTATATAACTAGGAGTTTGCTCATAAAGACTTCTTAGGAGAAATGTACAGATCTGCCAGTGCAGGCCATTTACTGCTTTTATATGTTGGCATAGAAAACAAGTGTCTGCATCTTTAAAGTGATAGTAATGTTTCACAAAAACAGCAGCTCCAATGAATCTTCATAGTATTTGAGCCATGGAGAGTCTTATTTCAATACTGTCAGAGTTTTAGTTCAAGTGTAATTGAATGATAAAGTATCTCCCTCCTGCCCCTTTTACCTAGTGTAAGCAGCCTCCCCTCAGATGTGAATCTGGTACCTTGACTGGACAGCTCACAGCAAGGGACAATCTCCTTACTGTGAACAGAAGGAAAACCCTGCCCCACTTGACAGTTTTTTCCTTATGATCACTGAAGATTGTCCCTCTCTGTGATCCATCCAGACAGTCTTGCTGCTCTGAGCTGAGCAGCTTTACATCAGTAAAAGGGGCAGGAGGGGGATACTTTATCATTCAATTACTCTTGAACTACATCTCTGACAGTATTGAAATAGCACTCTCCATGGCCCAAATATTATGAAGATTAACTGGAGCTGCTTTTATTGTGAAATATTTCTATCCCTTTATTACGTACTTGCAAGCACCCTCCTCCATCATAAACCCTTTGAGTGCCAGAGGGGTGCGCAACACATTGCAATGCCAGGCCCTTTACACCCCCTGTACTTGCACCCCTGCTTGGAAGTCTCCTTCAGTTCTGCTCCTACTGTTCTCTACTGATTCCGTTTGTCTCACTCAGATCACCTCTGAGTGATCATGTCAGCTATCACAATAGTTGCACCACTGGCTAGAGGTGTCACCAGCCCATTGCAATGCAATATATTGGAGAGATCTCTAGTATGCAAGGGATTAATAGTAGAAGCCAGAGAGGTTACACTTGTGCATCACATTGGTGGGATTGGCCTGGAAGTTCTTCACCACAAAAACACATCAAGGGGATGACAGTGGTTCATCCCCATATAATTTTGTTCTCGACAACATCTCTACAAACAAATCATACACAGCGCAATGCAGCGCATCTAAGAGCGACCTGTAGAACAACAATCGACCAGCTGTACTTGAGTGGAGAAGTCTGAAGATGAGTACTCGCTATAACGAGAGGTTACGTCCAGCCTCTAGAAATAAACACATTCAATGCCTTTTTTAGCCCGGCTAAGGCTTTTGTTCTCCATGCTTCCCTGAACCTTTGTGTTGTAAATGGTTGTCACTGATACCCAGAAAAGTTCAGGAGTCAGTACGGTATAGTTAATGCAATTTATTGACAGAAAGAGCTAAAGATAATATATACATAAATGTTCAAAAGCACAAACAAAGGGTTCTAGCCAGCAAACCTATATCAAGAAGAGTAGGATGCAAGACTAAACCCCAGTGCTAGAGACTAGACCTTAGCCACTGGTAGTCTCAGCAGGTCTTAGGAACAGAAGCAGGAACAGGCACCCAGGATCTTGATCCGACGAGTACTGCATACAGGCTAAAGCCTGCAGACAATCAGGAAAGATCACTGACTCACGCCTGCAGTCAGTTGGGAATAACTCTGACTCATGCCTGCAGTCAGTTGGGAATAACTCTGACTCATGCCTGCAGTCAGAGTGCTAGTCTGCCAGAGCCCCAGGTCCGCACTAGATTGGGTGTCTGCTCTATAGGAGGACAAATGTAAGATTAGTCAGACAGAGTCACATTTCAGCACCAGAGAGGGTAGTCAGACAAGCCGGGTCATACACAGTTCTAGTAGTCAGCCAGAGCCACAGGTCTGCACCAGGTTGGGTGTCCACTATTAGGGGAGCCACAAAAGAATAGTCAGACAGGGCCACAGGTCAGCACCAGGATGGATGGAAGACTAGCTAGGTCATACACGAAGCCCAGGGTAACAGAACTGCTATGAACAACAATGCAAGGGTGACTGGTGAATCTACAGTCTGCCCTTAAAAACCCTATAACAGGAAGTAGTACGGAGGAGCCACAGGGAAAAAAGCCATAAAGACAGGTCTACGTCATTTTGGCAGCAAGCATCCGTGATTTGAAGAATCAATGCATCCTGCGTCCATCTGAGCGACAAGACCTCTCAAATGACGCATCTTGGCGATGCGCCCAAATCTCGCATCCAGAGGTGAGATGCAGCGGTATTACAGCCCTGCCCGTGGACACGGGTGACATTGTGAACCAGAACCAGCAGTCAGACCAGGACCACAGCAGGATGCACAGAACGCTACACCTGCTGTAGCCTGGAGAGTCTGGATCCAGTGGTGGCAGGAGCTCCCCGCTAGTAACTAGGTACAGTAACAACGGTCTCCGGTGTGTTCCAGATAATACAGAGACACTACATGGGCTATATTATGCCTCAATTTATTGGTAGTACATAAAGTTTAAAAAAACAATAAAATTGCATAAAACACCACCCTATGCTTTTCGTCGCGGGTGCAACTTCCTCAGGGGTACATTTTTAATGATCACATTAAAACATTTATACCTTTAGTTCCATGCCTCTCAACCATACAACCAATGATTGACTTCTGGTTCCTGCCTACATCCAACTTCCTCCTGGTGGAACGCAATCCTCCATGTCTCCTAGCAACTCCTGACCCGCAAGCTAACTAAAAAGATAGCCACACGCAGATCTTTAAAAAAACACAAGTGCCCCACTGTCTTACAGATCTAGATAGTCCTAAGGTCTCTATTACATCCAGTCCATGCCCAGACACAAGTATCACCAATGACATATGTTCCACACTCCGAACAAGATCTTATACTTGGCTATAAACCCAGACTAATCCAGTATCCCCTCGACGGATCAAAAAGCTTTCCTGCAGAGCCACATCCACATATCCCTTTACTAATTAAAGTTGGATCCAACAGACATGATAAAGCGCTCCACACGGGTATTTAGATGATGCATAGGCAGGTTCAGGAATAAACATCAAATAGATGTATGTCCAGCTACCGAACAAAAGGAATTTACATAAAAATTAGAATATAAAATCATAATATCTACTAAATTGTATTATTTTTATAATCTTATATCCAAAAAAATCCAAAACACTTATAGGCTTCCAAACACCTATCCAAAATAGTCCTGATACCTAAATAATATAGTGTCAGTACTTAATATCAGCTTAAATAACACTTGATCATCTCTATTTATCAGACTATATTGCTAATATCAATGTTCTCATTAAGTCCTTGTGGTGTTAAAGTTTCCAATTTATAAATCCATCCAGCCTCCTTGATACAAAGGGTCTTAAACCTGTTATATGATCTTATTGATATTGCTTCTATTCCCACAGCTGTAAAATTTGCTATACCTCATTTGGGGCATCTGCTGAAATGTCTTGATACAGCATGCTTTATATGTTTTTTCAGTACATTTCTATGATGTTCACCAATCCTGTCCCTAAGTTGCCTAGTCGTTCTCCCTACATACTGTGCTTTACAACCACATTCTATGAGGTATATTACAAAACTTGTATTACAGTTAATGAGATTATTGATTGAAAAAACTTTACCTGTCTGGGTGCTATAAAAAGGTTTTTTACGTGATGCCATATATGGGTAAGTAAAGCACCTTTTGTATCCACGACTGTAATTACCACATCATTTTTTACCTGAGGTCAGTCCTAATTTATTATCCTCCTTCAGGCCAGTAGCTATATTCGACTGTTTTAGTTGGTACTCTTGTAGTAATTTCGGCCTACATCTTGCAATATATGGTGCTCTTTTAAAAATAATATTCGCCCTATTGCCTATATCTTCCTTTAGGAGGTGATCCTGCTCCAGAATATTCCATTGATGATTTAATATTTTTTTTATTTTCTTAGCATGTGAACTATTTTGTATTGTTCTTTTTTCAATTAATCTATTCTCATCACTCCCAGAATCTATTATTTCTCTTTGTTGATTTAAGATTCGGTCCCTATCTAGATTCTTTACTTTCATATATGCCATGTCTATATTCCATATGGGCTGTGGAACTGCCCATATGGAATATTTTGGACCCACCTTGGATCATAATTGCTTTTTGCATTCAGATAGCTGTTGTTTGCTACAGGTTTAAGAAATGTTTAGTCTGTAGCTGTCCTTCCACATCTATTCCTAGTTGGAGGCCTAAGAATTATATGGCTTCTTTCTGAATGTTTCATGTAAAGTTCAATCCTGGTTGAGATTCATTGAAACTATGGCAGATATTCTCCAAACTTGCAAATCAGCCATTCCAGACGATCAATATATCATCTATGTAACGGCCACAGTATACCAAGTTCTCACTCCAGCCACCACCTGACCAAATATTGGATTCCTCCCAGAACCCCATGGCCAGATTGGCGTAGCTGGGAGCAAACTTGGTACCCATGGCCATCCCACAGATTTGGAGAAAGTACCTGCCCTGGAACTCAAAGAAATTTTTTCCAAAATAAATTGGATACATTGAACCAAGATCTCTTGCTGTTCCTTAACCATAGTGGGATCACGTTCATAAAATATGTGACAGCCTGGATTCCCTACTCATGGTTTATCGAGGTATACAAGACTGAAACATCCAGGGTTGCCCATAAGTACTCTGGCTTCCACTTTATATGACCTACCATCTGTAATACTTGTTTAGAGCCTTTAATATATGACGGCAAACCAATTAACTATTTCTGTAAATATGAATCTAGATACGCTGATAGGTGTGATGTGAGACTGTTGATTCCTGATACAATGGGGAGCCCAGGAGGATCCACAACATTTTTATGAATCGTCGTTGTAGTAAAAAAAAAAAATGCCACTTCTGAGTGTTGGTTATACAGAAATAAAAATTTCTTGGGGATTATTTTTCAGTTCCAGATTGGACTTTTTGTCCCCTAATAGCCTCTCTGCTTCTTGTAAATACTTCTTGGTATCCTGTGCTATGATCCCTACTCCCTTGTGTGCCTTGCGTTTTGTGACTTCTCTATTCTTGGCATAATGTTTTAGAGTCTGTTCCTCCTTTCAACTTGAATTGTTTTTATTTACCTTACTATTTTTAATCTTTTTCGTATAGTCATCCATAACTGTCCTGTAGAATGCTTCCATATATGGACCCTTGTGGGTGACAGGAAAAAAGTCAGATTTAGGACTAAATTTCGAACTTTTTATTTTATTAAAATCTTCATTTTGTCTAGATGGTTGTTCCTCATTTATTGTATTTTCTTCCTCCCATAATTCTTCCACCATGACTTTTAATACATCTTCAATCTACTCCTCCCCCCTATATGTACTAGGAGTAGGTGGACACCTACTCTTCACTGGCGGCCTCCCTTACTCTCCTTCAGACAGCCTCCCAATTTGAATCAACTGATGCTAAGGAGTGCCCTGAATAAAAATACAAAAAATGGCACATCTCCCTGCCTACAAAAGAGATGTGAAACCTGTGCACACATTTACACCACGGACAAGATACCAATTCCAAACACCCAATTACACCATAAGATCAATGGTACCTTTACCTGTAAATCATCCAATGTAATATACCTTATCATGTGTGCTAAATGCCCAACAGTTCTGTATGTTGGAGAAACTGGACAAGCACTACATCAGAGGTTTAATTCCCACAGATCCAGTGTCAATAACAAAAAGACAGAGACACCAGTGGGAGAACATTTTTGTCAAAATGGGCACAGTGTCAGGGATATTAAGTTAACTGTATTGATGGAACAGTTCAGCACTCAGAGGGACAGAAAGGTATGGGAGGTAAAATTAATGTTAAAATTGAATGCAATTTGTAGTGGTTAAAATAGAGATAAAGAATTCTTGTCACATTATCACTTAGTGGATTGACCTTTCCAACAGACCCAAGAGCATCATAAATACCTCTAAAGCCTCAGAGGAAGAGTGCAATTTACCACTGACTAATCAAAGATATCTGGATCTGGATTGAGTTCTCTTATCTGATTTCCATGCTAAACAATGTGTATTTGTATTTAAGAGAGATGTTTTCATATTTATCTGTATATCATGTCTGAGGAAGAGACCTAAGGTCTTGAAAGCTTGCATTTAAATCTGCTTAGTTAGCCAATAAAAGTGTCAAAAACTATATTTGCCTCCTGTATTTCTATGGCTAATACAGAACCAACTCTTATGCTTGAAAGATTGTATATTCCATTTGATGTCTCCCCTGGTTTCTATTTTTTTATTCTTTTTGCCTCCTCTTCTTCCTCGGTATGTTCTGAATCTTCCCTTTTTCTTCTGGGAGTTTTACATAGTGTCTCCACTTTGTGTTTGTCCTTTGATCTAGGTACAATGTCTAAAAAAGAGATCTCTATCATTGAGTTCTCTGTCAGTATGGTGTCCGATCTATCCTGTACATCAGACACTACAACTGTATTTATTGTTTGACATGGATTGTCTGTATATGTCTTAGGAGTTGTATTTTCTTTTCTCTTATTAGTTTTATTTCCAACAGATGCATTTGCCTTATCTTGAGCTACAATATGTGTGTCCTTATTTTCTTTATTTGTTTTCTGCATTACTGACTGGCTTATTACCTAGTTTAGAATTTTGCGCCCTCCTATTTAAAGAGTATACGTTTTTATTTTTCCTATTCAATTCCTTTATAAACTTGTGATTATGAGAGGTTCTACCATTCTATATAATAATTTGCTAAAATGTGTGTAATGAAGCAGTTATGTGCAGTAGAGACTGCTGTGCATGCTGCCCCATGACCAGCTGCCACTATATCAGCCACGTTGTGGGCAGTCTCTACTGCGCATGACTGCCTCACGACCAGCTGGCACTGTATCAGCCGCGGTGTGGGCAGTCTCTACTGAGCATAACTGCCCCGCTACTGGCTGGCAGCAGCACTGTGGCCAGTGTAACGGGCTCTAAAACAAGTAATTATATATTTGATCCTTTGCATAATCCTGAACATCTCTATTGAGTTTGGAGCCCTTTTTATCCTTTAATTCTTTTTCTAATTTGTTGATTTTTTTCTCTGTGCACAACTTAATTGCCCAGTCAGAGGTAGGGTGACCACGTTTACTTTCTGCCATTCAGGGGCACGCATTTCATGAAGTCAAGGCAAAATAAGGCCCCATACAAGGGAGTTTACTAATATAATTCCATTATAAAATAGGAGCTAAAATCTTGTGGCTCTCCCAGTGTTTTACACAATATTGCCCATTGTTGCTGAAATATACCACTGCGTGTAATGAGCTATTTGTTTTAACTGATGAATTATTTTCTTGTAATGTCCTAATATCAACATTAGAAGGAAATAACGCATCAGTAAGAAGCAATAGCCCACTGCACTCTGAGGTATAGTTCAGCAGCAGTGGGCTATATTACCTGAGACACAGCACTATGTGACTGTAATGTCTTTACCTGGTGGCTGGGGGATGCTGAGTGTTTTATACAGTTGCTGGGCGGTCTCAGTCAGTGAAGAGCAGACTAAGTCACTCACAGTCATTCCCAGTAACTGCTGCGCTGCCCTTGCCCGGTTCATGTTGTGTGACCGACTGTACGGCTGCTCCTGCTCCCAGACTCCACCCCTGCTATCTAAGTTATGTTCCAGCCAGCCAATGAGAGGAGCATCAACCCTATGCACCTTTGCATTGCAGCAAAGATTGCTTTTAAATATTTGTATCATTACCGTGTCAAAGGAGGTTGGCTCTATATGTGAGTCAGAGAGGGGTAGGCTGCGGTTTCATTCCGAGACCATTAATTGTCCAGGTGTGGGGTGGGACGGGACACAGGACTGATATATAAATTAAGAGACTGTCCCGGGCATTCCTGGACACATGGTGACCCTATTCAGAGGACAACTAATAGCATAAACATACATGTGCAACAAACCCTTGGTGGGGCTTTCATTCACAATCTCTAGTACTATCTATTTTCCCTTAGTCCCTGGAAGGGACTAAATGACCATAGATAGAGCTGCTAGGGATAGAGAATGAAATCCAAACTGAGGTTTGCCTGTACAGTTGTGTTTAACCCGTTGAGTGCCAGAGGGGTAGACAATGAATTGCTTCGCAATGTGTTGCTTACCCCTCTGACACTCAAAGTTTAATTTGTTGTGCTCCTGGTGGAGTTTCTGTTGTCTTCTCTGGTCCTTAAAGGGTTAACAACAAGAAAAAAGCAAATGATCCTGTCCAGACCTAAATATATCTGTTCGAGATTATTTTAAACTGCACATCCACAACTGTGCTTTTTAGTAGAGTAGGGTAAAAAGGTCACTTTTCTTCCTTGGGAAATTTCCACAGAATAGGAGTCATGTTTCTCCTTTCTACAGAAATTCCTGCATGAAGGAATGAACCAAAAGCAATGCAAGCTATGGTGTGAAAGTTAAAGGAACACTAACAAACTCCTATAATAATCTCTCACTTAACTTAATGTTGGAAGAAAATCCTAATAGACATTATGAAACAATTCTGTGTGTATTTGTTCACCTTCTGGATTCAACTCCACCCACTGAATTCTGCTCAGAAAGCCTAGAGTGGAAGGAGTCTGGCTTCTAGGAGTCCTGCAACAAAATAATGCTCCGAAATGAGAAATTATCAGGGAGTGTTGGAAAAATTAGCTAATTTCAAAAGGTAGTTTAGAATTTGGGAGAAGACTTCAAGGTGTACGAGAGTAGAGGTTATGAGAGATGAAAGTAGCAGTAGACCTTAGATCAGTGTTTCTCAACTCCTGGCCTCAGGACCCACTAACAGGCCAGGACTTAGGGATTTCTCTGCCAGAGCACAGGTGTGGTGATCAGAGGCTCATTCACATTGATTAACTCACTCTAACAAGGAAACCATCAAATCCTGGCCTGTTAGTGGGTCCTGAGGACAGGAGTTGAGAACCACTGCCTTAGATAAATACAGAGGAACAAAGGTGTAAAGTTAAGATGGGCAGACAGCGATGCTGTTTAAAATGGAAATCAGAAATTTATGTTGTGTAGTAGCATTGGCGAGTGAGGTGACCAGGTTAACAGGATAGTGTGGGGATAATTGGAAGTTGTAGTATGCAACAGTTGGAGGTATAAAGATTTACTACCCCTGAGAAAAGTATACACATTGCAGTACTAGTGTGGTACCAGGGATTTCTCATATCCTAATTAAGCTTTTCAGTGCCATTTCATATATTAATTATTTTCAGTAAAACGTTGTATGTTAATTAAGGTTTTCAGTGACATTTAATATGTTAACGGAGCTTGATTCAGTATTGGGAAACTTTTACCTTCACTTTTCCCAGAAGTAAAAGTGTGAATATTTCCTAAACTATACATCTGCTGGACTTTTGGTTAAAGGGACAGTAATGTCCCATAAAAAAATATACTTGTTTTGTAGAGGTTTAAGAAATAAGTTATTTGGCACAAATCCTATCTCTCAAACCTTTACAGTTTGAGAGATATTTGTATGTAAAGTTCCTCTCTCTCTCCCCTTCTCCTGACATCAGCGTCTGACTGACAGCAGGAGATCCCTGCCTGGGGACCAGCTGGCGGCACTGCAGCAGAGCCGAAATTGCGTTATTTAAAAATAATTACTTCATTGGAAAGGTCTACAAAGTGTGCCTGGTTTGCAAGTATACTTTGTAAACCGTTCCAATGAAGTAGCTCTTTTTAAATAACACAATTTCGGCTCTGCTGAAGAGCCTCCTTGAGTCGCATGACTTGAATCTCCTGTTGTCAGTTTTACAGCTGACAGCAGGAAAAGGGAAACTTTACAAGTGAATATTTCTCAATCCACAGAGATCTGAGAGATAGGATTTGTGCCAAATAACTTATTTTTTATGGGACATTACTGTTCCTTTAAAATGACATATAGGCAGTTTTGCATGAAGTTGTCAAATACATATATAAAAAAAATTCACAATGAGCCAAAAAAAAAAAAAAGACAACAACAAATTGTTAATCCTCTAAGTGCCAGAGGAGTATGCAATGTGTTTCGTACACCTCTGGCATGCAAAGGGTTAATACAAAAGCAATGACTATATGGTATCTTAAGCTTAGTTAGTAAGTGGGTTTCTGTCTGAACAAGAAACAACTTTGGCCCTGACCTGTTGGCTTGTGCACCCTCAGTAATGGCACCAGGGTCCGTGAAAAAAGGAGGCTATTTCCTTGAAGCACACCCCTCTGGTCCTCAAGGGGTTAATGTTTACATTTGGACCATGGTTTGTAAATTAACTATCCCTGTATTATACCACAAAATCTTTCCAAACACATGTAGTAATAAAACCATGAAAAGGAACAATATAATATGCCTATTTATCATCTGCTGAAAGCTCCATTTTGACCAAAATACTAGATTTTAGAGCCCTGTTGAAGCATTTGTCTATTCATTCATTCATTTTTTCCTTCCTTCTTTCCTTCCTTTATTCATATTTTAACTAAAGACAAAGAGGGATGTTTTATCATTATTAGAATGAATCAGCTGATTTTAGTACATACTACTATTATTCAGGGGCTTCCACAGAAATTTTTCTGGGGGGGGAAAAGCCATTATATGACCCCCAGGCCAGCCCACCCAGCCCCTATGTTAATATGGAGGGGGTAATTGTAAGTGGGGCAAGTGCTACCCCTTGCCCCCGCCGGACACCCATGCTGTGATTCCCCAGGATGTTCTACGTTTTCAAGGAAAATCTGTGTGCTACACCTTTATACTAGATATAGATTTGTCTTCAATAGACTTACAGCAAAGTTTTATTTTGTAATTGATGCTTTTTTAATAACAGCATGAACAGTTTGTTACAAAAGCATGACAACGTGGCTCCCTATCACCTCTGCTCTGTTTCTACCTTGATCACAACAGTATACTATGTTTTCTTAAGGTCCAAATTAAATGCAATATCTGGTCAAAACTACTACTGAGCTTATTTTAATTGCATGTTTCCTTTATTATGTGTAATAGATTAAAGGGATAGTAATGTTTCATAATAAAAGCCGCTCTAATTAATCATCATAGTATTTGGACTTTGGAAAGTGTTATTTCAGTTCTGTCAGTGTTGTAGTTCCAGAGTAATTCAATGACAAAGTGTCCCCCTCCCGCCCCTTTTACTGATGTCACACTCTTCAGCAGAGCAGAAGGGAGGTGCCCAGGTAGACTGCAGAGAGGGACAATCTTCAATTAAGATAAGGAAAAACCTGAAAAACTTGTCAAGGGGGGCAGGGATTTCATTGTTTTCAAAGGAATAAGAGTGTCCCCTTCTGTTATCTGTCTGGTCTATGGACTGCATTCCACATCTGAGAAGAGATTGCTTACACTAGGTAAAAGGGGTGGGAGGGGGAAACTTTGCTTGCGAATATCTCATAAACCATAAAGGTTTGAGAGATAAGACCTATATCATTCTTCATGTTTTTTTAATTCCTACAAAATAAAATAAAGTTAAAACGAAATATTACTATCCCTTTAATGGGGAATAAAGTAAGTTTGGATTGGTGGTATAATGTTTTCAGTGATAAATTCTTACCCCTCAACCTACACTAAATAAATACAGCACTCATCTCCACACTAAATAAATCCAGCACACATCTCCACACTAGTGTGCCTTTCATCACCTTAATCCCACATGTTTTCATTTCAGAATCTGAGCTGTACAAGCAGTAAAAGCTATGCTGTATTATGAATATGTTGCTTTATCATGAGGCTTTTGCAGAAATGTGTTCATGATGTATTTCTCTGAGTATACCTACGATCTACCTCCACTGTCAAAGTCACCACCACACCAAGTCACTCTACCAACTACAAAACTAGAGTAAATGTCCAGGGCTGGTGGAGTGGGCTGGTGGAGTGAAGGCTAGAGTGCGTCGCTAGGGTACGTAGCTGATGTTCTCAGGCCCCCTGTAGTACATTGTGATGTGGCCAAGGCTGTGTAAAGATGCTGGCTGCAAAGCCAGATGACCCCCTTCAGTTGAGCTGAAGAAGACCCAGGATAACGCACTACAGAAAGGACATCCACCACCAGCCCCAGGTAGAGTCTATTCCAAAATACAAGTAATTAAACTAAAAGGGGACTCACCAGGAGTAGGACCAGAGGCAAGAATGTGGTAGAATGCTGGCTGATGCTAATGAGCAACCAGTTGGATGCAGGCAGTAAGCTGGATATCCAGAGAGGATAACTGGTGACCCTGCAAACAGAGAACAGGTAATACAAGTCAAAACCTAGGAGGCTAGCAGGTAATCAGATGCAAGAGCTAGAGCAAGCAGAGAGGAATCCAGGGACAGACCAAGGTCAGCAACAGGGATAGCAAGGTTTCAATCAGCAGACAGAGAGAAGTCCAGAGACAGGCCAAGGTCAACAACAAGGATCCAAGACAGTACAAATCAGCAGGCAAGGAGAGAAGTCCAGTCACAGGCAGGGTCAGGACACTAGAGGTCAGAGAAGTCCAAAGGCAGGCCAAGGTCAGCAGCAAGGATCTAGAAAGGTGCAAATCGGCAGGCTAGTATGAAATTCTGGTCACAGGCAGTGTCAGGGTCAGGAATCAAGGTAACAAGGTAAAGGAGAATCACGTATACACAACGCTATAATCGCGCGCCCCACTGAGGGGGCACACAGCTTATAAAGGCCCATCCTGGAAGTTCAGGCCAAAGATGCGTGTTGACCAGCCTGCATAAGGGCGGAAGAGAAAGGAAGAATCCACATACCGCTCGCCCTCAGTAATGAGCGGCGGAAGGGACACCATGACATTCACAAGAGTCAGAATACAGTCTTTATTTTTCTTTAATGATCTTAGGAAACCTTTTGATTTTAGTGGACCAGTATTTCTCAGCCCCAGTTTTTAGGCAACACCAACAGTTAAGATTTTCAGGAATGCCTGGGAACCCTCTGAATCTGACCCAGAAATTCAGTTTTTTATGTTTAATTACCAGGTCTCTGGAGACTGAGGCTGATTCATAAGGTTCAGTGAGTTCCTTTCTGACTCTGTTTACTTCACTGCCAGTTCTGGACACTCTCTGCTCCTGTTCTTCCCTCCAACCAATTTAAAAGAAATTCCCACATCTACTCCTTCCAAACCCACCTACCACCCTCCAACCAAGCCCACCCACATTATGACATGAGTTGCATTACTTGGACCCCCCAGACCTTAACTGGCCTCTGGAGGCTTGGAACCAGAAGGTTCTCAGGTATTTTTCTCAGGATATAACTACTTGAGGAACTGTATATCAATAACCGTGGGGGATCCCTTGATTATCCACCTGTGATCTAGAAGGGATATCCTGAAATCCTGACCTTTTGATGTGTCCTGAGGACTAAGAGCTGTATAGTCAAACGTGAATGAATTATGGAGCAAACCACCTGCTCTATAGGGGATAACTAAAAATTACCACTAGTTTAAATGGGGAATTTAATCTCTTGAAAGACAGTGTGGTTTTCAACACACTGAGAAACAATGGGACTTATGCACTAAGAGGTGAAAAAGTGTAAATAGCTCCTCCTATGATATCACTTCTCCAGTTCCTATGTTATTCTATGGAGGCAATGTACTAAGGTTTCTCCAGCTTTTGAGCTCTTAGTGCATTGACTTCATAGACTAACACAGGGATTTATCACGACTCAGTGCATCTCCCCCAGTAAGTAAGAGACCTCTCTAGCATTCAAGGCTTTTAAATACACAATTAAACCACTGGACTAGTCAGTTCTCCTGTATAATATGGCTGGTTTTCCCTAGAATTTCCTTCATTTTATTTAGCAAAAACAGCTCTAAAAATGAGAATCATCGTAGCAGACTAACCATTTGTAATAAATCATGTCACCCCAATATCCCTCCAAGATCTCCATTATCTCAAAATACTAACTTAATCAATTGCATTGAAAGATAACAGTGCTTCATGCATGCTTATACATGTTCTCTGGGCTCCAAACCCCCCTGTCTAGGTCTGTTCATTTTTTAATTTCTAATATCATGGGCCATAAAGTTGAAGCCACAGCCATAGAACAGATCATAGTCTCTGACTATGAACCCGTCCAGTTAAAGATTTATATAATCTAATTCAGCAATGGAATTGTACTTTCCATGGATTAGAGCCTTCCATGATTTTTTATGAGAACAATTAGAAGCAGCCAGGATCAATTATAAACAGGCCAATCTTGTGCACCAGTTCCTCAGCTCAGTGTTTTAACACAGCCACTGGGAAATGATTTCATAATAAATTTATAACCCTGAGATACAACCAAACAAATGAAAAACATACCAAGACCTATGCTAAGTTTAAAGCACACTCCATACTACATGTGAATAGATTACTTTACTATGACTTACACCAAAACTCTCCTGGGTAACCTCTAACTGTAGGCCTCATAACGATTTCCAGACTACTGTATGTGGTGGAAGGTTGGCAATAAGAAAGAAAACCTCCTGGTGACACTGATGTGCTAAGAAGAACTGAGTCAATTGGAAGCAAACCAACTGCACTGTAAGGGACAGATACAAATTCCCATTGGTTTAAAAGGGGATTTTCAAACCCAGCAAGGTCTCTGCTGCATTGCTTTGAAATGCATCAGAAACTTCTCTAGCATTCAAGGAGTTAAAAACTTTATGCAATCAATGGGAATTTTATTACCCCTATGGTTTACTCTAGAATTGGTCTTAAACCAGCATTTACCTTACTATAATAGCTAAGATCAATGGAATGGCAGGGAAAAAACAATGTACTCACCTCTTAGACCCTATCCCTAAACTTAACTTTTAAAGTGCAACTACCACTTGGAAAGTGCTCCTTCAGCATATCTGTACAAGACCATCTGTTGTGGTCTTGAAAGCCTGACAAAGCTGATCTTTGTATGCTGTGCACATATCCCTGGAGTTTGTGGCTGAGAACCACTACTTTCCTGGCTGTATTTCACCCGAAGGATTCCATTTTCTGACCCCTGGAATGGCTGACAGAAGTCATTTTGGGGTTTATGCAATGTAGCCTCTGGCTTTTTACTTCGTCTATAGCAGCAGACATAATTTCTGTAGGCTGTCCAACAGGTAGGAAATCTCACTGGGACAAATAAAAATTCTCATTGGTTTAAATGTGGCTTTGTAACCCTTTGTAATGCTAGAAAGATCTCAAAAACATTGTGTAGCAATGTGCTGCATTCAAGGGGATTAAAGATCCTTTTAAATCATTAGGAATTCTGGGGTGAATTTTTGTTGAGTGTTGTGGATTTGGACTGCTCCACTATTGCATGTCTTTCTTTGTGAATACAGTTCTTAGTGTTCTTATTGGCTGCATAACATTCAGTCCTTTTTAAATGTGTTATATTGACTAATTTTTCTGAGAAAAATCCACCTAATGCCCTTAGGTGTATGCTGTTGCCAAAGTCCGTTGTTAGCTAATGTTGATAGTAGCCAACCACCTCTGTCCATCATAAGATAGAACTGAGCATGCTCAATTTATTCATATGTAAAGTATTTTCTAATGACTTAGCTCTTGTTGGATTACAGTGCCCACCATCTTTAGCTGGGTGTTGGCTGGCCAACTAGAAGCCTCTTTTTGGTTTGCACTTGACAGTAAAATACTCCTGACCATCTTTTGAGAACAAAGTGTTGTATAATCAGGGACAACTATCATTTTACCTTAGATGTGTTTGCCAAGGAGAGTAGCTTAAACTATAGACAGTAGTTATAATAGTAAGTAGATTTTAACTCCCAGTGAAACATTGTGGTGATATAGTTTTCTTAATCAGAAGATTGCAGTTCTATACTTCTTTAACAGTGATGGAAGGCCAGGTAAATGATTACTTTTTTAGGGAATAGTTTCACTTTATTGGCAAAAGTCATGCATACACCCATATTGTTTGATAATATCACTACCTCAAACAAAAGAATTGTTTAACTTTCACTATTATTTTACCTGCTTCTACTTGGATACAACACTGTGAGAATGCCTACAAAAAACACAAATTGACCAGGGCTGTTTTAAGCTATTGCTGCCATGAGTAAAATATAAAGTAATGGACCCACATAATTACTTGGATGATAGAGAGGTCTAGTGCTCTGATTGCTCCTGCACTAAACTGAGCTTGATGTCTCTGAAGGGGAAGGAAAATGTTGATATTGTCATCAACCTCTGTGAAGGCTCCCATATAATCTAGATTCAGGAAACAACACACTTCACCATGTACCTATCAAAGTCACCCAATCTACTAGATCAACCCCACTTTATTCTAAACTTGTGAGTTGCAGTGTTATACATACAATGTTGTGTAAATTAATTTAAATATACTTTGGGGTGAGCAAAATACATAAACAAGTGAGTTCGCTACTTAAACTCTTCAAAATCAATCTTGTTGTAAAAGATACTCTTCTGCTGTTTTACTCACCACGGCCAAACGCCGTTGCGGATCCGGAGCAACCTCCACAGCCCTGGCCACAGACTTCGACAAACAAGACGACACCGGAGGAGGTGCTGCAACGGATCCACCATTCATCCACAGCCAATAATGATTTCAACCAATATTTAAAATCAAACTGATTTTATTGGTCTCTTGTTAAAAACATCCAGTTTACTGTGCAGCATATACACGAACTAGAAGGACAGAATTTACAAAGCACCTAACATGTTTCGTGACTATGTCACTTTATGAATAAGTGACATAGTCACGAAACATGTTAGGTGCTTTGTAAATTCTGTCCTTCTAGTTCGTGTATATGCTGCACAGTAAACTGGATGTTTTTAACAAGAGACCAATAAAATCAGTTTGATTTTAAATATTGGTTGAAATCATTATTGGCTGTGGATGAATGGTGGATCCGTTGCAGCACCTCCTCCGGTGTCGTCTACTTTGGGGTGAGGACCATGCTGGTGTTACACCTAGCTTTCTGGATGCCTGAGTGGTGATAAATTGATGGCTCTAGGGTACGTCTGTGGCTTTTACATGTGACCCGGGAGTGTTCCTTCCTCTTTCTACTTCGTGACAATTCAGCTTCAATATTTCAAGTTATATTTTTACATTGACGATTTCTAGATGCAACATTGTTAAGTGCTTCATTTTAACGATGCTGCAACAATTTAAACACATCACTACATAAATAATTAGGCATCAATAAAACAATATGCCAATGTCCCCAAAATTAGATCAATCAAAGCCTCAAAGGCCATGCATTTGGATGAATGTAGCTAATTAGAAAATCAGAGCCATGTATTTGATGGATGACTCCAACTACAGCGTAACTCTTTTATGGGAATATATCCCTAAAACAAATACATACATTAACCCCATAAATGTTAAAACTATGCGCAATTCATTATAAACCAATGCAACTGAGATGTCTATGACATCCAAGCTTTTAAAGTGAAACTACACCATAGAAATAAGTCTTGATGTCTGCTGCCTATAGAGATGGCTGTGCAGCAAATAAATCCAGTGATGTAAATCACTGTCATCATTCATGAAGCTCAGCTCTCTACCAGCAACAGAGGTCATTTTGTGACGGCACAAAACACATGATAGGAGCCATTTGGGAGCTGGATTGTGCATTCTCTAGATTTCTACTGTCTTCTTCAATAGTAACATATGACAGTTTCTCTTTAACTCTTTCAGTTTCTCTTTAACCATTTGAATGCCATAGGGGTATGCAACGCAATGAACAGCAATGCGTTGTGTACCCCTCTGGTACTCTAAGGGTTAAAGAGTGTAAATCCCAGATGAGTCTTCTCTCTGCAAAATATGAGTGAAGACTATTTTCCATCAATATGGGTAAAGGAGTATGATGTGTCAATATTAAGTTTTCTTTTATATTAATATCTTGCTGACACACACACGCTGGTTTTTATTTCATTTCAAACACATTAAGGCTTATGTACTAAGTCGAACTGCATCAAATCTGTGACCCACCAGCTACACCATAGGGGATAAATAATTATAAGCGGTTTAACCCTTTGAATGCCAAAGGGGTAGGCAATGCATTGTTTTGCAAAGCGTTGTATAGCTCTCTGGCACTCAAAGGGTTAAACAAGCCTTATAATCCTCTGAATGGTAACAGTCTCTAATGCATTGCAAAGCATGCAAGGGGTTAAAAGGCGCATTTAAATTGATGAGGGTTGGGGGATTTGTATTCGTCCCCTATGATGCAGTTGGTTTGATTTCTTCTGATTCCTCTTAATGCATCAGTCTCAATTTTTATTTTTTCCATCATGTCCATATAGTACTCATTATAGTATTCATGTGTAGGATCTTCTGCTTGATTTCTTATCGTGTCTGACAACCCATTAATACTGACCTTGTGCTATTTTCCAAAACCTATTTAAATAATTTTCTTTATGTGGTCATACATCTTTGCTCAATTGTCCTGTACCCCCTGACGGTACCAGTTGACTAAATCACCATTAAACCATGTCAACATCATATACTGTTATTCACGCTTCAAATACAATAACAAATTTATAAGAATATTATGTAGGAGATTGTATCTATGTCCCTTAACCCCTTACTTGCTAACTGTGTCAACAATGGATTACACATCATAGCATTTTAACCTTTTGGCTGCTAGCGGGGTGCCAGGCATGTTGATAGAGATGTCTAGTGGTCTGATTGCTCCTGCACTAACCTCAGCTTGATGTCTCTGAAGGGGAAGGAAAATGTTGATATTGGTCAGAACTACTTCACCTAGTAAACCTCCTGTCACCAACCACTGTGAAAGCTCCCATTTAATCTAGATTCAGGTAACAACACACTTCACCAAGCATCTATCAAAGTCACTCCACCTACTAGATCATCCCCACTTTATTTTGAACTTGTGAGTTGCAGTGTATACATACAATGTTGTGTAAATTAATTTAAATATACTTTGGGGTGAGGACCATGCCAGTGTTACACCTAGCTTTCTGGATGCCTGAGTGGTGATACATTGATGGCACTAGGGTACGTCTGTGGCTTTTACATGTGACCCGGGAGTGTTCCTTCCTCTTTCTACTTCGTGACAATTCAGCTTAAATATTTCAAATTATTCTTTTCATTGACTATTTTAAGATGCAACATTGCTAAGTGCTTCATTTTAACGATGCTGCAAACATTTAAATACATCACTTCATAAATATTTAGGTATCAATAAAACAATATGCCAATGCCCCCGAAATTGGCTGTTAGCGGGGTTCCAGGCATGTTGATTTGCCATGCTTTGGAAACCTGTTTAACATTTAAAGGTTAAATATTAATTACAATGTATTTTCCCTACTACAATGCTTTGAAATAAGTGGCTCTTAGTTTGTTCAGTAGAAGGATTTGCTTAGGCTTTTGCCTGGGGCCTTGTAAGATTCCCAGATCACAGATATTCAGGAAGAAGCCAAGTGAACCTCATGGTCAGAAATGGGAGAGAATATCCTAAGCACAAAACACCAGTTAGGCTGCTTTTTTAAATTTATTTACAAATACTAACCCTTTGGAGCAATGTGTTAGGTACTCCTCTGGGACTCAAAGGGTTAACGGAGATGTAACACTTCCTAATACAAGCCCTCACTATGAAGATGACATCCTAATGGCCTCTATTACTTTTTCACATGTGCCTTTGTTTAAGAGAAACTATCTACAATCATTATGAGAAGGTGCTACTTCCACATCAGGGCCCTCTCCACCTTTTGTATCAATAAGTATAAGTGTATCATGTGTTTGTGATAAGCTTCCCCTAGTTGTACAGCCATGTAAAATAATGTGGGTGCTTTCTAAATGAATGATAAGCTCTTATACTAACAGTTTAGCTTTCATGGTGACTCAGATTGCAATGCAGTATGCTGGGACACTTTATGGTTATCTGTGTAAAGAACATCTGTTTTTCTTTTCTGCTTTGTGTAAATATGTGACATATTACTATAAAAGTTCATCAGGACATACTTGAAAAAGACAGAGATCTCAGTATATTCTTCCTGGTATAACATTTTTTTAATAAACATTTTCTAAATAAATAAATAAATAAAATACATTCATAATCTTAAGGCTTTCTTTATCAAGTTAAATAGGTGAATTTCTGTGGCAAACCACCTGCACCATGGGGAGGGGGGAGTCCTTAAAACCCTCATTGATGTAAATGGGACTTAAGCCATTGGGAATTTAAAGAGGTACTCTCACCTTTCCAATCCTTCCCTCAGTGTAAGCACAAAGCTAGCCTATAAAATAAAGAAATTAGGCCTGGGGATACTGTCATAGTTATTCCAAAATGTTCAGTGTTTACAGTAAAAATCTCCAGAGCAGTATACAAAGTATCACTATCTAATATTCTTGTAAAATATCACTGTTTTAACCCGTTGAGTGCAAGTAAGTGCAATGCATTGAATAACTTGATAGCATTTGATAGGTTAAAAGCACTGAGCTCTGAAAATAGTTGATTTGCAAACTGCTGCTTACAAACAAACTGCTTTGAAATAGCACTGACATGCAGCAGAATAGCACTTCATTTTAATTGTACATATGGACTCAGACTTCCCATAGTACATCCACAGCTTATAGCAGTGGAGGGCAACCTGGGGCCCTCCAGATGTTGAACACTACAATTCCCATCATATAAGGCCTATTCACATTGTCATTGCGTCTGAATCTACAACGTTATAAAAGAGTCCCGGGGAGAGGGAAGCATGCCACTGGACAAGGCAATTTCTGACCTTTAGCACTGCAAGTAAGGGATTTTACATGAGTCTCCTAGTCACTGCACACAATCCCCATTAGTTAACATCTAAAGGTCACCTCATGCTGCAGGTCAAGCACCTAAGAGCTCCTAATGATTGCTTATTTTAGGTGACAGTATGATGGAGTTTGCTGTGTTTCACATGGTATAGTTTGGGTCCATTAATCACAGTATATTGAACTGTGATTTCTAGGGCTACATTGATTTAATAGGTAACGTTGTCTGTCCTACATTGTAACAATTTTAAAATCTTGACTCTTCCACCAACACACATATTATTTTACATGTTTCACAGTAAGTCCAGTTAGAAGTGCAGCACCATTGATACCTACTGTTAGTTCAACTGCAACATCTAGTCCCTTGGTAAACCCTCAGTCTAAGAAATCTATAGTATGGAGAAAAAAACAAACAAACATTGGAGCAGGCGGAAATCTGGATCCCATCTAGGAACATCCCACCTGAAGCACAACCACAGATCTGACTGAGAGACACACTATCAGCACATCAGAAGGCCCACAACTAGCAGCAGTAGAAGCACTAATAAACATGCTAGGTATGAATGGGCACATTATAGTAGTACTGTACATGTCTCGGGGAGTGGGAAAACATTTTCCTCTGTAACAATAACACCTATTTGTCCTACAGCTTTTGTTATGAAAATGGCAATCAATGAGGTGGATGACTGAGATAGCTGGAGGAGGTAACAAGAGTGACTGACAGATATACTTTGCAGGCTGACACCCAAGACACAGACAACCACAAATGACACTGACTCTACAACAGCCAGAAGAGAGATGAGCATAATGACAAAGGTTTATCATCATACTGTACCAAGATTGAAGTGACACTGGGACAGAGAGCAGCAGCTGAAATCCTCTTGACACTAACTACAGGCAAAGAGGGTAAGAAGCAGTTGTATGGGAAGTGTGTTGCTTTTAGATAGTAACAGATGCGACAGTTAATTAACCCCTTAAGGACCCACGATGCACATATACATCATGGGAAAACTTACGTTAAGGACCCATAATGTATATGAACATCATGGAATTCAGGGGTCCCTGCATACCCTCACACTGTTTGGGGACCCCTGATTCCAACCAAGTTATGATCCTCACACGCCAAATTTTGAAAACTTACAGCTTTGAACCAGTGGTGTTCATCTTGTAATATGTTCCCTGCAAATGTGAAAAAGACATTGAAATCCTAGACATATGGAGTACTCCTATATTCAGGACAAGTACATGAATATATTTGAGGTTATTTTATTTTTTTTTCTGCTGAACTAATAGTGTACAAATCATGACAGAAAATCCTATGCAAAGTGTTGTGGTTTTTCATTTTTTACTCTTTTTATATGTTAATCAAATTAAATTACTGGTTAGCCGTACTTATACTTAACCCCTTAAGGACCAGCGGTTCCGGGGTGTCTGGTCCTTTAAGGACCAGATAGGTGAGTTTGACGTGCTGTCCCACGTGACTGATCACGTGTTCCGGCATGTCAAACGAGGGACTGAAAGAGATTGCCCCGGTCTTGGAGTGATCAACTTCAGTCCCCAGTATTACTCACTGCGCTCCTGTAGGAGCGCGGTGAGTAAAAGTACATGACGTACCAGGACCATCACTGGCCCTTAAGTGCTGGACCAGCGTGACGGTCCGGGTACATCACCGGAAGCAAAGGGGTTAAAAAATGATATATAAATTGTGTGTGTGTACTAACTAAATTAGAGGAAAATGTTGTTGAACAATGACATAGAAAAAAAAAGTCCAAAATTGCTCTTGTCCTGTGTTGTAAAAAAAGGCCTTATTAGGCATTATTAAACATAACATTTCTGAATTTTTGCCAAAGCTTGATTAGTAGCATCTCTTTGAGGCATCAGATTCTGTGAAATAATATAAACATCTGCTTATAGATTGGGTGGAGGGTTGCATTATGGAGCATGAGAGAGAGAAAAGTAGGGGTAGGTGAAAAGTATGAAAAATTTCCCTCACAAAAATTGCGAAAACGTGCCGATTTTTTGCTTTTCCCGCAAAAAACTCACCTTTCTGCCTATGCAAAAATTTCCTCCTTTTCGCCTATTTTAACAAATTTTCCGCCTATGTTAACACATTTTCCGCCTATATTTCCTATGGGTACTACATTTCCCACTGAAATATTACTTCTTGTGAGGGCTGAAGTTTAGAAACAAGTGGCTGAAAGTCAAAGTTATGAGTCCTACAGCAAAATATGGCTTGAAAAATGTGTTAGCATGCAGAATGCATTTGTCCTTTGCCCACAACACTTTCTTGCTTAAGTGACACTGGCACATATTCAGGGTGATATCAAGTAAGAAAAAAAATAAAGTACAACCTACAATGTGGCAGATATGTATTGTAAACAAAGACAGAAAACCCACAGCGCTAAACCACCATAATTAATATATTTAATGTGAAGGATGTGAATGAATCTAGTGATTAAGGTATGGAACGCTGCAAGGAAAGAGGGGGCTTGTCCCCAAACCCCCAAACTTAGGAAAAACCTAGAAGAAACACAAAAGCAAAAATTAACCTGTGCTGATCCACAGTGATAATATAAATTGTAAACCCCATAATAAGCCTTTATCAGAATTGTGCTGTGCACATATTCAGGAAGATATCAAGTAATAAAAAAAATAAAGTACAGCCTACAATGTAGCAGATATGTATTTTAGTGGTGGTGGTGGGGGACTGGTATGGTGTGATTTCTGTATGTATATTTATCATTGTCATACTCTATCCTCCTTCTCAGATTATTGACACACATAACTTATCAGTCATAGCAGTGGTCCCATCTGTCCTCCACCTCCTCATCTGTGCTGCTGTTAATATATTTATGGTCAGGGCTTCCGGAGCATGATAACATGAGGGATTGCTGTCCCCCTGGTCTGTCTTAGACCACAGGGAATGAGGCAACGAAGATAACCTAAAAAGAGGCAAAGAGAGACTGTACTGATAACTTTATTTATTGATGCTTGCGCAAAGATGACATTATTTTGCTAGGTTGGTGAGTGCTCTATGGATTTCGGTATCGGGATTTGGTATGTATCTATTAAAGCATGTGGATTGCCATCTACTGGGCTTTTGAATGATGTGAGCGGGAACTTGATTCCTGGATGCTGCTGATGCAGCTCCTATCCTAAGTGAATGTCCTGAATTGTGATTTGGATTGTACCCTAAGCGTGACAGTATGGTGCGTACATAGTAGGTGAATGAGGATGTAGTGAGTGGGCCTGATAAAAGTGGAAGGAGTGGACTATCATTAGGGTGTGGTAGCATGAGTTTGGTGACGTTAGTTAAAGATTTATAAGGGCACCATTGGTCGTTAATAGCAAAATATGGGATGAAGTGGTCATGTGTGGGATTGATCCATTTTGGAGTGTGATATGAACAGTGTGAAGTGATCTGAGTGGTGAGTAAGTTGGCCCTTGTGCACGAAATTGTTCGATCTCGTGCGAGAGGAGAACTCGCTTGGGCGGAGAAAGTCAAAGAAGGCCAGGCATACTGCCGCCTGTATGACAATGTTAGTTTGAGTCGAAAAGGCTTGGTGTTAATATATTCGTAGATTCGTCTAAAAATGAGACCCGTGATGGGAAGGCGAGTGCGAGGTGGTAGGTGGTGAACATTAGAGATAGCTCTGAAAAATAGTTTAATGCTATAAGATGTTAGTATGGATGGGGTGAAATGGACGGGTGAAAAGGATGATGTAATGCATGGTGATGCTGTATTCCAGCTAGATATACTTTGATAGAGGCAGGTGATAATTTAAGACCAGAGTGGCAGTGGGCGGCAAATACCAGAATGGTGGATTGTGAATATGGATTGACTGGTTTTGTGATGGAAGTGAAAAGTCTGAATGCATCCCAAGCTCTATTGTAGGCCTTCCTGGTGTTGGGGGCCAGGGCTTGGATGATCACTGCTGATGCTTCTGTCAGGAGTGACTTTATGGCAAGATTAGTTCTGCGAAGGCTGGAGGGGTTGACTGTTGTGCGGCTGCAGCTGGGTGCTTGTTGATGAAGTGCTGTAATTGAAATTGGGAAAGAGCGTTAGCTGGCTCATTGTCTTGGCTTGTTATTAGGGTAGTGTGTATAGTGAATTTATTGAGTAAAGAAAACCACGTGAGTTTCCTGAGAAATTGTGTGATAAGAGGTGCTGAAGATCTGCCTTTTTTGATAAGTGCACATGTGGCCAAGCTTGTAGGGTAAAAAGTGACAGTTTGCCCGAACCACATAATTTTGCTGCTGCCACCATAGGGTATATTTCTAACAGGATGTGATTAATGGCTAAGTTGTTAATGATTTCTAGTGGCCAAGGTTGAGTGAACCATTGTATGCCACATATGGCTGAAAATCCCATGCCTTCAATTGCATCTGTAAACACTGTAGGGCTGAGTGGGGTGGGTGAGGGGGGGAACATGGACCGGCAATTCCAGTGTTTTAGAAAGTTTGACCACATGCCGAGGTCTGAGAGTGCTGGTAGGTTCAGGTGAATAATGGGGCTTGGCTGATACAGAAGGAAGTTGTGAGATGAGATGGGAGATGAACGAATGCCCGTGGATGATGATTCTATATCTATGAGGTATTGTAGTTCTACTTTAGACAGTGAGGCTTTAGCTAATGTTTTTTGAATGATAGTATTGGTTCTTCTCAATTTATCTAGGGGAATGCGTGTCTCCAGTGATGAGGTGTCTATAATGATACCCAGGAATTCGATGAGTTTGGTTGGGCCGCTAGTTTTTTGACTGGAAAGTGGGATATTTAGTGACTTGAATAACTCAGTGAGTTTTTTAAGACTGCTAGTGGATGGAGAGTTGTCAATGAGCAGGAAATCAACTAAATAATGTATTACGGCCGGACATCTGCAGTGGTTGAGTAGCAGCCAGCAGAGAATGTCCGCAAAGTCATCAAAAATTTTGGGGCTGCTGCCAAAAGTTAGTGTGGTAGCGAAATAATATTGACCTTGCCATTTCATTCTATGAAGGTGCCAGAGTGAGGGGTGTACTGGAAGGAGCTTAAATGCGTTTTGTATGTCAGTTTTTGCTAGCCAGCAGTCTGGGAGGGCTTGTTTAATAAGACTAATGGCATGATCTATTGTGGCGTATTGAAGTGAAAAAAGATTCAGGAGGTATTAGTGAGTTGATACTGGGAACCACGGTGGAGTGAGGAGCTGACAGGGCTAATATTAAATGTTTTTTGTGCGAAAATTTTTTAGTTGTGAGACCTAGTGGATTGATCCGCCATATAGGGAAAGGAGGGGAAGGGAATGGGTCTATTAAAAAATGATTTTCTGCTTCTTTGGCTAGGAGAGCACAGACTTCTGCTGGGTCTGAAAGGGCGGAAATTAAGTTGGGGCATTCTACTGAGGTGGATGGGGAGGCCATGATGCCGGTATGGAAACCTTCCTTAAATCCTGTTATGTACTCTGTCCTTAAGGGATCCGGATGAGAAATGAGGAGAGACTGCAACAATTAAATTTATATTCCACCCAGACTTTTATTGATGTGGTTGAACTGGGGGCAAATGGACCTAGAGTGGGCTTTTTTGCAGTTGGAGCATGTATGGGACAGCCGGCAACTACTAAAGAAACACCCCTTGGAATTGAAGTTATTGCATATTGGGGTGCTTCCGTTGTAGTGGATTGGTGGCCGAGTTTATCATAAGCTGGTAGGGAGGATGAGCAACCTGGCTGGTTTTGTTGCTGATTGGCTGAGAGAGCGGATTGGTTTGAATGACTGCTGTTTAGGGGGAGGAGGGACAAAGGGAGGAAGAATGATATTAAGACTGGCAATGCAGGCATAATGGGGCTTTAAGGCCGGCAAAGTGCCTGCAAAATAATTCGGTATCCAAACTGCCCCAATCAAGTTGAACTGTGCCAATGCTGCGGCCGACTTGGCAGCAAAAGACCGGTGATAGTCATAAAAGGTGCTACCACCGTATTTGTGCGCCAAGTCGACCACCAAGTGGAGGTAGTGATCTAGCTCCTGGCATCTGTGAGGGAATGCCGTACACAATATGCCCCTGTAGACGCCAAAGGCCAGAACGAACTCCGCGACCGAGAGCTGCTTGGAAAGTCTGGGGTCTTTTGATTTAAGGGTGACTGAGACATCACTGCAATTAATGACTTTATTTTCAGATAAGTCTTGGGAAGCGATAAAAAGGGAGACTAAGTTAATTTCTTTCCCTTTGATGATGTCTCTTCTAATGTGGGGTGGAATCATGTGTGCTGGGGAAATTTTTGGGCAAGTGGCTTGAGATGTACCTGGTTGGATGTATTCTACTGGCTGGAGTTCCTGATTCATGGGGCGTGAAGTGTGTTCCAGGGACGACACTCTTTTTTGAATGTCTGATATGGCTGACCCCATCTCTGTAAGAAGATGGGTGATATGGTTAAATTGTTTGTTAATTTGTGACGTTTGCTGGGGAGAAAGTGATGGTGAGGGGGGCCAGCTGGGCTGGGGGGGATGACATCAAGAGCCGATATAGCTCGGTCTTCCGTGCAGAAGCTGGGAATGGGATGTGAAGACGAGTTAATTCTGCCATTATTTTCCCCACTGTACATCCACGTGAGTGAGGGGCTTCGTGGTGGGGGGACTGGGTTTTCTGTTATGGGGACTTCTGTATCTGAAGCGGCTTGATTGACGTTCTCCATGTTGATTGTAGTAAAGAGAAAGAGAGAGGGGAACTTGGTACGTTCTGATATATTGATAGATCAGGACTACTTCTTAGAGAACTAAATTCACCTGACTTGAGGGGCCTTCTACTTTTGCAGAGAGGTATGGTTAACTGGCTGGTGTGACCTCCGTTCTCTGCGCTGAGAGGTATCTGGTTGTGAGACCTTATCACGGTGCCCGTGATTGGCTGCAGTTACTTGTCTGTCACCAGTAGGGGGCTTCTATTGGCTGTCTGCAGATAGCCCGCCTCTTATTGACTATTTAAACCTGGATTGGGCACCCTTTGATTGCCCTTTCGTGTTGTTTCTGACCTTCTTGCTATCACTATGCTAGTGATAGCTGGGCCTCTGTTCCAGTGTTCCTGAGTTCCTGATCTCTACTGTTCCAGTGTTTCCTGCATGCTGAAGTACTTCCAGTCCTGGTTCCGGCCTAGTCTCTGGTGTTGCAGTTCCTGCTGATCTTCTCTGCTGTTTTCTGACCTGACTGATCGTTGCTGGTTCCTGTCATCTCATCACCTGTCTTCAGTATCCTGGCGACCTTCTGCCTGGTCGCGTTGGTGACATTGCTACAATTCCGTGTTGGTCCCAGCGTGCGGACGCTGGTTTGCTCCCAAGCCTTGCGGCTATACAAACTCGCTTGTTACACCAGTGTGCGGTCACTGGTTTGCTCCAAAGCCTATCAGCTATACAAATCTGTGTTGGTCCCAGCGTGCGGACGCTGGTTTGCTCCTAAGCCTTGCGGCTATACAAACTCGCTTGTTACACCAGTGTGCGGTCACTGGTTTGCTCCAAAGCCTATCAGCTATACAAATCTGTGTTGGTCCCAGCGTGCGGACGCTGGTTTGCTCCTAAGCCTTGCGGCTATAGAAACTCACTTGTTACACCAGTGTGCGGTCACTGGTTTGCTCCAAAGCCTTTCAGCTATACAAATCTGTGTTGGTCCCAGCGTGCGGACGCTGGTTTGCTCCTAGCCTTGCGGCTATACAAACTCACTTGTTACACCAGTGTGCGGTCACTGGTTTGCTCCAAAGCCTTTCAGCTATACAAATCTGTGTTGGTCCCAGCGTGCGGACGCTGGTTTGCTCCTAAGCCTTGCGGCTATACAAACTCGCTTGTTACACCAGTGTGCGGTCACTGGTTTGCTCCAAAGCCTATCAGCTATACTAATCTGTGTTGGTCCCAGCGTGCGGACGCTGGTTTGCTCCTAAGCCTTGCGGCTATACTACTCGCTTGTTACTCCAGTGTGCGGTCACTGGTTTGCTCGCTAAGCCTAACGGCTATACTATTCAGTGTTGTTTCCAGCGTGCGGACGCTGGTTTGCTCCAAAGCCTTGCTGCTTAACGATTCTGCTAATTTGCCAGTTCCATCTGACTGCTGCTATTATCTCTGGGCTGCCCTGCCCGGTATTGGTAAGGCCGGTAGAACCTTTTGCCACATTCCATCTGAGGTTGCCTTACCCGGTATTGGCAGGGCCGGTAGAGCCTACATTGTGTATCTATTGAGGCTGCCTTGCCCGGTAATTTGGTAAGGCCGGTAAACCGTTATGCTATTCCATCTGCAGGTTGCCTTACCCGGTATTGGCAAGGCCGGTAGAGCCTAAAGACTGTCCTGTCCGGTATATTGACAGGACCGGTAGAGTCTGCCTTCTGTCTGTGCTATATTCTGTATATATATATTATGTATGTTATTGCCATCCTAAGTTATCATTTATTATTTCAATAAAATTGATTTTTTTTACCTAAAACTTGTGTCTGAGAGTCATAATAAACCGTGACAGTACGAAAGGGCCATGACCTCAGACAGCAAGAGTGAAGGTAACGCACAGAATATCCATTGGAGGATGGATGTGCTCGAGCAACGTTTGGATCAGTTGGCAGTTGCAATTCAAACGATCCTTGAACGCACGGTACCTGCTGCCCAATCTAGCTCTAGCCCGGTGGTCTCGCCAAGTCAGACACCGGAAAGTGATACCAGACCCCTAGGGGGTACTGTTAAAGGGTTAACGGCTTCTGCACCCTTGCCGCTAAGATATGATGGTGACCCTAGTCTCTGCAGAGGGTTCATTAATCAACTCGAAATCTTTATGGAATTGACGGCACACGCATTTCCCAATGATCGTAGTAAAGTGGGGTTCACGATATCACTGCTCACTGGCAGAGCATTGGCTTGGGCTAACCCCTTGTGGGAGAATGCTAAACCTTGTACTAAGAACTTTAGTGAATTTGTGCGTTCCTTTCGAAGAGTGTTTGAGCCTCCTGGTAGAACCACCTCTGCTGCCAAACGCCTTATGGAGATACAACAGGGCAGGCGTACAGTGGGCGACTATGCCATCGAATTCCGCACATTGGCAGCAGAGGTAGGTTGGAATAACGAGGCATTATTGGCAGCCTTCTCTCAAGGCCTGAATGACCACATTAAAGACGAAATCGCTGCTAAAGATCTACCTATTGATCTAGATGATTACATTGAGTATGTTATGATAATTGACTCCAGAATACGTGAGAGATCAATTGCCAGAGATCGTAAGTTACGGTCAAAAAATAATGAGCTTAGTAGCATGTTTTGCCCACCCATCCCTCCCTTGGCATTGAAGTCTAGTGAACCAGTACGGGAAACAAGTGAACCTATGGAAATAGGCTTCACTAGACTATCCAAGGCAGAGAGACTATATCGCAAACAACAAGGGTTATGTTTATACTGCGGTAAAAAAGGGCACTTGCTAAATTCCTGTCCGGTACGTCCGGGAAACGCACACACCTAGGGTATCTTGGGGGACAGGCCCTAGGTGGTGTACAATCGTCCCCAGTGTCGGGCATAATGAAACCCACCATACAGGTGGTATTGTCTTGGGCACAACGCTCTGTGGAGGTTTTGGCCTTGGTTGACTCCGGTGCAGCAGGGTATTTTATGGATAATACCTTTGCCGAATTGCACGGAGTTCCACGCATTGAAAGAGAAAACCCCTTGACTATTGAAGCGATTGATGGTAGACCCTTAGAACCGCCTCAGGTTATATTTGAAACTATGCCATTGTCTATGACTATTGGGGCACTTCACAGAGAAGAGCAGCAGTTTCAACTGATTAATTCCCCGCACCATGCGGTGATATTGGGATTTCCGTGGTTACAGTTACATAACCCACAATTCGATTGGAAAAAGTGTGAAATTGCTGCTTGGTCCCAGTTTTGTATGGACAAGTGCGTCATCCAGCCTATTAAGGTCATGTGCACCTCCTCTGCTATGCCGGATGTGTACCAACAGTTTGGCGATGTTTTTAGCAAAGGAGAGGCTAGTTTGCTACCCCAGCATAGACCTTATGATTGTTGCATTGAATTGCAGCCTGGTGCAGTACCTCCGAAAGGACGCACTTATCCATTATCTTGTGATGAAAATAAGGCTATGGAGGATTACATTTCTGATGCCCTTGCTAGAGGGATCATACGTAAATCTACCTCTCCAGCTGGGGCTGGGTTCTTTTTTGTAAAAAAGAAAAATGGCGAATTAAGACCATGCATTGACTACCGGGGCTTGAATAAACTAATGGCAAAAAACGCATACCCAATACCACTCATCACCGAGCTTTTTGACAGGCTTAAGGGCGCTTCGATATTTACCAAGTTGGACCTACGGGCCGCTTACAATCTGGTTCGCATTCGAGCAGGTGATGAGTGGAAAACTGCCTTTAATACTCGAGCTGGGCATTACGAGTATCTAGTAATGCCTTTTGGGCTGTGTAATGCACCCGCAGTTTTCCAGGAACTGATAAATGATGTTCTGAGAGATATGTTACAGACATGTGTTGTGGTGTACCTCGACGATATACTGATTTACTCCCAAAACATGGCACAGCACATCAAAGATGTATCCGCAGTATTGCTACGACTCCGTGAGAACAAATTATTTTGTAAAATGGAAAAATGTGAGTTTCATAGAACCAGTGTGCCATTCTTGGGGTTCATAATTGGCAATGATGGCATTGCCATGGACAAAGAAAAGTTGTCTGCTGTCCTACAATGGCCAAAACCCAAGGGTCTTAAAGCCATACAGCGTTTCCTGGGTTTCGCTAATTATTATAGGAGGTTTATTAAGAACTTTTCTTCCATTGTCAAACCTCTGTCCGATCTTACGCACAAGGGTGCTAATCCTTCTTGTTGGCCGGTATCTGCTGAGAAAGCCTTTGAGAATTTGAAGCTGGCATTTGCTGCGGCTCCTGTGTTATCCCACCCCAATCCTTTACTTCCATTTACGTTAGAGGTTGATGCCTCAGATATTGGGGTCGGGGCAGTACTTTCGCAGCGACACGAGAAAGGTGGAACTCTCAGACCTTGTGGGTTTTTCTCTAAAAAGTTGACTGTCACTCAAAGCCACTATGAGATAGGTGACAGAGAATTATTGGCCATTATCCTTGCTCTTAAGGAATGGCGTCATTTGCTTGAAGGTACTAAGAATCCTGTCTTAATCCTAACTGATCATAAGAATCTGACCTATCTCTCGGAGGCCAAGAGATTGTCCTCTCGTCAGGCCAGGTGGGCACTGTTCCTGTCTCGATTTAATTTCATTGTATCATATTTACCAGGGTCAAAAAATATCAGGGCTGATGCACTGTCAAGACAATTTGAGGCCGACAGTGACAGAGTGGAAGCACCAGCTCCTATCATCCAACCTGATAGAATACTGGCTACTATACGCACGAGTATCACTTCTCCTCTAGGGGAGGAGATCCTGGCCTCTCAGGGGTCCGCTCCCCATGAAACCCCAGTGGGCAAATGTTTTGTCGCTGAATCATTTCGTACTAGGCTGCTCGAAACCTACCATTCCTCTAAGGCTGCGGGACATATTGGTAGAGACCAGTTGTTATGGTCCCTTTCTCAGTTATTTTGGTGGCCTTCCATGAGAAACGATTGTGCCGAATTTACGAATGCCTGTGCCACCTGCGCCCGCGCTAAGACCCCAAGACATCTCCCTGTGGGCTTGCTTCAACCGGTGCCTAATGGCGAACGCCCCTGGTCTCATGTTTCCATTGATTTTATGGGAGAGTTGCCTATGTCGAAGGGGTACTCCTTTATATTCATGGTGGTGGACAGGTTTTCTAAAATGGCTCATTTCGTGCCCCTCCGTGGTCTTCCTTCAGCGAAGGAATTGGCAATGGTGTTCGCCAGAGAAGTATTCCGGTTGCATGGAGTGCCTAGGGTACTGGTGTCTGACAGGGGGAGCCAGTTTGTGTCTAGATTTTGGAGGGCATTTTGCCAACAGATGGGCATACAGCTGTCCTTCTCCTCTGCCTACCATCCCCAGACCAATGGAGCCGCTGAACGAGCTAATCAGGGCTTGGAACAATTTCTCCGTTGTTTCGTTACTGACCATCATGATAATTGGTCCGACTTGTTGCCTTGGGCAGAGTTCGCCAGGAACTGTGCGGTCAATTCTTCATCTGGGAGCTCTCCGTTTCTGATTAATTATGGGTTCCAGCCCTGTTTGCTTCCAGACTCATTTCAGACGCAACAGATTCCAGCTCTGGATGAGCATATCGAGCAACTCCGTTCCACATGGGCACAAGTTCAGAGGGCACTTGGTCAGTCATTTCAGCGTCATCAACGCCATGCTAATCGCAGAAGGCTTCCAGCGGTTTCCTTTCAGGTTGGGGATAGAGTATGGCTTTCCTCCAGAAATCTCAAGCTGCAGGTTCCGTCTAATAAGTTGGCTCCTCGGTTTATTGGTCCATACAGAGTTATTCGCAAAATTAACCCTGTCTCCTATGCACTAGACCTACCTGCATCCATGCGTATCCATAATGTGTTCCATGTGTCCCTTCTTAAGCCTCTGGTTTGCAATCGCTATACTACCACACCTGTGGTGCCAGGACCTGTTGAGGTCGAGGGCCAGGAGGAGTACGAGGTTCAGAGCATTATTGATTCCCGTAGGCTTAGAGGAAGGGTACAGTACCTGGTACATTGGAAAGGGTATGGTCCTGAGGATCGATCATGGGTGGATAGTACGGACCTTCATGCACCTAGGTTAACTAGGGCCTTTCATGCCAATTACCCACAGAAACCTAAACCCTATTCTAGGAGAGGGGGTCTTTGAAAGGGGGGTACTATCACGGTGCCCGTGATTGGCTGCAGTTACTTGTCTGTCACCAGTAGGGGGCTTCTATTGGCTGTCTGCAGATAGCCCGCCTCTTATTGACTATTTAAACCTGGATTGGGCACCCTTTGATTGCCCTTTCGTGTTGTTTCTGACCTTCTTGCTATCACTATGCTAGTGATAGCTGGGCCTCTGTTCCAGTGTTCCTGAGTTCCTGATCTCTACTGTTCCAGTGTTTCCTGCATGCTGAAGTACTTCCAGTCCTGGTTCCGGCCTAGTCTCTGGTGTTGCAGTTCCTGCTGATCTTCTCTGCTGTTTTCTGACCTGACTGATCGTTGCTGGTTCCTGTCATCTCATCACCTGTCTTCAGTATCCTGGCGACCTTCTGCCTGGTCGCGTTGGTGACATTGCTACAATTCCGTGTTGGTCCCAGCGTGCGGACGCTGGTTTGCTCCCAAGCCTTGCGGCTATACAAACTCGCTTGTTACACCAGTGTGCGGTCACTGGTTTGCTCCAAAGCCTATCAGCTATACAAATCTGTGTTGGTCCCAGCGTGCGGACGCTGGTTTGCTCCTAAGCCTTGCGGCTATACAAACTCGCTTGTTACACCAGTGTGCGGTCACTGGTTTGCTCCAAAGCCTATCAGCTATACAAATCTGTGTTGGTCCCAGCGTGCGGACGCTGGTTTGCTCCTAAGCCTTGCGGCTATAGAAACTCACTTGTTACACCAGTGTGCGGTCACTGGTTTGCTCCAAAGCCTTTCAGCTATACAAATCTGTGTTGGTCCCAGCGTGCGGACGCTGGTTTGCTCCTAGCCTTGCGGCTATACAAACTCACTTGTTACACCAGTGTGCGGTCACTGGTTTGCTCCAAAGCCTTTCAGCTATACAAATCTGTGTTGGTCCCAGCGTGCGGACGCTGGTTTGCTCCTAAGCCTTGCGGCTATACAAACTCGCTTGTTACACCAGTGTGCGGTCACTGGTTTGCTCCAAAGCCTATCAGCTATACTAATCTGTGTTGGTCCCAGCGTGCGGACGCTGGTTTGCTCCTAAGCCTTGCGGCTATACTACTCGCTTGTTACTCCAGTGTGCGGTCACTGGTTTGCTCGCTAAGCCTAACGGCTATACTATTCAGTGTTGTTTCCAGCGTGCGGACGCTGGTTTGCTCCAAAGCCTTGCTGCTTAACGATTCTGCTAATTTGCCAGTTCCATCTGACTGCTGCTATTATCTCTGGGCTGCCCTGCCCGGTATTGGTAAGGCCGGTAGAACCTTTTGCCACATTCCATCTGAGGTTGCCTTACCCGGTATTGGCAGGGCCGGTAGAGCCTACATTGTGTATCTATTGAGGCTGCCTTGCCCGGTAATTTGGTAAGGCCGGTAAACCGTTATGCTATTCCATCTGCAGGTTGCCTTACCCGGTATTGGCAAGGCCGGTAGAGCCTAAAGACTGTCCTGTCCGGTATATTGACAGGACCGGTAGAGTCTGCCTTCTGTCTGTGCTATATTCTGTATATATATATTATGTATGTTATTGCCATCCTAAGTTATCATTTATTATTTCAATAAAATTGATTTTTTTTACCTAAAACTTGTGTCTGAGAGTCATAATAAACCGTGACAGACCTTTAGCCTCTGAAGAAGTGAGGTATCTGACTGAAAGACCTTCGGCCTCTGCGAAGAGGTGAGGTATCTGTCTGTGGGACCTCCGGCCTCTGCGAAGAGGTGAGGTATCTGTCTGTGGGACCTCCGGCCTCTGCGAAGAGGTGAGGTATCTCTCTGTGGGTCCTTGCTTTTAAGAAGAGGTAAGATAACTGTCTGAGGGGCCTCCGGCCTCTGTGTAGAGGTGAGGTATCTGTCTGTGGGACCTTCAACCTCGAGGAGAGGTGAGGTATCTATCTGTGGGACCTACGCCTCATGACAGATTAGGTACCTATCTGTGGGACCTGACTGGGTAACCTTAGACTTCTACTGCATGGAGATGGTTATTAAGAGTTTGTGATTGTGAATTGGTAGTTGAATAATTGGAGGGGTTGTGATGGTGGTTGTGCTCGAGTGATGGGTAAGGTAATTGATCTTGCCGTGCTTAGGCCCTGAACCAGTTTTACTGACACCTGCCTAGTAGCTGTATGCATTGGCTGGGTCGTTTAGTAGTTCTTAAGGCCTGGCGCAACGCTCATGATCAGCAAGTGAGTAGAGTAAGCATTTGGACAGGGTCTCATTACCACATAATATCCTGATGTGATTGGGCGGCCTGCGGCATGGGTGTGTAATTCTCATTATCTCTACCTATATGAGAGAATATCAGTCCAAGGGAGATGGGGTCTCCCCTGGACATGAAGTTCCTAGGTGAAATTGACCCTATTGTAGTGAAATATGTCCTTACCTTGCCTTTGTGCTGACTAGATGTCTATAGTATAGAGCGGGTTAGAAGATTTGAGATTTTTTTTTTATTTGTTAAGAAACAGGCTATACCTTGGAATTGATGTTTAATTATGTTATGATACGACCAATGATGAGGCCGGAAGGACCAGTTGTAGCAGTATTACAGCAACCTATGAGTGAGCAGAAAATGTATAACAAGAGCCAAATACCGACATCAATAGAAACATTTAAGGTCTCTAATTATATTGAATGCATATGAACAATAGAATACCTTACATAAGCTTACTTGTAATTCGTATAGATTCATTTGCATAATTAATGATTGATTCATTTGAATGGTAACAACCTGTATGAAGTAACCAATGATGAACAAAAGCTGGAAGTACATACTTGATCTACAAGATGGAACGTGATTAACCCCTGATGTGGAAAGAGGAAGAATACATATAGGCTGAAATCCTTAATTAATAATACTGACCATATGTATATGGTAGGCAAAACAAAGTAAACCGTGATGTGTGCATTACTTTTAAGAGCTTCATAATTATGTTTCCTAGCCCGACCATTAGTCTTGTACATCATAGTGGGAAAGGGATAGGTAGGGTTGAGTGGTTCAAGATTATTAACAATGAAATATATGGATCAGTTTATAGTTCATGACCCTGAATTAGACAAAAAGCCCTGAGAACAGAGATAGGGAGCATAATATGAAAACCTTACATATGCTTGCTTAATATGGTTTGTGGGGGTAGAACCATGTATTTGCTAAATGTGTGTAATAAAATGAAGTAAGCTTGGAGGAGAAGGGCTGAGACACAATGCAGGAAGATGACAGCTGTGAATAGGATGAATGACATGGTAACTGACTAACCCAACACCTTGAGCGGACAGTTGGATTATATGCATCCTAACCATAGAATGACAGTGTGTGTGTACACGTGATATAGGCAAGTCCTAGGAAGAATACCTTGTGGAGCTTGATTGCTCCATATGCGGCTCTCGCCAGTTGTGAGAGGCATCCGGCGAGGGTAGTATGGAGTTGCTTACCTCTTGCGACAGACGAGACCGGAACTGACGTATCGTTACTTCCTTGCTGGCTGACAACTAATACTGGATCTTGGCTTCAGCCTAACGTAGTGGACGCACAAGTGGCGATGCGCCCCGAGGGAGAGGCTGAGGTCTGCTACTTAAGGACCTGCAGCCCCTCCCACAAACGCGAGCCCGGCCCTACACTTGTCCTGGCTTTGTCTGTCATGTGTGGTTTCTGCTACTACTACAACTACTGGAGCTGGATGTTCATGTAATTCTACCGCCACTACTACTAGGTGTCAAAGGTGTAGCACTTATAGCAGCAGCATCAGAAGTACTCATCATATCTAACACAACCTGTGTTGCTGGGTACTCAAAACAGGTGTGTGTGACTGAGTGGGACTTGGACTTTGAAGAGGCAATGATGCTGAGGATGACTGACTGATTATGACTTTCCAATGGCTTTCTCGAACAGTTTATAGACAGGCACAGTGCTCCTTAAAAGTGGTGGAAGATACAGCATTTGACTTTCTGCTAACCTTATAGCTCTGTCATCATCCTCACTCTCAACTTCATCTGTATCTGAACAAGAGAAGGATGCTTGAGGGATATATTCTAGATCTGCATCATCATCAGTCATCATTAGGTCATCCTCAGCAGCATCAGCATCACCTGACAGTTCTTGCCCACAACTACCCTCATATTCCTCTAAGCTTTTGGAGGTCTCAAACAATTTATTTTTACTTTTACTATAACAAAATGCACTACTACTTTGAGGACAGGTGCTTTGGTCTCACTGTCTGATGCAGCAGGCGGTTCAGCTGCTACACCTTCCTCTATTATGCTGTTACCAGCATCATCAATACTTGAATGTGACTTGTTGTCGTCTTCAGTGTTCTTCTTATATGCTTCTATATTTCTACTGGCACTGGTGGTGCTGGGCCTAGTTTTGCTGGGACCTTGACAAACTGCATCCTCCCTTGGAGTAAAGGGATCATCATCATTGATTGCACACGCTGCAACAGCCGTTGCTGCAGTAGGCTTTTGGACTACTACTTTACTCTCACGTTCCTACACTGCTTCACCCCTCCCCCTTCCCATTGTGCATTTGCTGGACTTTCTTCAACTACACTGTGTTTTTTTACTGTACAGTGCACAACACAACTGATGGAGCTGTATGATGCCTTGCCTAAGCCCAGTCAGCTGTCTGTCACTGTCACCTAAGATATTTCGTTTTTTTATTTTTTTTTTATTTATTTATTTTTTTAAGTTGTCCACCCTGTTGTCTTATCATAGTCTTTCAAAAAAAAAATTTATAACTGCAAAAGAAAATCAACAATGTCTTTCCCCAAACGTCCCCACCCAGCACAGGGACAAAAACAACAAGATCAGCAAGCAAATAGGTTGCCTGTATCTTGCCCGTCAGTCACATAGAATTTTGGAGTATTTGGGGGACAACCTCCTTCCTACCTTCTTATCCCCTAGAATGCTTCCAGACTCCCCTAATACAGAGAACAAATGTCCTACCTAAATGACTTCCTAAACTGAGCTTCAATTCCCCTTTATTCGCCTATCTCTTCTAGCTAAAAAACATGCTGCTCTCTCCTCTCACAAACACATAATGGCTGCTGTGAGAGCCTGACAGCCTTTTATATGGCAGTAGAAAACTTTTGTGTGGTGTAGAAATATTTCTTCCCATTGATTTCAAAAGGCGAAAAAAAGAGAAAAAACTGCACTTTTCATGGAAAATTTTTCACCAAGCAGAAAGTGCCATTATTCGCCGATTTCAGTTTGAGGCAAAAATTTTCACCCATCCCTAGAGAAAAGTAGGGCACAAAAAATAGTAGAATAAATAGTGGAAAAAAGTAAACAAAGGGTTTATACCATTATCAGCAACAACAACCTCAACAAGAAGATCCCATCGTATTTTTATAACACGTCACCATCATCACATTAATGTGTCTCAGGGGCAGCAATCTAATATTTGTGTTGGTGGTTTTGGTGGTGGAACATTGCTATGGTACTTCTCAGAGTATGGGTTGCACACAAACACCGTATAGCACCTAGGATTGGCCCCATTACATGTGAGATGATCACAACATAATTGCAGGATAGTACATTCTAGGCCAAAATGATAACCCAATTGACTACTGGCAAACAAAGCAGTTTGTGTATATGTGTGTGTGGTCAGCTCTGACCCACACTGCCATGAAAATCCTTAGTTACCCACCAGCAAGCATGCAGTCTGAGTGCGTTTCCAGTGCAACTGCTTATATTATTAATAACAGCAGGGCATGGCTATCAAGCAGCAGTGTTTGGAGACTTACATTTCTAAGAATAAAACAGCATCTAATACCATCTGAGTTTCCATTAGCAGAAGAGGACAAAATCACAAAAGAAAGGGAAGCTCACAGAACATGTACTATTAATCGCAGCATTGAGGACAAGTTCTCCTTGGGGTTTTTAAGGGTTACTACCATCTTATGCAGTTAGGACCACTGCTAAGACCATTGACTGATGTTTAAAAATAATTTAGCAATAATACAAGGCTGAAGTGGATTCAAATATGGTAATGCAAAAAATTTGTCTAGCATCCATTACTAGTAATCATGATATATATATGGAAATTTTGAGCCCTATATATATATATATATATATATATATATATATATATATACAGGGCTCAAAATTTCCACTAGCCAATGGCGAGTGAAAATTTAGCCCTGGCGAGTAGAAATTCAGCCCTGGTTGGTATGTTTTGGCTTGTAGTGGGAAGTAACTTTTCAGGTCTGGCTAGTAGCAAAGGACTTCAAATTTTAAGTCCTGTGTATATATATATATATATATATATATATATAAATTAATCAATTAACCACACCACCACCACAATTCACATTTGCTACATTAAATGTAACTTTTTTATGTATCTATTTGAAAATACTGGTTAGCATAGCAGCAGGCCTACAGAAAGGAAAGAATGAAAAAAAAAAATTGGCAGGGTTACTGAAAGTGACAGCATCAAAATATTACAGCAAGGAATTACAGCAAGGCTAGCTTTGGAAGGAAATGATTGTGGGCTTTCAACAAGGCAAGACGGTGTAAAATATGTTTTCATTCAGGCACGCAGAAAACAAGCCCTGGTAAAAGTATGTTTGCAGGCCTTAGCATTGTAAAAATAGGCCCTTAAAATGTATTTTAGTGGTTTCCTAGTTTTGCATAAAATATAAAATTTATAATATACATTGGGTATCTTAAGGATATAAATAAACACTACTACTACTAAAATGTGCTAGAGAAACAAAAATAGAAAAATATATATACAAGCTCCCTAAATCATCTTAATATATATAACCTAAATGTGTTGAAAATACACAACATAGGTGGGGAGATATCAAGAGAAATGCCAAGTCAGGTAGAAAGATGGGATACAACAATAAAAGATTACCAGCTGTAAAATATACACTTTCATTGCTAAAAAGAGTTGGCACACTGATATATCAGAGTAGGAGGTGTATATCCCCGATATAAGATAGACATAAACTTCACAGGTGTGTATTGCACCTGAAACTATATCCGCTGATGTCCTCCACCCACAAATGATACACAGAAATTGTAATAAATAAAATAACTCCAATATCATCTAAATCAAAACCACACTGATGCAACGCCTGGAATACTCCAAATAAAGGTTGGGGTCACATGCAATGAATTGGTCAATAAAATAGCAAAACCAAAGTTTTATAATATACAGGGCACAACCCAAGCATGCAAGTAAACTAACACTCGATTGAGGTTACAACCAGTACACCACCCAGGATATCCAAGACACCCTGAAATATCCACTATGGTATATCGGCAAACACCAAAAAGGGAAAAAATAAATCCACTGACAAAATATAAAATTATATTCTGGGTATAAAATATAAAATCATATGAATAAAAACAGTAATGTACAATTTAATGGCAAGAAACAGAAGATATATAACATCTTATATACATTAATATTTTGGATATATCCTTATAAAATAGTAAAAAATTACTCTAAAGTTGTTCATATTGGACCAGGGATGTTCCCCTATATATATCCACGTGATAAGTCTATAATGATGATAGTGTCAAAGATATACAGGAAAGATTAACAGGGTTACCAATTTTTGGTATTCCTCACATAAATAAATAAAAATATGGGTAAATAAATAAATTTGAGATGTTTAAACAAACTAGGTATTGATGCACTACTTCACACTAAAGAATTGATTAAAATAATCAATTATGCATTGTGTAAAAAATATATATATATATAATTTAAGTAAAAAAAAAAAAAAAAAAAAAAATATATATATATATATATATATATATATATATATATATAATGGTAATGAGTATGACAGGAATATAAGTGAACACTAAATGACTCAAAGATATATCTTTTAATATGATTTAGTCCTATGCTAAGATATATCTAAAGGAAATGACCTACAGTAAATTAATAACCAATTTCACAAAGTAACATTACCCAGCATAAATAGGATAAAACCTTACATAGGTGTATTCAGAGGTATAATAGAGCAATATGACTACAGCAGCATACCAAGGGGTAATTGTTCCTTAAAATTAATGATAATACAGTTGGCTGCAGTGTATTTGAATACCTGCCCCAAAACCTCTATGATCTATGCCAATTAAGGTATAAGGGATTTTGTTAAGAGAGTTGGTTCTAATTTAAAACACAGGTCTCATAACAATTTCCTTTTACCACATATACAATATTTCAAAATTTGGAAACTTATCTGGAATAAAAAAAGTCCCAGTTCAGATAAATAGAATTTAACTATTTATCTACTGTTTTCAATATTGCATACCTTCTGAATGAGAGATAACATTTTATATACCCTTCTGGATGAGATAAAATTATATATATACGTTATTGCCAATAACAGATAATACAAAGAATATAATAATCATATAATATATGTTTAAAATTAATACATTTCATGCAAAATATCCTATTAAAATGACAATGGCAAAACCTGTTTGCTACACCATACAGCACTGCAAGGGTTTACCAGAGATTATGGCTTATGCTGTTTCCCCACCCAAGATGGCAGCTTCTTTTGTTCTGTGAGTTATTGCCCAAACAAACTTTCTTAACAGAAGAAAATTTAAGCCCACAATATCATGCAATAGAATAACACATGAAAATAAAGAATCCTATGAAACACACACACACCAAGATAGAAACAGATGGAAAATTTTCCAGACAGCAAACTATGGGCTAATAATAAATTCACCAGATCAAATATAAGCCCAATAACATTTTCAGAAACACAAATATATGGTTCTATAGGTGTTATTAATTAGATTTAAAACTAATTCATAACGCTATTTGATCTAAACTACTATCAAACTATCTCACAATTATCTGGACAAATTTGGTAATTAATCCTCTTTAGTTCCCCAGAATAAACTAAAGCAATTAATGCTTTATTATAATAATTCTAAAGTAGATTGGTCAATTCTATAAAAAATATTATAAGGCTATTTTTCCTCAAATATAGAGGAAATATATAATTATTGGGGATATACAGAATTAATTGTAAATGAATTTATAATTACTAATCAAATTATGGTGTGGTTTTCTTAGGATTCTCTGGCTCTGGTAAGATGGTTCCTTGATGGAAGTCAGAAGATACCTTCTTTGGCATTTAGACACTGTATTTATAAAGTAAATAAGATTGTATCAGAAAGTTATAAGCCATCCTTCTCTGATGTGATGAGCTTCCAGATCATTAGAATATGATGTCAGACTAACTTTCTAGACTCTCTGGTTAGTCAAAGATATGATTGTTTAATTTGAAACCTTAGTAGCAATACTTGTTTGTTCCATGGTGTGGTGTCTGATACCATATTAAAAATATATATGGTGACATATACATATGTGTTATATCAAATTACTCCCTACATAACCAAACTTTGAGTGGTAATCAAGGCATTCCAGTAGTTTGTACTCCCTAACTTTTCCCACAAGATAATGAAGAAAATCCAGAAATAGATTTACCTTCCCCCAGAATTAATAGCTGGAAAGTGTCTGAATATTTATCACCATTAAATTCACTTAAATATTCCACTCCCCAATTCTCAGCAATGGGCCATTGTTTCTAACACTCACAAATTTAATAGAGAATTACAACAGTACACATAGCTTTTTCATAAACTGCTAACCATTACAATCCAGCCCAGGGCATACCCTCTGACAATAGCATGCAATAGACTATGGATGATCCCATATATATATTCACAATGGAAAATTATAGATGTAATAGTAGTATTGGATGCTAATTAATGGACATCACAAAATGAACTGGTTGATAACAACCTATAGGTAATAAAGTAGTTTTATTCACTTACCAACTCCATCTTCATTTAGACTTATAAGACTTAGTTGCTGCCTGCTTGTGGTTAACCACTGCTGCCACAAAAACTGATCTGGTTGTCTGGAGCTTACTTGCATTGCAACAACAACTGCTCTCCCGATTCACTGGATCTTACTCTCGCTGCACCACCAACTGATCTCCCAGTTGTCTGGAACTATCTGGTTTGTTACAATATTGGTGTATCATTCAGCACATTATTTGTATTTTCTCAGAAAAAATAGGGGGAATAAACATATGTTTCTTCCAGCGGTCCTCACACAATAAAATGAATTCTGCCAATGCATTTCAGAAGGAACTCCATCCTTTTACAAGTCACAAACAAACCTTGAAAATGGAGGGAATTACTTCCGAAAAGCATTGGCAGTATTGATTTTATTGTGTGAGTCCTCAAGTTAGTAAAAATACAAGTCCTGAAAAAAATGTGTATGTACCGCTGACCCAATTCCACCAGTGCTAGATGGTGTTGGCACCACCACCAGAAACATTACCACTAAACCATAGTGACATTCTAGAATTTACTACTGATGTAATTCTTGTTGCTGAGTTGTCTAGGCTGCTGCATGGAATTGGGATCTTCAGTACTGACATGATACAAAGAGTGGTACAATGATGCATTTACTTGCCACTAGCCCTACTGCTGCTGAGCCAATGCCAACACCACAACAAGTCCCGCCACTTCAGGTGCATCTGGTTAGAAGAAGTTGGTCAGTATTGCTTCTCCTGCTGTACCTCCTCTAAAATCATGGGTGTGTTAAATTATTATCATTTCCCTTGAGAGCAGGAAGGAACTGTGCCTTATCATCAACAACTGCAATGTGCACAGTGTGTGGAAACATTGTGAAATTGGGGAAGTTGTGGGAAGAATCACGTCTGACATGTCTGCTCTCATATTAAGCAACAAGCACAACTGCAACCATGACCTTGACTTTTATGTCAGAAATTTTAAACCATCAGGTACTGCTATCACTATGGCCTTTGTCCACTTTGCTAAGGATATGTGATGACAAAAAGATGTAATTAAAATAATGAATCCTCCCTTCCACCAGCTTGGCATATTTAGCTGGATGGAATGTCTTTAGGTGTTCCCTGATTCCCTGCATTTGATTGGCATCGTAATGTGTTTTCAGTGCACCATACAATATGCAATTTGCAGAGACAAACTGCCAGATCTTTACATCTACAGACACGTTCTCAGCTGGTGGGTGAGGTAATAGAGGCAATGGTGGTACTGTAGAAGAGGTTAAGGACCCTGAGGGTTCCAGGTGGGGACAATGAGTATATTTTCCCATACCTGGACCCTAGTACAGGAAAATGATGACAGGAAGATCATGATCCCTGTTGTTTGTGTCCTTGAAGAGGGACAACGGGCACAGTGACAGAGGCGCTTTTTTGGGGGGTTGGTTACAAATGCATAACATAAACATCAGAGATTTTATGTTGCATATGCTTAATGAAGGCAGACCTTACAAGGCTTGTCTCCTCCTTTCCCTTTTTCACTACCTTTCCACACATGGGACACAATGCAGTAACTGCTGACTGCACTCTGTCTACCCCAAGGGAAACATATTCTAACCACCATTATTTTAGTGAGGGGGACGTGGAGAAGAAGGACCTTCTTCTACAAAGGGCACTTGTAATGGCTTGGGTATGTGGTGCTGCTGCTGCAGGTTCAGCAGTTGAGCTATGACAAGGAGTAGTGGTGCAAGTGAAACTACATCTACTTGTCCTAGTCCCTTCTTACTTCTTTTTGGACCCAATCTCATGGTGGCTATGATGGTTTGTGGCACACTAGCCTGTTCATCAGCCTGATGTTGTGGTAATTGAATGTTTCTGATGACTCAGCTGCTGGAATTACAGTAACAGCAATTGTCAGAATGTCACTGCTGGTAGTGATGCCCTTTCTCAAATGCATCTCTTTCTCCTATTTCATATTGCTTTCTGCCAAAACACTCTTACACTCTCTTCCACACCAGTTGCTCCACCACCCTTACTGTCATGACAAACAGCACTGGTTTCTTGCTGCTCTGTAGGACTGGTTGGTGATAACAAATGTGACAGAAGGTCCTCTGCTATAACACTTGCCATCACATCAAAGGTGGAGCATGGACAGCAGCAGCAGGTACAGGCAGCTTTCGTGTGCTTTTGTTACTGTTATCCAGTGATCATTTCTTTATTATTTTTTACCAGATCCATAGGGAAGTGGTTGGGGAACTGGGGATGATTTGGGCAGAGGGAAGTGGGCTCCTTTCACTGTTGCAGCTGCTAGATCCATCACATCTGATTCAGCAGCAGTAGCAGCAGTAGACCTCCAGCTTCTCCTGCTGTTCAGTGTGCTAAAGAACACTTCAAACAACTTTATGTATTTATTTATTTTTCTCTATATCTTTCTGCTTTCTTTCTGCTATTTCTCTATCCTGCAACATGCTGCATGGAGGGAAGTTGTGGGTTTTTATAGTATGGGGGCGGGAAGTTTAGCCACCCCTGAAAATATAGCCGGAATATGGAACTGTTCTCAAAGAAGAATATGTGGAACATCCATGGGTCTCTGTATGGGCAGGTATTTTCACAGAAAAACATTGTGTTTTTCCTGTGAAAATTCCTATGGGAACAAATCATTTCACCTAACCCTAGTTTTATTGAATTGGCAAAGGGAGTTCATTTTTTTGAGGCATACATTGCTGTACTTTTTGTCCATCCCTACATAGGAAGACTCCATAAGATTTATGATCTAAAAAAGAGAAGCACAGAAGTGAATATCCACTGACACTGAACAAAAACATGACATTTGCTTGATCCCGGGCTAGTCAGGAGCATCACTATTTAGCTCTCTATTGCCATTACAAATAAGAAATACTCATTTGCATATTGAGCTTACTGTACCTGTAATGCAGCCCAGCCCAAAAAAATACAGGGCATTCCCTTTATATGAGAATAATTTTGTGAGGACCAGGTCCAGCAAGTCATACACTGCTATGATTTGTAGCTCTGTCTGCTTACCTGGACACACCTGTTCAGCTTACTCTTGTTCAGCTATTATCTGTGATTCTGTCCGCTTTACTGGTCACACCCCTAAGGCCCATATTAAGTAGCCATACAGGCATTGCTGTGCATGTTTATGGTGTATATCTGACTTGTGTTCCAGAGTTTTAATTCCAGACTTCTGTGTTTGACCTTTGATTGTTTCTGACCTGCCTGCCCTGACCACTGCTACAATCCAGACCTGACTTGGAATGCTGGTTTTGATCATGCAATTTTGTGCCATAGGCTGCTGCTTTCAACAACAAGCAAGTGTCTCCATCATGGTACTGCTCAACTTGTTCTGGCTCTTTGACCTTACGGTGGATAACTCTACCCATGGCTAACAGCTTCAGCGAGGTAGTAATTGCAGTCAACATCAGTCACAAGCTACCCACCCTAGTAACATGCTCAAGCAGCTCTTCAGAAGCATATTGAGAGTTATTTCTATTTACCAACCCTCATCTCCCCAACTGTGCTGTTGCAGTCTAGCAAGTGAGTAACTGGTGTTCACATATTGTTTCTTCTCACTCCTGAATCTGTTCCTGACTGGTGTTTCATTGTTTCCTCTGCTTAGTTCACCGCCATCACTTTTGAGACCTGAAATTATTAGCACTTTTTTGAGTGAAACTATTTGAAAATAAAGAAGATATATACTAATAGGGATGGGTGAACATCTTCACCTCTTTTTCCCACTTTTTTCACCTAGCCTAGCTTGCCTAGCTTGCCACATGGCAGTTTTCTTTTCTTTTCTTGCAGGTATATAAAAGGGTGTCAGGCTCTTGCAGCATGCCATTATATGCTTGTGAGAGGAGAAAGAAGAACATTTTTGAGCTAGGAAAGATAGTCTAATAAAGTCGAGTTGAAGCTTAGTTTAGGGAATATTTTAGGTAGGACATTTGTTCTCTGTATTAGGGGAGTCTGGGGCAACTCTGGGGGAGCAAGACACAAGACTGTCAAGACACAAGGAGCAGTGATCCAAGCTTCTTCCTGATCTAGCTGTCTACAAACTGTTTGAGAAAAAAATTGGAAGGTCTGACCCCGGACAAGCAAATATGCCTAAAATACACAGTCATCCTTTTTGTCATCATCAGCATTGTCACTGTTTCCAAGTCCAAGCCCCACTCAGCCACACACGTACTTGTGTTGAGTAACCAGCAGCAACAACAACAACAACAACACAGGTTATTAACATCCACAGCCTTAGCTATGATGAGTGCCTCTGCCGCTGCTGGATGTGTTGAACAATTCATACTTAGTAGCAGTAGCAGTAGAAATGCATCGACATCTAGCCCCAGTAGTAGTAACAGCCCCTATAGAACCCCACAGTCCATGATGTCCACAGTATGGAGATACTTTAATCAGATCCAAAAGCTAAGCATGTTGCTATCTGTTGTCTGTGCAAAAAGCACATGAGTATGGGGAAAGCAGGGTCACACCTAGGCATCACCTCAAAGACATCCCACTGAAGAACAACCACAGGTCTGACTGGAAGACTCACCAAGAACATGTCACAGTGCCACAACTAGGAGCATCAGAAGCACTCCAAAATGTTTGCAGGGCTCTGGGGCAGATAAGAGAAGTAGTTATGATATTTATGTGTCAGACAGTGTGCCACTGCCAACAGCTAGTTCATTCCAAATAACAGCTATGGCTCCTGATGCAGAGGAGTATGATGACTCTTGGTTTGCTGTAGGAGATGAAAAATGCCTACACATACCGCCACCAATCCCACCACCTCCTCAAATGTTGGTGTTAAAGCCATAAAGTTACACAGTTCTTCTACTATGTACTGCCATTCCACACTTACTAAGTTGTTAGAAAGAAGTCAAAACCTGCACAAACAAAAGTATACCTATGGAATAGTAAACTTGCCAAAATGTCAGCGGTTAACATGTTGCCCTTTTTCTCATTGTAAACAGAGTCTATAAGAACTGATTTTATGTGTTGCACCAATGTTACATAAGCAGGAAGTTAGTGTTGTGGGCAAAGAACAAAGGCACTCAGCCTCCTAACAACCTTTTCAAGGCATATGTTGATGTAGGACTAAAAACTTTGACTTTTAGCTATTTATTTCTCCACTTCAGCCCACAGAAGAAGTAATATTGTGGTGGGAAATGTTGCAGTCATAGGAAACATAGGCAAAAAATGTATTGGCAGTGACTGAAAAGGAGAAAACTGTGGCAAAAAAAAACAATAAATTTTAGATTTTTCGCAAATAGTCATGCAGGAAATTTTTCTGACTTTTCACCCACCCTTTTTTCTTATAATTATGTAATATTTGCAATTTAATATAAGTGTAGAAGTTAATGATCATAATGAAGTAGCGGTGGTGAATAAAATCCAAGCTTTATTCCATACCATAAAGACACTGGACAAGGTTAATAATGGTACAGTCTTAAAATGCTTCACCTGGTAGCCCACACTTACTAAGAGAATATAACGCATTGCCACATGTCCAGGAGCGTAACTATAGGGGGTGCAGTTGAGATGAGGCCCAGTGTCCAAGGGGACTATTCAGCTCTTCAAGATCCATCATATTATGACCGTCTGATATATTTGATTCTGAATTGCCCCTTCAATCTGTGTTAGCACATGATTCAGACTTGCTCTAGACCATGGAGGGGGGACCAGGTTTTGCTTCAGGGTCCAGTAGTTTACAGTTATGCTCTGTTAAATAAAGGAAAAGAATAAACAACACTGCCACTCTATACAGGTATCAACAATTAATTTGACAGATACAATGATATAATCTAGTTTGGCCAAACCCATCCAAAACTCATATGGAAGTGAAAAATAATGAGAGTATTAAGATAAATATAATGTTTTTCATAGACATATTATTCTAAGTCTTCTGTTCATCACAGAGGATAAAAACAGAGGCACGTGGCTAAATACAAACATACAAAACCAAGTAGAATCAATAATTTAAGAACAAATTGAGACCTTAATTTTCAACAATTGACAAATGAAAATATTTATTAATTAACTTTTCCACATAGAAATCAACAATTCATAGACTGAGCTATGCTGTTTCAGTCAGTCAGGGATTTCTGCTTGGTTCATGTGAATTCATTTTTTAGTAACGCACAACTGAGAACTGAACTTTTTGTTTTGAAGCTAGTCCATTTAAAAGGATTGAAGGTAAAAATCCATGGAATGATTTGAGCAGATATTTAAAAAATCATTAGAAGGCAGAGTTATTTGTTTCATTCACTGGTTTTATAATATATTTTCTTGACAAACCAACCTCAGGTCCATGGGTGGGAATCAATATCTGAGCCTTTCACCACAATAACTAAACCGTATGGTTTAGGTTTGACTGCTCCACACCAATAACAGAGTATGAAGTTATATCAGGGATCGATCACCTCCCTACAAAACTAAACGAAACAAACAAAGATCTTACTCAACCTACTCCTTTTCAGATTAGTAATAATAATGCAAACACTTAATGAGAGAGGTGCAGAAAAGAAAACCAAAACATAAGTACCAGCTCAAGGTAATCCACATTGTTGGATTACCAAAAAATATATATCTACACTAGGATATATATTAAATACATACAATAGGAAATTTAAATAAAAAGGTGTGTTATGGTAGGCCATGACTATCAACAAAAACATATGGACACTGCAATTCATGCATTGTGAATTAGATCGCACCTTGCCTACAAAAATAATATATTAGAGTATATACATTAAACAAGACAACCACATGAATAAAATTGTCCCCTGTTGGAGTCAGCATGACTGGTGAAATGAAGTTTGGCGTGTTGGAATTGTGAACTGGAGAGCCGCTGTGTAGTGTGTCTAGTTAGAAGCAGAACTAAAAAAAAGTTTAGTTGTAATGAGTAGTGATCTGAATGACATTGCGGATATACCAACTTTCTTCTGTTTCTGGACATCAATGGTCACCCAATATATGTTTGGATCAGAAGGAAAAAAAAGCAAATTAAGACACATTTCTTAGTATATGTTTTGTATGAATACCACACTTACAGAATAATTACATTCATACCATTCATTCATTTGTATGTTAGAGATGTCAAGAACACATTGTGAGCAACGTGTCAGAGATGTTCTCTAGCAACCAAGAGTTTAACTAGAAAAATATAAGACTTTTTTAATCACAGGTGGTACATTTCAATTTTTTTGTGGAAAATCTTACAGAGCAGTACATTAGATATTATTTATATTAGTTATTATATACATGTTCTGGTCAACTCTGTAAACATTTTAGGGTTGAATATGTCTTAGCAAAGTGAAATTCAAAATAATAATTAAAAAAAAAATACTGACACGTGCATACTTTGGAAGTGATTTGTGCCACAGATATGAAAAACGTTTTCTTTCCATTTCATCCGGAAAACAACCTGTCTCTTCCTGGTTATGAATAGTTACAGGAAGAAAAGATAGCTTTTAAAGGGGAACTACCACTCGACTCAGTCTTTAGCTTCACTAAGTCCCCATCTGGTGACTAGCTGCCTGCGCTGTCAGTCCCAGCCGGAGCCAAATGTCTCCTAACAACGCGTCCTATACCCAGCTAGGACTGACAGAGCAGACGCGTGGACGTCACAATGGCAAGATGTCCGCGCTCCATCCTGCCTGTCACCCATGGAAGAGAGCAGAAATCTATTAAATAAGGTAATTATTCTGGCGACTAGTGCAACTAAGCAGCTAGTCGCCAGATGGGGACTTAGTGAAGCTAAAGATGGTGTCGGTTGGTAATTCCGCTTTAATTTGGTTCTATAACTTCTGTGTCATGTTTGTTATGAAGGAAAAATTACGTTAGAATGAGAGTATGGATTTTCTTTACTACTGTTTAACCTCTTTGGAACCGGTTGGGAGCACAATACAAATCAGTTAAGGGGTTAAACTTGTTCTCAATAATAACAACTAAAATTAGAGTCTGTGCTGACAGAGTAAGAACTGAACTCTCATTATTAGCTGGGAAATCAATGGTAATATTTAATTAGCCTTTTGTAACATCTAATCTGAGAATCTGCATGTGTCAGCTCATCTTTAGAACTGAGGGACTGTGTGTTTGTCTGCCAAAACCAACATACTAGCTCGGGGGATTTCTTCCACTGGGGATTTATATCCCAAAGCTTAAAAAAAACAAAGAAAAACATATTTTCAGTTCTTACATTTTAAATATTCATTTGATCTCAGGTCGGAAAATGTTTAGCTTAGGAGTAGGGTAGGACAAGACCAAACAATGGGGAAAATATTTATGGTTTGTGCAATGTTAATGCTGTTAGATACATCTCTAGCAGGGTAAAATGTCCCATTTCAATCACTTGGAATTTGGGACATTTTTATTTGTCACTATGGTATTTTTTTATAGGTATATACAAAAAAATATTCTGCTATCGTGAGCGCTCCAAAAATAGCTTAATCAAGTAATAAAAGCAATCTGATACCACACAAGAGGTTATATATAAATATGTTAAATAATGAATACAAAGTAGGTTAGATGTTCTTAATGCTCATAACATATAGATGATAATGAAGATGATGTAGTACAAATAAATGGTTAGGTGTTAGTAAGAACACTGGTTCCAGTCCTTATTTGTAGTTCCAATATGTGATGGAAATGAGATGAAATCTTGATGTTAATATGAAATGAAGATGAAATGAGATGGATATACGAATATGGAGATGAAGAAGATAATTCCCTTGAACTGTTCTATGGAAAATGCTGCAGGATGAGGTGAAAAGTGGCCTTGTCCACTTAGGAGAAAACTTGATCTGGAAAAGCCTCAATAACAGCGCACAAAACAAAAACAGAAAGGGAAAAAAGATCTAAGTGTAGTATTTATTAAAAACAATAATATATAAAAACAAGTGATTGCACTTACAAGAGCCCTTCTTGGGCTTAAGGCATGTAACAGGTCCTTGTCCCTTATAGCCAGACGAACTGTGTCCACTCTGAACTCCTGCCGACCCAAAGTGCAATGTAGATGATGATATCTTATAAATCCGACCGGGTCTGGTATATATGTCTCTGTGGTGATAATCTTTTATAGAAATTCTCCAATCGAGACCAGTGGCGTTTATCGGCACTTATTATCAGACCTCGTGTCCGGACAAGTTGTTACACTCGGCGTTCTGAGTGAAGAGACAATGGGGGCGGAGCGGGGAAGCTCACAGGGGGCGTGGATAGGACCTGGAATAGGTAATGTGTTGGTGGCCCGAACGTTTTCGCAGGCTTACTGTCTGCTTTCTCAAAGGCGTGTGGAAGAACGGAACGATTCTTTCCTCAGAGAGAGATCCTCGTCAATGCAGAAGAAACAGGACTAATAACTCTACCGTTTCTTCTGCATTGACGAGGATATCATCATCTACATTGCACTTTGGGTCGGCAGGAGTTCAGAGTGGACACAGTTCGTCTGGCTATAAGGGACAAGGACCTGTTACATGCCTTAAGCCCAAGAAGGGCTCTTGTAAGTGCAATCACTTGTTTTTATATATTATTGTTTTTAATAAATACTACACTTAGATCTTTTTTCCCTTTCTGTTTTTGTTTTGTGCGCTGTTATTGAGGCTTTTCCAGATCATGGTATTTTTTTATGTTTTTATTTTTGTGTTTTTCTTTTAAAAGGTATTTTGTTGGTTAGTGCTCACCAACTGATATATTAATCATATTAACCGGATGCATGAGTAGTTGAGTGTAACGCCTTGTTCTTCCTCCATAGAAACATCTCCTTCCAGGTGGTATAAGATTTAGAGAAGCACATCTCATAGTTCCCTGGAGAATTCTTTATAGGTAACTCTACTAAACATTGGTTAAGGCTGTTGGAATGGAACAGTTCTGAGATGGTATGGTAACAGTTCTACACTTTGGACAGAAACAAGCTCAATCAAATGCATTAAAATTTCCCAGGGAATTTTGAATCTGTCATGGCTACTCTTTAGGTCTGTTTTTGTCTACCCTTTCTCCATTCCTACAAGTTATCTGTTTTATTAATATTGCTGCCCTCCATAACCTTTGCCCATTCTACAAACTCATATACTGTGGTTTATTTCCAGTTTAGTATTGTCCCTGTTTTTATTTTGGCTTTGTGTGTCCTCTCTCTCCTTTACTCAGATTTGGTGCCTCATTTGGCTAACGTCCTGGTTTTGACTAGTCTTCCATAGACTTCTGCCCCCCTCTTCCGTCACCTCTTTGATCTTCCTGATTTGACCTTTGGACTCACTGTCTATGCTCTCTTTGACTGGCCCACACTGGTATTGTGCTCCCAAACTTTGCAACAGACCCCTGCTCTGCTCCACCTCTCTAGATCTGCCTATCCTTGCTTTCACACTCTTGTCCTTATCTTTTATCTTTGTTACGTCTTCTATTTCTCTGGTCTGTTTGCTCTTGCTTGACTTCACCCACCTTTTCTACTTCTACCCTTTGCTCTGCTCCTTCAACTTTTTCCCCTTCTCTTATCTGCTTGCTTTCAGCTCTTTCTCCCATCTTATTCTCTCCCTTGTTTCCTCTGCTTCACCTGTTTCATTCTCCTCCCAGTTCCTTATCTTTCCTGGCTTCTCCATTAGTCCATTCCCTCTCTTTCCTCTCTTCGCTGCTCCTTAAAGTGGCACAACTCTTTCACTTCTCATATTTCATGAATGCTCTCTCAAGTCCACTCACCTCCTTCCCTTCCCCACTTCTTAAAGTGGTATAGCTCTTTTCATCTGGTCTGCTTTGTTCCCTTTCAGGGCAGATTTTCCTCCCTGCCTTAAAGGGGAATTGCCTTTTTCTCTTAAAGATCCCTTAATCCATTTCTTCCTTGATTTCTTTTCCTCTTTTATTTTTTGTCTTCTCACTCCCCTTCCTTTCTTTTCACTCTCTCCCTCTTTTATTTGGGATTATAGTTTTTAGCACCTGGACCCTTCTCATTGCTTCTCTTGGCACCTGGTGTACCCATCCTGATCTTTCCCTGGCTCAAATGGCATAGGATATTCTGACATTGTGTTCAGCACCTTTAGTACGTCTTTGGCTGCAGAAAAGGTGCATCCAGAGGCCTACTATGCTCTCAAGCTCCGCTCTCAAGCAACACATGCTAGCCCCCTAAAATGGAGAGTCAGGTACATTACCGAAGCAAAGTAATCTGACCCACTTAGTGACTTTTAATATCATGTTTTCCATTGACTTTAAGGGGCAAATCCCAATAATATACACTCTTCCTCTCAAATTTTCTCTCTCTCTTTCTTTCTCTCTGTCTCTCCTCTATTACTCTCTTTTTGTACTTCAGTTGATATTTAACAGGCCATAAAATGCTGGAGTCTACTCTTCCATCTTTGCATCTACTGATGCCTTGCTGCTTTGTTATTCTATGTATTAACAAATCAAGTCTTCTGTTGCTGGAAGAAAAGGTGCATCCAGAGGTGTACTATGCTCCCAAGCACTACTCTCAAGCAACACATGCTAGCCCCCTAAAATGAAGAGGTACATTGTGACTGTAACAGAGTAATATAATCTACTTGGTGACGTTTAATATAATGCTTTCCATTGACTTTAAGGGGCAAATCCCTTCCAGGAAATACAAATGTGACATATTTGGTTTCCTTAGAATTAAAACCAATAATGTACACGCTTCCTCCCAATCTCTCTCTCTCTCTCTCTCTTTCTTTCTTTATTTCTCTCTCTCCTCTATTACTTTCCTTTTCTAATTCAGCTGATATTTAACAGACCATAAATTGTTGGAGTCTCCTCCTCCTCCATCTTTGTATCTACTGAGGACCTTGCTGCTTTGTTATTCTATATATTAACAAATGAGCAGTCTTCTGGTGCTGAAAGAAAATAAATAAATAAACATCAAACAACAGCAACAGTTCCCTACATAAAAAGCAATGGGTAGGACAGTGGAAAGAAAGAGCCCTGCAGGAGACTAGCAGAGGAAGAGAAGTCACTGCCACTATCAGTAGTATTTAGTCTAGTGTGAATTGGCGACAGTTGTTATGCATTATGGTATACTAGTATGAAAGCCCGTATACATGGGCTAAAGTGCACCCAGCTGCCCTGGAGCTGGGATCAGATACAGGACGTGAGCTGTCCAGAGCGGGGCAACGTGTTCGGCGAGTCTCTACTGCGCATAACTGCAGTCATGAGCAGTAGAGACTCGCTGAACGCGCTGATCCTTAGCTGGGAGCTCCAGACGGCTCACAGCGAAGCTCCCTGTGTGCGAAACCACCCATGCACAGTAGAGACTCTACTGCGCATGTGTGGTTACGGCTCACAGTGAGCAACGCATTCTACCACTTTATGTAATAGGCTAAAGATAATTGTAAAATTTCCAAGATTCAAGAGGATGACCAAGTGGACATCACAAGAGAATGTGAAGTTTGAAGGACACATTAAAGTTAGGGCTGTACTGAATAATCTAAAGAAGTGCAGTTCTGGAGAAAACAAACTGTGCTACAGGGGCAAATTAAAACAATCCCCAAATATGCATTAATTGTAATGGGGATTTTAACTCTTTAATTGCTAGTCAGGCCACCAACCCATTGCTTCACAAAACTTTGAAGACATCTATCATTCAATTTTAAAGCCCCACTTAAACCAATGAGAAATGCTATTTCTTCCCTGTAGTGCAACTGGTTTGCTCCAGAATTGCATCTTTTTATCTTATTAAATACAGCCCTTTGAGCCTTATGTAAGTAAGAAAATAGCTATTCTGGGACAAATGAACCCCACCATAGGGAAGAACGTTATAGTTTCCCGATATTTTGTTAGTTGGATGTCCCTAGTTAAGAGTTTCCTGTCAGGGTTGCAATGATTAAGCCTAGCATTTAGAATGATATATTTAGATAAGTTTTTCTTTTACCTGCATGTCACTATCCTACCCCTCCTTTTATTCAGTTTTGTCTTTTCCTCATCCACCACTGTAGGACTTTAAAAACAAAATGTTTGATGCTGTCACTACCTTTCTTGCCTAGTTTATAGACATTTCCCTGGAAGTCTACCACACTACCTGACCCGAATGCTAATTTCATCCATGACGTCCACTCCACTGCCAGCAACTCACTGTTGTGAGCAATGTACTTAGTTCAGCTCTACACACTTCCAGTAACCTCCACTACACTGACAGCAACTCTCTGAGCATTCTACACTTCCTGAGCCATATGTCCATTTCATCTAAAATGTCCACTCCACCACCAGCAACTCACTGACCACCTGAACAGTATGTTCGCCCCAGCTCCCCATACTTCCTATAACCTCCACTCCATTGCCAGCAACTCAATGACTACTCCACACAACCAGAGCAGTATACTCAATCCAGCTCTACTCGCTTCCAATAACCTCCACTACATTGACAGCAACTCACTGACTATTCCACACTACCAGAGCAGTATTCTCACTCCAGATCTCCATACTCTCCATAATCACAGCTCCACTGCTAGCAAATCATTGACTATTCCACACTGCTTAAGCAGTATGCTCAGCCTCTCTCTCGCATTTCCAATAAACTCCACTCCTCGCTGACTGTTTCACACTACCTAAGCATTATAATCTCTCCAGCTCTCCATACTGCCTATAAAACCTGCTCTACTGCCAGTAACTCACTGATTATTCCACACTACCTGAGCAGTAGTCTTATTCTATCTCTCCATACCTCTTATGACCTTAGCTGACTGCCATTTGGAGTCAGGAAGGAATTTGTTTTACTCACTTGGGGCTTAATTGGAAATGGCTTCAATGTTTTTTTTCTTTTTTGCCTTCCTCTGGATCAACAGGGGTGATTTGGCATGGGCTGGACTTCATGGACGCATGTCTTTTTTTAGCCTCATTAACTATGTTACTAGCTAAAGAGTATGCCCACTCCATCTCTCCATACTTCCTATAACCCCCTCTCCACTGCCAGCAACTCACTGACTATTCCACACTACCTGAGCAGTATGCTCACTCCATCTCTCCAATGCAGTATGCTCACTCTATCTCTCCATACTCCCTATAACCTCCACTCCACTGCCAGCAACTCACTAACTATTCCACACTACCTGAGCAGTATGTTTGCCCCATCTCTCCATGGTCCTATAACCTCCACTCCACTACCAGCAACTCACTGTCTATTCCACATTGCAAGAAAGAAATGGGTTGATCTGACTTCTACAAAGCTCAGAAAGCTTGGAATAACTTACTTGGAAAAATAAAATCTTCTCCCAGTTTAAAATCCCTAAAAATAACTGCATCTTTGTATTAAAAAAGAATATGTAACTGTGCATAAAATGTAATGTTATTATTGTTTTTATATATTTAAATGTGTAACATTTTGTTGTAAATGCTCTGCAGGACATACTTGAAAATGAGAGAAATTTCAGTGTATTGTTTCTAAATAAAAATAAACGACAGTACATCAGAGATGCACCACATGCAGTAAATGAGACATAGGGCTGGATGTACAAAACAGTGGAGCAATTCTGGCCCACAGGAAGAAGATGAATATTCCTACTGTTGGGTATTTTAACCTCTTGAATACTAGAAAGATCTCCAAGATATTACAAAATGATGTGTTGAAGACCAATCCAGCATTCAAGGGGTTAAAAGCCCAATGTAAATTCATGGAAATTTTTCAAACTGTTTCTGTGCCCTGCAGCACAGTTGGTTTGCTTTAGAGTTGTTTCAGTTCTCCATAGTACATCTGCCTCTTTGTATCACATCTATGCACATGCCACTGGGTCTATACACATTGTGTTTATAGCTGTTTACTTTGTGACAATGCTACTCACTTACTATGTTATCTTTGTCTCTTTATGTTGTTGTATATAACTCTTAAGAAAAAATGTGTAGTTCTGGAGCAAACCAAGTGCATCATAGGGGAGAAATGAAAATTCCCCAGAATACTATAGATTCAAATATGGCTTTAACCCCTTAATGATCCTTGATGGTCCTGGCATGTCATGGTTAGATTTGCTCTAAGGACCCATGACTTGCCATTACCGTCATGGAATTCAGGGCTCCCAGCGTGGCTGCATGCCGTTAGTGGAACCCTGAACTGGATGCATAAATAAATAAATAAAAACGGTCTGTGGTCCTTAAGTGGCGGCCGCGATCAGCTGTCCTTAACCATTTGGTGTTAGAGAATTCTAAAATGTCATGCAAAGCAATGTGTTAGAGACCTCTCTAGAATTCAAGGGGTTAAAAACCTCATTTAACCCTCTGAGTGCCAGAAGGGTATGCAGAGCAATGCATTGAGTACCCCTCTGGAACTCAAAGGGTTAAATCAATGAGAAATGTTGTTTGTCCCTTGTGGTGTACTTGGTTTACTCCAGAATTACAGTTTTGTTTTGAACACAGGACCAGGAGACATTCTTAACCCTCTGAGTGCCAAAAGGGTACTCAGCACATTGCAAAGCAATTTGTTGCGTACCCCTCTGGCACTCAGAGGGTTAATTGACCCCTGTTTCAATAAATGCAGCACCAATTCTTATGTGTATTTCCCTACCCATTACAAAGTGGGGGCTCACATCTCCTACAGTGACTAGGAATGAGTGGCATTTGATAAGCTTGGGATTCACACCAAACAGGCTGTTTTGTAAAACTAAAGAAGTTTACGGGAAAAAGGTAGCGAAGGGTAAGATATTTCATCTCAACGCAAAATATGCAAAAATGCACTTTCTGCACCTTCCAAAGAAAAATACAGTTTTTTACTGCATTGAAATCGATGAAAATAATGTATTTCCTCCCCTTGTTAACTCTTTGATTGCCAGAGGCCTGAGCAAAGACTTTCTTTGCAATGCGTCACTCACCCCTATGGCACTCAAAGGGTTAAAAGTATCCCATATATTGCTGCAGTGCTAAAGCATGATAGGGGGTGTCAGTTTACTGCATGTTGTCAGTCTGCTAGCTAGTGTTGGGAAACAGGCAAAGAGAAGAAGCTGGAGTTGCTTGATATGAATATTGGTTGTAGCCAGGGCCGGCGCTACCATTAAGGCAGGACAGGCAGCTGCCTTAGGGCGCCGCAACGGAGGGGCACAGAAAAGGGAGAAGCTGTAAATTATTTTTTTTTTTTACTATACCTGCCACGAGGGAGCGCTGATTTACACTACCAAGCGCTCCCTCGCGGCGTCTATGGGATGCTCACAAAGCAGAGCGACACAGGCTGTGTAGTAATACAGAGCGCTTGGAAAATTACATCATCTCCCAGCGCTCTGCATTACTGAGAGCAGTGCTGGGAGCTTCAGCTCTGTGCCGAAGGAGGCACAGAGCTCTTCTATGGCATGCCGCTAGACTACCAGGGACTCAAGGTAGGGGATCAAGGGGCATTGTGGAGATGAAGGGACAATGTGGAAGGGGCATTGTGGAGATGGAGGTGCAATGTGGAGATGAAGGGACATTATGGAAGGGGCATTGTGGAGATGAAGGGGCATTATGGAAGGGGAAATGTGGAGATGAAGGAGCATTGTGGAAGGGGCATTGTGGAGATGAAGGGGCATTGTGGAAGGGGAAATGTGGAGGTGAAGGGGCATTGTGGAGATGGAGGGGCAATGTGAAGATGAAGGGGCATTATGGAAGGGGAAATGTGGAGATGAAGGGAGCATTGTGGAAGGGGCATTGTGGAGATGAAGGAGCATTGTGGAAGGGGCATTGTGGAGATGAAGGGGCATTATGGAAGGGGCAATGTTGAGATGAAGGGGCATTATGGAAGGGGAAATGTGGAGATGAAGGGAGCATTGTGAAAGGGGCATTGTGGAGATGAAGGGGCATTATGGAAGGGGCATTGTGGAGATGAAGGGGCATTGTGGAAGGGGAAATGTGGAGATGAAGGGAGCATTGTGGAGATGAAGGGGCATTGTGGAAGGGGAAATGTGGAGATGAAGGGAGCATTGTGAAAGGGGCATTGTGGAGATGAAGGGGCATTATGGAAGGGGCATTGTGGAGATGAAGGGGCATTATGGAGGGGAGCATTGTGGAGATGAAGGGGCATTGTGGAGATGAAGAGGCATTGTGGAAGGGGAAATGTGGAGATGAAGGGAGCATTGTGAAGATGAAGGAGCATTGTGGAGATGAAGGGAGCATTGTGGAAGGTTCAATGTGGAGATGAAGGGAGCATTGTGGAGGTGAATATGTGGGCAGGGGCAGGGGACTGTGGCAAGGTCGGGGGGGGGCAGGTGGATTGTGTCCGGGTCGGGGGGGGGGCATCAAAATGCACCTTTGCCTGTGTATTCAAAAATCCTTGCACCGGCCCTGGTTGTAGCCACTACAAGTAGTTCTCTGGATGTTGGTGTGAAGGTCGAAAGGAGTGTTAACCACTTAATGCCAAATGACATGCCAGAACCATCACACAATTCCATTCTTTGAGAACAGATCATGGTCCTGGCACATCATGTTTTATTGATCACCTCACTGGCACATCGCAACCTGCAGTTATTTAAAAAAAAAAAACTGTACAAGTTGTACAAGCAGGTGATTAATATCTTGGGAAAAGGGACTGTTAACTATTAACAGTTTTTTCAAGGTTTATGTTGCGGTAATACTTGGCCTGCTAACAACTTTCACTTACTTTTCTAGATTTCTCCACTTCAGTAGTAGCACAGTATGGATTCTCATGGCCATAGAATGCTTAAGCAGAAAGTGACAAACTTTATGTGGTATATTCACAGGTGATAGTGAATAGGTGGAAAGTTTATGTATTTTTTCACACAGGAATTTCCATAGACAAAGCATCAAAATGTACAGTTTCGTGAAGCAACATGTAAGGGTTGTGCCTTGAATCCAAGCAATTAAATAACAAATAGCTATGGTTGCATCAAAGATGTACTTTCAGAATTGTTCTATGCTGTCATCAAACTAGATCCTTGAATACTGTCTTAGATTTGAAGTTCTTTCAGTATGTTCTCTTTTCAAATAACACAGTACAGAGGAAATCAACATAAAAGTCTTCAATTTTCCTGTTCATGCTGTAGACTAGCATTTTCTGCTTGTTTGATTGATATCTTAATGCTGGTGGAATGTGTGACATGGTATATACTAAAGGGTTTGTACATAAGCATAGGTGCAGATACATGATTTTTGTAGCTAATGTATAGGCACAGAAAATGTGCTGTGATGGACAGTTAATACACCTACAATGAGTAGAACAGGGGGTAGTAAATATTTCTGGTTGCTGGTAAATATAACTCCTATTATACACAAACATCTATTGGCTGGGTAAGGATCATGGGAGTTATAGTCTCCAACAGCTGGAGGTCCAAAGATTGAATATCTCTGGAGTAGAATGAAATTAAAGTATTAGAAACACATCATAATTATTATTCCCTACTTAACTTATTATGGTCAATGCTAATGTCCCCTAGGAATTTGGCCCTTATGCCTTCAATCAGTCCTCTATATAGTTTCTATGAAGGAAGACGTGACATTTGCTCACACAACCACAGGACCCTAACGTCTCCAAGTGCACATGGTAATCTTACACATTTGCAGTGCATTGGGTACCCCTTTGTTCCTTAAAGGGTTAAGTTGGCTCAAGAGCTCTACCTCCTTCACTTAAAAAGTGCCAGCAACTGTCACTATGGACAAGAAAGCCAGAATGGAGTGAATATGTTGTCTCTTGAACAAAGTCTTAAGGGCAAAATGTATAGGGCCATTAGGATTTTCTGGCTACAGTGAGGTAAGCGAAGGGTTATTGTTTGAAGGTGTTTTCTCCTTCAAGTAAAAGGCTGAAGCGCCTCGGCTCTTCTCTTCCCCATATGATTGCATCAAGTTGCTCACAGTTGTAGTTATGTTGCAGTTCTCGCATCTATTTTTATTATTTTGTTTTGATTCTGTATTTTTTAAACCAAATCTGCCATTTAACGTAGTGTGGGAACAAGTGCAGCCATGTGTTCTTTTCCCTGCATTCCATTTGGATATGGTCCCAGTGCTAATGAATACCCTTTCAATGTGCTAAAGAGCCAGTGCCAAAATCAGTTACAGTGAAAACAATAGGGGAGTGGCATTATGTGTGTATGTGCAGTAGGAGATAGAAAGGCCAGTGCACAGCAGGATTTGAGAACATGCAATCTCCTCCACCACCCTTCCTTTTTACCTAGAGTCATTATGATGCAATGGTCTAACAGCAGGAGGCGCCATGTTATATTGTTGTTTTGTTTAACAGATTAAAGCTAAATACAAATACAAAGAATTGGTCATGTACTTACTCAGTATAACTTTTGTCTGCACAATAGAATTTCAAGAGTTTAACTTAATCCATTAACTACTTATAATGTTTTGTTCCCTGTGTTTAACCCCTTGGTGTCCTCTTTAGTGTCCAAGTGATATTTAAGCTTTCATGGAAAAATGTGTTCAGTGTACGAATATGCCAGATTAACTGCACTGGTATTAGCCTGTTAAAGGGATAGTAATGTTTATAAAAGCAGCTCCAGTTAATCATCATAGTATTTGGGCCTTGGAGGGTGTTATTTCAATTCTGTTAGAGCTGTAGTTCAAGAGTAATTGGATGATAAAATATCCCTCTCCCGCCCCTTTTACTGATGTAACACTGCTCAGCTCAGAGCAGCAGGGTGTGTCCAGGCAGATTGCAGAGAGGGACAATCTTCAATTAAGATAAGGGAAAAACCTGAAGAACTTGTCTAGGGGGGCAGGGCTTTCATTGTTCTCACAGTAAGAATTTTGACCATTGTTGTGAGCTGTCTGGTGTATGGACTGGATTCCACATCTGAGGGGTGAGGGCTTACACTAGGTAAAAGGGGCGGGAGGGGGAAACTTTATCATTCAATTACTCTTGAACTACAACTCTCACAGTAATGAGATAACACTCTTCATGGCCCAAATACTATGAAGATTAATTGGAGCTGCTGTTTTTGTGAAACATTACTATCACTTTAACCCTTTGAGTGCCAGAGGGGTATGCAACGCATTGAAGATCAATGCACTGCGTACCCCTCTGGCATTCAAAGGGTTAATGCCAGTGAGTGTACATCAGTGTATGCACTAGAGTGTATGATTGCTGTAGTGCATACCAGTGGACAATCTCTACCGTCATTTGGAAGAGCCATACATCATTCCAGTAGGATGCACAGGGAAGTATTATACTCCCAATACATTTTATGTAACCCTTTAAGTGCCAGAGCAATGTGTTGCACACCTCTCTGACACACAAAGGGTTAGTAATGCCCAAAATAAAGTGTATTGTGTATGGTAGATATTACAAAAATAAAGTATTTGTAGAAAGTCCAATCTCTCAAACCGTATCGCTATGGCAGCTCTGCTGAAGAGCCTCCTGATGTCGGCCGACACGGATCTCCTTCTGTCAGCTTTACAGCTGGCATCAGAAGAAGGAGAACTTTCGTGCAGGATATCTCTCAAACCAAAATGAACCATATGAAATATACTTTATTTTGGGCATTACTAACCCTTTAATACATAGTGTTAAACAAGAAGTAGAGGGAAAGACTGCCCCAAAACACCCATACACTGTCCTATTGTCCTCACCTTGGTGCAAGGTGGAATTATGGGATGGAATTCTGGTGCGCGTAGCCTAGAAAATTGATGTTATTCAGGTGTAGGGACTAAAAATAGATTCCAGTGCCTCAGAATTGCAATTGTCCTTTGACCCCAGTATTATGAAATTAATTTTTTTTATTTCCATTTAAATATCAAATATTCATAGCCAGCATTTCTAAAAAGTCTTTATTTGAAACAAGAGTCCAAAAATATGTCAAATGTAGCACTGAATTTTTATCAGCACTAAACTCTCTAAAATTAATCACATTCTTGCATTTGGATTTTCACATCAATTTTGAACACAAATTTCTGATACTTTGCTGCATTAAATGCAGAATTCAGGAAAGTTTCAGAAGAGGTGATCTGCATGCCTTCCTATGGGGCCTATCATCCCTAATGGACCATTGACTGGTTAGAGATGATGGGAATTGTAGTTCCTAACAGCTGGATGTCCAAAAATTAACTATGTATAGCCTTTTGGCAAGCACGATGAATAGGCAATTTTAATGAAGTTTGTTTTCTTAAAGGGATAGTAATATTTAACTTTCACTTTACTTAATATTGTTAGGCTTAAAAAAACAAATCATACCATCAATGTCTCACTTCCCTAACTTGTATAGTTATTTAGCAATTGCCATTTTTCCCCCCTCCCTCCCCTTTTTACTACATCACTTATCAAACTCTAAGAACAGAAATCTGGTCGAGGGACCGAAGAGAGTGTCTAGAGGGAAGAGATACAGCAATACAGCTGAGGTAAGCCATGCCCACTCAATCTTGTCATCATCGTGAAGCCTTTGTAATGCATTCCCCTTTTCTCACAGCTTAATGCAGTCATGTAGGGAAAGGTGACATGTGACCGCATGAAGCTCGGAGAAAAGGGGAGTTAATTACAAAGGCTTCATGGAGACGACAAGACTGGGTGGGCATGGCTTACTTCAGCTGTATTGTTGTATCCATACCTGGGAGCTTGCCATTGATGTCCACCTGGAGGGAAGTCCTCTGGTGCAGCAGGGAGTGAGAATAATGATGCGAATTGCGTCAAAAAGGGACGGGGCTTGACGGTCGCGGTGGGGGAGAGGGCTTAAAGGTGTGAGACAGAGCTCAAAAGAAGGCTGGGGAAGGAGTTACAATGGGGGAAACAGCAGGAGTGGGTAGAGTTTCAACAGAAACTCTCCATATCCGGAGGAATCAGCCTCTGCCCCGGAGACGCGGTAAAGCAGTGTCAAAACCGGAGTCTCCGGGGCAAATCCGGAGAATTCCCAGGTATGGCTGTATCTCTTCCCTCTAGGCACTCCCTACAATCCCACTACCAGATGTCTGTTCTTAGAGCTTGAGAGGTGATGTAGAAAAAAGGGGAGGGAGGGGGAAAATATAACTGGCAAATGTAAAATAACTATACAAGTTAGGGCAGTGAGACATGGATGGTGTGATTTGTTTTTTAAGCCTAACAATATTAAGTAAAGTAAAAATTAAGTATTACTCTTGAGAATTACAGTTGTATTCTATCGATATATTTAAAACATTAAGAGTATTTTACATTTTGTATCTAATGCCTGGGGGAGATTCACTACACGGTGATAAAAAGGTGATAAAGTGGAGATGACTTCTCCAGTTTATCACTACTCTGGTTCCTATGTTATTCTATAGAACCTATACACTATGATCTCCAAAACTGAAGAAATATTAGTGGATAGGCTCCATAGAATAACATAGGAATTGGAGAAGTGATAAACTGGAGAAGTCATCTCCACTTTATCTCCTCTTTATCAGCACTTAGTGAAGCTCCCCCAAATCTTTTACTTTCTCTTATAAGTATTCCAATTTCAGAAACTGGTGAGGTCATATATACAACTGAAACTTTCTGCAGGCTTTGGCCCTCTTATAACTTTCTCTTCAAGAATCAGCACATACGAGGGGGTGCTGATAAGTATTGAGCCTTACCCAGAAAAAATTGAGCTAGGAAGCTGTAACTGCCACACTATTCTACATATTCCCCCAGGAAGTCAATGCACTTGCGACATCTGTCCTGCAGCTTCTTAAGTCCCTGCAAATACAATTCTTCAGACTGCTGGTGTAACCACTCATTTGCAGCGTTAGTTGCCTCCGGAACACTCCCAAATCGTTGTCCCTTTAGGTGTTTTTTGAGATTGGGGAACAGATGATAGTCAGAAGGAGCCAGGTCAGGCGAATAGGGTGGATGGGGCATCACTTGAAAGCATAAGGAGGTCAGTTTTGCCATTGTGTCACCTGCAGTGTGTGATGAGGCATTGTCATGCAACAGGATGACACCTTTGGAGCGCTTTCCTCTATGTTTTTCCTTGATGTTTTGCCTCAGCTTCATCAATAAAGCACAGTAATATGTTGCATTGATGGATGAACCCTTTTGGAGGTAGTCCACCAGCAGAACTCCCTTCCTATCCCCCAAAAAAACTGTTGCCATTTGCTTCTGCACTGACCTTTGCACACAGAACTTTGCTGACCTGGGGGAACCACTGTGCCTCCATTCCTTAGACTGTTCCTTTGTCTCAGTATCATAACAGTAGATCCATGTCTCATCACCAGTTACCAGTTTGCTCAGGAAATCTGACTCAGTTCTTGCAAAATGTTCCAAAACAGTCACCGATGTCTCCACACGTCTCCTCTTTTGTTCGGTTTTCAAAAGTTTTAGGATATACTTTGCTGCAAGCTTTCTCATTTCCAAGTTGTTGTGGATAATGGCACCAACTCTCTCACGTGATATTCCCAGATATGTAGCAATATGTTTGGATGATATTTGGCGGACAACCCAACGTTTAACTGTTACATATGAAGGGCCACTGTCACCCAAAGTTTGTGACATTTCTTCATGGATCTGCTTTGTACCTTTCCCTTGGAGAAGCAGGAACTTGATCATGGTCCTATGCTTTTCCACATTGAACTTTTCTGGAGGTGCTGCCATGTTCACTTTGGACCTTAAAAATAAAGATAAGTTAAAATCATAAGTAGTTTTTACACCATTGAAAATAGACAAATTGGCCAGTATACCCTGTAATTTACAGCTTCCTAGCTCAACTTTTTCTGGGTAAGGCTCAATACTTATCAGCACCCCCTCGTACACATTTAACTTCTGTTAACCTATTGGATGCTAGAGACTTCTCCATCTAATGACAAAGAACTGCACTGGAGACATATCTGACATCCAAGGGGTTATGCTTAATACAGACAGTCATGTAAACTGATAACACAATTATTGTACAGCCCACTTGCCTGCTGTTTAAAGGAGCAGTAATATTTAATTAGGTAAAATAGATATTTAGTGGCAGAACTGCTGGGATTACAGAGGGTGCAATTGTGCCAGAGCCAGTATCCAAGGAGGCCCCATATACCGCAGGATCCAGTAGGTTTTAGTTATGCATCTAAGAAAATATGTTTTTGTTAAGGGACCAAAGAAATCTTATGCCGCTGTATATATTTAATATTTTTAATTCTGAGTACAACAACAGTACTTCCTCTTTTTGGAGATTTGTCATTAAAATGGTATTACACTATTTCATTTATTTTTTTTAAATGAAAGTTTGAGATGCAATTAACTTTTGAATGAAGGCTCTTCCCAGTTTCATCCTAGCCATGACAAACTTACGGTGAAATGGTATTTAATAATAAAGGATTCCAGCTACTAAAATAAAGCATATAATTTGTACATAGCGTTTTTTCATTTTTGGTAATACGACTGCTAGTTCTACACAAAAAATGAACACAGTATGCCTGAAAATAAATTCTAGGGGTGGAATTCAATAAAGGTGTGCAGCAATGTGATCAGTAATGCGGAAACAATTAGCAGATTGTGACTACTCAGGACTGGAATTAAAATAACAGTCTGTTCATTATTTTATTTTAAATTTCCCTCTCAAGTAACATCTCTATAGACTAGACATTATTCTACGTGTGCAAGTCAATAACACATTTCAAGTAATGATGGTGAAATAGGAGCAATTTAATTATTTGTAAAAACCACACCCCCTTTCAGCATCTGATAGACTTTTTAAGGGCAAAACACGAAGGTTGAAAATCTTTCAATTGAGAGGTTCACCTCACCTTTATCTTGTCCTGTATTGTACCCGAGTGCATAACCCAAGAGGAATGAACCAGCAGAGCTGTTCATGCGCAGAAACATGCAATGGTGTGAGACGTTCAAAGGTAAGAGAAATAAGTGAATCTGGTGAGAGACACCTCTATATTTCTTATGCTATTTTATGGATCCATATCTCTTATTTGAAAAGAAGGCTCTATAGAAAACCCCCCAGAACTGAAGATCTTTCTCTCTCACTTGAGCGAGTTCTCCCTTGTTTAGGATTTGGGTTAAGGGTTAGGATTAGAGTTTAGGATAATGGGGCAATGGGGATAATGGGACTTCCATCATCCCCACCATGTCATCAAAAATAGTAATGGATACCTTTCTAGCACAGAACAATATTTAGAATTATGACAGTTGGCTTCAAAGTAGATAGCATGTTGATGCAGGGAAATATCTGACTGCCATTTACAGTCAGGAAGATTTTTTTTTTTACCAGTTGGGGCTTAATTGGAAATTGTTTACATTATTTTTTGCCTTCCTTTGGATTAACAGAGATGATATGACATGGGCTGAACCTGATGGATGCATGTCTTTTTTTAGCCTCATAAACTATGTTACTATCAGCTGGCTGAGATGATGGAAAATTGAAATGCTCTACCATTGGAGGGCCTCGGTTTGCTTACTTCTGGATTATGGTTTAGCATTAGAATAAGTGCAGGGAATGATGGTTTATGGCTTTGAATTGAATAACATTTTAGGGTACAAATTGGGTTTGAAGTAGAGTTAGAAATAGGAATTCAATTTACTATACAATTTGGGGGTTTAGGTCATGGCTTGTGTTTAAGATATTGATTTATTGATTTTTGATTAGGAATAGGCATAGTATTAGTTTACAATAAAGATTTTAGATTAGGATTTGGGTTGGATTGCTACCAGTCAGTAAAACTACATCAGTAAAAGTGGAGCTGGTTGTAAATAATATCAATGGCGGTGCAAGGAATGCCAGTTGTTTTTTCTCAAGTAACATGGCAACCTTAGGTATAGGACAGGAAAATGCATGATCCTGAAACATGAATAGTTTACAGATTGTGACTATAGCCAGAACATGTACACCACATCAAGAAGCTCTGTCAGAGTGAGCTTTTTTCTGTAAACATAAATTATACATTTATGGTAAACAATGGCAATACAATTCATCCAGTGGTGGGCAAAAGGTGACTCTGGGAACTCATGGGGCCCTCAGAGGTGGCTCCTGCATCCCCAGTTAGTTTTCTGGTACAGAGGGAAGAGATCATTTCCTTCTATGGCATCACACAGACACTCTGTTTTCATCCACAAAAGAACACACCCTCTTCTTTTTGCCTTAACCCCTTAAGGACCGGGAAATCGGGCCGAAGACGCGACTCAACGACCACGGAGCAAAATTTTTTTTTTGCTCCGTTGCGTTCCGGACACCCCGAACGGCGTGCAGCCGCGGGGGGAGCCCGGAACTCGATGACGGTCATAGTACGTCATCGGTCGTTAAGTTAAATCGACCCTTGACGTACTATGACCGTCAAGGGTCGTTAAGGGGTTAAAGCATGTTTCCCTTTATGTTATTTCACTGGGTGCTATAAAGGCCTCCAATTCATTGAGAAGTGGTTAATATATACATTTTATCTATTATGTGTGACCCTTTGTTGTACTTGAGGGCCACATATGAGGCCCTGGGGATGAATCTGGTTACGTGTCACTGAACTACCCACAAACTGCATCCTACTGCAGATGCATCCTTTTGCCACTCCAATCACTTCCTTGTAAACATGGAATGAAAGGAACTAAGGGGCACAGGTACATTGTAATTTTTGACAATATAGAGTGCAGAGGGGAACAATAATGAAAAACGAAGCACAGAAAGAGTGTTCATTTATGTAAGGGCTGCACTGGAATTACACATGTCCCCTAAAGCCCAGTCCAAAGATAACTGCAACTTTAAATCTTTCAGTGCTGGATACTCATCTTAGAGGGAACATTTACTTGATCACAGAATTTACCTATACAGTTTTACCATTGCGGGAGAAGCAGTTTCTGCTTGTATCCTTGCTAAACATGAATTCCATGTTAGCTTATGAGAAATTGTGTATTTGTGTGTGTATTGTATTGTAAATTTTTATTTATATAACGCCAACCAGTGTACTTGGCACTTTACAATTTACATTTAATATAGAAGGGGTACAATAAGTGCTGTGATTAATTGCTTATAAAGACAATCATAAAGGGAGCAACAGGTGAGTTTATATTAGGATAAAACATCCCTGCCCCGTAGAGCTTACAATATAAGCTCTGTGTTTGTTTTACTTTTGGATAAAGTAAATTATTTTTTTTCTTACATTTTATTAAATACAAGATTTGTTTTTGCATTTTTTTTCCTTTAATCAGTGTAAACTTATTCATAACTATTCTGACACTTGAGTACATCACTCTATAGCCTCCTTTCCTGGTCATGCCAAATTGTTTAGCAAAACCTTGGCTTGTGTCACTCAAGAGAAAAAGATGCATGTCCACATTCTCTCCTGTCATAGCTGCTGTAACCTTTTACTAATGGGCTTCCATCTCTCATTGATTTGAATTCTGTTGTCAGGAAGGCCTGCATGTAATTTGTCAGGCCCTCAATAGAACAAAGATTGATAATGAGCAGTCTCACATATTTATACCAAAGTGATTACATTTGTTTGCTAGGTAGCAGAATATCTTTGCAGGCCTCTGAAGTTGTGGCAACATTAAAGGGACACATAAACCAATATAGGAAATTGGTTGTGTAACTTTAATTTTCCAGCACTTACAGCTAGCATATGTAAAATAAATTATTCATATGTTGCATCGCTAAAATATAATCCTAAACTTGTGTAACGGGTTTTGCATAGGCCCACAGACAGCCCTGTGGTCCTTTACCCCAGAAACCTCCTTGTGCTCTGCAGGCCGATCCTCAGCCTCCGCTACCTGGGAGTTGGGGTACATGACTGCAGCAGTGCCTCCACCCAGCTGGACATCCAGGGTATGGATGTGGGGCCCAGTTGGGAACATATTTAAGTGAGCAATAAAACTGACACAGAACTATCTTAAATAGAACTTTGTATTGCACAGAAAGAAAACCCTATGCAGGAATATAACAGATACATGAATATAATACAGTAAAACAGTTCAAGAATGCAATGGTCAATATGGTGTTCACCCACCCACAACAAATACTACGGCCCACCCTAGGCTTCACCCTAGTGGAAGTTGGGTACCATTAGTTGGTGCACGTAGTTGGGGCCCAGAGTAATTGTAATCCACATTATGGTTTGTCTTATGCTGTAATCTTTCGATGATCAGATAATCTATAGAGCAAGGTCTCTTTAATTGTGTAACCAGATTCAGTGTGACCTGTGGTGAGACAGGGGGAGAGGTTTCAAGCTTATCACTCCACAGTCTGCAATCTGGTCAGTTCAGGAAGGGGAGCACCTGCTTCTTTAACTGCTGCTGGAATTCCTGCACTCTTCACAGCATTCCCTGCCAGGATCAGTTATGTGCCTTGGTCTGGTTACAGCTGTCTGCTGGAATGCTTCTTCCAGGATCCTCCAGCACTGGATCAGCCAGGTCAGCATTCCCTGCTTAGAAGAGGCTCCTTCACTCACTTCAACCCAGCTCTAAAACCAACTCCAAACTAAAATGGAGTCCTGAATATCCATCCATGTGCATAGGAGCTCGCCATCTGCTGGCCACTCCACAGGAACTGCAGGATAGTCAGTGGCAGCAGAAATCACTGTAATCTCAGAAGGGTTGCACTTGTATTTTAATGCATGTGTAAATTGCCCTGTTCAGAGAGCATTTATTTAACCCCTTAAAGGGATAGTATTGGATTCTTTTAACAAAAAAATGAAATCTTCTAGCTGAAGAAGGAGATCCTGGTCCTGGGACCATCCTGCAGCTCTTCAACGCCGCTCGTGGAGCCCTGAATCGGATCTAAAAATAAAAAATTCCCTGTGGTCCTCAAGTGCCAGCCAAGCGTGTGCACACCGGTCGTTAAGAGGTTAATGTTGTTTACGCTGTTTATTTTGAGAAATAGTATTAAAGTCAGTGATTGATTGTAAATAATGCCCACTGCTCTTGTAATCAGAAACGTTATCTTATCATGGCCCATTTATAGCTAATTCTATTCGTCAATGGAAGCCCTAGAGCAGTAGAAAAAACAGGAATGCCTGCCCACTCAGAGCATTGATAAGACAACATTTTAGGCCTCAGAAATAAAATGTTTCCTATACTAGCATTATGGTATTTATGTGTAAATAACCCTGTTTCATTTTTAGGTCTTAGTGGTTCTAATACCGAAGGGGTAAGCGACAAACTGAGATTCAATGCGTTGCACATCCCTCTGGCACTCAAAGAGTTAAAAGAGAAACACATAATCGGGTGCCACATATTGACTAATACTTTGTCAGCAATCCTGGATCTCTATTTTAGAGGTTTGAAATTGGTTTGTCCACATCTAAACCTTAACACAGTGGGTGTGGCCGGCAAAGATGATTCACCTCTTTGACTTTGCCTACTTTGCCGAGTGGGAAATTCAGCCCTGTTTGGCAGCTGACAATGAAATAGTAAAATTCCAACTAGGGGGGCAAATAAACCAAGTTGTATAACATTTTCAGATTAAGATTACTGAAAATAGCAAAGAAACGTATTAAAGAAAAAAGTGGTTTAAAAGAAATCTGATCTTTAACCCCTTAAGGACCGGGGAATCCGCTCCACAATCCTACTGAACGACCACGGAGCAATTTTTTTTATTGCTCCGTTTCGTTCCGGACTCCCCGAACGGCATGCAACTGCAAGGGGGAGCCCGGAACTCGATAACGGTCATAGTACGTCATCGGTCGTTAAGTCAAATCGACCCTTGACGTACTATGACCGTCAAGGGTCGTTAAGGGGTTAAAACGATGTAAATAGCAAATGTGTTATTTGTTTCTGTTCATGTTGTCTACATTGATTCTTTCCTTACTATGCTAGTATTTTAGATCTCAGCAGTAAGGGCAGTAAAAATCTGGAATTTACTACCGGGAGAGATGGAGTCTGATATACTAAGAAGAATCTGAGCAATATTTTTTATTAATGAGGCTTTTAACCCCTTAAATGCTAGAGAGATCTTCCACACATTGATTTTCGATGCTCTATAGATGTCTACATGTTAAAAGCCCCATTTAAAGGCAGATTAGCATGTTTAACTAAGTGTTCCCCAGTGGGAGAAGGCTTAGTAAAATGCTTGGGAATACAATGTCTTATTGAAGTGGAGGTACACTAGTGGTATCATAGAGGGAGAGAAAAGACGAGAGGGCAAGGAAAGACAAGGGGAAAGACAAGCAGGAGGAGGAGGGGGCAAAAGGGAAAAGAATTGAGAGAGAGAGAGATGGGTGAGGGCAATGAGGGGAGAAACAGTGGTAATGGGGGAAAGAAGTAGAGGAGAGAGACAATGGGGGAGAGATAGGTGTTATGGGGTGGGACAGAAAGGGCAAAGTAGACATCACATGTATATTAATCCTTTGGATGCCAGAAAAGTGTTGAAGATGTTTGACAACCTTCTGGCACTCAAAGGGATAAATAAAACAATAACTGCAGTTAGGCTGCAATTCCCTCCTCCACTCCTGTTTACCCTTTGACTGTCAGAGAGATGTGCACTCTGCTCTGGCATGCAAATGGTTAAATCAATATACTAGTTTTAGAGCTGTCTCTCAAGCATGTGCAGAGCCGGCTTCCCTGTTCCTCCCATGTCTTCTGCCCCTTGAACTACAGGTCAATCACATCCAGCTTCTGGTTCCTGCTGTGAGAAGTGATTGGTGCTGCCCAGCACACAGGAGGCACATGGGATTGCTCAGGTGCTTGAGGCAATGTATTCTTTTATCCATATGAGCACTAGCATTCTTTGTAATGTGCCATCCACCCATCTGAAACTGAAGGAATCAGGTCTCTGCTGTCTGGCTTTCATTTCCTCCATGATCGATGGAGGCAGCAGCAAACCAAATCTTTTCAAATAGCCTTTACCAACTCTCTAACTCTCATGGTGAAATACATACCATGCCACTGTGGTGAACTAAAGATGCCAAAACACATATGTGGTGCACGGGTTGTGAATTTATGTGCTTGTAGTGCTGGTACTTGTAGTTGCACGGCTCGTGACGCCAGGGTAGTGTTTTACACCACACTCCAGGGGTGAAGCAGGTCTCCTGGGCCCAGCGCTGGGGCAATAAAACACCAGACTGTAGGGTTACGGATAACTGCGTTTACTGGAGAAGCAGGACAGGTGAAATAGTCCATTAAAGCAATGCAGAGGTAAGGCAGGGGAAGTGCAAAGGTAACAGGGAGCCACAGGGCTTGCTGAGACTTGTAGTAGACTTTACTCTGAATCTGAAACTTTAGACTTTATTGTAGTTACTGAAGACTTCTGACTTATGTGGCCACATTCACTGTCTGGACCATAGGTCGCTCTTGTACACTCTACCGCCAGGTTAACTAAGGACTTTTGACTAGGACTTTTGAGACTACAGAGCGGAGGCCACCATAGGCTAATCACTCACGATAAGTAGTACTCTCTATGGGGCCCATTCGCATTCAGCACCTCTCCCCACAGCTCTTCTTGTAGACGGGCACAGACTTGGACTTGGACTCCTGTGCGGTGGAACGCCTATGGTTGTGCTGTGGAACACTGTAGTTGTTTAGCTCCACTGGTTTCCCTCACTTTCTCCTCTGTCTTTATCTCCACACACTTCCTCCAGTTCTCTCTCCTCCCCTCTCACATCCTCTCTCCACAACCCTCCTCACTAGACTCCTCTATCCTGAACACACACTAGCTTGCTACTCCCTGTCTGGCTAGACCAGGGGGCTGCTGGGTAAAAACCTCATTGGCTCCTGTGGTCACATGTTACCCTCTGCACTGCTCACCTTAAAGGCACATGAACAACAAAAATATTACAGTTATACCAACATTATACAGTCACACAAATATATACATAACCATGTTTTAAACTACAAGCAACATATACCAGAAAGGACTGGTAAATGTAAGTGTTCAACTCTGGGACATTACACCACCTTTACTCTTAAGTTATATCAACCCTCTGAGTGCCAGTGGTGTTTCCAGTATACTGGACATCGTTCTGACTCTCACAGATTTTTGGAGAGTTTTTCTCTGTTTTTTTGATTATGCTGCATCTGCTTCAGATGGGCTTAGAGACTTGAAGATTGGCATTTAGATTTGAGTAGGCTCAGTCTCCCTAAGTCATCATTATTCTCCACCCACATCACTTGGGCTAAAGTGATGCAATTCTGTGGCAAACCTTGGTCACCATAGGGAAAGAATAAACATTCCCAATGATTTAAATTAGATGTTTAACCCCTGAATGCTAGAGACATCTCCAATGCATTTCCTGGCATTTATCACGTGAAATACAAGTATCAGATGTAATGATAGGTGTATGATGAAACCAAATTATGAACCTTCATCATGGTTGTGATTACAGGTTCAAGAAAACCCTTTTCCTCACAAGGCTGGCTTCAAGAGCCAAGCTTGAAATCTACTCTCTCCACCTTTGTGTGACACAGATGACCTTGTGTCAAGAGGTGCAGGTGGAGCAGAAGACAAAATGGCTCAGCAATGGACAGATTGAGAAGATCAGAGTACCATTTCTGGGGTGGCCAGCAAGAAGCAATCAGGATTACATGCACCTGCTCCATCCTGTCATTACATAACAATGGGAATCAGAGGAAAAGGAGGAAATATATACACCAGAGGAAACTGCCACAGAATGCCCATCATGAACAATGAGAGAGAGATAGGGTCCCAGGTTCTGAAGCAAAGCAGGGGAAACTTGCAGTTCAACCTAGAAGCAATCAAATCCACAACTGGAAGACCCCATACCTGAAATATAGATTCAAACACCGTCTGGCTGAGTTCCCAATTCCAGGGATGCAGTTGCTGATGGCTGAGAAAAACTGTCATGTTGTCTGCCTGGAATTTTAAAAGCAGAGAGACCCAGAACACAAGCTTCTGCCCAAGAGAGAATCAGATTAACTTCTGGCCTTGCAGCTGCACATCTGGTCCCTCCTTGGTGGTTGACACACATAAGCCAACACCATTGCATTGTCATACTGAATCCTCACCAGCAGAAATAGCTTTAGCTGTGACCAATGCAGCAGAGTAAGGTGAATCATTAGAAATACCAATACACTGACGGATAGAAGACTCTAACTGTTGGATCCATGGCCCTGGTTTGTATGAAAGCTAAATAGACTCCCAAAACTTTCAGACTGGCATCTGTAATCACTATGGACCAATCCAGTATGATCAATGGATGACTCAGTGTCAGATGATAGTCTGAAGCAACCAGAAAAGTTCTACAATATCTGATCCGAGAGAGAGATCACGTGGAAGAGGGGACCAATTCCAGAGAATATCCAGCTGCCGTTCCTGAGTGTGAAATTGGGCAAGGGGATCTGCCTTTAGGGCAGAGACCAGATGCCTCACCACCCTTTGGTATTTTCGTACCGTCACTGATGGAAGAGCTATGGCCTGAGGCACCTGCCATGACAATATCTAAACCTTGTCTTCTGGCTGAAGAGAGTAATATCTCATACTGAGAAAAAACAGAACTTAGAATGGTACCAGTGTGCATTTCCTGAAACTGATCACCCAGCCATGCTTATCAAGAATGGACATTCATGGCTGATGATGAAGACATAAGGCCTCTGCTGAAGGAGCTTTTAGCAAAAGGTAGTCCAGATAGGTAATAAAGGAGATCCCAAGTGAACGAATGTGAGAAGACAATGTATCCTCAGACTTTGTGAAAACCCGTGCAGTGGACATCTGGCTTAAAGGGAAAGCAGACAACTGAAAATGACAGTCATGAAAGACAAAATTAAATAAACGCTGCTAATGTGCATAAGCAGAGTATGCAGAATAGCATCTTTTATATCCAGAGAAGCCCAAAACTCCCTATGGCACATGGCAGTGATGACAGAGGGCAAAGACTACATCTTGAACTGAGTTGTATGAGAAAAGCAATTGAGAAGCATTTTGTGCAGGATAGGATGACAAATGCAGATGTTTTTGGGACTATGAAAAGTCTGGAATAAAATCTCATGAATCTCTCCTGTGGATCAACTGTCACCAAAACCTATATAGCCATCAGGGATGAAACTGCCTCTAGGAACAAAAGGGCCAACATCAGGTTGCAAGGGACCCATGAGTCACGGTTTTGTAAGAACACTCTGACAAGTTAGTAAGGTAAAATCAGCTTTATTAAGAATAATAAAGTGCACAAGGTCAACCTTCACAGGCCCAGATCCAGACAGTACCATGGCACTTCCCAAATCTGACACAGGTCAGGGTGCAAAGAGACAAGCACAACAAAAACAGCAATACTGCAGTCAGGAACAGGTGTCAGGAACCAGGGACAGAACCTCAGCAGTACCAAGCCTAGGATGTAACCCAACCGGCAAGGCTGTAGGCGACTGCAGGGCAGAATCCCTAGCAAGCTAAGGTAACTGGAAGCAACGCAGGCAAGAACAATCAAGGCACTAGTCTCAGGAGACTAGAGTGACTGGAGGCAACAAAGGACAGGCACTAGTAAGGCACTAGTCTAGAAGACTAGAGTAACCGGAGGCAACAAGACAGGCACTGGCGAGGCAGTAGACTCCTAAAAAGGCATATTTGTGAGGTATGAATACATGTTCATTCCTTTTATCCAGTTGCTGTTATTTGAACACAAATTATCACACGAAATGTATAATTTTTTTTTCAAATTTATTTACATTATTATCAGATTAAATGTTGGGTAATAAATATAACTGCAGCATCAAAAGGAAGCCCTACTTATCCTTAAAAAATGGTATATAGTTTGTATGGGTTTACTAAATGGATTGAAGGAAAAATATGGTTGAACAAAGGTATATTAAAAAGGCCAAAATTGCTCTTGTGCAAAAAAGGTACTCATCACCAAGAAGTTAAAAGTGAGTACCAGGAGCTTCACATAAGGATAGAATGTTGTGTGTTCATACCTTGTTTCACAATGACAAGTGCGTACACCTACAGTGGCTGGAGAAAATGCTGAGTTTTCACACCCATGTCCACCAATTCTGGTTTCATATACAGCAGACTGTATTATGTGCTCCAAAGCATCATGTAAATGAAGATTCAAAGGGTTTCAGGCAGAGCTTGACTGTGGGGACCTCATTCACCAATGGGGGCCCCAGCCAGCTCTTTGCCCTATTGTTAAAAGGCCCCAATAAATCCTAATTAAAACCACTGTCCCCTATCCTTTTCTAACAACAATTTGGTATTGGATCATTCTTCAAATTACCCTTTGTCCTCGTGCCTATGCCGACCTTAACTCATGATTCCAGATCCCAGGTCAAGGTCATGTCCCCCTCCTTTCCAGTGCACATAATGACAGCAACAATAAAATAGGTAAGGGCTCTTCCACTGTTGGATGTAGGAACTTGCAATCAGTCACCATGGTACCCAATGAGTTAATAAATTATTTCTGCACAACAATATATCCTTTATTCAGTTACCAATTATTTAGGTCTTTTTTGAATTTCATCTTAGTTTTACTGACATCCTGAAGATTCACCAAATGTCCAGAATTTTAGCTCAGCAGGGTTGCCCCAGCATCTCAGCATACACCACCTCCCTTGACAGGCTTTTTTTTTTGTTCCTGTGGCTCTTTGTTCACTCTGGATGTAGAGAAGACAATGTGATTTATTAGTTGCAGCCAAGCAGCTCCAGGAGAGAGAGGAAAGAAGGAGGAGGAGGAGGTGACTTCAAAATGCATGTCAGGGGGGCTGAATCTCAGCACTGAGCAGCTGGGTGAGAGAGACAGAAGCATAAGCAAGGGACAGGTCAACTTCTTCCCTCTCTGTGGATGTCAGGTAGATTGTACGTGACTATGAATATAAAATCTGATTAACTTTTCCAGTTCAGGTTACAACAGCAACCTTCATGTACGATTAAAGGAGAAACTGTATCTATAGGAATAAGTGGAGCTTCAAATGTTTAGCCCTTTGAGAACCAGACAAGTGGATAACACATTGCAAAGCAGGGCATTGCACAGTCCTGTGGTCCACAAGGGGTTAACAGAAGGACCAGCCTAGGTAGGAATCCTTCATACAAATCTACCTTTAATTGTGAAGCAATGCGTTGCATACCCCACTGGCACCCAAAGGGTTAAACACAAGTGAATGCCATTAACTCAGACAGATCCTTCAGAATGAATGCTCCACTGATTCATTCTTCTGTGCTCTTGGTGGAGATCCTGTTGTGGGGACCTGTGTGTAGGCTTGAGTACTCATTACCTGAGCCACTGTCACTCTGTAAGTGAAAGATGAACTGCCTAATTCATGTCTGTCAGATTCTGAGCTTTGTAACATTAGTATGGGGGGTGCATGAATCCTCCAGCAAAACTCATTTTTTTTATAAGCTAAGACGTTAGCCTCCGCTGCACTACAGGGTACCCATTAGAGTGTATGATCACTTTAGTGCATACCAGCGTACACGTTCCACAGTCAATATGATTTTGAAAGGCTGCTATCACCTAAAGACAACTTGGGAGATATTGAAAGAGCTTTAAAATATACATACTCTAAACACACGCACGCTCCACACACACACTACACACATACACCACAGATAATCTACACACACTCTCTACACACACACACATACTACACACACACACTCTACACACACTCTATACACATACACACACTATACACACTCTCTCTACACACACACACATGTACACTCCACACACACACACACACACACAATCTAAACACACACACTCCACACACATACACTCTACACACATACCACACACACTCTACACACACTCTCACTCTACACACAAACACACACACTACACACATTCTCTCTACATACACACAGGCACACTATACAGACACATGTATGCTACACACACACACACACACACACACACACACTACTTGCACACAACACACATGCACACACAACACACACACAATACACACACATAATACACGTACACTGCACATGATGCACACAAGTCACACACAACACACACACACAAAAGAAACACACACACACTGTACATGGCACACACAAGACACACAGACACACTGCGCAAGATATACACAAGACAAGCACAAGACTAAACTCTATATGCATAACGGTATATGCAAAATGCTGTACACCAAACACAACATGGCAAATACAATGTAATGTTTGCCAAACGTAATACACAAAATGTTCTACGCAATAAGCTGTATACTAAACTCTAAAAGCCAAACGCAACACTCCAGTTGCTACATGCAAAACATCAAATGCAATACACAATACACCAACCACTATTTGGCAAACGTAATATGCAAAACTCAATATGCCAAAAGGTAAACTCAATAAACTAAATGCAGAATACCATATGCAAAACGCCAAACTCAATTCACAAAACATTATATATGGCAAAAGTTATATCTGCCAAACACACAATGCTATACTCAAACACAAGATGCAAAACACTGAAAGCAAAGTACAATTCACCAAACATTATATACACCAAATGCAATATGCCAAACACAACATGCCAAAAGCAATATGCAAAAATCAGCAATCTGCAAAACGCCAAACACAATTCACCAAACATTATATATGCCAAATGCACATAGCTATACTCAAAATGCCATACCCAGTACACCAAACACAATACACCAAATGCTATTTGTACAACACATAATGGTAAATGCCTTGCACAATGGGCTATATACAAAACATAACATGCTATATGCCAAACGCAATACACCATACTTCAAACACCATACGGCAAATACTATACACCATATGCCAAATGCACAATGATATATGCAAAACACCAAACACAATACTCCAATTGGTATACGCCATATACAATAGTTCAAACAACATAGGCGAAATGCCATAGACCAAATGCAATATGAAAAACGCAATGTGCAAAACACAATGCACATAATGCAATATACCAGATGTACAACGCTATACACAATATGCTATAATGCAAAATTCTATATGAACAAATATATACTCAAATTGCTGTATGCTATATGTAAAATACAAAATGCTGTATGGAAAACACTATACTCAAAACTCAGTACATGCAAAATCCAATACACGCAAACCACATGCTCTCGCTCACACATACTCTTGCTCACACACACTTACACACACATGCACATTCACACACTGTCACATCAATGATGTAAAGTTGTGTAACATAGTGCTTTGCAATGTGTTGCGCACCTTTATGGAGCTGAAAAGGCTAAGCACTGAAAATTCAAGAAGCCTGTCAATGTTTTATTAACCACACAGGCAAAGCCGTGCCAGTAATGCTAGATATTCTAATAAAAGCATGCTATGCAGGCACTCTTCTTACCCCAACATTTTTTCTGCCAAATGAAGCAAACACCAGAAAGGGCGCAAAACCACAATATATATGCTGTAGAGTAAATGTAAAATAAATACTCACAGCCGTGGTAAAGTACCGGTTCCGCACTTCCAAAACCAGTTAGCGCTAACAGGGATTTTTAAAATAAGCCCCGATTCGGACTCAACTCAAAATGATAGATCCACCGTTGAAAAAGTAAATATTTAATAAAATATAATAGGTCAAGCAAAAGCTTAACCAGGAAGTGTATGCGTTCCAGGTTGACCCGCAGAGTAAACAGACTCTACTGCACATGTACCAAACAGTAGTAGATCTTAAAAAACTATACTAGTGTTTGGTACATGTGCAGTATAGTTTGTTTACTCTGCGGGTCAACCTGGAACGCATACACTTCCTGGTTAAGCTTTTGCTTGTGGCGCACTTTTATTGTTGCAGTCACTTCCGCCTTACTCGTAAGTACAGCTTGAGTTGGCGTCTATAAGAATGGGTCCTTGGGCTATTCAACTTGGTAAGTGTTTTTCAATTTTATTGTGGCAATATTAATACTCTATGAAATTTGGGTTCTGATGAAGAAGTCTTGTACTTTGAAGTTATTGTCAGCTATTATATTTTATTAAATATTTACTTTTTCAACGGTGGATCTATCATTTTGAGTTGAGTCCGAATCGGGGCAGATTTTAAAAATCCCTGTTAGCTCTAACTGGTTTTGGAAGTGTGGAACTGGTACTTTACCACAGCTGTGAGTATTTATTTTACATTTACTCTACAGCATATACAGCATATAGGGTTTTGCGTCCTTTCTGGTGTTTGTTTCATTTCACTTAAGGGTGTCCAACACCTTTGGAGTTTTTGAAGGAGCTGCAGACTACACTCAGTAGAGAAGTGACAGAGTGGGGGCTGTCCTGTATCCCTCATATGTGCAGATATTCCTTACATTTTGTAAGTAAGGTGGTATAGTGGTGGTGGTTCTGGTTCAAATGGTATGTCACTAGGAGCGCACCTTCTTTTTGCTTTTTTTGTATTTTCTCTGCCACTCACTCATACTGCTCAGAAACATATTACCCATCTTCCCTAGCACTGAAAGGGTTAATTGTCAGTGACTGGAGGAGGTAAATTAGGGTTAAGGCAGGAAGTGACTGCAAAAGCACATCTTAATTAGTAAATAAACACAAAAACATATAAGTGATTTTGAAATGACCAATATTGTTTTTTTAGGCGATAGAACCAACACTTGAGCTTTATTTATGTCAGTTTATGCAAATGAGGCAGAATTGGTGTGTCAGATACTGACATTCCACTCTCCGTCTCAACTGTCACTTCCCGCCAGGCAGTACTGGCTAGTTTGCATAAACTGACAAGTAAGTAATGCCACGTATATAATCAAATCTCATTTTAATAAAGCATGACTAGCATAAATATAGGTGATTTCAAAAGCCCTTTCAAAATCACCCAAGTCAATATAACCCCTTAAAGGGATAGTAATGCTTCACAAAAACAGCAGCTCCAATTAATCTTCATAGTAACTGAGCCATAGAGAGTGTTATTTCAGTACTGTCAGAGTTGTAGATCAAGAGTAATTGAATGATAAAGTATCCCTCTCCCGCCCCTTTTACCTAGTGTAACACTGCTCAGCTCAGATTTGGAATCTGGTTGCTTGACCAGACAGATAACAACAAGGAACAATCTTCTTCTGTGAGAACAATGAAAAACCTGCCCCCCTTGACAGGTTTTTCAGCTTTTTCCCTTATCTTGATTGAAGATTGTTCCTCTCTGCAATCTACCTGGGCGCCTCCCTTCTGATCTGGCTGAACAGTGTTACATCAGTAAAAGGGGCAGGAGGGGGATACTTTATCATTAAATTACTCTTGGACTACAACTCTGACAGAATTGAAATAACACTCTCCAAGGCCCAAATACTATCATGATTATTTAGAGCTGCTTTTATTATGAAACAATACTATCCCTTTAAGGGCTAATGGTCTAGGGAAGTTACCTTCCCTTAAGGACCACTTTGATCCTTGCCGACGCACCGGTACACATGACCTGAGTGGGGGTCTAAGAGAGACGACTTCGGTCAATTTCAGACCCTGCAAGAGCAATATAAGTAAAAAGTATGTGACGTGCCAGGACCATCATGGACCTTAAGGGGAAAAAACTGTAACAGTCATAGCATCACACAGTTCTGAAGGGGATAAAGTGTTAGCTCCACTTTAACATGAAACAAAGCTAGAGCAAAGAAACTTTTTGAAATGCCCATACATTTTCACCCTGCCCTCCTCTTGGCCACATCAAGGAACTAATTCCCAAGATAAGTAGATAAGGCAGGTATAGCAAAGAGAAATCAGTTGCAGTGCCTAGCTCAGCTTGGGATACTATCATTACATCTTCCACTACTATGAGGCTGATTAATCCTTTAGGTACCAGAGGGGTCCGCATTGGATTCTCCTCTGGTACTCAAAGGGTTGAAAGGTAATAATTTATAACATTTTGCCATTATTTGCTGCTGAGTAAAACAAGGGTACTCCTAAAGCTGATTTTTAATTGAAACATTATTACAGTAATAACATTTTTTATATAAACTTCAATTTTCTATTTCAGTCAATCAGAGGTGCTGTTTTCATCACTTACTACTGAGTAGTTAGTGACTCGAGTGGAAGATGCACTAAAGTTTGCTAAGGGTAAGATAAAGTTAAGGTAACTTCTCTAATGTGATAAACTGACCAACATTTATATTATTCTTTAGACTTGCAACCTGAGTGATCTTACTGCATAGTGCATAGACTCCACAACATGGGATTATCATCTGAGTTTATCACACTTTGGTACATAATACCATGGCCTTCCAATTCCAGCTGTTAAAAAAAAAAAACAGCCGATGGTAGTTTTGCAAGCATAGTAAGCCATCCAATAACCCATGCTGTCAACCGCTAACTGGAGATAAAAAATTACAATAGACTGTTATATTTTGGAACAGGTCTACCCTTGAGTGATTCATTACTGTGAGGTCAGTGCCAATGCACGATTAGCTGATACATGTACTGGTAGAAATTCTGAGCATACTTTTTCTTGGTGTACAGCATACAACGAAGGTGAAAAACCACTGTCAAACAATCCCAAGCATTGAGCCAACAGCTCACACAACACCTACCACATAGCTCAATTACAGCAATGGCAAAATTAACCCCTGAAATGCCAAGGAACTACACTGCAAATGTGCAAGCCCTATAAAAAATCCCAGACAACCAACATTAACCCATCAACCCCCTGAGAGACAAGAGGTTTACAAACAACCTCAAACAATCAGAGACACCATAGCACAGCACAATAGAGATTAACACATACCAACAGAAATGTACACACAACACAATATGCACACCTGGCTATTGTTAACCCCTTAACGGTTATAGTACATCATAGGTCAATCTGAGTTAATGACACATGACGTACTATGACCGTCATGGAATTCCGGGCTCCCCCCGCGGCTGCACACCGTTCGGGGAGTCCGGAACCAGAATTTGAAAAAAAATGCTGCGTGGTCCTTAAGTGAACGCGACGTGCCGATCGGCTGGACGTTAAGGGGCTATGCAACCCAAGCCTGCATATGCAACATCACTAGTCAATGAAGACCCAGGTGCACTGGTCAATCACAAACGCATCTGACAGGAAAACAGCAATTACAACAAACACATTCAAACAACAACAGCCACACCGCCATACACTTACCTGGACAACAAACACCTTCCCATTGGCCCCTCCGTACCTGATAACCGCACCTGGACAACACCCCTCCCCTGTCTTAAAGGGACATCTCACCGTTCTCAGACGTGGAGTGTTTACAGTGAGACCACTCAGATACAGATTACGAGCAGTATGTTTCATTTCAATACCTGCAAAGACATCAGAGAAGGGGGCGTACAAGGGCAAGGAAGCCCCAGGAACCCCCAAGCACACCTGAATATCTTCTGTCTGTTGCAATCGCTAATGCTCCAGCTGGTGAGCCAGACAAAAGCCCCAGGACAGGCAGCAGCACCTCAGCTCCCAAAACTGGATCCCCACAGGTCCCCCAGCTGCCATAGGGACCTGTGGAGCAACACGGGGATGCCAGACATCCACAAAGACCCACGATATTCAGCACAAGGGTAAACTCTTCAGAATGAAGGACTCTGAAGTGGGAGAGTGCTACAGGTTGATGTCACACAACATAATTGACCTATATGAGGTGCTAAAGGATGACATAGACACCCTACACAGCACCAGTCATTCCCCATCTGGATTGCAGAAGCTGTTGTGTGCCAAACATTTCATGGCAAGTGGTTCCTTTAAGTTCACAGAAGGATATGCATGAGAGAAGTCCCAGCCCACAAGTTCCAGGGTGTTGTCTCAGGTGGTGGCAGCCCTCGAGAGGCAGGCTAGGAGGTGCCTCCACTTCCCACAAGTCATTTAAGGCTGTCAACAGTATTGGCATAGAGTACAATGACCATGGCATTATGGACGATATTATTGAGAAACGCAGAAGAGAATAGACTAGAATATGGGAGGACGCTCTGAAGCTGGGGTTTGTGTCTAACTATCACAGGTACCTACATATGCTAAGTCGTTGGGGGGTTGTCCTTGGGACTAACCCCAGTGAAGAAGGGGATACCATCCCCATTCTTCAGGATACATATGATAACCAAAGCTCAACCATGACATGTTGGATGTGTGTTTGTTCTGGTTCTCCTGGTGGGTGAAACATGTGTCCTCCAGCTGCTTGTGTTGCCGTGTTCCCATCAATGTGTGTTTGTTGGGTTGCTTTGCCTGTATGTGTTGCTGACATTGTTTCAACGTAGTTCCATGGTTGTGTCAACACTGCAAATGTGTGTTTTGAGGGCCTTGGGTTATTGCACATGCAGCCTATGTTTAAAAAATGAAATGGGTTTCTGTTTGTTAACTATTATGTATGTGCTGAGCCCTGTGGATCAGTGCAATATAACCCTGGGTAGTGTTTTCATCCTCAGTTAGTGCCAGAGGGGTACCCAACAAATTGTGGAACAATGCTTTGCTTATCCCCCTAGCACTCCAAGGGTTAAGTGCTGACCTCCCTGTGGCATCATGTGTAACACTGTGGAGGAACGTAGATGTTTGTATAACAACGTGATGACAATCATTGTTTGTGTGTGGTAAGCATGAAGAATCAACACAGCAATGAGGGAGTTAAGCCTGTAATTTAAAATGAGTTGGCTTGCTGTACCATTAACATTTCTGCTTTGGATGTACAACATTATCTTTTTGTTTGAACACTATCAGCGCTGTGTTTGTTCACTTGCGGAGATCAATGATGGACGTGTACAGCTGGCACTGTCCGCACTCCGATAATTATATCCAAAGTGAAAAAAATCACAGATTTATTTGAAGATTAAAAACTTGAAAAACATGGTGACAAACTCATAGAAACAACACCCCACTGACTCCTAATGCATTTCGGATCTAAATGGTCCTTACTCATAAGCATGACGGCCGGAAGTATTGGGGATTTAAATATGCTACAGTGTAGCAACCCCTTCCTCTTTCTGTCGTGTCATGTTAAAATCCGTACTGGATTAAAAACCAATCGGAAAAAATATCCTTTTGGTATAACATGAGAAAAAAACAAATCCACTTGTTTAACACAGACTAACAGGAATTTCAGATGCATTAATCCAAAAGTGACACACATACAGATCTATCACAAAATTACTCCTATATGCAGATAAATATACATCATGTCTATACTCTTGCAATAATGATAGACATCTGCATATAAAAAATAAAAATAATATAACTACTGAAAAATATATATGTAATAACTTGTAACTCACATAAGACACAGATACATTCAGTAGAACAGACTTAGATTCCACTCTGCGTTCATTGCATTTGGAATCCGAGTATCGAGAGTTTGTATCCAATACTTCTCTCGTCTGTCTAAAACAGTCAAACTACTGCCTCTTCTAGGATGTTTGCATACTCTCTCTACACCTTTGAACACAAATGCCTCTGAACTCCATTGGTGAGAAGTAAAATGCCTGGATAGCGGTGACCTTGTATCTCTACTGTTTATGGCATTTAAATGTTCCCGGATTCTCTCTTTTAAACGCCTGGTCGTTCGACCCACATATTGTTTTGTACATATGTTACAGGTTATAAGGTAAACAACTCCTGCAGTATTACAACTGATAAAACTATTTTATATATATTTTAAGTAATATTACTGCTAAAGGTGTTAGTTTAATCCGCAAACCTGCTACACTTGCATCTACCTCCACAAAATCCTTTCACTGAAAGCCATGTTTGAGTTCCTTGTTTATTGTCCCAAGAGAACATACTTGGAGACAATATATTGCCAATACTAGGGGCTTTCCGACTAGCAAACCTTACACCACTGTTCAATATATCTTTAACTACTACATCCCCATATAAAACTGGTAATACATTTTTTATAATCTTACATACTTTATTGTATTCCTGGCTAAACTCTGTGACAAAGGTAATTGGTTGATTGTCTCATTGGAAGAAAAACAAGAAAAAAACAGCGCACAATAAAATTCTAAGTAAAGTAGTTTTATTAGCATAAAATAAGATCAGTGGTAAAGCCACAAGCTATATATCAGGTGCAGAAAGTGACTGGGAGTGATATCGTATAACAGTAAGAGGGCTGCGGGATATACGGGCACGTGTACAAGGTTTAACTATGGAGCATGATCGCAAGTAACCTAATCACCATCACTAACAATGCCAGTGATCATTACAATGTATCTGCGTGATGGTAAAGGAACCAATATAAGGAACCTATATACTCTTACTTGAGGATTTCTTGTTTAAGTGCACACCAAACGAATCCATTCCACGGAAATAGAAATACACTATAATTATCCTTTGTTCACACATTACATTAGTAATACAATGAATGGACACATTACGTTAAAATTAACCCAATGTGTCCAAAAAAGAAATAAAAGGGGAGGAAAGAGACTAAGGCGGGGAAGAGGAATATATTCAGTAACATCGTTCCACATATGTTACATAAAAGTAACACAATATTAAAAATAAATAAAAAGGAAGAAACAAAAATATTATCTTTATAATATCATTATACATACGTCCACTCACCTAATACAACTATGTTAGGGAGTTTGTTCACAAAGCAGGAAGAGGATTCAATGGTAGCTAGTCAATAAGGTGGTCAATATCCAATCTAAAAAGATGGATGAATAAATAATTAATCCAATAAAAGAGGATGTATGTACTAGTTGATACATGCACATATATTCCCATATAGGGAATGAACCCAATATTAATGGATTAGCTAAAACACCATAAATCTAAATCACCATTGAACCCTCCTAGGAATAAAGTGCCAAGTTTAAAGATCCAGAAGCTTTCTCTCTGAGATAGAATTCTAAATCTATTACCTCTTTTAACTTGCGGTAAAACATGATCTATACCCATTATACTGACACATTGAATCCCCTTTTTCCTATATATTGCACATTGAGTACAGTGTTTGGACACTGTATTTCTCTTTAGAATATTATGGCGATGTTCCCTAAATCTCTCCTTAAGAGTTCTAGTAGTACGGCCTATGTATTGTCCCCCACAGCCACATTCCAACAAGTACAATACATGATCAGTACAACAATTTATATAGTGTTTAATAGAGTGAAATTCATTTTGACTATTTGTTTTAAACATTTTACTTCCATATTTAATATGATTGCATGTTATACACCTGGTGTGGCCACATTTATAATTTCCCATTAGCCGGGCAATAGGTGGTCCCAATTCAGAAACTGTATCTTGTCATTTCTTATTATTGTGTCTTCTTTTTCTTAACATAGATGGAGCCAGTTTTTGTTTTAAATCTATCGCTTTCCTAAAGATGAATTTTGGTTTCTGCGGTATAACCTTATTTAGATATTTATCTCACTGCAAGATCTTCCAGTGTGAGCTGATAATTTTCTGTATTGCAGGAGCCAACTGGTTGTACCTAGTTATAAACGGGACTTGTTGTATCATATCCTTCCTTCTTTCTTCCATCTGAGGAGGTTTCGTAGTTTCATTTTTTATTATTATTTTCTTATACATCCAATATTATTGATATAATTCTGTGGATGATTATTTACATGTGAATTTCAGTTATTTATTTATAGTACTTCGTTCTTGTTTTTGAAGAGTAACATCGAGTGATAGGACCTTAATTTTGACTACTTATTTATTTATAGTACTTAGTTCTTGTTTTTGAAGAGTAATATCGAGTGATAGGACCTTCATTTTGACTACTTTTTCTTGTCTTGTTAGTTTTTCTCTTTTCCACCTATACATATTCTGGATATTCCCTCCTCTTAGAAATTAATCTTCACTAGTGAGCGCTGGAGAGTATATATTTTGTGTTTGATTGTCTCATTGACCTAATATTTTACTCTTATGTCTATTTCTCCAAGAAGGATTATCAATCAATTTGTTCCGATTTAGGTCATCCACCAAACCCCTGGCATTGGCAATCTGGGACTCAGTATATCCTCTTGCTTTTAGCCTAAATGTAATTTGTGCAGCTTTCTCCAAATATAACTCTTGACTACTACAAATTATTTTTAAATGTATGAATTCACCTTTAGGAATATTATTGATTGTATGCTTTGGATGACAACAGCTTGCAAACAGTGTATTTCCTGCATTAGGTTTACGAAATACATCCACATCAACTTTTTTTGTTTCATTTTTACCAAACAAGCGGACATCCAAAAAATCAATTACACTCTTATGCATTTGATATGTAAATGTGAATCCACACTCGTTGGTGTTCAGGTACTGAATGAAGCCACTGATTCTATCCTTTCCACCACACCATACAAAAATTAAATCATCTATGTATCTATAAAAATATATGATGATATGATGAAAGATTTTTATCTCCAAAGACATGGAGCCACTCCCACCAACCTACAAAGAGGTTTGTAAAAGAGGGAGCGAATTTTGCCCCTATTGCAGTTCCACTCACTGGAGATAAAAAAAACTCCATCAAATGTAAAAAAAAAATTATGGGATAAGAGGTAATCAATGGCCCTATTCAGAAAACATCTCACCTCCAACGAATATCCTCTTTGCTTTTCCAGCAAAAATTTAATGGCTTGTAACCCAGCATCATGAGGTATGCTAGAATATAATGAAACTTCATCCACAGTCAACCACATACAACTCGATGTCCACTTTAAATTATTCAAAATATGAAGAACATGAGTGGTATCTCGCAAGTAAGTGGGCAACTTTAACACAAGAGGCTGTAAAAATTGATCGACAAGATCTGACAGATTTTCATTGAGGGACCCGATCGTAGAAACAATGGGTCTACCCACTAGCTGTACAAGGGACTTTTGCATTTTTGGTAAATGGTGGAATATAGGCATAACCGGATACTCTACATATAAAAATTCTGCCTCCTTTTTAGTTAGACAGCCAGGGGATAGGCCCAAATCCATGTTATCATACAAATGTTTCTGAAATTCAACTGTGGGATCCATGAACAACACTTGATATGTATCTGAATCCGAGAGCTGTCTTAATGCCTCTCTGTGATATATTCCTCTTTATCCAAAACCACAACATCACCACCCTTATCAGAATTATGTATAACTATACTCTTGTCCTGTTGTAATGATTTGAGTGCCATCCATTCTGCTTTAGATAAATTGGAGTGGTTATATATAGGTTTAACAGAGGTATCACAAGCAAGTTTTGTAAGCTCCTGTTCTTCACTCTTGAAAAACATCTATAAGATTCCCTCTAAATTGAATAGGGTAAAATGATGACTTTATTGAGAATTCAACTGGAACTCTATGTGTGTCACCTCCGGAATCCTCTTTAGCAGACAAGCAATGCAAATCCAATAATACACACTGTTCCTTAAAGGGCCAAATTACATCCGATCTCACACTGATATTCATTGGATGTCACCGTGTCCTCTCTCCAAAAATCATCCTAAACATCACCACTGACCGCCTACCAAGTGTCTGGATGGTAATATTTCTTAAGAGTGAGAGTGCGGACAAAGATTAAAATCCAATAGAGTATTGAATAAATTCATACATTTGGTGGGAGAAAAACTTAGCCCCTTAGATAAGAGACTAATCTCATTTTCATCTAAATCTCTATGAGACAAATTGATTATATTAGAAACAGTTTCAGAGTTAGTTAAAAAGTTAACCCCTGCACTATTCTCCTCCTTTAAAGGAATAGTAATACTTAAAATGTAAAAAACAATATGTTGTAGGGTTTATCCTCCTGAGTAAAACAAGGGTACTTCCACTGCGGAAAGGTGTTTCATTCAAAAGTTATTAATTTTCAAAGTTGAATTTTTTAGGTGCAATATCACAGTGGCCTGAAATTGTACAGTGGCACTGTTGCTACACGATCCTATGGACAGCTCTGGTCCCGGGACCATAAATCTCCATAGGATGGTGTAGCAACAGCGCCACTGTACAATTTCAAGCCACTGTGATATTGCACCTAAAAAATTCAACTTTGAAAATTAATAACTTTTGAATGAAACACCTTTCAGCAGTGGGACTATCCTTGTTTTACTCAGGGGGATAAACCCTACAACATATTTTTTTTTACATTTTAAGTATTACTATCCCTTTAAGTATTTGCACTTGTGCTTCCTTCCTGCCCTCCTAGTGTGTTTAATCTGGCTGTCCATCTTGTAATTCTTTGATTGTCCCTGGACATCTTGTTTTTTGATACTGATCCACCATCCACATGAGCTGAAGATGCCTTTTTGGAACTCTTTCTCTTTAGGTCAATTTTAATAGGAAGTTCATTATCTAATGGAGTATATCTTGAACCTTCATATGTCTCTCCCTCTAACTTTTCCATAATTAGACAGATGAAGGTTCAAGATATACTCCATTAGATGATGAACTTCCTATTAAAATTAACCTAAAAAGAAAGAGTTCCAAAAAGGCATCTTCAGCTTGTAGTGATGGTGGATCAGTATAAAAAAAAAACAAGATGTCCAAGGACAATCAAAGAATTACAAGAGGGACAGCCAGATTAAACACACTAGGAGGGCAGGAAGGAAGCACAAGTGCAAATACTTAAAGGAGGATAATAGTACAGGGATTAATTTTTAACTAACTCTGAAACTATTTCTAATATAATCAATTTGTCCCATAGAGATTTGGATGAAAATGAGATTAGTCTCCTATCTAAGGGGCTAAGTTTTTCTCCCACCAAACATATGAATTTATTCAATACTCTATTGGATTTGAATCTCTTTGTCCGCACTCTCACTCTTAAGAAATATTACCATCCAGACACTAGGTTAGCGGTCAGTGGTGATGTTTCGGATGATTTTTGGAGATAGGACACGGTGACATCCAATGAATATCAGAATATTACAGGTAGTCCACAGAGTGTGAGATCAGATGTAATTTGATCCTTTAATGAACAATGTGTATTATTGGATTTGCATTCCTTGTCTGCTAAAGAGGATTCCGGAGGTGACACACATAGAGTTCCAGTTGAATTTTCAGTTATGTCACAATTTTACCCTATTCAATTTAGAGGGAATCTTATAGATGTTTTTCAAAAGAGTGTAGAACAGGAGCTTACAAAACTTGCTCGTGATACCTCTGTTAAACCTATATATAACCACTTCAATTTATCTAAAGCAGAATGGATGGCACTCAAATCCCTACAACAGGACAAGAGTATAGTCATACGCATTTCTGATAAGGGTGGTAATGTTGTGGTTTTGGATAAAAATGAATATCACAGAGAGACATTAAGACAGCTCTCGGATTCAGATACATATCAAGTGTTGTTCAGGGATCCCACAGTTGAATTTCAGAAACATTTGTATGATAACATGGATTTGGGCCTATGCACTGGCTGTCTAACTAAAAAGGAGGCATAATTTGTATATGTGGAGTATCTGGTTATGCCTATATTCCACCATTTACCAAAAACACAAAAGTCCCTTGTACAGCCAGTGGGTAGACCCATTGTTTCTGAGATCGGGTCCCTCAATCAAAATCTGTCAGATCTTGTAGATCAATGTTTACAGCCTCTTGTGTTAAAGTTGCCCACTTACTTGTGAGATACCATTCATGTTCTTCGTATTTTGAAGAATGCAAAGTGGACATCGAGTTGTATGTGGTTGACTGTGGATGCAGTTTCATTATAGTCTAGCATTCCTCATGATGCTGGGTTACAAGCCATTAATTTTTTTCCTGGAAAAGGAAAGTGGATATTCATTGGAATTCAGATGTTTTCTGAATAGGGCCATTGATTACCTCTTATCCCATAATTTTTTTTACATTTGATGGAGTTTTTTATCTCCAGAGGCGTGGAGCTGCAATGGGGGCGAAATTTGCCCCCTCTTTCTCCAACCTTTTTGTAGGTTGGTGGGAGCGGCTCCACGTCTTTGGAGATGGAAATCCTTATAGATCTTTCATCATGTATTTTTATAGATACAGAAATGATTTAATTTTTGTATGGTGTGGTGGAAAGGATAGAATCAGTGGCTTCATTTAGTATCTGAACTCCAATGAGCGTGGATTGACATTTACATATCAAATGCATAAGCGTGTAATTGATTTTTTGGATGCCCGCTTATCTGGTAATATTGAAACAAAAAAAATTTATGTGGATGTATTTCGTAAACCTAATGCAGGAAATACACTTCTGTTTGCAAGCAATTGTCATCCAAAGCATAGAATCAATAATATTCCTAAAGGTCAATTCATACATTTAAAAAGAATTTGTAGTAGTCAAGAGTTATGCTGCACAACTTACATTTAGGCTAAAAGCAAGAGGATATACTGAGTCCCAGATTGCCAATGCCAGGGGTTTGCTGGATGATAAATCGGAACGAATTGATTGATAATCCTTGGAGAAATAGACATAAGAGTAAAATATTAGGTCATCGAGACAATCAACCAATTACCTTTGTCACAGAGTTTAGCCAGGAATACAATAAAGTATGTAAGAGTATAAAAAATGTATTACCAGTTTTATATGAGGATGTATATTCGTTGGAGGTGAGATGTTTTCTGAATAGGGCCATTGATTACCTCTTATCCCATAATTTTTTTTTTACATTTGATGGAGTTTTTTTTATCTCCAGTGAGTGGAGCTGCAATAGGGGCAAAATTCGCTCCCTCTTTTACAAACCTCTTTGTAGGTTGGTGGGAGTGGCTCCATGTCTTTGGAGATAAAAATCTTTCATCATATCATCATATATTTTTATAGATACATAGATGATTTAATTTTTGTATGGTGTGGTGGAAAGGATAGAATCAGTGGCTTCATTCAGTATCTGAACACCAACGAGTGTGAATTCACATTTACATATCAAATGCATAAGAGTGTAATTGATTTTTTGGATGTCCGCTTGTTTGGTAAAAATGAAACAAAAAAAGTTGATGTGGATGTATTTCGTAAACCTAATGCAGGAAATACACTGTTTGCAAGCTGTTGTCATCCAAAGCATACAATCAATAATATTCCTAAAGGTGAATTCATACGTTTAAAAATAATTTGTAGTAGTCAAGAGTTATATTTGGAGAAAGCTGCACAAATTACATTTAGGCTAAAAGCAAGAGGATATACTGAGTCCCAGATTGCCAATGCCAGGGGTTTGGTGGATGACCTAAATCGGAACAAATTGATTGATAATCCTTCTTGGAGAAATAGACATAAGAGTAAAATATTAGGTCAATGAGACAATCAAACACAAAATATATACTCTCCAGCGCTCACTAGTGAAGATTAATTTCTAAGAGGAGGGAATATCCAGAATATGTATAGGTGGAAAAGAGAAAAACTAACAAGACAAGAAAAAGTAGTCAAAATGAAGGTCCTATCACTCGATATTACTCTTCAAAAACAAGAACTAAGTACTATAAATAAATAAGTAGTCAAAATTAAGGTCCTATCACTCGATGTTACTCTTCAAAAACAAGAACGAAGTACTATAAATAAATAACTGAAATTCACATGTAAATAATCATCCACAGAATTATATCAATAATATTGGATGTATAAGAAAATAATAATAAAAAATGAAACTACGAAACCTCCTCAGATGGAAGAAAGAAGGAAGGATATGATACAACAAGTCCCGTTTATAACTAGGTACAACCAGTTGGCTCCTGCAATACAGAAAATTATCAGCTCACACTGGAAGATCTTGCAGTGAGATAAATATCTAAATAAGGTTATACCGCAGAAACCAAAATTCATCTTTAGGAAAGCGATAGATTTAAAACAAAAACTGGCTCCATCTATGTTAAGAAAAAGAAGACACAATAATAAGAAATGACAAGATACAGTTTCTGAATTGGGACCACCTATTGCCCGGCTAATGGGAAATTATAAATGTGGCCACACCAGGTGTATAACATGCAATCATATTAAATATGGAAGTAAAATGTTTAAAACAAATAGTCAAAATGAATTTCACTCTATTAAACACTATATAAATTGTTGTACTGATCATGTATTGTACTTGTTGGAATGTGGCTGTGGGGGACAATACATAGGCCGTACTACTAGAACTCTTAAGGAGAGATTTAGGGAACATCGCCATAATATTCTAAAGAGAAATACAGTGTCCAAACACTGTACTCAATGTGCAATATATAGGAAAAAGGGGATTCAATGTGTCAGTATAATGGGTATAGATCATGTTTTACCGCAAGTTAAAAGAGGTAATAGATTTAGAATTCTATCTCAGAGAGAAAGCTTCTGGATCTTTAAACTTGGCACTTTATTCCTAGGAGGGTTCAATGGTGATTTAGATTTATGGTGTTTTAGCTAATCCATTAATATTGGGTTCATTCCCTATATGGGAATATATGTGCATGTATCAACTAGTACATACATCCTCTTTTATTGGATTAATTATTTATTCATCCATCTTTTTAGATTGGATATTGACCACCTTATTGACTAGCTACCATTGAATCCTCTTCCTGCTTTGTGAACAAACTCCCTAACATAGTTGTATTAGGTGAGTGGACGTATGTATAATGATATTATAAAGATAATATTTTTGTTTCTTCCTTTTTATTTATTTTTAATATTGTGTTACTTTTATGTAACATATGTGGAACGATGTTACTGAATATATTCCTCTTCCCCGCCTTAGTCTCTTTCCTCCCCTTTTATTTCTTTTTTGGACACATTGGGTTAATTTTAACGTAATGTGTCCATTCATTGTATTACTAATGTAATGTGTGAACAAAGGATAATTATAGTGTATTTCTATTTCCGTGGAATGGATTCGTTTGGTGTGCACTTAAACAAGAAATCCTCAAGTAAGAGTATATAGGTTCCTTATATTGGTTCCTTTACTATCACGCAGATACATTGTAATGATCACTGGCATTGTTAGTGATGGTGATTAGGTTACTTGCGATCATGCTCCATAGTTAAACCTTGTACACGTGCCCGTATATCCCGCAGCCCTCTTACTGTTATACGATATCACTCCCAGTCACTTTCTGCACCTGATATATAGCTTGTGGCTTTACCACTGATCTTATTTTATGCTAATAAAACTACTTTACTTAGAATTTTATTGTGCGCTGTTTTTTTCTTGTTTTTCTTCCAATGAGACAATCAACCAATTACCTTTGTCACAGAGTTTAGCCAGGAATACAATAAAGTATGTAAGATTATAAAAAATGTATTACCAGTTTTATATGGGGATGTAGTAGTTAAAGATATATTGAACAGTGGTGTAAGGTTTGCTAGACGGAAAGCCCCTAGTATTGGCAATATATTGTCTCCAAGTATGTTCTCTTGGGACAATAAACAAGGAACTCAAACATGGCTTTCAGTGAAAGGATTTTGTGGAGGTAGATGCAAGTGTAGCAGGTTTGCGGATTAAACTAACACCTTTAGCAGTAATATTACTTAAAATATATATAAAATAGTTTTATCAGTTGTAATACTGCAGGAGTTGTTTACCTTATAACCTGTAACATATGTACAAAACAATATGTGGGTCGAACGACCAGGCGTTTAAAAGAGAGAATCCGGGAACATTTAAATGCCATAAACAGTAGAGATACAAGGTCACCGCTATCCAGGCATTTTACTTCTCACCAATGGAGTTCAGAGGCATTTGTGTTCAAAGGTGTAGAGAGAGTATGCAAACATCCTAGAAGAGGCAGTAGTTTGACTGTTTTAGACAGACGAGAGAAGTATTGGATACAAACTCTCGATACTCGGATTCCAAATGCAATGAACGCAGAGTGGAATCTAAGTCTGTTCTACTGAATGTATCTGTGTCTTATGTGAGTTACAAGTTATTACATATATATTTTTCAGTAGTTATATTATTTTTATTTTTTATATGCAGATGTCTATCATTATTGCAAGAGTATAGACATGATGTATATTTATCTGCATATAGGAGTAATTTTGTGATAGATCTGTATGTGTGTCACTTTTGGGTTAATGCATCTGAAATTCCTGTTAGTCTGTGTTAAACAAGTGGATTTGTTTTTTTCTCATGTTATACCAATAGGATATTTTTTCCGATTGGTTTTTAATCCAGTACGGATTTTAACATGACACGACAGAAAGAGGAAGGGGTTGCTACACTGTAGCATATTTAAATTATTATTTAATAATAATATTGTGTATATTTAGATGCAATGGTCCAAAGCAATGGGTTGCACACCCCTCTTTTCCTTAAAGGGTTAATAAGAAGGACTATGACAAACTATCGGCACCACAGATCGGAAATAAAAACTAACATTGAGTAAAATGGGGATTTGCTTTGCAGTCCGCTACAGCATTCAAGGAGATAAAAAAAAATAAATAATATCAATGTGATTTCTTTTTTTAAATATGTACTTGGCGGTGCAGTTGATTTGGCCCAGAATTACTTCACTCTACTTAATGCACAAGGCACAATGGAACCTTGTATGTCAATATCAGCCAACTGGGTACAAGCCAGTCCATTTCAGCATCCTGTGTGAGCTGGTGTATATTCTCACATCCTCTGTTCTCTTGTGTCATACTCAATGTACAACCTGTAGGATGAAATGTTCTCCCAGCAGATCTTTGTATGGATCTTGAATATATTTATACAAAGGATCATAGCCATGTATTCCCATCTTTTTTTCAGTTCAAAACAAACTCAGCTATGCTAATCTCCTTGGCTACTGGCAATATCATTAACAAAAGAGCAGTTAGTGCCCTTTATTATTTTGTTGAATTGTATATAATTCTGTAATATTATTTGCTAAAAAATTGTGGTCTAAATTAACCCTTTGACTGCCAGAGGAGTGCTCAAGACATTTCAAATCAATTGGCACTCTCTGGACTCAAAGTCTTTAGATCAGGAATAACCAAGGATTTACAACAGTGGTTCCTCACCTTATCTTGAATGACCCCTGACAGGCCATGTCTTTAGGATTCTCTATTTGTTCACAGTTGATCTCATGAAATGACAGGACGGCTAACTGAGCTGTACTTAATCATAACATGGCCTGTTATGGGGGGCTTGAAGATAGAGTTGAGAACCACTGATTTACAGCGTGCATCTGAACTTCTGGGCATGTGCTAGAGCAGTTGTACTCAGACGTGTCCTCAGCCACCACCCCAACAGTGAAGGTTTTCTCTTCACATGATAACAGGTGAATTAATCAGTTGTTCGTTCATTCCGAGGGATCTTCCTGAGTTAACATTCACTTGTGTGTATCCACTTAATATCTGGTGATCCTGGGGAAAGATTACCCTTAAGGACCGCATAGACTTAATTTGGAGATCTAGCACACATGACTGATCTCATGTACCGTCTCACAGAAGGAGAGTCTGAAACTGACCTCTTCAGTCAGTTTTAGACTCCCCTAGTGATCACAGCGCTTCTACAGGAGCTCTGTGATCACAAAGGCCATGAAGTGCCAGGACAGTCACCAGTCCTTAAGACATGGGCACGAGTGACAGTCTTGGCACATTAATGTTCCTTAAGGGTTTAATTGAGGAGAACCTTAAAATGTGTACTGTTGGAAGAACTTGAGAACAGGCTTGAGCTCCCCTGTGCTAGAGCATGTGAAGACTTTAGTGCACAGTAGTGCATCATTACGGGCATGATATTCAAAAAGTCATCTACAGTAAAGATTTGTCAGAAGCCAAAATAGCAGAAGTGTTAGTTGCGTATTTTCAGACATAAAACTGTCAATCTGAAAATATATTTGTCAGAATTAAAGATGTCCAGCAGAAAAAAAGAGAATTTGAAGTGAACTCCTTATGTATTTCACGTCAGTTTCTTCTGGTTACATTAAGTTAGCATTGAAAAATATTCCACTATATTTCTTTGACACTGTACTAATATACTGATTGATTCTAGGTATAACCCTACACATACTTTTTTGGCCCTTTAAAATGCATACTTTGTACGCTATATCAAACCTTTGCTAATTATTAACTATGTGGTAGTCTGTGTTAGAATAAACCCTATGATTGCAGCCAACATCCTGTTATTATCACAATCGTATCTGCCTGTATTATTATATATATATTTATTTAGTGCAGTCTCCACCAGCAATTTATTCAGGGTCAACCCCACATTTTTCTCCCCTCCTTGAAGACAAACTGCACTCACAGGACTACTAAAGGATGAATCAGGAGCATATTTATTGAATCAATTAATTATATGTATACTTCAACTTTTATCACAACATTTATAAGCACACTTGAAAAAATTACCTGGGGATAATTACCATGTGTATCACACATAGGGTGCCTACAGATCCAAACGTCAATATGAAACAAATGTAGAAGAAAAGCAGCAGATCATAAAGTGCCACTCAATATCTTCCAAAATTAGACAAAAGTACAGTGACCATAAATTAGAATAGTAAATCAAGAATAATTTATTTAATGAGTACCAAAAAATAATAAATAACACCTATAAGAGAACTGAGACATAATCGTACATAAAAAACATTCCCATTCTATAGGCCATAAAATAACAAAGTTGTGGTTAAAATCAAAACATCCCTTACACTAATCCAATATTAACCTAAACCTTAGGGCTACATGTGATCAGCAGAAATAGCTACCCAAGGGTATATTTGTAGCAGGGCTTAAAATTTGAAGTCCTTTGCTACTAGCCAGACCTGAAAAGTTACTTGCACCTGCAAGCCATATCATACCCACCAGGGCTGAATTTCTACTCGCCTGGGCTAAATTTTCATTCGCCATTGGCTAGTGGCGAGTGGAAATTTTGAGCCCTGTTTGTAGTATCAATCTCTGCAATCAAACAATGTGAATATTAGTGGACATAAATGGATGAGACCTAAATGATTCCCAGTCAAGATGGAAATGAAATTAACCCTGGATGATCCACTTAGCATGAATATGTATATACAAGTCTCAGTCACATATGAAGATGAAATGATGATGTTATAATATGGGATATACAGTCAAACATGCATGATGAATGAGTTAAGACAACTATGCTATGAATTCCATCTTCTCGAGTACTCACACTGTGCGATGTGTAAAGAACAACCAGACTCAAACTCAGAGTCCAATCTTATAATCGGATATTTCTCAACGTGTGCTGGAATTCTGCAAGCTCTTAGTTTCTAACATGCACTTGACTTTTGAAGCCATTCTGATATCCTCCAATGTCCTTAAATCACAATAATCATAACTGCTTCAGAAGCATAGGTACGGACCACCATAAATAGTACCCAAGAAAGCACTTGTTGTCCTCATATGTGACCACATTCATCCATCCCGCCTCAGCACGGCATTCTGATCACAACACATTATGCAGACATCACAGTATAACATAAGGTAAGTGATGAGGGTCAAGATAGACCTGTGCGTTTCTTCAGTAATTCTCAGGCTTTGTCAAGGTAACGAGTGCCAACTTCCTCTCCTCTATTTAAAATATGGAGAGGAAAATCATTCAAATCGATTCTAACCAATCAATTTAAACCTGTACAGATACATACATCCTGATGTCCATCGGAGTCCCCAGCTTGCTGGTGCTTCTGTTCTGTCTTCTTTCTTCTATCTTCCACCTTCTCCCTGTAAAATAAAATAAATGTATTAAAATCAAGCATGAATGAATACATTCCAGAACCCTTTGAGTGGCAGAGGGGTACACAGCGCATTGAAAAGCAATGCATTGCGTACCTCACTGTCACTCAAAGGGTTCAATATTAGTGCTCCATAAATATACCCATATATGCCTCCATGTAATGGCCCGAAGAATAAATGCCAATGAATAGAAAAGCTCCACATATACATAAATCAATGCCCAAAATTTAACTTAGCTTTTAACTATGTGACTCCGCCGCTTGGAGCAACCACGAGGGCAGCGGCGGCGGAGACACAAATGTCCCACGACGTGCCTCTTCAGCTGTGTACGGGCCGAAGGCCCGATGGGCAGGTTCACTTCAATTGCCCTCACTGCCATTGGCTGGGATGTTCTTCACATCCCAGCCAATCATTTTTAAGAATAGCTGCTCGAATCTGATTGGCTGGGATGTGAAGAACATCCCAGCCAATGGCAGTGAGGGCAATTGAAGTGAGCCTGCCCATATATAAAGGCAGGCTCACTTCAAATGCCCTCAGTGTGTTATGGGCATCGACCCGTACACAGTTCATGTGGCAGGAGGCACGTACACCCAATAGCACTTACTCCTTCTGTGTCAGAACTACCTTCCTTTAGACTGTAAGCTCTCAGGAGCAGGGCCCTCTGATCCTTCTGTTCTCCACAGTTGATTGTACTATTTAATACCTCTGTATGTCTATTTCTAATTGTAAAGAGCTGCGGAATTAATTGGATCTATATAAATAAAGAATAATAGTAATAATTTGTTACATGACAAAAAGTAACCATCAAGATTCATGGTACAATGGAATAGCTCCTATGTGAAAGCATGTACACCAGAATAAAATCAAATTAAATAAAACTATGAATAAAATAGGAGACATAAAGGTAATCAAAAAAGGGAGAATATCTAAATCAAAGGAGCAATGTAAATACTAAGATGTAGTGCTATAAGACAGTGAGGGCAACTATGTGTCAATCATAGTGGACCACACCAAGAAATCATAAAAATGAAATGATTCTATTCATACTCCAAATGGAGATTTGCTCTCCTCATTCAGGCAAGATGGAGGCACTGTATTTATTAGGAAAAATCATAGTATTTCATGTTCTAATAAAGCACTTTGTCAGATTGGTCCAAGCAACAGAAAATATTCCCTGATCTGTGTGTATTGGCAACAGCATGCCAAGAAAGGAAAATTTGCCTATGATTGTTCAGTGTAATGGCAAGTCAGTTTTATGCCCCGGCACCCTTTTATAGTTCATGCTGTATTGGTTGATACATGCTGACCAATTGTGTTGACTATAATATACCATCTCAATTATACCATTTACTTCATAGACTACACTTGACTCCAGCTGTCTCTTTTGTGAAAAATCAATTATCCACTATCACGATTGCTAACAATTAGTTATCTATTTGTAAGCCGGATTTATTGCCCCGGCCACAGTATACTCTAGATGTAAGCTGTTCTGTGTGCATTGACATGTTTCTGTTTCATGTTGATAATGGTAAATTACCTTATTAAATTGAATCACTTTTGAGTGATCAGTTCAGTCACAATCTAGGAAATATAATACCCTTTTTGCTTTTTATACCAATGTTCCAGTAATGGCAAGCGGGTCTAATGCTCCGGCAGATGTTTATTTAAATTTGCTGCAAGAATTTTTGGACTTACTAGTGGTTTTTTTGACCCAGCAACTGTATATTTCACAGGTGAACATCTTCATTGCCAACATAGTGTTCTGTCATCACACATCAGTATGAAGTAAGGAATTCATCCTCATATTTTTGTTATACCACACGTTTTTGTTTTGCTCTCTTTAGCTATTGATCATCAAGTGGCAACCCATTTTTATGCCCTGACAACACAATCATTTCTATCAGTAAGGTATTCCTTTGAGAATTGGAAGGACAATAAACTGATTTTAATAATTTGCATACACTTTGTGATTTCATACTCAGTTATTTTTTGGTTTCTGATTTCATCCATTAGCCCACATTTTTACATTCTTTTTAGAATCTATGTATTTTTATATGAATACTAATAAAAGTAAAATGTTATTCACTTATGTGTTCCAGCTTTGGGTTGTCATCACCATTTGTGAAGTACTGTCCTGAGTGCTATTAAGACAGGGTTAACTTTGTCTCTTTTCATGTATATTGCATTATTTTCCCTGTAGCATCCTGACACTTCCTTGTAAGAATTGTTGGAATCCTTGAGTTTTATATGTATTGCAATGTGTGTCAGGTCCCTGTGCGCTGTATATATCCTCCGCTGCAGTAGCACTGCCATGGACAAATCTGACATCCGTACCATCAGCAAACATCTAAATCTGCAGGGGGTCCCAATCTGGCAATATGTCTCCACACATTGCACACTGTGTGGTACACTAACCATACATGGAAATGCAGTGGAGACTGGCCAAATGCAGGGGGACAAAAGGAGCATCTGTAGTCATACCTCTCTGAAGGCAGGGTCAATTATTTTATTGAGTGATAATGAATGAACCATTAGAAATGTCAGTTACCCACTGGCTCACCTCCACAGGTAATTTGCTTTTCTGGTAAGGACAAGGGACACCATATTTCTTGGGGGCTGCTTTAACATGTCAACATGCATAATTAGTGTAGAAGTGCCAAGGTGTGTGATCCTAGTTCCTCCTCTTATTCACAAACTGTTCACATACTGTGCACATTGCATTTGTTGATATTCCAACACCCATCAGTTTAGGGAAGAAGCAAGAAGAGAAGGATCATTTTTATTGGAAATGTCTCCCCCTAAATGTGTTTGCTATGGTGGCCTGTTGTACTGCTGCTACCTTAGCAGCACTATGGGTATTGTAAAATAAATAACACCACCTGTTACATGTCAGTGCTGGTTCCACCAGAACAATCTGTAGATATGATGATCCCAGTCCCACTCTCGCCATTACAACTACTACAGCATATAGGCATGATGTATAATACACCAGCCTAACTCTGTGATGGAACATGTGATGCTCCGATGACTCAGCAGCAAGTACTAAGTTAGCAAACACATAATATCACTGATGAATGGCTTATAATGTTCCTGTTGTTGGCTTACCTGGCCCTTGGCCTGCAATTAGTTTTTTATGACTTGCTTTGCTACAACCATGCAAATATTTTTTTTTCAAGTTTTGACTTGATGTAGGATTTTTTTTCAAGACTTTCCTTGCCGCATGCCTGCACTTTTTTCATGGTTTGCCTTGCTGTAGACCTGCTAAAATTTTTTCAAGGCTTACCTTGCTGTATTAATTTGTGCAATCAATTTCTCTATGGTTTTACCAGTATTTATGATTATAAAAAAGCTACTGTTTTAATTTTTGCAATGGTTTATTTAGAATCTAAATCAGCTATCAATAAAAACATGTTTTGAAAGGTTTGCTTTAATGTCTAACCAGTCTGTAAATGCCTTTCTCAAGTTACAAGACAGATAAGGTTACTGTTCAACACTATGTCTATCCTCCCTTTACAACCATCCTGCTTTAGAACGGTTAATATTTTTTTAGAAAGGCATACCATCTGTGTATGTCACAAATGTGTGACTGATCTATATTGCTAACTGATCAACACAAATTGACATTATTACTCATGATATTGTAATTTAAATGTATATCTTAAACAAACAGTGATACCAATAAATTATGATCTCAACATTATTCAACAACATAAGAATGAATTATTAAAAAAATAATAATCTTTCTAGCTCAGTATAATGCTGAGAAACATGACAGTTAGTTTAAAAGCAGATAGGATGTTGATCCAGGGAAATATCTGACTGCCATATTGTGTCAAGAAGGATTTTTGTATCTTACTATATTGCATTGTGAGCACTGTATTATAGTTTAAATGCACACAGATTTTGTGGGAGATATTTCTTGAAGGGTGTCAAATTCAACTGAGTAACAATTAGACTTAGGATATAGGTGAAACAGGATACATGCACCATATCTCCTATTCTCAACTTAGCTATTATATTGGAGCCATTGTCATCAAACACAAAGCCAGTTTTCAAGGAACAGGTTACAAGTCATTTTTCCATGAAATTCTACAGTTTCTTTAACAATCTACAGCATTTTGGGGTTATCTCTTAAAGCTCTGCAAGATTAAAGTGGCATGCTGATGGAATGAAATCCTGTACCTGGCCTTTACTACTAGTGCCAGAGCAAGAGGCAACATTGTCAGTGAACTGATGCTGTGTTCTGTTGCTGCCCACGGATGGGAAGGATACTCAGTAAACAGTGACAGTCATATACTCTGTACTCTGGCTACTTGTCCACATATCTTTGGTCAGGTGAAATTTCTTGCAGTACAATTTTTCTAGTCCTCTACCCCCCACAGTAACCATCTGCATTTACAACTCTTTCATAGACGTACATGAAAAATAAATGTGGCTTTGCATATACCAGTGGGATGTGACATATAACATCACTTATTTCAACAATAGACTATGGCAGCATGTTGACCACTTACATGTTGGCAAGTTTGCCATTTCCAAAGCATACTTTTGGATTGTTTCTGTGCAGTTTTTTACTTCTATCTAAAAACTCAGTAAGAGCGGGTTGGCAGCACATAAAAGTACAACTGAGTGACTCGATTGTTTAAGCAACATTACTAGTGGTGGTGGAGGTGATGGTGACAGCACATATTGAGACTCTGAAGCTTATCTAACTCAGAGTCATTTTCTTTCATGCTTTATATTTGCACAATGAGAGTAGAAGACATGGTTATCATTGTTACTGAAAAAAATGTTGTCCCACTCTCTAAGACATCTGCAACACTGCTATTATATGCCCCTCAGCCCAGTGAATCTTTAGGAGTGCATCTACTGCTGCAAGCCAAAGCACCACATAGTGCTGCTGGTGTGTTTCCCAATCTAACCTATAGTTGTATTTCAGGTGGGATCTCAGTAAGGATGTGCCTAGATGTCATCCTGCTTTCCTCCTGCTCACATTTTTTTAAACAGACAACAAATAGCCACATGTTTAGCTTTTGGACAGGACATTTCCTGAGGCACTACTACTACTAGGGCTGCAGTAGTGGAAGCAGTAGGTGTCCTTGGTGCTGCACTTTGAACAGCAGCAGAAACACTCATTATTGCTAGGGTTGTGGATGTTGACCTGTGTTGTTGCTTAGTATTCTACAGCAGTGAGTGTAACTGAGTGGAGGTTAGACTTAGTATCAGTGACACTGATGATAATGATTCAGATGATTGTGTATTTTTAGGTATGTGTATTTGCCTAGACTTTTCAGAGGATCTCTCAAAGAGTTTATAAACAGCCATATCCAATCTTTCAGCCAACTCATAGTCACTGTCTTTATCTATATCATCACGGTCATTAGTTAGGTCATCGCATCAGCAGAATAATCCACTTCTTCTCCACCCCACTACATTCATTTTCTTGTAGTTTTTTTTTAACCCTTTAAGTGCCAGAGGGGTACACAACACATTGCTGGTGTTCAAAGGGTTAAAGACTGAAGCAATTTTTCTCTTATGTCCTATATGGAACACAGGAACCCAAAACAAATCTGAGCTCCTCCATATAAACTATCCAAATGTGAACCCTGTGTAAAGCATCATGTATACCACTTTAATTAATTTGGGGTCTCTGTTGCATAGTTTGGCCAAAGTATGTTTAAGCCCGCCTGCCACGTCAAGGCCCCAGTATATGCTTTACGTAGGGTTCACATTTGGATAGTTTATATGGAGGAGCGCAGATGTGCTTTGTTTGTGGTTTCTGTTTAGGCTTTTGCCTAGTTTTGGGGAGCTTGGAGAACTCCCTCATTTCATGCTGCTATCTATATTTATTCACTTGGGTTCTCAACTTATATCTGTAGATTAAATGTATAAATTAATGTGAATTAGCACTGTGAGTTCTGTTACTTCTGTCATGGAACACAGGAACCATGGGGTAAAGCTCCCCTCCTCAAGAGGGCAGGGAACATAAAAAAGGCAGGGCCTTTGAGGCGGAGACTGCCTTCTCTTTCTCCAAGTTTAACCCCTACCTCCAGATTCATGTGACGTCTCAAGAGAAGAGGAGCAAGCTGGCACTTGCCTAGGGTTGGATTACCAAGTTCACAGGTATATTTCTGACCCATTTTCCTGTGGAGATTGACTTTTTACAAGTCTGCTCCTCATGGCTGAACTTCTCTGAGGTTCTGCACTGAATCATGGGATCCTCAAGAAAAGAATTGTAAGTTAGCCATTTAATTGCTATAGTCATATCTACTTATGTCCCATTTCAATCTGGACACCCACTTGAAGTCAGTTTTCTGTCTAAACGGCACTTAATCCTTCTTTCAGCAGAAAAGCAGCAACCACCTATATATCTCACCTATAATATAAAGGTGCTTGCTGCTATTGATAGGTCTTAACTTTTTCTGCCTCATCCTTCTACATTGTTAATCATCATTGCAGGGATTTTATCTGCATTTCACTAATCATTTCTACTATTTTCAGACTTTTATTTTATTTGGTAGCGGCAGCCATCTTTGCTTAGAGATCAATGGGGGATCTTCATTGGGACATATCTCTGCACCATCAGGAAAATTAGCAGTGGCATAGGAGGAATTAGTGCGGAGGAGAGGGGCTGCATGAGGTGAGAGGGAAGCCATTGAGTATGCATGTAGTGGATGGAGAGGAGGATAGCACAATAGTAAATTCCTTTTCTGTGACTAGTGAAAAAGGGTCCAGATTGTCAGAAGGGAAATGAGGGAGGATAAAAGAGTATTTACAAGGGGGTGATATTTTCCCAGATGGAGTCTACCTTTGCTTTGAAGAAGTTGGTAAAGTCTTGTGGCTGTATAGAGTTTGGGAGGAAGGCAGATGGAGGGCAGAAGAGGGAGTTAAAGGTAGAGAAAAAGCGGCGGGGGCTGGATTTATGCATGTTAATTAGTTGCTAAAAGTATTGTTTTCTTTTTAGCCAGGGACAGTACAGAGTTAAAGCAAGAAAGTAGGAATCTGTAGTGGAGAAAGTCTGTCAGAGAATATGACTTTCCATGTACAGAAGTGGAAGAAGCTGGTGTTCTTATTAAACCATGGATTCATTTTACAGCTGCATTGAAAAGAGAGAGAGGACCATGCAGATTCAAAGAGGAAGACAGGACCGGATTGTTGGTTTTGACTGTTTCTAAATAGTATCTATAACATATAGATATCTAATGCTCATTAGATAGAGCATTTAGCGAAAAAGTTTAATATGTTAGTGATTTTTGAAAAAAAATATTATCTACTCAAAAATTCAAGTTTAAAAGGTGCCCAGCAGCCTACTTTCGCTTCCCTCTGTGGCAAGCTGCTTGCCGCACAGATGCTGCTCCCGTCCCACTACCCAGCATCCTCCGATGAGAGAGAATGTCTCTAAGCTGGAGCGATTCATTGGCTAGATATCGATCTCTGCTAATGAGATTGCTCCAGCTTAGAGAAAGAAAACCTCTGTCATTGGAGGATGCTGGATAGTGGGACGGAAACAGAGGCAGTGCTGCAAGCCGGAAGTAGGCTGCTGGGCATGTTTTAAACTTGAATTTTTGCACAGACGTTTTTTTTTTTTTTTTTTTCCAAAAATGACTAACATATTAAACGTTTTCGCTAAATGCTCTATCTAATGAGCATTAGATATCTATATGTGATAGATCCACTTTAAGTCAACTGGATGCCATTTCCAACATTAGGTTCTATTTATCTCTTCATACATCTTATGTATTGCCTTGGGCATGAACATGGTCTCAAATAAATTACTCCTTTTATATCATACTATACAAATATCTATTTCATATGACTCCCACTTTGAAACAGTTCATGACATCTTCATATCTCCATTCATTTATTCAGGTCCACCAATATATAATGTACTTTTTTTGCCCCTCCCCCCATTGCTATCTTGCACCCAATAGTTGTTGTCCTAGGTTGTTCAGGCAATAAATTCATTATTATCCAATCCCCCTTTAACATTTCCCAGTGTCTTTCTATTATTTGTTTAAACCTCTTATGTCCCCCACTAAAAGGAGTACCTAGTATGTATCCCCACTTGTATCCCTCTCCCTTACTGTAATGGGAACTGCAACTTTCCCAGTGGGCTGTGGGAAATTCCTTGAGTCTCTGGACCCATTTTCAATAGGTTGCTTGAAAACCAACCTTGCTGCAGCTGCTGGCTTGAATTAAAGGTTTTAACAGCGATGCTGAATATACTGTACCAGTTAAGCCAGTCCTGGATCAAAATAGTAGTTATTGCTAACCAATTACAGATGATGGGTTTGGTAGCAGAGAAGAAATAATAACTAAGAGCAATACCAGAAGTGGTCACTAGATGACAGGGCAGGGTAACATATTCGGAAAATACAGGCTTCACTGAAGGCTAATAGAGTAGATGGTTGCTAGGAGAAAGCTTCCCTCGCAAAAGCGGCAAATATGAAAACGCTTTAGAGTAGACTGCCCACAAAGTACATACACAGACACAGGAAGAACAACAGTAAAATCAAGGCTCACAAAACTGGATCTAAAGCACAGCACAAAGTCCGCATGAACAAGAATTGACCAGAAAAGTCAGAGATCAGGATGGGCTGCAAAATTTTGAGCTGGAGTCCAGGCAAAAGTTGGGATCGGCAGCTAGATGAGTGAAGCTGGGAATTAAACAGTCAAAATCAGGAGATCCATCTAAAGAATAACCAATTTAGGCACACAGGGGCAAGTTATCTGGGTAATAGGAAAGTACACAGAGGTGCATAGGGAAGAGATTAATAGAGGACGTTGGAGTGGGAAAATTGAGGGTAAGAGGAGAAAGGGATCTCTGGCAAAGAAAAACAGGACTTGATGAGAAGGGTCCTGAGACATTACCTTGCAATATATATTCCCGAATCATATTTTGATCCTCTGATACTACCTCCAGTTTTTCTGTCTTATAAAATTTTTGTTCAGATCTACACATAAGTATAGCTGCCTCCACCTCCATGAAATTGAGTCAAATTATTTTATATTCACCAACTAGAATATACAAATATTGCTTTGGCGCTACATAAATGTTTAAGTATGTTGGGAAATGGTATATAGAAACAGTTAAATGAGCATTCAAAAAATGCAGTGAAAAGTGTTGAATATAATGTTAATGTTTCGGCCCCCCTCAAGGGCCTTCCTCAAGACAAACAGAACACCAGCAAAAGTGTCTTTGTATAAAGTATATAGAAGAAAAAGGCTCCATTACACCACAACAAACAGTCAGATGACGTCACATTGCATCATGTGACACATGCTATGTAACTGTATACTTAGAGTACTTAACCCATTAAATATATTCACATTGTAAAGTGACTGCTAAAACAATATCTATCTCCTAGTTACATCCTGAAGATCTAGACTTCTTCAAATTTATCATAAACAGTGAAACTCTTAATAAAATGTACACAAAACATGAAAATATTTAAAAAGAGTACCTCTGGAATAAATGTGCCGAGTCTGACAACAGGCAGTAGGGTGAAAGAAACTCACATTATTAACATTTCAACCTGTGAATAGAAAACAACCTGAAACACACTTAGCAAAATGAAGCATACTGCCTGTGTGGTCCAATGCTGTCACATCCTTATCAATATGCAACAATGTATATAATGAAATGTCCATGAACACATATCCCATTAATGCAAATTATTAGGGCTCAGGTTTGTTCGAGGCCCCTGGTACTCCTATATAAAAAAACAGTGGAGCCAAAATGGGGAAGTCATAAAGCCATGTCTTCCAGAGGTTCTTTATGTTTAACTAGTTTTAAAGCCCGTATACATGGGTCAGTGGAGGCGTGCAGTCATGCGCAATACAGACTGACCTCACTGTGGCTGATACGGAGTGGGGTGATCCGAATTCCAACCGGAGTCCTCTCTGCGCACTCCTGTCTTAATTTGGAGTGCTCCGGTCCGTATCAGCCGCGGCACAGGCAGTCTACACTGCGCATGACTGCAGCGCGTGCAACCATCTGTACTGTGCATGACTGCTCGTGACAAACAAACTTAGCAAATTATAATATAGGATGCGTGATGCTCTGGGCTGCCGTTGGCTGTTTTGAGATCTGATAAGGAACTCTAGTAAAAAAAAAAACTGGTTCTTAAATTTCTTAAGGGCTAGCACAGTCAATTGAATTGCATTTTGTGGGCTTTATTTTATTTTTCAATGGGCTAAAATCTTACTTTAGCGTCCTGCAGGTTTTTTTATTTCCCTGGCAATTCTTCATAGCACTGGTAATTGAATCACGTACCATACTTACAAAAATGCCGCCGGGTTTCTTCTTTGCCTAACGGGGACAATTGAATGGAGCCCCAAATGTGTGCCAGGACTGCACATGTTAATAGATTATTTTCCCTTGTTATCTCTTAACATTTGTCAACATTCTTAATTGTTCAGCTTTAACCTTTTGAGTGCCAGAGAGCACAGTGTGACACTTTATTATATTTCCTTGCACATTATGCTAATTAGGTATGTTCAAAGCCACCATTATTTCTCTTTGTGCTGTTAGATGTGCCTCCAGTTTGTGGGCTAAGCTATGGCTAGTATATTATATGCTGTATGGCTAGTATACTACGTAGGATAGGGACCACATACTACATATACTATATGGCTTGTATACTATATACTGTGCGGCTAGTATACTATGTGGCTAGTATACTATATTCTGTATGGCTAGTATACTATATACTGTGTGTCTAGTATACTATATACTGCATGGGAAAACTATGGCTAGTATACTATATGCTGTATGGCTAGTATATGATATACTCTATGGCTAGTATACAGTTGTAACCAAAATTATTCAACCAATCAGGTTTATTGTCAAAATGTACAGACTTTCAGCTGTTTGCAATGAATAAATAAAAACAAAAGAAATTAAAATAGCTCAACACAACAAATGCTTCAAGTGGTTTCCCCAAATTCAACTGAAAATGCAATGACTTCTCCAGTCTCAAAATGATTCAACCCCTTCATGGCAAGCATCTTTAGTACTTAACAGAGCACCCTTTTGCTGTTATGACCTGCTGCAAATGAGATGCATAGCCAGACACCAGCTTCTGGCAGTGTTCCTGAAGTATCTTAGCCCATTCCTAATGAGCAATGGCCACCAGTTCAGTAATATTCATGGGTTTGCGTGCTGTAAGCGCCTTCTTCAAATCCCACCAGATATTTTCTATGGGGTTCAAGTCAGGTGACTGTGATGGCCACTGTAGAATCTTCCAAGACTTTTTCTGCAACCAAGCCTTGGTGGAATTTGAGGAATGCTTGGGATCATTGTCCTGTTGGAATGTCCAATGACGCCCAAGCTTCAGCTTCCTCACAGATGACATGACGTTTTCTCCTAGGATTTCCTGATACTTCAATGAATCCATCTTGCTTTCCACACGCTGCAGGTTTCCAGTGCCAGAGGATGCAAAGCAGCCACAGAGCATCACTGAGCCACCACCATGCTTAACTGTAGGCAGAATGTTCTTTTTAGCGTATGCTTCATTCTTCTTCCTTCAGACATACCGCTGATCCATTGGGCCGAAAAGTTCCAGTTTTGTTTCATCTCTCCACAGAACAGAATACCAGAACTTCTGTGGCTTATTTATATGATTTTGAGCATATTGGATCCGACCTTTCTTGTGCTTTTGGGTCAGTAGTGGTGTACATCTTGGAGTTGTTAAATGGAAACCTTCTGCGTTTAGTACGTGCCTTACTGTGGTCACTGAAGCCTCAGTGCCTGTTGCCACCAAGTCTTGCTGAAGGTCTTTTGCAGTCACTCAAGGGTTTTTCTCAACCTGCCTTCTCAGAAATCTGGTTGCAGCTGTTGATAGCTTCCTTTTTCTGCCCTGTCCAGGTACTGTAACCACTGTTCCTTTGACTTTGATCTTGTGAACTATGTTTCCAGTGGTGTCCCTAGAAACATTTAGTGCCTTCACTATCTTTTTGTATCCTGTTCCTTGGTTGTGAAGGATGATGATCTCTTCTCTTAACTTTTTGGACCATTCTTTTGACTTAGGCATATTTCTAACATGCAGTTAAATGTGACACTCAACAAACCCCTAACTAGTTCAGGTATTTCATGTGTTCCAGCTAAAGCACACCTGGTGTAACTAATGAATCCCTTGATTAGTTGCATCAGGTGTGCTTGAGACAACATCTATTTTGCATATTTGTGCTGTTGTGAGGGATTCTATTCAGGGTGTTAAATAATTTTGAGACTGGAGAACTCATTATAAGTTGCATTTTCAGTTGAATTTGGGGAAACCACCTGAAGCTTTCGTTGTGTTGAGCTATTTCAGTTGCTTTTGTTTTGATTTGTTTATTTGTACATTTTGACAATAAAACTGATTTGCAATGGGGGTTGAATAATTTTGATTACAACTGTACTACATAGGATATGGCTAGTATAATATATACTGTATGACTAGTATGCTATATACTATATCATTAGCATACTATATAGGATATAGCTAGTTGGGATGGGCGAAAATATTTGCCTCAAACTGAAACTGGAGAATAATGGCATTTCCTGCAAAAAGTGCCATTTTTCTGCTTTTTTTTCTCCTAGCTCATTGCATTGAAATCAATGGGAAGAATTTGTTTTTCCCACCACACAAAGGTTTTCTCTACTTTTCTATAGCCATATACAAGGGTGTCAGTCTCACAGCAGCCATTCTCTATATGTGAGAGGAAAAAACAGTATGTTTTTGAGCTAGATAGGCAAATAAAGGGGAATTGAAGTTCATTTTAGGGAGTCTTTTAGGTAGGACATTTGTTCTCTGTATTAGGAGAGTCTGGGGGCAATCTGGGGAGAAGAAGGGATGAAGTAGGTTGACCCCAAAGACCCCAAAATTCAATGTGACTGACTGGCAAGACACAGGCAGCTAGGGACCAGTTTTCTTGCGGACCTTGCTGTTATTGTCTCTGTGCTGGCTGGGGAAGTCTGGGAACGAAGCTGTTGATTTTGTTTTTCAATTATAATTTTTTTTTTTTTACAGACTGTGATAAGATAGATTGGACAACTTAAAAATAATAATAAAATAATAATAATAATAATTAATAATAAAATAATAATAATAAATAAATAAACAAACAACTAAATATATTAGGGGGTAGACAGATGACTGGGCTAAGGCAAGACATCACACTGCATCAGTTGTGTTAAGTATTGTAGAGTAAAAACACACACAGTAGTTGAGTAATGTCCAGCAAATGCACAAGGGACAGGGGGAGGGGGAAGGTGGAGCATTGCAGGGATGTGAGGGTAAAGTAGTAGTTTAAAAACTGACTGCAGCAATAGTTGCTGCAGCATGCATGTGTAATAAATGATGACAATGCCTTATAAGAAGACATAAAAGAAGAACACAGAAGACGACAAGTCTCATTCTAGTGCTGAAGATGGCAATAGCATAATGGAGAAAGTTGTAGCAGCTGAACCATCTGCTGCATCAGATAGTGAGACAAATAAGCACAAAAACAGCTATCCTGAAAGTAGTAGTGAACTTTTTGAAAGTAAAAGTAAAATTAAATTGTTTAAGACCTCTATATCACTGCGCCCGTGATTCTAGCGACAATTTGACAGGCTTATTTCCTGGTGCCTTTTCATTGGCTGCGCTGTACAGCTCCTCCCAGTGACAGCCTTTATATACTCTGGGCTGTCACTTATGGGTTGCCCTTTCGTGGTGTACCTGAAGCCTAGAGCTTGTTCCGTTTATTTGACATCAGTGTATGACCCAGACTGCCTGACTACGCTATTAGTTACTGCTTCTGTGTACCGATTCGGATTGGCTGACGTTCCTGCTTCCTGTTCTGACCCGGCCTGGATGACGTTCCTTCTCCGTGTACCGACCCGGTGAGACCAACGACCCTGCTCCGTGTACCAACCCGGCTTGGCTGATGTTCCTGCTCCGTGTACCGAATCGGTTTGGCTGAAGTTCCGCTCCTTCCGTACCTGACTGGGTGAAGATCCTGTCAGTGCCTGTTGCTGTCATCTGTGCACTTCACTCACGTTATCGTGCACCACAGAGCTACGGTACTCCGTTACCATCTGTAGTCCAGTCCGTGGGTTCATTAATCCTCCACACCGTTCATTTGATCTCTTGGTCTTCCGCTCTTAGGTTCAGTTGGGCGCATCCGGTTGCCTTCCGTATTCTGACCATAGCATTCATTAACCCCTTCTGGGGTGGTACCTTGTGCCACTACTTGTTTCACCACTGTCATCCTCATCACCGGTATACTCGATCGCTTGGTCTTCCGCTCTTTGTTCAGTTGGGCGCTTCCGGTTGCTTTCTACATTAAGACCATAGCGTACATTAACCCTTTCGGGGGTGGCATGGGCACACGGTGATGGATAGTCTCAGTTGGGCATACGTTCCTGGCACGAGCACTGACTCACGCTGTTGTAGTCTCCGGTGGGCGTCCACCGTTGCAACCTTCCGCTCAGGTGATCTTGCCTGCTTTCTGCTGCCATCCTGTCACTGTCGCTATCTCTGCCTATAGGCGACATTGGGCCTCCGCTTATCTGGGCAACTGAGTCAGTGGCTTCACTGGTATCACTGGACTCTATTACACTGTATCAATCGTATTTACCTGACCTGTGTCAGTATTCTGTTGTACATACTGGACCCGTATGGGTTAAACTTGCTAATGTAACCTGTCCTGTGGCAGTTATTTATGTGCTATATGCTGGACCCGTGAGGGTTACGTTATGCCTTGTGTGCTTTTAATAAAATTGTGTTTTACCAACATCTACCGTTTCTGAGTGTTCTGAACCGTAACACTCTAAAAGCATAGATGAATATAAGGGTAGTGGGCAAGAAGTGTCAAGTGATGCTGAGGATGAACTAATGATCATTCATGATGATGATGATGCAGATCTAGAATATATCTCTCCAGCATCCTTCTCATGTTTAGATACAGATGAATTTGAAAGTGAGAGAGAGGATGATAACATGGCCATAAAGTTAGCAGGAAGGCAAAGGCTGAATCTTCCACCACTGAAAAGGATCACCACTGTGCCTGTTGATAAACTGTTTGAGAAAAATATTGGAAAGTCGACCCTGGACATGCAAAGATGGACATGCAAAGATGGCACAAAGTACTCAGTCACCTTATCAGTCATCATCAGCATCATCGCCTCTTCCAAGCCCAAGTCCCACTCAGCCACACACCTGTGTTGAGTACCCAGCAGCAACAACACCACCAGCAACACAGGTTATTAACATCCACAATGTTAGATATGATGAGTGCCTCTGCTGCTGCTTGAAGTGTTTCACCTTTGATACCTAGTAATATAGTAGCAGTAGAATTGCAACATCTAGCTCCATTAGTAGCAGCAGCACCTCAGGAACCCCTCAGTCCATGAAGTCCACAGTAGGGAGATACTTCACTCAGGATCCTAAAGCTAAGCATGTTGCAATCTGTTGTCTGTGCAAAAAGCATGTGAGCAGGGGGAAAGCAGGTTCACACCTAGGCACCTCCTCTATGAGATCCCACCTCAAGCACAACCACAGGTCTGACTGGGAGACACACTATCAGCAGGTCAAAGGTGCCGCAACTAGCAGCAGCAGCAGAAACACTCCAAAAAGTCACCAGGGCTCTGGGGCAGAAAAAAGAAGTAGTGAAGTTATTAAAGAGTCAGAGAGTGTGCTTCTGCCAACAGTTAGTTCATTCTAAATAACACATATGGCTCCTGCTGCAGAGGAGTATGATGACTCTGGCTTTGATGTAGGAGATGGCAAGAGTCATAGACTGCCCACACATGCTGCCACTACCTACACCCCCTCCTCTAGTCATATTGTTAAAGCAATAAAGTTCCAGGGTTCTTCTGCCTGTCCTGAATGGCTTGTACCCCTCTCCTTAAAAGCTGGTTTTGTGTCTGCTGATAACGGCTCCAACATAATTGCTGCTTTGAGAATAGGTGATATGGTACATGTTCCCTGCTTTACCCATGTGCTAAATTTATTTGTGACCAGATTCCTGGCAGAATCCGAATCCCTCAGAGAGATGCTTACTATTGCCCACAAAATCTGTGCCCATTTTAGCCACTCCTACAATGCGTGCAACACTCTATATTTCATACAAGGGCGTAACAACCTGCCCCATCACCAGCTGAAAATGGAGGTCCCTAGCAGGTGGAATTCCACAATGTACATGCTAGAGCGTTTGTAGGAGCAGAATAAGGCCATGAGAATGTTCCAGCAGAGGTTGCTGTGAACCCCAGGTCAAACATTGCATCACCAAAAAAATCATTTGAAACAGCAAGGGGTGAGCTTAATAAAGGTGTTGTCAATACATCAATCCAGTCACATGTATGATCTCCAGTTCAAGGATGGATCATGGATGCCTGGGGGACAAGAGGACAGGATTTGGAGCGGCAGACTTGAATAGATCATTAAGCAACAACAATTTTGACTTTATAATCCCCTCAATCTTTTTAGTTACAGGTGAGTACACAAACCATTGCTTTGTAATGTGTTGTGTACTCGTCTGTAACCCATTATGTGGTGAAGTAAGGAGATGTGCACCGGCACTATGGATATGTGCCCCTGACATGAATACACACATCAACAAGTATGTTCTGTGAGCTCCATGGAAGTAATGTTGATGTGTGTATTCATGTCAGGGGCACATATCTCTGCACACTCACAGGTAAGCATGGTGTCCCTGGAGATCTGATCTACGTTTCATGACCTCTACGTTGTGTAACAATACCACTGTACATCCACCCCTCTGCTGCTCTTGTCACCTCTAGCACAGTACAGGTTCCATATTGAGTCCAATGACCCTTTAACCCCTGATGTGACAGAGTGTTATCCTATGCATAGCACTAGATAACACTGTTTCGCTACAAGGCTAGCATGGTTGCTCTGGCTATGATCATGACAAATCAAGTTAGTTGTTGTCAATCAAGCCCTGTAAGGTAATGAACATGGGTTATATGTTGTACCTTGTTTCTCCTGGGGGTGTGCATGATATCCTTGAGGTATGTATGTCAACGTGCAGAGAGGAATGGAAGATGGTTTTGGAATCCCACACACAATATGCCACGTCCATGGTATGGTTGATGTTTGGGGCCGTGCTGCCGCCAGTGCAGTGCTGTGTCAATGTTCCTGTGGGGTGAGACAGAACATCATGTGCGGTGTGGTTAGTGTGTTGGCACCAATTCACAGGACTGATGGGGGGACTTGCATGGATTGTTTGCATGCCTGTGTTATACTCACAGGTAAAGTGTTCCGTGATGAGCCTGTCTCTGATCTAAACCCCTCTCAGGGTCTTCTCAACATGGCCGATGTCCATGGGCATTTCAGGTATGGGGGTGGTCCTGGATGTGATCCACCAGCCTGGTGTCCACTGCGATGTTGTGCAGTATTGCACATGCCATAATTATGTTTTACACCTTTCCAGGGTCATACTGCAGTGCTCCCCCTGAGTGGCCCAGACATTGAAATCATGACTTGAGGAGGCCAAAGGTCCGCTCAATGGCATTCCTCGTTCTGTCATGAGCCTGGATGTATCTCTTCTGGGCATCTGTTTGAAGATTGGCCACAGAGGTCAGTAGTCAGGACTCGCAGCCATAGCCAGCATCACCTGTGGAATGTGAGTGACATGGTGAGACAGCAAACACATGTTGTGTGAATGATGTTTTGCGTGGTGAACGTACTAGCTGTGGGTCAGGAGCATGCTGAGCAGTGTTGTGTGTACATCTGTGGATGTGATGTGATTTTGTATTGTGAACTCACCCAGAAGCCATCCCCCTGTATAAGTTCCATTCTCAAAGTCTCTGTGGACTGAGGATTTCTGGAGAATGTAGGAATCATGTGAGCTGCCAGGATACTTGCACAGACATTCATAATCCTCATGTTGCTGTCACACCATCTGCACGTTCATGGAGTTCTTCCTGTTGATGAATAGCTGTGCGTCATGTGCTGGGGCTTTAATGCGGACATGGGTGCAATCTATAGCACCCATGACTCTGGGCATGCCTTCCCTTGCGTAAAAGGCCTGCTTGAGGTATATCCAGTCTATGTCGGTGATGGGGAAATGTATATAAGTACTGGCCTTGCTTTTGAGGGCTGGCAAGACCTGGGCCAGCACCCTGAAGAATGTGGCCTGTGACATGCCAGATACATAGCCCTCAGTGAACTGGAAGGACCTCTTGCCATGAAGTGTTTGGCACACGGTGGTTTTTGCAGGCCAGATAGGGCATGGTTGTGGATGTAGATGGGATCCACCTGATCCTTGATGACCTCATACAAGGCTATGATGCTGTCAGACCTCAACCTGTAGCAATCAATCACCTCGTCATTGGTCATTCCAAAGATATTGACCCTTGGCCAGTATACCCTGGGCCTTGGTGGTTGTCTATACATCCTCTGCAGCAGTGGAGTATCCTGTTGCTGTGGAACATCGTGTTGCTGCAGATGTGCATCTGCAGGCAGGTGCTGTCCTCCAGGTGGGGATGGGCTTCTGTGTGGCTGCTGAGCCAGAGCCTCCTTACTTGCAACATGTGAAGGCTGCTGATCAGATGTGCCTGGGGGTTGCTGGTGCTCCTTAGCTCTCTCCCTTGCACGCCTTCTCCGCAGTCTTCGCAAAAATATGTAACCCAACATACTAATTGTGCTCTCTATCTCTCTTTCCCTCCCTGAGTGGAAAACAAGCCACAAGTGAGTGTGGTGAGTTGTCCCTTTAAGTACTTGATAGGGCGTTGTGTAGGTGTGGTGATGAGGTGAGTGCTGACCAATGGGAAGTTGTTTATTGTCCAGGTAAGTGTTTGCAGATGTGTGCGTTATATGATGTGGTGTGTTGTGCTTGGTATGTCTCTGCCATTTGCGGGTGTGAAGTTGTGGGGTGCAGGTTGTGTGTGCATCGCATGGTGATGTTGCACAGTTGAGCTTGTTTTTTATTTGCAGGTGTCCGTGTCGTGTGATAACCCCCATTGTTCCGTGCCATGTTGTCTTGGTGTTGTCTTGTAGGTCCGTGTCCCTGTGGTGTTGTATGTAATTGTGTGTGCCATTGATTTGTGTTGTCTGTCCATGTTTTTGTGTTATTTTGGCATTGCACGGGTTCATTTTCCCATTTACATGCTTGTGCTGTAAGCATTTTGTGTGTTTTGCTATGTAACGGTTGTTTTTTTTGCCCGTTAAGTGTCTAACGGATAAGGGAACTGGGTCTTAAGTTTTGTCGGTTAAGTGTATCTTTTTTCAGCCGTTAACAGTACCGCAAGCCTTTGAATGGCTCTGGGGAATCTTGTTCCATTTGTCTCAATACACGTAAGTGTATCAGACATAAGGATTATCAAACTGCTGTTAGCTGTTCTTTAGTCGGATCTTTAAATTGATACATGAAACTTAACGCACCCGTTAGTGCTTTTTTTTTTTTTTTTTACTAACGGCTGCCTTTAAGTCTACCCCTAAATATCTTAGGTGACAGGGCTTATGCAAGGCATCATACAGCTGCATCAGTTGTGTTGTGTACTGTACAGTAAAAAAACACAGCATAGTTGCATCATGTCCAGCAAATACACAAGGGGAAGGGGGAGGGGTGGGGCGGTGCAGGGACATGAGAGTAAAGTAATAGTTCAAAAACTGACTGCAGCAATGGTTTCTGCAGTGTATGCCATCAATGATGATGCTCCCTCTACTCCAAGGGAGGGTGCGGTTTGTCAAGGTCCCAGCGAAACTAGTTCTAGCACCACCAGTGCCAGTAGAAATAAAGAACCATATAAGAACACTGAAGACGACAACAAGTCACATGAAAGTGTTGATGATGCTGGCAATAGCATAATAGAGGAAAGTGTAGCAGCTGAACTGCCTGCTGCATCATAAAGTGAGACAACCAAGCACTAAAACACCTGTCCTCAAAGTAGTAGCGAATTTTGTTACAATAAATGTAAAAAAAAAATTGTCTGAGACCTCCAAAAGCTTACAGGAATGTAAGGGTAGTTGTGGGCAAGAACTGTCAGGTGATGCTGATGCTGCTGAGGATGACCTAATGATGACTGATGATGATGCAGATCTAGAATATATCACTCCCGCATCCTTCTCTTGTTCAGATACAGATGAAGTTGAGAGTGAGGATGATGATATGGCTATAAGGTTATCAGAAAGTCAAAGGCTGAATCTTCCACCAGTTTTAAGGAGCACTGTCTGTGCCTGTCTATAAATTGTTTGCGAAAGCCATTGGAAAGTCTGACCCTGGACAAGTACAGATGTCAAAAAGTACACAGTCACCCTATCAGTCATCATCACCTCTTCAAAGTCCAAGTCCCACTTAGTCACACACACCTGTTTTGTGTACCCAGCAAAAGCAATACAGGTTAAGATCCACAGTGTTAGATATGACGTGTACCTCTGGTGCTGCTGCTGTAAGTGCTGCACCTTTGACACCTCGTAGTAGTGGCAGTAGAATTACATTAACATCTAGCTCCAGTAGTAGTAGTAGCAGAAACCACACATGACAGACAAAGCCAGGACAACTATATTAACAGCAGCACAGATAAAGAAGTGGAGGACGGATGTGAAGAAGGGTTGCCACCATCTACCCCTCTTGGCACTACCGCTATGACCGATAAGTAATGTGTGTCAATAATCTGAGAAGGAGGATAGCGTATGACAATGGTAAAAACAATATACATACACAAATCACACCATGCCAGTCCCTACCAACACCACTACAAAACATATCTGCCACATTGTAGGTTATACTTTATTTTTTTTTATTACTTGATATCATCATGAATATGTGCCAGTGTCACTTAAGCAGGAAGTTAGTGTTGTGGGCAAAGGACAGATGCATTCTGCATGTTAACACATTTTTCAAGACATATGCTGCTGTAGGACTCATAACTTTGACTTTCAGCCACTTATTCCTAAACTTCAGCCCTCAGAAGAAGTAATATTACATTGGGAAATGTAGTACCTATAGGAAATATAAGCAAAAAATGTGTTAAAGTAGGCAAAAAATGTGTTAACATAGGTGGAAAATTTGTTAAAATAGGAGAAAAAGGAGGACATTTTTGCACAGGAGGAAAAGCAAAATTTTTCATGGACAAAGCGAAAAATCGCTTGTTTTAGCAAAAATTCATACAGGAAATTTTTCACACTCTTCGCCCACCCCTACTTACAACACCAGGTCACAGTTCAGAAATACAAATATCAGTTAAAACAGTACACATGTTAAGGACACAGTTGCAGCCCAAGGGTAGGCATGAACAGTGACAAGGAGACCCAGAATCCAACTATATTTAATATATTAACAAAGAAAGAGAGAAGTGGAGGCATCTGGTCAGCTTAGATCATTGTAACATCTTAGTCCTAGACCAGTATAAAGAAAAAGGTAAGAACGACAGAATGCATAAAAGGAGGGGAAGGGGGAGAGGGGGAGAAAGGTAAGGGGACAAGGGTCTTATACCAGAGAGGAACACTGGGGAAGAATGCTATTGGTATAGACACCACAAGGGCTGCTCCCATGTAGCTCAAGCCCTCTATTCATCCAGGCCAGCCTGATGAAGAGGACCTGCTCTTCGACCTTAGCCTTCCAGGCCCTGAGGGAAGGGGGAGTCATTGTCTTCCAATGCAGTGGGATTAGATCCTTAGCTGCATTAAGCATGGCAAACAAAATGTTTTTTGGGAGGTGAAAGAAGGGGCAGTCCTTTAAAGAGCAGGATTTGCCATGGATATCAGGGAGATAGTAGCTTTTATATGAGTGGCACGCACTCTGACCTGAAGTTCGAGATCAAAGAGCAGGACCACCAAATATGCAGCATTGTGCTAGTGTGGAAGTTACACCTTCAACAGAGAGGACTAGAGACAGATGAAACTTGAAATAATAGTTTATAATTAATCTCTACCAGCTGATTGGAGATTGAGGATGCATAAGTGCATCTCCAGATCTCTTTCCATTCCGCCAATGATGGTGTGCATTTTGCCCACAAACTTACTTCTCCCCTTGGCCAGGCTGAACAGAAAACCTTCAAATTTAGATAAAGTCCAAGAAGAACAGCATCTGAAATGGGGCTGGTCCAAAAGATGTTTGATTCATAAATATATCCAGATTTCCCTGGGTGGAAGATCATAGCGCAATTGTACATCACTAAAAGCCCTAAACCCCCCAGCGTTCCTCAAATCTCTGATTACGAGTTTAGGGAGTTCAGCTCACCATGGGAATTGACGGTTCAAGAATGAGTGTGGCAAGAAGCACCCGGGAAGCTGGGGAAGGAGGAGAAACTGAATCCTCTTATTTATTCAGATAGTACCACTCTAAAAGGACATTGCCTTGAAGTGGATGGGAATGCAGTGCTTTGTCCCTGCTAGACAAGGGCAGTAAAAAGTTCACAAAGGGGATCAATCCACGGATTTTTTTTAATGTTAATTACCAGGTTTCCAGGAACAGAGACTGGTTCTCTGGCTCCGGGGTAACCACACTCACTCCCATATCAATTTTTCCCGTTCATTTTACCTACTTTCAGACCATTTGAGATCAAACCCCACCTTACATCCTCCCTACTGACCCAAATTATGCCACTGCCATATTCTGACATGAATTATGTCATTTGTACTATTTCATTCCCAGCCCAGTTCCCTGGCTAAAGACAAGAAGGTACCCAGGGAGGATCTTAACCGTTTAAAGTCCTTGATGACCTAAGTAGGTCATGCACTCTACTTACTTCCTTTTGAAGTAAACTATCACTAACTATCATGCTTTCCTCCATGTACATGTCATCCAAGACTGCTTCAAAAATGTGTTATGCACCCCTCTGGCCCTCAATAGGTTAAAGTTGTTATCTTTTACCATCTCTTGAAAAATAGGCACACGGGCAAAATGTATAGTGGCCTTTAGATTTTTCTGGCCATAGTAAGGTAAATGGGGTTATTATTAGGAGGTGTTAGTTCTCCTTTAACCCTTTGAGTGCCCGGGAGGTATCAAACACATTTCAATGCAATGCGTTGGATACCTCCCTGACACTCAAAGGGTTAATATACGTGGATGGATGGTGTATGGGAATTCTAGAATATGCATCTATTTATTTTTATTACAGAGCTAAGTGAAACATGAAGGCACCCAGCCAGTGCATTTCCTTTCTAACTGTTGCTTTGCAATGTGGTGGATACCCCTGTGGCACTCAAACAGATAAGAAGCAGTAGAGAAAAGAAAAAATATGACTACATACTCTGCAGTTGTTTATACAGCAGACATTTAGCAGAATTGAAAGAATAATTTTTTTAGTTTTGTTTCTTTGTTTTTATTCCTATATGCCTCCCAATTACCCCTCCTTCCCACCCTAGTGTCCCCCTTTTTAAAAGAGCATACTGTGTGGTGTGTATAAGTGTATCACATTGATCCACAGCAATCAAACTCACATTAAAGGGATAGTAACACTTCGTTTTAACTTTATTTTATTTTGTAGGCATTAAAAAAACATGAAGAATGATATAAGTCTTATCTCTCAAACCTTTATGGTTTATGAGATATTCACAAGCAAAGTTCCCCTCCCCGCCCCTTTTTCCTAGTGTAAGCCATCTCTTCTCAGATGTGAGTCTGGTTGTATGACAGTACAGATAACAGAAGGGGACAATTTTCTTTGTATGAAAACAATGAAAGCCCTTCCCCCCTTGAAAAGTTTTTCAGCTTTTTCCATTATCTTAATTGAAGATTGTCCCTCTCTGCAGTCTACCTGGGCATCTCCCTTCTTATCTGGTTGAACAGGGGGGGGATACTTTGTTTGTGAATATCTCTTAAACCATAAAGGTTTCAGAGATAAGACTTATATCATTCTTCATGTTTTTTTAATGCCTACAAAATAAAATAAAGTTAAAATGAAGTATTACTATCCCTTTAATGTTTGCTTAAACTTCGGTATATGTTTTTATAAAATTGTCTGTGTGATTAAAACACTTTAGTCTTGCTCTAAATTATTTTTTCACTTACACAAAGATGTGTCAGTAGGTCATGAAATAATGTTAAAATTATTGGTAATGCCGAGCCCACTAGCCACACCCCCAGCAGCACAACGTAAAACAGAAGTGCCCTCTTTAGGCATCTGAAATACTGGGAGGTATGTTCCTGGTGGCTATCTTTTTACATGGGCAAGTTAAGGAATCACTTCCTGTTGAAACCATTTATTCAATATTCTCTCATGTGCTAAAAAAGCATCTCCAGTGCATCTCTACTGAATCTCTAGAATCCAATGGGATATGATATGTAGAAAAAACATGAAAGAAGAATGTCCTTGCAGACAAATACAGATGCTTTATGTGATAGGTTGAGAGGTTGTTCAAACTGTGTAGTGCTCAAAATTTCAAGCTATTAAATGTTTGTAAAAGTCTGGAATCTGTGCATCTAATGTGGACTAATGTTTAAAGGAACACAAGTGCTATAAAACAACTTGCCGTTATGAAAGAGCATTGTGTAACATTTTATACATAAACCAGTGTAAAAGCCTGTGTACACGGGTCAAAGTCTGGGTAACGTTAAGAGGCTGGTCCTGCTCTGCATCCTGCCGCCAACACAGTCATGCACTGTAGAGACTGCCCAAAAGCACAGAATGCTCCCAGCACAGAATGCTCCCAGCATTCCTACACCTCCCAGCATTCTGTGCGTTTGGGCCGTCTCTACTGCGCATGACGGCTTCTGACAAATATCCTAGCGAATTATTATATAGGATAGTAAACAGGGAAGACTATTACAAAAATAAATAAATAAATAAAAAAAACAAAAACAAAACATCTAAGTAAAAGATCTCATACCTTAACAGAATTTAAAATATATACAAATTGCTTATGCCTTTTTCCAGTCAGTTAAGGTAAGCAATTGTCCCTGTACTCCTCAACTTGCAGTCTTGTGACATGGCAGAGAACTGCCACATGAGTTGTTACTTGAATGGTGACCTTGCCCCAGGTGACATCACAAGTGGAACAGGACTATTTGCCAGTCATCATCAGGTTACCGACACAACAAGGGGAACAGAAAAGTGTCCTTAAAGCAAGCAGCAGAGCCTCGGAGAAATAAAAAGATTCAAAAGAATGACTTTATGATGGACATGTTTTATAATATATTCTTCCCAAGTTACCAAGCTACCACTTCCCAAGTTCAGCCATTTCACATTTTGGTTTTATTTTTGTAGGGATGTCAAGAATCGATAAATGGCATATATGAACAATTAATGAATTCCAAATAATGGACAAAGGGCTGAATCATCAAGTGAAAGGAATATTATAATATTTCATTGTATTATAAAAGAAAATTATAAAAAAAGAGAGAAAAGAAAGAGGCTTATGCAGAAATCTAGAAAGAGCAATTCTGGAGGAAACCAACGGCACTATAGGGGATAAATAAAAATGTATCCAATGCTTTGGAGCACCAGTTGACCATTTGAGTGGCAGAGAGAGGGTGCAACTGAAAGGGTTAAGTCAATAGGAATTTTTATTTCCCGCTTAACGTACCTTTGGTTTGCTCCAGAATTGCTTCTCTCTAGCTGTCTGCATAAGGCCACAAAGTCTTAATGGTGCAGTCAAAACCTAGAAATACTGTCAGCGTGTTTTGTGTCTCGCAATCAATTAGTGAGTGAGTGAGCTTCCTGGCTGAATAAATGTGAAGTAATAAGGGTGATCGGCAAAGGATTAAACAAATGCTGTTACAAATTATTTGTGGAAGACTGGTATTGTAAGACACAGTCTACCTATCTCCTGCTTTTGATGGTTAACACGGTAACACATTTTACCTAAATTCTTTGTGAGCCACAAATTGTATAAGAGAGAGGCGGGGGAGATCTATCATGGGGATTCCACTCAAAATATTGCACTGAAATTCCCCTTTTCTTTCTATGCCAGACTAACGTTAATTTACTGAGCTGGCTATGCCAAATTTCCTCCTCTTTGCGATGCTTCCTCCAAGGGAAGGACATTGTACAGTCTATATGTGTTTCAGGCACTACTTTCCTCTCTGCCTTGTTTACACCAATGTACTAAAAGGAGCATAGAGCAAATGGAGTGCCTATACTCTATTTCCCTGCACATGCTATGGGGCCAGGATATGGGGCTCTGTTGGTAATGTCAGAATATATCCACTAGTATGCACTACTATGCTCATATACTGTAGTGCATACCCTGGTGTGCAGAGAATTGCTGGGGCTGCACTGGCAAATTTGTACATTTGCCCCAGAGTTTCTCGTTTCACCTAGCCAGGTTCATTTCTTGGCTTTTTAAAGAGACAGTAAACATTTACTAATTAAAATTGCAGAGCTTTTCCAGCAGAGTAAAATTACAATCTTCTATGACTGAGAGATGCATTATTTAAAAGTTATAAAAATGTAAACCTGGACATTGTGTCACTTGTAAATTAATATTGCATGTGGCTATTACATTGTATGGGGGCTCTGTTGCTATGACAGTGTATGAAGAGCTCTAGTTGTTGATGGCTCCAACTGTAAAAACTGGGATTTGAGCATCTCCCAAATATATATATATATATTTATTTTTTTATTTTTATTATTTTCCCCTCATAATAAGTGTTAACTGTTCCTTTAATAGTTTTTTACATACACTTTTCATTTAAATTATACCTGCACCATTGGATGGAAGGGATAAAAATTCCCATTGATTTAAATGGGGAATTTAACCCCTTAAATATTAGATAGATCTCTTTTTCATTGGCAAAGAATGCATTAGAGATCTCTTTATTTCAAGGAGTTAAAAGTTACATTTAAATCAATGGAATTTTGAGAATTGTACATGTCCTCTATGATGAAGGCAGCTGGCATGTTCCGGGAGGGTTCATTTCTTCCTTTCTGCACAAGGTCCTTTATTTGAACTGTGTTGAACCAATCCTTGCTTGTTTTCACCCCTCTGGTCCTCAAGAGGTTACATAACATAGATTTTGATGGCAGAAAAGAACTATCTGGTCCATCCAGTCTGCCCTTTTCCCTGTCTAATAAAATACACAGTCTTACATACTTCTCAGAATAGACATGTCTTTCCCAGGCATTTCTGAGTTCCTTAACAGTATTTTTGCCAACCACCTTTGCTGGGAGGCTGTTCTATGAGTCTATCTCCCCTTATGTAAAGTAGTACTTGCGCAGATTACTTCTAAATTTTCCACATTCACCTTTACTTCATGTCCTCTTGTTCTAATATTCCCATTTTTTTTAAATGTTTCCCTCCAGAGCTAGATTAAATCCCTTAATATGACAGAAACCTGTACATATTAAGCTATTTAAGTCTGTTTTGGTACTCTGTGGCATGAACATCCTGTACCATTTCAGTAACTGTTCTTTGTGCTGCTTCCAGTTTATTAACCCCTTAAGGACTACGTGACATACTATGACCGTCACGGTCCTTATACCCTTAAAGACCAGTGACGGTCATAGCACGTCACGTACTTTTTACTTACAGCGCTCTACCGGGAACGCTGTAAGTAAAAATGGGGCCTAAAATTGATCGCTCGAAGACCGGAGCAATCTCTCTGCGGCCTCAAAGCGGCGCGCCAGTACGCGTAACAGGTCACGTGTACCGACGCGTTGGCAAGGATCAAAACGGTCCTTAAGGGAAGGTAACTTCCCTGGACCGCTGGTCCTTAAGGGGTTAATAACTTTCTGGAGATGAGGGATTAGTACCTCTCTTTCTGCTGTTAATGCCTATTCCAAGAACCCTACAATGGAGTAAAAATATAAATTTTTTCTCTGTGCAAGAAACAAGGCACAGAGGTAATTAATGTCCTTTAATGTCATACACTTCCCATACTCTCCTGAACTCAAGTGGTGTTAAAGGGATAGTAATACTTAAAATGTAAAAAAAAAATGTTGTAGGGTTTATCCACCTGAGTAAAACAAGGGTACTCTCACTGCTGAAAGGTGTTTTATTCAAAAGTTATTACAGCTCAAAGTTGAATTTTTTAGGTGCAATATCACAGTGGCCTGAAATTGTACAGTGGCGCTGTTGCTACACCATCCTATGGAGATTTATGGTCTCAGGACCAGAGCTGTCAAACACTGCAGTAAGAGCATGCTTGGAGCTCTGTGGTGTATCTACATGGAACTGCTCATCCTTCCCTTCCTGCATGGATTAAATAATGTGAGAGAAGGGGGGGGGTGAGAAAGTGTGTGAGAGTGTGGGGTTATGTATGGCTAGAAGGACATTTGTGGTTGGAATGGTGGACACGTGTGTGTGTGTGCAAGTTTCGGCTGGGGAGACAGATAACTGACCTGGGAAAAGAAAGCCCTGTGTGTGTGAAAAAGAGGTTTCTGGACACCTGTGGGTGGAAGAGGGATATGACTGAGACACTTTGTTTGGAAAAGGGGAATGAAAGGAAATTATACAGAGATAACTGATTGCTGTATGACAGACTCATACATAGATAAGTCCTTCTGTTATACACAATTATATAGATATACCAGACTGCCTGACAAAGCATTGCATTAGGCACCTCCCTAGCATCCAAAGTGTTAAATATATTAAAAAATGTACAACAGAACTTAGAATTGAAATGGGGCTGCACTAGTGACACCACAGAGCTTGCAACTGAAATGTGGCAACACTAGTGACACCACAGAGCTTAACATTTAAATGAGGCAACACTAATGACACCACAGAGCTTGCAATTGAAATGGGGCTACACCAATGATACCATATAGCTTGCAAATGAAATGGGGCTACAACAGTGATACCATACAGCTTACAATTCAATTTGAGCTACAGTGGTACCATACAACTTACAATTGAAATTGGGCTACACCAGTGATATCATATAGCTTACAACTGAAATGGGGCTTCACCAGTTATAACACACAACTTACAATTCAATTGGAGCTACAGTGATACCATACAGCTTACAATTGAATTGGGGCTACACCAGTGATACCATACAGCTTACAACTGAAATGGGGCTACAAACAAAGTTACAAATAAAATGGGGGTACCAGTGATACCACACAGCTTTACAATTGAAATGGGCCTACACCACTGATACCACACAGCTTACAATTGAAATGGGTCTACACCACTGATTCCACACAGCTTTCAATTAAAATGGGGCTACCAGTGATACCACACAGCTTTACAATTGAAATGGGGCTACACCATTGATACCACACAGCTTACAGTTGAAATGGGGGCACACCACTGATCCGGCTCTGATTAGGCCATTTGTTCCTCATAATACAAACTGCAAAATGTGTTAAAACAGATGCCTGTAAATCTTTTGTAACTTTTGGATGGTCTCACGTAATGGGGTAATGGTCAAGTCAAGGGTGCATGTGTGTGTGGGAGGGTTTAAATTAGTTCTCTGCTAGGGCCCTAGGGAGTGTTAATCTGGCTCTGATCACAGCGCAATGCAGGTGATAAAAACTCTGCAACACCGTACATAATCCCTGAGTTTACAATGGCTGAATCTTCATGTATCATGTAGGAGCAGAGGAGGCAGACATCCACAGCTCAAAATGCCCATTTGAGAAGTGAATCATGGAGGAGATTTTTCATCATCAAAGGGGTTAAGGCATAGCAATTAAAACTTTAAAGGATATCACATTAAGCCCTACCATCTATCATGTTATCCATGCTGTATATGTTAGATGTTTGTGGTCTGATTAATTTAACCTTGTGCATACTTCGTATATGTGTACTAAAAAATACTGAGCATTCTTACTCATCTTTGCTCTCAGTTATTATAGGAGTGGACTTTTCTAGGGGTGGGGCATGGTGGCACCTCAGTAGAGTTTGCATGGGGGCCACTGCATTTTGTGTTACTCTTCTAAGTAGGAACTGGGTCCCTAGTTTAAAATGGAAATGTGTTAGTACGCCCCCCCCTTCTGAATCAATTACATGAGGTAAAATGAGGTACGTGAGTAATATAACCAGATCATCATTTTTCTGTGGGTTGCTTAGTAAGAACACCCATTGCAAGGTTGCACTGGTTCCTGTGAAGTCCTGTGGATGGAAATGTTCATAGGCTTCCTGCATTAAAATAGCCATCTGGTCATATTACACAAGAGGCACACCAGAAAAAGGTAAAAGAAACATTCCCACTGCCAATCCGGAGACAATGGATGGTTCAAATAAATAATTCACATACATCTGCATACTTCCAAGCTGTGTCAAGCGTGTTTCGGTGTAGCATATCTATAGCTATATCTCTATCTATCTATCTATCTATCTATCTAAAATCATACAGGTATATAAAAAATGTATTTTTTTTTTTAACCCTGAGTGTCTTTGTATTTAAACGCAATGCATTTATGTGAAAATGCCGTTTTGGAGCAAATGTCAACTTTGGACTAATAACTCATTTACATTTTTGGTAAGGTCTCGGAAACAATTATGTTTCCTTTATTTCAGCTGCAGCAGCCAGGTTCGCCCCCTAGTGGCTCATCTTGTTTTATAAACACTAACTCACACAACTGTTATTCCTGTGTTTTCATTTTAGATATTTGTTCTCCACTAACATTTAACTATCATTATTCATATGTATCCACACTTTCCCCCTTGGATATTAACATCGAAGGGGTTAATTTGAAACCATTAAAACTGTTTTGGAGACTTGTATCTATAGGAAGAAAAAAACAATCTATATATTATAGGATAACTCATACCTTCTAATAATAACCCCAATTACGTTTCTATGGATAGAAAATAATAATAGCCCCTATGAATTCTACCCTTGTGTATTTGTTCAGTCATTCCTGGATATCATATCCATGAAGGAGGACATGACAGCTGCTGGCAGTTTTTACAAATTGGGCCAGTCAGAGTGCATGAGCCTATTTAACCCTTTGCAATGCACTGTGTACCACACTGGCATTAAAAGGATTAACCCTTTAAGGGCCAGAGGGCTGGGCAAAGTATTGTGGAGCAATGTGTTGCATACATCCTCTGGTCATTAAAGGGTTAAGATTAAGATATGCCTTGCACAGAGTTTGAGGTCCTGCTACACAACATACAGGGCTGACTGAACATTGTTATTATTTGAACAAAGGCACAAAGTCAGAAGTAATGAGTTATCCAAATGACTTGCGGACACGTAGACCACAAGAAGGTGTATGTATTATGCACTAGACTTTTGCATTTGTTTTGTAACAAATTCAGATTTAACTGAAAAGCTTTTTTTTGCTTTGTGAGATTCAGCTTATAATGACATACTAAATGGAAAGTAAATGAAGTGACAAAATAATGAATTAAAGTTTTCTTTGAAGTCGATTTGTTCATTTGTTCATGCTCTTTTAGCAGGGAAAGTGGGGAGGGACTGTGTGTAGGAGGGTAGAGAGAAGAAGTGATTGATACACAGAATAGCCAATACAATCCTGGCAGGAAGTGGAGGGACATTCACCTTGGTTATGGCTTTGATTGTTGTAACAGCCAGTGAATCTCTAATGTAATGTGTTTTATACTCAAGCCAATCCTGATTTCCAAGGGGATGGCCCCCTCGAGATTGTATAAGCTGGATGCAGCACTTTTTCCTTACTTGCAATTTAGCAGACAGAAGAGAATCAGTGTGTCACAAGCTTGTGATCAGCATATCATCTCCCTGCATTGTTGGAAGAAGCAGAAAAATGTTTTTCTTTTGATTCCTTTAGTACAGAAGGGAGGCTATAGTACTACTTTGTTTAAAAGTGGCTAGAGTTAGCTAATAATTAATTAGGCAGGTTAGCATAGAATTCATTGCTGGTTAGCTAGTATTTAATTAGGTAGGTTAGTATAGAATAAATAGCTAGGTTAGCTAGTAAATATAATAGGCAAGTAAGTAGGTTAGCTAAATTTAATTCCAATAACTATGTCTGGTATTCTAATCTTGACTATAAAATAACAAAAAATGGAAACTTACATCTACTGTCCAAACTTAAGTACACAAATTCCCTGTTCCGTCCAGACTCCACTGCTATCTATAGCAACTACTCATTTTATTGCAGTGTGTGTGTGTGTGTGTGTGTGTGTGTGTGTTAATTTAATTTTAAAATATGGACAATTATATTTACTGTTCAGACCTATGGGCACACCTGCACAGTTCCATCCAGATTCCACTGCTGTCTACAGCATATATGTATGTTATTGCAGAGTGTATGTAAGTTAATTTAATTTTAAAATATGGAAAATTACATTTACTGCTCAGACTTAAGCATACACCTGCAGTGTTCCATCCAGACTCCACTACTGTCTCCAGCAACTACTTATGTTATTGCAGAGTGTATGTGTGTTAACTTAATTTTAAAATAAGGAACATTACATTTACTGTCAAACTTAAGGGCACATCTGCACGGTTACAGCTAGACTACACTGCTGTCTCCAGTACACCTGTTATTGGAGAGTATGTGATGTTAAGTTTAAAATAAGGAAAATTACATTTACTGTCAAGCTTAAGTATACACATTCAGACTCCACTGCTTTCCCCAGCAAATACATCTATTACTGCAGTGTGTGTATATCTGTGTGTGTGTATGTGTTAATTTAATTTTAAAATAAGGAAAATTACATTTCCTGTTCAAACTTTTTAGACAGCCACCATCAGTACTTCCTCAGTACACAGACTTCTGTAGACCATGCTGCTGTATGTGTCTATCTGGATTGGTCTAATTCTGGTGCTGCTGCTGCTGATACTGAAATGCCAACAATCACCTCCTCTATCAATGCATAAGTCCATTCTGTGTTGTAAAACAGTCACAGATGCTGCTGTTGGTGTTCCTGCAATGTCATGGATCACGTCCTCTATCACCTCCTGAAGCCCATATTATACTTAAAATACAGCCACAGATGCTGATGCTTTAGGTAAGGAGTGCACCTCCTAACTCCCATATCATTCTTCTACCAAAGTCAAAGACTTTGCTTCCTTCTTTTATCTCACAGCCACCTGTGCTCCCTCATTCTATAGACTTTTCTAGCCCATATACCATGTTTCTTCTGTATGTGTCTGTCCATTGATCTAATACTACTGTTGGTGGTACTGCATTGCAAATGCTTATCTCTGTCACCTCCGAACATCTATACTGTACTTCTAACAAAATCAAAGATGCTGTGGCTTCCTTACTCTCAGAGAAGCAGTGCATTTTTTTGGGGGGTGGGGGTTAGCAACAGAATCTGAGGGCAGAGCAGAACCATTTGGCCCATCTAGTCTGCCCATTTTCCTACTGTAAAAACCTCAAAACTTATTTGGTCCTTTGTCTTATCTTATACTCAGGACAGCCTTATGCCTATCACATGCATGCTTAAATTCTGTCACTGTATTAAGTTCTACCATGTCTGCTGATATTCTATTCCACTTATCTACTACCCTCTACATTACATCTAAACCTGTGTCCCTCTAGTTTTAGTCTATGGCCTCTTGTCCTAACATTTTTACTCATTTGAAATGTACTTTCCTCCTGCGCTTTGTTGAATCCCTTCATGTATTTGAATGTTTCTGTCATATTCCCTTTCTCTCTTCTTTCCACTAGCTATACATGTTTAGATCCTTTAGTCTACCCTGATATTTATTTTCCTGTAAACCAGTCACCATTTTAGTAGCCCTTCTCTGAATTTTCTCTAGAGTATCTATATCCTTCTCCAGTACTGTACACAATACCCTAGGTGAGGTCTAACCAGAGATCTGTAGAGTGGCATGACCATTTCCCATTTTCTGCTACTAATGCTATATAACCCAGCAGCACATCTAATGCTACTATATTTAGCGTCTTCTAAGCACACTGACATCCCATACAAGCAAACGGATGAGGAGGATATGAATAAAAATTTGTTTTTTTATTTCTTAAGGCACACAGCATAAAAAAGTGAGCAATTACAGGACTTACATATGATCACATTAGTTCATTCCTAATGTGTTTCAGAGTCACACAGGTGCATTATTTTATATCCCAAGTGCATTATTTTACATTTATCAACATTAAATTGCAGCTGCCACACTCTTCTCCATTCTTCAAATTTACCTAAATCATTTTTCATTTGGCTTATTTCCCCAGGAATATCTACCCTGTTGCAGATCTTTCTATCATTTGCAAAAAGGCATACCTTACCTTGAAGACCTTTTGCAATATCACTAATAAAAATATTAAAACGATTGGGCCCCAATACAGATTCCTGAGGTATCCCACTAGTAACACTGCCTTGTCTGAATATTCTCCTTTGACTATCACCCTTTGTCTCCGGTCACTCAGTTATTGCCTTATCCATTTAACTGTTTCTATATCCATATCCAAACAATGCAATTTATTAATTAGCCTTTTATGAGGGACAGTGTCAAATGCTATACTGAAATCTAGATAAGATATATCTACTGCTCCTCCTTGGTCTATTATTTTAATTACTCAGTCAAAAAATCTATAAGGTTAGTTTGACAAGATCTCCCTGCTGTAAACCCATGCTTTTTGGTATCTTGCAAGCCATTTAAATTCAGATATTTAACCATTCTTTCCTTTCCATTAATTTTTCCACTACTGGCGTAAGACTTACTGTTCTGTAGTAACCAGACTCTTACCTGCTACTTTTTGTTGTGAAGCAGTACTACATTTGCTACCTTCCAATGTTCTGGAACTACTCTTGGTGATAGTGATTGATTGAATAATCCTACTAAAGTGCCAGAACACTCTTAAGTTATTTTAATAACTTTTGGTGTATCCCATCTGGTCCCATTGATCTATTTGTTTTTACCTTAGAGAGTTGAAGTAGAACTTCTTCTTCTATAAGCATGCATGCTTCCGATGTCTTGCTATTTCTTTTTTCTAACAGAGGTCCCTTCCCTTCATCTTCTTCTGTAAAAACTGAACAGAAATATTCACTGAGACAGTCAGCTAGCCCTTTATTCTCATTTACATAGTTTACATTTTTTGTTTTCAGTCTAACTATTCCTTGTTTCATTTTCCTCCTTTTACTTATATATCTAAAAAAAAGGTTTTAACCCTCATTTTTATTGACTGGACAATGTTTTCACTGTGTATGCTCATGGGCACGTTCCTTATGCTCATTGTTAATATGAACAAATAGTAAAACAAATAAAATAAAAATGCAGTCCTTTATTATTTATATTTATTTTTATTATTTGTTCTTGTAAAATAAAATCCTGATAGATAGAATGGATGGCCAAATTTTATGTTATTTAACTGAATTAATCTTGTTCAAATGTCAGTCCAGAGAAGGCAGCAGGGGCCTTCCCCACTGAAAATAATGACACATGAATTTCGTCTGGCCATGAAAACTTTCAATGAAATTCTGACTAACTGAAAGTAAAGGCAAACTGAGTTCATTTTGCCTGATTGTGTTTCAACTTTTTGCACAAATAATTTGGACTAAACTAACTTTCACACAGTGCACAAGTCTATTATGCAGTTCAAATGAGCTGCTTTTCTGGCCTTGAATTTGGACAGTAGTACATGTGCGAGATTTGTACTCTAGTAGGTATGAAATGGACAAACATCACTATCCTGCTATAATGGAAAATCCCACCCACAGCTGCCAACTGTGAGTAAATTTGCTGACAGTCAGTAAAAATAAGCTAGAGTAGGCATTGTCTGTAAAGACTTATGGGGTCTTATGTAGAAAAAGAAGAATCATTCTGGGGTAAACCAACTGCTTCTTGGGGAGAAAATAAACATTTCCAAAATTCCTAGTGATTTAAATGAGGCTTTTAATCCCTTGACTGCTAAAGAGGTCTCCAGCACATTGAAAGAAATGCTTTAAAGCCCCATTTCAGTCCCAGCAACTTTGGGAATTTTTATTTGATCTCTAAAATGCAGTTAGTTTGCTCTGGAATTACTACATTTTTGTTTGGAACATAGGACACATCGTATCAGTAAAGATATAACCATTCACTGAAATGTTGTGTAAAAGAATGGGTTGTCTTTTTTGCAGTAATGCCAGTAAATACAAATTTATTGTTTAGTAATTCTGATCTTTCAGTTTTGTAAACTTCATGGCAACACACTCACTGCCATATTGTATAGGTGCAGGCTTACCGAGATACCTCCATACCCTTCAAGGAGAAGTAACACCTGAACCCGGAAAGCCTAATGATCATATGAACCTTGTCCTTTTGCCTTTGTTCAGGAGATAACACCTTCAGTCTCCTGCCTATGAAAGTAGGCATGCCAGTTGTTAGCAGGATGATAGGACACAAACGCCACAAACTGCACATAGTACTCCTGAGGACCAGATGGTGTGTAATGCATTTCTTCTCAACGTGTTGCACACTCCTCTGGTGCTTCAAGGGTTAAGTGGGCTCATGCACCGTGCATACTTGAGCTTAAAAAACTGCTAGCAATACTAGTTTGCACCTCCATGGACATTACATAACTGATTGATTTCTTTAACAAAGGTGGAAGGGCAAAATTGATAAGGGTTATTAGGATTATCTGATCATAGTAAGGACAGTGGGGTGTTATTATAAGTTGTTAGTGCTTCCTCAACCCTTCAAGTGCCAGAGATGTATCCAACGCATTGCAGTACAATGATTAATACAATACAATGCTTTGGATACCTCTCTGGCACTCAAAGCGTTAACAAGTATGTATCTAATAAGAAAGAAGTTGCATTCATTCAAAGGATGGTATTCGCTTCTATGTACAGTTAGGTCCAGAAGTATTTGGACACTGACACAATTTCATCATTTTGGCTCTGTACACCACCACAATGGATTTGAAATAAAGCAACCGATATATAATTGAAGTGCAGACTTTCAGCTTTAATTCAAGGGGTTGAACAAAAAATATTGTATGAAACGTTTAGGAATTGCAACCATTTTCATGCACAGTACCCTTATTTCAGAGGCTCAAATGTCATTGGACAAATTAACACAGTCATAAATAAAATGTTCATTTTTAATACTTTGTTGAGAATCCTTTGCAGGCAATGACTGCTTGAAGTCTGGAACGCATGGACATCACCAAAAGCTGGGTTTCCTCCTTTGTGATGCTTTGCCAGGCCTTTACTGCAGCTGTCTTCAGTTGTTGTTTGTTTGTGGGTCTTTCTGCCTTAAATTTTGCCTTCAGGAAGTGAAATGCATGCTCGATTGGATTGAGATCAGGTGATTGACTCGGCCATTGCAGAATATTCCACTTCTTTGCTTTAAAAAACTCCTGGGTTGCTTTTGCAGTATGTTTTGGGTCATTGTCCATCTGAAAAGTGAAGCGCAGTCCAATCAGCTTTGCTGAATTCAGCTGAATGACCAGACAATATATCCCTATACACTTCAGAATTCATCCAGCTGCTTCTGTCTTCTGTCACATAATCAATAAACACTAGTGACCCAGTGCCATTGAAAGCCATGCATGCCCATGCCATCACGCTGCCTCCACCATGTTTTACAGATGATGTGGTATGCTTCGGCTCATGAGTCGTTCCAAGCCTTCTCCATACTTTTTTCTTCCCATCATTCTGGTACAGGTTGATCTTAGTTTCATCTGTCCAAAGAATGCTGTTCCAGAACTGGGCTGGCTTTTTTTAGATGTTTTTTGGGAAAGTCTAATCTGATCTTTCTATTCTTTAGGCTTATGAATGGTTTGCACCTTGTGCTGAACCCTCTGTATTTGCTCTCGTGGTAGATTTACATAATTATATGCCTACCTCCTGGAGAGCGTTCTTCACTTGGCTGGATGTTGTGAAGGGGTTTTTCTTTACCATGGAAAGATCCTACGATTATCCACCACTGTTGTCTTCCGGGGGCGTCCACACCTTTTTGTGTTACAGAGCTCATCAGTGCGTTCTTTTTTTCTCATAATGTACCAAACTGTTGATTTGTTCCTGCTATCTCTCTAACGGATTATATTTTTTTTTTGTAGCCTATGGATGGCCTGTTTCACTTACCATGAGAGTTCCTTTGACCACATGTTGTGAGTTCACAGCAACAGCTTACAAATATGAATGTCACACCAGGAATCATCTCCAGACCTTTTACCTGCTTAACTGATGAAGAAATAACGAAGGAATAGCCCACATCTCTCCATGAAACAGCTTTTGAGTCAATTGTTCAATTACTTTTGGTCCCTTGAAAAAGAGGGGGCTACATATTATAGAGCTGTACTTCCTAAACCCTCCCTCAAATTTGGATGTGAATACCCTCAAATCAAATCTGAGAGATTGCACTTTAAGCCCATATTCATTATTTAACTGTAACTTGAATTAATTTTAGTAAACAGCCAAAATAAAAAAACTTGTGTCAGTGTCCACATATTTCCAGACCTTACTGTATATAAAACAGAGTACTTTAGTTAAAAAAAAAAAAAAATTAAAGTCTTTAACGGAGGTGGTAATGACTGCATGACAAGCAATGTAATGGTCATTATGAAACATTAACACAGGGAAATGAAGTCATAGGGGAAACACTTGAAAGAACAGAGCTCTGAGTGATCATATTATTACTTTGTATTTACAGTTTGTTATTATGTGGCTATTTGTTGAAATTTGTAGCCATGTTTTTCCCCTAATTTTAACAACCCTTTATCTCTTACCTGCTTTGATGACACATTCCTGTGCTAATATTTATAGTAACAGTAAACGTTTTCATGAAAACCTACATGTTACAGAGATTTTCCTGCTAAGTAATACAAGGGTACTCCCGCCGCAGTCAGCTGTTTTATTCAAAACAATATACTCAATTCAGTAACTTTCTCGTGCTAACCATTTTGCCATCAAAAGTACATTGTCCATAGTAATTGCACACGTTTCTTGCATTCCCCCTTAGGGCTGAATTTCCCAATAGGTAGATTAGGAAACTGCCTAAAGCTCAAAATGTTGAAGGCCATCTCAGCAGAGCTAGCCACAGCTACATTCTGAATTGTGTGTTTGGCCAGTGGAATCTCATTGTCCCTGCACAACTTTATATACCCTTTTACTGGATATTATTTAACCCCATTTGAAGCTAGTGAGGTTCCCAGCTCATTGTGAAGGAATGTGTTGGAGAGGTCTCTAGAAACCAAGGGGCTAAAAGTTTTATTTGCTTACTGTTACAGGCTAAGGATATCCTCTGTATCAGGGAACAGTGAATGAGACTCTGCATGGAGTCGTGGGAGCATCAGGGTGTGACCATGGACAGAGGTAAGGGCACCTAGGGTGTCTTGCCAATGGGGCCCTGGGATATAAATTCTACCCTGTAATAACTGCACTTTTCCATAGTACATTAACCTCATTGTGTCACATATCATGACACACATACTGCCCAGCGGAGAGGCTAAGCGTCTCATTAGAGCTTACAATGTGGAGGAAGTGGTATGGTTGGGGATGAGGGCTAGTGGACTGAAACTGAAACTAATAACAAGGATGGTTCAGAGACAGGTGTGAGGGGTTATATCCATATACAGTAAAATCTCGTGTATAATATACACAAGTTTCCCCCTGTTCACATTATGTGAAATGCTGGGTGCATATTATACATGAGAAAAATGTATTTAAAAAAATAATTGCCAAGTTTCTTTTCTTCCCTCCCTCCCCTCTTACCCACGGCCATGTCTCCCCCTCTGGAGTCCAAATTCATCATCCTGACAGGGTCCCAGCAGGGGGCATGCTTGCATTCGCTGCCCACTTCCAGCATGGCCCTGTTAGGACCTCCTCTGCCCAGCCAATGGTAGTGTCTTGTGAGGACCACAAGGCCCTTGCAGGGCAATACCATAGATCCAATGCACATAGCTATTTTAAATTAACTTTATTTTAAATTTTAGAGTAAGGTTCCATAGACTGATCTCAACCACTCTAAAAACTTTAATCTGCCTCATCCCGTACTTCCAGCTCGTTGCCCTGAAGTAATGTTTCAGAGACCTCTTTAGCATTCAAGGGGTTAACAGCCCTATTTAAATAAATGGAGATTTTTATCCATTTCTCAGGGTGCAGTTGACTTGCTCTAGATTTGCATCTCTCTACATGTCTGAAGAAACCAAAAGATGAGCAGTTCTGGAGTAAAACAACTGCACCATAGGGGATAAATAAAAATTCCCCAAAGTCACACTGATTTTAACCCACTGGACACCAGAGAAGTTGTTAATGTATTGCTGTGCAATGCTTTGGAGGCCTATCTAGCATTTAAGGAGTTATAATTCCTGTTTCGTTCAATGGGAGTTTTCATTTAACCCCTACAGTGTAACTGGTTTACTCCAGAAATGCTACATTACCTTACTGACTGTGGTCCTGTGTGTCTTATGGTTCAGTTTATTGAAAATGGCCCTGTGTGTCTTTAGCTTATTGAACGTGGTCTTATGTGTCCTATGGTGCAGTCGGTTCGTTCAAGAACTGCTCCTCTTAAAGAAACAGTAATGTCAAAATATAAATATACATAGGATTGTTTAATATGATGTTAAATAATGCATATTATCTTTTGCTATATCAGTATCTTTCTGTTGTCCTATTAAACTGAGTACATTTTACCCCTCCCACCCCTTTCCATCACGTCATTCAGCGTTCACTGAGATCCGAAAGCCGGTTGCTTGACTGGACAGATCACAATGAGGGACAATACTGTGTGTCAGTAAAAGGAAATCCCTGCTTCCCTTGATGAACGGGGCAGGGTTTTCCTTATACTGACTGGCACAATATTGTCCATCACTGCAATCCATCCAGACTGGCTTTCGGATCTCTGTGTACTATGAATGACGTGATTGAAAGGAGCAGGAGGGGCAACATTTGACTCAATATACTGGAACAATACAAAGATACAGATATTAAAAAAGATACTATGCGCTTTTTCCCTTCTGCTTTTAAGTCTACTCCCTCTGTGTTGTCTTACCTCTTAATTTACCATGTGTATGAAGGCATGACTAGACTCCCTTTCATTGGCATGCTATCTAGTCCTTGACTCACTAGCTATACTATTTCCCTATTGTGTCGTAACCTGGAAGTTGAGGATTGCTATGCACTCTGGGATCTTACCTCTCATCGCTCTTACTGTTAATCTATGTGCCATTACTTTTCACTTGCAACAAAAAATCTTGTATTGTTTATATACACTTTCTGTTGTTGTTTAATCACTGATAACATATGCCCTCTTTGTTATCTAATTGCTTTATGTATTACCTGTCTTATTGTAATATTCACTTTCTCAATAAACACTTTAGAAAAAAAAATACTATGCATTATATAACATTGCATTGAACAATCCTATGTATATTTATATTCTGACATTATGATCCTTTTAAGATTATTGAATGTGGCACTAGAGGCCCATATTTATAAAAGCAGTTATTCTGGAGTAAACCAACTGCACCATAGGGGACAAATAAAAATTCTTAACTTACCATCCACGTGAATAGAGCTTTTTAACCCCATGGATGCCAGAAAGGTCTCCAATGCATTGCTTTGCATTTAATTTAACAGGAATTTTTATTTGTCCCCTGATTTTCAGTTGGTTTACTTCAGGAAAAAAAATCTCCATTCTGCTTCTATAAATATGGGCCTATTCATTGGCTTACTCCAGAATTGCTCCTCTTAAGCTTATTGAATATGGTACTATGTAAAACAAGAGTGATCAATGTGTTAGCCCTTCAACAGCTGTTTAAAAACATGCACAGATATATTCAGACATATTGTTATAGCCAGTAAGCAGAAACAGTCTATAGCATGTGCTAAAAGAGACATGTGGTGAATACGAAAGGGGAGGGGAAGAATGGAGGGCAAATTTAGCAGCTTTCACTTAACTAAAACAGGGAAATATGTTTCATGTCTAAAGTGGCAAATCTTCTCACAGCACATATGGGGTTTTTGTGAAGATGACTGCAGCACATAGCATCTCTTGGCTGTAACACAGGAGGAGAAGTGTGCAAACAATTCACAGCACAGTCTAATCCTTGGGGTGCTGTTAGAGCCTGTGATGTATCCGGTAGAAAATGAATGTGTTTTTTTTTTTTTTTTTACCACAATATATTTCTGTATTCAGAACATGTTCAGCTCTTGTACTGCGATTATATGTCAAAAGCTATAAAGTGTAACTTATATTAATCCATTGGGTGCAAGAGATATTTCAGTGCACTGGAGACTTTTCTAACAACCAAGGCGTTAAAGGGATAGTAATGGCTGCTTTTACCAAAGTACAATATTGTAGAAAAATAAATGAAATGTTGTAAGTCTGGTCTCTCAAACATGTATAGTTTGAGAGATATATGCCTCTAAAGTTCCCCCACAACGTGTGCCTGGTTTGCAAGCACACGTTGTACACCGTTCCAATGAAATATTTCTTTCTAGATATTGCTGTTTTGGCTCTGCTGAAGAGCCGCCGTCCGGTCGCACGTCCAGAATCTCATGCTGTCGGCTAGAGCTCTGACTTCTGTGAAAGGGGCAGGAGGGAGGAACTTTAGAAGTGTATATCTCTCAAACTATACATGTTGTGAGAGACCGGATTTGCAACAATTTATTTATTTTTTGAATATCTACAATACTAAACTTTGGTAAAAGCAAACATTACTATCGTTTTAATGAATAACTAAAAGGAAAATATAAAAAAAATATCAAGGGAGCAGTACATGTTTATGGAAAATAGCATGCAGTCTGAGCGTTTTCTTTTTTCAGTGCAGCTGGTTATATAGTTACTAAATGAAGAGTCCGTGTACACAGGCCACAGTGCCAGCCGGTCGTGGCGCAGTCATGCACAGTAGAGACGGCCACACTGTGGCTGATACTTCGGAGCACCCCGCTCAGTATCAGCCACGTCACAGGTATTCTCTACTGCGCATGACTGCGTTGTTACAAACTTTTTAGCTAATTATTATATAGGATGACAGCAGGAAACACCTATCCAGTAGCAGTGTTGGTAGACTTTAATTTTTAACCCTTTGAGTGTCAGGGGAGTAGGCTGATGGTGAAGCAGCCAGTGGGACTAGTGTTAGGAGAGTGGTAGGCGAAGCAATTGAGAGTGTCAGGGGAGTATGCAATGCATTGTCCTGCAATGTGTTGCATACACCCTGGCACTCAAAGGGTTAAAAATAGGAGACTGGTAAAGTAAAAGTGATAGCTTTATTAGTTAACCAGATAGCTTTAGCTCCTCAGTTAGCCAATAAAGGTATCACTTTTTGCTTTGCCAGACTCATGCTTTGCCTACGGTTAACACAGTACCATCTTTTACCTTTATTTGTAACAAATAATCAGCATCTAATACCAATACGAGTATCTTATAGCGGAAGTGGAAATCCACACAAGACAGACAAGAATAGAGCACATTTAATAACAAGGGATTTACATGGTTGCCATCAGTTGCCTGCACCTGCTGCCAGACATGCTGTGCTTGCTGCCAGACGTTCTGTGCCTGCTGTCAGACATGCTGCCCCTGCTGCTACAAGTGCTGTGCCTGCTCCCAGATGTGCTGCCCCTGCTGTCAGTGCTGAACCTGCTGTCACCAGTGCTCAAGCTGCTGCCAGTGTGTCCTGAAATACTCAGGAGGGGGGAAGGAGAAGATGATTCCAAGTGTGATGGCAGGGGACTCTAAGTCACACTTGCCACCCCCAAGTAGTCCTGCCAGTGCTAGTACTACTAATAAGAAGGTCCAGCAGCTTATTAACATTAGGAGTGAATGAGGGGGTAATCGTCATATTAATAGTGACGGTGAGGAGGAATACCCAGGGGCTGAAGTTGATGTGGTATGTGTTAGTAGTAGTAACAGTGATGGTGAAGCAGCCTTTGGGACTAGTATTAGGAGAGTGGTAGGGGAAGCAATTGAGAGCATCCAGGCTAGCGGTCAAGGCATCCCACACCATTCCTCTGACTCTGGGAGTCCCCTTCCCACCCTTGTCATTGTCCATGTGGGACATGATCCTGAAGAAGGCAGAATTTTTACCACCGCAATAGTACCACCACCACCAGGAGCACAGATCAGCTGCCTGTGCCTGCTGCTAGTGATGCCAGTCTGACTTCTTCAGGTCAACAAGAAATGGCAAGAGTAACATTGGGGGACCCTCTGTCACATTTCTTGCCTCCTCCAACCAACAGTGAGATGTCTGTAGTAGAGCAGCCGCAGCACAGAGGGACTAGTGGTGGTGGTGATGATGATGGTGGATAAACTGGAGTGGAAGAGACACTAATGGCATTTTTAGCCCAAACTGAGAAGGAATGGGAGACAGGGATGGGGATGGGCATCTCCACCACCACTATGAGTGAGCTTTTGGAATTTGAAGAGATTGAAAATACTCTAACTCCTGCTGCTGCTGAGTTCCAAGGGCAGCAGGATGTTGAGGAGCAGGCTAGTGTGCCAAAGACCACCATGGACACAGTGGGAATAGGGTCAACAAGTGATCTGTGACTAGGACAGGTTCCACTTGCCAGCAGCAGCATTACTCCTGGTCCTAGTTGCAGTGCTTAGTCTGAGTCAGTAGCATCAACAGCAACAACATCATCCTCTGCCCGGGCCAGTGAAGGGGAATGTGGAGGAGAAGAAGAAGGAGGCTATTCTTTTCCAATTGTTCCCTATAACCTGAAGTCATGGGTATGGGACTATTTTTTTCTTGTGGCAGGCATAGTCCAGTCATCACAAACAGCACTGTGCACAATTTGTGACAAGTCAGTGAAAAGGGGAAAGGAAGGAACACACCTTGGCACAACAGCCCTGATAACACACATGAAAAACAGACATCATGACATCCATGTCAAACATGTTAAAGCCAAACACCCACCACAGAAATTGAGCACCGCTGTTGCAGTACCCCCATACTCTCAAGAAAACCAACAAGAAGCGAGATCAAATAGGAGGAAGATTACAGAAACCCCGGCAGAGGCCTGAAGTTCCATAAAGAGTGAAACAACTAGCTCACCATTACCTTCTTCGTCTAGTGTAACTACATCTTCTGACAATCCACCTCGTTCATCATTATCTCCCCCATGAAATGATAGCCACTGTGTAGATGTTAGGATGTGGTAGTTCGTGTCCTCCCATTGCACATTGTGTGGTGCACTGACCACACGTGGCAGTCCGGTGGAGGAGAATCGCTTGACAGTCATCAAGCGGCATCTGAGGAGAATCCATCCCACAGAATATGCTAAGATGGTGGTAGGGAGGATTCATCATTACTATTAAAATGTCAGTTGTCAGTTGTCATGTGTCCTTAGCAGGGTGTGGACAAGGGTATAGTGACAAGAGCAGTACTTGGTTTCTGATGTCATGATGTTTGGATACAGTTGTGCCAGGTGTTATTAACCATGCACACTGTGCACATTGCAGTTGCTGATGAGAGGCACAGTTCCTGCTCTCAAGGGAAACATTTCTACTCTAGTAACAACACACCCATGATTTTGGGGGAGGGGCAGTCAGAAAATAATTATTGGCCTGCTTCTTTTCTCCACATAGATCGGGGGCTACTTATTGTGCTGTTACTGCCTCAGGCACATTACTGGAGCTGGTCGTGGCAAGTGGAACCTTCATCATTAATCACCCATGTTACTGCTGTTGTTAATACCTTTGCCTTTGAGCTGACTAATCATCCTGCTGCTTAAACAACTCAACATCAGCAGCAAGAACAGCAGTTGCAAATTCTGCATCTACAGCAAGGCATTTGACAATGGCCATTAGCCACTGGCCAACACGACATGACCTTTTGGCACTAAGGTAGGGCATTTTTTTCTCAGGGCTTGTGCTTAAAAAAAAAAATAACAAGCCACAGTCCTACAAAAAAATAAAGTTTTTGGGGGGTTTGTTTCTAATAAGCCTAAATCCTACAAATCACTATTTCCTCAGGGCTTGGGCATCTAGCAACAAGTCTTACAAATTATCCTCTACAAATGCTCTGTCATGTATCAAGTATCAGTTTACCCCAGTGGACGCTTACGTCAGGGGGTCCCTGTCTCTATCACGTTACATACAAATTTCTTATTTTATTATTTTTTTTTATTAACTGTCCCCAAATACCAGGCAAGAAAGCCCCCAAAACAAATTCCCTGTTCAACTGATTCTTTCCCCAGACTCCACCCACAGGCACCCTCCTCAGACCCCTTTTATGCCATGTCTTATGGGGCTTTTTTTATTGTATTTAGGATCTCTTTTTTTATTATAACTGCCCCCCAATCCCAGTAAACAACCCCCCCCCAAAAAAACAATCCCTGCTCATATGATTCTTTCCCCACACTCCACCAACACAAGCACCCTCATACCCCTCAATGGAAAGAGCTAGGCGAAAAGAGTGGAAAAACAGCACTTTTTGTGGGAAATTATTTGCCAAGCAGGAAGTGGCATCATTTAACCGATTTCAGTTTGAGACAAAAATTTTCACCCATACCTACCAATCACCATGACTCTTCTCCTCCACCTTCCTGAAAATCATGGGTATAGGAATATTTTTCCTTGTTGGCAGCGACTGTTCAGTGATACAGAACTGCAAAGTACACAGTTTGTGAAAAAGGTTATAAAGAGGGGAAAGAAGGATCACATCTTGGCATGTTTTCTGTAACTAAGCACATCCATCTTGTCTGTGCCCCACAAATACGCAAATAAAACAGGACACAGAGATCTCATACAACAGCTTTGGGTCACGTAATGCTGAAAAGGATGAAAGAAATGTAATCTACTGACCCCTCTATCTAATTATATGTTGAAGCACTGTATTATAATAATATTCAGCTTGGTATTTAGTCTGGCTATTCATTAAATGGCTATATCAGTTTAAAATAAGTATTGCTCCTTTACTGTATTGCATTGCTATTTATTTGTGTCAGCTATTAATTTGCATTATTATAGCTTTGTGTTAGTTATACCACTAGGTGGTATAATTGTTCTTGGATCAGATGCAAATGCTATTCTTCATGAGACAGAGTTTTTTTTGTTGGTTCTTCTTTATAATAGTATCTACCTCATACTCTCCATTAATCATATAAGGTTGTTTTTAATCAGTGTTCTATGTTAGACCAGTATTTTCTTTCTTATTAGTGCATCTAATTTATTATAATCAAATTGTCTATCATCTTCACTCCTTAAAAGAAGGATAATTTTGTTGATTGGATTTCACTGTCCATTTGCCTTTTTCATGCATTGCAAAAAAAAGTATATCACAAAGAAGCACACAGGTGCACAGGCATGCTCAAAAACATTTGCCGGAGTCGTCAGGATACACTAGTGATGTCTCACTTTTAAATGAATAAAATGTTGCTGCATCCCTGTTTGGCAAGTTCATGTCACCTGGCAACTGAGGCAGAGAAACTGAATCGGCTGATTCTACCAGTTGCATGGACAGAGTTAGAGTTCGAGGTTAATGCAGCAACCATCTATAAAGCATTAGATAAGTGGAGGGAGAGATGGAATATTTGCTTCAAACCACTTTCAGCGAAATAAGTGTAACACAGTTAAGGTGCCTGTAAGCAAATATTTATGGGTTTGATGAAAGCAAGGACACAAATGGAAGAGTTAGATGAAAACCCTATACCTGTTTAGCCAAATGGAAGAAGCTTCAGAGAGGAAAGAAGCCCCATCTCTACCTAAAGGTGGATTGGAAAAGTAAAAGGTTGGCTCCGACTCTTAGAGCACTCCAAAACCCATCATCTGAGTGTATAGCATGGCCCAGTGAAGTTATGGTTGCCTGTAAGCAGCCGTATGTATCATTGACAATCTATCACAAGGAAAGCACTAGATGATACTCCAGACCACCCACCAGTTATAAATGGATGGGAGCTGAGGCAATTGCAAAACCAACAAAGGAGACCCATTTTCAGCTAAAGTGTTGGCAGCAGAGGTAACATAACATTATTGGTGTGCATTTACTGTTGGACAGAAAAACTGAATATTATAGTGGAAGGTTTGTTTTTTGTATACACCCCTTGGATGTGGAAGCATTCAGTCCAGGGCTTGTGGGATATGCTAAATGGACACTGCTCCATGTGCCTTAACCAGAATGACTTGTTTGCACTAAACAGTACTATTTGCCAGGAGCCATAAGAATATAGATGCCTTACCACTGGATGTGCTGAGTAAGCAAGTGGGTAAGTGGCATACAGTTGTGGACTTTTCAACTTCTTTCTTCTCAATGTCAATTGATGAGGCTTCCCAGGACCAGATTGCTTTCACCTTGGAGGACAGATAGTATTCATTTCTAGTCCTTCCTCATGGGTATTTATATAGCCCTACACTGTGTCATGGTTTGGAACCTAGGGACCTAACCATGAAAACCTTATTAGATATAGACTATCTCACTATATTGATGATGTAATAATTACAGAAGAAACAGAAGAACAGCACTCTGAATTAGAGCTATTGATGACGCACATCCATTACAGAGTTTGGGCAGTAAACCTCAAGAAGTTTTTTTTAGCCCTAAAAAGGAAATAACATTTTTGGATCTATCTGGTCATGGCCCACTAGGAAGATCCTTAACTGGTGACTAATATGGTCTATCACCTAGCTCCACCTGCTAGTAAGGCAGTGGCCAAAAGTTTTGTAGGACTTAAGGACTATTGGAGTCCACTACACACCATGCTTGGTGGACGACTCTCTGCCCCTTTAACCACTATTGCTGTTTAATGACTGAAGGCTTTCTCACTCTGCTCCCTACCTCCGGAACTATCTACCATCCAGCATTCACCAAGCCTCAACCCTCAACAACTTCAAATCCAAGCTTAAAGAGCACCTCTTAATTGTAGCAATTTTGTAATAAGGAAACATTATCACATGTCAAAAACTGCACTTTCTGTCCCTGCTTGTATCTGTATGTCACTCATCCTATACTTAGATTGTAAGTTCTATAGGGCAGGGACCTTTTTCTCATAATGTATACTCACCTGGTGTTCCCATTATGATTTTCTATATGAGCATGTAATCACTGCACTTATTGTACCCCTTCTATGCTAAATGTGAACTGTAAAGTGCCAAGTACATAGGTTGGCGCTATATAAATAAAAATATACATACATACATCCCTCACCTAGGACTGATACTAAAGCCAATATGCCAAGTGACATGGAAGAAAACTGAGTCTGAGTTGGGATTAGGCCAAGAATATATCTTCTAGCAAGCCAAGCATGCATTCAGAACTGTTTTTCTACATCTACACCCCATGACCATTTTGAAATCGAAGTTATAGTGCCGGTTGACTTTGAAGTGTGGAGTATGTGGAAAAAGGAAAGCTGCAAATGAGTACCATGGGGATTTTTGTCATAGAAACTGCCAGGAACAATGACCACAGATATGCCTCTACAGAAGCAGCTGGTACCAGTAAACTGAACTGTACTGAACACTGGTGGAGACAAAAAGGATCACCAAAGACAGGCCAGTACTCCTAAAGATGCTAATACCTATCATGAGGTGGGTTAAAGAGGTGGGCAGATGCCAAGGTAGCCTGGGCCTAAGAAGCCATTATTGACAGGTGGAAGTGGTACCTTCAGTAGAGAGCTAAGTCTGATCATACAGGAGCGTCCATGCAACAAGAAGTGCTATTGGAACAGTTCAGTTTGACACAGTAATGGACACCTCGTCAACAGAAGTTACTCCATCTCCTTTTGATACAGCACCTACATATGATGTCCTCAGTAAAGTTAAGAAGAAAAAAGCCTGGTTTGCTGATGGAACAACCAGGTACATTACTGGAAAAAGGTGATGGCTAGCAATTGCCTTTAACTCTTAAACAGAAATCATCTTAATTAGAGGGGGCCCAAATGGATTCAGCCATAATTCTGAATTTCAAGATGTGGTCACCCAAAAGAGACAGTCTTCATTTATACAGACAGCTGTAACTTGTATCATGGACTCACAAAACGGGCCTCTATATGGAAGACATATGAATAGAAGATTACTAGTGATGAGCGAGCACCCCAATGCTCGGGTGTTCGGGTGCTCTGACCGAGCACCCCCGGAGGCTCGAGTGCTCGGCCGAGCACCCGAGCCCCATTGAAGTCAATGGGAGGACTCGAGCATTACACCAGGCACCCCCTGCTCTGATGAGGGGAGGGTGCCTGGTCCATAGGAAAAGGGCAGAAAATGATGGAAACACCACAGAAATGGTTCAGGGACAGCATAGGGAGGATGTCTGGATGCATCTTGGACTCCAGCGTCGCTGCTGGGAACGATCTTTCGCCCGTAGTACGCCATTTTTACAGACTGACCGTAAAACACACAAAAAGGCAGATAAAAACGACTTTAGGCGAAAAATTGTTACCAAACAGTATTTGCTGTATATTTACTTGTATATCATCTGCAAATTCTCCCAAAAATTTCCTCGATTTTTCTGAACTGAGGCCATGATTAAGAGGGAAACGTGCGCAAAGGCAAATTCTCCCAAAAATTTCCTCGATTTTTCTGAACTGAGGCCATGATTAAGAGGGAAACGTGCTCAAAGGCAAATTCTCCCAAAAATTTCCTCAATTTTTCTGAACTGGGGCCATGATTAAGAGGGAAACGTGCGCTGAGCCGACCATCCAAAACATTATGGGTGAGGGTCTGCTGCGGAGCTGACCATCCTAAACATTATATGCGAAGGCCCGCTAGTGAGCTGACGCTATAAAACATTATATGAGAGGGCCCGCTAGAGAGCTGACCCAATAAAACATTATATGAGAAGGCCCGCTGGTGAGCTGACCTATACAAAAATTGTCAAACAGGGCCCGCTGGTGAGCTGGCCCTATATAAAAATTATATCCCAGGGCATATGGAAGAGGAGGAGGAGGATGAGAAGATTAAGAGTCAACCATATACCCGTTTTTTGGGTGGAAGGGGTGAATGGGAATACAGAGTATTCCCATCATTGTAAATAACATATATAAAGTCACTTTATGTTCCTCCGGGGCTTTCCTCCAGTGGAGTGGAGAAGTTAGGGGAAATCCAGGCCTTGTTCATTTTTATAAGTGTCTACCTATCAGCATTTTCGGTGAAAAGGCGGATACGCTTATCTGTTATGATGCCACCAGCAGCACTAAATACCCGCTCAGACAGAACGCTGGCGGCAGGGCAGGCCAGCACCTCCAAGGCGTAGAGTGCCAGTTCATACCACGTGTCCAGCTTGGACACCCAGTAGTTGTAAGGCACAGAGGGATCAGTGAGGACGCTGACACGGTCTGCTACGTACTCCTTCACCATCTTCCAAAACTTTTCCCTCCTTGTGACACTAGGCTGTGCATCAGGGTGAGGGTGCTGGCGGGGTGTCATGAAGGTGTCCCACGCCTTGGAGAGTGTTGCCCTGCCTTTGTCGGAACTGCTGTGTGCTCCCCTTTTCTCCCCTTCTCTGTTGGCCAAGGTAGCACGTACTCTGCCGCCAGCGTTGTCAGATGGAAAATTTTGGAGCAATTTTTCAACAAGAACCTTCTGGTATTGCACCATTTTGCTTGTCCTCTCCACCGGAGGAATGAGAGATGAGAAATTCTCTTTGTAGCGGGGGTCCAGAAGGGTGAACTCCCAGTAATCTGTGTTGTCTAAAATGCGTATAACGCGTGGGTCACGGGAAAGGCAGCCTAACATAAAGTCAGCCATGTGTGCCAGAGTACCAACAGGCAAGATTTCGCTGTCCTCACCAGGAGGATGACTCTCAATCTCCTCATCCTCTTCCTCCTCTTCTGCCCACCCACGCTGAAGAGATGGAACTAAAGTTCCATGGCTACCCTCTGTAGCGGAGGCAACCGTGTCTTCCTCCTCCTCCTCTTCCTCCTCCGCCTCCTCCAATTGTCGCTGAGAAGACGAAGTGAGGGTGCTCTGGCTATCACCTTGTGTAAGCTCTTCCTCCCGCATTTCCACCTCTTCCACATGCAAAGCGTCAGTTTTAATTGTGAGCAGCGAGCGTTTCAGTAGACACAGAAGTGGGATGGTTACACTGATAATAGCGTTATCGCCGCTCACCATCTGTGTCGATTCCTCAAAATTGCGTAAAACCTCACAGAGGTCTGACATCCATTCCCACTCCTCACTTCTGATTACAGGAAGTTGAACGGAGAGGCGACGACCGTGTAACAGCTGGTACTCCACTACTGCCCTCTGCTGCTCACAAAGCCGGGCCAACATGTGGAAGGTGGAGTTCCAGCGCGTGCTCACGTCACACAGCAGCCGGTGAGCTGGCAATTGTAAGCGCTGCTGCAGCTTCAACAGGCCGGCTGAAGCTGTAGATTACTTACGGAAATGTGCACACACGCGGCGCACCTTGGTCAAGAGATCATGCAAATTGGGGTAGGTTTTTAGAAATCGCTGAACCACTAAATTAAATGCATGCGCTAGGCATGGTACGTGTGTGAGCTTGCCGAGCTCCAAAGCCGCCACCAAGTTACGCCCATTATCACACACAACCATGCCTGGTTGCAGGTTGAGTGGCGAGAGCCATTGCTCGGTCTGGTGACTAATCCCCTGCAACAGCTCTGAGGCCGTGTGCTGTTTGTCCCCAAGGCAGATCAGCTTCAGCACGGCCTGTTGACGCTTCCCCACTGCAGTGCTACACTGCTTCCAGCTACCGGCTGATGGGTGAGTGGCGCTGCGCACAGAGAATTCGGAGGTGGAAACGGAGGAGGAGGAGCCAATAACGTAGGTGCTGGCGGAAACCCTGATGGAGGTAGGGCCCGCAATCCTCGGCGTGGGTAGCACCTGTGCCATCCCAGGGTCCGAGTCGCTCCCAGCCTCCACGACATTCACCCAGTGTGCCGTCAGGGAAATGTAGCGTCCCTGGCCACAAGCACTTGTCCATGTGTCAGTCGTTAAGTGGACCTTCCCAGTAACTGCGTTGGTCAGGGCACGGGTGATGTTACGGGACACATGGTAGTGTAATGCGGGGATGGCACACCGGGAAAAGTAGTGGCGGCTGGGGACCGCGTACCGAGGGACAGCTGCTGCCATCAGGCTGCGGAAGGACTCAGTCTCCACAAGCCTAAATGGCAGCATTTCGATGGCCAGTAATTTGGAAAGGTGTGAGGTTAGTGCTATGGCCTGTGGGTGGGTGGCTGGGTATTTTCGCTTGCGCTCAAATGCCTGGGGTAACGACATTTGGACGCTGTGCTGGGACAGGGAAGTGGATGTGGTCGCTGATGGTGCTTCAGATGGTATAGGTGCAGGGCGGGAGGTATGCGGGCCTGCGTCTTTGGCAGGCGATTGGCCGGCACCGAAAACAGGGGAAGAGGAGGCAGTGGTGTGGCCTGCAGACACAGATGGGCGATCCAGGCGTTCCTCCCACTTATTACGGTGCTTGGATGCCATGTGTCGGATCATGCTGGTGGTGGTGAGGTTTCTAGTGTTCATGCCTCGGCTCATTCTGGTGTGGCACAGGTTGCAAACTACAATTCTTTTGTCGTCCACACTTTCCTTAAAAAAACGCCATACCGCGGAACACCTACCCCTTGGCAAGGGAGATTTACGCAAGGGGGTGCTCTGTGGAACATTTGCGGGCCGGTTTGGTGCGGTCCGCCTTCTTTCTGTAGCCACACCACTGCCTCTTCCAGCCTGTTGCGGTGCTGCAGATGGCTCACCCTCAGGACTGCTGTCATCGCTCGGCTCTACACCTTCCCAGGTGGGGTCAGTCACCTCATCGTCCACCAAGTCCTCCTCCACTTCCTCACTCTGATCATCCTCCTCATGTCTTGATCCCACCACATACTCAGTCATTGACAACTGTATATCATCCTCCTCATCAAGGTCTTGAGACAGTAATAGTGGTTGATGTAATGGCAACTGTGTCTCATCATCATCATCATCCACTTCCTTTGACCTTAAATGCCGTTCACCTCTGTCATCTTCTTGTGATTGGGTACCCTCTAGAGGTTGTGAATCAGGGCACAAGATGTCATGTTCCTCTGCAAGCGTGCTTGGAGAGAGGTTCAAATTAAGGATTGGTGATGAGACGAGCTCCTCACTATATCCCAGTGTGGGATCACTTCTTTGACCAGATCCTCTATGGTGGGAGGAAGGATGATCAGAGTGAGGATTATGTTGACCAGACTCTTGGCTACTGAGAGTGGACTTGGTGGAAGACAGGGTGGTGCTTAACCGACTGGAAGCAGTATCAGCTGACATCCAACCGACCACCTGTTCGCAGTGGTCGGACCTCGAGAGTGATGTCCTGCGACGCCCTGTAAAATGAGACATGAAGCTAGGTATGGTGGATGTCTTTCTGTCTTGTGCTCTGGCACCAGGCGCAGTTTCTACGCGTCCTGACCCGCGCCCTGAACTATCAGGATCACGTCCACTTCCCCGTCCCTTTTTACCCGCCTTCTTCATATTACACGGAATATGTGCTGCAAATCTGCAACTTTGCACAGTACACAGAATTTGCTTCTTAACTGCGGCTACGCACAGTGAATGGAATATGTGACTTTGATATTTTACAGTTTGAACACTTAACAGAATTTTTTCCTATTCTGAAACTGTGCACAGTAAACAGAATTTGCTTCTTAACTGCGGCGACGCACAGTGAATGGAATATGTGACTTTGATATTTTACAGTTTGAACACTTAACAGAATTTTTTCCTATTGTGAAACTGTGCACAGTAAACAGAATTTGCTTCTTAACTGCGGCGACGCACAGTGAATGGAATATGTGACTTTGATATTTTACAGTTTGAACACTTAACAGAATTTTTTCCTATTCTGAAACTGTGCACAGTAAACAGAATTTGCTTCTTAACTGCGGCGATGCACAGTGAATGGAATATGTGACTTTGATATTTTACAGTTTGAAGACTTAACAGAATTTTTTCCTATTCTGAAACTGTGCACAGTAAACAGAATTTGCTTCTTAACTGCGGCTACGCACAGTGAATGGAATATGTGACTTTGATATTTTACAGTTTGAACACTTAACAGATTTTTTTCCTATTCTGAAACTGTGCACAGTAAACAGAATTTGCTTCTTAACTGCGGCGACGCACAGTGAATGGAATATGTGACTTTGATATTTTACAGTTTGAACACTTAACAGAATTTTTTCCTATTCTGAAACTGTGCACAGTAAACAGAATTTGCTTCTTAACTGCGGCGACGCACAGTGAATGGAATATGTGACTTTGATATTTTACAGTTTGAACACTTAACAGAATTTTTTCCTATTCTGAAACTGTGCACAGTAAACAGAATTTGCTTCTTAACTGCGGCGACGAACAGTGAATGGAATATGTGACTTTGATATTTTACAGTTTGAAGACTTAACAGAATTTTTTCCTATTCTGAAACTGTGCACAGTAAACAGAATTTGCTTCTTAACTGCGGCGACGCACAGTGAATGGAATATGTGACTTTGATATTTTACAGTTTGAACACTTAACAGAATTTTTTCCTATTCTGAAACTGTGCACAGTAAACAGAATTTGCTTCTTAACTGCGGCGACGCACAGTGAATGGAATATGTGACTTTGATATTTTACAGTTTGAAGACTTAACAGAATGTTTTCCTATTCTGAAACTTTGCACAGTAAACAGAATGTGCTGCTAATCTGCAACTTTGCACACTAAACAGAATGTGCTCTAATCTGCAACTTTGCACACTAAAAAGAATGTGCTGCTAATCTGCAACTTTGCACACTGAACAGAATGTGCTCTAATCTGCAACTTTGCACACTAAACAGAATGTGCTCTAATCTGCAACTTTGCACACTAAACAGAATATATGAAGTTTTTTTTTTTTTTTTTTTTTCCCCCCACACAAAATAAACTGCTGCCCCCACACACAGTAGTCCTAAAAAGGACTTTTGGGTCTTTTTTTTTTTTCACAATTGCTTGTCTTCTCCCTACACTGACTTTCCCTTCCTATCCTCATCTCTCCCTGGCTAAGACTGAGCCGAACTCGCTGGTCAGGTGCTATACAGCACCCGATCACGGGTTCTGGCCAGCCAATCAGTGTAATGCCAGCAGCCAACATGGCTGCTGGCATTACACTGATGTCAGAGCCTCCCTGCACGTTTATTGGCTGCGCAGCAGCCGCGAAACGTGCGGGGAGGAGACCCGAACATGGCGGGCGAGCACATGCGGTACTCGTACGAGTACCGCCATGTGCCGAGCAGAGCGATGCTCGAGCCGAACCGAGCTTCGGCCGAGCATGCTCGCTCAACACTAAAGATTACAAAAAGGCAATAAAGTTAGCAAAAGTAGACAATGAAACTGCAAGGGAGAGTAAGACTAATCCAAAAAATTTTTCAAAAATATACATAGCAAAAGACATAAAAGAGAGTGCATTGAACTTTTCAAAATGAGATGGGGGAGTTGATTAGAGAGGATAAGAAAAATGGTGGTATTCTAAACACATTCTTTGCATAGCTATATTCCAGGGAACAAGAAATGGTAGAGGTGCCTCCACAAGTAACACATTAAAACCATACCGTGATCAGATATTGAGTTAACACAAGAAGAGGTCATGGGAATATTGGTCAAAATGAACCCCTTGAGTGCCAGAGGGGTATCCAACACATTGCTTTTCAATGTGTTCTATACTCCTCTGGCATTCAGGGGGTTAAGACTGACAAAGCACCTGGTCTTGATGGGATACATCCAAGGATTTTTTGGGAACTCAGTGCCTTGTTAGCAAGACCACTCTTTTTACTTTTTAAATAATCTATCATTGAAGTCTCAGTGCCAAAAAATAGGTGTTAAGCCCATGTAGTGCCTTTATTTAAGAAGGGAACTAAAACAGAACCTGGAAATTATAGACCAGTGGGTTTGACCTGTGTAGAGGGAAAACTGCTAGAAGGGATAATAAGGAATTATATTCAGCTTACACTGCAGAATATAAGATTTTTAGCAGGAATCAACATGGTTGTAGGAGGAATAGAACTTTTGAGCTTCTATATAGAAGTGAATGAATATGTCTATTATAAGTGTACGCAACGCTTTACAGTTTAAGGCTTTAAACAATACAGGGTTACAAGTGTTTTGCAGAGTGAAACCCTGGATGTGAGGTCCCTGCCAAAAATCTTACACTCTAAATTGGTAATGGGAGACATACAGAATACATAAGGGCTGAATACAGTGCTAGAGTTCTGGTTATATACAAGAAAAACACAAAGAGGGCACCCAATAGTGTCTGTTATCTTTATGATACAATCAACATGGAAAAATTCAAAATGTACTCACAAGTATGATGGTTGTGGAAGGGCATATGCACAAACACAACAGACCAGGCTTCTAGAGAATTTAACCTTCTCTGTTCAGGTAACACGGGACTGGAGTATGAAATCCACAGGATGCTGCTTGTTTCTCAAAAAATCTTACTTTTTTATTATTTATTTTAAAATTATATATAACATAATATAAAATTATGTCTTAAAAAACATATATTACAAATTGTAAAAACAAAGGCTGGCTAAACAATGCTTTGTGGTCTCTTGACTACTTCATCAGATTCAGCATAAGCCAAAGGAATACAGTGCTAGACTTCTGGTTATGATAGGGGACTCAAAATTAGTAAATCAATTATAAGAGTGTTCATTGTACAACATCAGCACCTTCTAACATGTTGAAGTTTTATTCAGGAGGTGTAGTTTCAAGCATGACTTGAAGACCATAAGAGAGGTGCAGTGGCGCAGGATGGGAGTTAGAGCATTCCATAGATAAGGAGTAATGAGAGAAAAAGGTTTCATATGTGAGAGGGCTGTAGACACAAAAGGAGCTGAGAGTAGACAGTCACTGGCTGATTATAAGTGGCGGGATGGGGAATAGTGGGAGATCAGTATGGAAATGTAAGAAGGGGTAGAGGAGAGAATGGTCTTGTATGAGAGAAACAAGATTTTGTAAAATATCTGGAGTTTGATAGTCAACCATTGGAGAGATTTGAGGAGGAGCGGGGCAGGGACAAGCCTAGGTGACAAGGGAGTAAATCATGCTGCAGAATTCTGTATGGATTGAAGTGGATGGATTTGGTAGGCAGGAATGCCAGACAGAAGAAGGTTGCAATAGTTCATGCGGGAGAGGATGAGTGCTTGTATAAGAATCTTAGCTGTGGAGGAACAGAGGAAGGGATAGAGTTTAGCTATGTTACGCAAAAGAAAGCGGCAGGATTTAGCAATAGCGTTAATGGCGTAAATAGAGGATGAGAGACACGTGTCAGTTATGACCACTTGTGTATGGTAGGGCCATTTACAGTCACCTGGAAGTGCACTATTGGGACAGGCTTAGGTGGGATGAAGATTAGCTCCGTTTTAGACATATTGAGGTAGAGATGCCTATGAGCCATCCTGTCTGTGTTGGCTGAGAGGAAATCTGTGACATTAAATTGAATATCAGAAGTCATTTCAGGTACAGATAAATAAATCTGGGTGTCATCTGCATATAAGTGAAATTTGAGACCAAATGAGTTAATAACATCACCAAGTGTTACTGTGTAAACAGAGAACAGAAGCGGTCCTAGAACAGAACCTTGAGGAACACCAACAGAGAGGTGTATGGGAGAGGATGAAGAGGTGGCAGAGGAGACACTTAAAGATCGGTTAGTTAGATAAGAGGCTAACCAGTCCAGTGCTAAATTACAGATTCCTAAGAAGTGAAGAATTTGGAAGAGGAGAGCATGATCAACAGTGTCAAAAACAGTTGAGAGATCAAGCAGGATAAGTATTGAATAGTGACCTTGTGATTTGGCAATGTGAAGATCATTGACCATTCTTATGAGATCAGTTTCAGTGGAGTGAGCAGTGCGAAATCCAGATTGTAAATTTATGCAGGGGAAGTGTAAAGTTATGCATTTGGGAAGAAAAAATCCCCATGCTACTGAACTCAACCCTTTCAGTGCCAGAATGGTACGGAATGCATTACAAAGCAATGCATTCCGTACCACTCTGGCACTCAAAGGGTTAATGGAATCATTTTAGGAGAGTCATTGATGGAGAAAAGACCTTGGAATCCTTGTAAAATACAAACTTGCAAACAGTGACCAGTGTCAAACAGCAGTAGCAAAAGCAAACAAGGTCAAGTCTTGCATAAAAAGGGGCAGTGAAGCAAGAGTGGATAACATCATTTGGGCACTTAACAAATTGTTGGTAAGACCTCACCTCAGATATGCAGTGCAATTTTGGGCACCAGTTCTGAAAATGAATATTTTAGAAATGGAGATAGTACAGCAAATAGCAAAAAAATAAATTAAGGGAAGGGAGGATTTGAAGTCTGAGGAATGTCTAGACAAACTTGATTTATTTGCTCTAAAGGAAATATGTCTAAGAAGAGGTCTTGTTACAATGTGTACGTATATGTGAGGACAAAACAAGGATCTCTGTGAAGAGATTTTCATTCCAAGGCCTGATCAAATAACTAGGGTCCATCCCTTAAGGTAAGAGGAAAGAAGGTTTTAACTACAGCACGACAGGTTTTTTTTACACTGTGGTCTGTTAAATTGTGGAATTCTTTACACAAGGATGATAATGGCAGATACAATGGATATATTTAAGAGAATATTAGATACATTTCTTTCAAGATGGAACATACAGGGTTATTCTGTATGTTATTAGTTAAAAAAGGAAGATCCATTAATTAGACTAATGGGAATATAGTGGCAGGAAGGCTCAATGCATTGTGTACCCCTCTGGCACTCAAAGGATTAAAAGGGACTCCAGCACATTACTTCATAATGAATTGGAGACTTTTCTAAGATATCCGGGGGTTGAAGTGGACTTTTCGCCCTACAATAGCGAGAAGTAAAAATGCCTGTATGTTATGCTTGCTATTTGTCTGTAAATAACATGTTTTTGAAATATGAACCTTTATTTTCTGGAAGCAGAGTATGGCCCTCTATGTTAATTAACATCCGTCCTGAGTCAATGCATTACCACATATTGTGTGCTATGAATGGATTGAAGCAGTCTCCACACTGGAGATATTTCTAATACATTTATCTTCAACCAGAAAAAAATAAGCATTCAGGGTAAGGAATCAGCATAAACTGCCATTCTGTGCCACCAAAACATCAATGTTAGCTTCTCAAAAACAATACATTTTACAGAGGAATGGTCAATACAATATATATATACAGATTTTAATTCTCTGTAAAACAAACTAAGCTTGTCATGTGACAGGCCCAATTTAAAATTTCCATTTAAATCATTGGAAATGTTGATGCAGTTGTTTTAGTTCTTAATATAATGTGACCGGGGGAAGATTCACTAAGCAGTGATAAAGAGGTGATAAAGTGGAGATGACTTCTCCAGTTTATCACTTCTTTATTTCTTATTTTATAGAGGCTATGCTATAAGATCTCTAAATCTGAAGAAATCTTAGTGCATAGGCTCCATAGAATAACACAGGAATAGGAGAAGTGATGAACTGGAGGGGGTAGATTCACTAAGGTGTGATAAAGAGGTGATAAAGCGGAGATGACTTCTCCAGTTCATCACATCTTCATTTCCCATGTTAATATACGGAGCCTATGCACTAAGAGTTCTTCAACTTTGGAGATCTTAGTGAATAGGCCCCATAGAATAACATAGGAACTGGAGAAGTGATAAACTGTACAAGTCATCTCCACTTTATCACCTCTTTATCACCGCTTAGTGAATCTCCCTCCAGAAGTCATCACCACTTGAGCACCATGTAGTAAATCTTCCCCCAGATCTCCATTTTAATGCAGGATGGATTTTATTCTGCACAACTGCACAGGAGGCAGCATCATAAGCATCCTTACTAAAGTGGATATTTAGTCACATTGTGTGTTATGCACTAAGGAGTGATGAAGAGCTAATAAAGAGGTGACTTCTCCAGTGATATCACTTCTCCAATCCATGTGTTATACTATGGAGTCTATACACTAACATCTTTCAAACTGGAGAAATCTTAGTTCATAGGGTGCGTAATATTAATTTGGATCTGGAGAAGCGATGTCACTGGAGAAGTTATCACCACTTTATCATCTCTTTATCACAACTTAGTGCATAAACCCTCTTATCTTAATATATCTGTCTCCTTATGTTTACAGCTGTGCTGTCATCTCTAGAAGGAAGCTTAACCCTTTGATTGCTAATTGGGTACCCAACACATTGATTTGTAATGCATTGGGTACCCCTCCGGCACTCAAAGGGTTAAACTACAGAAGGAGACCATATTCAGCTGTACTTTATTTAATGCTGTAGTGGAAGGACCACATCACAAACCCATCAGACATCCTGGGGCCCCATAAACAAAGACCTCCCCACTATTCACCTTCCATTAAACAGAAATGGATATGGATTGTTGGATTGGTTGACTGCTATACTCTAATACATTTTATTCTATCTTATATTGCCCTTATGATTTATGCTCTGATCTGATCATACCTACATTGTTGCACTTTATTTGATCAGGGCCTCAATGTGTACAAGATAACTTGATCTGCCTGTAACACTGATGAGATTAACAGTATATAGGAGGCAAGTTAGCTTATTGTTTTATTCTCTTTTTAGAGGGGTGTAGGTTCATAAGAGGACTTATTGAGTGAATCATGTGGGACGCACACACAAATCCATCAGTATTCATTATCAAGCATTTAACAAAGATCATCTTTTCTTTGAATTGTGGGTGTATTAATGTGACATGTAGCACTGAATGAGCCCTATTCTCACTTCAAGGACCACTGATCTCAAAGACCAGAGTAGTGTGAACTTCTTGGCTTTACATTATGTTGTATGATCCTCTGATTCTCAAGGGTATAAAGTTTATTTCATAAATAAGTACCAGTAGAGGTATAAAGCAAAAAGGTGCTTGTTTGTGGCACAGTATATAAGGCTCTGGGAATCATCTTCCTTTTTCCTGCTAATTGCACTTAGCTTGGGATGTCTAGTGTTCCTATATTTGGAATTTTCCTGGTCCTTCTTCATTGTTTCCTGGTCTCTGATATTGATTATGCTGCATCTATTTGTAGTGATTTCACACTGATTCTCTGTTTCATTTCATTGCATTCATCAATTTCTTCATTCCATGTAGAGGGAGATTGATATCCTTTAATGTTCTGCATTTACACTATTTGTGTTGCTAAGATCAGCTTAGATGATCTCAGGTGAAGTCAGTGCTAGGTGCCCTCATCCCCACCTGTGACTACACCCCTATTTCCCCCACTACTCCTCCTCTACCCTAGTCCACTGTTGCCTAGCAAAAAACAAAAAACAAAAAAAACAACACTAGAATGAATGTATAAGTATGTCATTGTAGCTCCACTAGTGCTAACCAACACCATCAGTTGCTGCACTTCAGGGTATGCAATAGAGTGTATGATTGCTTTAGTGCATTCTGACTGATACACTGCACAGTCATTAAAACATTAATGGTAGTAAATTCCCTAAGTATTTCCCATAGCATGCACAGGAAAATGGCACATCGTTACACTGTTACCTCAATGCATTGTTTAGTGCAGTGATTCTCAACCAGGGTGCTGTGGCACTTTGGTGTGCCACGGACATCAACTTAGGGTGCCCCATGTTTTCAATGAACACTAACAAAAATTGACTTTTAAATAAAGATTTATAGAAATTGTTATGCACGTTATGTTTAATCTTGTTATTATGATTGTAAGACCTAATAATAACTGTATATTTATGCATGGTACCTTCATTATGCCCTTGATAAAGTACATTAAATATGTTAGGGGTGCCTCGAATGTTCTAGATTATGTGTTAGGGGTGCCCCGAACAAAAAAAGATTGAGAACCACTGGTTTAATGCATGGCATTTAACCAAAATGTAGAGGAAAGGAACACGCTGAAATGCCCACACACTACCCCACTGCCCTCCCCTTGTAATGATCTAAATAAGTGCTTCAATGCAAGTATTTGACTTAAAGGGCTCTTACATATAAGACTTGGACATAAAAAGTACTTTACATGACAGAGACCCTGCCATATCTGTCTCCTGGACACACCAGTGGATAAAAAGACAGAAGACAACAACTTTATTTTATTTTTGATCAAATAAGGTCAGAAAGGGCAAAGTGGTCACAGAACAAATGCTTAAACTAACATTTCTGAATGGATGAGGCCTGTAACATACAGTACACTCCGCTCACAGGCAGTCCTACCATGTAGTTATAAAACTTCTAGGGAATATGAATGATGCTAACATGTAAAACATTGATCCACAAACATAGCAATTTTGTGCACAAGAACATATGCTCATAGAACATGTTTATTCTCCACTGACTATAATATGATAATTTACATAAGATGCTTCATATGGAAATACTGTGGTTGATGTACTATGAAAGCTGGTGCAGTTCTGCTGCAAACAAACTGAACGGTAAGAGACAAATAAAATGATACACTGACAAAAATGGGGATTTTAATCCCTTGAATGGTAGGAGTTCTCAAATGTATTGAATAGAAATAACATAGTAACCCTGTTACACATTCATAAAAGGAACTTCTCTCACCTTAGCAGATCTCTCCCACAGAATGCTTTAAACAATTACAAGGAAATTACCAGGAAAGCATCTTTCAATTCCAACAGAATATTGTACTGTTATGTTAGATAAACAGTGCATCACAACATCATGGGAAAAGCAGAGTATTGCCCCACTACATGAGAATAAAATAGCATTGCATTACTATACAAGAACATCAGTGCATTACTAGAGAAATCTCACACTGTTATAAACATACCAACATATCAATATTCAAACATCCCAAATACATATATAATCTAAGGTGGGGAATTTTATTAATATATACTAACATTTTCAAGCCAATGGATATAACTCTCTGAGAAACTCTTTACTCAAAGAGCTGAGCAAAGAAAAAGGGGGCATTCATTATGATTGGAGGAAAGGCACTTGACTAAAAGGCAGTGATTTTTTTTACAATAGGAGTAGTAAGGTTGTGGAATTCTTTTCCTTGGGAGGCTGTGTTTGTAGATAATGTAAATACTTTAAAAAAGTAATGATACCTTTTAGCGCAGAACTAAATTTAGAATTATGACAGTTGATTACATTCATGGGAATAAGGAAGGAATTCTTTACTCACTTGGGGCTTAATTATGAATTACATGAATGTTTTGTGTTTTTTTTTTTTGTTTTGTTTTTTGCCTTCCTCTGGATCAACAGAAGAGTTAATGGTTAAGAACAGACTGAGGGAACTGGGTGTTAAGAAGAGAGACAGGGATGGAGTGATGGGAAAGAGGGTTTATTGACGGGGTGATATGAAAGTGGGGCAAGAGATGGGAGTGAGGATCAGGGGACTATGCAAAGATGAAAGAAACCTTTTAAGTGTCAGAGAGGTAACATAGTAACAGAGTAAATTAGGCTGAATAAAACACAAGTCCATCAAGTTCAACCTTTGCCTCATACCCCAGTGACTGAGAATTATATAGTTGTCCTGCTACCAAATAAGTTAGTCTTTATCAGACCTTACTGATTTACCTACTAATACACAATATAACCCTGTATGTTCCCTTTTGAAATAAATGTATTTAATCTTCTCTAAAATGTATCCATTGTATCTGCTATAACCACCTCCTTGGGCAAGGAATTCCACAATTTAACAGACCTCACTGTAAAAAAACCTTCCTCTGATGAAGTCTAAACCTCCTTTCCTCTAATCTCAAGGGGTGTCCCCTGGTCACCTGATCAGGCCTTGGAATGAATAGCTCACCGCAGGGATCCTTGTATTGACCTCTCATATACTTGTACAATGTGATAAGGTCTCCTCTTAGTCATCTTTTCTCTAGAGTAAATAAACCAAGTTTGTTTAGTCGTTCCTCATATGTCAAGTCCTCCAATCCCTTAATTAATTTTGTTGCTCTCCGCTGTACCCTCTCTAGTTCTAGTATTTCCTTTTTCAGAACTGGTGCCCAAAACTGTACTGCATACTCAAGGTGAGGTCTTACCAATGATTTGTACAATGGCAAAATAATGTTATCCACTCTTGCTTCAATATCTCTTTTTATGCAAGATTTTGTTTGCTTTTTCTAATGCCGTTTGAAACTGGTCACTGTTTCCAAGTTTGTAGTTTACAAGGATACAGAGGTCTTTCTCTAGCAACAGGTCCCCTAAAGTGATTCCATGAAGTTCATAAGTAGCCTTGGGATTATTTCCTCCCAAATGCATGACTTTACACTTCCCCACAATACATTGCAGCTTAATAGGGTAGGGATGGTCTGAAAGGTGAGAGACATAATTAGGATGATGAAGATACAGGGAAACAGTGAGGATTGAGTGAGAGAGAGGGTTAGGGTGAGAGAGAGGCAGGGATGAGCTGAGAGAGAGAAAGAGAGAGACTACAGGTGTAAATGACTTATTGGGGTTAAGGTCTGGGTATGATAAATAATTTGGGGTAAGAAGATATGCAGGGATGTTAAATGGTGAGACAAAGATAAGGATGGAATCAATGCTTTAAGAAGGTTTGGGATGGCTGCTAATTTTTTGGTTGATTGGGTAAAGGGTGAAAAGTTGGTGTACATTCTCCCTGCCTTTCTCTGTCTACCATCAACTACAAACATTACAATTCTTGCATTCCAATTTCATTTAAAGTGATAGTAATACTTAAAAAATATGTTGTAGGGTGTATCCCCCTGACTAAAACAAGGGTACTGCCACTGCTAAAAGAAATTTCACTCAAAAGTTATTACAGCTCAAACTTGAACTTTTTAGGTGCAATATCACATTGGCCTGAAATTGTACAATGGCGCTGTTACTATACCAGTCTATGTACAGCTCTGGTCTGTTGATCATATATCTCCATAGGTTAGTATAGCAAGAGCACCGCTGTACAATTTCTGTCCGCTGTGATATTTCACCTAAAAAATAAAAGTTTCAGCTGCAATAGCTTTTAAATAAAACACCTCTGGGAGTAACCTTGTTTTACTCATGGGGATAAACACTACAATACATTTGTTTTACATATTAAGTATTACTATTGCTTTAATGAAATCCAGGATCTCAGTGATTTGTCCTTCCCAATGTGAAAAATCAATGCGATATGCTCTGGAACAGCACAATATATAGGGAAAGCAAGGAGAATGTGCTGGAACATGTTCTACAATTGCATAGAAAACATTGTGGGCTGTCCAGGTGACATCCTCTGATCTCCCCAACCCACCCATGACAAAGCGACCCACACTGAGATCCCTGGTCCCCCAATAGGATAATCAGCCTCTGGTCTCCTCCCATCGCCCTCAGCTGGCATATGACCAGCTAAGAACAATGAGATTTATAGTCCAACAACAACCTGAGGATTAATACCCTGAGGACAATGTACTACGAAGAAATGGAGCAATTCTGAGGCAAATCAACTGTAACACTGGGGACAAATAAGAATTCCCGCTGGTCTAAATGGGACTTTTAACCCCTTGAATGCTAAATATGTCTCCAAGGAATTGCAAAGCAATCCCTTGGAGGCCTTTCTAGCATTCATGGAGCTAAAAACTTCATTGAAATCAATGGGAATTATGGGAATTTTCATTTATCCCCTATGGTGCACTACGTTTGCTTCAGAATTGCTCCAGTAGCTCTTCCCCTGCCGTAGATAGAATTATATCACCCAGGGGAACTGTCTAGTATTATATGGCATATGGCAAACTGAAAATACAAGCTGTTCCAGAGGGTGAGGACCTAATGTCCTTATCCAAATGCTGTAAAAAACTATCCAAAGAAAATGCATCCGCTGGGTAGCAGCAGCACAAAGAAGAAAAATAACTGATGTGACTTTGTGAATAATGCCTGACCACAGCTGCAAGTCTCCATTTGCAAAGACCTCTACTCAGCAGGATGAGAGCATGGAGGATTGGATTACACAACAAACCCTATGTCTTTGACATAATGTGTACCAGATCTGAACGAGCAATAGACCGGAGGCTATGTCTGAATCTTCTTATCGATTTTGGGGCCTACAGTTCCATCCCTTTCTCTGTCATCTCAATGAAACCATCTGCACAGCAGATCACCAAAGCAAAAAAAAAAAAAAAATATCCAGCAACTTGCAAGGAGAGGGCAGGGAGGGAAGGTGGTGTGACACAGATATTGTCTGGAGGATGAGATCATAATGAGAGGATAGGACAGAGACATTAACCATTGTTCATTGAAAGGATAGCTGCTTTAACCCCTTGATTGCTAAAGAGGTCTCAGATACTTCTCTAGAATTCAAGGGGTTTGTGCAACTGAAACAATGGCTCTAAACTATGGCAATCTCTAGTGATTAATCCAAAAATAACATTCCAGAAAAAACCTATGTAAATATAGTGACCAAGGATGGATTTAAATCCACCCCTAGGCAATGCCACTCAAAACACCCTTAGTGCCACCTTTGGCCACACCCCCACTGCTCACATTACCCTGTTCCCAGCCTTAGATTACCACCTTTCACTCTCGGTAAAACTAAACAAAGGCACTGTGCTTGTGCTAAATGCAGATCGATATGCCACATTTTGTGTAGGTTAATCTCTAACTTTATTATTCTTTCCAATGGGAAGCTTAATCATGTAATGCACTGGGGACCTCTCTAGCATTCAAAGGGTTAAAAGTCTTAATTAAAGCAGCAGGTAGCTGCATGAGCATCCAATTCGAATTAGTGTTCTGGTGATAGATGTGTGATCTAACCAATGGGAGCACAAGAGCTTGGAACTGAATCTGTTCAGTTTCAGAATCTCTGAAACTCTGATGGTGTTGACAACCCTGGACAAGATAGGCCAAAACTGGACTGTCTTTGTCAAGAGAGATGGCAACCCTTCCCAAGCCCCATCTACTGTTGCTTGGTGCAGAAAATTCTCAGCCTATGACATAAAAGCATAAAAATACTCTTATCTCCTTGGCCACTAGATACATTTACAATGCATTGCTTGCAATGCAATGGAGACATTTCTAGCACCCAAAGTTTATATAATAGTCAGTAAAAGGATGAGAAAAACTGATAAATGAACTGACTACAATAAATCAGGGGCACTGGGATTGCCCTGACCACACATACAACTCAAAATTTGGATGTGTAGAACACAGCTAATCTCTCTAATTCTTAATCCAGCCCTGATAGTGATATATGATACATTAACTCTTTGAGTGCCAGAGGGGTACTCACCGCATTGCTCCATAATGTGTTGTGTACCCCTCTGGCACTCAAAGGTTTAAGAGGCAGATGTATTAAAATGAGCTGCCACAAATTCTCTTTGATTTAAACCATGAATTCTAGAGATGTCTCCAACATCTCCATAATTGTTCATCTCTTTTTTTATACTATCACCCAAGCAGTTACTTAAATATTACAATTTTACAAGAATTTATGAATACTTAATTTGTTCACTTTCAGCTGCATAACATCTTAGTGGGTCTTATCTTACTGCATTACAATCTTAGAGTTTTTTTATTTCCTTTCTTATGATAATTTCATTTCCTCAATGACTATTTCCTGTTTTGCTGAGCAAGAATGTTAGCCTTTCTTTTGGTAGCAGCTGGAAGAATGGCTTTCCTTTTTATTTTCTAATAATTGCCTGGTATTGGCATCTGGCAGATATTTGACTTCATTTGCTTTTCATCACAAGCATGGCTTTCTGTTGTCAGATATGGCTGTTTTCCATTTTCTGGACCTAATTCCTATACCGTTTCTCATTTCCTTTGAGCAATTTTTTTAGTGTCTGTCCCACTAAAGTGCACTTACTCCCACATGAAATTAATTAAAAACTCTCAGTCATGGAAATAATTATTTTCCATTTACTGACAAATATCTTTAAAGATTTTTAAACATAGATCAAATTGTATTTATTTATTTATTTTACATGGTGTGTACCCTAAATACAATGGGGCAGATTCACTAAGCTGTGATAAAGAGGTGATAAATGGAGATGACTTCTCCAGTGGTATCACTTCTCCAGTTCCTATGTCATTCTATAGAACCTATTCACTAAAGTTGAAGAAATCTTAATGTATAGGCTCCATAGAATAACATAGGAACTGGAGAAGTGATAAACTGGAGAAGTCATCTCCACTTTATCACCTCTTTATCATCGCTTAGTAAATCACCCCTATTGTATTTTAGGGGACTATGATCTAAATCAGTGTCATAAAAGCTAAGGCCATACAGTTCACATTAGACAACAATTAATTACTTGTTGTCTGGCTGGGAACTGTATTCAAACAACAGGTGGGAGACTTCAGGTCTCCCATTTCTGGCCTATATGGTGTAACCACAAGTTTTTTTGACTGCAATGCACATCAGTCTCAGAATGCCAAAATTTGGCTGCAGTTGATGGGAGTTGTAGTCATTCAACATCGGAATGATTTCAGTTTGACATCCCTGGTCTTTTATGTCATTTATACAGACTTTCTGTGATTACTTGTATGGGACTTCAATGTAAAATCTACTTTTAAGTTAATTTTATAAACTAAAATGTTTGTGTATCACTGTTATAAACAGTAAGGTAAGCTAAGGAATAGTTTGTTTTTTGACAGTTTTCAACCTCATCTCCACAATTTTGATACCAGATACAGAAATGTATCAAAAGATTTCAACCTCAACCTTTGAAATCCCATATAATAGTTATCCTGAGACCATGGTTACTCAAAGGATTTTTTCCCCTCCCTGGGATTTTAAGGTTCAGGTCTCCTCCTTTTTTGGTCGTCTAAACACAATTAAAAGTCACACATTGTGTTATGACATTTCATCTCCGGACAGCATTTCAGTTCATTTTTTGTTTAGGCTATTCTCTCAATATATTTATAAATTATAAAAAAAAAACATAATAGCAAATATCTTTTGCGAATCCGTGAATGTAGTACCATATCTAAAACATTAAGCCAATTACTGTACGTAACAGGTCATTTCTATTATATTCACTATCCTGTTTATCTTAAAGGGAGGGTCGAATATTTTGAATCCCCCAATTAACCATAATATGCAATGACTTGCCATTCCTTTAAGGGATTTATAATAACCAACAGGTCTTGAACTTCCATCCATCAGCACTCAATTGACATCTCTCTTAACTGCACAGAATCTGTTTTTTTACTTCAACAACGTCAAGAAGGAGAAGAATGAAAATGTAGATTGTATTTGGAACAGAGCTGAGTTGGAAGACCTACACTCAGAGGACAGTGGAACACCCTGGCATCCTATAGTTATAATATGGTAAATTTGAGTTGAGGACTCCAAAAAGTAGAATTGTTCCCATTTAGGAGATGAAGTAAAATATATGTTTCATATAGGTTAACACATGCATCAAATATTATGTTTTAGGCTACATTATTGTTGTAAATAAATTCTCCTTTTTTTGTATTTTCATTTCACCTCAATTTTCTAGACTTTATCTTACTATGATTTTATAGACAGTAGAAAAAGGACCAAGGATATGACAGAAGACATGGCTCTTTGGATCTCCAACAGACAGGATCTGGACTATGTTGGCATGCAGCATCAGAACTTAATTGTGCTTTGCATAGTTGATGAACCTGAAAAAGACATGCATCCATCAAGTTCAGCCCATTCCATATCACCCCTATTGATCCAGATCAAGGCAAAAAAAACAAAAACAAACAAACATTGAAGCTATTTAAGCCACTTAAGCCCCAAGTTCGTAAAAAAATTCCTTCTGGACTCCAAATGCCAATCAGATATTTCCCAGGATCAACATCCTGTCTGCTTTGAAGCCAACTGCCGTTATTCCCAATATTCAATATATTGGAGATGCACTGCTCAGAAAGGTGTATAGGGTGTCCCTAGACTGAAGGGAATGTGCTAATCTGAAAATACAAAAAAAGAAAAGAAATCTAATACAGAAGCAACAAACTCACCCACTATATGATGTCAGGTAATGTGGAAATTTCCAAGATGGCAAGGACACACACAGTTACAAAACTTAACCTTTAATAAATAAAATTAAAGGAAAACCTGTCAAAAGAGGAACAATTAAATTAATACAAACAATTGTTATCAAGATGGGACAGATAGGGTTAACTATTCGTCCAGACAACACAGTCCGATGTCCATGCTGATGATAGATAACTGTATTTATAGAGTAATAAATAACACATATAAGTGTTTCATAGTGATACTGGAATAAACCAAGATCAAAACTGACTGATATCTACATAACGAACTCTATAAATACATGTAAAAGGTTACAAGAGAGATCTTGTTCAGTATATCGTCTGCTTTTGTTAAGTGATGAGGGACTAAGTGCACCCTTAAAAATATTGTATTGGTAAGCACAATTGGGAATCTTAATCAATCTGATTAGGTATGTTCCTACAACATATGCACTAAATTATTTATAAGGTACTGTATAAAGATACATTTGTTATTGGAACTTTCAAAAAGTCCATTATAGTTGCATATTAAAATATAAGTTAGCCAAGTATGTGTTCACACAAGAGAATAAATATGCATGGATCATTTCCATCTTAAGTCATTGGGTAACTGGCACCATTACATATACAAAAAGCAAGTAACGATTTGCCCTCAATCAACTGGCATAAGTAGCCAAGTATCAATAACAATTAAATCATATTAAGGTAGACGGGAATTCTAGTTGTTTGACAAGCACATATACTATAGCCATGTACAAATATATTTATCTGAATATGGGCTCATGTAGATACTTAAAAAAAGAGTAACCAGATTGTGTATAAGTTTTTCCATCAAAAATCATTGGGTAACTGGTAACATCATACACACTTTGGTTTGAAAGTAGTAACCATATCACAAAATCCAATCATAAGAGCAAGTTTAAAGAATTCGGTAGACGTGTGTATCACCCCCCCCCACCCACCCAGAAGTGCCTTACGTGCATTACACCTTCTGGCTTTATCAAAGGTGTCAATATTGTTCTGTGCTAGACAGGTATCCATTACATTTTTGAAAGCAATTAAAGTATCCGCAAGCACAGCATCCCGAGGCAAAGAATTCCCTACATTTACTGTCCTTACTGTAATGTCATGCCAATCTAGTAATACAGGTTGAGCATCTCTAATCTGAAAATCCAAAATACGAAATGCTCCAAAATCTGGAACTTTTTGAGCGCCAATGAGCACCAACATGAGAAAGTGACACCTTTGCTTTCTCATGGTTCAATGTAGACACTTTGTTTCATGCAGAAAATTATTAAAAATATTGTATAAAATGACCTCCAGGCAATGTGTATTATTTGTATATGAAACATAAATTAATTTTACGTTTAGACTTGGGTCCCATTCCCAAGATATCTCATTATGTATATTCAAATATTCCAAAATCTGAAAACACTTCCGAAACACTTCTGGTCCCGTGCATTTCGGATAAGGGATACTCAATCTGTATATCTAAATGACCGATCACACTTCACTTTTCTCAGATCACTTGTGTGAATGGTGTGTGATTGTTTTGATATAAAATTGAAGTGGATCCTATGTTTTTCCTATGGGGTGTATTCTGTTCCAGACACAACAACTTCAAGCTATGGGCAACCTGAGGTCCTTCAGCTTTTGTACTTCCGTCATCTTCCACCAGCCACTGGCCTATTTATCATTCGGGTGGTTAAAAACCACATTTAAATCAATGGAATTTTTTTCCCCAAGTGGTGTCATTAATTTGCTTCATAATCATTCCAGTTTTAATTAAGTCAGCATTATAAATGCAAAAGACATCCCTGTGTTGAAAACATCTGTCTAGCATCCAAGAGGCTGATAAGGTAAGATCTGATGTTCTTGCTTTTATTTCTATACATTTAACCCTTTTGTGTGCTATGAGGTATCTGACACTTAAGGGTTAATCCTGTCTAGGACTGTATTTTTAATTGGGAAAACTATATAGAATATAGGTCTCCTGTGGTGACTTTTTTTTTTTTTTTACTAAAGAAGTTGCCATTGTAAACACGTTTTCAGTGATAAAGGACATCACCTTGCCAAGTCTGGTTGTGTGAGGAGGAAGCAGAGCAAGGAAAAGCTATGCAGCGGTGTTCTAAGTGATGGAGGCAGCAGTGAACGTGTTGCCATCCTTGAGTTCATGACTCTCCAGAAAATTTGGTGAAAGATATTAGTTTGATCCAGTGATTTTTCCTTAAATTATACTTGTCACCACAGAGCTTTTAATCTTGTTAAAGGTATATATTTAAATTGCTTATACCTTATGTTTTTTCATTTCGTATTATAGGTTTAGGAATATTTAAGATTCTTTTTTTTTCTGACCATATTTGACTTAACCTGCAAAATTAATTACAACCCATCATGAAATCATTCTCCTCTCCATTCCTCCTTCTGAGTCTTCAGGAACACATTAGCTTCCATCAAAGGGGTGGACTCGTTTAATGGGGAGGAATATTCATGAAAATCCTTTGAAGATGGATGCTCCTACTGAGATAACAATTTAGAAAGTGACAGTTGTTCTATAATTATCTTACTACATATGTCCTCTTGATGAAATGTTCTCGTAAGTATGACGTCAAGCATGTTGTATATTACCATTGTAAATTAATAATTTTACACTATAAGACCCTTTTTACTATTGTGTCTTAAGGTCTTATGTTTTTTGCCCTCCTGGATAATAAGTTATACAAATCACTTTGTCTGTATTGGATATGGATCGCTACATACCATCAGATATTAAAAGGGCTCAGAGTAGAGATGACACAATCTACAAACTTGTTCACAAGATTATAATATATTGAGCAGGAGCATTTGTTTTGGTACATTTCCCAATTCCTATGAATTAACATAATGTAACTGAATACAGATCTGGACATTTACACTGGTTCTCCAGCTGCTTGGCACTAGGAACATGAAGAACTCTCAGCCATTTGAAGGCCCTTTCTGATGACTTCTTCCATATGACAGACCGTGTGTGTGTGTGTGTGTGTGTGTGTATGTGTCTGTGTATGTGTGTTGATACATTTATGTGTGTTTGATGACGTGCCCAAAAATATCAGAATGAAACGTACATGGCACAGGAACATGGCACTATAAGGTTTTACAAATTAAAATGAATGGGCTTAACCTTCTATGTGCAAGTTACTTTTGCCTGGTTTTACTTCTCAGAGGGGAAATTCAGTGGCATGAAGACACGTCGCTCTGGCTTTTTGGGATGATGGGAGTCTGGAGACCACAGCTCGAGAGTGAAAGCTACCTCTTCTCTAAACTGTCAGGCTGTCTTACATTGAGACACTCCTTTTTATGGATCATTGGTGTACAATGTTCTTCTATGAACACACAGATATGAACCCCTTAAGGACCCATGATGGTCCTGGACCATCTTGGGTTGTTATACCCTTAAGGACCCATGATGGTCCTGGACTGTCATGGCTTAAAAAATAGCAGCATGCCTCCATGCACACTGCTATCATTAATTCCAGGCTGAGACTGAACATTCCAAGACCAGGGCATTCAGTCTCAGCCCTTCTTGCTTGTGCCGGGTCATGTGATCACCGTAGCAGCGATCACATGTACTGGCATTCTGAGTGATAGAGGCAGTACGCAAAGCATACTGCCTCTATGTCTCTCCTCTGCCTCTGTCTCCCTTGCTATCAAAGTGAGGGAGAGAGAAGCAGAGAGGAGACACCTAGTGGAAAAAGAAAATACAGCAGCTGGGGGGTATTAAACCATTCACTGCTGGTGCTTGAGGTTGGCTAAATGCAGGTCGATTTCTGACCTGCAATGATACACTTTTTTTTTTTTTTTTTTTTTAAACACAACACTTTTTTTTTTACAAAAATATATTTTATTAAAAAAGAAAAAAATCTCATTAAACAAAACCGGGAGTGTGATTGTTGTGGAGCCATGTAATACACTGATACACACCGCCAAATGTCATAGATAAAAAAGTGGGAAAATAGGGTGGGAAAAAGGGACATGGGGATTTTCACCCAGGGGGGACAGTGGCCACTTTAAACTGTGCATTTTGTAGATATGACTGACCGGTCATACCTATCATGCAGTCTCCATAAAAATGTAACCCTTTTCACCCAATTGATCCCAAGAAAAAAAACAAAAATGGTGGTTTTTTTAAATTTTTTTTTAATTTTAATAAAGTAAATGGTGGGTTATCCATATAAGTGGGGTATCAAAAGAAAGCCCTATTTGTGCTTACAAAAACAGTATATAGTTTATGGGGGTGGAATAAAAGAGGGAAAACACTGTTGAACAAAGACATAGTCAAAAAGGTAAGAATTGCTCCGGTCCTTAAGTGAAAACGACCTTAGATTTTCCTGGTCCTTAAGGGGTTAAAAACATCTACATGCAAGCTTTTGGTTACATTTGTTTGTTTTTCTTTAGTAGAAACTGAAGACACCATACAGAAATATAAAACACATTTAACTCACTGCAAAGCAATGTGTTGTAAACTCACCCTAGTCCTTAAAGGGATAGTAATACTTCGTTTTAACTTTATTTTATTTTGTAGGCATTAAAAAACATGAAGAATGATATAAGTCTTACCTCTCAAACTTTTATGGTTTATGAGATATTCACAAGCAATGTTCCCCTCCCCGCCCCTTTTACCTAGTGTAAGCCATCTCTTCTCAGATGTGAGTCTGGTTGTATGACAGGACAGATAACAGAAGGGGACAATTTTCTTTGTATGAAAACAATGAAAGCCCTTCCCCCCTTTACAAGTTTTTCAGCTTTTTCCATTATCTTAATTGAAGATTGTCCCTCTCTGCAGTCTACCTGGGCATCTCCCTTCTGATCTGGTTGAACAGGGGGGGGATACTTTGTTTGTGAATATCTCTTAAACCATAAAGGTTTCAGAGATAAGACTTATATCATTCTTCATGTTTTTTTAATGCCTACAAAATAAAATAAAGTTAAAATGAAGTATTACTATCCCTTTAAGGATTTAAAGGGACCCTATCGCCTAAACTTATTTTGGTGATTTTGAAAAAACTTTCTAAATCAACTATATGTTGCATTGTCTATTTTTATTTGGAAAGCTACATTTTGAGTTAATTAGATATATATATCATTCTAAAGACTAGACAGAAATACTTGCATGACATACCTTAATTAGCACGCACATCTAAATAACTCAAAAACTAGTTTTCTATATAAAAAAATAACTAACTCAACATATGGATGATTTTGAAATCTCTTTCAAATCAGCAAACCTGTTTTTAGGAATTAAGGTCCTTTTAAAGAATAGTCTCCTATATTATCAGAATATATCCACCAAGCTCATTGACTTGCACATTATTACATTAACGTTCACTTCAAAGGACTAGAACTGTAAAGCTCTTGGAAAATGGGAATAATCGGCTTGTGAATGACGTGCTTATATTTTATGACAAGCTCTTTGGCAAGAACCTCGTATATGAGTCATCTGTGGAGAACAAGAGCAGAAAATACTTTTGCCTTAGGAAAGAAAAAGGAGATATCTAAATGACAAATGTCATGTCTAAGAGAGAATGCCTAAGGAGGAAATCTATGCCAGAGAAACAGGAGGTGGTCTCTGTCTTCAGACAAGCTACTGCGTATTGGAAGCCTATCAGGGAGATCACTGCACCATAAATCATCACTGGTTTATGGGGCACAATAGATTCTGGGGATTTTCCACCTTAGCCACCTGGGGATATGTAAATCAAAAAAGACAAATACACAAAACCTATGGCATTGATATATGAGCAACGACAGGCATATTACATCTATTTCCAACAATTAAGAACATGAAATAAGATGTTTTCCATCTATTTTTAATATATGACTATATTTCAAGGAAAAAACAATCCAAGAAAACGTATGTTATGGTATTTAGCCTAATAACCCTTTGAGTGTCAGGAAGGTACCAACGAATTTTCATTCAAACCTTTGGTGCAGATGGTTTGCTCCAGAATTTCACCTACCCTTTATTTGGAAATGTTATAATGTTTAGCTCTTAAATATGCAGTGATAACAATAAATGCATAGAAATGACAATAGATAAATGAAAATTAACCCCTTAACCCCTTAAGGACCGGGAAAATCTGAGGTAGTTTTCCCTTAAGTACCAGAGCAATTCTGACCTTTTTGACTATGTCTTTGTTCAACAGTGTTTTCCCTCTTAGGCTTTTATTCCACCCACATAAATTATATACTGTTTTTTAAGCACAAATAGGGCTTTCTTTTGATACCCCACATGTATGGATAACCCACCATTTACTTTATGAAAATTTAAAAAAAATGTAAAAAAAAGTAAAAAAAAACACAATTTTTTGTTTTTTCTCTTGGGATCAATTGGGCACAAAGGGTTAAATTTTTATGGAGACTGCATGAAAAAAGTATGACCGGTCAGTCATACCTACAAAATGCGCAGTTTAAAGTGGCCACTGTCCCCCCTGGGTGAAAATCCCCATGTTCCTTTTTCACACCCTATTTTGACACTTTTTATCCCTGACATTTGGCGGTGTGTATAAGTGTATTACATGGCTCCACAACAATCACACTTCCAATATTGTTTAATGATGTTTTTTTTTTAAATAATTTTTTTTTTTTAAAGTGTGTTGTGTTTTAAAAAAAAAAAAAGTATATAATTGCAGGTCAAAAATTGACCTGCATTTAGCTAGCCTCCTGCACCAGCAGTGAAGGGGTTAATACCCCCAGCTGCTGTATTTTCTTTTACCACTAGGTGTCTCCTCTCTACTTCTCTCTCCCTTATTTTGATAGCAAGGGATACAGAGATAGAGGAGACACTCAGAGTCAGCATGCTTTGCATGTTGACTCTGTTTCTCAGAATGCTGGTACATGTGATCGTTGCTACGGCGATCACATGAACCGGCACAAACAAGAGGGGCTGAGACTGAATGCCCCTGTCTCAGAGCGCTCAGTCTCAGCCTGGAATTAATGATAGCAGTGTGCGCGGAGGCACGCTGCTATCATTTAAGCCATGATGGTCCTGGACCATCACGGGTCCTTAAGGGGATAACAACCCATGACGGTCCAGGACCGTCATTGGTCCTTAAGGGGTTAAGGACCGGGAAAGTCTGACGTTGTTTTCACTTAAGGACCAGAGCAATTCATACCTTTTTGACTATGTCTTTGTTCAACAGTGTTTTCCCTCTTTTATTCCACCCCATAAATTATATACTGTTTTTTTAAGCACAAATAGGGCTTTCTTTTGATACCCCACTTATATGGATAACCCACCATTTACTTTATTAAAATAAAAAAAAGGTAAAAAAAAAGGTAATAAAACACCATTTTTGTTTTTTCTCTTGGGATCAATTGGGAGCAAAGGGTTACATGTTTATGGAGACTGCATGAAAGGTATGACCAGTCAGTCATACTTACAAAATGGGCAGCTTAAAGTGGCCACTGTCCCCCCGGGTGAAAATCCCCATGTTCCTTTTTCCCACCCTCTTGTCCCACTTTTTTATCTATGACATTTGGCGGTGTGTATCAGTGTATTACATGGCTCCACAACAATTACACTCCCAGTTTTTTTTTTAAATAAAATATATTTTTGTAAAAAAAAAAAAAAAGTGCGTTGTGTTTAAAAAAAAAAAAAAAAAAAAAAAAAGTGTATCATTGCAGGTCAGAAATTGACCTGTATTTAGCCAGCCTCCAGCACCAGCAGTGAAGGGGTTAATACCCCCAGCTTCTGTATTTTTTTCCACTAGGTGTCTCCTCTCTGCTTCTCTCTCCCTTACTTTGATAGTAAGGGACACAGAGGCAGAGGAGAGACATAGAGAGCATACTGCCTCTATCACTCAGAATGCTGGTACATGTGATCGCTGCTACAGTGATCACATGACCCAGACAAGCAAGAAGGGCTGAGACTGAACGCCCCGGTCTTGGAGCTTTCAGTCTCAGCCTGGAATTAATGATAGCAGAGTGTCTGGAGGCACGCTGCTATCATTTAAGCCATGAAGGTCCAGGACCGTCATGGGTCCTTAAGGCTATAACAACTCATGACGGTCCAGGACTATCATGGGTCCTTAAGGGGTTAAAGTGGTGACTGCCCTTTACTTTTGACTTTATGAATTAGCCTTTACATGCATTCTTGCAACATCAAAATATATGAATTAAATGTCCTTCCTTAGATCTAGACTGTAAGTGAGATGAATAACACAGTATTGAGGTGGGGCACTCCAATCTTAAAGTCACATACAAGCCAAATCCCTGTTAGAACATATAGCAATTCAAATGACTGATGAGCCACTGATTGATACAAAAGTGTTCAAAGGAACAGTGCCTCCTACTGCAGAAAAGTGCTTTCCTTAATAAATATAGTACTTGGGACCTTATAGCTGATGCTCTCAAGTGTCCCGGCAAAGCTTAAAATTGTGAATCAGTCCCTGTGGCACTGGGTATTCTGTATGCTGTAGTGGAGGCTTTCCATTTGCAGAAATAGAGCAACATTGTATTACTGTGTCTGCTTTCACAGTCCTTGTCACAAACCTCTCTGGAAACAGAAATTCAATGAGGGACCTAAAAGTGAAGTAGATGAAGATGGAAAAAATCATAAAAAGTATAGGCAGTTTGACATAATATATATATTTGCAGACTATCTAAAGCAGTGATTCTCAAGCTTTTTTAGTTCAAGGCACACCTAACATGCAGTCTGTCATTTTCGGGGCACCCCTATCATTTTATGTCATTTGTCAAGGGTGTAATGAAGGTTACAAACACATAAATAGAAAGTTATTGTTAGATCTCACAACTAAAAACACATTGTGCATAATAATATCCTTAAATGTACAGTCTACATTTCCATTTTTGTCAAAGCCTTATAGATAAAATGGGGCACCCTAAGTCAATGGTTCTCAGCTCCTGTCCTCAGGACCCACTAACAGGCCAGATGATTTCCTTGTTAGAGCACAGGTGAGTTAATCAGTGTGAATGAGCCTCTGATCACCACACCTGTGCTCTAGCAGAGAAATCCCTAAGTCCTGGCCTGTTAGTGGGTCCTGAGGACAGGAGTTGAGAACTACTTCCCTAAGTGGATGTCCGTGGCATGCCAAAGTGCCACGATACACTGGCTGAGAACCAGCCTCATTGTGTTAGGTAAAGTTGTTTCAGTCTCTGCTGCCCTTTAGGGTATGTGAGAATAAACACTTTAGTGCATACCTGCACACGCACTGAGCTGTCATTAAGACATTAATGTCTCGCATTTCTCCACTGGTATGCATTGGGAAATATAGTAAAATTATGCCAAAATCTTCTGTATCCAATTTAGTACATTGTTCTAGATGCCCGAAATGCACACACTTTCCCACACTGCCCTCTGTTTGATACAAGCAACATTAAGGTCACAATTTTTGGCATAGAATCGCAAGTAAATAGTCAAAAGGCATGTCATAAGCAGAGGGTAAGATCCCTCAAATAAAACAAAGACACATCTCTTGGTGATAACAGGCCACAGTTTATTTAAATACTCCCAATCACATTATTATCCTTATTTAACCATACTGATAATTAATCATTAATTAATAATTAACTGACAGTCCTTGCCAACCCACATTCCTTGAAACCAAGAATGGCCAAATTGCACAGGCTCATGCTAGAACACCAACATTTTTCAGAACTTACAGCTGATCCCAACATGCATTCAGCACTTACAGCTGAACCCAAGGAGGAGGAAGTGAGCACTACAGAACCAATGCTGTCCAGTCCCCCTAAATCACCCCTAGGAATCTTGGTGAATTTAATGGGAAGGGATGAAGAAAAAGGTAGTAGTGAGAGCAGGACAGGTCAGCTGCCTGTGCCTGCTGCCAGACGTGCTGCCCCTACTGCCACCATTCTGTACCTGCTACCAGACATGCTTCCACTATTGCTGTGCCTGCTGTCAGACATGCTGCCCCTGCTGCCACCGGTGCTATGCCTGCTGCCAGTACTGCCCCTGCAGCCACCAGTGCTGGCAGCACTGGTGGCTGCAGGGGCAGCACTGGCAGCAGGCACAGCACTGGTGGCAGCAGGTTCAGCACATCTGACAGCAGGCACAGCACTAATGGTAGCAGGGGCAGCACATCCAACAGCAGGCACAGCAATGGTGGTAGCAGTAGCAAGGGCAGCGCATCTGACAGCAGGCACAGCACTATTGGAAGCAGGTACAGCAATGGTGGCAGCAGGGGCAACATGTCTGGCAGCAGACACAGGCAGCTGACCTGTCCTGCTCTCACTACTACCCTTTTTGTCCTCCCTTCCAGTGCTGTCCCTGCTTCCACCAGTGCTGTGCCTGCTGCCAGTGCTGAACCTGCTGCCACAGGTACTGTGCCTGCTGTCAGACGTGCTGCCCCTGCTGCCATCAGTGCTGTGCCTGCTGCCATGCTGAACCTGCTGCCATTGTGTCTTGCAATACTCAGGAGGTGGGAAGGAGAAGATGATGCCAAGTATGACAGCAGGGGGTCTTAAGTCACACTTGTCATTCTCAAACAGTACCGCCAGTGCTAGTACTACAACGACTAAGAAGGTCCAGCAGCTTGTTAGTGTTTGGAGTGAAAGAGGGGTAATGGATATCCTCAAATTAACTGTGACTGTGAGGAGGAAGACTCTGGGGCTGAACTTGATGTGGTTGGTGTTAATAGTAGTAGTAATAAAAGTGATGGTGAAGCAGCCGGTGGGACTAATGTTAACAGAGTGGTAGGGAAAGCAATTGAGAGCATCCAGACTAGCGGTCAAGGGAGCCCACACTACTCCTCTGGCCCAGGGACTCCCCTTCCCTTCACTACAGTGTCCAATAGACTTGTGCGAATTCATTCGGAGACATTCGGATTTCGTAGAAATTGGGGTCATTCGGAGACATTCGGCCAATCCAAAACTCAAGGGTCATTCAGCAAAAATGATCCGACTCCGAACAGCCCAGGACCGAAATTCGTCGAAACTTTCAGAAGTTTCGGCATTCAACAAATTTCCAAACCTTTTGACTACTTTCGACCAGGACATTTTGTACTTCCTGTGCACGCTCAATTACTTTACCTCCATAATTTTCCCTCCGTGTCTCTAGTCCAATTCCATTCTCCGTTTCATGCACTACTTCCCTCTTTTGTCTGTATTCCAATAGCCTTCTTCGTTTCATGATGGGGGTTGGACTAATGACACAGTCACACAGACAGACAGTCTGCATTTCCTCATTGCGTTGCTGGAGCTCAGAGAGAGAAGAAGAGATTAGAGAGTGTCCAGTTGTTGTGTAGGCAGGCAGGTAGCATTAGGCTAGGCATAGGTAGGCAGCCAGCATTAGTTCCAGTTATTGCCACTGCAAGAGCAAGTAATATTTGTTCCTGTGCAAAATATAAAAAAATATTAGGTATTTGTTCAAATAATTTTCAATGTCACATCAACCAGTCTGACAGTCCTATAGGCAGGCAGGGTGCCTTTTCGCCACCGCAAGGGGGTCATCTGTGTTTCTTAAAAAAAAAATATAAAAAGTACAAGTCATTTGTTTGAATACTCTTCAGTCACACTGCCAGTGTCACAGTTGTATAGGCAGGCAGCGTGCCTTTTCGCCACCGCAAGGGAGACCCACATGTGTTGGTTTTATTAAAATTATTCCTAATACAAGTTATTTGTTTGAATAATCTTCAGTGTCACACTGCCAGTGTCACAGTTGTATAGGCAGGCAGGGTGCCCTTTCGCCACCGCAAGGCAGACCCACATGTGTTGGTTTTAGTAAAAATATAAAAAATACAAGTGATTTGTTTGAAAAATCTTCAACGTCACACTGCCAGTGTCACAGTTGTATAGGCAGGCAGGGTGCCTTTTAGCCACCGCAAGGGAGAGTCACATGTGTTGATTTTATTAAAAATATAAAAAATACAAGTGATTTGTTTGAATAATCTTCAGCGTCACACTGCCAGTGTCACAGTTGTATAGGAAGGCAGGGTGCCTTTTTGCCACCGAAAAGGAGAGTCACCTGTGTTGGTTTTATTAAAAATATAAAAAATACAAGTAATTTGTTTGAATAATCTTCAGCGTCACACTGCCAGTGTCACAGTTGTATAGGCAGGCAGGGTGCCTTTTAGCCACCGCAAGGGAGAGTCACCTGTGTTTGTTTTATTAAAATTATTCATAATACAAGTTATTTGTTTGAATAATCTTCAGCGTCACACTGCCAGTGTCACAGCTGTATAGGCAGGCAGGGTGCCTCTCTTTCCTCCTCCATGCTGAGGTAATGGATCAGCAGCACACCTCAGATAACATTCGCAAAGCACAGCAGAACATGGTGGCGGAATGGCTAGGGGAGCAGGCAGGCACACAGGCGCAAATGGGGTTTGTGGTTACTGATGGTGCAGCTAACATGATCAAGGCTCTCCGGGATGGCAGATTTGTGGGTGTGCGCTGCTCAGCGCATGTTCTGCATCTAGTAGTGAAGGCTGCTCTTGAGGATGGCAGTAACACTGGAAGGTTGTCAGCACTTCTGGAGTCATGCCGACAAATTTCTGGCCACTTCCATCGGAGCGTCAAAGATAGCCAGCTGCTCAGGGAGGAACAGAAAAAGGCAGACCTCCCAGAGCACCGCCTAAAACAAGATGTTGGGACCAGGTGGAACTCCACCTTAGGTATGCTAGAGCGTATCCGGGAGTAGAAAAAGGCATTTCATGCAATGTCATGTCACCATTTCATTGGCAGTAACAGAACACTGGGCAGGGCTGACTGGGCCCTGATGGAACAGGTAGTGACAGTCCTTACGCCTTTCCATGCTTTGACAGAGCTTTTGAGCAAAGAGAACGCTAGTCTGGCAGAAGTCATTCCCCTCTTCACGCGCCTCTCCTTAAAATTGGATGATTTCCTTTCCCATAGGGAACGCTTGCCTGGTGCTGAGGGTAATATACTTCCAGATATTGCTGCCCTTCTAACGAGGTTGAAGAATGAACTTACTCGGCGAATGGAAGAGCGCATGGACAATTGTCCCAAGTTAATGCTTGCCACAATTTGCGATCCTCGAATCAAAGGCAAGTTGGCACTTCGTTCCAATTCTGTCAGTCTCTGAGAAGGGTTAAGTGAGGTGATGATTTAGCACAAGATTAACCCCTTAATGACCGGCCGTGCGCGCATGAGCCTGGCACTTAACGACAGATTTTTCTTCTTCTTCATTCTAGCGAATGACTTCCAGGACTTACCAGGTACGTCCTCTGTCACTAAGTGACAGTTTTTGCGGGACGTACCTGGTAAGTCACTTGTCGGGATGGGGTTAATGTATTTTCAATACACAAATTAGTTTAGACACACATACTGCAGTTTAAACAATCATTGATGTTTATTCTTGATGTAGTATGAAACACTACAATGTATATACACATAGACTTATCTGATATGAGGGGAAATCAGGAAATCGAGAGAGAGGAATTTGGGTACTAAAGAGGGACAGTAGGGTAGGAGGCTGGTACCAGGAAATGAAACCTTAACCTTTACCCATGTACTAACATAGAATGTGACTAGTGATGAGCGAGCACCCCAATGCTCGGGTGTTCGGGTGCTCTAACCGAGCACCCCCTGAGGCTCGAGTGCTCGGCCGAGCACCCGAGCCCCATTGAAGTCAATGGGAGGACTCGAGCATTACACCAGGCACCCCCTGCTCTGATGAGGGGAGGGTGCCTGGTCCATAGGAAAAGGGCAGAAAAGGATGGAAACACCACAGAAATGGTTCAGGGACAGCATAGGGAGGATGTCTGGATGCATCTTGGACTCCAACATCGCTGCTGGGAACGATCTTTCGCCCGTAGTACGCCATTTTTACAGACTGACCATAAAACACACAAAAAGGAAAATAAAAACGACTTTAGGCGAAAAATTGTTACCAAACAATATTTGCTGTATATTTACTTGTATATCATCTGCAAATTATCCCAAAAATTTCCTTGGTTTTCGGAAGTGAGGCCATGATTAAGAGGGAAACGTGCGCAGAGGCAAATTCTCCCAAAAATTTCCTTGATTTTCAGAACTGAGGCCATGATTAAGAGGGAAACGTGCACAGAGGCAAATTCTACCAAAAATTTCCTTGATTTTATTGAACTGAGGCCATGATTAAGAGGGAAACGTGCGCTGAGCCGACCATCTAAAACATTATGGGTGAGGGTCTGCTGCAGAGCTGACCATCCTAAACATTATATGCGAAGGCCCGCTAGTGAGCTGACGCTATAAAACATTATATGAGAGGGCCCGCTAGAGAGCTGACCCAATAAAACATTATATGAGAAGGCCCGCTGGTGAGCTGACCTATACAAAAATTGTCAAACAGGGCCCGCTGGTGAGCTGGCCCTATATAAAAATTATATCACAGGGCCCGCTGGTGAGCTGGCCCTATATAAAAATTATATCCCAGGGCATATGGAAGAGGAGGAGGAGGATGAGAAGATTAAGAGTCAACCATATACCCGTTTTTTGGGTGGAAGGGGTGAATGGGAATACAGAGTATTCCCATCATTGTAAATAACATATATAAAGTGAGTTTATGTTCCCCCGGGGCTTTCCTCCAGTGGAGTGGAGAAGTCAGGGGAAATCCAGGCCTTGTTCATTTTTATAAGTGTCAACCTATCAGCATTGTCGGTGGAAAGGCGGATACGCTTATCTGTTATGATGCCACCAGCAGCACTAAATACCCGCTCAGACAGAACGCTGGCGGCAGGGCAGGCCAGCACCTCCAAGGCATAGAGTGCCAGTTCATACCACGTGTCCAGCTTGGACACCCAGTAGTTGTAAGGCACAGAGGGATCATTGAGGACGCTGACACGGTCTGCTACGTACTCCTTCACCATCTTCCAAAACTTTTCCCTCCTTGTGACACTAGGCTGCGCATCAGGGTGAGGGTGCTGGCGGGGTGTCATGAAGGTGTCCCACGCCTTGGAGAGTGTTGCCCTGCCTTTCTCGGAACCGCTGTGTGCTCCCCTTTTCTCCCCTTCTCGGTTGGCCAAGGTAGCACGTACTCTGCCGCCAGCGTTGTCAGATGGAAAATTTTGGAGCAATTTTTCAACAAGAACCTTCTGGTATTGCACCATTTTGCTTGTCCTCTCCACCGGAGGAATGAGAGATGAGAAATTCTCTTTGTAGCGGGGGTCCAGAAGGGTGAACACCCAGTAATCCGTGTTGTCTAAAATGCGTGTAACGCGTGGGTCACGGGAAAGGCAGCCTAACATAAAGTCAGCCATGTGTGCCAGAGTACCAACAGGCAAGATTTCGCTGTCCTCACCAGGAGGATGACTCTCAATCTCCTCATCCTCTTCCTCCTCTTCTGCCCACCCACGCTGAAGAGATGGAACTAAAGTTCCATGGCTACCCTCTGTAGCGGAGACAACCGTGTCTTCCTCCTCCTCCTCCTCCTCCTCCTCCGCCTCCTCCAATTGTCGCTGAGAAGACGAAGTGAGGGTGCTCTGGCTATCACCTTGTGTAAGCTCTTCCTCCCCCATTTCCACCTCTTCCACATGCAAAGCGTCGGTTTTAATTGTGAGCAGCGAGCGTTTCAGTAGACACAGAAGTGGGATGGTTACACTGATAATAGCGTTATCGCCGCTCACCATCTGTGTCGATTCCTCAAAATTGCGTAAAACCTCACAGAGGTCTGACATCCATTCCCACTCCTCACTTCTGATTACAGGAAGTTGAACGGAGAGGCGACGACCGTGTAACAGCTGGTACTCCACTACTGCCCTCTGCTGCTCACAAAGCCGGGCCAACATGTGGAAGGTGGAGTTCCAGCGCGTGCTCACGTCACACAGCAGCCGGTGAGCTGGCAATTGTAAGCGCTGCTACAGCTTCAACAGGCCGGCTGAAGCTGTTGATGACTTACGGAAATGTGCACACACGCGGCGCACCTTGGTCAAGAGATCATGCACATTGGGGTAGGTTTTTAGAAATCGCTGCACCACTAAATTAAATACATGCGCTAGGCATGGTACGTGTGTGAGCTTGCCGAGCTCCAAAGCCGCCACCAAGTTACGCCCATTATCACACACAACCATGCCTGCTTGCAGGTTGAGTGGCGAGAGCCACTGCTCGGTCTGGTGACTAATCCCCTGCAACAGCTCTGAGGCCGTGTGCTGTTTGTCCCCAAGGCAGATCAGCTTCAGCACGGCCTGTTGACGCTTCCCCACTGCAGTGCTACACTGCTTCCAGCTACTGGCTGATGGGGGAGTGGCGGTGTGTGTAGAGAATTCGGAGGTGGAAACGGAGGAGGAGGAGCCAATAACGTAGGTGCTGGTGGAAACCCTGATGGAGGTAGGGCCCGCAATCCTCGGCGTGGGTAGCACCCGTGCCATCCCAGGGTCCGAGTCGCTCCCAGCCTCCACGACATTCACCCAGTGTGCCGTCAGGGAAATGTAGCGTCCCTGGCCACAAGCACTTGTCCATGTGTCAGTCGTTAAGTGGACCTTCCCAGTAACTGCGTTGGTCAGGGCACGGGTGATGTTACGGGACACATGGTGGTGTAATGCGGGGATGGCACAACGGGAAAAGTAGTGGCGGCTGGGGACCGCGTACCGAGGGACAGCTGCTGCCATCAGGCTGCGGAAGGACTCAGTGTCCACAAGCCTAAATGGCAGCATTTCGATGGCCAGTAATTTGGAAAGGTGTGAGGTTAGTGCTATAGCCTGTGGGTGGGTGGCTGGGTACTTTCTCTTGCGCTCAAATGCCTGGGGTAACGACATTTGGACGCTGTGCTGGGACAGGGAAGTGGATGTGGTCGCTGATGGTGCTTCAGATGCTACAGGTGCAGGGCGGGAGGTATGCGGGCCTGCGCCTTCGACAGGCGATTGGCCGGCACCGAAAACAGGGGAAGAGGAGGCAGTGGTGTGGCCTGCAGACACAGATGGGCGATCCAGGCGTTCCTCCCACTTACTACGGTGCTTGGATGCCATGTGTCGGATCATGCTGGTGGTGGTGAGGTTTCTAGTGTTCATGCCTCGGCTCATTCTGGTGTGGCACAGGTTGCAAACTACAATTCTTTTGTCGTCCGCACTTTCCTTAAAAAAACGCCATACCGCGGAACACCTATCCCTTGGCAAGGTAGATTTACGCAAGGGGGTGCTCCGTGGAACATTTGCGGGCCGGTTTGGTGCGGTCCGCCTTCTTTCTGTAGCCACACCACTGCCTCTTCCAGCCTGTTGCGGTGCTGCAGATGGCTCACCCTCAGGACTGCTGTCATCGCTCGGCTCTACACCTTCCCAGGTGGGGTCAGTCACCTCATCGTCCACCAAGTCCTCCTCCACTTCCTCACTCTGATCATCCTCCTCAAGTCTTGATCCCACCACATACTCAGTCATTGACAACTGTATAACATTCTCCTCAACAAGGTCTTGAGACGGAAATAGTGGTTGATTTAATGGCAACTGTGTCTCATCATCATCATCATCATCCACTACTTCCTTTGACCTTAAATGCCGTTCACATCTGTCATCTTCTTGAGATTGGGTAGCCTCTAGAGGTTGTGAATCAGGGCACAAGATGTCATGTTCCTCTGCAAGCGTGCTTGGAGAGAGGGTCAAATGAAGGATTGGTGATGAGACGAGCTCCTCACTATATCCCAGTGTGGGATCACTTCTTTGACCAGACCGTGTATGGTGGGAGGAAGGATGATCAGAGTGAGGATTATGTTGACCAGACTCTTGGCTACTGAGAGTGGACTTGGTGGAAGACAGGGTGGTGCTTAACCGACTGGAAGCAGTATCAGCTGTCATCCAACCGACCACCTGTTCGCAGTGGTCGGACCTCGAGAGTGATGTCCTGCGACGCCCTGTAAAATTACACATGAAGCTAGGTATGGTGGATGTCTTTCTTTCTTGTGCTCTGGCACCAGGCACAGTTTCTCCGCGTCCTGACCCGCGCCCTGAACTTTCAGGATCACGTCCACTTCCCCGTCCCTTTTTACCCGCCTTCTTCATCTTACACAGAATATGTGACTTTAATATTTGAGTTTGAAAACTTAACAGTATTTCTTATTATTCTGCAACTGTACAGAGTACACAGAATAGGCTGCTAAACTGCGGTGAAACACACTGAATGGAATATGTGACTTTAATATTTGAGTTTGAAAACTTAACAGTATTTCTTATTATTCTGCAACTGTACAGAGTACACAGAATAGGCTGTTAAACGGCGGTGAAACACACTGAATGGAATATGTGACTTTAATATTTGAGTTTGAAAACTTAACAGTATTTCTTATTATTCTGCAACTGTACAGAGTACACAGAATAGGCTGTTAAACGGCGGTGAAACACACTGAATGGAATATGTGACTTTAATATTTGAGTTTGAAAACTTAACAGTATTTCTTATTATTCTGCAACTGTACAGAGTACACAGAATAGGCTGTTAAACGGCGGTGAAACACACTGAATGGAATATGTGACTTTAATATTTGAGTTTGAAAACTTAACAGTATTTCTTATTATTCTGCAACTGTACAGAGTACACAGAATAGGCTGTTAAACGGCGGTGAAACACACTGAATGGAATATGTGACTTTAATATTTGAGTTTGAAAACTTAACAGTATTTCTTATTATTCTGCAACTGTACAGAGTACACAGAATAGGCTGTTAAACGGCGGTGAAACACACTGAATGGAATATGTGACTTTAATATTTGAGTTTGAAAACTTAACAGTATTTCTTATTATTCTGCAACTGTACAGAGTACACAGAATAGGCTGTTAAACGGCGGTGAAACACACTGAATGGAATATGTGACTTTAATATTTGAGTTTGAAAACTTAACAGTATTTCTTATTATTCTGCAACTGTACAGAGTACACAGAATAGGCTGCTAAACTGCGGTGAAACACACTGAATGGAATATGTGACTTTAATATTTGAGTTTGAAAACTTAACAGTATTTCTTATTATTCTGCAACTGTACAGAGTACACAGAATAGGCTGTTAAACGGCGGTGAAACACACTGAATGGAATATGTGACTTTAATATTTGAGTTTGAAAACTTAACAGTATTTCTTATTATTCTGCAACTGTACAGAGTACACAGAATAGGCTGTTAAACGGCGGTGAAACACACTGAATGGAATATGTGACTTTAATATTTGAGTTTGAAAACTTAACAGTATTTCTTATTATTCTGCAACTGTACAGAGTACACAGAATAGGCTGCTAAACTGCGGTGAAACACACTGAATGGAATATGTGACTTTAATATTTGAGTTTGAAAACTTAACAGTATTTCTTATTATTCTGCAACTGTACAGAGTACACAGAATAGGCTGCTAAACTGCGGTGAAACACACTGAATGGAATATGTGACTTTAATATTTGAGTTTGAAAACTTAACAGTATTTCTTATTATTCTGCAACTGTACAGAGTACACAGAATAGGCTGTTAAACGGCGGTGAAACACACTGAATGGAATATGTGACTTTAATATTTGAGTTTGAAAACTTAACAGTATTTCTTATTATTCTGCAACTGTACAGAGTACACAGAATAGGCTGTTAAACGGCGGTGAAACACACTGAATGGAATATGTGACTTTAATATTTGAGTTTGAAAACTTAACAGTATTTCTTATTATTCTGCAACTGTACAGAGTACACAGAATAGGCTGTTAAACGGCGGTGAAACACACTGAATGGAATATGTGACTTTAATATTTGAGTTTGAAAACTTAACAGTATTTCTTATTATTCTGCAACTGTACAGAGTACACAGAATAGGCTGCTAAACTGCGGTGAAACACACTGAATGGAATATGTGACTTTAATATTTGAGTTTGAAAACTTAACAGTATTTCTTATTATTCTGCAACTGTACAGAGTACACAGAATAGGCTGTTAAACGGCGGTGAAACACACTGAATGGAATATGTGACTTTAATATTTGAGTTTGAAAACTTAACAGTATTTCTTATTATTCTGCAACTGTACAGAGTACACAGAATAGGCTGTTAAACGGCGGTGAAACACACTGAATGGAATATGTGACTTTAATATTTGAGTTTGAAAACTTAACAGTATTTCTTATTATTCTGCAACTGTACAGAGTACACAGAATAGGCTGCTAAACTGCGGTGAAACACACTGAATGGAATATGTGACTTTAATATTTGAGTTTGAAAACTTAACAGTATTTCTTATTATTCTGCAACTGTACAGAGTACACAGAATAGGCTGTTAAACGGCGGTGAAACACACTGAATGGAATATGTGACTTTAATATTTGAGTTTGAAAACTTAACAGTATTTCTTATTATTCTGCAACTGTACAGAGTACACAGAATAGGCTGTTAAACGGCGGTGAAACACACTGAATGGAATATGTGACTTTAATATTTGAGTTTGAAAACTTAACAGTATTTCTTATTATTCTGCAACTGTACAGAGTACACAGAATAGGCTGTTAAACGGCGGTGAAACACACTGAATGGAATATGTGACTTTAATATTTGAGTTTGAAAACTTAACAGTATTTCTTATTATTCTGCAACTGTACAGAGTACACAGAATAGGCTGCTAAACTGCGGTGAAACACACTGAATGGAATATGTGACTTTAATATTTGAGTTTGAAAACTTAACAGTATTTCTTATTATTCTGCAACTGTACAGAGTACACAGAATAGGCTGCTAAACTGCGGTGAAACACACTGAATGGAATATGTGACTTTAATATTTGAGTTTGAAAACTTAACAGTATTTCTTATTATTCTGCAACTGTACAGAGTACACAGAATAGGCTGTTAAACGGCGGTGAAACACACTGAATGGAATATGTGACTTTAATATTTGAGTTTGAAAACTTAACAGTATTTCTTATTATTCTGCAACTGTACAGAGTACACAGAATAGGCTGTTAAACGGCGGTGAAACACACTGAATGGAATATGTGACTTTAATATTTGAGTTTGAAAACTTAACAGTATTTCTTATTATTCTGCAACTGTACAGAGTACACAGAATAGGCTGTTAAACGGCGGTGAAACACACTGAATGGAATATGTGACTTTAATATTTGAGTTTGAAAACTTAACAGTATTTCTTATTATTCTGCAACTGTACAGAGTACACAGAATAGGCTGCTAAACTGCGGTGAAACACACTGAATGGAATATGTGACTTTAATATTTGAGTTTGAAAACTTAACAGTATTTCTTATTATTCTGCAACTGTACAGAGTACACAGAATAGGCTGTTAAACGGCGGTGAAACACACTGAATGGAATATGTGACTTTAATATTTGAGTTTGAAAACTTAACAGTATTTCTTATTATTCTGCAACTGTACAGAGTACACAGAATAGGCTGTTAAACGGCGGTGAAACACACTGAATGGAATATGTGACTTTAATATTTGAGTTTGAAAACTTAACAGTATTTCTTATTATTCTGCAACTGTACAGAGTACACAGAATAGGCTGCTAAACTGCGGTGAAACACACTGAATGGAATATGTGACTTTAATATTTGAGTTTGAAAACTTAACAGTATTTCTTATTATTCTGCAACTGTACAGAGTACACAGAATAGGCTGTTAAACGGCGGTGAAACACACTGAATGGAATATGTGACTTTAATATTTGAGTTTGAAAACTTAACAGTATTTCTTATTATTCTGCAACTGTACAGAGTACACAGAATAGGCTGTTAAACGGCGGTGAAACACACTGAATGGAATATGTGACTTTAATATTTGAGTTTGAAAACTTAACAGTATTTCTTATTATTCTGCAACTGTACAGAGTACACAGAATAGGCTGCTAAACTGCGGTGAAACACACTGAATGGAATATGTGACTTTAATATTTGAGTTTGAAAACTTAACAGTATTTCTTATTATTCTGCAACTGTACAGAGTACACAGAATAGGCTGTTAAACGGCGGTGAAACACACTGAATGGAATATGTGACTTTAATATTTGAGTTTGAAAACTTAACAGTATTTCTTATTATTCTGCAACTGTACAGAGTACACAGAATAGGCTGTTAAACGGCGGTGAAACACACTGAATGGAATATGTGACTTTAATATTTGAGTTTGAAAACTTAACAGTATTTCTTATTATTCTGCAACTGTACAGAGTACACAGAATAGGCTGCTAAACTGCGGTGAAACACACTGAATGGAATATGTGACTTTAATATTTGAGTTTGAAAACTTAACAGTATTTCTTATTATTCTGCAACTGTACAGAGTACACAGAATAGGCTGTTAAACGGCGGTGAAACACACTGAATGGAATATGTGACTTTAATATTTGAGTTTGAAAACTTAACAGTATTTCTTATTATTCTGCAACTGTACAGAGTACACAGAATAGGCTGCTAAACTGCGGTGAAACACACTGAATGGAATATGTGACTTTAATATTTGAGTTTGAAAACTTAACAGTATTTCTTATTATTCTGCAACTGTACAGAGTACACAGAATAGGCTGTTAAACGGCGGTGAAACACACTGAATGGAATATGTGACTTTAATATTTGAGTTTGAAAACTTAACAGTATTTCTTATTATTCTGCAACTGTACAGAGTACACAGAATAGGCTGCTAAACTGCGGTGAAACACACTGAATGAAATATGTGACTTTAATATTTGAGTTTGAAAACTTAACAGTATTTCTTATTATTCTGCAACTGTACAGAGTACACAGAATAGGCTGTTAAACGGCGGTGAAACACACTGAATGGAATATGTGACTTTGATATTTTAGTTTGAAGACTTAACAGTATTTCTTCCTATTCTGCAACTCTGCACAGTACACAGAATAGGCTGCTAAACTGCGGCGAAGCACACTGAATGGAATATGTGACTTTGATATTTTAGTTTGAAGACTTAACAGTATTTCTTCCTATTCTGCAACTCTGCACAGTACACAGAATAGGCTGCTAAACTGCGGCGAAGCACACTGAATGGAATATGTGACTTTGATATTTTAGTTTGAAGACTTAACAGTATTTCTTCCTATTCTGCAACTCTGCACAGTACACAGAATGTGCTGCTAAACTGCGGCGAAGCACACTGAATGGAATATGTGACTTTGATATTTTAGTTTGAAGACTTAACAGTATTTCTTCCTATTCTGCAACTCGGCACAGTACTCAGAATGTGCTGCTAAACTGCGGCGACGCACACTGAATGGAATACGTGACTTTGATATTTTAGTTTGAAGACTTAACAGAATGTGCTCTAATCTGCAACTTTGCACACTAAACAGAATGTGCTCTAATCTGCAACTTTGCACACTAAACAGAATGTGCTCTAATCTGCAACTTTGCACACTAAACAGAATGTGCTCTAATCTGCAACTGTGCACACTAAACAGAATGTGCTCTAATCTGCAACTTTTCACACTAAACAGAATATTTTTTTTTTTTTTTTTTTTTTTTTTTCCCCCCACACACAATATAACCTGCTGCCCCCACACACAGTAGTCCTAAAAAGGACTTTTGGTTCTTTTTTGTCACAATTTTTGTTTTTTCCTCCCTACACTGCCTTTCCCTTCCTATCCTCAGCTCTCCCTGGCTCAGACTGAGCCGAACTCGATGGTCAGGTGCTATACAGCACCTGACCACGGGTTCTGGCCAGCCAATCAGTGTAATGCCAGCAGCCAACATGGCTGCTGGCATTACACCGATGTCAGAGCCTCCCTGCACGTTTATTGGCTGCGCAGCAGCCGCAAAACGTGCGGGGAGGAGACCCGAACATGGCGGGCGAGCACATGCGGTACTCGTACGAGTACCGCCATGTGCCGAGCAGAGCGATGCTCGAGCCGATCCGAGCATCGGCCGAGCATGCTCGCTCAACACTAAATGTGACATGTAGTTTGTCCATGTTCGAGTCGACCACTTATGTTGAGTAGGATGTGACAGGCATGGGTTTTCGATGTTCGAGCATATGCTAAATTGAATGACAGGCATGCCTGTTCGATGTTCGAGCATATGCTATATTGAATGACAGGCATGGGGTTTCGATATTCGAGCATATACTAAATTGAATGACAGGCATGGGTTCTCGATGTTCGACGGTTGCATTGTGACTGGCATCCCATGCTGGAGTAGAAGTGACATGCACAGACTGGCAATGTACGACAATGTCCGTTTTTGGGATGGATCTTTTTCTAAATGCACACACTGTCTGCAAAGAATGATAGCAGCGTGCACGGAGGCGCACTGCTATAATTTAACCCATGTTAAATTCGGCCGAATAATTCGGAATGGATCAGAATTTTGTTTGAATCGAATAGGCCCGGTCCGAAATTAGGATCATCCGAATTAGAGAAAAAAAATTTGTCCAAATTCTAATTTAATCGAAAATTTTGCCCGTGCACAAGTCTAGTGTCCAAGTGAAACATGAACCTGAAGAGGCCAGAACTGTTGGTGGATAGCAGGCGCAGAAATAATAATACCACCACCACCAACACCAGGAGCACAGATCAGCTGCATGTGCCTGCTGCTACTGCTGCCAGTCTGTCTTCTTCCTGTTACCAAGAAATGGCAAGTGTGAGGCAAGAAGAAGAAAGAGGCAATTCTTCTCCACCTGTTCCCTATCCCCTGAAACCATGGGTGTGGGACTATTTTTCTCTTGGGGAAGGCACAGTGCAGTTATCACCAATGGCATTGTGCACAATTTGTGACAAGTCAGTGAGAAGGGGAAAGGAGGGAACACACCTTGGCACAACATCCCTGATAACACATATGAAACACAGACACCATGACATTTATATCAAACATGTTGAAAAGCCAAACACCCACCACAGAATCAAGCACTGCTGTTGCTGTACCCCCTGACTCTCCAGAAAGGCAACAAGAGGTGAGGCGGAGATTAAAGAGGAGGAAGAATAGAGAAACCCAGGCAGATACTGGAAGTTCCGTGACGAGTGAAACATCTAGCTCCCATCACCTTCTTCCTCTAGGGTAATTACATCTTTTGCCAATCCACCTCGTTCATCGTTACCTCCCCCGCCAAATGATAGCCACTCTGTTCATGTTAGGATGTGGCAGTTCATGTCCACCCATTGCATACTGTGCGGTGCACTGACCACACATGGCAGTGTGGTGGAGGGGAATCACAAGCAGGGCATCAAGCGGGATCTGAGGAGAATTCATCCTGCAGAATATGCTAATATGGTGGCAGGGAGTGTTCATCATTACTATTAAACTGTCAGCAAGTTGTCATGTGTCCTTAGCGGGGTCTGGACAAGGGGTATAGTGACAGTGGCAGTACTTGGTTTCTGGTGTCATAGTGTTTGGATAAACTTGTGCCCCCAGATATTACTTACTACACACACTGTGCCCATTGCAGTTACTGATGAGAGGCACAGTTCCTGCTCTCAAGGGAAACATTTCTATTCTAATAACAACACACCCATGATTTTGGAGGAGGGGCAGGTGGAGAAAAATTATTGGCCAACTTCTTCTTTTCTCCACATATACTGAGGGCTAGTTATTGTGCTGTTACTGCCTCAGATGCATCACCAGAGCTAGTCGTGGCAAGTGGAACCTTCATCATCCATCACCCATGTTACTGCTATTGTTGATTCCATTTCCTTTCAGCTGCCTAATCATCCTGCTGCTTAAACAACTCAGCAGCAGCAGCAGCAAGAACAGCAGTTGCAAATTTCACAATAATGGACTCAGGAGGAGGACATTTGACAATGGCCAGTGGCCATTGGCTAACGTGACCTAGTGGCACTAGGCTAGTAGGGCATTTTTTCCTCAGGGCTTGTGCTTTAAAAAAAAAAAATAATAATAATAATAACAAAAGAACATAGTCCTAATAAACAATATTTGGGGTTTGTTTCTAATAAGCCTAAGTCCTGCAAATCAATGTTTCTTCAGGGCTTGTGCATCTAATAAGTCTTAGTCCTACAAATCAATGTTTCCTCAGAGCTTGGGCCTCTAACAACAAATCTAACAATCATCCTCTACAAAATAACGTCTACAAAACACTCTATCAAGTCAAGCATCAGTCCACCTCAGTGGCAGCTTATGTCAGGGGGTTCCTGTCGCTATCACTTTACAGACAATTTTTTTATTTTATTTATTTTTTTAACTGTCCCCCCAAAACAAATTCCCTGTTCAAATTAATAATTTCCCAGATTCTACCCACCAACACAGGCACCCTCCTCAGACCCCTTTTATACCATGGCTTATGTGGTTTTTTAATTGTATTTAGCATTTATTTTTGTATTAACTGTCTCCAATCCCAGTAAAAGACCACCCAAAAAACATTCCTTGTTCAACTGATTCTTTCTCTACACCCCACCAATACAGGCACCCTCATGCCCCTTTTATACTATGCCTTTGGGAAATAAAATAATATTTGCTATGTGTTGTATGTAAATTCAATGTAACCATTGATTACAATGGAATGAGCTAGGCGAAAAAAGTAGAAAAACTGCACTGTTCGCTGGAAATTATTCACCAAGCACAAAGTGCAATTATTCACTGATTTCTGTTTGAGGCTAAAATTTTTGCCTATCCCTAGTCAGCACCCATGACCTAAGTCCGGGGCAAACTCCCAAAGGGCTTCTCCTGTGGATAAAGCCACATAGCTTTACCACATCAGTTACCGATCTCTGAAATCCAGGCAAGGACTACTCGGCCCGCTGTGACAAATAACCAGGCCCCGCAAACACACCATAATAGGGAGGGAGGCTTCTCTTTGCTCTCTCTTCCATCCAACCACATTCCACTTCCTGTATCAACCCTTAATAAGCCCATTCCATACTCCTCTCCTAGCAAACCCTCCCCATGACATGCTTCCCCTTCCTGTACTCATCGCTCCTGTCCGGGGAATTCTGCACAAGTAAATCAATACCTGTCCTGGTGTCACGGTAACTCAGACAAATAATCACACAACACAGAACAAGTAAGTTTAACCAGTTTATTGAAGAAAATAATAGTAGCAATAGAAATAGTATGAATGATAATAAGCGCGAACACTTCCTCAATCTTGGGGAGACAGGCGTAATAACAGTGTAGTCCACTACTCAAGCTGCCACTGAACTGCAATTGGATAATAGAAAACACAGGTACCGAGTCAGACTTGGCTCTCACCTGGAAGCCAGGAGCAGTAACGGAGAGTACCCGGACAACCTCCTGAGAGAGATGTAGATGATAGTGCACAGTAACATACAGCAAGGTACCGAATGAAGGCTACAAAGCAGAGGTGCACTAGGAGTCTGCCAAATACATAATTTCAGTAGCACAGTGCGAACCCAGAGAGTGTGCAGGGAGCGCACAAAGGAGTTAATTAGGATAGCGAAATAGGTAACACTACAAACCCTGGGACAATGGGATTGCACAGTGCGATGGCAACAATGCTACCAGCAAGGAGAGTTGTACCAGCTAGGTTGTGCCCAGAGGCAAAGGGATCATACAGTGTGGAAGCAACTAGCAATGCTACTGGCAGGGTAGCAGATGCACCAAATAGGTAAAGCGCACCTACAGCTATACCTGGGGACAGTGGTAGTCAGACAGGAGCAAAAGTAGCAAGGAGCGTAAGTCAGACAAGCCACAGTCAGGAACCAGATCGGGTAGTCAGTCACAGCCGGGGTCAGCACAGAGCAGGTAGTCGGACAAGCCAGAGTCATACACGGATCAGTTAGTCAGATGGAGCAAAGGTCATATAGCAGATCAGATAGTCAGACAAGCCAAGGATAGAGAACCAGGAGATATCAAACGCCAAGCAAAGGTCAAAACGAGCAACACTGGAATGCGTACAGAAACACCATGAAAGTGCAACTAAGCCCAGTTCGCGGGAAGGTTATAAGGCCATTGCCAAGGGTGGAGCAATGTAGGCCACGCAAACAGGAACTTACAAAATAGTGAGCGCACGCCCGCCGATAGTGGTAGACCAGAAGCTGCATCCAGAACCCACTGCCGGATAGCAGAGCAGGCAAGGAATCACTGGTACTGTGATACCTGGTTTTAGTTTGAAATCATATTTTTACATCTCCCCTATGGGACAAGATGTAAGACATTCAAACAACCAGATCAAATACTAGACACAAGGAAAATATCAGGAACTTCATATTTTTCTACAAAAGCTACCTTTTAAATCAGTTGAAGTTTGGGGAATTTCTATTTGCCCCAGAATTGATCCAGTTCATCAGCACCAGTGTCTGTAAATAGGGAAGCTCAACACTCTTGGTTAAAATCATTTTAGAAAATAATCATTCGCTCCTAATTTTATGAAAGTAATATTAATATAAGATGTCTAGGCTTATTATAAACTGCATCAATACAGATTTTCACTTTTTGCATCAGTTCACAAGACAAGATTTCCAAATGAATTAATGTATCCCTGTGCCTGCCATCTGTCTTCTTCCCACAAGACTCCCTGCCCTAATATTTCACTTATAGGTCCTATTCTGTTGGGTCTTAAACTGACAATGGGATTTTCAGAAAAAAACTTGTTTTCAAAAGACAAAATCCTATTCAGCAGGCTAAAGTGGAGAATTTCTGGAACATACCAACTGCACCACAGGAGACAAATGACAATTCCCCAAATTCACAGTGATTTAAATGGGTCTTTTAAGACCCTGAGTGCAAAAGTATTCACCCCCCCTTGGCATTTTTCCTATTACCTGGAATTAAAATTGATTTTAATTTGGATTTCATGTAATGGACATACACAAAATAGTCCAAACTGGTGAAGTGCAAAGAAGAAAATAACTTATTTTAAAAAATTCTAAAAAATGGAAAAGTGTTGCGTGCATATGTATTCACCCCCCTTTGCTATGAAGCCCATCAATAAGATCTGATGCAACCAATTACCTTCAGAAGTCGCATAATTACTGTAGTTAAATAAAGTCCACCTGTGTGCAATCTAAGTGTCACATGATCTGTCACATGATCTCAGTATATATACACCTGTTCTGAAAGTCCCCAGAGTCTGCAACACCACCAAGAAAGGAGTAACATGAAGACCAAGGAGCTCTCCAAACAGGTCAGGGACAAAGTTGTGGAGAAGTACAGATCAGGATTGGGTTATAAAAAAATATCCCAAACTTTGAACATCCAACGGAGCACCATTAAATCCATTATTAAAAAATGGAAAGAATGTAGCACCACAACAAACCTGCCAAGAGAGGGCCGCCCACCAGAACTCACGGACCAGGCAAGGAGGGCATTAATCAGAGAGGCAACAAAGAGACCAAAGATAACCCTGAAGGCACTGCAATGCTCCACAGCGGAGACTGGAGTATCTGTTCATAGGACCACTTTAAGCCGTACACTCCACAGGGCTGGGCTTCACGGAAGAGTGGCCTGAAGAAAACCATTGCTCAAAGAAAAAGATAAACAAACATGTTTGCTGTTCGCCAGAAGGCATGTGCGAGACTCCCCAAACATGTGGAAGAAGGTACTCTGGTCAGATGAGATTAAAATTGAGCTTTTTGGCCATCAAGGAAAACGCTATGTCTGGCATGAACCCAACACCTCTCATCACCCTGAGAACATCATCTCCTCAGTGAAGCATGGTGGTGGCAGTATCATGCTGTGGGGATGTTTTTCATCAGCAGGGACTGGGAAACTGGTCAGAATTGAAGGAATGATGGATGGCACTAAATACAGGGAAATTCTTGAGGGAAACCTGTTTCAGTCTTCCAGAGATTTGAGACTGGAACGGAGAATCACCTTCCAGCAGGACAATGACCCTAAGCATATTGCTAAAGCGACACTTGGTTTAAGTGGAAACATTTAAATGTTTTAAAATGGTCTAGTCAAAGCCCAGACCTCAAACCAATTGAGAATCTGTGGTAAGATTTAAAGATTGCTGTTCACCAATGGAACCCATCCAACTTGAAGGAGCTGGAGCAGTTTTGTCTTGAAGAATGGGCAAAAATCCCAGTGGCTAGATGTGACAAGCTTATAGAGATGTACCCCAAGAGACTTGCAGCTGTAATTGCTCCGAAAGGTGGCTCTACAAAGTATTGACTTTGGGGGAGTGAATAGTTATGCACACTCAAGTTTTCTGTGTTTTTGTCTTATTTCTTGTTTGTTTCACAATAAAAAAATATTTTGCATCTTCAAAGTGGTAGGCATGTTGTGTAAATCAAATGATACACACCACCAAATAATCCATTTTAATTCCAGGTTGTAATGCAACAAAATAGGAAAAATGCCAAGGGGGTGAATACTTTTGCAAGGCACTGTACACCCACATACATACACTTATATGTACACATATACATTTATACAAAGTGAATGAGTTTTGCAGTATGTAATAATATTTTATGGAGAAACCACTCCATCCATAACCTTAAAGGAGCAGTAAAGTTAAAAAATGACTTTCATTATTTAAGTAGATTAAATGATGGTATGTTCAGTGTTCTTTTTATTTTTTCAAAAAAAAATTTTTAGTTAAGGAGTAGTTCTATCATTAAATTTAGGTTTTCTGAATCATGAGCTCCCTCTAGTGGCATAATTTAGATTAGTGAAATCACGTCGTCGACTTGGATAGATTGGCTGAAGGATCAAACTTCCTGAGGTGTTTTAAAATCCGCTGTTTGTGACTGGTGCTCAGGAGACGTAGTGTAGTGTGCCTACTAGGTGAACAAGCAGGAAATGTGAACGAGCACTAGCTGCCATGGACAGCTGGGTTGTTTGATATGTTTTTTAGGCATAGTGAAGAAAAAAAAACTCCACATAGAAGGTTTGTATTAATGAGATAGAGAGTTTGCAGATATTTATTGATAAAAGCTGGTAGTGGTACATTTTTACACTTTATGTAACAGAAAAATATAAATCTAAATAATGTAGAGCAGGTATTAGAGTAAAAAATATAGTCTGCAGCATTATTAACCCTGTGACTTTCAGAAGGGTAAGCAATGTATTGCAAATCAATGTATTGCTTGCCATTCTGGCTTTGAAAGAGTTAAATGCATGACTCACGATACTTTTGAATAATTAATAGTGCTATGAGGTATATTCATGTATAATTATTTTTTCCACAATCAAAGCAAATACCTTGTTGAATAAAATGTATTTTTAACCCTATGTGTGCCAATTCCTAAAAAGAAAAAAACAATGTTGTAAGTCCCGTTTGGGGGGGAACATCAGGCTGTTTGGGGGGGAACATCAGGAATCCCAAGTTACAAATCTTACTGTTGATTTAACTGACTAAATAAGAAACCCAAATCTTCTTGTTCATGTTTGGGGAGGACATCAGGTAGTCTCCACAGTCATAGATCCTTATGCTCAATATCGGTCAGTGCATGAGCCAACTGCAGTTGGCTCATGCAGTGACCGCAATCATTCTTAAAAATAAATGCCCCAAAATCTTCTTATATACGTTTTGGTGGCCATCAAGACCCCTTCTGATGTCCCCCAGTGATAGATCTCCCAGCCGATTGCGCTGGGAGATCTAGAATACCGCTAAGAACAACAGCATACCTCATTCACTTCCAGCCTACCCACTTGTTCAGGTAGGAGTGGGAGGCATTGGGGATCCTCCCATTCCTCCCGGTTGCAGTCAGAGAGAAACAGGAAAGCTTGTTGCTCTCCTGTGTCACCAATATTGCTCTCCCAGCACAATCGATTCTTGCATCTGCTGCTCGCTTCCTTCAATCGGCTTTCAGGACCTTGAGATCCTCACAGGGCAATACCGTAGGAGGAAGGTCCTGGAAACCAATTGAAGGAAGCAGGCAGCAGATGTAGGCGCCACAGAGAAGATGGGAGAGATGGATCTTTTTCAGATACACCATAACAATATTGAAGTGTAGCCTCAAGAAGCAAGTTTTACTTTGTCATCGGATCGCGCTGGGAGAGGGAGGGAGGGAGCTGGAAGCTCTAACTTTTTTTTTTTTAATTCTGAAAAAACTCTCAGGTATAATATGCACCCCCCACTTCACATAAGGTGAAGAGGGGTAAAATTGTGAGTATTATACCCAAGATTTTACGGTATACCAAACAGGTGCTTATGATCATGGATTTAATATGCGTGTTGAATCAAAATCTTTAACAGAAACACTAGCAGCTGTGTGGGAGGAATAAAACTGGATGAGGAACAGCCAAATTCAACTAACAAGGTGATGTTGCTGAAGACAGTTTAATGTCAAAAGTCATACAGCATGGAAAGACTGAGCACAGCAACAAGACCCAGGGTAGTTATACTGCATCAGCAAGGTCTCTCCCAGGCAAAAATTTTAAGACAGATAGTGGTTTTCAGATGTGCTGTCCAAGCTCTTTTGAAGCACAAAGAAACAGGCGACACTGAGGACCGTAGACGCAGTGGTCGGCCAAGGAAATGTAGCACAGTAGATGAAAGACACATCATGCTTATTTACCTTTGCAATTGGTAGATGTCCAGCAGTGCCATCAGATCAGAATTGGCAGAAAACAGTGGGATCCTGGTATAATCATCTACTGTCCAGAGAAGTCTGGTTAGAAGTGGTTTTCATGGTAGACTTGCTGCCAAAAAAATCCATATCTCTGACGTGGAAACAAGCCCAAGCGACTCAATGCAAAAAAAGGAGGAACCGGGGTGCAGAAAAATGGTAGGAGATGCTCTGAACTGATGAGTCAAAATGTTGAATATCTAACTGTAGCAGAAGGCGTTTGTTCACCAAAGGGCTGGAGAGAGGTACAAGAATGAGTGTCTGCAGGCAACAGTGAAGCATGGTGGAGGTTCATTGCAAGTCTGGGGCTGCATTTTTGCAAATGGAGTTGAGGATTTGTCAGAATCAATGGTCTCCTCAATGCTGAGATGTACAGGCAGATACTTACCATCATGCAATATCATCAGGGAGGCATCTGATTGTCCCCAAATGTATTCTGACCCCAAACATGCAGCCAAAGTCATTAAGAATTATCTTCAGCATAAAGAAGAAAAAGGAGTCCTGGAAGTGATGGTATGGCCCCCACAGAACCCTGATCTCAACATCATTGAGTTTGTCTAGGATTAATGAAGAGAAAAAAGCAACTGAGCTTCCTAAATCCACCGAATTGTGGTTATTCCTCCAAGGATCACTTTTAAAACGTTGCACTGAAAAGTGCCCGATACAAAAAGCTGCATTTACTAGGTCACGTTCTTTAAAAGGGCGATATGAGAATCTCACCCTGCATAAAAAGCGCAAGATTCTCATGCCACCTCTATAAATATCACTGGGATGTGTAATTTTGCTGAGTGTCGAAAGAAAAAGAATACTACCTACAGCCGGCTCTCTGTATCCTTGGGCATCTCTTAACACTGACTTTTCTCCGGACTTTGTCTTGTTTGAATGGTACTGTTATTAATTTATTTGGAAGAATTCCACAGCTTAATGCCTGGTGAGGTATTGCGTTGAACTCTGACAAATCCAGTAATGGTGGAAGAGTTCAACGCAATAATTCTCTGGTGCCAAAAGGGTTAAAAAAATTCACATGTGGGTTGAAGGAGAATTAAGCTTGCAGATCCAAGGCGAAAGTCAAGTGTATTGCACAGTGTGTTGAGAGAAGAGGACAGAAAGCCGGCTGTGGGTAGTATTCTTGTTCTTTCAGCACTCAGCAAAATTCCACATCCCAGCGAGATTTATAGAGGCGGCATGAGAATCTTGCAGGGTGAGATTCTCATGTCACTCTTTTAAAGAATGTGACCTGGTAAATTCTGTGTTTTGTATTGCACACTTTTCATTGCAAAGTTTTTAAATGGATACCTTTCTCCAAGATGTTTGGAACAACCTACCTGCGGAGTTCCTTAACAAACTTGTACTAGCGTACCTAGAAGAATCTATGCTGTTCTGAAGGCAAAGGGTGTTTACACCAAATATTGATTTAGATTTTATTTCTGTTCACTCACTATCATTTTGTTAATTGATAAAAAATAAACTAATAACATGTATTTTTGAAAGCATATCTTACTTTACAGCATTTTTTCTGACTTTACAGCATTTTTTCACACCTGCATAAGACTTTTGCACACTACTGTATATACCTGCATACACCTGTACACACATATGAATACAGACAAAACATATATACACATATACACACACACAAGTACACACACATGCACATACCCCACATCCACACACAAAGGTTCCTGTGCCAGTTATTTTGCCTTATATTTGCTCCATTTTCTTTTAAACAATCCCAGGGTGCATATTTTTCAGTTAAATTGTCTTTCTGGCTATATTTAGGGAAAAAAGTTGGAACAGTGCTTTATCCAACAGTCACCATTTTAATTATCCCTGAAAGCTATCTTGTTTTTAAGAAACTCCAAGACAAAGAAAAAAGGTCTTGGGGAAGACCCCATCAGCCAATCAGTGTTTCTCTTATACTCGCTCCATAGGTAACAGGGACATTTTGCCTCCTTGCAGAACTGAATCCCCCAGAATATATTTGGCTCTGACATACTTGGTGAAGCTGATGTACTGTAAAGAAACAGTAATTCTGGGGCAAACCAAATGCAAGATGGGGTAAAAATAAAAACTCTCATTAATGAAATGGGGCTTTAAATTCCTTGAATGCTAGAAAGCATTCAAGGTGATAAAGGCCCCACTGAAATGTTTATTTGTCATTTATGGTGCAGTTTGTTTGCAACAGAATTACTCCAATGTCTTAGTGAATCAGCCTCTTTATGAGGCTATGAGAAAAGTGAGTGATATGTGCCTTATACTAGGGGTGGAAAACCTGAGGACCTTCTTCTAGTTGTGGACTTCAGCTCACATCATCCTCAGCCACCCTATGGTTTGTCAGAGATGAAAGGCATTGTAGTCTTCAACAGACGGATGACTCCATGTTGCCCACCCATGCTCTATACTATGGCATGTCACTACATGTAATTTTATTGCCTAGAGGCTGTCAATTGTTCCTCTCTACAGACTATGGACTGGATCCAATTTCAGGTGATATCGTTATCATTGGAGTTGGCTAGAAATTCCCTTATATTCTTGATAGGAATCTGTGAGATAAAATTAGTGATACCATTTATCACCTGCAATGCAATTCAGCATTATATTTCTGCATAAAGCAGAAGACATCTGATTAATCTCGAGATCTATGACTTTGACATTCCATATTTATACAAATTATTACCTACTGCCTGTATGTGACACAGTATGTGACTCAATTTTATCCTTTCACATTTATGACTATGATAGAGGCAGAAAATAGTGAGAGAAAAAAAGGTAGCCGTTTTGATTCATTGTGTCCTATGGGACATTTCACTCTGGCAACATATGGCAAGATTGTACCTGTACAAAAAGTTCCGCAGCATAAAAGTCACACTACAAAGTAACCTGTGTGAAAAAGCCCTTTATGTTTAACTTAGATTTAGATGTCAACACCATTATTTTTTAGCAACACTGACTTAATAGTTGGTAGAGCCTCCTTTGGACCCAGGAACAACCATCAGTCTTTGGGAATTGGTCTCCATAAATTCTCTGAAGTATTCAACAGGAATGCTGGTCAATGCAGCCTCAGTCACAACCTGGAAATGCTTCAGATTTGATGGTGTAGGGTCCCAGCATGATCCTTGCTTCCCTCTATTGGCCTGTCACATTAACAACGGTCACAGAGACTAGGTAGGAGATGCACTAAAGCGTGATAAAGAGGTGATAAAATAGAGATCACTTCTCCGGTGATATTACTTCTCCAAGCCACCAGGTATTCTGTGGAGTCTATACACTGATTTCTAAAACTTTGGAGATCTTAGTGCATAGGCTTTATAGAAAAACATAGGAACTGGAGAAGTCATCTCCACTTTATCACCTCTTTATCACATCTTTATCAAACCTTGGTGCATAACCTCCTAGATGTTTTCTGGTTGTTAGACTATTCTTGGTACTCTGTAGACACTCTCGTGTATGAAGTGCATGTGATACTTGCGGTGACAAATTCGGAGCAAATATCAAACCATGATCAAAGGCACTTAACTCCAACTTTTGTCCCATTCTCTCAATGAAATTTACAAACACACACACACATTGACACACACTCTATCCTTCTGTATCTGACTATCAGATTTGTATAGCTTAGTACAGATGTGACTTTGGGGTGAATGTACAAACACAATTCTGCATCAGGTGCAGGGAAATGCTACACTATACCGCATACAGTGAAGTGCAGCCACTAGCACTGAAGGCTAATGCCAGCAGAGCTTCATTCGTATAGTCTTACATTCTCTCCACTGTCCCTGATAGGATTGGGGGGACATATTTAGTAAACTAACCATCCACTTAAAATATTCTGAAGACTAAGAAATAAAATCTTTGAAAATCCTAGAAAAATTAATTTCTGTTTGATACAATCTTTGCAAATGTTAAACGGTCAGCACAGAGATATAGCACTGCATAGATGAAATAATTATTTGTTTTGCCCTTGAAGGACCAGAGAGGTGAACACTACATTGTGAAGCACAGAGTTACACAGCCCTCTGCCCCTTAATGGCATAATCATTGCATTACAAAATACACCGTTTGCAATCAGAATACTCACAATTAGTAGTATATGCGTTTTAACCATTAATTAATCAAATATACTTCACTAATCACTGTCACTAACATATTATTTAGCTATAAGGAAATCTGTCATCAAAAGTCCTACAAAATTATGCGTCTCAGGCAAATTAATAAGACCACAAAAGAAGAGTGGGAGAAATAATTGTTATTTAGTAAATCCTGACCATAAGTGAAAATGAGTTGAGCTGTATAAGAGGTCACTGAAATAGATGGCGGGTTTCCTTCATATACACTCAGGGGAGGGCTGGTCTGGGGGGCAGGGGGGCAATTGCCCCCTGGGCTGGTCATGTGTCTGGGCTGTGGGCCACTGCCTCACTCAATCTTCCACTTGTAAATGGAGCTAAACTAGTGATACCACAGAGCTTACATTTGAAATTAATCTAAATACAATCCAAATAGAGCTACACTAGTAGTATAGCCCATTTCCCTTGTAAGATCTATGGCATCAATAGTGTAGCTTTACTTAAATTGTAAACACTGTAATATCACTAATGTAGCCCCATTTTAACTGTAAGCTCTGTGGTATCAGTTGCCTTACTTCACAACATTAACCCTTTGAGTGCCAGAGTGTTATGCAATGCATTGGTGGGCTGGGACAGTGGGCTCAGCCGATAGTAGAAATGTGCCACTTGATTGCAGGATATGGAGAGTTTTAAATCACTAGCAACTGATGAATTGGTAATGCAGAACTGTGTGCATTTTGCTAAACTGATATTGTTTTCAACCCTTTGAATACTAGAGACGTTGCTAAGCCATTACAAAATGAGGTGGTTATGTTATAAGAAGGTGATGAACAGGAGATACTTTTTCCAGTGATATCACTTCTACAATACCTTATCTTATTCTAAGGAGCCAATGAACTAAGATCTCTCCCACTTGAAAAATCATAGTTCATAGGCTGCAAAGAGTAGCATAGGACCTGGAGAAGTGATATCACTGGAGAAGGTATCTCTGCTTTATCACCTACTTATCACACCTTATTGCATCACCACATGTGTTGGAGGTGTCTGCAGCAGCTAAGAAGTTAATAAGTATCCACATGTTTAATAAAATATAAATTATCTAGGGCTGCTATGGGCAGTAGGTGACTTGATTTAGGACTATGAAAGCAAAGTTATTTAGGAAAAACATTTAATGCTGTGCTTTTCCTGCTTACTAAAACAATGGTGTTCCCACATCTGAGATGTTCTTAACTGAAAATATAGTAGCGTTCACTAATTTATTTGATTTTTTATTAAATCAAATGTCTAATTATCAAACTTACCAGTAGGTGGCAGTGTTGGCATAGTTTTCTACTTGAACAGAAGTTCTCCAAAGACAAGAAAATAAAAAATGTTTGTGGCTGTCTGGTTTGAGCAGTAGTCACTTTTGAATTATGCTAGACTTGTTTGAATGAGCAAGAATAGCCCTGCATTATATATATTTTCATAATATAACTATCACTTTAATTATATGTTGAGAAATATTTATTTAGATGGTGGTATAAAAGTACCTAGGTCCTGTAAAATAATGCTAGGTAATATCTGAAGTGAGCTTTGTTACGTTTTGGTTTGAGAAGTGTCTCTCTATCCAGCAATGCTGCTCTACTATGGCAGAGTCATCCTTTAATCCTTTGAGTGCCAGAGGGGTACTCAACGCGTTTCAAAGCTATGCGTTGCACACTCCTCTGGCGCTCAAAGGTTTAACCCTCTGAGTTCCAGAGATATACCCAATACATTGCAAAATCTTATTGGTCACTAAGGCTGTGCCACAGGTGACAAAACTGGCCAACAGTTATGTTCCAGATCCATTTGCAATAGTGTCCCACTCTCTGCCCATTAGACAGTGGTGGGCAGCAACTTCCTTCTTATAGACATATATGAGGGGGTGCTGAAAACTATTGAGCCTTACCCAGAAAAAATTGAGCTAGGAAGCTGTAACTGCCACACTATTCTACATATTCCTCCAGGAAGTCAATGCACTTGCGACATCTGTCCTGCAGCTTCTTAAGTCCCTGCAAATAAAATTCTTCAGACTGCTGGTGTAACCACTCATTTGCAGCATTAGTTGCCTCCGGAACACTCCCAAATTGTTGTCCCTTTAGGTGTTTTTTGAGATTGGGGAACAGATGATAGTCAGAAGGAGCCAGGTCAGGTGAATAGGGTGGATGGGGCATCACTTGAAAGCATAAGGAGGTCAGTTTTGCCATTGTGTCACCTGCAGTGTGTGATGAGGCATTGTCATGCAACAGGATGACACCTTTGGAGAGCTTTCCTCTACGTTTTTCCTTAATGTTTTGCCTCAACTTCATCAATAAAGCACAGTAATATGTTGCATTGATGGTTGAACCCTTTTGGAGGTAGTCCACCAGCAGAACTCCCTTCTTATCTCAAAAAACGGTTGCCATTTGCTTCTGCACTGACCTTTGCACATGGAACTTCTTTTGCCTGGGGGAACCACTGTGCCTCCATTCCTTAAACTGTTCCTTTGTATCAGGATCATAACAGTAGATCCATGTCTCATCACCAGTTACCAGTTTGTCCAGGAAATCTGACTCATTTCTTGCAAAATATTCCAAAACAGCCACCAATGTCTCTACACTTTTCCTCTTTTGTTCTGTTGTCAAAAGTTTTGAGATCCAATTGCAAGCTTTCTCATTTCCAAGTTGTTGTGGATAATGACACCAACTCTCTCAGGTGATATTCCCAGATATGTAACAATATGTTTGGCTGATATTCCGCGGTTCTCCATAATCATGTCATGGATGACTTTCACATTTGCAAGCACAGAGACAGAAACAGGCCTTCTACTGGGTTTCTCACTTTCAACACAGAAATGGCCAGTTTTGAAATTGACAACCCAACGTTTAACTGTTGCATATGAAGGGCCACTGTCACCCAAAGTTTGTGTCATTTCTTCATGGATCTGCTTTGCATCTTTCCCTTGGAGAAACAGGAACGTGATTATGGTCCTATGCTCTTCCACATTGAACTTTTCTGGAGGTGCTGCCATGTTCACTTTGGACCTTAAAAATAAAGAAAACTTAAAATCATAGGTAGTTGATTTTTGCACCACTGAATATAGACAAATTGGCCAGTACACCCTGCAATTTACAACTACCTAGATCAAATTCTTCTGGGTAAGGCTCAATACTTATCAGCACCCCCTCGTATGTTTGAATTAACTCAACTAACGAATCCTAAACATAAATGGTGGATTAACTCATTTTTTGGGTAAATTGAAGCCCTCTGTCATTATTATTAAAGTGTTCAGTCAAAAGCAGATCTTCTTGATTTTTCTACCTTATTATCAAAATATCAACTGAACCACAATAGAGCACAAGGGTTGTATCCTGCCTGTTGCCAAACCATGCACAATGATTTTCCCAGTGGCCCAAAAATAATTTTCCCTGTAGCCCATAAATAAATTGACATAGGAGGGGACAATACTGGTGTCTATGGATATTTACCCAATTCCCCCGATGTCCATACTGGTATGTGAACAAATGATGATGCAAGAGTAAAGCAATTAACTCTCTTGAACAAAAATTCCCTTTGCAGATTTGGGGCTCAATACTATAACCACCGGTAATTTATAAAACCAGCGCTGGTGGTTTTGACAGCACAGTTTACAGTCCTATAAACTAAAGTCAAAATCTGAAAGTCATAATTTTGTGTTTTAAAGTCAAAATTTTGAATTTTTAAGTCAGAATTCTGACTTTTAAACTCGAAATTCAGACTTTTTTTTTTTATTGGCCCCAGGGCTCTTCAGTATCAGTCTTCTTGTTAAAAAAAAAAAAAAAGAATCCATTAGTGCTGTTACTTAACATAAAAAAGAAGCCCCCAAAGATGCAACCGATAACCCTTTGAGTGCCGGAGGGGTAGCCCTCCAGAGCTCAAAGGGTTAATTAAGGGTCTCACTTTAATGTTCGTAGAGGATATAAAATATATTTCCAAAATTGTAAATGAATATGTCAGTGTCAAATACCTTTTTTGTTTTTTCTGTTTCTCTGCATATACCTACTTTTCCATCCGTGGACAAGTGCTGTGAAGGGAGGTGCAGCCTCTATATACACTTGAGGGGGCAGTGAAAATCATATCCCCAATGTTTGCATTGCTGAATAACATATAAGTGTTGTATTCAGCTGCTTTTTTTGTGAGTTGATCTCTTATAGTGATGGTGGGTGTCCTTACCAACTGAAGGTTTTACACTAGAAAAGCCTCCTGTATTTCTTCTTCTTTTTACAAATACCTTTCCCCCCTTTGCCTCTGGTGCCTTCTCCGCTAGCAGTGGAATGCATTTTGAGCTGCACAGACCCCCCACCTCATGCCAACTCACAGGCTGTTGCCCAAGTCAGACTGCAGGGATTTTGAACCGAGACTGGATTTTATATGCCAGTCTTGATTCAAAATAAACTGGCAGTCTCTGACTGGCTGGGAGGTACTTAAGCACATATAAGTCTGTCTCGGTTCAAAATCCTTGCAGTCTGACTCAGGCAACGGCCTAAGAGGTGGCATGGGGGGTTCTGTGCAGTTCAAAATGCCTCGCTCCACCAGCGGGGATGGAAGAGGAGGCAAAGGAGGGTAAGGAATTTCACATTGACATTTTAATTTGCAATTTTGGAAACATCATATTTTATATATTCTGAGGACATGAAGATGCAACCTCTATTAAAGCGGAACTTTCAGCTATTACTAAGTTGCCCTGCATTCATTAAGCGCATGGCGACTAGCTTGGAAATCCATTTTCTAAAGAAATCGTTGCCATTTGGCTCCATAGATTAACATAGAATTTGAAGAGTTTGGAAAACTGGCAAAATGATCTCCTCTTTATCAACAATTCATTACCTCATTATCACAACTTAGTGCATAACCCCCATTGGGATATCAGATATCCAATAGGGATCATGATTGCTTCTGGCATCTAATTATAAAGCTGCCCTCACTAAGCTATACAGGCTTAGTAGATTCTATATTATAATATAATATAAAATAAGTTGGCACTCGCACTTAGCTTTGGCCCGTGTAAGGACTGGCTTGTACTCATTGTGACAAGGACAAGAATTGGGAAAATGAACCCCTTTGGATGCCAGAGAGGTATGAATGCGTTGTAAAGCAATGCATTGTGTACCCCTCCGGCATTCAAAGGGTTACAATTTTGGTAGGTGAGAGTGATGATAGTAGAGAGAGGTAGAACAAGGTAACAGAGTGAGAGAGAAAGAGAACAAGAGAGAGATATAAAGAGATATAAAGAGAGAGAAGATTAAAGAAAGAGTGGTAGGGATACAAGATTGTGGGGGCAATATAGGCAGCATACCTTTTATATGGCAGGCTAATATTTTTGTTTATATTAAAGCAGGTGCTTTTAACCCTAGGATTGTCAGAGAGGTATCCAATGTATTTTAACACAATTTGTTGGATACGTCTCTGGCACTCAAAGGGTTTATCTTTCCTTCTCCCTCAGGTAGCAAGATGAGTCACTCCCTTTCCCATCCCAAAGGACACGGATCAGCTCTTTGGCTCCAATCTGTATTTTGCATGGGGCTTAGTAGAGTGCAGCACTGGGCCAGGATCTTTGTACTCTTGTTCCCAGTACAACCTTGTACATTCACAGAGAAGCTGGCCAGTAAATTCACTTGCATGATTAGAAATCATGGCCAGCTTCTCTCTATGCATGATCCACAGTGAACTGAGATTACAAGTATTAAGATAAGTGAAGAGCAGCAAGAGTCAGAACAGGGCCCATTAAGTCTCTCATAAGAGCCTTTGGGGAGGGTAGGAGGAAGTATCCCAACAGAGGAAGCATAGTAACATAGTAAATTAGGTTGAAAAAAGATATAAGTCCATCAGGTTCAACCTCTGCCTCATAACCTAGAGACATGAGGATTAGATAGCTTTCCGGCTGCTAAAAAAGTTAGTATTTATTCCTGTTTTGTCTACTAATACACAGTACAACCCTGTATGTCCCCTTCTGATAGAAATGTATCTAATATTCTCTTAAAAGTATCCATTGTTTCTGCCATAACCACATCCTTGGGCAAGGAATTCCATAATTTAACATACCTTACTGTAAAAAACCCCTTCCTCTGCTTAAGTTGAAACCTCCTTTCCTCTGATCTCAAGGGGTGACCCCTAGTTATTTGATCAAGTCATGGAATGAATAGCTCACCAGAGATATCCTTGTATTGACCTCATATATACTTGTACATTCTGAAAAGGGATGGATGAAAACTTTCTTCTCAAACCAAAATCAGTGAAAAATGGAACTTTCCACTTAGCAAAAAATGTCCCTTTTTTCACCTAGCTCATTGCATTTAAATCAATGGGAAGAAAATGTTTTCTCTACCACACAAAAGTTTTCTCTACTTTTCTACAGCCATATAAAAGGGTGTCAGGCTCTTACAGTATGCCATTCTGTGTTTGTGAGAGGAGAAAGCAGCAAGGTTTTTGTGCTAGAGAAGATAGGCAAATAAAGGGGAATTACAGCTTAGTTTAGGGAGTCTTTAAGGTAGGACATTTGATCTCTGTATTAGGGGAGTCTGGGGGACCTCTGGGGGAGAAGAAGAGAAGAAGGAGGTTTACCCCAAACACCCCAACATTTGGTGTGACTGACTGGCAAGAAACAGACAGATGGGGTCCAAATTGCTTTTATTGTCTCTGTGCTGGGGAAGTCTGGGGAAAAGAAGTTGATTTTGTTTTTAGCTACATATATATATTTTTTTTGGGACTATGATAATAAAGGGTGGACAAAAAAAATAAAGAAAAAAATAATAACAAAATAAATAAAAGTAAAAAAAAAAATAAAAAAATAATGAAACAAATACATATAATAGGTGAAAGACAGCTGACTGGGAGCCCAATGTGAGCTTGATAGCAGATAACGCTGAGAATTTTGTTGAGGGCTAAGGCAAGACATCACACTCCATCAGTTGTGTACTGTAGAGAGTAAAAACACACAGTAGTAGAGTAATGTCCAGAAAACACACAAGTGGGAGGGAGAAAAGTGGAGCAGTGCAGGGATGAGGGAGTGAAGTGGTAGTTCAAAAACTGACTGCAGCAATGGTTGCTGCATGTGCAATAAATGATGATGATCCCTCTCCTCCTGGAGTGGATACAATTTGTCGAGGTCCCACCAATCACACAATGCCAGTCCCCCACCACCACTACCATACACATCTTCCACATTGTATGTTGTACTTTTTTTTTAGTACTTGATATCATGAATATATGCCAGTGTCACTTAAGCAGGAAGTTAGTTAGGGAAAAGTACCAATGCATCTGCAGGCTAACACATTTTGCAAGGTATTTGTTGCTGTAGGACTCACAACTTTAACTTTCAGCTACTTATTTCTCTACTACACACATCTTAGAAGAAGTAATGTTGAGATGGGAAATGTTGCACCATAGAAAACAAAGGAGAAGCATTTGTTGGAATAAGAGAAAAATGTGTTGAAATAGGCAAAAAGGATTAAACTTTTGCATTGAGAAAAGGAGAAAACTTGCAAAAAAATCATACTTTTTTCACAAAAAAGTCATGCGGGAAATGTTTCTCACTTTTTGCTCACCCCTCATTGTGATAAGATCTCCTCTTAGTCGTCTTTTCTATGAAGTAAATAAACTATGTTTGTCTAGTTGTTCCTCATACGTTAAGTCCTCCATTCCTTTAATTAATTGTGTTGGTTTTCACTGTACACTGCCCAGTTCTAGAATATCCTTTTTAAGAACTGGTGCCCAAAACTGCACTGCATATTCAAGGTGAGGTCTTACCATTTTGAGGTGAGGTCTTTGCCATTTGTACAATGGCAAAATTATGTTATCCAGTCTTGCTTAATACCCTTTTTATGCAAGGCAAGACTTTGTTTGCTTTTGCTACTGCTATTTGACACTGGTCACTGTTTCCAAGTTTGTTGTTTACAAGGATTTCCAGGTTCCTCTCTAGCAATGAGTCCCCTAAAATGATTCCATTAAGTTCGTAAATAGCATTGGGATTTTTTCTTCACAAATGCATGGCTACACTTTCCCACATTAAACATATTCCATTTGGTTGCCCAATCTGCCATTTTATGTAAACCCCAGTAGAATGTGAAGGGAGGGGCTTTATGCAGAGATATATTTATTGTCATAATAGCAGATTTGCAAAACAAAAAAAAGACACAGTCTCATTAATAGTTTTATTCATCTTGTGTTGCTCCTGTACTTTAAGCTTAGACTGTTCAACGTGTGAGTAGCAATACATAAGGAACCTGGCACAGCCTGGGCCCCCCTTGTCTCACAGGTGGATGGTGACTCTGTTTCAATCTCTTTTGCTAACAGACATTCTGCTTCTATGCATTCTATCATGATCAACGAACATGAAGAATATGAGGTAGGGGATATGCTGAAATCTCACAGGTAAGGGGGTGAAATTCAGTATCTTATACAGTGAAAGATATCTGGAGTGCTCTTGGGAACTTGCATTCTATATTTGTTCCTTTTGATCTGGTTCAAGCCTTCTATTGCTCCCATCCTGGTCCTGCCACTAGGAGGGGGCCCTTGAAGGGGGCTCTACATCATGGCTTTCCTGTTTGTCGGTGTCTGGTTCTGTGTGGTTACATATTTTTATGCATGCTTGCTCCTATTCACAGTCATGGTCACACCCCTAATCCTCACATGACCCCATCCCCAGTCGCATCCACTGTTTCTTGGCACAGATAATCCCGTTGGCCTATAACAAAAAATAACAGAAAAAAAATTGAATTACCTTGGTTGCTAGAGAAATCTCAAATGCTTTGCCCCAAAATGCGCTGGAGATATCCAAGGTGTTAAATACTAGTCTGTAAAGGAGTATAAAACTGGTGCAGGGACATTGAGATTGCTCTGGCCTCACCCTTGATTCAGAATGTGGGTATAGTCAGCACAACTGAGGTTCCCCTCACAATTTGGAGCTCTAGGAGGTTGTCAGCCCTATTTGGAAATCCAGCTGTGAGTTTATTACAAGTTCCTTAAACGTAAAAGGTAAATGGAAACAATATTGGACATGACTGACACAGGGAATGCCAGACAAATAACAGTCAAGGTCATAGTTATTTAATCAAATTGTTTAACAGCAGGTTCTCAAAAAGGCGCTAAACAGCTGATCTCAGCAATAACTCGATGACCCACATGGGCCTCACTCAGTGATATATAGCTGGCTCTGATGAGTCAGACATCCATCATATCTCCATCTAAAAGGATCACAAGGTGAACAGCTTTAATAAGAAGAAACGTCTCCTAATAATAACCTCCCAACTTATTTTATTATGACCATAAATTCTTAATCCCCCCTGAATTTTGCCTTTGTGTCTTTACTAAAGAGATAACACCTTCAATCAGTCCAGAATGACCAGGGATCGTTGACACCCTTTACCATAGCAATACTGATAGTCCTTGGTTAACTGCATTAATGAGCTAAGTTAATAGGCTTACTGACAGGGATGGATGAAAATTTTTACCTCAAACCAAAATCAGCTAAACATTTCTGCCTGGTGGAAAATTTCCTATGAAAAGTGCAGTTTTTCTGCTTTTTTTTTGCCTTGCTTATTGCATTATATGTACTTTTGTAACACTGTATATGTGTTTCCAAAAATGGAGTTATTTAACAAGCTTTATCCGTAGTATTCTGTGCCCATTTAAGTCCACTTCATGAGAGGAGGTGTGCATCTGAAGAAAGACAGATGTCAGTGTATCCCTTACAGCTTGTTTTGTGACGTTCGTTGATACACAGAGGCTGGTTTAGCCTCTATATTCCATGAGTATCCACCTTGAGGTTTTTTTTTGGAAATACTGAGTTGAGGAAAGATCAAGCCCAGAAAGTCTGCCCTTAGAGATGCTGTTGTGCTGTGTCTCTTTTGTTTTTTCTATATACAGTTCAAAGTTTGGCATCAGTCACAAGACCAGGTGATTGAACAGACAGCAGCAGTCAGAACTAAGAGCAGACAGTCCAGATAAAACTTCCTATTATTATCTAAAAGAAACTGTTATTGGTCTTGGTACTCCATTTTGTTTACAAATTCACACCCCCACACCACTAGTAGATTTCTAGGTAGCGCACACAATATATTGTGGCCATTATTCAGTATAGGGATTGTATCTTTTATCCTATTGGTTTTTATCTCTAATTAATGCCTCCTTGTCATCCAGGTATTATTATTATTATTGTTTATTTATATAGTGTCAACTAATTCCACAGCGCTGTACAATTGGGAATAGTCCGACCCTTTCTCACAGAAGACACTACAAAAATTCTAATCCAAACACTCATCATGTCCCGTCTTGACTACTGTAACTCTTTACTAATTGGCCTTACTCTCACCCGACTAACCCTGCTACAGTCCATAATGAACTCTGCTGCAAGACTAATCTACCTCACTCATCGCTTCTCTAACACCAAACCCCTCTGTCAGTCCCTGCACTGGCTCCCATTAGCATACAGAGTCAAATTCAAAATTCTGGTGCTAACTTATAGAGCCCTCACTTACACCGAACCCCCCTATATTTCATCTCTCATTTCCAAATATACTCCCGCCTGCCATCTTCGCTCTGCACACGACCTTCTGCTCTCCACAGCTCTTATCACATCCTCCCACTCCCACCTACAGGACTTCTCCCGTGCTGCATCTCAGCTCTGGAATTCCCTCCCCCGCCCCATCAGACTCTCCCCCAACACCTAAAGACTGGAAAGTGGATAGAGATATGCCTATCCACAAAAGTGGTAATAAAATGTAGTATCAATTTAGAGATAAATATCTTTAATCCCCAAATTATTTCAAGCCCTGGAAAAATGAGTCCACATGCAGCTGTGTATTACCAATTGTCCAGCTTTTTCTCCCCATTTCAACCAGGCTTTCATCCAAATTACTCAACAGTTATGGCCCTTCAAAAACATGTAATGATATCCCAAGATTTGCATGGAAAACAGTACACTTACTGGATTTGCTTGATCCAGTAAACCACAATATTCTGATACGTAAAATCAAAAAATCTGGATTGGGTAATCATTCTGTGAACTGGGTACAATACTGCAATACTATTAGACAGAACAAAATAAGTGTCTACTGCTGACAATATTTCCCTTCCTTTCAAAGTTACGAGTGGAGTTCCCCAACCCGAAGGCTCCTTTTTTAGCCCTTATATATTTTTCCTACTATTAATAATTTTCCAAAGGTTTGCAAAGCATCTTATACGCACATGTATGCAGGTGTCACTAAAAGCAATGTTTTTCTGAAACTGAAAGATGCATTGCTAAAAACTATTCTTAAATACTGGCAAAATTTTCACAATGGTATTTGGTACCATGAACAAACTATTGAAACTATGCAATACCCATTTAACCATTGTAACAAAGTCTAACTTGTCCCCAGTTGACTCCAGCGAATTTCTTGTTATGTGGCTTGACCCCAACCTCATTTTTGGTCTTCATATTGATAAATTAACATCTAAACTTTATCTTAAAATAAGCACTCTGTTTTGAAATAAATCCTGTTTAAGCCTCATGTAGGAAAATATATTGTTCAACAGATGTGATTGACAGTCATAGGCTAAGGGGATATATTATATGTTTCAGCACTCTGTATAATTCATTATGTCTCTTTGTCATTCAGTGTAATTGTAATCTACACATGCCCTTCACCTTTCTTGTCTTGTTTATAACCACTTCTCTGGAAAGCTACTAGACTACCTGAGAAGTATGCACACTCCAGATCTCTGTACTAACTATAACCTTTGCTGCACTGCTAACAACACAATGAGCATGGTGGTGTTGCTGGGGATGTGGCTGGTGGGTGGGGCATTAACAAGACTTTTTAGGTTATATCATGACTACAAGAAAGAAGAAGTCGGTCAATCTTCCTTGTCTTTCAGAGCTCTGAAAGCCTGGAATAACATACCTGAAAAAAAAAATCAGATCTTTTCCCATTCTAAAATCCCTATAATAAATACAACATATAACTGTATATAAAATGCTATATGTATTTATACATAATTGAAAATTAGAAAAATATCAATGTATTCTTATTGGTAAAACACTTTCTGAATAAAATAAATAAATGTGCAGAATGTTAAATATTGAAAAGTTCATAATTCATGAGCATGCACAGAAGAGCACAGCTCTTAATCTAATGCAATGCACTGAATGTTCCATTGAACTTACAGTGTATAATAGACCTCTAGCAATACAGCTCTCAGGCTGTCACATATCTGTGTACTGTTGTACTCACAAGTGTGCACTTAGCATCACCTTATCTCTTTCATGACAAAGTGATTCATGTTTGCTTGCACACAAATGTTGTTTGAGGATGTCTGCATGCATCTGTTTGTCGACAAAGCTTATTGTCTTATTGGGCTATTACTCCTAAAGAAGCATTGGGGTTGCACTAGCAGTTACTTCTAGACCCTAACACTTGGCTTTCCTGGTTTGGCTTGCTATCGTAGTTTCTGTCTCTGGCTACATATTCTGACCTGGTGAACCTCTACTACCAGCCCTTGCTCTCTGTCTTGTTGAATCACCATGGCCTGCCCAAGAACCCTGGCTTGGCTTCTTATTGCTGAACCTTAGCTACCTGCCCTATTCTAGATTGTCTGACATCTGATTCAACCTTGTTTCCATGTTTGAATCTCCACAGGTGTTCTGTGCTTTGGATGCACAAACCTGGTTGCTCATCTTCGAGGGATGAGCAGTTACATCATACAAACCCTGTTTTTATATCTCTGTCAAAGGGCTCCAGTATCCTGATAGCCAAATATATTCTGATAGACACTCACTGGGTAAATGTAATAGATGGAATAAAGTGTTATACATTACATATCATTTTATGTAAAGTGACCCAAAGTGTACTCTAGCCAGAGGACAAGAGCTGCTTTTCAATACTGTGCTATATGGTTTGGTGTGTTTTATACCATCTTGACCAATCAGACACACAATCTGTAAAAGGCAAAGAACTATCAACAGCACAAATGTTAAAGTATCAGTAGGTGGAGGACAAATTACATGCCTATAAAAATATGGTTGTCTGTAATATTTTTCAGTACTGTCATTAAAACATTTTCAGGTGTTGGTAACTGATAGAAAAATTACAATAACTGTCAATGAACACTTGTTTAGCAATTTTATTTCTTGGACAGCAGAGGTCACTGCAGTATAAAGAGAGAGATATACTGCTGCTGCATTTAAAAAAACAGAATAACAGACATTTTCCAGGGACACAGAATGTTATCACTTGAAACAAATTTGTGTTAAAGTGATAGTACTCCAATTAATCTTCATAGTGTTAGGGCCATGGAGAGAGTTATTTCAATACTGTCCCAGTTGTAGTTCAAGAGTAATTGAATGATAAAGTACCCCCCTTCCACCCCTTTTACTGATGAAACACTGCTCACCTCTGAGCAGCAAGACTGTCCAGATGGATCGCAGAGAGGTACAATCTTCAGTGAGAATAAGGAAAAGTACTGAAAAATGTGTCAAAGGGGCAGGGTTTTCCTTATGTTCACAGTAAGAAGATTGTCCCTTGCTGTGAGCTGTCAGTTCAAATGACCAGATTCCAAATATGAGAGGAGGTGGCTTACAATAGATAAAAGGGGAGGAAGGGCGATACTTTACCATTCAATTACTCTTGATCTACAACTTGGACAGTTTTGAACTAACACTCTCCATGGCCTAAATACTCTGAAGATTAATTGGAGCTTCTGTTTTTGTGAAACATTACTATCCCTTTAAGAGCAGTGTGCCTGTTGCAGATTGAAACTGTGTAATAATATTGTATGTAGGTTTGTAGTTTACTAAACTGCTGCTTAGTAGCGCTAGTCGCCAGAATAATTACCTTATTTAATAGATTTCGCCTCTCCTCCATGGGCGACAGGCAGGACGGAGCGTGGACATCTTGCCATTGTGACGTCTGCGCCCCTGCAATGTCAGTCCCAGCTGGAGCCAAATGGCTTCTAGCAATGCCTCCTAGACCCGGCTTAGATCCCTGCATTGCACAGACTAGTCTAATAATAGCTTAGGGCAGAAACAAATTTACATAAATCTAATTAGCATAACGTTCCACACTTTGCTACCAACAAGGAAGGTTATTTTCTCAAAAATTATTTACAGTACAATCAAGTGGCTAGAACAATACATAGACAATGTTTAATTATATTTAACCCCTTGGGGACAAGATGAGTGCACACCGCTCTGATCCTCAAAAGATTAAAATTAACCAGACATATTACGTCAACAGGTCTACTTTAATACAGGAAATGACACACTATACAAGGCACGTATTTCATGAAACTTGTTTTGGCCCTATTGTATTAATAACTTACAGAATCCCTATTCTCAGCCCTTTTCATAAAGATTTATAATGCTTTGGAGTTATATAAAGTGCAAGGGTTACATAATGTGCAGGTTCAGATCATAAAATCTCATATAATTTCAGAAGAAACAGATATTTATTTTGTATATAAGACTATGGGTCAAGATATTCAGATTATGTAAAATGATGTCTTTGTGATTCATGACGACAGTGCTTTTTCTAGGTGTTCAAGATTCAGAGGGTTGCGGATCACCTCTTTCTGCCTAAGATAAGCGATATGCAATTCCAGTACCACACTGAAGTAGCAATAAACTAGTCTTGCACTGATGTGAAACAACTGCCTGTAAGCAAGCTTTCTGGGGGTGGGGATATATGAATTGGCCAGCACAGCTTCTCTGGCATTAGCCTCCAATGTGAGCAGCTGCACGGGGGGTATGCACTAGAGAGTATGATTTCTATAGCACATTCAGACACACACACATGCACAAACACACACACTTAGGCAGGCATAAGGACAGAAAATATATTCCATCGTTTGGTTTAGCACTGTGACGTGAACTCAGAGGAGCTTAGTAGGCTCATAGAACTATCTGCTTATGTGAGCTGTTGACTAGTGATGAGCGAGCATGCTCGGCCGAAGCTCGGTTCGGCTCGAGCATCGCTCTGCTCGGCACATGGCGGTACTCGTACGAGTACCGCATGTGCTCGCCCGCCATGTTCGGGTCTCCTCCCCGCACGTTTCGCAGCTGCTGCGCAGCCAATAAACGTGCGGGGAGGCTCTGACATCAGTGTAATGCCAGCAGCCATGTTGGCTGCTGGCATTACACTGATTGGCTGGCCAGAACCCGTGATCGGGTGCTGTATAGCACCCGACGCGCGAGTTCGGCTCATTCTTAGCCAGGGAGAGATGCGCTTAGGCAGGGAAAGTCAGTGTAGGGAGAATAAAATTGTTGAAACTCTTTCAAGACCCAAAAGTCCTTTTTAGGACTGTTGTGTGTGGGGGCAGCATTTAATTTTTTTTGGGGGTGGCAGAATTTCATTTTTTTGTGGGGGGGGACATGTTCTAAGGTGACATTGTACTAGGTGCACAGGGACAAATATTTCACAGTGCAGTGACAAGCTGACATATTCTGTTAGGTGCACAGGGCCAATGATTTTACAACGCAGCGACAAAAAGGGCCATTTTAAACGTGTGCCTAGCCATAGATTATTGTCACATTCTGTTTAGTGTGCAAATTCACAAATTAACGTCACATATTCCGTTCACCGTGCCTAGCCGCAGATTAGCGTCACATTCTGTTTCGTGTGCCTAGCCGCAGATTAGCGTCACATTCTGTTTCGTGTGCCTACCTGCAGATTAGCGTCACATTCTGTTTCGTGTGCCTAGCCGCAGATTAGCGTCACATATTGTTTAGTGTGCCTAGCCGCAGATTAACGTCACATATTGTTTAGTGTGCCTAGCCGCAGATTAGCGTCACATATTGTTTAGTGTGCCTAGCCGCAGATTAGCGTCACATTCTGTTTCGTGTGCCTAGCCGCAGATTACCGGCATATATTCCGTTTAATATGAAGAAGGCGGGTAAAAAGGGACGGGGAAGTGGACGTGATCCTGTTAGTTCAGGGCGCGGGTCAGGACGCGGAGAAACTGTGCCTGGTGCCAGAGCACAAGAAAGAAAGACATCCACCATACCTAGCTTCATGTCTCAGTTTACAGGGCGTCGCAGGACATCACTCTCGAGGTCAGACCACTGCGAACAGGTGGTCGGTTGGATTTCAGCTGATACTGCTTCCAGTCGGTTAAGCACCACCCTGTCTTCCACCAAGTCCACTCTCACTAGCCAAGAGTCTGGTCAACATAATCCTCACCCTGATCATCCTTCCTCCCACCATAGAGGGTCTGGCCAAAGAAGTGATCCCACACTGGGATATAGTGAGGAGCTCTTCTCATCACCAATCCTTGATTTGAACCTCTCTCCAAGCACGCTTGCAGAGGAACATGAGATCTTGTGCCCTGATTCACAACCTCTAGAGGGTACCCAATCACAAGAAGATGACAGAGGGGAACGGCATTTAAGGTCAAAGGAAGTGGATGATGATGATGAGACACAGTTGCCATCAAATCAACCACAATTACTGTCTCAAGACCTTGATGAGGAGGATGATACACAGTTGTCAATGACGGAGGATGTGGTGGGATCAAGAAATGAGGAGGATGATCAGAGTGAGGAAGTGGAGGAGGACTTGGTGGACGATGAGGTCACTGACCCCACCTGGGAAGGTGGAAAGCCGAGCGATGACAGCAGTCCTGAGGGTGAGCCATCTGCAGCACCGCAACAGGCTGGAAGAGGCAGTGGTGTGGCTAAAGAAAGAAGGCGGACCGCACCAAACCGGCCCGCAAATGTTCCACGGAGCACCCCCTTGCGTAAATCTCCCTTGCCAAGGGCTAGGTGTTCCGCGGTATGGCGTTTTTTTAAGGAAAGTGCGGACGACAAAAGAATTGTAGTTTGCAACCTGTGCCACACCAGAATGAGCCGAGGCATGAACACTAGCAACCTCACCACCACCAGCATGATCCGACACATGGCATCCAAGCACCGTAATAAGTGGGAGGAACGCCCGGATCGCCAATCTGTGTCTGCAGGCCACACCACTGCCTCCTCTTCCCCTGTTTTCGGTGCCGGCCAATCGCCTGTCGAAGGCGCAGGCCCGCATACCTCCCGCCCTGCACCTGTACCATCTGAAGCACCATCAGCGACCACATCCACTTCCCTGTCCCAGCGCAGCGTCCAAATGTCGTTACCCCAGGCATTTGAGCGCAAGCGAAAATACCCAGCCACCCACCCACAGGCCATAGCACTAACCTCACACCTTTCCAAATTACTGGCCATCGAAATGCTGCCATTTAGGCTTGTGGACACTGAGTCCTTCCGCAGCCTGATGGCAGCAGCTGTCCCTCGGTACGCAGTCCCCAGCCGCCACTACTTTTCCCGGTGTGCCGTCCCCGCCTTACACCACCATGTGTCCCTTAACATCACCCGTGCCCTGACCAACGCAGTTACTGGGAAGGTCCACTTAACGACTGACACATGGACAAGTGCTTGTGGCCAGGGACTCTACATTTCCCTGACGGCACACTGGGTGAATGTCGTGGAGGCTGGGAGCGACTCGGACCCTGGGATGGCACAGGTGCTACCCACGCCGAGGATTGCGGGCCCTACCTCCATCAGGGTTTCTGCCAGCACCTACGTTATTGGCTCCTCCTCCTCCTCCTCCTCCGTTTCCACCTCCGAATTCTCTGCGCGCAGCGCCACTCACCCATCAGCCGGTAGCTGGAAGCAGTGTAGCACTGCAGTGGGGAAGCGTCAACAGGCCGTGCTAAAGCTGATCTGCCTTGGGGACAAACAGCACATGGCCTCAGAGCTGTTGCAGGGGATTAGTCACCAGACCGAGCAGTGGCTCTCGCCACTCAACCTGCAACCAGGCATGGTTGTGTGTGATAATGGGCGTAACTTGGTGGTGGCTTTGGAGCTCGGCAAGCTCACACACGTACCATGCCTAGCGCATGTATTTAATTTAGTGGTTCAGCGATTTCTAAAAACCTACCCCAATTTGCATGATCTCTTGACGAAGGTGCGCCGCGTGTGTGCACATTTCCGTAAGTCATCTACAGCTTCAGCCAGCCTGTTGACGCTGCAGCAGCGCTTACAATTGCCAGCTCACCGGCTGCTGTGTGACGTGAGCACGCGCTGGAACTCCACCTTCCACATGTTGGCCCGGCTTTGTGAGCAGCAGAGGGCAGTAGTGGAGTACCAGCTGTTACACGGTCGTCGCCTCTCCGTTCAACTTCCTCTAATCAGAAGTGAGGAGTGGGAATGGATGTCAGACCTCTGTGAGGTTTTACGCAATTTTGAGGAATCGACACAGATGGTGAGCGGCGATAACGCTATTATCAGTGTAACCATCCCACTTCTGTGTCTACTGAAACGCTCGCTGCTCACAATTAAAACCGACGCTTTGCATGTGGAAGAGGTGGAAATGGGGGAGGAAGAGCTTACACAAGGTGATAGCCAGAGCACCCTCACTTCGTCTTCTCAGCGACAATTGGAGGAGGCGGAGGAGGAGGAGGAGGAGGAAGACACGGTTGCCTCCGCTACAGAGGGTAGCCATGGAACTTTATTTCCATCTCTTCAGCGTGGGTGGGCAGAAGAGGAGGAAGAGGATGAGGAGATTGAGAGTCATCCTCCTGGTGAGGACAGCGAAATCTTGCCTGTTGGTACTCTGGCACACATGGCTGACTTTATGTTAGGCTGCCTTTCCCGTGACCCACGCGTTATACGCATTTTAGACAACACGGATTACTGGGTGTTCACCCTTCTGGACCCCCGCTACAAAGAGAATTTCTCATCTCTCATTCCTCCGGTGGAGAGGACAAGCAAAATGGTGCAATACCAGAAGGTTCTTGTCGAAAAATTGCTCCAAAATTTTCCATCTGACAACGCTGGCGGCAGAGTACGTGCTACCTTGGCCAACCGAGAAGGGGAGAAAAGGGGAGCACACAGCAGTTCCGACAAAGGCAGGGCAACACTCTCCAAGGCGTGGGACACCTTCATGACACCCCGTCAGCACCCTCACCCTGATGCGCGGCCTAGTGTCACAAGGAGGGAAAAGTTTTGGAAGATGGTGAAGGAGTACGTAGCAGACCGTGTCAGCGTCCTCACTGATCCCTCTGTGCCTTACAACTACTGGGTGTCCAAGCTGGACACGTGGTATGAACTGGCACTCTACGCCTTGGAGGTGCTGGCCTGCCCTGCCGCCAGCGTTCTGTCTGAGCGGGTATTTAGTGCTGCTGGTGGCATCATAACAGATAAGCGTATCCGCCTTTCCACCGAAAATGCTGATAGGTTGACACTTATAAAAATGAACAAGGCCTGGATTTCCCCTGACTTCTCCACTCCACTGGAGGAAAGCCCCGGGTGAACATAAAGTCACTTTAGATATGTTATTTACAATGATGGGAATACTCTGTATTCCCATTCACCCCTTCCACCCAAAAAACGGGTATATGGTTGACTCTTAATCTTCTCATCCTCCTCCTCCTCTTCCATATGCCCTGTGATATAATTTTTATATAGGGCCAGCTCACCAGCGGGCCCTGTGATATAATTTTTATATAGGGCCAGCTCACCAGCGGGCCCTGTTTGACAATTTTTGTATAGGTCAGCTCACCAGCGGGCCTTCTCATATAATGTTTTATTGGGTCAGCTCTCTAGCGGGCCCTCTCATATAATGTTTTATAGCGTCAGCTCACTAGCGGGCCTTCGCATATAATGTTTAGGATGGTCAGCTCCGCAGCAGACCCTCACCCATAATGTTTTAGATGGTCGGCTCAGCAGCAGACCCTCATTCCTAATGTTTTAGATGGTCAGCTTAGCGGCATGCCCTCGCCCCTAATGTTTTAGAGGGTCACCAGCAGGCCATTAATCCTAATTTTTCAAGGGTGTGTATGATGCCCTCCTTTATGTGTAATAAAGGGTGTATTGGAGTGACATTTCAGTCTAATTTTTGGCAGCCCTTTCACTTAGTGCATAGGCTTTATGAGTGTTGGACCACTACCTGAACTATTGTACCACAATGTGAATGAGGCCCTCCATTTTGTGATATACAGGTTGTATCGGAGTGCCTCAGGTCCTCCCATTGAATTAAATAGGGCTGGGGTGTTCTACAGAGCAGAAGGTAGTTTTTGGCTTCATCCACTAAGTCACTTCGTCACTTTTACTCAATGGATCAGACCCCACTGTTCCGACTATAAATTTTGGACTTAACAAGGGCAAACGGACATGTTGTAAAACCTGTGGTAACTGCGGCCTCCGTTCCTGAATGCTGTACCTTACCCGGGCCATAACCACGTTGAACACTTGCTTTACGCTGCGCACGTTTCCCTCTTAATCATGGCCCCAGTTCCGAAAAATCGATCACATTTTTTGCAGAATTTGCAGATGATATACAAGTAAATATACAGCAAATACTGTTTGGTAACAATTTTTCGCCTAAAATCGTTTTTATCTTCCTTTTTGTGTGTTTTACGGTCAGTCTGTAAAAATGGCGTACTACGGGCGAAACATCGTTCCCAGCAGCGACGTTGGAGTCCAAGATGCATCCAGACATCCTCCCTATGCTGTCCCTGAACCATTTCTGTGGTGTTTCCATCATTTTCTGACCTTTTCCTATGAACCAGGCACCCTCCCCTCATCAGAGCAGGGGGTGCCTGGTGTAATGCTCGAGTCCTCCCATTGACTTCAATGGGGCTCGGGTGCTCGGCCGAGCACTCGAGCCTCCGGGGGCGCTCAGCCAGAGCACCCGAACACCCGAGCATCGGGGTGCTCGATCATCACTACTGTTGACTATAATCATTTGAAACACAGGCAACCATACACAAGTGGAACCACTTGAGCTAAAACTCCCGTATGGGACTGGGATGTCCACTTGTACATAACATTTTTCATGGATTGCGTTCACATCAGTCTAGGCTATTTCAGGAATTAGAACAAAGACAGCTACAACAAGGATGTGCTCTTTTTATTAACACTTTAAGGAGGAAAGGAATGTGTTTCAACTTCAACAGACCCTGAAGAGAATGAGTCTTTGAAGGTTAAAAATAACAGTCATACTATAACTGTAATAAGCTTCTAAGGAACCCTTGGAGGCATATCATTTGGACCAGACCTTTTAAAGGAAAATCATGATGCAACTCAGAAGGACTCTTCTGAGTGTATTATATGGAGATCTTGTTGAATCACACCCGAATACCCTTGTGCTCTTAGTAGAAAGGTGGTCACATTTCAAAGAGACTTGTCTGGCTTTACCAGGCTTATGGAATATCCCTGATTCGCAGGTCCTGATTTCCTCCTCTCTCTGGTAAACAATCAGCCCATCTAAAGGTTCATAGGGGAGCACAAACGCACTTCACTTACATGATCAAACTTCTTTTGTCATGTAATGTTGTGTTTAATTGAGCATACATCACATGCACAATTTTTTTTTTTTTAATCATATAATATTCTACTTATTCGAGTGCACTTCATTACAGGGGTTAAAAGCCCCATTTAAGCATTCAAATGATTAAATCAATAGGAATTTTTATTTGCTGCCTGAGTTGCACCATTTATTCATGCATCAATCTCACTCTAAACAACCTTTTGTTGAAATAACTAGTATCTACTGTCCATACACAAATTTGCAATAACTTTTCTCTGTGCATGTGCAGATCATTTTGTTTGGAGCTCAGTATCTTATGAACTGTACCACTTATCAACAAGCAAGTAAGTGAAATGACGGTGCTCTCACCAAAGATCTACCTTGGTGCCAAGTTTCAAGGAAGTATGTTTGGTTGATTTTGAAATAGCTTTTTCAAAATTTTCATGATTATGACCGTACTTTGTATGGATAATGTAACTTTTTTTTTCTACAAAACCAATTTGGATAAAGCTTCAGGGTTTATGGGAATTGGGACTGTCACCTTAATTTCCCATTTTTGCTATGTTTATTTGTCAATCCTCTCAAAATGTATAAGCATTACAGAACCCACATTTTACATTGAAGGACTAAGCCCATTTGAACTTTTACTATAGATGCACAATAACACACAGATATGATACGAAATGCTTTTCTTAGAAGATGGCACATTGAAATTGCCTGTCCTTGGGCACAAAACAACATACAACATGGTGGATATTTCCCATGGTTCAGGTCTCAGTGTTCAAACTAATAAAACATCAGCAAGCTTTGTTTATTAGAAGCAGATGGGGATCTTTCAGCTACAACTGGCATTGATGGAGCATTTTAAAATGCTGTCATATGATCAAGACAAATAGCCACAGATGTGTTGTATCTATTGGTTCTGACACAGTCTGAGAAAGATATAAACTCATCAGTAAAATGTCACAGTTAATTGATTATACATTCACAATGTTATATTATTAATTTTCATTTGAAAGTTTTGCTCTGATTGCAAGGAGGGGGAAGGTAGACAAAGCTAGACATTATGTACAAAACAAAAAAAGTGCGACGATCCGGAGCAACCTAAATAAACTGTAGGGGATATATAAAATTTCCCATTTACTTAAAATTGGACTTTGGTTGTCTGCTTTTCTTGGGAAAATCCGCTTTAAATAAAGCGATTAAAATCTTCGCCATTTTAGCCCATTGCCAAAAATATTTCTCTATTTTTTCAATGGCTACAAATATTTCATCCCATTACTAAGGGTGGGTGAAAAGTGGGAAAATTTATCACGTGACTTTTCTCAAAAAATGGTTTCTCCTTTTCTCCAATGCAAAATTTTCCTCCTTTTCATCTATTCTAGCAATTTTTTCACCAGTTTCAACACATTTTTCTCCCATGTTTCCTATGGTACAACATTTCCCATCTCAACATTACTTCTTCTGAGGGCTGTAGTGGAGAAATAACTAGCTGAAAGTCAATGTTGTTAGCCCTACAACAACATACACCTTCAAAAAGTTGTTGGCATTCAGAGTGCATTTGTCCTTTGCCCACAACACTAACTTCCTACTTAAGTGACACATACTCATGATGATGTCAAGTGATAAAAAAAATAAAGTACAACCTACAATGTGGAAGATGATGGTGGTGGTGGGGAACTGGCTTGGTGTGATTGTTGCGACCTTGACAAACTGCATCGACCCCAGGAGGAATGGGATCATCATTATTTCTTGCACACTCTGCAGCAACCATTGCTGAAGTCAGTTTTTGAACTACCACTTTACCACCACATCCCTGCACTGCTCCACCTTTCCCCTTGTTCCTTGTGCGTTTGCTGGGCATTACTCAACTACTGTGTGTGTTTTTACTCTCTACAGACTACACCTGATGGAGTCTGATGTCTTACCTTATCCCTCAACAAAATTCTCACTGTTGTCTGCTGTCTATCAAGTCTGTCTCAGTCACAGAGCTCACATCAGGCTCCTAGTCAGCTGTTACCTAATATATTTATTTGTTTAATTATTTCTGCATTCATTCTTTTAAATTTTATTTTTTTAATTGTCCACCCTATCTTATCACAGTCAGTTTAAAAAAAAAAAAAAAAGATAACTAAAACACAAAAGCAACAACTTCTTTCCCCAGACTTCCCAAGCCCAGAGACAATAAAAGATCAGCATGCAAATTGGATCCCAGTTGCCTGTGTCTTGCCCATCAGTCACACTGAATTTTGGAGTATCTGGGGTCAACATCCTTCTACCCTTCTTCTCCCCCAGAGAGCCCCCCAGAGAACAAATGTCCTACCTAAAAGTCTCCCTAAACTAAGCTTCAATTCCCCTTTATTTGCCTAACTTCTCTATCTCAAAAACATGCTGCTGTCTCCTCTCACAAACACATTATGGCTGCTGTGAGAGCCTGACAGTCTTTTATATGCTTGTAGACAATTAGAGAAAACTTTCATGTGGTGGGGGAAATGTTTTTCTTCCCATTTACTTCAATTCAGTGAGCTAGGAGAAAAAAATTGGAAAAACTGCACTTTTTGCAGGGAATTATTCACCAAGCGGGAAGTACCATTCTTCACAGGTTTTGGTTTGAGGCAAAAGTTTTCTCCCATCCCTACCCATTACTTACATGCTCTTCGCATTTTCGCTATAAAAACTTGATGTTTCCAGGAAGTGAAACACAATGCAAGTAGCTAGAGAGAGAGTGGGTGCTAAGCTGTTGCTCTGTGATTTATATAGCGAAATTGAGGTAGGAGATGCTCATAGTGTGTGTGCTATTACTATGAGCACATGGAATAATAAAATAAAAGGAGGAGCTGGAAGGACCGTTATGTGTCTAGTGAGTCTGAGGAGGGGAAAGTGGCCACTACCAGCATTGAAGGGTCTGGATGCCCTGATTCCCCAGACCCAGTGATGGCCAGTCCCCCTAATTCACCCCCTAGGGAAATTTGTGTCACGAGCTCTGTGCATTTCGTAATGGTTGTTACTTCTTTGGGAGCTTCAACCATTAAGAAACGTGTAGAGTGGATCCTAGATGGGCGTCTTATTATCCTATATAATAATTCACTAAAATGTGTGTAACGACGCAGTCATGCGCAGTAGAGACTGCCATTGACCTGACTGAAACAGAGTGGGGTGCTCCGAAGGAGCGTCCTGCTCTGCATCAGCCACAGCGCGGGCAGTCTCTACTGAGAATGACTGCACTGCGACCGGCTGGCACTGTATCAGCCATGGCGTGGGCAGTCTCTGCTGTGCATGACTGCATCATGACCGGCTGGCACTGTATCATCCGCGGCGTGGGCAGTCTCTACTGAGCATGACTGCACTGCGACCAGCTGGCACTGTATCAGCCGCAGCGTGGGCAGTCTCTACTCTGCGTGACTGCACCGCGACTGACTGGCACTTTATCAGCTGTGGTGCGGGCAGTCTCTACTGTGCATGACTGCCCCACGACCGGCTGGCAGTGGCACTGTGACCCATGTAACGGGCTCTTCAACTAGTTTTAATATATTTTAAAAATAGTTTGTATCAGTAAATTTTGGCTACCAAGGAGTAAGGATTGTGGGAACATATAAGAGCAGTATAACACTGGCTATATATCTGCATGGGTATATACCCATTGTAAGATAAAGGATTCCTTTCCAGTTAATGCAGAAGGATCAGAGTAATGAAGGAGAATAGACATGGATAACCATCCTGGGTTTTATACTAGGAGCACTGTCATGATTTAGATGGGTTCTTAATAGCCTCCTTTATAAGTGAGTAATATTTCAAGAGCGCCAGGTGTTGGTGTTGACATCAGAAGTGTGCCATATATACTATTCTTAGAAGGCTTTTCCTGGTCTGCCTTCTTTTTTATTGCTTCTAATACATTAGCCTCTCTGAGTCATTTTGCTGGCAAAGATCAGAATACCAAGCTGAATGGCATTTTTTTTTCTGTTTCAAACCTGGAAGTTTTCATACCTCTCTAAGAATAAAATGAAATGGTTGTTTTTACCTCCACAATATGTTAATGATCATAGGTGGGTGACCTATTTCACAAAGTTTTTAGGATCATGTCAAGCTAATGTGCAAACTGAGATGAGTCTGCATGTGTTCCAGCCAATAGGACTGAAGATCTCAAGTGAAACAAACAAAGAATTGTATAAATTCAGGCATGAACCATGACATGGTATATGACTCTGAATTTTTACAATTCTTCTGAATGGGAAGGAAGGATTGAATAATAGGACATATGTAAAAAACAATGAACAAAAAAAATTATATATATATATATATATATATATACAAAGATAAAAATTGGGGTGCACTCACTGTTAGTTAGTTGACCTGGGTGCTCATCAAGAAAAGTAGTAATCATAAACATGTATGTTGGTAGAAAGCACTCACATGATCCTTTCTTATGGTGAGAACTAAAGTGGTTTATTCAATCAACATTTCAGCCAGTACTCTTGGCCTTTAATAAAGGTCACAAGTTCTGGCCTAAACGTCAGTTGAATAAAAGGATCATGTGAGTGCTTTCTACCAACATACAAATTTATATATATATATATACTAGTATGAAAGCCCATATACACGGGCTAAAGTGTCACCCAGCGGCCTCGGCTGCTGCCCTGAAGCCGGGGGCACAGGCAGGTGGTGAGCCGTCCGGATCTCCATGCTCCAGATCAGTGCGTCAGCCAGTCTCTGGTGCGCATGACTGCATCGTTCCGGCAGTCTCTGCTGAGCATGTGCGGTTACGCACACAGGGAGCTTCGCAGGCTAGCTCTCTCTATAAATATAATGTAACCATTTGAGTCCCATAGTGCCAGTGCTTTACAATACATTGGACACCACTCTGGCACTCAAAGAGTTAGCACAGTTGATTACATATTCTTGGTCTGTCACAATATAAAAAAACAGTGGGAGCAATTCTGGAACAAAACAATAGCACTATAAGGGACAAATGAAAATCATCCTTTATAGTGTGCTAAATGCTAGAAACACTAGCATTTAATTATGATGTAGTTAGTTTGCCCTAGAATTCCATCTGAATAAGGACCAGTGTATATCCTCCTAGTTGTATAGCCTGGGAGGGCCATAGCTGACACAATCCGAATGCAGGCCCATCCAATCAGTTGCCCACAACATTACTTTATTGAATTAACCTTTATAATGTAAAAACAGGTATTTAATTGTCCAGTTCCTATGTTGTTCTTTGGAACCAATGCATTAAGATCTCAAAAGTTCTAGAAATCTTAGTGAATTGGCTCCATAGAATAACATAGGAATTGGAGATGTGATATCATTGGAGAAGTCATCTAAACTTTATTACCTTTTTATCACGCCTTAGTGAATTATCCACAGGTAGGGATGGGTGAAACTTTCCACCTCAAACTGAAATCAGCGAAAAATGGCACTTTCCGCTTGGCTAAAAATTTCCCTCGAAAAGTGCAGATTTTCTGCTTTTTTCCACTTTTTTCAGCCATTGAAATCAATGGGAACATAGAAGTTACACACAAGAAATTACAAATAATATTTTATTTCCCAAAGGCATTGTATAAAAGGGGCATGATGGTGCCTGTGTTGGTGGGATGTGGGGAAAGAAACAGTTGAACAGGGAATGTTTTTGGTGGGTTGTTTACTGGGATGGGGGGGTACTTAATAAAAAAGAAATCCTAAATAAAATAAAAACCATAAGACATGGCATAAAGAGGTCTGAGGAGTGAGGAGGAGGAATGAATGAATGATTTGAACAGGGAATTTGTTTTGGGGGGCTTTCTTGACTGCTATTGGGGGGACAGTTAATAAAAAAATAAATCAATAAAATAAAATAAGACATTTGTATTTAAAGTGACAGAGACAGGAACCCCCTGACATAAGCTGCCACTGGGGTGGACTGATACTTGATAGAGTATTTTTTTAGAGGATGATTTGTTTGATTTGTTGTTAGAGGCCTTTGTAGGACTTAAACTTATTAGAGGCCCAAGCCCTGAAGAAACATTGATTTGTAGGACATAGCCCTTTGAGTGCCAGAGGGGTACGCAACGCATTGCTTTGCATTGCATTGCGTACCCCTCCAGCACTTAAAGGGTTAAGCTTGTTTGGGACAAGCCCTAAGTAAACATTGATTCGTAGGACTTAAGCTAGTTTGGCACAAGCCCTAAGGAAACATTGATTTGTAGGATTTAGGCTTGTTAGAAACAAACCCACCAAAAACTGTTTATTTTTTTGTAGGACTATTTTTTTTTTTTTCAAAAGACAAGCCCTGAGAAAAAAAATAAAAATGCCCTACTGGCCTAATGCCAGAAGGTCATGTTGGCCAGTGGCCACCGTCAGATGTCCTCCTGAGTTGCAACTGCTGTTCGTACTGCTGCTGCTGAGTTGCTTAAGCAGCAGGATGATTAGGCAGCTGAAAGGGAATGGGATCAACAATAGCATTAACATGGAAGATGGATGATGAAGGTTCCATTTGCCACGACTGGATCTAGTGATGAGCCTGAGGCAATAGCAGAAGAATAATTAGCCCCCAGTATATGTGGAGAAAAGAACAAGTTGACCATTAAATCTTCTCCACCTGCCCCTCCTCCAAAATCATCATGGGTGTGTTATTATTAGATATATTTTTCCCTTGAGAACAGGAACTGTGACTTCCATCAGCAACTGCAATGTGCACAGTGTGTGTGTGTGTGTGGTAAATAACATCTGTGGGAACAACTGTATCCAAACACCATGACACCCAAAACAAAGTACTGCTGCTGTCACTGTACCCCTTGTCCAGACCCCGCTAAGGACACATGACACCTTGCTGACAGTTTAATAGTAATGATGAACCCTCCCTACCAGAATCCTAGCATATTCTGCAGTATGGAATCTCCTCAGATGCCACCTGATGACCTGGTATCAATTCTCCTCCACCACACTGGCATGTGTGGTCAGTGCACCACAAAGTGTGCAATGGGTAAAGATGAACTGCCATATCCTAACTTTAACAGAGTGGCTATCATTTGGCGGGGTAGACAACGATGAATGAGGTGGATTGGCAGGAGATGTACTTGTTACCCTAGAGGAAGAAGGTGATGTTGATGGCAAGCTAGTTGTTTCTCTAGTCATAGAACTTGCAGTGTCTGTCTGGGTTTATTTATTCTTCCTCCTCTTTGATCTCCACCTTTCTGGAGAGTCAGAGGGTACAGTAACAGCGGTGCTAGATTTCTGTAACAGGTGTTTGGCTTTACCATGTTTGGAGTAAATGTCATGGTGTCTGTGTTCCATGTGTGTCAAGTTGTGTTACCTCCTTTCCCCTTCTCACTAACTTGTCACAAATTTTGCACTGTACCATTGTTGATGACTTCACTGTGCCTGCTGGAAGAGAATAACAGTCCCACACCCATGACTTCTGGGGGGAGGGATAGGGAACAGGTGGAGACAAATGGCCTCTTTCGTCTTGTCCTCCACATTATAATAATAATAACAACTAGTATTTATATAGCGCCTTTCTTCCAGTGGGACTCAAAGCGCTTTCAGCACACGCTCTTGGAATGAACCAAATTGGCAGCTGAAATAATAGGTGTTATTATTACCCAATCAATGGTACTCATTTATCGACCTCAGAAGGATGAAGGGCTGAGTTGACCCTGCTGAGATGCGAACCTGCAACCCTGAGGTTGAATAGGCTCCATAGTCAAGGAATTTACAACTGAGCTATCTCACCGACTTCCCCTTCACTTTCTGTGGCAGTGGATAATGTTGCTGCTGTTGCTGCTACTGCCTCAGATTTAGCACTGCAACTAGGATCAGGAGGAGTATTGCTACTGCTGGCAAGTGGAACCTGTTCTAGTCCTGCATTACTTGTTGACCCCATTCCCACTGTATCCACGCTGGTCTGTGGCACACTAGCCTGCTCCTCAGCACCCTGCTGCCCTTTCATCTCAGCAGCAGAAGAAGTTAGAGCAGTTGCAATTTCCGCTAATTTCAAACGCTGACTGCTAGTAGTGGTGGTGATGCCCATCCTCATCCCTGTCTCCCATTCCTTCTCAGTTTCTGATAAAAAGACCATCAATGTCTCTTCCACCCCAGCTTCTCCAACACCACCACCACCATTAGTCCCTACGTGCTGCTGCTCTATTCCAGACATCTCACTGCTGCTTGGAGGAGGTGACGAGCAATGTGACAGAGGGTCCCCTGCTGTCACACATGGCATAATTTTCTCCTCCCCCCCACCCGAGTACTACAAGAAACACTAGCAGCAGCAAAGTATTGGTGGCAGCAGGTTCAGCACTGGCAGCAGGTTTAGCACTGGTAGAAGGTTCAGCACTGGTAGCAGGTTCAACACTAGTGGCAGCACATCTGACAGCAGGTACAACACTAATGGCTGCAGGTACAGAAATGGTGGCACTGGCAGCAGGGGCAGCTTGTCTTGCAGCAGGCACTGCTCTCACTAGTACTACCCTTTTCTCCTTCCCTTCCCATTCCCTTTTCTCCCTTCCTTCCCATTCCCTTTTCTCCCTCTCTTCTCATTAAATTCCCCAAGATCCCTTGAGGTGATTTAGGGGGACTGGACAACATTGGTACAGTAGTAGTCCCTTCCTCCTCAGACTCAGTGGACACATAATGGTCTTTCCAGCTCCTCCATTGATTATTTTTTTACCCTGCTCATAGTGATAGGAGTCACTATGAGCCTTTCCTACCTCACGTTTTGCAAAATATCACAAGAGAACAGCACAGCACATCTATCTCGCTCTGTAGCTGCTTCTATTATGTCTGCCTTCAGGGAAAATGTAACGTTTTTATAGCGGAAGTGCAAAAAGAACATAAGTCAATGGGTGGAAACTTTCTAGCCATTGAAAAAATGGCGAAAACTTTTGGCCAATGGACGAAAAATGCAAACATTTTAACAGCTAGTTTTAAAAGCGCATAACGTGGTTGCCGCAAATTTCCTGCAGGAACATGGCAACAACTTTCGCCCACCCCTACCCACAGGTTCTCTACTGAATTAAAGGGAAAGAGGACACTTCTCAAAGTGCAGGTTCTACATAATGTTACTCATGTCCAAAATTGGGCCTTATAATGATGCTAACTCTGGAGCATATCTATGCCTAAGAGGAATTGCTTTTATTACCCATTATTTAGAGGGGAACAATATCTAAAGGAATATAATAGATCTTAACCCACTGTGTACCCCTCTTGCACTCAGAAGGGTTAATATGTTTAACAGAAGCAATTACCTAGGCAGGTGTCCTTCAATCAGCAGTCAGATATATCTACTTATGTAGTTGACTGTGCATTTGTCTCTATTTACTGTGCACCATTTTAGACCTATTTTCACACCCTCTCAATCAACATAATGCTTTCTCTATTGCTATTCTCATTCAGTCTGATAAAGAGAGAGAGAGAGGCCCTCCTGCATATCATATGGAACACAATAATGTTCTCAAGGTAGTGACATGTTCCTGTTCAGTTATAAACTTCAGGAGAGTTCAAATGAAAAATAAAATAGTAAATAGATAAAACTAACTGCTGTGTGAAGGAAAAATTTCTAAACAAGTCCTTCCATAAATCAAGAGCCATTTCTTTCAAGGGTACTGTTTATTCATAATACCATGAATTCTTAGGCCTGACATGTCAAACTGCAGTTTCCATTAGCATCTCTCTTCTACAATGCAGAGTAGACTTTCTTTGCTTGTATTGTAGAGAATAAAACAGCCACTTTGGGATTTATACAGACACGTCTGTATATATTCTATATTAGAATAATTGACAGTACTCACTATGCAGCTAAGTGATATATTGCAATATATTTAGGCCTTCACTAGCATTCAAGGGGTTAAAACCTCCATTTTAAAAAACATTTTTATTTGTCCTCTAAGGTGCATTTGCTTTGCCCCAGATTTTGTCCGTGTTGCGTTTTGCACATAGGACCCTTAATGTTACTGAAAAATACTATGAACATTACATTAACCCTTTAAAGACAAGTGAGGTGAACAACACATTTCAAAGCTGTAAGTTGTGCTCCTTAAACATTGAAGGATATTCATGGGATAGGGGATTAACCCAAACTGTATCTCAAGTAAATAAACAATAATAACATAGATACATCAATCATATATAAATCACAAATAGGGACTGACAAAACTCCAGTTTTCTCTTCCCAGGAATTTTAGTGGAAAAAAAAACTTTTTTTCCTTAAAATTCCCACAGATAAAAAAATTCGTAATGTCCTCCTTTTTTGTACCACCAATGAAATTACTGTGAAGACTTGCCAGTATTATACATTTGCTTTCTATGGTCATGAGAATTCTTGCTGCAGTGTTTCTCCTCTTTCTCTTGTCTTGGATGTATGATGTGTTATGTCTATCTGTATTCAGTCCCAGTCAACATGGGTGTTATTGTTACTGAGGACAATTGTGTCCCATTTCCTGAAATAGCTACAAAACTACTATTAAATCCACTGTGCCGTGTGAGCTTTTAGGGGTGGTACTATTTATTACACCTCTGAAATGCATCACCCAATCAGACCATGATTATGCTTCAGGTGGAATCTAAATTATGATATTCCTAGATGTGCTCCTGCTTTAGTCCCAATCACACGTTTTTTACAGATGCACCAGCTAACATGTTTAGCCTTTGGATTGTGACTGAAGTATCTCCATACTGTAGATTTCCTAGACTGAGAGGTTTCCTTGTGCTGTACTTGATTTGTGCCAGAAAAAGTGGAGGAGCATGGAGGGACATATTCCAAATCAATATCATCATTAATAGATAGGTCAGCAGCATCAGCATCCGATCGTCCCAAATTCTCTTCCTCTCTACTACTACTACTACTGTTTATTTTTACTTTTCTCTTTAGCGGGATTTATAGAATCTTAACCATTAATTTACAATGAGGTATTACTGTCTGATACAGAAGTTGGTCTCAAACAAAAAAAGGCAAGCATATATTGGTGGTGCTGCTGTGTTAAGGTAGTGGTAAGGGAAAAAGGTTGGGAAGAGTGCATGGCTGTGGCCACAGTTGCTACAGATTGTGGTGTAAATGCTGATGGTTCTCCTTCTCTTCTGCTATAACACCAAATCTAGAATGAGACTAATTGTTGAGTTTAATGATAAAAGGCTTAGTACTATTACTGATGGAACTTTTAATTTACTTTTTACAAACAGACTCCTCAGGACGCTTGTGTATTTAAAGCTGCACTAGTACTGTGTATGGTATGTAAAGTATTTATAATAAACTAGAGTATGCAATCTTCAGTACTAGTTGATTGACAAATATCATTTTCTAGGTGTTCATTTTGGATTCATATAGGGGGCGGTTTAATGTTGGAGATTAAGATTATTTTTAACCCTTTGGATACCTCTTTTGCACTCAAAAAGTTAAGACAGGTTTGAATAAACATCATTTTGCAAATTCTGGCCAGTGTCACAACAACTGGTTGATCTAGGAGATGGAGCAGCACTGTAGAGGAAGATACTGGCAAGAGACTCTGGATTCTGAGTCCTGGGTAGGGATGGGCGAAAATGTTTCCTCAAACTGAAATTGACGAATAATGGTACTTCTAGCTTGGCAAATAATTTCCCACAAAAAGTGCTGATTTTTCCTCTTTTTTCACCTAGTTCATTCCATTGAATCAATGGGAACATTGAATTTATACACAACACAAAACAAATATTATTTTATTTCCCAAAGGCATAGTACAAAAGGGGCATAAGGGTGTGTCACGGTTCTTGATGAACACTCAGACCAGATTGGTAAGGTTAAAATGACTTTATTAGGATAAAGTACAAACACTTAGTTAGGCCCTTAGACCCACAATAACAGAACATATATAAATGGATATAAATATACAGCAATAGCAAGCCAGTCTTAGAAATATATCAGGAAATGGAGACAATCACTGGCTAACGAGAGTTCTAGCTTGAACCTTGATGACTGAAGGCAATGCAGCCCAGGAGCTGACAGCAGGACTCAGATGACAAGTAGTCCAGGAGTAGGTAACTGGCACAAACCCAGACGCCTGAGAGGCACTGAACCCAATAGGAGTGAGGCAACACTGACCTTGGCACTAGGGCCACAGGGAGACCAAGGTAACCGCTTATGGTAGGCAACACTTGACCCGGAAGCTAGTGTCACAGGGAGACCAAGGAAACCGCTTATGGCAGGCAACACTTGACCCAGAGGCTAGGGTCACAGGGAGACCAAGGCAACCGCTTATGTAGGCAAACCCTAGAATGCTAGGGTTGGATCGTGATACACTTAAGGAAACCGGTGTCCCCTCACACTAATAAGTATGATGTAAAGCGACCGCTGGCTCTTGAGCCCAAGGCTACTGCAGTGAAGAATGGAGCACTGGCCCTGCCTAGAAGATCTAGGCACTGAAAGGGTCAATTGGTAACGCCCAGAGAGATTACTGCAACTCCCAGAGGGAATGAGTCCAGCGATGATAGGGAGGTGGACACAGATAGAGATCAGAGTAACTCAGTCAGCACTATGCAGCACTGTACCGGTACTTCTCTTGTGCACACCACCTGAGGTGGTTAAGGAAGCGGCTATAGCACGAATGCTCAGCCTACAGTCGGCAGAGAATGATAGTGCCACGCGGCACACAACAGACTAGCATAACGGAAAGACCACAGCGGGTATCACTGGCCAGACAGAGGCAAACAAGCGGTATAGCCAGACACTGATGGCAACAGCATGGATAATCAGCCAGATACGGTCAGTAACGGAGCGGGTTCTCAGCCAGAAACGATCAGCAATGGAGCGGGTTCTCATCCAGATATAGTCAGCAACGGAGCGGGTTCTCAGCCAGATACAGTCAGCAACGGAGCAGGTTCTCAGCCAGATATAGTCAGCAACGGAGCGGGTTCTCAGCCAGATACAGTCAGCAACGGAGCGGGTTCTCAGCCAGATATGGTCAGCAACAGAGCAGGTTCTCAGCCAGATACGGTCAGCAACGGAGCAGCAACACAGGAAGAGCAGGAACGTCGTCAGACAGGCCAGGTCATACACGATCAGAGAGACTCAGAAACAAACGTCAGGAAGTAGTACACCACGAAAGGGCGCCTCAGTATAGACATGACAGAGTATATAAAGGCTAGCCCTGGGCAGCGACAAAGATACCTCACCAATCAGAGAAAGGCAATGAAATTGGGAAACCAGAAGGTCGCCGCCTGCGGCCAAGAGCACGGGCACCGTGATAGTGTGCCTGTGTTGGTGGGGTGTGGGGAAAGAATCAGTTGAAAAGGGAATGTTTTCATGGGGGGGCTTGTTTACTGGGATTGGGGTGCAGTTAATACAAAATAAAACCTAAACTCAAATACCACCCCCCATAAAATATGGTATAAAAGGGGTCTGAGGAAAATGTGTGTTGGTGGGTGGAGTCTAGGGAATGAATTAGTTGAACAAGTAATTTGTTTTGCAGGAGTTTCTTGGCTGGTATTGGGGGGCAGTTAATAAAAAATAAAATAAGAAATTTGCATTTAAAGTGATAGGCCATTGGCCTCTAGCCATTGTCAAATGCCCTGATATAGAAGCAGAATATTCGACTGCTGTTCTTGCTACTGTTGCTGAATCGTTTAAGCAGCTGGATGATTAGGCAGCTGAAAGTGAATGGGATCAACAACAGCAGTAACATGGTTGATGGATGATGAAGGTTCCACTTGCCACGACTAGCTCCAGTGATGCATCTGAGGCAGTAGCAGCACAATAAGTAGCCCCCAGTCTAAGTGGAGAAAAGAAGAAGTTGGCCAATAATTCTTCTCCACCTATCCCTCCTCCAAAATCATAGGTGTGTTGTTATTAGAATATAAATTTGGCCATTGAGAGCAGGAACTGTGCCTCTCATCAGCATCTGCAATTTGCCCAATGTGTGTGGTAAATAACATCTGGGGGCACAACTGTATCCAAACAACATGACACCAGAACCCAAGTGCTGCCATTGTCACTATACCCCTTGTCCAGATCCCGCTAAGGACACATGACAACTTGCTGACAGCTTAATAGTAATGATGAATCCTCCCTGTCAGCATCTTAGCATATTCTGCAGGATGGAATCTCCTCAGATGCCACTTGATGGCCTGCTTGCGATTCTCCTCCATCACACTGGCATGTGTGATCAGTGCACCACACAGTGTGCAATGGGTGAATATAAACTGCCACATCCAAACATCAATATGGTGGGGGAGGTAACAATGAACAAGGTGGATTGGCAGAAGATGTAGTTACTCTAGAGGAAGGAGGTGATGGCGAGCTAGTTGTTTCGCTTGTCATGGACCTTCCAGTCTCTGGGCTTCTCTTCTTCCTCCTCTTTGATCTCTGCCTCACCTCTTGTTGTTCATCTGGAGAGTCAGGGGGTGCAGCAGCAGTGGTGCTCGATTTCTGTAGTGGGTGTTTGTCTTTAACATGTTTGACATAAATGTCATGGTGTCTGTTTTTCATGTGTGATATCAGGGCGGTTGTGCCAAGGAGCATTCCCTCCTTTCCCCTTGTCACTGACTTATCACAAATTGTGCACAGTGCCATTGGTGATGACTGCACTGTGCCTGCCAAGAGAAAAGTAGTCCCATACCCATGACTTCAGGAGACACGGATAGGGAACAGATGGAGAAGAATTGCCTCTTTCTTCTTGTCCTCCACATTCCCCTTCACTGTTTGGGACAGTGGGTGATGTTGCTGCTGTTGCTGCTACTGCCTCAGAATCAGCACTGCAACTAGGACCAGAAGTATTGCTACTGCTGGCAGGTGGAACCTATTCTTGTCCCACATCACTTGTTTACCCCATTCCCTCTGTGTCCACAGTGGTCTGTGACATATTAGCTCGCTCCATAGCATACTACTGTCCTCAGCAGCAGCAGGAATTAGAGCAGTTGCAAATTTCCCAAATTCCAGAACCTCGTTGCTAGTGGTGGTGGTGGTGGTATTAATTTTGCACCTGCTCTCTCCCAACACCAGTTCTTGCCTCTTCAGGATCATGTTCCACTTGGACAATGTAGTGAAGGGAAGGGGAGGGGGGCTCCCAGGGCCAGAGGAATGGTGTGGGCTCCCTTGACCACTGGTCTGGACACTTTCAAATGCTTCCCATACCACTCTCCTAACACTAGTCCCACTAGTCACCATTACTGCTACTACTACTACTAACACAAACCACATCAAGTTCAGCCGCAGAGTCTTCCTCCTCACAGTCATTAGTAATATGATGAATCTGATTACCTCCTCCACTTTCACTCCTAACAGTAACTAGCTGCTGGACCTTCTTAGTAGTAGTACTAGCACTGGCAGGACTGCTTGGGGATGGCAAGTGTGACTTGGGTCCCCTACTATCACACTTGGTATCATCTTCTCCTTCCACTCTCCTGAGTATTACAAAACACATTAGCAGCTTCAGCACTGGTGGCAGCAGCTTCAGAACTGACAGCAGGCACAGCACTGGTGACACTGGCAACAGGAGCAGCACATCTGACAGCAGGCACTGTATTGGTGGCAGCAGGTTCAGCACTGGCAGAAGGCACAGCACTGGTGGCACTGACAACAGGGGCAGCACATCTGACAGCAGGCACAGAATTGGTGGCAGCAGGTTCAACACTGGCAGCAGGCACAGCACTGGTTGCAACAGTTGCGGCACATCTGACAGCAGGCACAGCACTGGTGGCAGCAGGGGCAGCAAAGGTGGTAAAAGGGGCAGCACATCTAACATCAGGCACAGGCAGCTGACCTGTCTTGCTCTCACTACTACCCTTTTCTCTGTCTGTTCCCATTAAACTCCCCAAGATCGCTTGGGGTGATTTAGGGGGACTGGACAGCACTGGTTCTGTAGTGCTCACTTCTTCCTCCTCCTCAGACTCAGTGGACACATAAGGATCCTTCCAGTTCCTCCTTTTAATATTTTTAAACCTGCTAATAGTGATAGCAGTCACTTTTTTCCTCAAAATAACAGCAGAGCACAACACGTCTACCTTGCTCTATAACTACTTATATTGTGTTTCACTTCCGCAAATATGTCACGTTTTTATAGTGAAAAGGTGAAAACCACGTAAATCAATGGGTGGAAACTTTCTAGCCAAACCAATTTTGGCCAATGGGCTAAAAATGTGAAAATTTTAATGGGTAGTTTTAAATTGGACTTTCCCATGAAAGAGCAGACAACAATGTAGTTTTTGCGGAATTTCTCGCGGGAACACAGCAAGAGATTTCACCCACCCCTAGTCCTAGGCCAACAACGGATGTTGGTTGAGTGCATAGTAATATCAGAGAAACTACTATGCTGGAACATTGAGTGCCACTGCTTACTAGCTGGCAGGACTGCAAACTACGACTGGATATTGGACTGGTGAATGGACTGATACTAGTGTAAGAGGAAAAATACAAAAACAGAGCACACACACCTCTAAGTGTAGTAGTATTCCCACCTATCAGGGCCAAATTAACATTTCAGATGACCCTAGACAAGGGATCCTTTGTGCCGTGACCCCTAACCAAATCACTAATCTGGCCATCCTTCTTATGACCACTCCCACTAATAACAGAATCTGGGAAATGTCTGTTTGTCTCCTGCATTCCAGTTGGTTTTCTCCAGAACTGCTCCACTGTGTCTTTATATATAAGGCCCACAATCTGTTGTTGGTGTTCCTGTGCACTTTATACAATATCCTGCTCTACCATTAGAGCAGCCATTGGCTGGGAGAGGACTCACTCCCACAGTCAGTTCTATGCTTTATGAGAGAAGGAGCTGGGCTGTGGCTGTCTTCATTGATGCCTACCTGCTAATGCCCACATAGTTAAACACACACTCCACTTACAAACGCAGGCATCTTCTGCAGCCAGTCAGAGATTGGTAGCTGGCAATCACATATCTATAGCTGCAATAACTAAAACCTTATGTGCAAATGCAAGGGGCAAGTACAATAAAGTGGGTCTCACCTGAAAATCATGTGCTCTAGGCAACAGCCTGTTTTTCCTAATGGTAAATCAGACCCTTCCACTATTCTTGTTTCAGCATATATACATTTCAGCACAATGGGTACTCCCATCTGGAAGAGGCCTCTTGATTGTATGGCAGCTACTGGATCACATCTAGTACAGGTATGTCCCTGTGCTGCTATTTTCTCCCCTACACACAACTTTCTGTCTCCTCCTCCACTCTCTAAATCTGGACTGAGGAAAAACTCTCCACTTCTCTGCTACGAACCTGACACATATTTGTGGGATTCTATTACGGTGCCCGTGCTATGCTGGCGCATTTTTTACACTTTGCTACTTCCTGATACCTTTTTATTGGCTAACGTGTTGTTGCACCTCCCAGTGACAGCCCTTAAATACTCAGTCCTGTCACTTCTGCAGTGCCCTTTCGTGGTGTTCCCATTGCTAGCGCTTGTTCCGTTATATTCGTATGATTCCTGTGTATGACCCGGACTGCCTGACTACTCTGCCTGTTTACATTCCTGTTCTGTGTATGGACCTGGATTGACTGACGTTCCCACTCTGTGTATCGACCCGGCTTTGCTGACGTTCCTGCTCTGTGTACTGACTTGGCTTGGCTGACGTTCCTGCTCTCTGTACCGACCCGGATTGGCTACATTCCTGCTCTGTGTTACTGCCCGGTTCGCACTCATTCAGTGAATCCGGTTTGGGGGCTATAGCCGGTGCTCACTCTCTCGGTCTGACTAGACCTCTGGTTGCCTCGGTTACTGCTCAGGCAGTTATTACTATGACCCGATCACTCCTGTGCCTAGTCCTCTCTCTCCGGTGTGGAGATCCTGGTTGCACCACGGTACACTTGGCCTGTTTACTGCTATACCTGAGGTTGGGTTATTCTTGGGCACCTCAGTCTGTTATTCCATCTAGCAGTTGCCTCAGACCGAAGTGTTCATTAACCCCTTGCGCACTTGGGTCGCAGTCTATTGCAGTCTTGGTTTGGCATTACACTGCACCTCCCGGTGCTGTGCATTTGGGTTCAGTCTATTGCAGTCCCGGTTTGGCGTTACACTGCACCTCCGGTTGCAGCCTAACTCTGGTGCTCCAGTAGCCAGTCGCACATCCTGGGCTCCGCTTGCTCCTTGGTGGCTACAGTCGCTATTGTGTCACTCTCTGCATAGAGAGTGTACTCTGGGCCTTTCACTATTAGGGCTGTTCCCGGCCTAATAGTACCAATCTGCCATTGTCTAACTGAATCATATGAACTTTACCTGACCTGTGTCAATATTGTATATTTTGTAACATATACTGGACCTGTGTGGGTTATTTACTTTATTGTAACCTGTCTTGTGTCAGTGTTATATTGTATTTATATGCTGGACTCGCGAGGGTTACTATTATTGTGTGTGATTTAATAAAACTGTGTTTTACCAAAACCTTCCGTCTCTGAGTGTACATAAAACCGTTACAGATTCCTTAGATAAAACTACACTATCTACTATATATATATGTGGTGGCTATATTATTTAAATATTTATTAAAATTAACAGTAAGAAAGTGAAATTAAAAAAAAAGTATTCCAGGGGAATATATGTACCCAGGTACCTCTCTGGAGTGGCCATGGCACAGGACAGGACAGAGTGGTTTGTTAATTAAAATAAAAGGTACATAAAGTTGATGCCCCTGAGGAAGCATATTGGATGAGGTCATTTTTGATAGGCTTTGATATAGCCTTGTTTTCTTTATTTACTATTTATTTTAATAAATATTGCTATTTTTATATAAGGAGTCCATATCCTTCTGATAACAACCCCACACCCCTATATAGTAGATATTGCAGTCTTCTTTAAAGAGTACTTCTACTATACGTGTCCTGTTTGTAGTGAAGGTGTGGAGAGCTCTTCTGCTGCCCAGATTTGGAGAGCAGAAGATGAGTTTCAAAAGCTTTGTGGAGAGGGGGGGATAGGAGAAAACTGAGAGAGGTTCTGAGATACCAGCATTGGAGGCAATTCGGTAGCTATCTTACAACAAAAGGCTGGGTACATCTCTTCCAAATGTGAGTGACCATTCTTGCTGAAATGTATGTATATTGATGCAAGCATAGATGTAAGTACTTAGAGACGTGTGCTGGGTTCTTTAATCTAATCTTAATATGAATACTAACGATTATGTCAGAAAACTAGCAGCAGTGTTGAAGAGTAAAAGAGGAATGTGATAAAATATTGGGACTGTCTGAGCACTATACTGAATTTGTGAGAGTGTAAGTAACATCATCTTAGAGTATCAGTGTGATTTTTACCATAGTACTTGTTAACAGCAAAAAAGACTAGAAAAATGTTATTTTTACTGGTAACAGTATAGAGTACTGAACAGTACACTAGTGAGAGTAGTCCCCACTACCACTAGACAGCTTAAAGGAAGCTTGAGAGTGCAGTTCACTAGATCACAGTTAAATACAGCAATTAACAGAATAAACACCAGAGAGTGCAGCACAACTAGCAGTGTGAATAAGGAGCAGGTAATCTGTACAAGTCTGTATAATGCTGAGCAGTGGGGCAACCAAGTGTGGTCAATAAAAACTCACCTTGACAAGAGGTGGGTAACAGAAATCAAACAATCTTTGGTCATATAACAAGTTGTGGTCATGCTCTGGTGGCAGGCAGTAGAAGTGGTCACTTAACAGACTGAGGTGATGAGCAGATGTTAGGCAGTAGTGGTGGCAGTAGACATTTAATAGTCTGAGGTCATAGGTGACAGACAGTAACGATAGCTGTATAAAGGAAAAGTAACAGATCCTAATTATAACAACCCCCAAATTATCTAATTATAGATAGAAATTAAGCTATTAACTTGGACCTATTAATTTTTCCTTGTGCCTTTGCTCAAATGTTAACTTCTTCAATTGGCCTTGGACATTATTTCCATGGAGGCCAACATGACAGCTGCTACTAGGGCCACAGTACACTGCAGGTAATCCTACAGGAGGGGTATGCAATGCATTGGTCCTTAAATGATTATGTACGTTCATGCACTCTGCCTGCTTCATGGACATGACATTCAAGAATGATGGAAGATGTTTTCTTTGGAACAAAGGTAGAAAGGCAAAATGTATTAGAATTTTCTGGCTTTGTTAAGGGAGTTTTTTATAAGGAGGTATTACTTCTCCTCAAACAGGCAATAGTCATAGACAGAATAAGGCTATAAAGTAAATGAATGCAAGTCAGCATGAACTCATTGCATGCTCACTGCAGTGCTTCTGTGGGTGCTGAAGGCCTGTCAAAGAGGGCAGTTAGAAGCCCAGGTAAGTGCTGAGGAAGAGTTAGTGTCGTGAATAGGGATGGGCAAAGTTGTCACCGTGTTCTGGCGAGAAATTTTGCGAAAACCACATTGTTATCCACTTTTTCTCAGGAAAATCCACTTTAAAACTAGCGGTTAAAATTTTTGCATCTTTCACCCATTGGCCAAAATCTTTTGCCATTTTATCAATGGCTAGAAAGTTTTCACCCATTGATTTACGTTGTTTTCGCACTTCTGCTATAAAAACGTGATGTTTTCTCTAAAGGCAGACCCAATAGAAGCAGCTACGGAGATAGATGTGCTGTGCTGTTCTTCTGTGATATTTTGGAAATACTGAGGCAGGAGAGGCTCATAGTGACTCCTATCAATATGTGCAGCAAAAAGAGGAACTGGAAGGACTCTTATTATGTGTCCACTGAGTCTGAGGAGAAGGAAGCGACTAGCAGTACTGAACCAATGCTGTCCGGTCCCCCTAAATCACCCCAAGGGATCTTGGCAATTTAATGAGAAGGGAGGGAGAAAAGGGAATGGGATGGAAGGGAGAAAAGGGAATGGGAAGGGAGAAAGAGTAGTACTAGTGAGAGCAGGACAGGTCAGCCGCCTGTGTCTGCTGCAAGATGTGCTGCTCCTGCTGCCAATGCCACCATTGCTGTTCCTGCAGCCACTAGTGTTGTACCTGCTGCCATATGTGCTGCCCCTGCTGCCAGTGCCACCATTTCTGTACCTGCAGTCACTAGTGTTGTACCTGTTGCCAGTGCTGAACCTGCTTCCAGTGCTGAACCTGCTGCCTGTGCTGAACCTGCTGCTAGTGCTGAACTTGCTGTCAGTGCTGAACCTGCTGCCACCAATACTTTCCATGCTGCTAGTGTTTCTTGTAGTACTCGGGGGGGGGAGATGAAGCCAAGTGTGACAGCAAGGAACCTTAAATCACACTTGCCATTCCCAAGCAGTCCTGCCAGTTCTAGTACTACTGCTACTAAGGTCCAGCAGCTTGTTAGCATTAGGAGTGAAGGAGGGGGTAATCAACAATCTCCTCATATTACTAGTGACTGTGAGACTGAGGAGGAAGTCTCTGTGGCTGAACTTGATGTGGTTGGTGTTAGTAGTAGTAGTAGCAGTAATGGTGAAGCAGCCGGAGTAGTAGGCGAAACATTTGAGAACATCCAGACCAGCGGTCAAGGGAGCCCACACCATTCCTCTGGCTCTGGGAGTCCCCTTCCCTTCACTACAGTGTCCAAGTTGAACATGATCCTTAAGGTCCAGAACTGGTGTCGGGGGAGAGCAGGCTCAGAATTAATACCATCACCACCAGCAGGGGCACAGATCAGCTGCTTTTGCGTTTTGCTACTGCTGCTAATGCTAGTCTGCCTTCTTCTTCAGGTCAAAAGGAAATGTCAGGTGTGACATTAGGGGACCTTCTGTCACATTGCTTGTCACCTCCTCCAAGCAGCAGTGAGATGTCTGGAGTAGCAGCAGCAACAACAGCATGTGGGGACTAGTGGTGATGGTGATGATGATGATGCTGGAGAAGCTGGGGTGGAAGAGACATTGATGGCCTTTTTAGCAGAAACTGAGAAGGAATTGGAGACAGGGATGATGATGGGCATCACCACCACTAGCAATGACATTTTGGAATTAGAGGAATTATGCAACTGCTCTAATTCCTTCTGATGCTGAGATGCAAGGGCAGCAGAATGCTAAGGAGCAGGCTAGTGTGCCACAGACCACCGTGGACACAGTGGAAATGGGGTCAACAAGTGATGCTGGACTCAGAGACGTTCCATTTGACAGCAGCAGCAATATTCCTGATCCTAGTTGCAGTGCTGAATCTGAGGCAGTAGCAGCAAAAGCAGCAACATTATCTGCTGCCACAGACAATGAAGGGCAATGTGGAGGGCAAGAAGAAAGAGGCCATTCTTATCCATCTGTTCCCTTCCTCCTGAAGTTATCATGGGTGTGGGACTATTTTTCTCTTGGGGCAGGCACAGTGCAGTCATCAGCAACGGCACTGTGCACAATTTGTGACAAGTCAATGAAAAGAGGAAAGGAGGGAACACACCTTGGCACAAGCGCCCTGATATCACACATGAAACACAGACACCATGACACTTACGTCAAACATGTTAAAGACAAAGACAAATTCATATTAACCTTTTCATTTTAAGCAACACTGTCACTTTATTATTTAATGTATGTTGATTATGGATGTTGGTAAATATCATGTGAGCCATAGTTTATTTAAAGAAACTGTTTGCTTCGTGAATTTTGATGGCACTGGGCCTGTAGTCAACCATATATTTTATAAAATGAGATTACCACTAAAACAAATGATTTAATCAGTCATAGAGAATGAAAGGTCATATTTAATAGAAACAAATGGAATTAACTGCAGTAACTCATCGTGCTAGAGCTAAGACATATCATTTTTTAGTGTGTAATACATATATATATATATATATATAGTGAATATTTTCTTTGTTTAGTATTTATTAAGAAATAATTCCAAATATGTCCTAATGATTATTATGTTCCATAGATTCATATAAATATATTCAAGCTTAGCTGCCCTGTCAAGGCATCTGACATTTGGCATGTCCTAATTAATGTAATTTTGCAATTTCACATAGATTACCTTTTTCTTTTTTATATATGGATACCTCAGCTTTCATGTTAAAGTTTTTTTACTCTGGATTTTCTCCAGCTCTGCTTAGTACATCAGTCTCAATACCTTATCAATAAATTGTCATAAAGAGAAAAGTTTAAAAGCCAGATGTATTTTTCTGACATAGATATTACTAATAAAATTGTAAAACAGTCCTGGATTCCAATCTCAGGCTCCCCAGGCAAGAAACCTAAAGGGCCCTTTCCCCCACCCATGACTACGGTCCCAGTCATCATAAAATTCCACCCCAAGCCTCATGCACTGTTATCTGGAACAGAAAATAATCTAATTTAATAGCATACAAACACAGTAAAACCTCTTAAACCTATGGATGAGAGGTCTCCAAAGCCTTGTGAAAGAACGAGTTACAGAGTTTTCTAGCATTCAAGTGGTTAAATGAACTACACAGTAAAGGTGTTTATATATTAGGTAATTGGAACAAAGGAATTGGCATTATGGTGACCACACCAACAACTCAGCATAGTGGATGTGGCCAGCATGGCTGAGGAATCCTAGGCAGCTGGCCTTGAATACATATAAAAAATGCTTCATTTTATCTTTTCTTTTTCTGAGTGTAATTTTGTGTTCCTATTTTATAGCTTCCTGTGTATCTTTTTTAAAAATGGTTCATATTTAACCCTATAAGGACCAGAATTGTGCATTATATTTAAGATACTCTGTGACTAATGTGTTTCTTCTGTTATAGTCCACTAAGTAGTTTTTCTATTGTTACATTGATATTTCCTCATTCCGTTCCTCTTTTCCCATGAGGTGTGGTGAAGGACAAAAAGGAGATTCCAATTTGCTGTGGACACATTATTTAAATGGTTAACTTCATATCCACGGAGACGAAAATGAGTGTTTATATTAGGGCATGCAGGAGAGGAAATTACATTTTATTTATTTCCTTGTCTCCTTCATATGAAAGAAGAACAAAAAAATTAATCAACTCTTCATAAATAGCCATACTAGAAATCATTGTTCCCCTTGGCTAAAGAAAATTAAAAATCCAAGCCATTGAGGTCTATTCATCAAGGTTATATCTAGCATATTGTTAAGGGTTTGTTTTCCTTTATGTATGGGAAATTCATCATGGTAATATCTATTATTAAAGTGTTAGTAAAATTTCAATATAACATAAGCTATGATCCTTCTGTATGGTTTATACTATTGCTCTCCAACGCTGGCACTGTTGCTGTCTATTTTCTATGAAATAATATTATAAAGTGCCCCCCCCCGCCTCTTTACAATATGTAAGTCTCCTCCCCTCCGATCTGGAATCTGGTCATTGGAATGGACAGATAGCAACGAGGAACAATCTTCCTTCTGTCAGTTTAAGGAAAACCCTGCCCCCTTGATGAAGGAGGGGCAGGTTTTTCCTTATAGAAGAGAACATACAAGAGGGTGCCCAATAGTACTTATTAACCAACCAACTGGTAGATATATATATATAAACCAGAATACTCACAATTGTGATGGTTGGGAAGAGGCACATACCACATCTCAATGATAATAGCCTGCAGAGAAGTTACTCCTCTCTCTGCTCAGGTAACCAAGGTAAATAAATAAAATAAATAAAAAATATTGATATACAATAAAAATAAAACAATGCCTAGTATGCCATACTTGATTAACATTTTTCAGAATACACTGCTTTATCAAAATCTAATGGCAGTCTCTGACACAAAAAGGACTGAAAACCAACAAGGATTGAGAGGTGGTATATGCCCAGTATAAAGAACCCTTCTGCTTTGGTCTCAGTGAGTGCATAGGTGTTACACCTGGCAATACTCTTATATATATATAATATTCTTATATTGGTGACAAGAACCGGTGAATTATACCCTACCTTGCACTAGGAGTACCTCCCGTATTTTTTTTTTTTTTTTTGCAGGTTTTTCCTTATACTGACAGAAGATTGTCCTTCATCGTGATCTGCGTTCAGCTCTGAAGCAAGACATAGAAACATAGAATCTGACGGCAGATAAGAACCATTCAACCCATCTAGTCTGCCCATTTTCCTACTGTAAAAACCTCGAACCTTTTTTGGTCCTTGGTCTTTTCTTATGTTAAGGACAGCCTTATGCCTATCCCATACATGCTTAATTTCTGTCACTGTATTAACTTCTACCACTTCTACTGGTAGGCTATTCCACGTATCTAATACCCTCTCAGTGAAGTAAAACTTTCTTACATTACATCTAAACCTGTGTCCTTCTAGTTTTAGACTATGGCCTCTTGTCCTAACATTTTCACTCCTTTGAAATGTACTTCCATCCTGCACTTTGTTGAATCCTTTCATGTATTTGAATGTTTCAATCATTTCCCCTCTCTCTCTTCTCTCCTCCAAGCTATACATGTTCAGATCCTTTAGTCTATCCTGATATGTCTTTTCCTGTAAAACAGTCACCATTTTAGTAGCCCTTCTCTGAATTTTCTCTAGAGTATCTATATCCTTCCGGAGATGGGGTCTCCAGTATTGACGTAAGTAAAAGGCGCAGGAGGTGGACGCTTTATAATATAATTTCATAGACAACAGAGAGTGATATCAAAAGTGTCAATGTCAGAGAGCAATAGTATAAACTTTAAAGTGAGGATGGGGTAGACAGCGCAAAAAAAAATCTAAGGGTGGTATTAGTACTTATTACAACATAAACATAAATGAATAAGAAATTAAAATCAAAAGCACTTAAGAATAAACTTATGGATAATCATATGATGATAAAAGAATATATAAAAATATATATATGTATCAGGGTAAAACAGCAAACTAGCAATGTATCCAATGGATGTAGGAGGTGTGGGAGCACTGGGGCATGCCTACAGTATGTCAGTGCCTGAGAATATCAGGCTGAGAGTGAGGATTGGGTGGATCATTGGTGGAGCTATTAAGACAGTATTTGGCACCAAGGACAATACAAGTTAAACTCAATTGAGTATAGAATGTAATCTATGGTCCCTTACTTGTGTTCAGTCAAATACATACAGTTTTCAATGAAGTTTCTCAGTAATAGGTGGCCCCTTACTTGATATCCATGCTGAGTTTCAGAGTATCCACCAAATAGTTGGCATACTCTTCCAAACTGGGTGCTTCTCCACATCTATACAGGCTCTCTGCTCAGTCCCCTTTCTCTCCTTCTCTGAATTCAGATGCAAAGAGGTGTCCACTCCACTCCTCCTCCACCTGTCCTGCACAGTAAACAAGGTAAATTCCACTACTGGGAGATTTTTATTTCTAAAGGCATTACAGCTCAGGCTTGTTTTTTTTTTCGTTTTAAACTAAACTGCAATTTTCTATTATGGCCACCAGGTGGTGTTTTAAAAATACAATAATCAGAGTCACAGTCATAGAAACAATAGGAAAGAGATCCCTGTCAAAGGACCTTACAGTCTAACCGGGTGGTAGGAGATGAACAGAGAGATATAAGGGAGTCGTGCTGTTGATTACAGTGCTAATTTTGACAACACGATATTCATGATGTTAGTGTTCAAAAAGATAGGACTTCAGTGTAGTTTTAACCTTTTGAGTGCCAGAGGGGTATGCAGCGCAAAGATGGAGCGCAGGTGTGTCCGTAGAAATTTTTCCAAGGGGGGACAAAGCCATAATATGACCCCCAAGCCAGCCCATCCAACCTCTTTGTTTCAATGAAGAGGGTAATTGTAGGGGGGAAGTGCCCCCCCCTCGAATGCCCATGATGGAGCAGGACATTTCTACACGTAAGAAGAGGGGTATGGAGTTTTAATGGTATGGAGTGGAATGTGATAAAGGTTTCAGACTAGAGAGAGCAGTGGGTGTGGCTGGTGTAACAGGAAGGGAGTTGTCTCTCGAGCTAAGGAAGTGGACAGAAAAATAAGCAGAGATGTGGGATGCACCTAAGAAAAGGGCTTTACAGGCAAAAAGGACTCTGTCATGCATTGCTTAATAGGAAACCATGTGAGAGACCTAAGAAGAACATGAGCAGGTTCAGTTTTTGGAGGGAGAGTGTGTTGATTTGTTCAGCTGAGTTTAGATCAGACTGCACAGAGGAGAGATGGGAAACAGGGAGACAAGTTGGTAGTCAGCTGCAATAGTCTAAGCGAGATAGATTGGGGGTAATCACAAGAGATTTAGTAGTTGCCTGGGAGAGGAATGAGTGGATTTTAGCAATATGAAGAAGGAAGGAATCACAGGTTCTAGTCAAGGAATTGATGTGAGTGTAGAAGAAAGAGAAGAAACAAATATAGCCCTTAGACAGGGTGCTGAGTCAACAGTATGAATGACAAATGCCACAATTGTGATGGTAAAACTGGGTTCACTCAATGGAAGAGTATACAGGGAGAAAAGTAAAAGACCCAGTACACCAATGGGGAAATCCCCAGGGTCCTAATTTCTTCTCATATATAAGTGGATAGGCAGGCAGACTGATCCGGCATTGCTCCAACTGAGGAACAGGTGTTAGGGAGACATTGGGGCTCTGAATGACTGGGAATGGGATAAGGCTCTAGTTAGCCCTCAGGCAGTCTCTGCACACTCCAGATATCTTATTCAGCTTAAGACTTTACACAGAGTATATTTTCAAAGCATATTTTCGAAGATTATTCTGCATGGGACGAAGAGTGTATAATAGTTGTCCCAGATGTGGCTCAGAGGACTGCTCTTTTTTACATATGTACTGCTATTGTCTGCCGGTGTAGAGCTTCTGGTGGGAAGTTCATGACTTATTACCAAGGCTGATTCCTCTATCCTTGTGTCTATGACTGCTATCTACCCTTCCAGAAGAATTAAACCTTTTTCATCACAAATATCTCATTTTCAAAACCCTTATAATGGCTAGAAAGATAATAATGTTGGTATGTATATCTGATAAGAATCAGGAACCTGCCTCTTGGTTTAGCCTGAAAACCACTAATTTGCCACATTATAAATTGGTGCATGCACATACAGGTACCTCACAAAAATGTATAAATATTTGGTTAACATGGTTAGATCAGATCCATCGGGCTAGTGCTGATTAAGGTTTTAATTTTGTATACCAATGTTCCTGCTTTTTTTCCCTTGCTGACTGATGCCTACTGACAGTCACAGCTAACTGTACAACTTTCTTTGCAAATCGTAAAATGTTATTTTTTCACATTTGTGGTTGAATGCGGTGGCGTCTATTGCCTTTTCACTGCCAGTGCATTTGGCAGTTACATTGAAGAGGAGCTGGGAGTCTGGACTGCAGATGGGGTAGAGGTGAGGTTTGGGGTACTTCTAGAGTGGGGTTCTTCTTTCTGTGCTTAGATGTAAGTTAAACATAAACAAAAAGACAAACCTGCGCTCCTCTATATAACATGAACATAAGTGCCCTGTAATGAGCATAAATTATATTTCTTAGTACATAAGTGTGCCCTGTATTGAGCTTATATAATATTTCTTAGTTAAAAAAGTGAGAATTTAGTCTCACAAATTGGTATAAGCTTGCCACCCTGCCAAGGTATCTCGCTTTGCGGCAAGTCCTACTCGAATACATCTTTAAAGCCCTATCTAAATTTAAAAAATTATCTGAAGAAAGGTTGTAGTAAATGCGTTAGAAGGGGACCCCTTTAAATGATATTTTGATGTTTTTATAATGCTTGTGGGTCCCAGTGTATTGCAATTAAAAACAAAGGACATACAATATGATAAGATAATGCAGAAAATAAAAAAGATGTCAGTAGAGGACTAAACTACGCATTTACTACAACCTTTCTTCAGAGAATTTTCAAATTTAGATAGGGCTTTATAGATGTATTAGTATAGGAATTCCTGCAAAGTGAGATACATTGGCGGGGTGGCAAGCTTATATATGAACTGGCCAATTTGTGGGACTAAATGCTCACTTTTTTCACTAAGAAACATTATATAAGATCAATACAGGGCACACGTATTTACTAAGAAATATAATTTGTGTTCATTACAGGGCACACATGTTCACTTTATACAGAGGAGCGCAGGTTTGTCTTTTTTGTTTGGGTTTGCACTTTGGGCTTTGGCCTAATATCTGGGGGACTGGAGAAATCTCTCATTCCTTGCTGACATCTATATATTCACATTAACGTCCTATTTATTATACGGATACTTTATGGTGAGTTAGCCCTGTGAGTTTTCTGTTTTCTGTCTTAGATATAAGTTAGTTTAGTTTAAGGGTTTATCTTTGTCTTAAGTAAATACATAAAATATAAAAAGTGGACGTGTTAAATTACAATTCAATTCTTGTAATCTGTCAGATGGTTCTGTACCCTTTCAATGTTGCTGTTAAATATGAAAACTATTTGGTAACTTGTATGTTATTCTATTGTACTCAAAAATATATAAAAAAAATAAAAATACAAAAAAACCCAGTACAGAGCCATGAGACACCACCACAAACAAAGGGATCTTTAAGGAGAGGTTGTCACCAGAAGAAACAGATATTGAAAGCTATAAGTTATACAGAATGAAAGCCAGGAGGCAGCTTGATTGCAGAAACCATGAGTGGTGAAAATCTGAGAAAGAAAAGAATGAACAGTATCAAAAAAAGAAGATGAGTCAAGTAGTATGAGAATAGAAAAGTGTCTTTTGGATTTGACAACCTGGAGGTCATTTGCCACTTTATAGACTGCTGTCTCTGTTGAGGGTCCAGAATGAAATCCATACTGCAAAGGGTCCAGAAGATTGCTTGAGTCAAGGAACTTGGTTATTTGGAAGAAGACAAGGTTTTCTAAGTTTTTAAGCTATGGGCATAGGGCAGATGGCTCGATAGTTAGAGAGACAGGAGGGGTCATGGCTAGTTTTCTTGAGTATGGGTTTAACCATTTGTTTGCCAAAGGGGGAATGCAGTGCATAACAAAACAATGGATTGCACACTCCTATGACACTGAAATCATTCTTCATATTGGATTTACCTTTTATCATATAGATTATGAAATTAACTTATGAACGTAATATTACATTTAAAGCTTCTACAGCTAACCCCTTGAAAACCGGAGCTGCCTCCAATACACAGGAGACATTTCTAGCCTCCAAGGAACTAATTAGAAATATACACATTACAGATATTTGTAGGCCTATTGCATACAAAATTGTGATTTAATATTATTAAACAGGGTATAGATGTATACTAGTTACTGACATTTGTCATTAACTATTTCAGTGCCACAGAGATATACAGTGCATTGCTGAGTAATGAGTAGCTCATCAGTCTGGCACTCAAAGTGTTAAAATGACTTGCATCCTGTTAGTTCTTTTAAACTACATGTTGCACAAAATCCACAGCTTTCATAACTAACTATTTTGAGTAAATATCTCAATACTTTTTCTGGAGTTAAGAAGGTAGGGTTCAGTCCCCCCTCCAGTCTAGTGTGCTAGGTTGGGATACCAGGGCACTGTTGAAAAAATGAGTCTCTCTAGCTGTTGCTAGACTACAAGCTCCTTCACTTTCACATAGCCTTTAGCATTGGTAGCATTAGTAGTAATCCAACAATAGCTTGCAAGCCCCATGCTGTTTTCCTCTGGTGTTACACACTCAACAAATTCAGCTGATTCCCTACTTAGAAATCTGTCTCTGCTGGTCTGCTTACAGTGCACATCAAGAAGAGGAAGCAGGTTATGCACTGGCCAAATTATTGGGTGGGCAGGCTCTGGAAGCCAGAACTGCTCTGGGGCTAATTGAAACTGACAGCCTTATATACAAGGTTAAAGAAGCCATTAAACCTTTACCGTACAAGTACAAGAAACTTTTGCTGTTCAGAGAGGAGCAATTAAATATGTTAGCAGTAATTTACAACTATGAAACATTAAGCCAGGAGCAATCAAGCCTGTGTTCAGGCCCCCAACAGTGCAAGATTTCAGGATCTCCTCAATTAATCATTAAGTGGCGGTCACTTAAGGACCACGGGGCATTTTTTTTTTTTTAGAATCTGATTCCGGACTCCCCAAACGGCGTGCAGCTGCTCTGGGAGCCCCGGAATTCCATGACGTACATGTACGTCCTTGGTCCTTTAGGGACCGCAACCTCATGACGTACATGTTCGTCATGGGTCGTTAAGGGGTTAAACATGAGTGAATGTTGTCAACTCAGAGATCCTAAAGAATGATTCATCCATTGATTGATTCACCTGTGTTCATGTGAGAAACCTATGAAAACCTGCAGAAAAGACAAAAAGGAGAACACAGGGGGGAGTCTCTTGTGCAGGAACACTCAATAAACTATGAAACACCTCTCAGGTGTGTTGTCACAGATATATTGGCTCAGATCTTACATTCGTAAGTCGCAGCACAATGTACTCCTGCAGTTTTTGTACTGCTCAAGACATAGCATTCATCAGACTCTTTAGTATGTTGGAAGTGATGGGCTGCTTCTCTTGACTCGCTCTCCCAAGAGCACAAATCATACAAAACAGGAAAAGAGAGACAGCCCAATAGTGCAATAATGCAATCAACTTAATATTAACAAATAAGGATAGGCTACTCACATGTTCTTTTGGTCAGCAAGGGAATACTCCCAACATACTGACACACTCACCTATGAGGGAATTAGCCTGTCCCTGCTCAGGATATCACAGTCTCCATTCATGTAAAAGGGGAAGAAGAAAGCAGCTGTCTCCACAAAGAATAGTAATTCAAATGTATCTATTTATTAAAAATAGAATCAAAATCACAAGGGCAACTCTTTCACGTTTCATGGCATTGTGCTACTTTAGCAAAGAAAATGGCCACAACATTGTGAATATTCCCTTGCTGACCAAAATAACATGTGAGTACCCAAACTTCATTTATGAAAACCTGCACCATTGGGAGAACCGGAGGATCAGTTCAAGCTCCCCAGCCTTAAGCCCCTGAGATTGAGATGAGTCTTAGCCTCCTTAAGCCTTCATTATTCTCCATGTGGACACCATTTAGTTCTTCAGCTATTTCTAGAATGGAGCAGGAGGTCCATTTGTTTCAAGTTGTGCTGCAGGGCAGTCAGAGTCACCCTTGAATGGGGGGGCTCTTCCACAGTGGACCCGATTGTTAAAATGTCCTCTGTGATGACAACACATAACAAAGGCCAGAAAAGGGTAATTTTATTCAGAATACTTGTCATAACCTTTGGGAACCTTTAGCAAACTAATAATATTTAATTAAACATGTTAATAAGATGAACTAGAAGTTAACACATTTACTGTAACTTTTCTCAAACCAAAACACAGCTTTGTATTTATCAAAGGAAAATCTATTGATAACGGTGTTCTCTATCACAAGGTGATCAAACCTGTCCTTAACACACATCCACTAGCAACAACCATTGTGCAGATTTTAATAACACAGATGTATGTTATTAACACAGGCAGATCCGTCACAAAGAATGATTCACTTGCGTTTATGTGAGGTGGTCCTGAAGACCTTCACAGTTGGGTTGGGGGGGTGAAGACAGGTTTTAGCATCTATGCTCTTCTACTGCAGTGGTTATCAACTAAAGTATTGTTGAACGTTGGTATACGTGGGCACCAGATTAATATTCCATCTTTTTTTCTATTAAAATGTTTCAAAAATAAGAACATTGGGTTTCAAATATACATTTATTGAAATTATTCTGCACAATATGCATATTTTTGTTATTCTGATTGTCACCTTCAAAAAATGTGCCATTACAATTCCTGACTGCACCTAAAGGGTGCCTGGGGTAAAAAAAAAAGGTTCAGAATCACTGATCTACTGTGTTGATTTCAGGTAAATACTGTTTCACACCAATGTCACAGAATAGTGGAAAAATCACAGTAATCTGGGCTATAACTATATGAATGTAACATAGTTGATAAGGACGGAAAAATACATGTGTCCATCAAGTTCAACCCATGCCAAATCACCCCTGTTGAGCCAGAGGAAGGCAAAAAAAAAAACCAAAACTCAATTAAGCCATTTCCAACTAAACCCCAACTGGGTAAAACATTCATTCCTCACTTAAAATGGCAGTCAGATATTTCCCTGGATCAACATCCTAACTGCTTTGAAGCCAACTGTCAATATTCTCAATATTGTTCTGTGCTAGAAAGTTAGGCATACTTTTTTAAAAACAACTACAATATCTGCAAGCACTGCATCACAAGTCAAAGAATTCCATAACTTTACTGTCCTTACTGTAAAAAAATCCCTGCTTTTGTTTTATTAAAAAGTGCCTTTCTGCTATTTAGTAAATAGTTGCTTGGAAAGTTATTTATAATGACTTTGAATACATTTCTAAATGGAATCATATCGCCAGATTCTCCACTTAGATGCCTCTCCTCTAATATAGACAGATACAGTCTGGATAGTCTCCGTTTATAGTTTCTCAGATCCTCCAGTCCCTTTATCAGTTTTGTTTCACATATCTGCACTTTTTCCAGTTCAATAATGTTCTTTTTATGAACTGGTGCTGAAAACTGTACTTCATTTTCTACATGATATATTACCAAGGATTTATATAAAGCAGGGCTAGCCAACCCTGGTCCTAAGGAGCTATCAACAGTGCATGTTTTCAGTATATCCCAGCTGGAGCACAGGTGGACTAATTAGTGGCTCAATCACTTTAATTGTTCTACCTGTGCTCATTCAGGAATCTAGTGAAATACACTGTTGGTAGCTATTGTGACCCAGGGTTGGCTACCCCTAATATAGAGGTAGAATTATATTCCCATCTTGTACATCTATAACCCTTTTTGTGCAGGATAGAACCCTAGTTGCTCTTGCAGTAGCTAAGTGACACTGCACACTGCAGTGAACTCTATCATCTATCAGTACTCCTAAATCTTTCTCTAATGAAGATTCCACAAGTAGTTTCCCATTTAGTGTAAAAGTAGCATGTTTCTACAGCCCAAATACATAACCTTACATTCGCTCTCACGAGCAGAGCCCTCTGATCCTTCTGTTCTCCACATCTGATTGTACTATTTAATACCTCTGTATGTCTATTCCCAATTGTACAGCGCTGCGGAATTAGTTGGCGCTATATAAATAAAGAAAATAATAATAATTTGAATGTAAAGTGAATCAAATGTTCTGAAACTTTAAATGTGACTTTTTCCTTAGGAATAAGTAGCTCTTGCTTTGTTTAAGATAAAAACATACCTAGAGAGATGTTCTTTAAACAGCAGTCAGTTTTATCTATATAGTATGTTATCTGAAAACAAGAATTCCAAAGCGCTTGTGTTACATGGGCTAGATCTTCAAATAAAGTATACATACTCCAATATATACCTACATAGTGTGAAAAAAATATGAAAGAAAAAAAAAATATATATATATACATACCAATCTTAATGAACCAGTTTATATATATATTCCAGGATGGAATATGCTAGGAGAGTTCCTTTAATGTCAGTTCAAGGGAATAGATACTTTAATAAAAAAAAATAATCTTGATTCTTGACAAATGGACTACTGCCTAACAAGGGGTGTTTCAGATCTCAGATTCAGATCCCCCTCTATGGACACAGCCCTTTTCTCTTACACCAGTGGTAGTGTTTTTTGTCACAGCAACCTGAAGCAACTATAGTAGAAACAAAAAAAGAATAGGGTGCAGAACCATCTAAGAGTAGGTCTATCTTTATTTTAAAGGTTAAATAACTCCTGCCTCAAAAGTCACTCACCAGAACTCCAGTGGTTAGATAGCCTTAATAATAAATCTCTCCTTGTGTCTTCCAGTCCTGGTATTAATTGGTTAACCCCTAAAAGACCCATGATGTGCCAGGACCATCATGGGTAAACTTGCGTTAAGGACCCATAATGGTTAGGGTACGTCATGGAAATCAGGGGACCCCTGAATCCATTTTACTAAAAAAGATTACAAAATAAAAAAAAAAAAAAAGCTCCCTGGTCCTTAACTGCTGGCCGCATGGTCATTCATTAAGGTTAATTAGTATTTTATCTCCTTTTTCTCTCTTGTAGTCCTCTTCTAATTGTTTTTGTTTACAATCTGGGAAAGACCAGTGCCACTACAAGTCATTCAGGACTATTAGTTTGGAAGTGTAAATTGGAGGAAGACATAAAAATAGATAATTATATGCAGAAGCATGCAGATATACAAAAAAATGTGTAGGTATACCTGACTACTGCAACAAAGATTAAGACAAATAAATCAGTAAAACTAGCAGCTCACTGAGTTCAGGCAATGTGATGCTGCACACAGGTCACTGAGAGACACTCTCTTTTGGCTAAGGCTGTGATCCAACACAATCATCCAAGGTACATAGCAAATCTAACAATCCACACTTGATCCGAGCTTGGATATCTTAGAGTCCCCCAACCCATCTACCAGCCCTACATCTGTATCTAGTCTTCAAGAAATTGTGACTTTTACTGACTTTTCCCCAAGTGTGGGTTATTTCCTTAATGTCTGAAGAACACCTGCCTAGGAAAGTAAATTTGTTAAACCATTTGAGTGCCAGAGGGGTATGCAATGCATTGCAAAGGGTTAACCCTCTGGCACTAAAAGGTTTAACCATTTGGGCTACAAATGCACTATAGCAAACACATAAAATCTCCCAAATTCCCAGTGTTTTAAAGGGACATTTAACACCTTGAATGCAAGGAAAGGTTCCAATGAGTTGCCACATAATTAGTTGGAGACTTCTCCAGCATTCAAGGGGTTAAAAGTTCAATTTAATCAATTTCAATTTTTATTTGTTTCATATGGTACAGTTGGTTTGCCCCAGAATTGATCTACTGTTTGGTGTTTGTGCATGTGACCCTTTGAGTGCCGGACGGGTTCGCAATACATTGTGGAACTCAAAATGATAAAACGATTTGGTTATCATGGCAGACATGGATGTGCTTGGTTTTTTAACCCCTCTGCTCCTCAACAGTGTCAGCAATGGTGAGAGATGCAGCACTGAAAGAGTTCGAGATATGCATAGCTGTACCATGCAGCTCTGTCCAGTTTTAATTACTTTTTTCACACTTTCAGTGCTGGATTGGTCACATTCAGTTGCTCATTAAGAGCGAACTTTGATAACCGATGGCATTGTACCCTTTGAGCAACTGAGGGAGGTTTAACCCTTTCGTGCCAGAGGAGTACACAAAGCATTGCAAAGCAATGCGTTGCATGCCCCTTTGGCACTCAAAGGGTTAATGCATTCCATAGCAATGCCGTGCACACTCCACTGCCACTCAGTCTAAACAGGACTATTACAATGATTACTGTTGTTAAACATTGCCTCCACATAGTCTTATATGTCTTGACCAATTTAGCATGTTTTAATTGAAAAGCTATGACTTGTGACATCAGAAGAACAGCAGGCTTCCATTTTTGTTACACCATAGCAAGCAAACCAATAAGGTTCCAGGGGTGTGTTTTGCTTTGAAAGCAGGATTCTGAATTCAAAGCAGCGATTGCTTGCAAGACCCCTTCATTGCTACCTCATTATTTTCCTCCTTTACCACACACGCCTCTTGGCAATTTCACATCCCCCAGAGCAGAGCCTTTCACACAGCAGATCTTGCTGTCAGCCTCCGACTACACTGCTCAACATGGACTGCTGGGTTTATTCTGGTGCGATTTAGAATGTAACAGGTATGTGAGCATTATTACTGATTTCAAGATATTGTCGCTTTTCCATCGAACAGGCATTAGCTGCAATGTTTCAGCACTTTAGCCCATGGACAGCTCCCATCTGCAATGCTTCTGTTCAGTACTCCCCTTCCTCAGCTCTGGCTGTTTTCTGATGGCTTCTTTCTAACACAGCACAATTTAATTTTAATTCAATGGGAATTTGGGGTATGTTTATTTTTCTTAAGTAGTTGACTTGGTTTACTACAGAATGACTCCAGTTGTTTTTAATATATTTTCCCGATATCTGATGAGTCAGCAAAACAAACGGAACATATATAATAAAATGCGTTTTATTTACATTATTGATCTATCGGAATAAAGAGGCAGCAAAATGTAATTCAGGGGCAGTCAAATGTCGGAGCTCCAGCTGTAGAAGAATACAACTCCCATCATCCCCAACCAACCATTGGCTGGTTGGGGATGATGGGAGTTGTAGTTTTCAATAATTGGTGGTCCAACAATTTGGCTACGCCTGCTCTAATGTATGGGATGCATGTGAATGCAGCTGAGCAATTTTAACCCCTTGTAGACTAGAGGGATGAGCAATGCATAGTTTCACAATGCGTGGCTCACCCTGTGGTCCTCAAGAGGTTAAGTGGTGAATGTAAATCCCTGCTTCATCTGTGGAACATCCCTGCGTTTTTGAATAATTAGCTGCACCAAGAACAGTGATGGATTAAGTGATCTGCTAGTACTGGGGAGACCTGTGTTACAATTAAATCCATTATTTCAAAAGAAGACTTGTCTGTTTGCAGGTTTTTAAATTATATATGCAAAAATCCCTAAGTATTAAACATACATGTAATTCACATTGCACTATTTTTATTACGTTTTTACACCACACAAATGGAAAAACGAAGTAAAAGCCTCCTTGCAATGGCCGGCATTTTGTAACCAGGCAATTTAGTCGATATATTATGAGCTGTAACCCCTCGGGTGTGTGTGTGTGTGTTGGGGGGGGGGCAGTGATTGTTCTGCAATTGCATTGCACACTTCCCTTACTCTCAGCGGGTTAACCATTTGAGTGCCAGAGGGATGAGCAATGTATTGTTTTGCAATTCCTTGTGTTTCTCTCTGACATTCAAAGGGTTAAAATATACTAGCCATATATATGTTACAATTTATACTCTACCTTTTTTTTTGATAATTTTGCCTTTTTTTCTTGTGATTAAGTGTTTTCATGTACTTCACAGGTTTACAGACTAGCCCTTTGACTACCATTGTGTTGCAATAAATTGGCTACCTCTCTGGCATGCAAAGGGTTAACCATTTAAATGCTAGCATGTATTCCCTACTGTCATTCAAATGATTAACCTTGGATACATTTTTTTAGGTTCATAGAAAAGAAGGAAAAAAAGAACTCTTCGTAGATGTATATCATATACAGATTTATGTTTTCTATCCTTTCCAAAACTTTTTGGAAAGGGGATTTTAGAAAAGAAAATATAAAAAATAAGTTGATAGACACTATGGGCCTTATGTATGAATGCACATGATGGAAATCTGTACAGACAGGTTATGCACTACAGCATATTATTGTTGTAATACATAATGGTGGACCCACTCCTCCAGCCTTAGACTTTAATATCAGTAAACCCAGTATGCTGGCCCCATTGCATCTACAGAGAAACCGACAAATAACAGCACCAAAGCTCTTTACTCTATTTTCCAGGATATTCAAATGAACAAGGATAAGAAAGATGGACAGTGAGGGACAATGGGGATGTGCTAATCTGATACCTCATTAACCTTGGTGCAGTAACCAGTTTCTTAGCTCTCTGTGTGTTTAACATCAATTTATTAATCTCCTTACTCCCAAATGAGTCCTCTGTATACTTCTTGCACCAAGGGAAGGGCAGTGGGGCATTTTGGATAAGCTGACCAGACCTTCCCTTTAACCGTGGGCACATAAGGAATAGGTATATTTCAGGAATGCACTGAAATCAAGGCAACCCTACCGTATGTATTTTTCATGTGTCCCCGGTTAAAGGAGGTGTCTGGTCACCCTAATTTTGGGGCATTACTATGCGCAGCATGTTGTTCAAGGCCATATGATAAAAAAGTAGAGGAATTCTGGGGAAAACCAACTGCACTATAAGGGAGAACTAAAAATCCCTTTTGATTCAAATGGGGATTTTAACTCCTTCAATGTTAGAGAGGTCTCCAATGCACTGTGCAGTAATGCATTGGAGACCTCATGTGTTCGAAACCTCTTTAGCATTTAATGGCTTAAAATCCTAATTTAAATCATTGTCATTTTTGGAATTTTTATTTTGTCCTCTGGTGCAGTTGGTTTGGCCCAGAATTCCTCCAATTTTCTTTCGAACGTACAGCCCTATGTACTAACACGTTTGCTGGAAATCGGTGTAAAGTTACTTTTTTTTTACTGTGAAATGTATAGGGGAGGCAGTCAGGGTTTGCTGCCATGGGATCCTTTTGAAATGTCGCCAACTATTGGTCGACATACATAACGGCGCATTAAACACGTCGCCTGCATGAAAAGAGCAACACAACAATCTTGCCTCTATTCAAATGGGCAAGATTCTCATGTTGCGAGCTTAAGCTTTGCAGACATACAAGTTTCTATTATACAGCGCCTCCTCATGCATCCTGATGAATGAAATAGGGGAGCTTAACCCTTTATTCACACTGTAGCTGACTGTGGCTTGTCCAAGGTAGATAATTTATATTATTATATTTGGATGCTTAGGGAAATAGTAGTTAGGGTGTTTTGGCAGTGTTACTTAAGAATCATGAAGTCTGAGGAGTGTTTCCTGGAATGAGATGTGCGCTCATGTAAACTTCTTCATGAACAACCCTTTTTCACTACTGTTGGCCCCTGTCCAAGAGAGGCTGATTGAGGCTGTGCAATGCTTAAGCCCACAACATGAGAATCTCGCACATTTGATGTGAGCGAGATTCTTATGTTGCCCCTTTTCATGCTGGCGACTTGTTTAATGTGTAGGCATGTTGGTCGCCCAGTAGTGCGCAATGTTTTGATAGTGAACTGCTGCCACTAAGTCTTAGCAATAGTGTGCATGTCAGTATGCACTAAAGAGATCATATGATGTAGTACAGTGGTTCTTGAGCCAGCTACCAGGCCAGAATGTGAGGATTTCATAGACAGAGCATGGGTGAGGTAATTGGGGGTTCTATAGCAAGGAAATCTGGTTTGAGAACCACTTGATCTAGTATATACCTCACAGTGTAGTACCATGACTATGGAGCCAAAGCCTTAGACAGTGGCACAACTATTAATTTTAGAGCTCTACTACAAAAATGTTTTGGCACCCTAGCCCACAAATATATACACAAAGGCTTATCGAGAACATGCTGGAATCCAATCACTAGGGGAACCCTTGGATATTAGGACCAGGCACAACCGGCACCCTCTGCACCTTCTGTAGTTACACCCCTCTTCTCAGAGCAGCCAATCAGCTATGCTGGTGGATTTGTACCTATGGCTGATGTATTAAGCTGAACTGGAGCATTTCTGGGGCAAACCAACTTTACAATGGGGACAAATAAAAATTACCAAAATACCCACTAATTAAAAGGGCTTTTAAATAATTTCTGTCCTAGAAACGTCTCTCAATAGTGAAGAAATGAATTGGAGATCTTTCTAATACGCAAGGGTTTAGATGTCCATTTAACTCCGTGGGGATTTTTATTTTGTTCCCTTTCTTTCAGATGGTTCACCCCAAAATTGATCTAGTTCCACTTAGTAAATCTGCAGGGGTGAAGGAATTTTGCAAAAATCAAGTGCTGGGATTGATTCTGAGCCCCTACATCAAGCCAATTGCTCCATTATACATTGTATACCCCACTTGCACTCACAGGGTTAAACAAGGTTAAATAAGGCTATTGGGATTGGCATGATGTAATGTCATTTTCCTGCACAGGCTCTGGGGCAGGTGTACAGGGCTTGCTGTAATTAAAGTCCTAAAGATGGTGGACATTGTCCACCAGTATGCAGTACAATGATCGTAGTTACAGGTTACCACGAGTGAAGATGCACTGGTGAATTTTCACATTCAAGATAGAATGGATTAAGAGGCTCAAGGATGTTCAGGCCTTATATTCAAACAACTCCAGTGCCAAAATAACCGAAATAGTTGAAAGCATGTGCTAAGCAAACAAAGACCTCCCTTGGTCTAATCAAAATTGCAAACAACTAGAGTTCGCTGCACCATGCAAACAAATCCAGTAATGTAAAAACATTTGAAACATTTATTTGTGACCAATAAAAATGTACACAATTCGATCAATTAAGTCACAATCCCAAATGACCAGAAGCTCGTAGTTTCATCAATGCGTTTCACATATACAACGATTAATCATGATTGCATTCACCCAACTAAGACCTAAAATTTACCTGGGGTTATACACAGTCAAATGACATGTATTCCAGATGTAGAATGCTTTGATTTATATAGGTCTAATAATATATGCATTGTGCAGGGTCCCAGGACATTCGTTTGCATAGGCAATCATACAAAATGCCATGGAAATGTTTGTTCAGTAATGTCTGTAAACAAAATGTACAAATAAAAGTGACCAAACATTGGCTATTTACATTAGTATCAGGAACATGATCATTACTTGGAAAACATCACAGTGCCAGTGGGAAATTAACCAGGCAAGAGACTTTATATATGCTTAGGAACTGCTTATGTAGTGGTGGTGGATTTGTTAGGTACTAGTATTATTATGCTTAAAAACCATTTTCCACCAGTAACAAGCCTTGCTACATATGCATCTGCAAAACAAGATTAGCATGAAATGTTAAGGATATAATGTACATTAATGATAGTACATGATATGTACATGATATGGAGTACATGATATGTAGATTCATATGGAAAAAGTTAAAAAAAAAAAAAAAAAAAAAAAAAGAGCATCAATTCTGGGGCAAACCAGCTACAGCATAGAGGGTAAAATAACAATTTCCATTTAATTAAATGGGGCTTTATAGGTACAATCACCCCTCCACAGACACCTCCCCCCCAAAAAAACAATGACATAGTATTAAACACATAAAATGTATTAAAGTATATATAATTTACTTTATTAATATGTATATCCTAACACTGTAAAACTTTTAATTATAAAATTAACTTGGCTTACATTGGTGACTTCAGCTGACAGTTAGTGAGTGCATGCTACACTTTGGGAGGGCTCTGGAGGTAGAGAGAAAGAACCAGGAGGGTCCATATTTGGATCCACCCCCTACATGATGTCACACCTCACTTGTACTGAACTACAGTGCAGAATGAATCAGCAATTCAAATACATTCTAGTAATAGTGTCAGCTTGGGGCAAGCTGCCCTGGCCTCATACTGCTTCAAAAATACATTAAAATGGCTGATTTCTTCTGCACCATTGCTTAGTACAAGCAGGCCCGGACTGGGACAAAAAATAGGCCCGGGCATTTAAAGCTGAGCAGCCCATTTTTATTTTTTGAGCAGCCCATGAGGGGGGGGGGGGGTGCGCGCGTGTTCGCCTTTTTAACGCCCGGACCCAGGGCCGGTGCAAGAATTTATGTATACACAGGGCGAAGGTGCATTTTGATGTCCCCACCCCCCTCCGACACAATCCCCTGCCCACATATTCACCTCCACACTCTGCCCACCCCATCCTCCTCCCCACACTGTTCACCTCCACATTGCCCCCTTCATCTCCACATTGCCCCTTCCACAATGTCCCCTTCATCTCCACATTGCCCCTTCCACAATGTCCCCTTCATCTCCACATTGCCCCTTCCACAATGTCCCCTTCATTTCCACATTGGCCCTTCCACAATGCCCCCTTCATCTCCACAATGCCCCTTCATCTCCACAATGCCCTTCCACAATGCCCCCTTCATCTCCACAATGCCCCTTCCACAATGCCCCCTTCTTCTCCACATCGCCCCTTCCACAATGCCCCCTTCATCTCCACATTGCCCCTTCCACAATGCTCCCTTCCACTCCACAATGCCCCCTTCATCTCCACATTGCCCCTTCCACAATGTCCCCTTCATCTCCACATTGCCCCTTCCACAATGTCCCCTTCATCTCCACATTGCCCCTTCCACAATGCCCCCTTCATCTCCACAATGCCCCTTCCACAATGCCTCCTTCATCTCCACATTGCCCCTTCCACAATGCCCCCTTCATCTCCACAATGCCCCTTCCACAATGCCCCCTTCATCTCCACAATGCTCCCTTCACCTCCACAACGCCCCCTTCATCAACTGCCACTTCATCTCCGCAATGTCCCTTGATCCCCTACCTTAAAGCCCTGGTGATCTAGCGGAGACGCGGCGTACCATCGGTGATCTGTGCCTCCTTTGGCACGGAGCTGAATCTCCCGCGCGCGGTTCGCAATAATGCAGAGCGCTGGGAGATGATGTCATCTCCCAGCGCTCTGTATTACTACGGAGACTGTGTCACCGGCCCGGCCCACCGGGCAAATGCCCGGTGTGCCCGATGGCCAGTCCGGGCCTGAGTACAAGCATGGTGCATGACATCATCTGGAGGCAGGGCCTTCTGCCAAACAGCCACACCGGTGTCAAAGTCCGAGATGGAGGTTGGGGAAATCTAGCTTTCCCATCTCCATGAAGTAGCACATTATAAAATACAATAAAGACCACAAGACAGCAAATAGGCATAGCATTAAAGCACAGTGGGGGCTTTAATATTTTACATTGTTGTGTATATGTGTATATATATATATATATATATAAAATTCCAGGTTTTGGTAAGCACACCCAAAGAAAAAAACACATTTAAAATTGCTGGAGTGCAACCAGTTTTGACCAAAATAGCTAAAAGCAAATACACAAGTATTGGTGAACATCCATATCTTCATCATAATTAATCCTTTACTCTCTGACATTTTGTCTGCATATCACTACTATATTAAAGATGAGTATTTAGTCACATAATATGGCCATAATAAGCTAAGCTTGCCACCAAGCCAAGGTACCCCATTATAGACAAGTCCTAACCTTTATATGCTTTGTCTTATGAGCTGAACCTCTCCTGCTTTAGGCATTAGTAACCTTAATTTAATTTATCTTTTGAACTGAGTCTTTGTCAGTTTTACTCACTGATGGAGAGAGACTCTGACAGGCATAATATAGTATCCTAAAGACAATGAACATTGCACCTGGGAGTGTGAGGGTTGCTTTAACCAATAGAAGCGGGTCAGAGCTTCCAAAACACCAGTTCCAGTCCAGGAGAGATTCAGATCATAAGACAAAGCATATTAAGGTTAGGACTTGCCTATAATCGGGTACCTTGGTGTGGTGGCACGCTTAGCATGCTATGGCCATATTATGTGACTAATTCCTCATGTTTAATACAGTGGTGATATGCAGGCAATATTGATTTACACCAATACTTTGTGTATTTGCATATTTATATATATATATATACTAGTTGAAGATCCCATGTACATGGGCCACAGTGCCAGCCGGTCTTGGGGCAGTCATGCACAGTAGAGACTGCCCACGTCGCGGCTGATACAGTGCCAGCTGGTCGCGGGGCAGTCATGCACAGTAGAGACTGCCTGCGTTGCGGCTGATACTTCAGAGCGCCCCACTCTGTATTAGCCGCGTAGCGGGCAGTCTCTACTGCTCATGACTGCAGCACACGCAGCAGTTTCTACTGCGAATGACTGCGTTGTTACAAACTATAGAGTAAATTATTATATAGGATATATATATATATATATATATATATATATATATATATATATATATATATATATAGTACTTTGCTTTCCAATGGCTTAAGCCTTGGTTGTAAGATAGGTATCCAATGCATTGCAGTGGCATACTTTGGACACCCCTCTGGCAATATTGGGGTTAAAAATAATTTATTTATTTATGTATTTGCTTATGTATTAATTTATTTATTTAAGCTTAAATTTGGGAATAGATATGAAGATAAAATGTGCAACCAAAACGTGTATTTCGGTGACAGAAGATGCTAGGTGGAGACAGATGGCAGGGAGAACAATGCTAGAATCTAATACAAAAACAAGAGTCCGGAGCTGAGTTAGGAACAATCTGATTTAACAATGGCACATGGTTTATTTGGAATTTGATTCAGTACATGAGTCTGATCTGTTCCTGGAATGTGGATTTGGAAATAAAACAGGCAATTCTTGGAATGGAAAAATGGCTTCTCTGCATATTGACATAGCAAGATTATATGATATGCAGAAAATGCTTTAGCAGCTATTAAAATAACTAATGGATCATCCAGGCTTTAGCTACAAAGCATCACAGAAATAGACTCGTAATATCAATGTTTCCATGAGAAACAGCACAAAATTTTAAGGGCCATTGTCTGTCCTGAAGAATGTGGTGGCAGGGAATGTACGAAATCACCAGAGCAACTCATTGTCTGTGCTAAGACATTACCTTACTAATACTGAGCCTGCACTTTGGGATGTATACTAGAGCAATGGTTTTCAGAGGTTCCACAGAACAGATTTTAGTAATAGCAAACATGGGGCCGTATTATTAAACGAAAAGTGGAGAGTTCAGGGGGAAACCATTTGCACTGTAGGATAGAACTAAAACTTCCCATTGATTTAAATGGTGATTTGGGAAATTTTAGGACATTTTTTAGTTCTCCTCTATAGTGCAAATGGTTTTCCCCAGAACTCCTCCAATTTACTTTTGACCATATGGCCTCATGGGAGCAAGACTGTAGTCATAGTCAGTGAGGCTGATCACTAAGAAAAGTGGTACCAGCAAAGAGCACCACAGGGAACTATTGAAACCCCACACACACTGATTTAACCCTTTGAGTGCCAAAGGGGTACGCAACGCATTGCAGCCCTCTGGCACTCAAAGGGTTAAATGGGGATTTTAACCTTTTCAATGCTACAGAGGAACCCATTGCATTGTGAAGCAATGCATTGGAGACCTCTCTACCATTCATGTGGTTAATATATCACATAAATCAATGGGGATTTGGCAATTTGTACTTATTTCCTAGGGTGTAGCTGATTTGGTCATGAATTGCACCAGTTCTTAGTACATCAGCCTCTGTGTATGTGTTGTTCTGTGTCTACCAGTGATTGCAGGGAAGATTGAAACACTCCAGCTGTCATTTCTGTTAGATATGTCTTGTTAAGCCCTGTTACCTAGTCCCTTCTATCACAATTATATGATCTCTTTTTTCCAATATATTAAAGCCTTATCATTTAATAGTATATGTTACCCTAATTATGAAAAAATATGTGTTTTAGAGCTTTTACTGTAGACTAAAATAAGGCACTTCCAAAAGTTGGAGATTAATTTTCAAAAGTTATTAAAAAGGTAACTTAGAATTTTTTATGATAGATTGATTTCAAGGTGTTTTGCAGCCAGGTGCTGTTGCTATTACTGCTTGAGAAAAGCTGTGATTTGCAGACACAGGCTTCCCATAGCTGGATATAGCATCAGCGTCAACTGACAGTAAAATATAATGAACTCCAGCTATCAGCAAAATGCCATGTTATTATTTTTAATAACTTTTGAAAGCAATATCTGTAAGCACTGGGAAACCCTTGTTTTACTCTATACATATATCTTACAACATATTCTTGCATAAGTAGGGTATTCTAGTAATGACTAGCATTCTCTCTTGTTAGGTATAGATACATTGGTGGGGTTATGTACTAAGGTGTGATAAAGAGGTGATAAAGAGGAGATGGCTTCTATAGTGATTTCTTCAGTTTTGGAGATCTTAGTGCATAGGCTTCATAGAATAATACAGGAAGTGGAGAAGTGAGATCACTGGAGAATCTCTCTACAGTTTTGGAGATCTTAGTGCATAAGCTTCATAAAATAATACAGGAAGTGGGGAAGTGAGAGCACTGGAGAATTCATCTACACTTTACCCCTTTTATCACACCTTAGTACGTAACTCTCATTAACTCCTTGGGTACAAGCATTCATGAGGTTAAAGTAATTGATCATTCAGGTTTCATGGGGATTCCATTTGGCACAAAAGGGCTCTGTCACCACACAGTGTTTGAGAATCACAGCAGTAGAGTGTATGATCACTTGAGTACATTCCAGCACACACACTCCACCAACATTAAGACTTGAATGGAAGCAAGCACTGAATGCCACCTCTATAGCATGTGCAGGGAAATCTTACATAAAGAGAAAGAAGGAGCAGAAGGAAGGAAATGATCATACACTTCCACACTCCACTTGGCACTGTGCGGCCTAAAGAAGAGAATGTTCATTGTAGAAAGCTTAGTAAATAGGCAGTAGGCAGATACAGCACTAGACAATGAATAGCATTCTCTGATATTTTACTCCAATTACCTCATGCACAAAGCTTTTTAGGAGGAAGTCATCAAATTACCAAAATTCCCATTGATTTAAATTAGACTTTTTAACTCCTTGAATAACTTGGAAACCTCTGTAGTATTCATTTTACTTTTAAATGGTCGCACGCAAAAGAGCGTGCGACCATATGAATTAGTTACTAAAAATGTTGACATGAGAATCTCGCACTTCATGAAGGTGTGAGATTCTCATGTTGAATAGTAAAAGGTTACATGCTGCCCAGGATGTATCCCATCATTCTGCCCTGGAGGCTGTATCATACCATGGGGCAGCACGGAGCGCAAGAAAATGACATTGTAATATTATTAGAGCTTAAAGTAGCAAGCCTGATGTATGTAATACTTGGATAAAAAATTAAAATCTGTGTAGAGATGCTGTCAATTCACTGAGCACAAGGGGTAGCATGATGTGATACAGCCTCCAGGGCAGCATGATGGGATACATCCGGGGCAGCAGGCAACCTTTTACTATTCAGCTTGAGAATCACTCGCTGTCATGCAATGCAAGATTCTCATGTCAACATTTTTAGTATTGTGACATGGTAACTGATTCATATGGTCGCACTCTCTTTTGCTTCCGACCTTTTAAAAGGATACACTGGATTTTTAAGGGGTTAGAAGATCCAGTTTATTCAATTATACCTTTCATTTGTCTCCTGTTGTGCAGCTGGTTTGCTCCAAATTTGCTCCTCTATTTTGTACATATACCCTTTAGAATCAGTACGTGGTACAGAATATTTACTACCTATATATTGAAGGATCAACAAAGTTTTATTATTACTGAAAACTGATGTGCTGTAGGCTTTCCCTGACAAGTACAACAATGTCTCCCCGTGCTGGCAGTTGCTTTATTCAATAGTTACAACAGTTCAAACTGCCACACGTGATCAATCAATTACTATCACATGGGGATTTTATTAGTGGCTGACCTTTCTCTACAATACAATGCAATGTGGGTTATGCACAAAAATGTGATAAATAGGTGATAAAGCAGAGATGACTTCTCCGGTGATATCGCTTCTCCAGTTCCTATGTTATTCTATGGAGTCTATGCATTAACATTTCTCCAACTCTGGAGACCTTAGTGCATAGGATCCATAGAATAACATTGGAACTGGAGAAGTGATACAGTGGAGATGCCGTCTCCAGTTTATCACTTCTTTATCAAGCATTAGTGCATAACCCCCAATAACCGTCTGCACACTGGGGGGGGTGGTATGCACTAAGTTGTGATAAAAAGGTGATAAAGACAAGATAACTTCTCCAGTCACATCTCTTCTCCAGTTCCTATGGTATGTTCTTTCTAGGTGACACTGCTGCTAACAGTTTATAAAATGGTTTACTGTGCAGGTGTCATTTACATTTGATATAAATGTGCTTCACAGAACAACTGATAAAGGCCTTTTTTATTGTATATGTATTAAACAACTCTATCTTACTTTTTGCCCTACTGGTATTATTATACTATCAGTAAGAATCAATGGAGCAAATAATGTGGATCATTGTAACCCAGCAATTACAATGATTGACCTAATGTATGCATGTTCTTTAAGGGTGTTAATGCTTTCTGATATTCAAAGGTCAGCTTCACACCAAGGAATGGGACTGAGATCCTTATCAACATAACAAATACAAATTAATTGCATGATTTATAAGAACTTTAGTGCTGTAACAGCACTTTTTCCTTTCCCGAGCATCAACAATTAACCTTTTGAATGCGTTGCTCGGCCACCAGGACATTTTATTGAAAGGGTTAAAAATAAGAATGCGAGCAGGGTCTCATAAGCCCTTTGGATGGACAACTTAATTAATATAAATTGAGTTAAGACAAATAGCTTTTTCTCCTTACATATTTCCAGAGTGCTTAATATGTAAAGTCAAATTGCCTAAACCTTTATTATTTTATGTTTTTCATGTTCACTTAAAACAATCTAGCAAAGCCTGCCCCTACAGCCTACAGAGCATTCAGAGCTGTAAGAAGGATGCAACATTGTATAAATATCTATGTTATCATAGTGCCTGACAGGTTATAAGCAAAATATTTGTAGACCGTTGTCAGGAAGATTTGCTGTGTATACGCTGCTATTTTGGCTCTCCAGACGGGCCGTTCAGTCTGCAGACCAGAATCCAAGTCTAGGATAGGGCGCAGACATAGCTAAAAGGGGCAGGAGGGGTAAACTTTAAATCGAGATTACTGTTTAACTATGACATTTATGTGAAAAATACATAGATGCATTTACATTGTAACACAGTAACTTAGGTTGAATAAAGACACAAGTCCATCAAGTTCAGCCTTTGCCTCATACCCATACTTGGGATCTCTCCGAATTTGCCCCAGAGACTCCGGTTTTGGCACTGCTTTACCGGGTCTCCGGGGCAGAGGCTGAGTCCTCCAAATGTGGGGAGTTTCTATTGAAACTCTACCCACTTCCACTTTTTCCCCAGGTGTAGCTCCTTTCCCCCAGCCTTCTTTTAAGCCCTCTCCTGGCACTCGCATTAAGACCCCCCCTTTTTGACACGATACGCGTGTCATGGTTTTGTTAAGATCGCACCGACAGTTAGGTAAGGTTAAAAGCCTTATTGAAAATAATTAACAATCGCCCTACTCAGGTCCAGAAGAGGTCCATACCAAGTACTTTCCAAATCTGACTCGGGTCAGGGTGAGAACACACACAGTAGTAATAATACAAGATAAATGTGATGATCTTGGACTTGCAGGCAGAATTCATAGACAGTTTCAGGAACAAGAATATCCTCAACAGCCCCACACCGCAATAGGTGACACAAGCAATGGGGAACTGCAGGGCAGTCCCCTAGTGGACTAGGGAAATCAGAGGCAGCACAGACAATGTGCAGATAGATACCTGACCCTAGAATTCTAGGGTTAATGGAGGCAACACAGGCAAGACTCTGGCAGAGAACTGACCCTAGGGATTTAGGGTAAACGGAGGCAACACGGACAGGACTCTGGCAGTGACTGGACCCTAGAACGCTAGGGTTAACTGAGGCAACACAGACAGGACTCTGGCAGCGGCTTGACCCAAGAACGCTAGGGTTAACGGAGGCAAGACAGACAGGACTCTAGCAGCGACTTGGCCCTAGCACACTAGGGTTAATGGAGGCAACACGGACATGACTCTGGCAGTGGCTTGACCCTAGAACGCTAGGGTTAACGGAGGCAACAAACACCAGACACTGGCAGTATACTGACCCTAGACCGCTAGGGTTAATGTAGGCAACACAGGCATAAGTCTGGCTCAGACTGGACCCTAATATTATAGGGTTATTGGAGGCAACACAGACACTGCTGAGTGATTGGGCTCCCACAGGCCCCAGGAGACTATTGGAGCGGGTAGGCCTAACAGGCACTATGCGGTAAGCGAGTGGGAGAGAGCAAGGTACGTAACGTAGCTGATCAGTAACCGGTGTCGCCCTGATTGGTACACGGAGGTAGTCAGCCAGTCCAGTTAGCAACGGAACCAGAAGCTCAACCAGGTCGGCACACACGGAATATACAGTCAGTCTAGATGGACAACCAGACACTAGCCCAGCCAGGTCGGTGCACACAGAGTAGTCAGCCAGTCCTTAGTCAGTAATGGAATCAGATACTCAGCCAAGCCAGTTCGGTACACAAGGAGTTAGTCAGCCAGTCCTTAGTCGGTAACGGAATCGTGTACTCAGCCAGGACAGAGACACGGAGTCAGTCAGCAGCCAGTCCTTAGTCGGTAATGGAATCAGATACTCAGCCAAGCAAGTTCGGTACACAAGGAGTTAGTAAGCCAGTCAAAGGTCAGCAACAGAAATTGGATCACAGGAGTGTCAGGAACTAAACATAGTCAGGCTAGCCGGGTCATACACGGAAACAGGAACAAGAACTTCTAGTCACTAGTTACGGGTACACCACGAAAGGGCACCAGTAGAATGACAGGAGGGCGTATTTAAAGCAAACCCTGGGAGGAGTCACCAACACAGAGCCAATAAGAATAAGGCCAGGGTAAACCCGGAAGTAACAATGTCGCTCAGTGCAGAATCACAGGCACCGTGATAACGCGTCATTCTTCACACCACCCATGGCAGCAGAGGACTCCCCTCTGGGGCGACAACAATAAAAAGTTCCCAGGTATGCTCATACCCCATTGACTGAGAATTTTATAGCTTTTCTGCTACCAAATAAGTTAGTCTTTATCAGGCCTTCCTGATCTGCCTACTACAAAACAGTATAACTCTGTATGTTCCCTTTTGAAAGAAATGTATCTAATCTTCTTTTAAATGTATCCATTGTATCTGCCATAACCACCTTCTTGGGCAAGGAATGCCACAATTTAACAGACCTTACTGTAAAAAAAACCCTTCCTCTGCTAAAGTCTAAACCTCCTTTCCTCTAATATCGAGGGGTGTCCCCTGGTCACATGATCAGGCCTTGGAATAAATAGCTCACCACAGAGATCCTTGTATTGGCCTCTCATTTACTTGTACAATGTGATAAGGTCTCCTCTTAGTCGACTTTTCGCTAGAGTAAATAAACCAAGTTTGTCTAGTCGTCCATCATACGTCAAGTCCTCCATTCCCTTAATTCATTTTGTTGCTCTTCTCTGTATCCTCTCTAGTTCTAGTATATCCTTTTTCAGAACCGGTGCCCAAAACTGCACTACATACTCCAGGTGAGGTCTTACCAATGATTTCTATAATGGCAAAATAATGTTATCCACTCTTGCTTTGATACTTCTTTTTATGCAAGACAGGATTTTTTTGCCTTTGCTACTGCTGTTTGACACTGGTCACGTTTGTCGTTGACAAGGATACCTAGGTCTTTCTCTAGCAATGAGTCCCCTAGAATGATTCCATTAAGTTTATAATTAACCTTGGGATTATTTCCTCCCAAATGCATGACTTTACACTTCCCCACATTAAACTTCATATTCCATTTGTTTGCCCAATCTGCCATTTTATGTAAATCCCTCTGTAGAGAGCAAATATCCTGTTCTGAATTAATTACCTTGCATAATTTAGTGTCATCTGCAAAGATTGATGTTTTGCTTTCTATATCTATTTCCAGGTCATTTATAAACATGTTAGAAAGCAGCGGATCTAACACTGAACCCTGAGGTACTCCATTCTCTACTTTAACTGTATTGGAGAATTTTCCATTTACAACCACACACTGTTCCCTATCCTTCAACCAGTTTTGTATCCAATTGCAAAGGTTATCTCCTAGCCCCAATTTCCTCATTTTATACCCCAGCCTTCTGTGTGGCACTGTATTAAATGCCTTTGCAAAATCTAGATATACTACATCAACTGCCTTGCCATTATCAAGGTTGCTGCTTACTTCCTCCTAGAAGCTGAAAAGAATAGTTTGGCATTATCTATTCTTCATAAAACCATGTTGATTTGTGCTAATGATTTTATTTTTTTGTGTTATAATCCTGAATATAGTCCATTATTATCCCTTTTAGCAGTTTTCACACTACAGATGTCAAACTCACAGGTCTATAGTTCCCAGGTTCTGTTTTAGTTCCCTTCTTAAATAAAGGCACTACATTGGCTGTTTATTTCTTTAATCCATACAATGTTATTGCCTGAAAAAATACAGTATTATTATCCCTTTAAAATATTCTTATTTAAGAACCAGAGGGTTGTGCAATGCATTGCAAAGCAATGAGTTGTCTACTCCTATGACACTGAAAGGGTTTATAGTTATGGAGCAAATAGCTGTACCATAGAAGATAAAAAAACAATTTGGGAATTTGTATTTATTTAAATGGCACTTTCAACTAATGTTTGTTACACATCTAGCATGCAAAGGGTTAAAAGCCCCATTTAAAGTGGAACTATCATCCCAAATAAAGTCCTCCCCCAATAATTAGTCATATAGCGATACGTTTAGAAATTGTACTATTATCCATCATAAGTACTGTGTTTTTAAGAAATCCTACTTCAACCAGGCATCAGCGCAGACATCTCGGCTTAAAGACATCTGCAGGCCTGTACTGTCAGTTCCGGACTCTCTGTTGTACCTTAAGGTAACAGGAAGGGATTGACAGCACAGGTGCGCAGATGCCTCTTAAGCAAGAAGCCTGGCCATCAGTCTCAGAAGAAAGATGATTTCTTAATAACACGGTACTTATGCTGCATAATAGTACTATTTCTAAGCTTATCTCTATATGACTAATTATTGGTGGGGGGGTTATTTGGGGTAATAGTTCTGCTTTAAATTAATTGGAATTTTAGTGCTCCCCTACAGTGCATTTGGATTGCCTTAGAATTATTCCATTTTCTTTTTTTTTTTAATATGTCTCTTAGCACAGTGCATTTAGGGTTTGTGCCAATCTTATATATATTGCATTCACTGCATTATTAATCAGTTCAGGTCTCACAAGAACATGTCAGATCTAAAATGTCATTGGCTGTCTGTGTATGCTCTATTTTTTCAAGATTTTACATTTGAGTTGAATTATACATGAATAGAATACATTAAAGCTCAAATCCTATACCGCAATATTCCTACATTTGTATTTACTTATAAATACAGTATAGGCCATTATTTTTGACAAATAGCATGTATAATTTGATTTAAATGTTTTCATTTAACATCCTTTTAGTCCAGCGCACTTAGCTAAACCATTCTACTCACATGAGATTAGACACATTGGAGGATTTAATGGTACAAAAAATCTCAAAATGAATTGCTAGTTAATCACTTTATTTAACCCTTTGAGTACCAGAGGGGTACGCAACGCATTGCAAAGCAATGCGTTGCGTACCCCTCTGGCACTCAAAGGGTTAACCCCTTGAGGACCAGATGGATGTGTCAGCCATCAGTCCCATGAAGGCAAGGAAACTTGAGGCATAGAATTTTTGCAGACTGACACAAAGGTTCACATCTCAGCATTAATACTGGTGGAAGTTTGGTGTACACACTGACCTTACCCTGGTATGTATAATAAGATGTGTTATTCTAATGGTAGACAGTGCTAGTAAAAATTCTAAGTACGAAACAGCTCCAGCTGCCTCGTACATAGCACTAGCTTGTGGGAAATTGCCTGTTATCTTAAGGCTTTGTTCATGTTGATGACTTTAGCACAACATTTTGGAATACTACACTAAAAGCCAGTGAACAGAACACATTTGCTCTGATGTGGCTGTTCACGCTGACAGTTATCACCAAGTGTGACAGCCTAACATAGCTTACTGCAACTTTCCTGTATTCATGCACTAAATGCAGTGCGGTTCAGCAGAACCAATCTGCAGCCTATAGAACACAGTGCAGATGTTTCAGAATAGTGATGTGCATGTTGTATACATATACACTAAACTAATACAGTGCTACACGCTGGCAGTCTTCAACCATAGGTAAGACACAGGTATAGATAAATGAACACATAACTCACCAACTGCTTCTGTGTGCTAAGCTGCCACGGTCCTCTATCACCGGAACAACACTGTTAACAAAGAATGGATGTACAGATACAAGGCAAACTAGTTAGATAAAATTCCTGGTTTACTGAAAAAAGGCATGGGTGAAACGGAACAATGGCATGCAAAGAAGTTACATAAATGTCTTACACACTTCACGCTTTACATCGGTTAATCATAGACTAAACAAACAACCAGAAACATCATGGTATAAAAATATCAAGACATATTCAATTAGTTAAGAAAAAGGAAACAACTTAACCTCCTTTTCATTCATCTGTTAATGAACCCCTTACACACTCTGTGCTAGGGAGATTGATTCACTCTTAGCTATTCACACACACGGCCTCGGCTGCTGCCCTGGAGCCAGGAGCGGAGACAGGCAGTTGGCCGTTCAGAGCTCCCCACTTTGGATGGAGGCCGGCGCTTTTGGCCAGTCTCTACTGCTCATGACTGCATCATTTGGGCAGTCTCTACTGCACATGACTGCATCATTCGCGAAGTTTCTACTGCACATGACTGCATCATTCGGGCAGTCTCTACTGCGCATGACTGCATCATTCGGGCAGTCTCCACTGCTCATGACTGCATCATTCGGGCAGTCTCTACTGCGCATGTGCATGTTACACACATATGGAACGACGTGTCCTAGCAAATTATATATATTGATTGATACATACATATCATAAAGTGAGTATAAGGGATTAAAGGTATTTTAACAAACTTATATGTCCATATCCTAGAGACTCACATATACCTATATTGAACAAATTATCAATAATTGCATCTCTTTTCTGTATATATGTGACCTAATGCCATATGAGGAACCCATTATCTGGATCTAGTATTGTTATCTGTTCAAGAAACCTAGAACTAGAATCGGAAACAAGGGACCCAGGCTTATAGCACACGGATTTCATTTCCTGGAACCAGACTAAATAGGGCAGTTCACATGCAGTCCCTGGACCTTACCTTAGACCAGCCAGACCTCACCTTATAACTGGGGACACATATGAAAAAATGCATACTGCAGTGCTGCTTTGATTTTAGTGCAACCCTGAGATATGTTTTTTTTCCTGTGTGTCCTCAGTTAAAAGGGAGATCTGGTCTGCCTACCCTACCCCACTCTCCTCAAGTCCAATGATGGAAGCCATGAACCCAAATTATCTCCTATTTCAAAATTAACTATTTAAGGACCAGATGGGTTCACGCATTGTATTGCAATGCATTGCACACCCCTCTGGTCCTTGATCCTTTGAGTGCCAGAGAGGTACGCAACGCATTGCTTTGCTATGCATTGCATACCCCTCTGGCACACAAAGGGTTAAAGGGTTCAGTCTAAAGCTGTGACCTCTTTTTTTACATCCACCTTTTGAAATTGAACAGATCTCAAAGAAAGAATTGGGGTTATCGGTTCCTGTTGTTTTTTTAATGCCGGCTGCCCTTTGTTATAGAGGCAAACCTGAAAAGGGCCTTTGCATTGATTAAGTACAATTTGCTAGACTGTGACAGATGGCTGCAGACATAATGGAAGAACCTAATAAAATCAAGAGAATGACATGCAAATGGAAGCCCACTGCAGGGCCAATTAGGTATCCCAGATAAAAACACTTTCCGCAGTTGGACTGAATAATTCATTCTATATTTTATTACATAATGAAAAAATGTAAAAAATAAACTGCATCTTAATTTTATGATGTTTTAGGATGCTACAGACATTTCAAATTATTTGCAAAACATTACATTAGAGACATCTCTGGCATACAATTGGATAATGTTGCCAGATATACAAGTAATATAGCTAAAAGGGTTAAATCAGCAATTCTCGATATTAGACCTCAGGATACACCAACAAGTCACATCTTCACTATATTTTCACTATATTCCTGATTGATCACAGATGGCTAATCAGTGGTACAGTCATTTTAATTAATCCACCTGTGCTTAATTATGGAAATTCTGAGAATTTGACCCATTGGTGTGTCCCAAGGACTAGGTTAGAGATTGATTAGTCATAACTACAGTGTTTAACTCCTTGGTGGTTTTGCACTGAGGCATGATAAAGATGTGATAAAACAGAGATTACTTTTCCAGACTCCTCTGATTGCACTGCATGAGTTATTGATTTTCTATAGAGCCTATGCACTAAAATCTCCAAAGCTGGAGAAATCTTAGTGAATATGCTCTATACAATAACATAGAAATTGGCAATATAGAATAGCAGGACTTGGAGAAGTGATTTCACTGGAGAAGTCATTTCTGCTTTATCACCTCTTTATTATGACATAGTGCATCTCGCCCTTGTATGGTAGAGAGTTTCCAACATATTCGGGGGAATGTATGACTCAGCCAACACAGCTCACTGTTGGCATAACAATCATGTGCCTGTACTTCTCAACCCATGGCCTAAAAGCCCAATAACTGTGAAGGGGGACATGGAGGTGTGATAAAGAGGTTATAAGGAGGAGATAACATCTACAGTGAGATCAGTTATCAAGTTCCTATGTTATTCTGTGGAGCCAATGCACTAAGATTTGTTAGGATTGAGCGATCTTAGTGCATAGTTTTCTTATAATAACATGGATATTGGAATATTGATATCACTGGAGAAGTTATCTCCTCCTCATAACCTTTTTATCACACCTTTGCAGGACTGTAAGAGTTCCATGCTTCAATACAGGAGTGTTAATTAGGGGCTCACACAGTCTGATTCATACACCTATGTTCAAGCAGTGAAATCCTGAAGTCTTGGACTGTTAGTGGGCCCTGAGAACCAGTGCTTCATACAAAGAAATAGGGATGCCTCTAGCATACATTGGAGGAGATGCACTAAAGTATGATAAAGAAGTGATAAAGAATAGATGACTCCTCCAACATTCTAAATTTTCCAAGTCCTATGTTATAGTATGGAGCCAATGCATTAAGATTTCTATATATATATATATAGACTCCATAGAATAACATAAGAATTGGAGAAGTTATATCATTGGAGAAGACATCTCCACTGTATCTCTTTTTTGGCACACCTTTGGACATCTCCCCCTGGTGAGTGAAGGCGATGTTATTGGCTGAAACAGTTTCAAATTCATACCCTTTTAAATATCAACCAGCATTTGTAAAAATTGTTTCTCATGTGCGTAAACTCCAACATAATGTATATTATAAATGTGCTTCTCCAATTTATCTGGAGGCAACTGTGCATGACAGATTGACCTCTCTGTATATACTAGTGATAAGTGCAATGTATGGAACGATTTAGGTAAACAAATTAATAGCACAGAGTTTCAGTGAACTGGACTGGGTGGGTTCTAATCTCTGCACAATTATCATTGTTCATGGTTTTATCATGTCTAATTAAGTGGCTACATTTACCTTTTATTTTGAAAGATTTTAGGACTTTCTCACCAAAAAAGATTTTAAAAAATGCTGTCTAGGAGTATATAACATTTTAATGTAGTTTAGCCCTTTAACCCCTTAGCGACCCTTGACGTACCAGGACCGTCAAGGGTAAATGTGATCCAACGACCCTTGACGGTCCTGGTACGTCAAGGGTTAAACTCTTCCATCGCGGCCGCACGGAGCGATGGAAGAGTTCAAGCCGCTTGTTACTAAGTGTCCCGGTATCGGGACACTTAGTAACAAGCGGCAGAAACATTGTTGCAACATGCGATTCGCTTCAAAAGCGAATCACATGTTGCAAAACCTGAATGACAGGGACAGTATTTGTAAATACTGTCCCTGTCAGATCTCTCTGCCTCCCTCCACCTTGCATACTGCTGAGGTGGAGAGAGACAGAGGGAGATGGTGTTCCAGTGTGCCTGTAAAAAAAAAAGTAAAAAAAAAAGTTTAAATAAAGAAAATTAACCCTTTGATCACTGTTCTGCAGTGATCAATAAGTGCCCCCCCATCTGAACACTCTTGGAGTGATCAATTTGCTGCAGATCAGTGTTTTCTGATCTGTGGGACACCCCCCATCCCCCTTGAATTTTTTTTAGATTTTTTTAAAAATTTGTAAATTTTTTTAAAATTTTTTTAAATTTTTTTTTTTTTTTTTTTAATAATAAATATAGTTTAGGTATTTTGGTAGGTAGTTGGGTAGGTTTAGTGTAGACGTGTGTTAGGGAAAGTTTTAGGGATAGATTTAGGTTTAGGGGAAAAAAAAAAAACCAACCCCCCCCCCAAAAAAAAAAAAAATATATATAATAAGCGCAGTTTAGATAGGTAGTTCAATTGGGTTAGGTAGGTTCAGGATATACGTAGGTTAGGGTAAGTTTTAGGGTTAGATTTAGGTTTAGGGATAGCATAAGAAAAATAAAAAACCCAAAAAACCCCAAACCCCCCCCAAAAAAAAAAAAAATATATATATATAATAAGTGCAGTTTAGATAGGTAGTTCACTTGGGTTAGGTAGGTCCAGGATATACATAGGTTAGGGTAAGTTTTAGGGTTAGATTTAGGTTTAGGGATAGCGTAAGAAAAAAAAAAAAACCCAAAAAACCCCAACCCCCCCCCAAAAAAAAAAAAAAAAAAAAAAAAAAATATATATATATATATATATAGTAAGTGCAGTTTAGATAGGTAGTTCATTTGGGTTAGGTAGGTTCAGGATATACGTAGACTAGGGTAAGTTTTAGGGTTAGATTTAGGTTTAGGGATAGCGTAAGAAAAAAAAAAGTTTTTTTAGTGGGCAAAATGCAGCGCAGGTACAGCGTTGAAGAGGCATATGCCTTTTTGGCGTCTGACTCTGAGGCAACAGACACTGCGTCAGATTTTGACATAGCGCAGTTTTCAGAAAGTGAGAGCAGCTCTAGTGATGACGCTGGGCCTTCTGTCAAGAAAAGACGCACTGCCCCAAGAGCTGCTCTGGCAACTGCCCCAGCACCTGCCAAAAGAACTGCCCAAAGACCTACCAAAATACCTACCCAAAGAAATGCCCCAAGTGCTGCCCCAAGAGCTGCCCTGGCAACTGCCCCAGCACCTGCCAAAAGATCTGCCCAAAGACCTACCAAAGAAATGCCCCAAGTGCTGCCCCAAGAGCTGCCCTGGCAACTGCCCCAGCACCTGCCAAAAGATCTGCCCAAAGACCTGCCCAAAGAAATGCCCCAACACCTGCCACTCCGGATCCTAATGAATGGGTATCAATTTATGCCCACAAATCTCAGAATTCACAGGCAACCCAGGGATTCAAATTGATGTGGAAGGATTTACCCATGATCATTTTTTTGATTTGTTTTTGGGGGAAGACATTTTAGGTGAAATTGTTTCCCAAACCAATTTGTATGCAGCCCAGTATACTGCCGCCAACCCTAAGTGTGAAAAACGCTGTTTTTTTTTTTTACTTACGTCATGGTTTACGAGGGATTGGTGGTAAAATGGCTGTGTATAAAATTGGAAAACACACCTAAAACGAGAGCCTGGGGTGTCTACTTTCCAAAAATATACACTTTTGGGGGGAAATCTTAAAAAAGAGCACTGTTACACAGCCCCAAATGAGACATGGCACCAGTGATGCAAGCTGTGAAAATTCAAAGTGTGAAACTGAAAACGCGCATGTTCCAATTTGGGCCCTGTAGCTCTCCCAAACCTTGAGAAACCTATGCATATGGGGTATTGCCGTACTCAGAAGAAGGAGCTGAACACTAAACAATGCATTTTTAAAAATCTTCACCTATCATGTGCTTGAAATTCACATCAACATTGAAGTGCAAGTATGAAAAACGCTGTTTTTTTAACTTACGTCAAGATTTACGAGGGATTGGTGGTAAAATGGCTGCGTAAAAAAATTGAAAACATACATAAAATGAAAGCCTGGGGTGTCTACTTTCCAAAAATATATACTTTTGGGGGGAAATCTTAGAGTGGAGCACTGTTACACAGCCCCAAATGAGACATGGCACCAGTGATGCAAGCTGTGAAAATTCAAAGTGTGAAACTGGAAACGCGCATGTTCCAATTTGTGCCCCGTAGCTCTCCCAAACCTTGAGAAACCTATGCATATGGGGTATTGCCGTACTCAGAAGAAGGAGCTGAACACTAAACAATGCATTTTTAAAAATCTTCACCTATCATGTGCTTGATATCAACAGTAGTATTGAAATGTAAGTGTGAAAACTGCAAAAAAACAAAATATTACCACAATTTTGAAATTTTTTTCTGGAAAAATAGCTGCATGAAAAACTCCAAAATTCACCTGATTATTTACCTTATGTTGTGTAGTTTCCGGAAACATATACCTTTGTGGGACATTTTTGGTTCTGGCACCGTCAGCTAAGCTATGATGCTCACATGCCAATTGTTGAAAAATCACAAGTTGGAAATAACGGCAGCCATCTTGTAATATTTACCTTGTAAATGTGAGTAAAGGACTAAAATACTAGGCATATGGGGTACTCTTATATTCAGGAGAAGCAAATGAATATATTTAGGGGTATTTTTTTTTCATTAACTAATAGTATGCAAATCCTGACAGAAAAATGTAAGCAAAATGTTGTTTTTTTTCAATTTTTTCCTCTTTTTTTCTATTTTAATCAAATTAAACATTGAGGTATTCATATAATTGTGGTATCAAAAGAAAGCCCTACTTGTGCTTAAAAAAACAGTATATAATTTATGTGGGTGCACAAAAGGAATTAAAGAGAAAATATGGTTGAACAAAGACATAGTCAAAAAAGTCAAAATTGCTCCGGTCCTTAAGTCAAATCAAACTCAGATTTTCCCGGTCCTTAAGGGGTTAATTGTTTGGTGATAATGTCCCTTCAAAAAGCTACAGTAATTTACTATAGAAACTATGTGCACAAATAAATAATTAACCAACAATCTACTATATTCCTTATGTCTATCACACGAAAATGCCCTGTTCAATCTATAAATATGTTTGTACAGTGATTATTGTGTGGGTGAAAATGAAATGTCATTGGTTTTATTTATCCAGGATTATTGGTATTAAAATGTAATTACAAACATTAGCTGAGGTTTAAATGTTTTTTTTTATAATTCAAAAGTTTTATTGAGCTCAGTGATATTCATAAATACAGACATATCAAAGAACAATATAAAAAATGATGTAATGAATACACTGAATAATTAGCAACACAGGACACAGATCCTCATGAGCATGTAATAACATCATGTCGAGACTAGGATACATAGGTCTCCAATCCGGATATCACAAAGCCAGTTTATTTAATAAAGAGAAAGACAAAACTTCATGAGCAGAGTAAGAAAGCAGGAGCAGAGACGGAAAGATAAGAAAAAGATAGAAAGTAGAAAGGACAGGGGGTAGATAGGCAGGAGTGGAGTGAAAGGTGGAAGGGCAAAGGAGAGGAGGGAGAAGGTTCTGACATGTGTCCTCTAGTAGTCCACGGTTATGCGGATAATTTGATCTGTTGTGTATCCACCGCATCAGCGGGGATGTATAATTGTGTTGAGGTAGAGAACAAAAGCGTTATTATATAGTATATGGGGTTTTTAACCTCTGGAATACTAAAGGAGGCCTCCAACACATTGCTTCACAGTGTGTTTTTGAGACATTTCTAGCATTCACGGTGTTAAAAGCACCATTTAAATCAAGTGGAAATGTTGAAGATTTTTATTTGTCCCCAATGGTGCGGTTGATATGCCGCAGAATGACTCCAGATGGGAGATGCATTAAGGTGTCATAAAGAGATGATAAAGAGGGGGTAACTTCACAATTGATATCACTTCCAATTCCTATGTTGTAAGACAGCTCCCACAGATGTATCTAGAACCCTCCGGGACCTGGTGCAAGAAGTGCCATGGGCCCCCCACCCCCCAACCATATTGGGCCTCCCCTTGACCACATTGGCCCCCGGACCCTCCACAATGCCCCCCCAATCTCCACAATGCCCCTATCTCCTATGTCTCAATCCCTGGTGGTCCAGTGGAGAGGCAGGAGAGATGGGTTGGTGTGTTGAGCTTCAGCGAGGTCATCTTCTGTAATGCAGAGTGCTGGGAGATTATGTCATCTTCCAGTGCTCTGCATTATTAGAGCACCGGAGGGAAACTGCGGGCACCAGGCAGTTACTCCACTGACAGCTCCCCTGAGACCTGAAAGCAGATCACGGCGAGGGAGAATCTTCCTTCTGTATAAGTAAAAATCTGCCTTCATCAAGAAGGGCAGGGTTTTCCATATACTAGATGCAGAAAGATTGTCCCTCATTGTGATCTGTCCGGTCAAGTGACCAAATTTTAGGTCTGATGGGAGGTGGCTTACCGGACTAAAAAGGGGAGGGAGGAGAACAATTTATAATATGATTTCACAGAAAATATAGCGATTCCAGCATTATCACTGACGGGGAGCAATAGTATACAGTATACGGACACATCGTAGTTTACCACTCAATGAAGCATTACTAAACCTTTAAACTAAAATGTAAGGTTACCACTACCGTAATTTTCCACTTGTTCAAAGTTAGTCACAGAGGCACACATACTCTTGTCTGGTGACTCTTAGGGTTTGAGCATTAGACTCAGGGTTTTGATCCTAATCCTCATGGTCTCAGGATGAATTGCCAGAAGGTCAGTGTAAGAAATTTCAGTGTTACCTACTACAAATTCTGCACCAACTGACTACCTCTCTGTTCTTCATATTAGTGCATTCACTACCCTTAAGGCAGATTAAGTCTTGTTTGTCTCTTTCAGTGGCTCTCAATATTTTGTTGCTCAATGCACTATATCGTAATATATGGAATTGTCAGGACACCACTGACATCTTATGGGTTATTTGTCAAAGACTAATAGAAAGGACACATACAGAAATATGTATTTATTCTTAGGTCTCTCAATCAGAAAGGCAAAAATTAGTATATTGTGCATAACGATTTCCATAAAATTAATCCAAAGCCTAATGTTCGTATTTGTTAAAATCTTATTAGATAATAAGTGGCACCAAAAGATGGTGCTCACAGCAAAGTGCCATGGCATCTTGTCTGAGAACTATTGGTCTAGCATGCCCAAGCAGGAATATCTCTATATTGTGGCCAGGGCCGGATTTGCCATAAAGCAAAGTAGGCACCTGCCTACAGGCGCACACCACCGAGGGGTGCCTGCCATTGGCATTCTTTTTTTAATTATTATTATTCTTTTAAAAAAAAAAAAAAAAACTAGCCACCTCGCTGGCCACGCCAGCGCCCACTCCATGACACCCTCACATTGCCCCCCCCTTGTCTATTTCCTACCTCCCTGGCAGGACAGGTCTGTGCCTCCTTTGGCACAGTCCTGTAAGTGCTGGAGCTCTCCCAGCGCTCTGCATTCCTGAATAGGAGACCGCGCGGGAGCTCCAGCACTTACAGGACTGTGCCAAAGGAGGTACAGACGACAGATCTCCTGCCAGGGAGGTAGGAAACGGACGATGGGGGGGGGGGCAATGTGAGGGCAACATGGAGATGGTGGGGGCAAGTTGGAGCCGAAGGGGGAAATGTGAGGGCAACATGGAGATGGTGGGGGCAATGTGCAGCTGATGGAGGGCAATTTGGAGATGGTGGGGGCAATGTGGAGCTGATGGAGGGCAATGTGAGGGTAACATGGAGCTGATGGGGAGCAAGTTGGAGCTGATGGGGGGCAATGTGAAGACAATATGGAGATGGCGGGGGAAATGTGGAGCTGATAGGGGCAAGCTGGAGATTGTGGAGGCAATGTGAGGGCAATATGGAGATGATGGGGGCAATGTGCAGATGATGGGGCAATTTGTAGATGGTGGGGGCAATGTGAGAGCAATATGGAGATGATGGGGTCAATGTGGAGCTGATGGGGGGCAAGTTGGAGCTGATGGGGCAATGTGAGGGCAATATGGAGATGATAGGGGCAATGTGGAGATTAGGAGCATTGTGGAGGTGTCCAGTGGAGATGGTCAATGGGGGTGGGGTATGCACTTCAGATTTCTATGCCTACAGGCTCCTGAGATGTAAATCCGGCCATGATTGTGGCACATAAATGGCTCCTTGAGGAATGATTGGCACACCTATGGGTTAGAGCAAGCACGGACATATCACCTAGAATCTGTGCCCTGGGCAAGTTTAAGAGTTAATATTTAAAAAAAATCTTAGATTTTTTTTGAAGGTTCAAAGGTAAGTACATAACCAGAGGCTGATGTATTAAGAACTGGAGCAATTCTATATCAAGCAAACTACATCATGGGAACAGAAATTCCCAAATTTACAGTTGATTTAAATGGGGCTTTTAACTCCCCCTAATGCTAGAGAGGTCTCCAAAGCAATACATTGAATAACTCTTCAGTACTCAAGGGGTTAAGTGCTCCATTTTAATTAAATTGAAGTTCTGTTTGTCCCCTGTGGTGCAGTATGTTTATTACAGAATTGCACCTTTTTCTTAATTAATACATTCTCTTAATTGACTGCCACCCAAGTCTTGTTCCTTCATTATAAAACCATGGGGGAGATTTATAAAAAGTGTTCTTGTTCGTTTTTGTTAACGGATCCTTACAATGTCAGACATGGCCTTAAATATATATAAATAAAGAATAAAAAATATTTGTTGGGAGATGTATAAAACTGGAGTTATAAAGAAAGAAGGATGGGGCAGCACCCGTGGGACTTTTTAATGGATTTATTGAAAAAAAACAAGGTAACAATTATGGTCAACGTTTCGGTCCCATATGGGGATTGTGCACCTGGGCATTAGCTCTGCATTAGGAGTGAGTGCTTTCCACCTTTGGACATTGTGTATATATATATATATATATATATATATATATATATATATATATATATATAAACATTTATCGACATTTTGCTAAGTGCTAACTCCAGTTAGTTGACTTTTTTGAAAAGTGGAGTAGAAATTGCCTTGGCAAAATAAGAATTGTGTCCCTGTGTATTTAAAAAGAAATTCGCTAATTGCGCCAAAAATAAAGCCAATTTTAGGGATTAAATCATAACGCCAGGTATAACCTGTTCTTATTGGAAGTATATAATACCGCCATGTGTGTGAAAGTATATTAGCAGCTGCAAAACGTAACTTTACTTCTTTATAAATATGACCAGGCATGAATTTTAGCAGCAGTTCTTAACTATACACTAAGAAGGCTATTTAAACATCACCCCTAGGTCTCTAAATTGTTGCAAATAGTGACATTTCTTTATAAATTTGCTGCACCGCCTTTTACAAACTCCCTCACACCATTTTTTAAAAAACATTCTACACAGCATTATATCCTCCTAAACTGTAGTTAATACTTAACGGTGACAATCTTTTCTGTTTGATTAACTCCACTTTTATAAATCTGTCTGTGGAACCCCTTGTTGATTCTCATGGAACCTTGGGATTGCACAAAACACAGTTTGAGAATCATGAAGTTATACATGGATTTGAACCATCCACCCAGTGTTTTGCCAGCATTACATTATTAGCCCATTAAGGACTAAAGGAGTGTGTAAAGCAGAATTGCTTTGCACACCCCTCTGGTCCTTAAAGAGTTAACAACTCAAGTGTAGCAGCGTTGTTTTTTCATTGGCATAAATCAAGTCATTTCCGATGCTTACCCACCATATTTTCTAACCTGGGGGGAGATTAATTAAAGGTCGATCCTATGGTGAAGTGTGCCTGAGGAGATCACTTCACAATGAAGAATATTACACACTGTGATGATTAGCATTGGATTCTGGTGTAATGGTGTCAATGTGTTGGGGAGAACAAGGGGAAACCAGAGAGGATATAGAGTGACATCAGCACCAAGAACAGCAGCCTTCACTCAACCCTTTGCGTGCCAGAGGGGTAAGCAACAAGTCTGAGAGCAATGCATTGCTCTCCCCACTGGCACTCAAAGGGTTAATAAAATTCAGAAGGAAACAAATAGCATATACAAAGGATCACCATGCTTCCATCTTTTTCATCAAACTTACAACCCTAAAAATGGTTATTGAGATGCATGTGCTGTATTCCTAATGAGAAGACACATTTATTTTGCCTATGAGTATTAACAAAGCAATATGCATAGATTAATCAGCTTGTTCCAAGAGAAACCAGACGCCAAAAAGCTGACCGAAGTAAACAGATGCCCAGATTCACTGAGGAAGGCCAATGGTGGTACTCCATTGACTGCAATCAAACAGAGTAGCACCACTGGCTTTGTGCTGCGTTTGTCTGAGTGTCTGGTTACTTCAGTCAGCTGTTTGAAGGCCAGCTTCTTTGAGAACAAGCTGATAAGGTGAAATGCAAATCAGATTGTCCTCCTGACATTGTTGAATTTATGCATCAGCCATTTTCAAGGACCCATGACAGTCCAGGACCGTCATGACTTGTTTTCCGTTAAGGACCCATGATGGTCCTGGACCGTCATGGAATTCCGGGCTGCCTGCGAGGCTGCACGCTGTTCGGGAATCAGGAATCGGATTCAATAAAAAAAAATGGTCCGAGGTCCTTAAGTGATGGCCGCGTGTGCATGCGTGCCCGGTCCTTCAGGGGTTAAGGACAAAGCACACATGAATATCCATAGCCCTTTTTAGGGCTGGTAAGTTTGGTGAATAAGATGGTGTTATGGTGATCTTTTGCATGTGGCTGTATTCTAAGAGACTCTAATGAGACCAATTTACATCATTAGTATTTACTTTGAGGGCCAGAGTGTTTTTAATGCATTGTTCTGCAACATTTTGCTTATCTCGTTGGCACTCAAAGGGTTAAGGGAGGGTATTAACCATGACTGCAGCTCCATAGAAAGCTACATGGAGATTCCAGCTTCACCAGCCTCAGGCTAGCGGTGTTGGGACTATGAACTCTGAAAGCTTAGGAGCTAATTGCACATGGTGAAGTGCCATATTGACATAAACACACCCACAGGTATAAGACAATAGCTCATTAAGCTGCATTTCAATATGCACATGCGGCATTGTTGAAGAATTCACTGCAAAATCATAAACCTGGTAAGGACATGGCAGATTCATGGAGATGGTATTGGATTCACAGGGATATGATGGTGAAGACATCTTATTGCATATGTCAAAATGTCACCAAAGCAAATATGAGACCGTATCACCAACCTGGACCCTTATCACTCCTTATTGCATCTCTCCCCAGAAGTTAAAGTAAAATTAGCTTAAAAAGAGCTTTTCATTAAACCCATAAATATTTTTTATCATAGAACAGAGTTGCCCAAGTTCAGTCCTCAATGGCTTCCAACAGGCCAGGATGTAAGGATTTCTCTGATTAAGCACAGGTGAGTGAGTCAAAATGAATGATCCATTGATTAACTCAGCTGTACTTAATCAGGGAAATCCTTACGTCCTCGCCTGTTGGTGGCCATTGAGAACTGAATTTGGACAGCCTGTCATGGAGTAAAATAGGAGACCTCTATAGCATTCAAGGGGTTTACGCTTTGATTGCCAGGAGGATGTCCAAACCCCTCTGGCATTCAGAGGATTGAAGGACCCATTTAAATTGATGGAAATTTGTATTTGTCCCTATGGTGCTGTTGGTTTGTACCAGTTTCTTAGTCCATCATCCTCAGTGCACAGATGTTTTATGGTAGATGTTGCCCCTACAGAAAACCACTGCCGCTGAGTGGAAGATATATAAATAGTAAATAAAACAAGTTAAGTAAAAACACAGCAGAAACAAATAACTATGCAAGCTTGCACAGATATTACACAGTAAATGGCACAACACTATGTTTAACCCCTTAAGGTTGGCCAATCGTGCATGTGGCCGTCACTTAAGGACCACGGACCATTTTTTTTTTTATTCATTCGTTTCACGCAGCCGCACAGGAAGCTCTGAATTCCATGACAGGCCTGACAAATCTACCCATGACGTGCCAGAACTGTCAAGGGTCATAAGGGGTTAAAAATAAATAAAATTAATCAGAAATATAATTATGGCTCTTTCTTTAAATGGCTGGTTATATAAGGCTTATTCAGAGAGCATATTAGCAGAAATACAATCATGCTTTTTAGTGAAATATCTGCTGTATTGCAGGTTACACAAATACACCACATTTTTATAGACCATTAAGAAGCATATTATTACTGTGATTAAAGGCTAACGCCATGAACTATGCTCAGTCATCATAAAAAAACATCTATGTTGTCTGCAAAGATGACTATCTATGATAAATAACAGTCTATCGTGGCCAACCATGGCCACTATTCACCAGTTTTATTCATCGCCCTCATCTGATCGTACAGGAAACAAACCCAATTTTTTTAAGTCTACTCCCTCTAACACCTGCATCTTCTGTTCTCCAGCTTTTAGGAAGACTTTTTCATCTTGGGTATCTTTTTCCCATATTGTATTTTTGTCTTATTTTAGTTTATTCACTAGTCTTTCAATTATCTATGGAAGTTTATTTTTGAGCTACCCAAGGAGTTTCCTCTTAACTCCTTTTTTTGTGTCTGAGGTAGAAGATGTCCCTCCCTGAGTCTGTCTTATAGAGTTGAGTATGGGACGTCCCATGTTGTTGTCTGGGCAGAGGTAGCCAATATGAAGGACACAGTATTCCCTTTCTGCTTTCCTCCACCACCTCAGCTGTTTTGGGGCTTTTGGAACTGGTCTGTTCTGATACAGAAGTCCCATGTTACCTACCTTATGCTGGTTCATATAAAGAGCTCTGATGCTTACACCAGCAAGTTTTTTTTTATTTTTATTTTTTTTTAAATCTGGAAATTATCTGCTGCCATCTGCTCCCCACTAAGAGTGTTCTGACTGTTACTGGTGAGTTTAACTCTTGATTCTTCATGTTTTTTCATGAATAGTTAGAATATTTCTTTGGGGAAAGTTTTAGAGGTAGCAGTTCATGTGGGAACTTTTAATTTTTAACTGCCTCCTGATCACCAATTCTGCATAGATCCCATAAAGCCACTATCAAGGTCCAGTGGGCAAAGTCTGGATGTTGTATTCCATCTGGCCAAACATATGCTGTCCAATGGTATATGGCTGATTCAACTATTCTATCTTTCCAGCTTGGTGGGGATCCTGGAAGTCCTTCATGTTTACCTCTGTTTGGACAATATTATTTTGCTATATCAAGATCTTCAACTTGCTCCTGCAACAATGCAAAATTCTGTCTCCTTCTTACATCATCATCGGTGGGTTCTTAACTACACCAAAGGTTAATTTGTTCCTTTCCAAAGAATTATCTATTTGGTAACCTGTTCAATACTTAGGACAATCAAGTAAGATTTCTGCAGGTCCATCAGGATGCCATGATGAGAAGAATTCACTCATTCATCAGCAGGCCTATGTGTGGTCAGCTTGGGATTGGCTAAGACTCCTTAGTATGATGTCTTCCTTTCTTCTTCTTATCAGATGGGAGGGATGATACATGTAGCAACTACGGTTTATATTTCTACAGCAGTGGGACTTGTAGTGGGGAACCCCCCCATTGGTTCTCCAGTCCCTTTCATGGTACTTTCTGGCAGAGAATCCCCAAAACAGCTTCTCTATCAGTGAGATAGCCTGCAATGTTCTTACGACCTATGCCAGTGGCAAGAGTTAGGGCACTGCCTTTCAATACAGGATGGTGCACAGAGGATGGCCAATGTGGTATAAATAAAATACACATGCCATTTTATTTATTATAGTACCATGAATAGGTCTCCAGTGCATTCATTGGGGACCTCTCAGGCATTCAAGATGTTAAGAAGTCCTATTTAAATCAAAGGGAATTTGAAGAATGTGTATTTGTTTGCTGTGATGCAGGTGATTTGCTCCAGATTTGTTTCCCTTAATACATCAGTCTCTCAGTGCAATGATGCAAGATTGTATTGAAGCATTTCACTCTCTCATTGTAATGATATGTTATGGCCAGGAGAGGATGCAATATCCCTCATAGTGGATAACAAATGCCTTGGTTTCACTTAGGGAGGGTAAGAGAATGGAGGATAAGAGAAGATCTTGGAAACATATTTTCTAAATGTATTTATGTAAATTTATTTTTTACTTGGGACCATTGGCTCTTGGATGTAACTACAGGGGGTTTAGTGGGTGCAGATGCACCAGGGCCCAGCATCTGGGGGGACATTTATCCCAGGGTACAACAGGTTCTAGTTATGTTTCTGTAACAATATTTTTCTGATGGGGGCCCACAAAACATTTTTGCGCTGGGGCCCTCCAGTGGCTAGTTATGACGTGCAGTTCTTGAGCAAACCAACTACATAATAGTGGCAAATGAAATACCATTGATTTAACCCATTCATTGACAGAGTCTTGGGACATTTGTTTGTACCCTGCTGGCCAGCATTTTTGCTATCCATCTGTTTAAGTATGATTTCTTTTGGTTAGCTTCTAGAAATATTTGGAAATAATATAGCATTTTTTAGAACAAAATCAGCTTTTTCATGACACCTCAAAATAACTAAATTTTGCATCGTGCAATGAGCTATGATGTCATAAATACAAAAAGAAATTATCTTGGTAGTGAAAATGTCAATTATTTTTAAATGCCCTGCATTTTTGGTACAAAAATACCAAATATGGATAGTTTTACCTAAGTGCATAGACTGCACAAACCCCTAATTACCAAGAGCACAAAATGGTATTTTCAACTTTATGAACAAAAATGCAAATTCTATTGGTTACATGGTATAATTACCCTAAAATAGCTCAATAACTGTATAAAAGTATATATGTCCTGAAAGCAGATATCCACTGCCTCAAATAAAGGGTCCTTTCTACCCCTAGCCAGGTGTGCACAAATGTTTCCAGTAGGTGTCTCTAAAGGAAAAAAAATTAGACATTTTTTTTTTACAATTCTATCCCTCAAATCTTTCAAAACTATGGCATTTCCTACTGTATTCATAAGCTACTGCTCTCATTAGAAAAATTGCACCCAGTTGGTATGAGTTAACAAATATAGAGAGGTACCAGAAGACCAAAACTATACCATCTTCAATCTCTTATTTTTCTTAATTATTTTCAAATTTGACTTGTCTGTTCTAAAATGGTTGCAACGACTACAGAAATAAAGAAAAGACAGATAAAGCATACCATTGTGCAAAGAAGATAACCCACTGCATTAAATGAGGGGTCACTTGCCTTTCTACCCTTAACCTGGTGTGAACAAATGTTTCCAGAAGGTGGTGCTACACCTAAAAAATAGTATTCTTTTACATTTCTCCCCCTTCAAATGTACTAAAATCTTTGAAAACTATAGAATGTCCTACTGCATTAATTAGGTACTGCTTATACAAGAAATATAATACCCCACTGGTATGGGTTGACATACTGTAGGGGTGTCAGAAGCACAAGACAACACCTACCATTTTCTTTTTTGAAATTGGATGCCTGTACGGAAATGGTCATAATTATAGAGAAATTAAGGAACAGCATGCAATGCATATCATTTTGGAAAGTAGATGCATCAAATGAGATGTTGTTTTACTTTCTGCCTCTAGGTTGGTGTGAACAATTATTTCCACAGGATGGTGCTATAGGGAAAAACATTTTTTGTTTTTTTAACATTTCCACCACATCAAATATACTAAAATCTTTGAAAACTATGGACTTTCCTATTGTATTCAGTACTCTCTACCAGCACAAAAGAAATGATTTCCCCTTGGTACGGGTTGAATACCACAGGGTGTACCAGAGGCACAAAACTGTACCTGATACTTTTCTTTTTAGAAATGACCTGCCTGCATTTAAATGTTCATAACCATTACAGATAAGAATAAAAGGTCCATACGGCAAACCATTTTGGAAAGTAGATAGTCACCCATATTACATGATGGGTTACTTACCTTCTAACCCCCTGGTAAGTGCATACAACTCTTTCTTTAGTCACTTTAGTCACTGCAAAGATACAAAACTCTTTCAAAACCCTGGAATTTCTTAATGAAGTCAGTATCTAATGCCAATTTGTGAAAAATGGTACCCCATTGGTACAGGTTAACATACCACAGTGGGTACCAGGAGCATGTCTACCAGTGGAAAAAGACTGGGGTATATGCAAGATTCAGTGACTGCCAGTGGACCAAGGCTGGGACCAACGAAGGTGTCTGTGACTAATAGTGGAAAGTAGAACTGGGATACTGTAAGCGCCGCTTACCTTCCGACACTCGTGCAGCCTGCCGGGGTGTGCGGCTCACAGGGAAAGAGGATCGGTGTGCTCTGGCGTCCATCCAAGCGACCGTCCTCCACGTTGCGCCCTCTGGCGGCTCCTGCACATCGGAACCAGGTGCGCGTCTCAGGGAATCCCTGATGACGTCGCGACCTGGTTCTTAAGGGGCCAGCACACATTATGCTCCACCTCTAGGGGTGGACCAATATGTTTAAAAACTGCCTGGACACCACTTCACCACTTGACCTGTGGCTCTGTCCGACTGCCCTCTCTGTGTATGACCCCTTGGCCTGTCTGACATCCAATCTGGTGCAAACCTGTGGCTCTAGTTGACCAAGCCTTCCGTATTTGCTTCTTGTGTCTGACCACCTGGACATAGCCTGGGATTGTCAACTGCGCAGCCAGCATACAAACGCTCCAGGGGACAACCTAGGATTGTCTTTGGTGGCTTGATGTACTTCCTCTAGCCGTTGTACCTCTGCGGCCTCCAGGTGCGGACCTGTGGCGCAGCTGGTCTTTCCGGTACATGGTCTTTCCAGGTGCTAACTTGCTTATCCTTCGTTGCATTGGGTCGCTGGATCCATTGTCTGTACAGGTGCGTACCTGTGGTGAGGCCTCAGGTGCGGACCTGAGTCGCCCTTCCTCTGCTGCTGTTTCCATCAGTACCATAGTACCTGTTGATCCATCCTGTAGTAATCTCTTGACCTGTATGTTGTGCTGAATTCCTTGCCCTGTCTTATCGCTAATAAAGATTGTGTTACCTAAGTACTGGTCCATTCTCATTATTGAATCCGTGACAGATACAGCATTTAGACAGTTAATGTGGGGATCTGTAGAACTACTACGACTACCAGCAGGAGTGGAGCAAGGATAAGGAGTCAGATAACGTATGCTGGGAACTGTAACTAAGAGTGGACAGTGGATACAGGTTGGGGAGGGGGATCAGACAGTATATGTCGGGGAGGGGGTAAGGGAGATCAGGAGGCTTGGGATATGTTGCAGATGGGTGTCTATTTATTTATTATATATTTTTTAAAATCATTATTATTTTTAGGCTCAGGCCTCGTTGGGGGTCTTAATGTTCCTGTGGCCCACTGAGAGTTTGCAGATGTTGCTCCATTTTACAATCCCAGCATTGTCACCTGTGAGATAACGTAGGAGCAAACTCTCTATGGAACAGAAAAAGGGAACAGGTTAGTAGAAAGATGTAAATTGGAATATTGAAATGAGTTTGGATAGAGGAATAGCTAGACTATAGTATCCGGGTAATTATTGATTAATAGCTCATATAATAAATAACACCATAAACAAATAGATTGTAAATATTGCATCTTGAACCAACTGTCCTGAGACCACACTTAGTTTGGTTATTAATAGTCTGATAAGGACAGTATGAATGATATGAGTGATATTAATAATACATACAGTTCACGGTGACTTGTTTTACAGTCATGTAGCTGGTCAAATGATGAGTAATGATTTTGATCCTTCAGTGGTCGTGTTGAATATGGAATGAGATGAAGTCAATGAAAGATGAAGATAAAAAAATTATGGGATCTTAGGAGGATTTTAAATGGATAAGTCTGTGCGGAGTGCTGAGTCAACATAAACAGATATTCTCCTGTCTCTGCACCTCAAATGAGTGATCTGGCTGCTGTCTGATTCCCGGAGTCCTCTTGAGTGTATGAAATACATACATACTCCATACACCTGAGAGGACTCTGTATTACAGCTTACCTTGGTTTCAGCGTCATCTACAGGCACGAGGCTTCAAGCATGCAGCAGGCCTCTGTTTTATGTGTTTGCTTCCTGTAGTCTCCTCTTACCTACTTCCTCCTACCTACTTCCTCCCTCTGAGCTGCTCCTCCTACCTACTTACTGTGGAGGTGCTTAAAAGGCAGACTGAGTCCTGACTCAGTTGCCCTTGCGTTGTTGTTCATAGCAGTTCTGTTACCTTGGGCTCTGTGTATGACCTGGCTAGTCTTCCATCCAACCTGGTGCTGACCTGTGATTCTGTCTGACTATTCTTTTGCTTATCCCTATAGTGGACACCCAACCTGGTGCAGACCTGTGGCTCTGGTTGACTATCTGAACTGTGTATGACCTGGCTTGTCTGACTGCCCCCTCTGGTGCTGACTTGTGGCTCTGTCTGACTACTCTTACGTTTGTTCCTTGTACCTAGCAGACACCCAACCTAGTGCGGACCTGGGGCTCTGGTAGACCAGCTCTGATACTGACTGCAGGCGAGTCAGCTATCTATTTCCCATTCTGACTACAGGCGTGAGTCAAAGTTCGCTCCATTCTGACTGCAAGCGTAAGTTAGATATAGCTCCCTACTGACTGCAGGCTTGAGTCGGTATGCCCGCTACGTCGGATCAAGATCCTGTGTTCCTGTTCCTGCTTCTGTTCCTGCTCCTGGATCCAGCAGAGACTAGCAGTGGCTTAGGCCTAGTCTCCAGCAGATTGGTCAGGCTCGGCAGCCTACTATTCCTGATAGCAGCGCTCGCTGGCCTGTAACCATCTGCTTGTTCCTGCTGTATATATTGTATATATTTTGCTTACCGTTCGGTTGTCAATAAATTGCATTTAACTATACCGTACTGACTCTTGAACTTCTCTGGGAACCATGACACTCTGCAAAATCGCTATGGGTAGCACTATTAATGGGTGGTTAGACTGTGATGGAACCTCAACATGGAGTCAAAACCTAGTGACAACAACCTCATCATTTCTCCCTTACAGCCAGCTATACTAAATGCAGCATAGAAACTTTGTATAACTTTTCTGTTGGTAGTTATAATGTCTCCATAGCAACACTTCTATTCACTGCCATGTCTGCCAATTAAGGCTTCCTACATTACTGCTGTTTCTGCTTTGCTTGTATGAAGAATAAGGAGATGAGAGTGGGTATCTAATCTAAGGGGACCATGCCAAAAAGGAATACATCAGCTCTTTAACCTCCTTGTCTCTTGCAGCACTTCTGCTAGTGTGAACGTGGAGCAGATCTGCTTTTAGGGGAAACTCTAAAGCTCTGTGCAGCCACCCAGTTCTACTCTGCTCATTAATACTGCAAATTTCCAGTTGTAAAACCACCGGCAGGTAAAACCTGAGACACATGGGAGGAGTCTGTAACATGCAAGCTAGGACTCAGGGCAAAACATCTGATAACCTATCTGTAGACTATATGGATTTCAGATTTGCAAGAATTCAAAACAAGTATTAAAACAAAACCAGGCTTAAAAAATGGACCCACTGAAGATACATTCCACCATCATTCCAACATTAATGCCAGGAAGTCCCTTATGAGACCTTATACTATGTACAGAAAGTTATTCCATTTCCTCTGTACATTGTTTAAACATGGAGTTAAAGTAGTTGTAAAGGAATGTCCCAAGATTGCCATAAGCTGACCCAATGCACTTTCTCTCCTTGGGGTAAGCAGCTTTAGTAAATTTATGTTAGGTAGATATAGGGCTTGAAAATCAATTCCTGCTCCTGTTTTTGTGCTGAATTGTATTCATATATCCGTCCACACATTTGTACAAGTTGCATTAAAAAAAAAGAATATAGTTGTTGTGATAATGTCCCTTTAGCTTCTGATAGCTAAATTCCCATACTGCACCCTAAGCAGCCAAGCTTTACACTATGATTTCAGTGATCTATAAAATCTAAGGTTTAAGGGGGAAAAGCTTTATTAAGAAAAGGCTGATGTATTACTGAGAACTGAAGCAATTCTGGAGCAAACCAAGTGCACCATAAGGGACAAATAAACATTCCTGTTGATTAAAATGAGTCTCCTTTTAATATTTTTGTATTTTGCCAGGAAGGATACATTGAGATTGTCTCACATTTTCAAGTATGTCCTGGGGGTATAGATATTATTACCCAATGTAATGGTACTCATTTTATCTGCATTGGAGGGACGAGAAGCTGAATTGACCCTACTGGGACTGGAACATGTGATCCTGGGGTTTGAACAGATTCTACAGCTGATTCATGTCACCAACTGAGATCTCTGGTGGATTTCTTCTCAATGGATTTGAGACCTCTCAAGAAATCAAGTGGTTAACTCTTTGGATGCCAGAGGGAAGTGCAATGCAGGGTTAAAAGTCCCTTTAAGCCTTTCCATTGGATATCTCTTTGGCACACAAGGGGTTAACTAGATTTACAGATGGAGAAATGTTATGTTTCCACCCATTATGATGCAGCTGGATTGCACCAGAATTGCTCTGTACTTCCTAGCATATCATTCTGTATGTTAGGGAAGCTGCTATTCCTGTAGATCAGATTTATTTATAACAAACATGGCTAGATTTTGAAACCTATGGTAAAATGTAGACAATAAGAAGTGGAATGTACTGCAAATTAGCATTAAACCAGTATATTTGCCATTTATTAGCAGAGACAGTGAAAAATGGAACTAATAAGGTGCATATTTCCTAGACCTTTGGATGTCTCAGCATCTAAGGGAGAGGCAGTCAATCCTTGGATCTCCAGCTGTTAAGGAAAACTCCTATTAACGCCAATGCAGCCAGCAGCTCCAACAGCTAGAGGTCCGAAGTTTCAGTACTCCTGCTCTAAGGGGTTAACCCTTTGAGTACCAGAGAGGTATACAACGCATTGCTTCACAATGCATTGCATATCCCTCCGGCACTCAAACAGTTAATCAGAGTATACAAATTAATACACTGCTACATAGTTGTTAGTAAAAACTAAATAAAAAAGGAAAACATCCCTGGAAAACATCCATTAAAAAAATAAATACTTCTACCTAAAGTGAGATGGAGGCCTTATGGTTTAACTATAATGGCAGGTGTCCAACGGTCTCTGTTGGGAAAGCCACCCTCCATGGCCCTTTCCAGATCTTCCCATATGTGTATTCCCCCTCCCTCCACTCACCTCCTTTTAAAGGGATAGTAATACTTAGTTTTATCTTTATTTTATTTTGTAGGCATTAAAAAAACATGAAGAACGATATAAGTCTTATCTCTCAAACTTTTATGGTTTTAGAGATATTCACAAGCAAAGTTTCTCCTCCCGCCCCTTTTACCTAGTGTAAGCCATCTCTTCTCAGATGTGGAATGCAGTCCATAGACCAGACAGATAACAGAAGGGGACAATCTTCTTCCTATGAGAACAATGAAAGCCCTGCCCCCTTGACAAGTTTTTCCCTTATCTTAATTGAAGATTGTCTTTCTCTACAGTCTACCTGAGCACCTCCCTTCTGCTCTGGCTGAGCAGTGTTACATCCGTAAAAGGGGCGGGAGGGGGATACTTTGTCATTGAATAACTCTTGAACTACAACTCTGACAGAATTGAAATAACACTCTCCAAAGTCCAAATACTATGATGGTTAATTAGAGCTGCTTTTATTATGAAACATTAATATCCCTTTAAATCTCCTAACTTTCTCTTTCTCTTATCTTCCCACTGTTACCCTAAATCTCTACAACCTATAGTTCTATTCTCTGTGAACTGTCCTTATCCTCTATACTGAATATCTCTGACAGTCAGATCTGGAATGCCAATCCAACACTGCTCCCATAATATTACCTCTTTACTGATTTAGCTACTCTGTTTGCAACCACCACAGATAAAATAGTATACTCCATGATAACTTTTAGAATTTTAGATATTTTAGGACTGTTTGAGGTCTGTACAAACTTGTTTTTGCTAAATATCAAGAGATGTGTTTGTTTTAATAAGAAAATGACACTCTGTTACTTAATTGTTTGCTATATTCTGTAACCTGTACAATCTTTAATAAACTTATTTTGAGAAAAAAAAAGAAAAATCACATTCTCCTACCCCTTCCAATAATATGTATCCTTTTAAAACCCATTGAATTATTCCAAGCCAATGCCCTGAAGATTTCTCTTGCATTCAATAGATCATACAAGGAATCCTCAGTGTTTTATTTACATTATATACATGTTTAAGGCTAAAAGTCCTATAATCACACCATTTAGAGGAGCATTGGTTTTTTTGTGAATAAATATATGTTACATGACATTTCCTGCTGATTAAAACCCTCTGAGTGCCAGAGCGATAGCCAATGCATTACAAAGCAGGGCACTGAAATCTCTCCGTCACTCAGAAGGTTAAATAAGGAGTACTCATACTTCTGGGAGATTTTCCATTCAAACATTAATACAATTTTTTTTTCAAACTTTTATCAGCAGTGGCATCTAGTGTCTAAGAGGCACTAATAATGCACTCTAATAGGACAGCTTCAGGGAGATGCATTATGGTCGATAAGTGGACAGTTTGGTGATCTTGTGTCATATTTGTGTGGTTGTCTTAATGACAGTATGCATTAAGATGTGCTCACCATCATATCTCGGTGAATACGACACAAATATGCCAACATCAACATGAATTTGCTGTCTCGGACAGGGGGTTTACCAGAGGAGAGCTGAACTGGGTGGCAGAGTAATATGTCTGGACCAATGGGATACTGTCTCACTCAATCTCCCGTTCTCAGCTATAAATGGATCTACACTAGTGATGTCACAGAGCTTACAATTGAAATGGAGCTACACAAGTAGCATAATCCATTACTACTGTGTTGCTTTACTTAACCTGTAAGATCTGTGTAGCCCCATTTCAGTTATATGCTACGTGGTATCACATATTTCACAACATTAATGGTAATTTTAAATTAGCAGAAGGGTGTGGAGTGGGACAGTGGGATGGAACAATAGTAGAAATGCGCCACTTCATTGTATTTGCCCCCCAGGCCACAAAATGTCAGCCCTCCTCTGTGGTTTACAATTTTGCACTGACTAATTCGATAAGGGCTCATCTTCATATGGAAATATAGTTTAATGAGTCAATGTTGTATTCATGTGGGTGTGTTTACATATTAATGTAGCTCATTACCACATGCACTAAGCTCTGAGAGCAGACTTTTCTGTCCGAGTTCACAGTTCCAACATTGCCAGCCTGGGGATCACAATGTTGACATTTCCCTGTAACTCTATATTGAGCCAGAGGATTTTGCTGTTTCTGCTAAAGAGCAAAGACAAAACATGGCCTCCTGTAACCCTTTCAGTGCCATGTTGATGTGCACTGCATACCTCTGTGGCACTGAAAGGGTTACAGTATTGAATTGTGCCTCTGACCCTCAGAGAACACTGCTTTACCTACTGGAAAACTGAGGAAATTATAACTAGTATCCTGATAAACTGAAGTCTCACAGTGACTGCCATAAAAGATATAGTTGAAAGAGAAATAATCATAAATTTACACAAAAACAATAATCTATCAATAACAACAATAATGTCAGATGTATAAATCCTCAAAAATATATACTGGAAATTAGGCATAATTCAAACAGATAGTTTGATAAAGTCTCTATAGTTCAAACGTGATATGTAATAATCTCATAAGTACCAATATGTTATTTTCACATTCAAAAGTAAATCCTCAGTTTGTCCAAAATGTTCTTAATTGTAATGAAAATGATCAGCAAGATAAATGTAAAGATGATATGTATTGGTTTTACTTGAATGTACAAGAACAAAAATCCTTCAGTCATTGGCTGCAGGTCTCCACCTAGTAACCACATTGTAAAACTGTAGCTTAAAGGGATAGCAATACTTTATATGTAAAAATATATATTGTAGTGTTTATGCCCCTGAGTAAAAAAAGGGGTACGCTCACTACTGAAAGGTGTTTTATTCAAGAGTTATTACAGCTAAATGTTAAATCTCCATAGGATGTTGTAGCAACAGCTCCACTGTACAATTTCAGGCCACTGTGATATTGCACCTAAAAATTCAACTTTGAGCTGTAATAACATTTGAATAAAACTCCTTTCAGCAGTGGGAGTACCCTTGTTTTACTCAAGGGGTAAACCCTAAAACATATTTTGTTTTTCTTTTTTTTACATTTTAAAGGAATAGTACACACAAAAACTTAACTAACTTAGTGTCTCTGACTTTCACCAGCATGCTCTGGTAGCTTGGGGGCCAATACTTACCCAATCACAAAGAAGCAGGGTCCAATTAGAGAGGCAGGGTCCAATTAACCCTCAAAGGGCTAAGTGAGTAATCAGTGACTGGCTCCATGGCAGTTGAGAATGACATCTTAACCCTGTGTATACCATAGAAGTGTTTAAACCCATATAGAGCCAGTGAACTTGGTCAGAGCCGAAATTCCCAACAGTGAGAGCATCCTAGTTTCAGGAAAGAATATTTTTTTTTTTTTCATAAAAAGTTTACTGTATGTCTCAATGTTATAGTTTATGAATATGCTGTTTTGTGTATGTATGGTGTATTTGTCTGATTTCTTAAATTAATCAATGCATACTTATTGTTTCTTTTCCTATTTTTTATATGTAGCCATTTCTCACATGGAAGAATATCATGCCTGCATCATTTTCTAACTGTATTTAGTACATCTGCCTCTGGTATATGTCTATAAAGTTTCCTGACACATTAAAGGATTGTATTTCTTGCTTCAGTGGATGGGATCAGTGATTCTGCTACTTGTTGATCACAAATTAATCAGTGTGACATACAGAGGTGTTAAAGATGACCCACTTGCAAGTTGGACTTAGTCCAGAGATGGTAGAGAAAGCTCGCTTGGAACTAAATGAAAACCCAGACACTTTACATCAGGACGTCCAACAAGTTCGGGATATGATTATCACAAGACCAGACATTGGATTTCTAAGGACAGATGATGCCTTCATCTTAAGATTTCTTAGAGCAAGGAAGTTTAACCAGATGGAGGCTTTTAGACTTCTTGCTCAGTATTTCCAGTATCGTCAGCTTAACCTGGACATGTTCAAAAATCTCAAAGCGGATGATCCAGGGGTTAAACGAGCTCTTATGGATGGATTTCCTGGTGTGCTGGAAAATCGGGATCATTATGGGCGAAAGATTCTTCTGCTTTTTGCATCCAACTGGGATCAGAGTAGGTAAATGTAGATAGAATCTTAATCTATTCTTATACAATGTTAAAAACGGCAATCAACAAAATATGAATTATTTAAATACTCAAACATAAACTGTTTGTATAAACAAAGAAAAGAAGGGTGGATGAAATATATATATATATATATATATATATATATATATATATATATATATGTCTTGACTAGGGATGGGTGAAAACTTTCACATGAAAAGTGAAGTATGCAAAAAATGCCACTTTTCGCCTTCAACTCCTTTTTACCCCTTTTTCCATGCACTGAAATCAATGACAGTGTAATTCCCTGCCTTGTGGAGACTTTCTCTCATGTATTCTGACAGTATAAAAGGAAGTGTCAGTTTACAGAATACTCAGTCTGTGCTGGAAGAGTTTGAGAAAGCTGCTAAAAGCATGGGACCTCCCCCCCAACCATGTTCCACTGGTAGCCATAGGACCACCCAGCCTTGTACCATTGCACTGGTAGCCACAGAACCACATATACTAAACCTAGCCTTGTTCAAAAAGTAGCTGTAAAACAACACATATTCACCCACAGCCTTGTTCCTGTGGTAGCCATAGAACCTCACATACTGATCCCCAGCCTTATCCCTCTGGTAGCCATAGAACCTCACAAACTGACCCCCAGCCTTATCCCTCTGGTAGCCACAGAACCTCAAATACTGATCCCCAGCCTTATCCCTCTGGTAGTCATAGAACCTCACATACTAACCCCCAGCCTTATCCCTCTGGTAGCCATAGAACCATACATACTGACCCCCAGCCTTGTTCCACTGCACTGGTCCACATAGAAGAAGCCTACATACTGAGTCTGACCTATCCTGAAGTATTGAGGTGGGAATTCTTAGGCAACAGAGAGCATCAGAGAGAAATGACAACATTTTTGCAGGAAACACACTGGGAATATAAAAAGGCTGACATTGTGGATTTTTTATGAGAAGGAATTTCTGCCGGAAAAGTGGCAAATTGCAGGTTTTCAAAAAATGCCCACAGGAAGAAAAAACAGGAATTTTCACCCCTCCATAGTAAGACAGCGTATCTCCAGCTCTCTGTGTTTAGCAATATGTTCTTCTGTATAGTGACAGGGTGGGATGTGTAATCAGTATACATACAGATGAGGGAAAGCACTGTAAATATATGGAGGTATCGAGAAAGAACGAAGAACACACAGTGCATTAATTATACTAAGAATACTGTAGTGTGGGGAATAAGGATAACACAGATTTTAGCAATACAAACTTCCTCCTATCCTCCCCCATCCACTTATCTATGATAACCTCACACTCTCCCTTATAAGTAAATATGTAGCTGTACTCCGCTTCTCTCACAGATCCCTTACTGCTATTGCAGAAGGCTCATGCATTCCATATAACTATAGCAGGTAGTGTAAGGGTGGTTTGCTTCCGTAAGATGTGTATTACAACATTTTGTTTTTATCAATTTTCCTTCAACTCAGCCTAAGGCCCCTTTCAAATAGACATTGTTGCAGCAATAGAAAATGTTGACAAAAACGTGTTTGTTGTTAATCAATGTGACTTATGGGGCATTTCATACAGGCAACATGCTATGATTGTCACAGAGGGATGCAGTATGCTACAACTTTCCTCAGACAATGTAATAACCATGTGTGTCCTGATGGGGGCTGAGTGGGGCTTAGTGGGCTGACCTGGGGGTCATGTGGTGATAATACAGCTACAAATATGTAGTTTTGATTTCAATAGAATCAAATTGAGATCACATTAAAATTGCACAACTGTTACAGGTTGCTGCGTTTTCCTTAAGATTTCATTACATCTGTTTCTATTGCGAGAATAGGATGCTGGGAAATCATTGCTACACTGTCAAAAATGGAAATAGGCTATTCATATAGCTGATAGATAAACCAAAAAATGTTGTAGAAAAAATGCCAGTTCAAATTTACATCAAATTGTTAAAAAATCAAAAGTATAAAATTAGTTTAACAATGGCAAACTCATGTGACCCAGTAAACAAAATTAGGAATAGAGATGTAATATCGAGGTAGTGTGAATGGCATGGATGTCGTGATGGTTGTAGAGCATTTAAATACATTCTCAGAAGGTCTCAGTAAGCATACGTACAAAAAGGCATAAATAGTATGAGCTATCTTAAAATCAAATAAAGAATTCATGCAAAATATGATACAAAAGTCCCAAAAGTGCATTGAGAATATGAACTCTGGTGAAAATTGGTATACTGTCATTCACATTCCCTCCAAACAAATAATAAAAGATTCCTTGGAGAAATAAATATATATATAACCAAGATGGAGGGTTAGAAGCACTCACTCTGAAATAACCTAAGGCCTAGGTGCACAATTCCCAAAGATAAGTAGGTAGTAGTAACACATTGTCTTGGTAAAGGTCCCCATCAGGACTAAAACGTTGACCATTTTTTTGCTTTATTTGCATAATAAACATATCTCAAAATGTCCCGATGGTGCTGCCCCTTTTTATTTCTATATACTATATATATTATATGTATACATATATACATATGGTATACAGAAAGGCTGTCACTTGGAGTGCCCTGCCGGAATGGTAGTAATCAGACATCCTAAGAGCACGTGTAGGTAAAATAGAACAACCAGCTCCACTCGACCATCTGCCTACTGCACTGATCCATGGTAAACATTGCAACCTAATAAGCAACCACTAGACCTCTATAGCAGGCATTTTTCATATGCGTCCTCTTTTAAAGAGATGATCTGGCAACCCTAATTAAAATAACAAATATCCAGTAGACATAGGTCTGGTAAAAATGAATGTATAGAATATAAGTAAATACAGAAATAAAAAGGTTTCATTGTTTCTACTGTGCTCGACGCATTTCATAACATAAGTGTTCTTTCATCAGTAACTTCTGTTACTAGACAAATCTCATACTGTACTTAAAGGTTTGGAGGCAACTTCAAAACACATCAGCCTGTTTGCCAAGTGGGGTGGTTTTAAATTTACCCGTGCAGCTTGTGCTACAGCAGGCAAACACCTTGCTGTGAGTACCAGAATTTCCTTTGTTTACACACTGGTTTTACAGTCCATCACATAACTTATCAGGCTTCACATTTTATCTTTTTATCAGTTCTCATACTTGGAAACTCTGCGTATGAGAACTGGAGATTCCAGTTTTATACTTAATTACTGAATCTCTGGGGATGGAGACTGATTCTCTGTCCACTTCACTATCAGTTCTGGTCACTCTCCGTCCTGTTCTTCCCATTCTCTGCCCGTCTAAGGGTAAACCCCACCTCCTTTCCTCCTACACTCACCCACCTCAACAAAGCCCCACCCACATTATGACACAAATTGTGTCATTTGGACACCCCCACCCACCCCCAGACGTTAGTGGATATCTGGAGGAACAAATCAAGTGCACTATAGGAGACAAAAATTCCAGTTAATTTACATGGGGATTTTAACCTCTTAAAAGCTAGATAGGCCTCCAGTGAATTGCTTCTAGCATTCCCAGACTTAACCCTTTGACTTCTAGAGGAGTACACAACGCACATTCCCCTCTCGCACTCATGGGGTTAAACGGCCCATTTACATCAACAGGAATTTAGGGAATTATGACTTCTTTCTATGATGCAGTTGGTTTGCTTCAGAATTGCTTCAGTTTTAGTTAGTACATCAGCCTCATTATATTTTCTCAAGCCAAAGATTTCTAATTTTCACTTGTGTTCTGTTTACACCAAACTATGGCGTATATTACCTTACAGCTGCCCAGACCTCCTGATCATGAACTGATATGGGGGTATAAGTGATTACATTGTAGTAGTTGCTTGAAGTAGTTATTTGGAAAGTGGCTTTTTTCCCCACACATGCTTTTGAATTAGTTACAGGGAATGCGTAAATCCTCATGTTACAGGGAAGTGTCTCTAAAATTATCTCAAAGAGTCATAAATGTATATAAATGTCTACTGACATTGTCACTAAGTACTAATGGTTTCTACCTCCTTAAGCTGTAAAGGCAGAAATTGGCTGATGGAGAGCTAACAACATAGTTACATATACACAAGTGATAATAGACATAAGTGCATCAAGTTCATTCCATGCAACAGTATAATCCAGAAAATGAGAATTAAATAAGCCTTCCTGACGCCAAAATATTTATTAGTCTGTTCCCCAGAAATTCCTGTTTTACCTACTACTACACAGTATAACCCATCTTCTAGAAATGCATCTAATCTTCTCTTATCTGCATCCATTGTATTTGCTATTACCACATCCATGGGCAAGGAATTCCACAATTTAACAGATCTTTCTGTAAAACCCCCACTGCATATACTTGTACAGTATAACAAGATCTCTTCCTAGGTGCATTTTCCAGAGTAAATAAATCAAGTTTTTCTAGATATTCTTCATACTTCAAATTCTCCATTCCCTTAAATAATTTTGTTGCTCTTCTCTGTACTCTCTCCAGTTCTAAAATATCCTTTTCCTGAACTGGTGCCCAAAACGGTACTGCATACTCAAGATGGAGTCTTACTTAAGATTTGTACAGTGGGACAATTATATTGTAACAGGTTAAGATCATAAATAACGTTTCTTTATTGTTTGAAGGCTTTAGCAGATTTTTCAACAGTATTTACTTAGCTTTTATGAGAGCTTAGACATATACTACACTTCTCTGCTAACGTCTTCTATCTAGAAATAAATAACATAGATAAGAGAACTGAAAACCTCACATTTCACTTTACACTAGAGGCTCCATGTTCAAAAGTAAAAGGTATTTTAAAAGACATTATTAACACCGAAGCCCTCAGCCAATCCTGTGAAAATCTGTGCAGCAAGACTCACCATTTCAGAGGTCCACTGGCTCCCTGACATGCTATGCGTATATATATATATATATATATATATATATATATATATATATATATATACTAGCAATGTGGGACGGCGTTGCCCGTCAGGATATATAGGGAATTAATGCACACACACACACGCAGATGCAAGACAAATACACACTGAGACACACACGCAAATGCACACGCATTCACTGAGATGCATAAAGATCAACACAGTCATACATACATACATACATACATGCAATGCAAAACATGCAGACACATAGAATGTGATACAAACATGCAACACACACAGTGAGGAACACACAGGCACACACAGACACACATGCACACACAGAAGTGAGTCATAAGGGGGTGACTTATGTGTCATTGTAATGAGTTTGTGTTTGTACTTATGCCTCCACTGTGGCATTCATTCATATAGTTGAAATGCATGTGGTAATTGCACATACTATGGTGGAAGGTGGATCGTGCTGGCTCCCGGGGTGTGAGTGAGTGTGTGTGAGTGTGAGTGAGTGGCATTCATTCATATAGTTGAAATGCCTGTGGTATTTACACATACTATGGTAGAAGGTGGATCGTGCTGGCTCCCAGGGTGTGAGTGAGTGTGTGTGTGTGAGTGGCATTCATTCATGTAGTTGAAATGCATGTGGGAATTGCAAATACTATGGTAGAAGGTGGATCGTGCTGGCTTCCGTGGTGGGAGTGAGTGTGAGCGAGACTATGGTGGAAGGTGGATCGTGCTGGCTCCCGGGGTGTGAGTGAGTGCGAGATTGAGTGATTGTGTGAGTGTGTTAGTGAGTGTGTATGACTGAGTGAGAGTGTTAGTGAGAGAGTGTGAGTGAGAGGGTGTATGAGTGTGAGTGAGAGAGTGTGAGTGACAGTGTGATTGAGTGAGAGTGTGATTGAGTGAGAGTGTGTGAGAGTGTGAGTGAGAGGGTGTATGAGTGTGAGTGAGAGAGTGTGAGTGAGAGTGAGTGAGATTGAGTGTGTGATTGAGTGAGAGTGTGTGAGTGAGAGAGTGTGAGTGTGTGAATTATTGTGTGTATGATTGAGTGTGTTTGATTGAGTGTGTATGACTGTGTGTGAGAGTGTGTGTGAGAGTGTGAGTGTGTGACTGAGTGTGTGTGTGTTTTTTGTCTGATGTGTTTGTGTCTGTGGTGTAGGAGCTTGTGGCAGCCATCTTGTTTTTTTCAGTTACTTGGATAGTGGTGGGCGGGCTGGATAGTGGGGGCAGGCCAACTCCCTGCATGATTTAAATCACTCCCCCACTGAATCACCCAATGGGAGCACTAACTCCTCCTTTCTTAACCCTTTGAGTGCCAGAGGGGTACGCAACGCATTGCTTTGCAATGTGTTATGTACCCCAGGGGCGTCGCTAGGGGTGGGCTAAGGGGGCTGAAGCCCCGAGTGTGTCGGTGGGCAGCCCCGAATGTCAGACAATCAGCAGACTCGCTCCTCCTGCTGTTTATCCTGAGGCTGGCTGGCTGGCTGCTGCCCAGCAACTTGTGGGCATATATAGCTTTGAACAGCAGGCTGCTGCCTTACTCTGTTCTTAGCTTCAGCACACAGCCATTCGCTCCACACTGGCTCTTCTAGCACTTCATAGTGCTAGTATTTGGGCCTTGGTGAGTGTTATTTCAATTCTGTCAGAGTTGTAGTTCAAGAGTAATTGAATGATAAAGTATCCCCCTTCCACTCCTTTCTCCTAGTGTAACACTGCTCACCTCACATGTGGAGTCTTGTTGTCAGACCAGACAGGTAACAGCAGGGGACAATCTTCTTACTCTGAGAACAATGAAAATCCTGCCCCCCCCCCCGATAGGTTTTTCAGCTTTTTCCCTTATCTTAATTGAAGTCTGGCCCTCTCTGCAGTCTACCTGGGCACCTCCCAGCTGTTCTGAGGTGAGCAGTGTTACATCAGTAAAAGGGGCAGGAGGATGATACTTTATCATTCAATTACTCTTGAACTACAACTCTGACAGAATTGAAATAACACTCTCCAAGGCCCAAATACTATTATGATTAATTAGAGCTGCTTTTATTATGAAACATTACTATCCCTTTAAGGTTTTGGAATGGCCTTCACAGTTTCCAGATTTTAATATTATTACAAATCTGTGGGAAGGTCTCAAACATGCAGTGCATTCAAGATGAATTAGGAGTATTTCTGAACTAGAAGCATTCCTAAAGCAAGAATAAAAAGACAGCTGGCTAAAAGAAATGTTTGGATGTGATTTCTGCCAAAAAGGGTTTATTAACGTAATGACTGACAGGTAGGCTGACCAGATCTCACCTTTAACCAGGGACACACAGGAAATAGCCATTTTGCAGTACTTCATTGAAATCAAAGCAGTCCTGCAGTATGCATTTCTCCTATGCGTCCCCGGTTAAAGGTGAGGTCTGGTCAGCCTACTGACAGGGTACCCAAACTTTTGCACGTGCCACATTTTCTGTTTTATTTTTTTCAGTCTGTTAAATTTGGCAAATAAATAGTAACTCTGATTACAATTTGCAGAAATAGATCATGTTTGTTCATTGCAGAAGTTGTGTTAACTTCTTTTTACTTAGAAATAAACAAAATATGTAATTTGGCCAGGGGCACCCAAGTTTTTTGCATATAACTGTTAAAAGGGGTATTACACTATTATTTTTTATTTCTGCTCTCCATCTTATACATAAACATTTTTGGTTTACAAGAGGAAAGGTATACTTTGGATGGACAAAAGCATTAACCCTTTGAATCCGAGAGGGGTGCGCAACGCACTGCTCTGCAATGCGTTGCGTACCCCTCTGGCACTCAAAGGGATAAAGGTTATCTATAATCTTGGGAATTGGTGGATTGTAATTTTAATTTAACACATTGATTTAACCCCTTAATGACAGGCCGTTCAGCCGGCAGTTAAAGACCACGGAGCATTATTTTTTTTTTGTGCGAATGGGTTCAGGAGTCCCCAAATGGCATGCAGCTTGGCACGTCATGGGTCCTTAAAGCAAATTTTCCATGACGGTCCTGGCACTTCATGGGTCCTTAACCCTTTGAATGCTAGAGGGGTATATAACGCATTGCCAAGCAATGCGTTGCATACCCCTCTGGCACTCAAAGGATTAAGGGGTTAAGTAGGTAGGTATCCTTTATAAAACAGTCACTTTTATTTATCTGTATATTTTTTGCATTACATTTGCAGTTTCTATTTATACTAATCTCTATTCGAGCCTGCCTCTAGCTCACACTCACTCAGAGCAAACAGACCTATAAAACTGAATTGAAAGGGACATTATCAGTCTTTATCAGATTGTAAAAAAAAAACAACCAGCAGTGCACTACAAGAGAAATCAAATGCTCAAAAATAAACTATATAGATGTACCTGAGTGGTAGGGGTTAGCGAAAAGTGTGAAACATTTCCCGCACAATTTTGAGAAAACGTGCCGATTTTCCAATTTTCCCACAAAAAATGTTGCCTTTCCACCTATGCAAAAATGTCCTCCTTTTAGCCTATTTTAACAAATTTTCCATCCATATTAACACATTTTTAACCTATTTTAACACATGTTTCACCTATATTTCCTATAGGTACTATATTTCCCAAGTAATATTACTTCTTCTGAGGGCTGAAGTTCAGAAATAAGTGGCTGAAAGTCAAAGTTGTGAATCCTACAGCAAAATATGGCTTGAAAAATGTGTTAGCATGCAGAATGCATTTGTCCTTTGCCCACAACACTTTCTTGCTTAAGTGACTCTGGCACATAGTCATGATGATATCAAGTAATAAAAAAAATACAACCTACAATGTGGTAGATATGTATTTTAGTGGTGGTGGTGGGGGACTGGCATGGTGTGATTTGTGTATGTATTTTTACCATTGTCATACTCTATCCTCCTTCTCAGATTATTTACACATATTACTTATCGGTCATAGCAGTGGTCCCAAGTGGGGTAGATGATGGCAACCCTTCTTCACATCCGTCCTCCACCTCCTCATCTGTGCTGCTGTTAATATATTTGTCCTGGCTTTGTCTGTCATGTGTGGTTTCTGCTACTACTACAACTACTGGAGCTGGATGTTGATGTAATTCTACTGCCACTACTACTAGGTGTCAAAGGTGCAGCACTTATAGCATCAGCACCAGAGGTACTCGTCATATCTAACACAACCTGTGTTGCTGGATACTCAAAACAGATGTGTGTGGCTGAGTGGGACTTGGATTTTGAAGAGGCAATGATGCTGAGGATGACTGATAGGGTGACTGTGTGCTTTTTGACATCTGTGCTTGTTCAGGGTCAGACTTTCCAATGGCTTTCTCAAACAGTTTATAGACAGGCACAGTGCTCCTTAAAAGTGGCAGAAGATACAGCCGATTTTCTGCTAACCTTATAGTCCTGTCGTCATCCTCACTCTCAACTTCATCTGTATTTGAACAAGAGAAGGATGCTTGAGGGATATATTCTAGATCTGCATCATCATCAGTCATCATTAAGTCATCCTCAGCAGCATCAGCATCACTTGACAGTTCTTGCCCACTACTACCCTTATATTCCTCTAAGCTTTTGGAGGTCTTAAACAATTTGTTTTTACTTTTACTATAACAAAATTCAGTACTACTTTGAGGACGTGTTTTGGTGTCTCATTGTCTGATGCAGCAGGCGGTTCATGTGCTGCACCTTCCTCTATTATGCTGTTGCCAGCATCATCATAACTTGTATGTGACTTATTGTCGTCTTCAGTGTTCTTTTTATATGGTTCTATATTTCTAGTGGCACTGGTGGTGCTGGACCTAGTTTTGCTGGGACGTTGACACACTGCATCCTCCCTTGGAGTAAAGGGATCATCATCATTGATTGCACACGTTGCAACAACCATTGCTGTAGTAGGTTTTTAGACTACTACTTTACTCTCAGGTCCCTACACTGCTCCACCCCTCCCCCTTCCCCTTGTGCAATTGCTGGACATTCAGCAACTACACTGTGTTTTTTTTACTGTACAGTGCACACAACTGATGGAGCTGTAGGATGCCTTGCTTAAGCCCAGTCATCTGTCTGTCACTGTCACCTAAGATATTTCATTTTTTATTCTTTTTTTCTTTATTTTTTTTATTATTTATTTATTTTTTTAAGTTGTTCACCCTGTTGTCTTAGCACAGTCTGTCCAAAAAAAATTATAACTGAAAAAGAAAATCAGCAGTGTTTTTCCCCAGACTTCCCCACCCAGCACAGGGACAATAACAGCAAGATTAGCAAGCAAATACGTTGCCTGTTTCTTGCCTGTCAGTCACATGGAATTTTGGAGTATTTGAGGGACAACCTCCTTCTTCCCTTCTTATCCCCTAGAGTGCCCCCAGACTCCCCTAATACAGAGAACAAATATCCTACCTAAATGACTTCCTAAACTAAACTTCAATTCCCCTTTATTTGCCTATCTCCTCTAGCTAAAAAACATGCTGCTCTCTCCTCTCACAAACACATAATGGTTTATGTGAGAGCCTGACAGCCTTTTATATGGCTGTAGAAAACTTTTGTGTTGTGTAGACATATTTTTCTTCCCATTGATTTCAATGGGCGGAAAAGGCGGGAAAAAGCGAAAAATGGCACTTTTCACAGGAAATTTTTTGCCAAGTGGAAAGTGCCATTTCGCCGATTTCAGTTTGAGGCGAAAATTTTTACCCATCCCTACTGAGTGGTGTGTAAAAGATACCCAGGTAAATAATTCTATTACACAAATTAAAGGGATGGTAATACTTAAAAGGTAAAAATATATATATATGTTGTAGGGCTTATCCCTCTGAGTAAAACAATACTCCCACTGCTGAGAGATGTTTTATTTAAAAGTTATTACAGCTCAGACTGCAATATTTCAGTAGCCTGAAATTGTACAGTGGTGCTGTTGCTACACCAGCCTATGGAGATTTATGGTCAACTGACTAGAGAGTGTTTTGAATAAAATGTATTTCATCAGTGAGAGTACCCTTGTTTTATGCAGGGAGATAAACCTTAATAAATATATATATATATATATATATTTTTTTTTTTTTTTTTTTTTTTTTTTTTTTTTTTTTACATATTAAGTATTACTATCCCTTTAAGAGCCACTTATTAAGAGGGTATAGTTTCCCTTTAAGGAAGTAATATTTAAATAGTTTTTTTTATTCTTTCTGGTTTTGTAAATGATGGAATATATCATTTTCTTTTGCTCAATACTTTCTTTTTTACATCTAATGAGGGAACATTTTATTTTATTTTTTTATTTTGTGTGTGTGTGTGTGTGTGTGTGTGTGTGTGTGTGTGTGTGAGGATAATGTGTGTATGTGTTAGGATAATTTGTGTGTGTGTGTATGTGTTTGTGTGTTAGGATAATTTGTGTGTGTATGTGTGTGTGTTAGGATAATTTGTGTGTGAGGATGAATAACTGAGAAAGTCTGTGGTAAACTGAATGCATCATAAAGAACAAATGAACCCTTTGAGTTGGCACTGAAAAGGTTAACAGTTCTCATCGATTTACATACAGGGTTTATTGTACTGAGTGCCAGAGAAATGTTTAACCCTTTGAATGCCAGAGGGGTGTCCAACACATTGCTCTGCAATGCATCGGATGCCTCTCTGTCACTGAAAGGGTTAACACATAAATAATGCTTAAATACAGTGGGCAACCTTGACAAACAATGTTTTCTGGTTGCCTTCTATAATCTTTTTGTTTCTCTGAGCAGGTTACCATAGCAATTTGACTTGAAAGACAAACATCTTTATCTCCAAATAGCATGCACATAAGCAACCTTGGTAATCTATGGCCCATAATGCTTTTTCCTTTGTTCAAAAATCTTTTATTTCAGGTGCCTAGCTGACAAGTGGATTTTGTATTGTGGCACTTTGGCTCATATTTATAAAAGTAAAGAGGAGTTATTTTGGACTAAACCAACTGCGCCACAGGGGGACAAATAAAAAATCCTGTCAAATTAAATTGTGAAGTAATACACTGGAGATCTCTCTAGCATTCAAGGGGTTAAAAGGTTCTATTCAAGTGCATAGGAATTTAGGAATTATTTGTCACCTATGGTGTGGTTGGTATATTCCAGAATAACTCCAGTTTGCTTTTATAAATATGGGCCTTATGCAGAAAAAAAGGGATGCAATTCTGGAGCACTATAGTGGGGCAATAATATTTCATTTGATTTCAAGGGGGTTTAACCCCTTAAATGCCAGAGGAGTCTGCTTCATTGCTTTGGAATGTATTAGGAGACCTCTCTAGCACACAGTGGATTCAAAAAGCTTATTTAACCCTTTGAGTACCAGAGGGGACATCTGGCACTCAAAGGGTTAAACTTTTGAATGCCAGAGACGGTATACAACATGTTGCAATGCAATGGCTCTCAAATAATTAATGAAATTAATGGGAATCTGGTTAATATGTTTTTTAATCAGTTGATTTTCACAAGAATTGCTTCTCTTTATCCATCTGCATGACACCTTTTGTGTCTCATAGGATTGTGGATGGAAGAAGCATCTCCTGCTCAATGCAAACCAGTGTTTCCTATCCAGAGAGTCAATACATTCTGAGACCTGTGTCAATAAACTATTTATGTGATGTCTATCAATTAACCCAAAGGAGGGAGTTGTATTATCAAAGTCTGTTTTTGTTGTCACATACCAAATGTATATATGAATATTTCTTAACCCTCTAAGAGCCAGAGGGGTACGCAATGCATTGCAAAGCAAAACTGGAATTGTACTGGAGTAAACCAATTGCAACAAAATCCCCCTGCACTTCTAGAGCGCTTTGTAATGCCTTGAATGACAGGGCGGTATCCTGTGCATTGCTTTGTAATGTAAGAGAGACTGCCCAAGCATTCAGGAGGTTAAAACCCCAATTTAATTTAGCAATAATGTGTATTTGTCCCCTATGAGCAGTTGGTTTACTTCAGAATAACTCCGGTTTGCTTTTATAAATATGGGCCAATATTCCTTCTATCTATGGAAATTCTGGTGGGGAGGAAATGCAGGAAAACATACTTCTAGAACGAACATGCAAAATCATCTGTTAAAACTTTCCCGCTCCTCGTTCACTTTCCTGTTCTGAGATAAGGAGGGAGATGCACTAAAGCGTGATAAAGAGGTGATAACCTGGAGATTACTTCTCCAGTGATATCGCTTCTCCATTTCCTAGGTTATTCTCTACAGCCTATTCACTAAGATCTTGCAAGTGGGAGAGATCTTATTGCATAGGCTCCATATACACTGGAGAAGTGATACCACTGGAGAAGTCATCTCCACTTTATCACCTCTAAGGAGTGGTACTTTGTGTAGAACCCCCTTGGTGTTTCCATCATGATGCATTCACAACATATGCATCACATGGACACATGCTTACATACACACACACACTCACTCTTTTATGCCACCTGGGAGAGATCAGTAGATTGGGGCCCTGTTTTCTGACATATCCCTACTCAAAGTGTATTGACAAATTCTCTGGGCAATCTTTGCACTTGTTAGCTGTTGATGCATTTACACTCACCTAGTTGCTGCTGTTTCTACTGTTATTATAAAGAAGAAATATCCAGTTGACTCTGCTGTGTTCAGGCTGAGATATTTTGAGTGCCAGAGGGGTATGCAAAGCATTGCTTTGCAATGTGTTGTGTACTCCTCTGGCACTCAAAGGGTTCATACCATCCACTCCCACACTTCCCTTACCCTAGAGTCTTCATAGATAGCATAATACATAATTATTATGCAAATATAACACACATCAAATCAGTTCCACAGCCTATTTAAATTTTTGAATGCCGGAGGGTTGTACAACATATTAGAAAGCAATGCATAGGATACCCCTCTGACAATCAATGTTAGCTGTGGAATCATATTAGTACATACCTCCAATTATGACAGATGCCTTCAATGCAGACAGGTTGTTTACTCCAGGGACCTATCAGACTGCCATTTGGAGTCCGGAAGGAATTTTTTTACCCAAATTGGAAATGGCTTCAGGGTTCTTGTGTTTTTCCCTTCCTCTGGATCAACAGGGGTGTTTTGGCATGGCCTGGACTTGATGGTCACATGTCTTTTTTCAGCCTCATCAACTATGTTACTATGTTACAATTATGTTTACTTTTTAAGATGTAATAATAATCTGAATTTCTTTTAAGATGCTCAACCGGTAATTGTTTTTTGGTTTTATAAAGACTGCTTCTATGATTATTTTCTTTACATCTTTTAAGGAACTCGTTTGTGGACATTTTACGGGCTATACTGCTATCCCTGGAAGTACTTATTGAGGATCAAGAACTGCAAATCAATGGATTTATTTTAATTATAGACTGGAGCAATTTTTCCTTCAAGCAAGCCTCAAAGCTTACTCCTTCTATTCTCAGACTAGCTATTGAAGGTTTACAGGTACGTAGATAAACAAGCATCATTCATGTAGATATTCCTTTATTAAATTACATAAAATAGTGATAGCACTTCTGCTTTCTGTAACATTCCTGGTTTGTTCTTGCCATCCTATTTTCAGCTGCTTGTTGCTCTTTGTACAAAAATGTTGTTTAGACATTTATTATTTAATCCTACAGATGAGTTTTGGAGATCAAAATACATAGCACCTATCACAATAAAACATGCAAATTCCATTCATACAGTAGTGATTGAATAAAATAGCAATAAGCACATAAGTATAGCCATACATCTTATGCACAGGGGTAATAATACTTAAAGTGAAGAATGTACGTTTTGTATTACTTTTGGAGCTGAATAAAACATCAGTTCACACTGTACTGGCAGGGCCTGATTAAAGGGATAGTAATGTTTCATAATAAAAGCAGCTCTAATTAATCATCATAGTATTTGGACTTTGGAGAGTGTTATTTCAATTCTGTCAGAGTTGTAGTACAAGAGTAATTCAATGACAAAGTGTCCCCCTCCCGCCCCTTTTACTGATGTCACACTATTCACAGCCTGAGCAGAAGGGAGGTGCCCAGGTAGACTGCAGAGAGGGACAATCTTCAATTAAGATAAGGGAAAAACCTGAAAAGCTTGTCAAGGGGGGCAGGGATTTCATTGTTTTCATAGGAATAAGAGTGTCCCCTTCTGTTATCTGTCCAGTCTATAGACTGCATTCCACATCTGAGAAGAGATTGCTTACAGTAGGTAAAAGGGGTGGGAGGGGGAAACTTTGCTTATGGATATCTCATAAACCATAAAGGTTTGAGAGATAAGACTTATATCATTCTTCATGTTTTTTTAATGCCTACAAAATAAAATAAAGTTAAAACAAAGTATTACTATCCCTTTAACAAGGAGGCTGATGGAGCCATAGCTCCAAAGAAAATCCTAATGTCCCTATGAACTTAGCCCCTTTTGCCTTTGATAGAAAAAATCCTGGTAAAAGATAGTCAAAATTCTGGAATGGCTGCATGTGATGAACATAGTACTTCAAGCAGCTTACTACATCCAACAGATAAAGGTCCTGCTCCTGTCTATTTGAATGAGCCGGACAGAAAGAAGTAAGTACAAATTCCTGCTTGATGTAAAACTGAGAAACAACTTGAGCAAAAAGCCCTTAAGAGTTTTCTCAAACCATTCTGTCCTGATGAAAAAAAAAAAAAAAACAGAAAAGGGGTTTACAAGACAAGGCCTGAAGTTCAGCTACCCACCAAATGGATACAATGGCCAGTAGAAAGACCACCTTGAGCATCAGCAGATGCAAGGAAGAAGTAGACAGAGGCTTAAAAGAAGGCTTCTGGAGTACTTCTAGATCCAGATTCAAGCCCCCCACAGGAGAATGAGATCATGAAAGACAGGGCAAGCATGAGTTACCCCATAAACAAAGGTCTTCACATAAGGGAGCAAAGCAACAGTATCTGTACCTTGATAGAGCTAACACTAAGTCTTTCTGAACACCAGCTTAAAAAAAAAATCCAGGACTACTAAAAGCCTGAAAGGGCATGGTGAAGTACCAAGATTGGCACATCAATGGTAGAATAGGGATGAAAATGTTTTTTTAGCTTGGAACACAGTAGAAATGACAGTGTCCAAAAAACCCTTTTACTTCAAGATGCTTATTTTAATAGCCAAGCCATCAAAGCCAGCTTCTCCACCTGAGGGTGGCATACTGGACCTTGGGTCAGAAGGTTCAGCCTCAAAAAGAGACATATAATCTTCATTACAGGCAGATTGAAAAGATCTGAAAACCAAACAAGAAAGGGTAAGAATGGAGCAATCAGGACAACATAATCCCTCTCCATCCTTATCTTTCTCAATATCCTGGGAGTGAGGGGGCTGGAGGAAACACATATGCAAGATGAAAATTCCATGGTACGTACATCCTTCCACCATAAATGCCAGGGAGTCCCCTGATTTGGCATAGAACTAGAAAACTTTGCGGTTTAGGTTGGAGACCATGAGATCTACTGATGGCAATCCTCAACAACGGACAATCAAGTCAAAGACACTCTGCTGGAGCTCCCATTTTTAGAGATCCAAATGTTGACGGCTTAGAAAGTCTACAACCATGTTTTTTTCACCTGGAATGTGGACCACAGAGTGAGCCAGCAAGTGAGCCTCAGTCCATTGGAGAACCTCTTGAACCTCTGCCCAGTTTGTCATGCTTCTGGTTCCTCCATGAGATTTGATGTAAGCAACAGCTGTTGCATTTTCTGACTGGATCCCCACTGGAGACCCTGATAGGGGATGAGACCAGTGGAATAGCTCTAGACGGATCACCAATAACTCCAGAACATTGAAACATACGATTCAACGTAAGTCCACTCTGACTCCCAAGAGATGAAAATAGGCAGAGATATGTTCCTTAATAGAATTGTGTGTAAATAAAGATGGCCAGCATGCAGGCTGCATCAAATTTTCAAAAACATATAAAGAAAGGTATAATAAAACAAAATAAAGATGGAAAAAACACCAGAAAGTAAACAAATTCATAGAAAATCTCAGGGGAGTAAAGGAACTGATTCCATAAGGAGGAGAAATGCCCCAAAGATGTAAAAATAGAAAGGGTTAATATCCCGTACAGTAAAAGCAGCCATATAATAATAATAATAATAATAATAATTATTATTATTATAAAGGCTTGGAATAGAGTGCAGTACAGGCAATAACATCACATACTAGTGGGCGCCAGTAGAAAAGAGACATAACATCAAGGCCATAGCATGCTATAATAATAACTTTTGAAAGCATAATCTCCCAGCAGTCAGATTCCAATGTTTTAGTCAGTAGGAGAAGCACTACAAAATACCATGCAATTATTTCCCTTCAAAATGCCAAGGATATTAACACTCTATGTGCCAGAGGGGTATACAATGCATTGCACTGGATTACAGTCCAATGGTGTTGGATCGCACACCCCTCTTGTCATTGAAGGGTTAAAAGAAAATTGGCAACAAACCTGGACATTATTCATTAAGGATTTATTCATTTTCTATCATTTCTGTTTTTGGTATTTACTTCCAAAACTGTAAAACAACATTTTACTCAATAGGTTATAAAAGTCAGATTCTCATTTATAGAACACTGTTTGCATGTTACTCATGCTGCTGTTGTTCATATTAATTCAGTATTTTGGCACGATTTCTCTTGTACTTAGCATCGAACATAACGATTTCACTCAGGGGTTGTTGAAATTTACTTGTTCCACTTTCAGTTCTCTGGCACCAAACATTAGACTGTAGTTCAGGGGGGGATGCAAATATCACGACGTAACAAAAAGCTTTAACAACAAAATAAAATAGCAGTGTCTCACTGTGGTAATGGTAAAGTATAGTGCTGCTAGGATACATGTCTGTACATTACACTAGTTCATAGAAATGCTCAACTCTTTTACAAGCTCTGTTTATCTTTATGAACTAAAGGTTGGGATAGGCAACATGTGGCCATCCAGTTGTTGAGGACTACAATTCTTATCACCCCCATCCAGCTTTGTGATGTGTTGGAGACTTCTCTAGCAGTCAAGGGGTTAAAAGCTCCCTATAGATCCACAGAAATGTATATTTGTCCTTTGTAGAACATAAATCAACTCCAGTGCCAATTTTAGCACAGAATCATATTAGTGAATCCCTCTGCCCCCACAGTATGTGTCCCAGCACTGACGTGGATGTACTAAGAAAATTGGTGCAATTCTGGAGCAAACCAGTTGCACCGTAGGGAACTAATAAAAAGTCAACAAATTATTATTGATTCTAATGGTGGTTTCACCTCTTGAATGCTCCAGAGGTCCCCAATGCATTGCTTCTGAATGTATTGGAGACTTTGTTAGCGTTTAAGGGATTTAGGGCTCAATCCAAATGTTGGAGACGGCTGTTTTTCCTGCCGACGGCATTTTTTCCAGCATAGTAATCTATGCAAATGTCTGTGCTGTGAAAAAATACCGTCAAAAAAAAGAGCCGTTGGGTGATATATTTAAGAGTTGTTTTCACCAATTGAAAATGATGAAAACACCATAATTAGAAATTCAAATGTCTGCGTTAGCCATGAAAACCCGATAAGGGACTCAAGTTATCGCAGGAAAGTTAAGACCTACTCTTTTTTTTAACTCGAGTCGCTTATCATCTGTTTAAACAGCCGACACAGAAACTTGAATGCTAAAAACCTAAGTCCTCAGTGGATGTATTGATATGGGGCCCTAAGCCCCATATAAATACATCCAAAGCATGAAAAATGTGTCAGACGTTAGTAGAATTAACCCTATGAGTGCCAGTGTGGGGTATAATTACCCCACCGGCATTCATAGGGTTAACCCAACTAAGTTAAAGAAAATATTGCATTACAAGTAACTCTTCCCATTACTTCTGATGTCCAGTGGAGTCCTCAGCTTACTGGTTATCTTCTGTCCTTCTCTTCAGTCTTCTCTTCTCTCTTCTCTCTTCTGTCTTGTCTTCTTTCTTCTCTTCCATCTGTCTTCTGCCTGTAAAATAAAACAAAAATATTACTACAAAGCATTAACAATGATATCGTTTAACTTTAACTCTTTGAGTGACAGAGGGGTATGCAACACATTGCAAAGCAATGTATTGGATACCTCACTGGCACTCAAAGGGTTACAGTAGTAATGTGCCATGAATATTCTATAACGTAAATGCCTCCATGTATTGCCACAATACGTAAAAAGCCATAGAAATAATATACATATTCACCATGCAGAAATGTTATGCAGAAATGCTAAATAAATTGACTTAGCTTATATCTTCATGGCTCCGCCGATTGGTGCGGCCGCGGAGATAGCAGTGGCGGAGACACAGATGAGCTGCACGGGTGCCCTCAGTCCTGGGAACAGCCGCTTAAATCTGATTGGCTGGGATGTGCGTAAGAACATCCCAGCCAATGGCTGTGAGGGAAATGGAAGTGAAACTGCCCATATATAAAGGCAGGCTCACTTCCAATTCCCTCAGTGTGCTGTGGGCATCGGCATTTCTGCATAACATTTCTGCATGGTGTACATGTATACTATTTTTATGGCATTTTTACGTATTTTGGCAATACATGGAGGCATTTACATTATGCACTATTCATGGCACAATAATATTGTAACCCTTTGAGTGCCAGTGAGGTACACAACGCATTGCTTTGCAATGCGTTGTGTACCCCTCTGCCACTCAAAGGGTTAAACGATATCATTGTTAATGCTTTGTAATAATATTGTTATTTTATTTTACAGGCAGAAGACAGAAGGAAAAGGACAGTGGATGACAGGTAAGTGTAAGATGTATGAGTTAAAGATCGGTAGTCTGCCAGGCACCGATCGTTAGTTTTTTACTGTTACGTTCCCAATACTGCCGTTATTTAGCGGTGTTTTGGGAACTTAACACACAAAACGGACGTTTGGCCACAAGACCATTTTTGTGGCCTAATAGCCATTGTGCTTAATGCCGGTAGGACATTTGAATACCGACCAAGACGTTTTCTTTTGTCAGTCGGTATCCATTTTGCCCTACCGGCATTTTTAACTCCAACATTTGGATCAAGCCCTTAACCGTTTGAGTGCCAGAGGGGTATCCAGCTCATTGCAAAGAAAAACATTGGATAAACCCCTGGCACTCAACAGGTTAAAAGCATACCTCTCAGAAGGGACAGTCCCTATCTGAAACCAAAAAGTGGAAAAGTGGAGATGATTTCTCCAGTTTATCACTTCTCCAGTTCCTATGTTATCTTATGGAGCCTATGCATTAAAATGTCTTCCAGTTTGGAGATCTTAGTGAATAGGCTCTATAGAATAACATAGGAACTGGAGAAGTGATATCACTGGAGAAGTCATCTCCACTTTATCACCTCTTTATCACATCTTAGTGAATCTCCCCCATGGTGTCCTTCTGTGATGTGTATATAAGTTCATCACGTTGCACCATAGCAATAAAACACGTATTAATATTTGATTAACCCCTTAACGACCCATGACGGTCCAGGACCATCATGGGTAGAATCACGTTAAGGAGCCTTGACGGTCCAAGACTGTCATGGAATTCCGGGCTCCCCGCATGGCTGAACAACGTTCAGGTAGGCCGGAAGCGGATGCAGCAAAATAAAAAAAAAAAGGTCCGTCATCCTTAAGTGACTGCCGCATGCGCAAACTTCAGTGTATGTGTTTATAAATACTTTAATCTCCTTGGAACAGGGACCTCTCTCATTCTGTTTCTTTGACTGTGAACCTTATTTATCCCAATTTATTTATTTTAACTGATTACTATTGTAAGGCGTTATGTACACTGTGTGGCACCATATAAATAAAGATGTACATACATACATATATATTGGCCTTGCTCTAATCATTTATTCAGTTACACTTTTATTCAGAAGGTCATGAAATAACCAAGAAATTCTTGGTAATAATATGCCCACCAGTCACACCCACAGCAACACCATCTAAAACACAAGTTCCCCTCTTTGGCAATTTGAAATATTAGGAGGTATGTAAAAGCTCCATTTAAAGCAATAAGAGTTTGTATTTTTTCACTATGAAGCAGATGGCTTGCTGCAGAATTGCACCACTGGTACTTAGTACATCAGCCCTAATGTTCACTGTGTACAATGCTTTATTTATAATACATTCTGGACAAATCAATACCCCATAAAGAACACAGAACAGTTCTCACCAACACATAAAACCATGCACACCAACATACACAAATGCTACATGAATATTTAAAACACAGAACAGACTCTGTTTAACTCCCTGGGATTTACAGCTGATTTCCATGCTCAGTAATTTAGGAAGTGTAATGATCTATGTCAGGAGTGGGCAAAGTGAGGCCCTCCAGCTGTTACTGGAATATAACTACCATCATCCATGTCTGCCATACAATGATGGGAGGTGTAGACCAGCAACAACTTCAGGGACTCAGGTTGCCCATTCCTGTTCTATGTACAGTTATGCTAATTAATTTATAAGAAGGAATTGTTACATTAACCCCTTCGCATCCAATAACGTACCCAGACCGTCACGCTGGTCCGACACTTAAGGACCAGTGACGGTCCTGGCACGTCGTGGAGTTCAGGGTTCCCGGCGTGACTGCACGCCGCTCCAGAAGCCCTGAACCGGGAGTGATGATAAAAAAAAAAAGCCCCGTGGTCACCAAGTGCCGTCCGCGCGTGCACGTGCCGACCATTAAGGAGTTAATTGCATAAAGCCTGAGGGATCCACTTTTTAAATAATGGCATCATTATGGATATTTCTTTTCAGAAGTTTAACCTTTTGAGTGCCAGATGGGGAATGCAATGCATTACAAAGCAATATCTGCCTTTTTCAAGAAATAAGCTTTTCAGATTTATCACAGAGCTAGGTCGTGATCTCAGATTCTGTGTATATTCTTTAAGGACAATTATCATGTTTTACTAAGGGCCATATGTTCAAAGATGCAGAGAAATAGCTTTTGTCATTTGTAACGACTTTTCAAAGTACAGTGTCGTTGGGATCATTAATATTTTCAGAGAGTATCGGTTGTGATTGGAAATATGTTGTTTGTCCTGACTGAAATTGTCGTATGGAACGACAAAAAAATGTCTTAACTAAAGACAAAAATGTCATAAAAAATGTCTTAACAACAAAAATGTCTTTAAAAATGTCTTAACTAATGACAAAAATGTTTTAACTAAAGACAAAAATTCTCACATTCAGAACACATTCCCTCCACTTTTTTCTTAACGTACAAATTTTGTCTTTTGTAAGACATTTTTTTGTCATTAGTTACGACAAATTTTCTTTTCCTCTATACGACACTGGAGAATAGTTTGGCTTATTTTTGTCTTTCATACAACAATTTTTTGTCGTTATCCCTTTGACCATACGGCCCTAAGTGTGCTGCATTGTGTATTCCAAACCGACTCCTATCAGCTCCTTGTGGAATGGGGTTCTTCGAAAGTCATATCCCCTTAGCAAGCAGTGTGTCTGAAAATCAACCAGTGTGTCTGTCCTTCACAGCCATAAATGTTGCCAACTTGCTCAGATATATACTTTGCTTGGGTCAAGATGGAAAAGCCATCTCTTGTAGTCTACTGGGCATTGCTGGGATGGTGGTTACCATGTGACTCTTACCAGTGAAATTATAAGATTCTCAGTTCATAGTACATCAAGTGACACTGGTGATCTCCCCTCCAGATCCTCTGGGACTCACCATGCAACCCTAGATTCCCTTTCCAAGCAATTATACTTCTTTTGTATACATGATGGGACCCTATTGCAGGAACTAAGTCACCTTGCACACTGTTGTGTAGCCAGTTGTCTAGAGATGGCCAAAAAGTCTGTTTTTTCTTTCTGGTAATCACAGAACCACACATACACTGTATGATACCCATCCCTGTCCCACTGGTTATAACAGAGCCAAACAGACACTGTATGATACACCATACTTGTCCCACTGGTAATCACAGAACCACACATACACTGTATGACATCATCCTTGTCCCACTGGTAATAACAGAACCACACATACACTGTATGACACCCCATCCTGGTCCCACTGGTAATAACAGATCAACAGATAGACTGTATGACACCCCATCCTTGTCCCACTGGTAATCACAGAAACACACATACACTGTATGACACACCATCCTTGTCCCACAGGTAATCACAGAATCTCACATACACTGTATGACACACTATCCTTGTCCCACTGGTAATAACAGAACCACACATTCACTGTATGACACACCATCCTTGTCCCACTGGTAATCACAGAACCACACATACACTTTATGACACCCCAACCTCGTCCCACTGGTAATCACAGAACCACACATAAACTGTATGACACCCCATCCTTGTCACACTGGTAATATCAGATCCACACATCCACCATATGACACCTCATCCTTGTCCCACTGGTAATCACAGAACCACACATACATTGTATGACACACCATCTTTGTTCCTTCCTTGTCCACTGGTAATTACAGAACCATACACATAAAGTGAGTCACAAACCAGCCTTGTTCACTCTCCTACTTGTAGTCACAGAACCACACTCATACACTGACAACCCAGCTTTGTTCCACTGTATGCTGGTAGTCACAGAAGCACACATACACTCTCTGACACCAGAGTCTTGTTTCTCTCTCACCATTACTAACATTTGTTCTATGCAGCCCACTGTTCTTCTTCAGTGAATACAGGGTTCCATGGAACACGGTACTGGGAACCATAACATTTCAGAATAGGTACCAGGCCAAGTTCATTTTGCAAGTTTAGTTATAATTTTTTAAGTACCATAGCTTTTCCTACTAGTTAGTCTACCTAACAACTCACAGCACTATGCTATTCAAATGCGTCAAAGAACTGTCAACTGGGGCCAAACTGATAGCTGACAAACACTTTAAGTCATCATTTAGTCAAATTATCTGCATCCATTTAATACTGTTAGGACCTGAGGGATATGTAACACATCACAAAGCAATGAATTACACAACTCACTGCACCTTAACTCATTAATGAATGGCTGCACAGCATCGCGGCCGGCAGTTAGGGACCACGGGCCTTTTTTTTTATTCCCGCAATTTATTCAGGGATCCCTGAATGATGTGCAGCCGTGTGGGGACCCCTGAATTCCATGACATGCCAGGACCATCATGGGTCATTAACGCGTGTTTACTCATGCAGGTCCTGGCATGTCATGGGTCCTTAAGGGGTTAAAGGTTTAAGCTGCTTATTCCTTGTACGTTTTATCTATCTATCCACAGTTCTAGAGGCTTTTTTGTTTAGTTGTTTGAGAATTGAATCTCAGCAGAGCTTTGTTCTCTGCTTGTCTGATAAATCCTGGATAATGAATTACTCACATGCTCAGGAAATCACCTCCCTCCTCTTTATTAGGTTGCTCGGACCTCTCAGTTTCCCCCATGGGGGTGGAATACATTTATTGGAAGGAATAATAATGTGAATCTTCTCAAGATGGAGGCTCCCATTGAGGAGGGGAGATGGAATGTAACAGGTTGTCTTTAATATCCCACAGGATGCTTCCTAACATTATGAATCTGTGAGGCTGATATTCGAGGAAGAGCAAGAGCAATGGAGCAAACCAACTTCACCATAGGGGACAAATAATAAACTCCCCAAATTAAAATGAATTTAAATGTGGCTTTAGTCATCTTGAATGCGTTGCAAAGTAAAAGGGTTAAAAGTTACATTTTTATCTCTCTCTCATGGTGCATTTGATTTTCCCCATAATTGTTCCTGTTCTTCTTACACCAGGCTCATAACTAGAACCTACTGAGTACTGGGCCAAAACCTGTGGTGGCACACAGATACAGTGACACACTCAATGGCGTACCCAGTGACGCAAACACATACACAGACACACACACATGCATATACATACACAGACACACACATAAACATATACACACACACACAAACATATATATATATATATATATATATATATATATATATATATATATATATAAACCTATATCTAATGTCCTTATTTTAAAAAGAAATATGAAACAAAGATAAAGGCGGGCTGCCATAAGAACTCTACACCCTCCACCTCTGTGACCAAGTAATAAAACAGTAGAATATAAATGGTTCAAAGAGCCTAACTTCAGATAAAGTGACTTTCTTAGACTCTGATGAAACGGCAACAGACGTTCATTACTCATACACATCGTACCTATTATTTCAACATCAATGAAATACATAGGGACAGACTGTCTCACACACACCTTAGGAGTATAGCAGATAAACCTCCCTTGTGTGCGTGTGTCTAGCTATATCAAACTACATTTGCAGTACAACTAAAAACATTTGCAATAAGATTGAACAATGAAAATATCACGACGTAACAAAAAGCTTTAACAACAAAATAAAATAGCAGTGTCTCACTGTGGTAATGGTAAAGTATAGTGCTGCTAGGATACATGTCTGTACATTACACTAGTTCATAGAAATGCTCAACTCTTTTACAAGCTCTGTTTATCTTTATGAACTAAAGGTTGGGATAGGCAACATGTGGCCATCCAGTTGTTGAGGACTACAATTCTTATCACCCCCAGCCAGCTTTGTGATGTGTTGGAGACTTCTCTAGCAGTCAAGGGGTTAAAAGCTCCCTATAGATCCATAGAAATGTATATTTGTCCTTTGTAGAACATAAATCAACTCCAGTGCCAATTTTAGCATCGAATCATATTAGTGCATCCCTCTACCCCCACAGTATGTGTCCCAGCACTGACATGGATGTACTAAGGAAAATTGGTGCAATTCTGGAGCAAACCAGTTGCACCGTACGGAACTAATAAAAAGTCAACAAATTATTATTGATTCTAATGGTGGTTTCACCTCTTGAATGCTCCAGAGGTCCCCATTGCATTGCTTCTGAATGTATTGGAGACTTTTTTAGCGTTTAAGGGATTTAGGGCTTGATCCAAATGTTGGAGACGGCTGTTTTTCCTGCCGACGGCATTTTTTCCAGCATAGTAATCTATGCAAATGTCTGTGCTGTGAAAAAATACTGTAAAAAAAAAGAGCCGTTGGGTGATATATTTAAGAGTTGTTTTCATCCATTGAAAATGATGAAAACACCATAATTAGAAATTCAAATGTCTGCGTTAGCCATGAAAACCCGATAAGGGACTCAAGTTATTGCAGGAAAGTTAAGACCTACTCTTTTTTTTAACTCGAGTCGCTTATCATCTGTTTAAACAGCCGACACAGAAACTTGAATTCAAAAAACCTAAGTCCTCAGTGGATGTATTGATATGGGGCCCTAAGCCCCATATAAATACATCCAAAGCATGAAAAATGTGTCAGACGTTAGTAGAATTAACCCTATGAGTGCCAGTGTGGGGTATACAAATATGGTGTCTAAATTTAATGAATAAAAACCAGTGTTCTAAAACATGCATTAATAGATGAAACCTTGATAAATCCATATGTCTAAGTTAATACATGAAATGAGGGATCTGAATCAACAAGTGAATAAATGAGTTAATCAAACTGATGTGTATACTTCAATGCATGGATAAAATATAGAACAGAATAAAACATAACAGTGATCCTCAATCATAAAATAATCCACAAAAGAGCGGGATGAATACATTGTTGAGATGATTGAATAGGAAATGAATAAATAAATGAAGGCTGTATTGCATATACCCTCCAGGAAAAAAATATGCGTGAATCCACTGTGAGCGATAGATGTTTAGATGAATGAAATCACAGAATGAAACCAGTATACAATGGGTTAAATAGATAATTGTATATCCATGCTACCATCAGGTATAAACGATACGTCCACAAACTCAAATTGTGGAGATGATCCCAAATTGAAAATTCTCTTAATAATGGTGATCCCACAAAGTTACTCACTAGTTATCAATCACAATCTTAAAGGGATAGTAATGTTTCACAAAAAAGCAGCTCCGATTAATCATCATAGTATTTGGGCCATGGAGAGTGTTATTTCAGTACTGTCAGAGTTGTGGTTCAAGAGTAATTGAACGATAAAGTATCCCCCTCCCACCCCTTTTACTGATGTAACACTGCTCACCTCAGATGTGGAATCTGGCCCTGGGATCGGACAGGTAACAGCAAGGGACAATTTTCTTGAACATAAGGAAAACCCTTCCCCCTTGACAGGTGTTTCACTTTTTTCCTTATGCTCACTGAAGATTGCCCCTTTCTGCGATCCCTCCGGACAGTCTCGCTGCTCTAAGGTGGGCAATGTTATATCAGTAAAAGGGGCGGATGGGGGATACTTTATCATTCAGTTTATATTTGAACTACAACTCTGACAGTATTGGAATAACACTCTCCATGGCCCAAATACTATGAAGTTTAATCTGAGCTGTTTTTATTATGAAACATTACTATCCCTTTAACTATGTAACATGAGTGTAAAAAGTTCCAATGTGATAAAACTTTAACTCTGAGCCACATATATTAAGCTTCGGAGGAATCAGCAAGCTCTAATTAATGCCACTAAATGTATATAAGGATATATTTATTGAGAGACTTAGATTAAGGGATTCTTTGTATATAACAAACACTCACCCTCCACCTTTTCTTCACTCCTGCTTTCCCTTGTTCCCCTGCGGCTGATTAATTGCAAGTCCTGCTGATATTTTCAATCAGCTCAGTCAGTTTATCTTCCTTCTCTACCTGTGTGGCCATAGTTTATATATCACCGTGCCCAGACTACAGATACTGCCAACACATTTTAACTATACACTTCTTTCGGGGCAATGACATCTGATTAAGCACATCGGTCAGACTTGCAATGAATCAGCCACAGAGAAGTAAGTGAAAGCAGGATGAAGACAACATGTAAGGTGAGCAATATTTGCCAATATTACAGCATTTTAAATTTGGGATCCTCTCCACAATTGGGAGTTCATGGATACATCATTTAGACCTGTTGGTAACATGGATATGCAATTATATATTTAATTGGTTTAATTCTATCATTTCATTCTCCATATCATCACTAACAATGGATTCATGGATATTTTTCCTGGAGGCTATACACAATTCAACTTTCATTTATGCTGTATTTTAATATTCATTTAATCTCAACAATGTATTCATCCAGCACCTTTTTGGATTATTTTATGATTGAGGTGAAAGGTGAGGCTATAATTATGTGGGGCTTTAATCTTCCTGATGTGGACTGGAAAAACCAAGCAGCAGGTTCAGCCAGGAGTAGAGATATCCTAAATTATTTACAAGGATCAGCTCTTAGTCAATTAGTAGAAGAGCCGACTAGGAAGGAAGCCACACTAGATTTATTATTATGGATACTTGGTATCAGATGTAGCTGTAGGAGAGTATTTGGGCTCCAGTGATCATCAATCTGTGTGGTTTAATATAAAGACAGAGGCTGAGTTGCCCCACACAAAAACATAGGTTCTATACTTTAGTAAGGCTGATTTTTCTAAAATGGAAACATTTTTATGTCAGTCTTAAACAACTTGGAGATCTTTAGATGGAGTACAGGAGAAATGGGATTATCTGAAATGTGTTTTACTAAATGCAACAGAGCATTGCATTAGACATGTCAGCAAGGGTAAAAGAAAAAGAAAACCACTGTGGTACTCAGCAGAAGTGGCAAATATAGTAAAGGAGAAAAAAGAAGCATTTAAGAAATATAAGCAGATGCAGAAGGAAGAAGATAGGTACTGGTACAAGACTAGGCTGAAGGAGGCCAAATGCATTATTAGATGTGCCAAAGCACAGACAGAGGAAAAAATGCTTAGTAAATAAAAAGGGGGATAAAACATTTTTTAGATATGTAAGTGAAAGGAGGAAAATGAAATAAGGAATAGTTAGACTGAAAACAAAAAATGGAAACTATGTAAATGAGAATAAAGGGATAGCTGACTGTCTCAATGAATATTTCTGTTCAGTTTTTACAGAGGAAGATGAAGGGAAGGGACCTCTGTTAGAAAAACAAAATGGCAAGACATGGGAAACATGCATGTTTACAAGAGGAAGTTCTACTTCAACTTTCTAAGGTTAAAACAGATAAATCAATGGGACCAGATGGGATACTCCCAAAGTTATTAAAAGAACTTAAGTGTGTTCTGGCAAAACCTTTAACAGAATTATACAAGCAGTCACTAACGGCAGGAATAGTTCCAGAAGATTGGAAGTTAGCAAATGTAGTACCTCTTCACAAAAAAGATAGTAGGGAAAAGTCCGGTAGCTACAGACCAGTAAGTCTTACACCAGTATTGGGAAAATTAATGGAGACTATGTTAAAGGAAAGAATTGTTGAATATCTGAATTTAAATGGCTTGCAGGATACCAAACAGCATGGGTTTACAGCAGGGAGATCTTGTCAAACTAACCTCATAGATTTTTTTGACTGGGTAACTAAAATAATAGACCAAGGGGGAGCAGTAGATATAGCTTATCTAGATTTCAGTAAAGCATTTGACACTGTCCCGCATAGAAGACTCATAAATAAACTGCAGCTTTTGGGTCTGGATGCAAAAATAGTTAAATGGATAAGGCAATGGCTGAGTGACAGGAGACAGAGGGTGGTAGTCAATGGAGAAAGGAGACGAAAGGAGTGTTATTAGTGGAGTACCTCAGGAATCTGTACTGGGACCCATTCTTTTTAATATTTTTATTAGTGATATTGCAAAAGGTCTTCAAGGTAAGGTATGCCTTTTTGCAGATGATACCAAGATCTGCAACAGAGTAGACATTCCAGGGGGAATAAGACAAATAAAAAATGATTTAGGTAAATTAGAAGAATGGTCAAAAGTGTGGCAGATGCAGTTTAACGTTGATAAATGTAAAATAATGCACTTGAGACATAAAAATCCAAAGGAAAAATATACTATTAAGGGTACTGTACTGTCAGAGACAACAGAGGAAAGGGATTTGGGAGTAATTATCTCTAATGACATAAAGGTAGGCAGGCAATGTAATAAAGCAGTGGGGAATGCAAGCAGGGTACTGGGTTTTATAGCTAGGGGCATTAGTAGCAGAAAAAGGGAAGTGGTCATGCCACTCTACAGATCTCTAGTTAGACCTTACCTAGAGTATTGTGTACAGTACTGGAGACCCCATCTCCAGAAGGATATAGATACTCTAGAGAAAATTCAAAGAAGGGCTGCTAAAATGGTGACTGGTTTACAGAAAAAGAAATATCAGGATAGACTAAAGGATCTGAACATGTATAGCTTGGAGGATAGAAGAGAGAGAGGGGATATGATTGAAACATTCAAATACATGAAGGGATTAAACAAAGCACAGGATGGAAGTATATTTAAAAGGAGTAAAAATGTTAGGACAAGAGGCCATAGTCTAAAAATAGAGGGACACAGGTTTAGATGTAATGTAAGAAAGTTTTACTTCACTGAGAGGGTAGTAGATAAGTGGAATAGCCTACCAGCAGAAGTGGTAGAAGTTAATTCAGTGACAGCATTTAAGCATGCATGGGATAGGCATAAGGCTGTCCTTAACTTAAGAAAAGACCAAGGACCAAAAATGGTTTGTGGTTTTTACTGTATGAAAATAGGCAGACTAGATGGGCCGAAATGGTTCTTATCTGCTGTTAAATTCTATGTTTCTAGGAGGATCATTATTATATTTTTTATATTTTATCCAAGCATTGATTGAATTAATTTAGTTAATTTGTGGATTAAAATCATTCATATCATGTATTAATTTGGACATATGGATTTATTAAAGTTTAATCTAGAAATATATGTTTTAGAACACCATATTTAAATCACTTATTTTCATTTTTAATTCTTATTTCACATTTTTTTTGTAGTATTGCACATTTAGTTTGATATATCCAGTGTTGAAGATGGGGCCATAGACACACAAGGGAGGATTGTGTGCTACAGTATACTCCTAAGGTGTGTGTGAGACAGCCTGTTCACACAGTTATGGACACATACATACATACACACACATTTATATATATATATACATACACACACACACACACACATTGTCACGGTTGGCAAGAAAAGACAAAAGTCAGACAGTATAGTTAAAATCACCTTTATTAGTATAATATGCGGTAATAAAATAGGATAATGAGCAGAGGGTGACTAGAGAGGCTAGAGACTCTATCAGATATAGGAGCCACCAACTGGTCCACCACAACTGCTAGAGACTAGGCGAAAGCCAACTGGTAGTCTCACTTGCCCAGAGAGCTACAGTAAGGTGACCCTACTGTCTACCAATATGATGGTGACAAGGGAGACTACTGACTAACGCCTGCAGTCAGTAGTCCGGAGTCAGCCAGAATGACACAAGTGTGCACCAGATAGGATGTCCACTAGTCAGGAGGCAACACTGGGAGGGTAGCTGGACAGAGCCCCAGGTCAGCACCAGGTTGGATAGTCAGACAAGCCAAGGTCAAACACGGAGTGGGTAGTCAGCCAAAGCCACAGGTCTGCACCAGATTGGATGTCCAAACAGACAAGGTGCGCACAGAGGAGAGTCAGACAGAGCCACATGTCAGCACCAGGTTGGATGGTCAGACAAGCCAGGGTCATACACAGGATATCAGGATACAAGCAAATACAACTGCACAGGGCAACAACGTAAGGGTAACTGGAAAAAGATCCAGTTCCCTTAAATACTAGAGCCAGGAAGTAGGAGGGAGGAGACTGTCGAGGCTCTCCTGTATAAAGATGAGGCCTGGGTAGCCACTAAGGATGCCAAGCGTGCCCAGGCCTAATGCCCGAAGCGAGGCATGGGATGACGCTGAAGCGTCATTCTGAGCACACAATCCCAGCATCCACCAAAGCGGCGGCGCTGGATCTAAGATAAGCTGTTACAGTAGCCCCCTCTCAAAGACCCCTCCTCCAAGGCTCCAGTCGGGGTGTTCCAGGAAACTTAGCATAGAATGTGCAGACCAGGAGAGGCGCAGGAACATCACCAGAGGGTATCCAGGAGCGTTCCTCTGGACCATACCCCTTCCAATGTCTCAAATACTGCAGGCACCCTATGACCCAGCTAGAGTCCAGAATGCTTTGTACCACATACTCCTCATGATTGCCGACCTTAACAGGAACTGGCCTGACTGTACTCGAGGTATAGCGGTTACAAATCAGAGGTTTGAGCAAGGAGACGTGGAACACATTATGAATGTGCATGGAGGCAGGAAGCTCCAGAGCATATGCCACAGGGTTAATTCTGTGCAGCACAGGAAATGGACCAATGAATTGAGGAGCCAACTTATTACAGGGAACCTGGAGGTTAAGGTTATGGGATGACAGCCACACACTGTCCCCCATCTGGAATGTAGGAGTCGGCAAATGCCTACGGGCAGCCTGCCTTTTCTGCCGTTGCACAGAACCACGTAGGGTATGCTGTACCCGAACCCAGGAGGAACGGAGAGCCCTCAGATGCTCATCAAGAGCCGGAATTTCATATGTTTGAAAGACCTCAGGAAGGACAGGGGGTTGAAACCCATAGTTAATCAGGAACGGAGAACTCTGTGAGGAAGAGTTCATGGCACAATTCCGGGCAAACTCCACCCAAGGTAACAAGGTAGCCCAATTATCTTGGTGGTTAGAGATATAGCAATGGAGAAATTGGGTTGGTTATACCTTTCTGTTGCACTGTTAGACTTGGGGTGGTATGCGGAGGAGAATGCTAGCTGAATCCCCATCTGAGCACAAAAGCATCTCCAGAAACGAGACACGAACTGGCAATCTCTGTCCAAGACAATAACTCTGGGTATGCCATAGCCGAAAGACTTCCTTAGCTAACACCACCGCCAATTCCTGTGCGAATGGTAGGCCTTTGAGTGCTACAAAGTGAGCCATCTTAGAAAATTTGTCTACAATCATCAGGGTGACCATGAAGCCCAAGGGTGTCGGAAGATCAACCATAAAGTTTATGGACAAATGTGACCAGGAACGTTCCCCGTTAGCCACAGGTTGAAGGAGACCGACTGGCAAGAGTCGAGGTAATTTATTTTGAATACGCATAGTGCATGTTGTGGTAAAAGCAGCACAATCGGATCTAAGGCTCGGCCACCAGAACAGTCTAGACAAAGACCAAATCAGTTGGTCTCTCCCAATGTGACCAGCTATCTTGGAAGCATGGTATGTCTCCAACAGTTTAATGCGCAACTGAGCAGGGACCTCCCACAAGGCTTTTCTGCTGAAGCAGAAGTTTGAGCAGATAAAATTTCCTCTCCCAGAGGAGATGAAATACATGTTCATATGGTAGCCAGAATCCGATCATCCAGAATAATTGGTGTAGGAGGGACCTCCTCATTGGATAGACTGCAAAACTGACGTGATAGGGCGTCCGCCTTAATATTCTTAGAGCCCGGGAGATAGGAAACCACGGAATTGAACCTGGAAAGGAGCAATGTCCATTTAGCTTGACGGAATGACAAGCATTTGGCCTCAGATAAGTATGTGAGGGTCTTATGATCCATAAGAATTAAGATCGGGGAACTAGTACCTTACAAGAGGTGTCGCCATTCTTTCAGGGCCAGTATGATGACCAATAATTCTCTGTCCCCAATCTGATATACCATCTCAGCTTTAGATAGTTTTTTGGAAAAATAACCACACAGGAGTAAGGCATCCCCTGGGGCCGAGCAATGCGAAAGGAGAGCACCTACTCTAATCTCAGATGCATCTACCTCCAGGGTAAAGGGTACGGCGGGATTCGGGTGCACCAAACTTGGAGCCACTGCAAATGCTGTCTTGATATCCTCAAGGGCAAGCAACGCACTAGGAGACCATTCAGAGACCTTAGCACCCTTACAGGTCATATCAGTGAGTGATTTGACAATAGTCGAGAAATTTTTAATAAACCTCCGATAGTAATTAGCAAACCCCAAAAATCTTTGGATAGATTTAAGTCCCAAAGGACAAGGCCATTGCAATACTGAGGACAATTTCTGAGGGTCCATGGCCAACCTAGAAGAGAAAATAATGTACCCCAGAAAGGTTACTTGAGGTTTGTGAAATTAGCATTTTTCCAACTTGCAATACAAGTTGTTCTCTTTCAGCAGTCGTAGGACTTTGGATACATCTGAACAATGAATCTCCAACGTAGGAGAATGAATGATGATGTCATCCAGATAGACCACCACGCAACTCTGTAAAAGGTCTCTCAGCACGTCATTGATAAATTCCTGGAAGACAGCAGGAGCATTACAAAGACCAAAGGGCATGACAAGGTGATCATAATGCCCGCTCCGGGTGTGAAATGCTGTCTTCCATTCGTGCCCCTCCTTCATTCTGACCAAGTTGTAAACCGCCCTCAAATCAAGTTTTGTGAACATCTTAGTACCCTTTAGTTGGTCAAATAATTCCATAATCAGAGGTATCGGATAGCCATTCCTAACCATCAATTTGTTAATTCCACAGATGTCAATAAATGTACGTAATTCTCCGTCCTTTTTAAGAAAAAAAATCCGGCACCGGCAGGGGATGTGGATTTGCGAATGATACCCCTCTCCAGGACATGAGAGACATATTCCTCCATGGCCTTGTTTTCCTCCACAGACAGAGGGTATATACGGCCCTTAGGAGGGGTTGTACCAGGCAGGAACTCCACCAAGCAATCATAAGGCCTATGAGGAGGTAACTCCCCGGCCTGGATTTTATTAAACACATCAGCAAAATCAGAATAGGCCTCAGGTAGGCCAGAAGACTCGGCACATGCCAGTCTAACCAGGACCGATAGACAAGACTAAGGACCCAAGACAATATTTTGCAAGTATTCCAATCAAGCCTAGGGTTATGCGCCTGCAACCAAAGACACCCTAGGACGATGGCATAATGAGGAGAGTTAATCACCTGAAACTTCAGGGTTTCTTTATGGAGGGCCCCCACTCTCAGAGAAGTTTCATGAGTAATGTGTGATGGCAGAAGGGGTCACCATCAATGGCCTCAATGGCCAAAGAAGAGGCACGCGACTAATGGAATACGATTCTGGGCTGCAAATTCAGCATCCATAAATTAACCGGCAGTGCCTGAGTCTATTAATGCAGAAACTGAGACTGACTCATTGGCCCAAGTAAGAACCACTTCTAGGTTTATCCTGCGTGGCCTCAGGGGACTGAGAGATACCACCTAAGATCTGTCCCCGACAGTATCTTAGGTGCGGGTTTTTCCCGGACATACCGGACATGACCTCAGTAGGTGTCCAGGTCTCCCACAGTATAGACACAATACCTCCCTCCTCCGAAAGGCCCTCTACTCCACAGACAGTCGGGTGGCCCCAACCTGCATCGGTTCACTATTCCTAGAGTCGGAACCAGGAGGTATGGGGGTGAGGGAGGACTGGGTGGGCAAGTTAATCGGGATGTCACTCTAGAAGGATGGCTCCGCAGGCGCTCCTTGAATGAGGGTCTCTCCCGGACCCAAGAGTCAATCAGGATGACAAATTATATCAGTTCATCAAATCCTTAGGTAACTCACGGGCAGCAATCTCATCCTTTATATAGTCACCAAGCCCTTGGGAAAAGACATCTACAAGAGCCTCATTGTTCCAACCAACCTCGGCTGCCACGGTACAGAACTCAATAGTGTACTCCTCTACAGTACGATTGCCCTGGTGTATAGTCATGAGGTGTTTGGAATCCGAGGTTGCGCGACCTGGCACATCAAAGACACGTTTGAAGGAGGCCATGAATTCCTGAAAGTTATAAATTATGAGTCTGTCCATCTCCCATAAGGGGTTTGCCAAAGCCTTGCCGGAAAGGAGCGAAATCATAAAGCCAACCCTACTACGCTCATTAGGGAAGGCATGAGGAATCATTTGCAGGTATATGCTCACTTGGTTCAAGAATACGCAACATAATTCAGGATCCCCACTATAATGCTGCGGGAGTGGAGAAGATCCCAACAACCCTCTGACCAACCCTGCATCAGAGACAGTAGGAACTGTCAGTGCCACGGAAGGAGCTGGGATGGCCACCGGTTGTGGGTTAGCACTTCCAAGTGAGTAGTACAGCTAAGCAAGGTTTACAGAGCCAAGGATAAGTGATTGATTTGTTAAAGCCCTTCAATAAAGATGAAAAATGCCCCCAGTGGCATCTCTCAAATCCTTATGGTTTGAGAGATAACCACTTTCAAAGTTCGCCCCTGGCTGACGTCAGCCTAGCTGACAGCCTGGGAATCCGGTCCCGGGACCGTATGCGGCTCTGCAGCAGAGCTGAGATTGCATTAATAAAAAAGAAATCCTTCACTTAAAAGGTCTTCTACATGTGCTTGCAAACCAAGCACATGTATAAGACCTTTTGAGTGATGGATTTCTTCTTTATTAACTCGATCTCGGCTCTGCTGCAGAGCCGCCGGCTGATCTCAGTAGAGGGTTCCCCTGCTCTCAGCTAGAATGCTGACATCAGCCAGGGGCGAACTTTGTAAGCGGTTATCTCTCAAACCATAAGGGTTTCAGAGATGCTGCTGGGGGCATTTTTCATCTTTATTGAAGGGCTTTAACATAGGGATTGGTCATTTTTAAGTAATACTGTCCCTTTAATGATGGCCCTCCTATGCTCTAAAACCTGTCTTTTAACCTTCTCTTAGTCCTTCCTATATATCCTTACACTAAGGACTAAGAGAAGGTTAAAAGACAGGTTATTAGTATTTTTTGCTACAGCATTATTTAGCGTTCTCCTTCATATACTGTATTTTGTATATATAAATATATGCACACACAGGCACACATACACACACAGAAACAAATAAACATAATGTGCAATAAGTCTTGAACTGATTCCACCAGCAAAACATCCCACTCGTGGGTACTCACAAAATAAGTGGCTGTCACATATATGATAGGCAGTGAACATGCGGATGTGGGTTATTTACTGACGAACCACAGTATCCTGGATCTTCTCCACTCGATTCAACCAGACTGCTCCTCCTAAACAAGTCCTCTCTAAATAGCAAGACACCATACAACAACAAAAGAGGGAGGGCTTCACAATAGAGTAATACTGCATAGGTATAACAGCAAAGGTAATAACAGTAAATTCCCACTCACATCGATTGGTGGTCAGTGAGGAAGTATGCCAACCACTGACAATACAGGCATGCAGAGAGGTTCTCCACCTCCACTCTGGTCCCCAGCATAGTGCCGGCTTGATGTTTATCAATGACAAGGACCACTCTCAATGTATATATATTGGTATACATTTAATCCCAAATAGATATGTAAATATTTAAATTACACGAAAACAATTAATAATATATAAATGACAACAGACCACTGCCCATTTCACTGAGGATACCATTTTCTCAAATTATGTGGCTATATGCTGGCAGATGGCTCGGATCACAAGATTAAATAACCTAACGAGATCCCATCTGCACGTATTTGCACCCACAAACACACTAAGGCACACATACAAACATAGACACATATTAACATATACACACACACACACACACACACACACATACATACAAACAGACACAAAATAACACATGCATAGACACACGCCAGCACGCATAGACACATACATAAAAGACACACACACACACATACGTATGTGTGTATATATATATATGTATACACACACAAACATAGACACACACATATACATAAACACATACACAAAAGACACACATACACACATATATATATATATATATACATGTATATACACACGCGCACATATACACAGACACACACATGCACATACACAGCTTTGCACAGACATACACTCACATAGACACATAAATACTCACACGCACACAAAAACACTCACACAGGCCTACACACACACACACACACACAAGGATACAAATACATACACTCATGCACACACACAGGCAGTCTTACACACACGCACACACACACACAGGCAGTCTTACACACACACACACAGGCAGTCTTACACACACGCACACAGGCAGTCTTACACACACGCACACACACAGGCAGTCTTACACACACACACACACACACACAGGCAGTCTTACACACACACACACACACACACAGGCAGTCTTACACACACACACACACACACACAGGCAGTCTTACACACACACACACACACACACAGGCAGTCTTACACACACGCACACACACAGTTCAAAATAACCCACACTGACATAGAACTTATGTAAAGGCCCAAAGCAAGTTTGAATTACACTTCAACACAAACTCAGTGTGCAATTCACCTCCAGAGAAAGAGCAATTTGTTTGCAGAGCCAGGGAGCTGCTACAACGATTCATGGCCTGATGCTAACAGTTAACTCTTTTAGACCAGTGCAGTGTAAAACACATTGCTCTGCAATATGTTGGAAACCTCTATGGTGTTCAGAGGGATAATGGAGAAAAGGGAAGATGTTCACTAATAGTATTTTTATCTTACTGGTTGGCAGCAGCTGTGTGTGATGATGTCAGTGGCCACCAATCAAAACAGGAAACTGGTCTGATTGTAAGGGGGTGCAAAGCCGATTGACCCTCTAGGATGCTGGGTATCGTCACAGCTGCACTCTCTTAACCCTTTGTAGTCCTAAGGACCAGCATAGTTGCAGATGTGAAATTATGTTTTTTGCTATACTAATACATGTAGTCAGTTATACAGAGAAACTTAGCTAAACATATACCAGAGCAATGAATATGATCCTGAGAGCCCTATACATCCAACTCTCTCATCTGTACCATAACTGAGAAATTACATTTTACCATTGATTTAAAGTGGAAATACCACCACTAAAAAACTTGCCCCCCAATAATTCCCCATCTGTTGACTATCTGCTCAGTAGCGCTAGTCGCCAGAATTCTTACCGCATTAATGAGAATTATCCCTTGTTCCTGGGCTGACAGACAGGACGGAGTGAAAACATCTTGCCATAATGACGTCTGCGCACCTGTGCTGTCAGTCCCAGTTGGCTCTAGGAGGCGTTGCTAGGAGCTGTTCGGCTCCAAAAGGGACTGACAGCACAGGCGCAAGGACGTCACTATGGAAAGACGTCTGCTCTCCTTCTTGCCTGTCAGCCCAGGAACAAGGGCTAATTCTCGTTAACGCGGTAATAATTCTGGCTACTACTGCTACTGAACAGCTAGTCGCCAGATGGGGAATTATTGGGAGGCAAGTTTTTTATCAGTGATAGTTCCACTTTAAAGCAACATTTGAACTCCTTGAATGCTAGAGAGGTCTGAAAAACATTGTAAAATATTGATTTGGAGACCTCTCCAGCATTCAAGGGGTTAAAAAGCCTCATTGAAATAAGCTGTAATTGTATGCCTTAATTATCAAGCCAATGATGTCCAATTCAGGAGTAAACTTACTGCACCATTATTGGCGACCTCCCTGTCTTTCAGAGGTTACAAGTCCCATTCACATCAATGGGAATTTGAGGAATGATCCACTTATTGTGTGGGTGAGTTTGCTCCAGAATTGCCCCTCTTTCACTTGGTGAATAAAGCAAGCAGCTATACCACTACTACCTATACTGCACTTATAATCATGTGGCCCTGTAAAGATGGGAATGTTTATCAGTTACAAACAGCTGGTGGGATTTAGTGGGAAGCATGGCTCCCCATTCATCATGCACAGCCTCCTTTGTGTGCTAGATATATTCATTCTGATGGCTCCCTTGAGGCCTGCAGGGAATAGATGGAACTGAAAACAGAACAATACAAGAGGCATTCAAATGTACTCAGCACCGAACCCACCAACTGCACATCAAAATCTAACATAAAGCATTGTGTGTGCTTGCTGAAAGAAATTTGATTACATTTGCCATTGAACATTAACCCCTTGGATGCTAAAGATGTCTGAAACACCCATTGGTTCAACCCTTTGAGTGCCAGAGGTGTCCAATGCATAGTTTCACCCCATCTGGCACTCAATGGGTTCAATGGAGAGCATTAAAGCAAATAGAGACAGATGCTTGATAAAAAAAAAAAACTCTACAAGATACAAGATGGCTGACTGATGTCATTCCTAGGGCCCTGTATTTAGACTCAAACTAGAGCAATTCTGGGACAAACATACTGTGCCATAGAGAACTAATAAAAAGTCCCATTGGCTTAAATGTGGATTTTAAATAGTTTTGTCCCATTGCAAGGCTCAGTGATGAAAACTTTCTATCATCCAAAGGGGTTAGCCTTTGCAATGCTCTGCATACCCTCTGGCACACAAAGGGTTAAAATGTGGCCTCTTGTTCAGAAACTCCTCTGCCTATCCCAAGCTTCCTTGGCTGTAGGATTCACTGGATTCTTTCACATGTAGCATTTTCTTTAGTAAATAATTCTTGCTTCTTAAAAGGAGTCATAACATTGCCTAATGATATCTCCACCATACCTTTCTATGGCCAGAAAATCCTGATGGCTCCAGTGAATTTGTACTTGTGCCTTTTGTTCAAGAGATAACTTTAATTAGTCCTGAATATAATTTTCAGTGAGGCAGCCGGGACAGTTTCTGATGTTTTTCACTTTATTTAACCGAAGCAGGGTACATGAGCCTACCAAACCCTGGACCAGGACAAGAAACCCTTGTCCTTGAAGGGTTAAGATTATCATGTGCAATGAACAGAGTTTGTGGTCTATGGTCCTGCTGGTAACTCTTATCTGTCTAGATGGATATGACATTCATGGCTGAAGATGTTATCTCTTGAACAAAGTCAGTATTCATAGGGGACAATAGGAATTTTGGCTATGACAGTTTAAGTTGGAGGTAATTTTTAGGATGTATTTCTTCTGCATTAACCTCTTAGAGGTTAGACATGACTCCATTGCATTAGTGTTAAAGAACGTTAATGATAGTTTCTGTCTAATTTAGTTTAGTGGTAAGACTGCCTTCCTGTCATTTCCTTTGGTGAGCTCTGTGTAACTGATTGCCTTTCTGACCATCTGCCTGACCTATTATGTCCAATAACAGGCTCTGTTTTTCTCCAACCACAGGACAGCTTCCCAGCTCGCTTTGGAGGGGTCCACTTTGTCAATCAACCCTGGTACATCCATGCTCTGTACACTATAATCAAACCATTCCTCAAAGACAAGACAAGGAAACGGGTAAGACAAATTTGGTTTGCTGAACACACTGAGTCCCTAATGATTTAGTGTTTGGATTTTCTGTATTTTCATATGACCTCTGAGATGAAGTCAAATTATGTATTGTGGCCTCATCTGCAGGTTTCAGATTGTCTGGTCCTGATCAATAAAGCAGTTGAACTGGGTTATTTTCAATATTAATGTCTGGACTACAGATCTCTTCGTTCTTTTGAAAGAAGGAGAATGTATAATTTATGTGATTATAAAGGGAACGAGCATGAGGACATTGCCATTTGAGTGATAACTATAAGCTAATACATTTTATATGAGTTTTAGCTACAATATATATCCGCCTATATCTGTTTATATCTGAAGGTCACCACAATGGACTGAAGATGTCTCTATCTCACAGTGGGTTAAAGAATTAACAACTCCTAATAATAACCATAAGAAAAAGTTGAGTCACTTATGTGGATTTATGCCATTTCATAATATTTCTTATGATATTAACCCCTTGTGTGAAGCAAGGCATTTCGTACTCCTTTGGTCCTCAAAGAGTTAACAGACCAGTTATATGTTGCTTTTTCCCAGGCTTCTATCATCCTATATAATAATTCGCTAATGTATGTTTGTCAGAAGCTGTCATGCTTAGTACAGACGGCTGTGTGCGTTGTAGTCATACACAGTACAGCCTGCTGTGGCTGATAATGGAGGACTATGGTCTGAATTCCGAGCGCTCCTCTCAGTTATCAGCCACAGCATGGGCAGTCTCTACTGTTCATGACTGCACCGCGGCCGTTGCTGCCTGGCACTGTGGTCCGTGTACATGGGCTGTTCAGCTAGTTTAAGATGAATGACCTGTGGAAATTTAAGGCAGGAAATTGTCTTCCTCCCTGATCTGCCCAGTGATGTACTGATTAGTCTGAGAACTGAAACATTCCCCAGAGACACTCTTGTGTGATATAATGTATTCGACTCTGAATATTCCTCAGAGATACTTATGTGATATAATATATTAACAGTAAGAATATAGCCTCTGAGACACTTTTATGTGATGTATTAACAGCAAGAATATTCTGCAGGGATACCATTATGTGATATAATGTTTGAACAACTGGAATGTTTCTCAAATACACTGTTGTGTGCTGTGATGTATTAACAGCCAGAACATTCCTCAGAGACAGTTATGTGAGATATGGCGCGATGCAAGAAACGTTTGCATTGGATAAAGGCATTTTTGTGCGCAGATAGATTTTGTGCATATTCCAATCCAGGAAGCTAAATACCGAACGCTTCTTGAATTGAGTATGAAAAATTCCATCTTATGACAACAGTACACAGACGTATAAATTCATTCACAATAGCAGTTCCTGCATTAGGCGCATTCATTATTCCACTCACACAGATTTGTTAATCTTGTGCACGTTTCCTGCATTGCGCCAATAGTGTATTAACAAAAAAAAAATCCTCAGAGACACTGTTATGTGATGTAATGTATTAACAGCCAGAACATTCCTCAGAGACACTGTTATGTGATGTAATGTATTAACAACAAGAGCATTGCCCAGAGATACTATAATGTGATGCAATGTATTAACAAGAATATTCCTCAGACACTGTTATGTGATGTAGTGTATTAAAAAGAACATTCATCAGGGACACTGTTATGTGACGTAATATATTAACATCATTGTTGTGTGATGTAATGTATTAACAGCAGGCATATTACTCAGAGACTCTATTATGTGATGTAATGTATTAACAAGAATATTACTCAGAGACACTGTTATGTGATGTAATATATTAACAAGAGCATTCCCCAGAGATACTATTATGTGATGTTATGTATTAACAAGGACATTCCTCAGAGACACTTATGTGATGTAATGTATTAACAACAAGGACATTCCTCTAAGATAGTGTTATGTGATATAGTGTATTAACAACAAGAGAATTCCTCAGAGACACTGTTATGTGGTGTAGTGTATTAACAACAACATTCCTCTGAGACAGTGTTATGTGATGCAGTGTATTAACGACAAGAACATTCCTCAGAGACACTGTTATGTGATGTAATGTATTATCAACAAGAACATTCCTCAGAGACACTGTTATGTGATGTTGTACATTAAGAGAAAGAACATTCCTCAGAGACACTGTTATCTGGTGTAGTGTATTAACAACAAGAGCATTTCCCAAAGACACTGTCATGTGATGTAGTGTATTAACAACAAGAGCAATCATCAGAGACAGTATTACGTGCTATGATCTATTAACAACAAGAGCATTCTTCAGAGACAGTATTATATGCTGTACAGTATTAACAAGAAAATTCATCAGAAACACAATTATATATTGTGATGTATTAACAACAAGAACATTCCTCAGAAACACTATTACGTGATATAGTCTATTAATAGCATGACTATTCCTCAGAGACACTATGATGTAATGTAATGTATTAAAAATAAGAACATTCCCTAGAGACACTATTATGGGATATAATGTATTAACATGTAACTGGAACAGTCCTAGAAACACTCTTAAATGCTGTGATATATTAACAACCAGGCTATTCCCCAGAGACACTCTTACATTATGTAATGTATTAACAACAACAAAAAACATTCCCCTGGGACGATCTTAAGTAACGTGATGTATTAACAGGAAGGATTTTCCCCAGATAAACTGTTATGTGATGTAATGTATGAACAAAAATATTCCCCCGGAGACAACCTTATGTGATGTGATTTATTAAAAACCTGGATTTTCGACAGAGACACTCTTATGTAATGTATTAACAGGAACATAACCCAGAAACACTGTTATGCAGTGAAATATCTTAACAAATAATACATTACCCAATGAACTTTTATGTGTTAAAATGTGATATGTGATATAATGTATTAACAATCGGGTCATTCACCTGAGACACTTCCATGTTGTGTATTGTAAGTATTTCTAAAGGCAACATTTCTTAGGGACATTATTGTACAATGTCGTGAATAGACAATGGGAATATTCCCGGGGACCCTCTTGTGTGATGTCATGAACAGACAATGGGAACATTACCCAGATACATGTATGTGATACCATGAATTGACAATGGAAATATTACCAAGAACCATTCCTATGTGACATAATATATTGACAATGGGAACATTCCCTAAAGAAGGTCTCATATTATGTACTGAATTGACCAAGGCAACATTCCACAAAGACACTAATGTAATAAAATGACCATTTACTGATCTCCCTTAAAGGGATAGTATTGCCAGTTTTTCCCAAACATTAATTTTGTAGGCATTAAAAAATAAAACTAAACCTTTATGGTTTGAGAGATATTCAGGACCAAAGTTCCCCCTTTCCTCCCCTTTCCCTGACGTCAGCGCTGTAGCTGACTGCAGGGGAATCTGGTCCCTGGACAAGCGGAGGCTCTTCAGCACAGCCGAGATCATGTTATTGAAAAATAAATCCTTCACTGGAACGGTCTACAGAGTGTGTTTGCAAACCAAGCACACTTTGTAGACCGTTCCAGTGAAGGATTTCTTTTTCTCTTTCACGATCTCGACTCTGCTGAAGAGCCTCCTACAGTCCTGGGACTGGATTCCCCTGCAGTCAGCTACAGTGCTGATGTCAGGGAAAGGGGAGGGAGGGGGGAACTTTGGTCCCAAATGTCTCTCAAACCGTAAAGGTTTGAGAGATGGAACTGGGGCATTTAGTTTTATTTTTTTAATGCCTACAAGATTAATATTTGAGAAAAACTGGCAATACTATCCCTTTAAGTTACTGTATTGTTTTGAGGGGGTTTTGTTTTGTGCTGTTTTCCCCAATACATGTCACAGTAATACAGGAGATCCCCAAGGCAGAGAAGCTCATGATCGTCCATTCTCCCCTTTTATTCATCTCCCATTTAGTCCCATTTTGAATGTGTGCAGCTTTTGCACATACTTATAATGGAACTTACATGGCCCTGTATTGTAGAGAGGAAATCGTTCAGCATTCTGATGTAAAACAAAAAGACATAATAACTCTGCATATAACCATATTTTATTTAAACAGAATGTGATGTCTAAAAAGTCAGTCAGTACTGAGAACAAAGAATATCTAAAGTAAATTGATAATAATAAAAAATTAGACTGACACACAAAGCATTTTTGTGAAAAGTAAAAAAGGTTGTTATATAATAGTCATTGTTTCAAATCCAACCAGGAGCCTTTATTAAGATTGGCTGTAGACAAAACATTGGCTTTTCACTTTAGCCTTTTTAGCAAACACCCTATATCAGGGCTATCAAAGTTCATTCCTGAAGGGCCACCAACAGGCCAGGATGTAAAAATGTCCCTGATTAAGCACAGGTGGGCCAGTCAAAATGAATGAGCTACTGATTAACTCACCTGTGCTTAATCAGGGAAATCCTTACATCCTGGCCTGTTGGTGGCCCTTGAGGACCTGCCCTCTATTGTAGGATATTCCTGCAGAGTAAATCTAAGGTACTCACAATTCTGGGAGAGACATCACTGAAAGGTTATTAGAAGGCAAACTTGCTCTCGCCTCATGGGATAACTATTTAGTTTTGTTAGGAGGGGGTCAAGTCATTGTGTCTTAACCCTTTGAGTGCCAGAGTGGTATGGAATGCATTGTTTTGCAATGCATTCCGTACCACTCTGGCACTCAAAGGGAACATTGCTAGCATCTAAGATGTTAAAAAGGCAATTCATGAATATTTATTGTAACTGTTCATTGCATTTAAAAAACTCAGTTTAACTCCATAGATACTAGAGTATGAATGGACAACCAGAGACCCTGCAGCTGTTGATGCTGACAAATTTCATCTACAGCAAGCCAACAGCTGGAGAGCCTCAGCTTGCCCAACCCTGCACTCTAAACATCTGTCTCTAGGATCCAAGGCGTTAAACCACTTCTTTAAATGAATAGAAAATAGCTCTCGGTGTAGCAATCCCCCAGTGTGCTGTAAATATGCATTCTAGTGGTGAATTCATGTGTCTATGTATAATACATATATATCTATTTTTCAGATATTTCTACATGGTAACAATCTGAATAGCCTTCACCAGCTGATTCATCCTGAATGTTTACCTTCTGAGTTTGGTGGCACACTGCCACCTTATGACATGGGCACCTGGGCTAGGACATTGCTTGGTCCCGACTACAATGATGAAAATGAGTACACTCACAGCTCATACAATGCTATACACGTGAGGCATGTTCCTACCAGTGTAGAGAGTGACTATTCACCAAAATACATGAAAAGGTAATATTTTTCTTATTTTCCATTTACAGGCCCATTAGCACAATGTAAAGATGGAGACATTTTAAAGCAAACGTCAAGGGAAAAATAAAATGTTCCATTGATTTAAATAGAGCTTTTAACCAAGCCCTTGAATTCTAGCGATGTCTCCAACCCATTACTTCACAATGCATTGGAGACCTCTCTAGCATTCAAGGGGATAAAAACTCCATTTAAATCAATAGGGATTTGGCGAAATGTGGGAAATTTTGTTCCTCTTTCTTTTATAGAGAGATAAGAATTAAAAGGAAAGTGAACTAATTCTGTCCAGACATTTAAAAAGTCCAAAAGTAGCAATAGACATACTTGCATTTATTTCTGGCTACTAAACCAAATATATGGATAAACATGTACGGAGGATATTAATCCTGCTTCTACACAAATACAGGCAATCCCGCCACTCAGCTGCTCATCTATGGATGATCATGTAAGAAAGTCCACTTCAAAGAAAATGGCAACAAATAGATAAAAATCCAAGAGAAACGTGGGACACTAACATGAGAGCTTACAGTAGACTTAAAGGAGCAGAAAACTTTTTTTTATGAAAATATATATAGTAGGGCTTATCCTGTTGAGTAAATTAAGAGTACTCCCACTGCCAAGAGATGCATATTTTGAGAGTTATTACAGTTTAAACCCATGTTTGTTTGTTTTTTTTTACATTAGCAGTGCCCTCTAGTGGTCAAATTCCAATTAGTTTTTCTGTTACATTCTACTGAAGAGGGAAGTCAGTGACATACAGTTCTCCATAGAAATTGCTGAGTCACTTCCTTCAGTTAGAGCTATCAGGAAGTAAACACACAGTAAGTTCACTTCCTGATTACTTGAACTGTTATACATTTTTAATAAAACAACTGACAGAAGTGGGTGTACCCTTGTTTTACTCAGCAGGAAAAGCTCTATAACATATATGTGTTCATAAAACAATGTACTGCTCCGTTAATAGGGCTAATCATAAAAAATTACATATTTTGTAGGCTATTAAAGTACCATGTTACAAATTTTCTGAAGGCAACTGGGGTATATATTATTTATCATTGTTTTGTGCAGGCAGCTGCAGTGCTGAAGAGAATGTCCAAGAAATGAAATAAATTAATATGTGTTTATTTAACCCCTTCGCGACACAGGACGTACATGTACCTCCTGTGTGGCTGTCACTTAGTGACAGAGGACGTACATGTACGTCCCGGAAATCCGGCTCCCCGCGCGGCTGCACGCCGTTCGGGGACGCCGGATTCTTTTAGAAAAAAAAAAAAAAAGTTAGACGGACGTTAAGTGACGGCCGCGTCTGCACGCGGCCGTCACTAAGGGGTTAAAAATAAATAAACATAGAAACAGGTTTCGACTGCAAAAAAAGAGCCATCTGACCCATCCAATGTGCCCATTTCCCTATATAATAAAAATACACACTTACTTTTCAGAATAGAAGTATGTAAAACCCAGGAATTTTGAATCCCCTAACATTGTCCCTACTACCCAAATTACTTCTGAATTTCCCACCCTCTGACTCAGACTGTGACCACCTCTTTTAGTATTCTTCATTCACTGAAAAAATGCAACCTACCTGAAATATATTACATTTCTTAATATATAAAGGTCTCTGTCATATGTCCCCCTCTCTCTTTTCTTCTAAGCAGTATGTATTAAGTTATTTAAGTCTATTCTGGTACCCCTTGTCATGAAGACACTGCATCATTTTAGTAGCTCTTCTTTGAACTGTCTCCAATTTCATATGCCCTTTTGCAGATGTGGTCGCAGGAACTGTACGCAATACTCCAGGTGCTGCTAATTCTGCTAATTCCTTTTCCTATATAGTAACATAGTAAATTATGTTGAAAAATGACACAAGTCCATCAAGTTCAGCCTTTGCCTCATAACCCAGATACATGAGAATTTTATATAGCTTTCCTGCTGCCAAATATGTTAGTATCAGGCCTTCTGGTTTTGCCTACTAATACACAGCATAACCCTGTATGTCCCCTTTTGAAAGAAATGTATCTAATCTTCTCTTAAATGTATCCAATGTATCTGCCATAACCACATCCTTGAGGAAGGAATTCCATAATTTAACAGATATTACTGTAAAAAGCCCTTTCCTCTGCTGAAGTCGAAACCTCCTTTACCCCAATCTCAAGGAGTGGCCCCTGGTTGCTTGGCCTTGGAATGAATAGCAAATAACCGGTTTGCCTTTGACACTGCATTTACTGCCTATCTTCACATCATCTCAAATAATAGCTCCCAAACCCTTTCCTCTGATGTCTTTGCCAGCACAGTACCATTAATCCTGTATTGCAGCTCTTGGTTTCTGTGTCCTAAAATGCATTATACTATACTTTTCAGAATTAAACATTAGATTCCATGCTCTTGTCCATTCCTCATGCTTTTGTTTTATACTTCCTGGAAAGTCAAACATGTTTCAGATGTTTGCATCATGCAAAAATGGCAAACCTTACCTTGGATACCACTAGTTTTATCACCAGCACAGGACCTATCACTGACCCCTGTGACACCCCACTAGTAGCCCATCCTTTCTATGAATAAATACTATTGATGATAACATGCTCTTTTTCTGTTATTCAGCTAATTAATTATCCAGTCAACTACATCTGATTCCAGTCCCAGACTATGCATCATATGAATCAGCTTCCTAAATGTAATTAAAATCCAAATATACTACATCTACCGCACAACCCAAGTCCATCACTTGAGTAACATAACTGAAGATTTTAATTTGTGTAGCAAGATTTTCCACTTGCAACTCATTAGACTTCATATATGCAACAATTCTTCCTTTCAATAGCATTTACATTAACTTCTCAAAAATGTATGTCTCATGAGCCTGTAATTGCCAGAGTCTTCCCATATGCCCTTTTTGTGCAGAGGCACTACAGTGGCAATTTTCCAATCAATAAAAATAATATATAGGTCAGCCAACATGTTTCTAGGCCTCCACTACCTCCACTTTTTTCAGGGCTTCTGACACTCTCATAAACAGGGGAAAAACCTACCTCCTCCCTTTAATTCTTCCAATTGGGTCACTATTACACAATGGACAAATCTAAATTTTGCTTGGAAGAATTGGTGGGAAAAAGGATTTAGCAAACATGCCTTTTACATGGAAGACAATAGTAATGTGTAAAAGCACTGGAGTCCTCCTGCTAAACTACAAATCAAAACAACTATTTACCCATGGCCATATCGCTCTTCACAGTAAACATATTTAAACACAATCACTCTAATGAATTCCAAAAGCTATCTATTATGACATGGATACTTGTCACCCTACCCTACCACTACCCTACCCAGTGCCCCATTGTCTGAAGACAATCCCACAAATGCAAACACAAAAACACACACACACACACACTGTAGTCCAAAGATCATAGACATGGCAGATAACAGAGAGCAAAAGATGCACCAGGCCAGGAAAGAGATAACCACCACTGTATTTCAAAACACAGGCATTACAATGTATTGGATACCCCTCTGGCACACATAGGGTTAATTATTATTATTACATTTAACATAGTAACGTAGTAATTTAGGTTGAAAAAAGACTTGCGTCCATCCAGTTCAACCCTTTTCCTATTCCAGTTTACCATCGTTGATCCAAAGGATGGCAAAAAAAACCCTCAATGCAGCAATTTCAAAATCTGCCTTGCATGGGGGGAAAAAATTCCTTCTTGATTCCAAATGGCAATCAGATTTCTCATTGGATCAACAAGTACTAACTAAATGTTAATCCCAATACTAACGTACATAGTCCTCTATGTTCTGCTCTTTTAAGTAGGTATCCAGACCCTTTTTAAAGGCATCTAATGTATACGATAGCGCCACCACCTCAGGCAGTGAATTCCATACCTTTATTGTCCTTACTGTAAAGAAACCCTTCCGTTGTTGTAGATGAAATCTCCTTTCCTCAAGTCTAACTGGGTGGCCCCTTGTCCTTTGTTCTATTCTGTTAATGAACAGGTCTTTGGAGAGCCCTTTGTATGGGCCCTGAACATATTTATATAGTGTTATCATATCCCCTCTAAGATGCCATTTCTCTAGTGTGCACAAGTTTAACTTTTCTAGCCTTTCTTCATAACTAAAACTTTGCATCCCCCTTACTAGTTTTGTAGCCCTCCTCTGTACTTTTTCTAGTTCCATAATGTCCTTTTTCAGAAAGGGAGCCCAGAATTGAACAGCATATTCTAGGTGGGGTCTTACCATGAACCTGTAAAGAGGCATAATAATATCTTCCTCCCTTGAGTCAATACCCCTTTTAATACAGGCCAATATCTTATTGGCCTTTGCAGCTGCCAGCTGGCACTGCAAGCTACTGCAAAGTCTATTGTCTACCATTACTCCCAAATCCTTTTCATAAGTAGATTTCCCCAGAGAAACTCCATTTAAACTATATGTTGCATTTTTATTATTATACCCAACATGCATAACTTTACACTTGTCTATATTGAATCTCATTTGCCATTTTCCTGCCCAGTTACTCAATTTGTCCAAATCCTCTTGTAATAAAGACACATCCAGTTCAGACTTTATTACCTTACTTAGTTTTGTGTCATCGGCAAACACTGATACATGGCTCCCTATGCCCTCTGGGAGGTCATTAATAAACAAATTAAAAAGAATAGGACCCAGGACAGATCTCTGAGGTACTCTACTTGTCACGTTTATCCAATTGGAGAACTTGACATTTACTACCACTCTTTGCATTGTATCTTTCAGCCAATTTCCAATCCACGCACAAACGTTTTCCCCTAAGCCTATTTCATTCAATTTGTACAGTAACCTCTTATGTCTAAATAGATCACATCAACCGCCGCTCCCACATCTATATTTTTACTCACTTTTTCATAAAATGCAATCAAGTTAGTTTGACAAGACCTGTCTTTTCACAAAACCATGTTGGCTCCTGCTAATGATATTCCTATTCAAGCTGAATTCTTGAATATATTCCCTTACCAAAACCCTTCAAACAACTTCCCTATCACAGATGTCAAGCTTACAGGTGTGTAATTTCTTGGCTGGGATTTTGATCCCTTTTTAAATATGGGCACCACATCTGCTTTACTCCAATCGGTGGGCACCATACCCTCTTACCTGTCATCCACTTTCTGTCTCCTTCTATCTTCCTACTTCTTATTTTTAATTTTCTCTCTTCTTTCTTCTTCTTGGGGTCCGTCTTCTTTTCATAAAAAATGTAATTAAAAAAAAGAGCCATTAATAAATGAGTCATGAAAATAACCATCACACCCATGCATAATTTAACCCATTGAGTTCTAGAAGGGTACACAATGTATTGCTGAATAATGCATTGCCTACCTCTCTGGGACTCCAAGGGTTAAACTATGTACAGGTGTACAGATAAATAGTAAATAGGCCAAAGTGTTCATGAATAACAATATCCATAACAATAACAGCTCCCATAGTTTGTTCCATTTCTCTGCCTCTGTGTATGTCCATGGTGGTGGAGGCAGTGGAGAAAGTGTGTAGTGATACACCCCCCCACCTTGTACCTTACAGGCCGATGCCCATTCCACAATGAGGGAATTTGAGCAGAGATTGCCTTTATATATGGACATCCTCTGTTCCAATTCCCTCACAGTCATTGGCAGGAATGTACTTATGCACCTCCCAGCCAATCAGCTTTGAGCAGAGGTGCTTGAAGCTGATTGGCTGGGAGGTCGGCAGTTTTTCATAGCACAGGTAATTGAATCAGTTATCGTGCATGAAAAAATGCCGTTGTCTATTTTTTTGGTGTCGGACCTCTTTAACCCCATCCCGACAATTTAATTACCAGGTACGTCCCGCAAAAACTGTCACTTAGTGACAGAGGACGTACCTGGTAAGTCCCGGACGTCCGGGTCTCCGTGCAGCTGCACGCCGTTCGGGGACTCCGGAAGCGTTTTAAAAAAAAATATGTTAGCCGGGCGTTAAGGTGACAGCCGCGTACGCATGCGGCTGTCACTAAGGGGTTAAATGGAGCCCTACATCTTTTGAAAAATGTTAAGAGACCGGGGCAATTCAAAGAAGAGCCTCTAAAATGGTGTAAGGTGTTGCACACCACTCTGGCCTTAAAGGGTTAAAGTATTTAACATTTGTTGTAGTATCCCCCCTTTCCCCTCCTCTTCCAAGCTATAAATATTGCTTTGCAATGCATTGTGAACCCCTCTGACACTCAAAGGGTTAATAAAGTTCAGGAAGTAAGTATATTTCAGAAGACGAGGAATACACGAACAAGAGGGCATCATCTAAAATAATTGTATGGAAGGCTCAGAGGTAATGTGCATAAGTACTACTTTACTGAAGGGGTGATAGATTCATAGAATAGCCTCCCAACAGAGGTGGAATGACTCATAGGGAATTAAATACTGCCTGGAATAGACACACTCTTCATTTAGACTAACCTGACAATAACCTTGAACATATTTGGACTGAAAAGGATGACATTTTGGCATGTGTGCTAAATGCTGCTTTTTCAGTAGCCTTGGTATTTTACCACATTTGTAGAATTGAATTTGAATTCTTTCCTTCTGGTTACAGACTGCAATATTAGACCAATATTTGTGCAGTCAGTCTCAACTGGCACATTTCTCCCAAGTGTCCCTCTTTAGGAGGGACAGCCCCATGTTGATACTAGTGTTGAGCGAGCACCCCGATGCTCGGGTGCTCTGACCGAGCACCGCCGGAGGCTCGAGTGCTCGGCCGAGCACCCGAGCCCCATTGAATTCAATGGGGCGACACGAGCATTACACCAGGCACCCCCTGCTCTGATGAGGGGAGGGTGCCTGGTCAATGCCCCCCTTCATCTCCACAATGCCCCTCTTCCACAATGTCCCCCTTCCACAATGTCCCCCTTCCACAATGTCCCCCTTCATCTCCGCAATGCCCCCTTCATCTCCGCAATGTCCCCCTTCCACAATGTCCCCCTTCCACAATGTCCCCCTTCATCTCCGCAATGCCCCCTTCATCTCCGCAATGTCCCCCTTCATCTCCGCAATGCCCCCTTCATCTCCGCAATGTCCCCCTTCCACAATGTCCCCCTTCATCTCCGCAATGCCCCCTTCATCTCTGCAATGTCCCCCTTCCACAATGTCCCCCTTCATCTCCGCAATGCCCCCTTCATCTCCGCAATGTCCCCCTTCCACAATGTCCCCCTTCATCTCCGCAATGCCCCCTTCATCTCCGCAATGCCCCCCTTCCACAATGTCCCCCTTCCACAATGTCCCCCTTCATCTCCAAAATGTCCCCCTTCATCTCCAAAATGTCCCCCTTCATCTCCACAATGCCCCCTACCTCCAGTCCCTGGTGGTCCAGCGGAGCGTCTGCAAGATCTGTGCCTCCTTCCGGCACAGATCCCTGCCACCCGAACATGGCGGGCGAGCACATGGCGGTACTCGACGAGTACCGCCATGTGCCGAGCAGAGCGATGCTCGAGCCGATCCGAGCATCGGCCGAGCATGCTCGCTCAACACTAGTTGATACCCAAATCCCACTGTCCCTCTTTTCCACCCTGGTGTCCCTTTTTGTAAGAGATCAGACTGTGTAGTGTGTATATAAGTATCATATTCTCCAAAGTAATAAGGCTCACATTAATACTTGTGTAAACCTTAGTCTATGTCTTGTGTTTATAAATTAGTCTGTGTAAATAAAAATCATTTGGCCCTGCTCTATATCAGTTATTCAGTTATACAAAGCAGTGTCACTAGAACTATTGCTTCAAGAAATCAGACCCATTTCACTTGAAAAAGCTGACTGAGCAATTAAGTTAACCATTATCTTTTAAAGGAGAAGTAACCTCTCCTAACATAACCCCCCCACAATTAACTTATTATGACCAGAAAAACCTAATGTCCCTGTAGATTTTGTTTAATTGTACCCTATGGTGCAGATGGTTTGCTCTAGAGTTGCTCCAGTATTTTTGTAACATAGGGCCCTAAGACAAATGCCTGCACTAGTTAAATAGCAATGATTGGTACCATGCACAGCGCATCTGATGTACACATAACTATTCCTTTCTATAGCCCTGTGAGTGCCAGAGAGGTATCCAACCAGAGACGGATTAACTAATAGGTAATGTAGGCAATTGCCTAGAGCTCCAAGTTTTGAGGGGCGGCTCAGCTGTGCTGGTCACACCCACATTCTGAATTGTGTGTGTTGCGAGCAATCTCAATGTCCTTACACAACTTTTATACCCCTTTACAGGCTATTATTTGGCCCCTTGGATGTTAGAGAGATCTCCAGCTCATTGATCCATAATGCATATGAGATCTCTCTAGTGATGCTTTTTTTTTGTTCATGCTTTTTATAGGTCAAGTGTATCTTCTGTGGCATGAAACAATGGATGGGACTGGGGTGTGTGGTCATGTGATGAGTGGGTGTGTGGCCATGGGTGGAGCTAAGGGAGCCTAGGGTGGCTTGTTTATGGGTGCTTGAGATGTAAATTCGACCCTGTATCCAAAGAATTGCAATGCAATGCGCTGGATGCCTCCCTGGCACTCAAAGGGTTTACCCCTTGGTAACTGTAAATGTCTACAACACATTGCTTTGCAATGCACTGGAAACATATCTGGCTTACAAAGGGTTAAACATTTGGTGTTCCAGCTGCATTTACAGTATTTAAACCTCTCATAAAATGAATGAGAAGATTGCTGCCTATTGCTATAACATTCCTCATTTTTCAATTACTTGGTGTAGCAATTGATTTGGAAAAAGTGATTAATGGGAGCAATTCACGCATTATGGATATAATTAGTGTCATGATAATTATGATATATAAGGAGTTCTATTTAATCTGCAGTCATTTCCTTATACATAATTAAAAAAAGAATTTCCCTGGAACTGGTAAATAAAGGAAAACGATGTTATATAATTATCATGCTTTTTATGAGTCACCAGAAATCATGGATGTACAATACCACAGTGTGGCTGCTTTCCTACAAGGCTTCCACTAAACCAGAAATCTGTTTATCATGGATGTACAATACCACAGTGTGGCTGCTTTCCTACAAGGCTTCCACTAAACCAGAAATCTGTCTGTCATGGATGTATAATACCACAGTGTGGCTGCTTTCCTACAAGGCTTCCACTAAACCAGAAATCTGTCTATCATGGATGTACAATACCAGTGTGGCTGCTTTCCTACAAGGCTTCCACTAAACCAGAAATCTGTATATCATGGATGTACAATACCATAGTGTGACTGCTTTCCTACAAGGCTTCCACTAAACAAGAAATCTGTCTATCATGGATGTACAATACCCCATTGTGGCTGCTTTCCTACAAGGCTTCCTCTAAACCTATGGGGATTCAAAATGGATTGATAGATATGGAGGCCTCCATTTACAATTTCACTAAAAGACTCAAAGATTCTCAAAACAGCTTGGTTTTGCATTGTTGTGTCAACATGAAGGCAGTGGGGAAATAATAGGAGTTTGGGTGTTTTCTGTTCCACTGTCCCTTGTTGCTTTCTATGTACTATGTGCACAGCAAATTGCCATAGAGTTACTCACATTTCCTGCACTTGATACAGAGGAAATAGTCAGAACTTGCTAGTATTAAAGTCTTAACACTGGCAGAGTGCACACGCTGGTGTACACTAAGGCAACCATATGCCTTTGGGCACACTGTGAAGTGCAGACACATCATTTTTATTTTCTATTAGTACATTTCCCAGTTTACAATGTCCTTTAATGTTGTCTTTCAATTAGTAAGAAACATCCCATTGTAAGTCCATTTGGTACTCAGAAGGGTTAAGCAAAGTAAGTGCCACTTCTTTCTCTAAGTATAGTTCCTTGAATCTCTGCAGTGATATGAAATAAGCAATGAGAAAACTCCCTAGTGAGTTAAAGTACTTCAGTTCAACACAAACCAGTTCATTTCTATGATTTATTTTCAGTGATGCCACTGTAGATTATAGACTAATAATGTAAAAATACAGTTGCAGGAAAATACTGTGTACTCTACTTTGGAGGAGTAGGCAAAATTGAGGCTGCTTGAACTGGAGCAATTCTAGACTGCTTTTACACATAAGGGGTGAAAAGCTCCTTTATGATTTTGGAAATTTGTATTTGTTCCCTATTGTGCAGATAATTTGATCCAGATTTCCACCTGTTGGTTGCAGTATGTTACTTTCATGGAATATACAGAAGAGGTTGATACTTCCTCCTCAAATGTGTTTGTTTGCCTTTCTTGCTCCTGATGGAAAAGCAGCGTGCTTAGAAACACGCTGAGTGTTTGGCTACTTGTACATTAGTGATTTCATTTTGTACTTTTGATTAAATTTGGTTTACATATGAACGGATCCAGTACTTGTTACTTTTCTCTAATGGGAGGTGTGTATATCCAAGCAGGGTGTATTTAAATACTCTGCATGTCTATTACTGGCTATGCACACTACTGGCCGGTAGTCTTTTTTTATGTGAGTATTAATGTTCATTATATTGTTTTCCACATTATATGCCAACTAACAATGTGGGACGGCATTGCCCATCATGTTATGACCATTGGGAGTACATGTCTGAAGTGTAGACGCACTGATAAACACAGATATATGTAACACACAGGCAGACATATACACACAGTGAGCCTCAGAAACATGCAAAAGACATGCACACATACATACACAGCGGAGATGCACACATGTACACACACACAGAGGTAACAGATGTACACACACATGCAACAGACATACACAGACACACAAGCATGCAATAGACATGCTCACACACAGGAAACAGACATGCTCACACAAAGGCAACAGACATGCGCACACACATGCAACAGACATACAAACACACATACGCAAGAGATATACGTACACAGTCTTGGTTTCCGAAATCAAGCTGCTTCATGGGTCTCCTCCCATCTCTCACAACGTTCCTTTTTTGTGTCCTCTAACAATAACATCTCCTCCACAGTCCCTCTGTCTGTGAAGGTGCCTCAAGGCTCCGTTCTGGGTCCTCTGCTTTTCTCACTGTACACCCTTTCATTGGGTGAACTTATTAGTTCATTTGGCTTCAAATACCATCTATATGCTGATGATACCCAAATTTACATCTCCACTCCTGATCTTTCACCTCAAATCCAGCTGCAAATTTCAGACTGCCTCTTGGCCATTTCCTCCTGGATGGCACAACATCAGCTGAAGATTAACATGGCCAAAACCAAACTGCTAATCTTCCCACCAAGACCTTGCCTAACACCTAGCTTCACCATTACAGTTGATGGAATTGATATTGATCCGGTCAGCTCAGCACGCTGCCTTGGGGCCATATTTGATTCCTCTCTTTCCTTCTCCCCTCACATTAACTCCGTGGCTAGATCATCTTGCTTCTTTCTCCGCAACATTGCTAAAATCCATCCGTTCCTCTCCCAACAAACTACTAAAACTCTTATACATGCCCTCATTCTGTCCCGCTTAGACTATTTCAATATCCTACTAACTGGCCTCCCTGCTACTCATCTTTCACCTATGCAATCTGTTTTAAACTCAGCTGCACGAATCACCACACTCTCCCCAAAAACTGAACCTGCCCACATAATTCTCAGACATCTATCATGGCTCCCAATTCAGCAGCGCATCAATTACAAAGTCCTTCTTCTGACCTTTAACGCTCTCCACACTGCTACCCCTCCTTACATCTCTTCCCTCATCTCCTATTATGTTCCTGGCCGTTTCCTTCTCTCAGCACACAACGCACTTCTTGTTGCACCATCCACACCCTCTGCCCTCTCCTGTCTCAAACCTTTCTCACTTTCTGCTCCATACCTATGGAACTCCATACCCCTCTCCTTACGTCTAGAACATTCCCCCTCTGTCTTTAAGTCTACCCTGAAGTCTTATCTTCTGGAGCACTAGAACCATGCACTGCCTTGGGCCAAACTCAGCACTGGTAATCTCAGCACTTAACACCCTCTTACCCCACTGTATGTCTCATTTTACCCATTTAGACTGTAAGCTCCTTGGGGCAGGGACCTCTCTCCCATTGTTTCTATGAATGTCGCACTTATTTCATCCCCTCTTATTTATTGTAACATATGTCTATTGTAAGGCGCTGTGTACACTGTGTGGCGCCATATAAATAAAGATATACATACATACATACACAGAGGGGACACTGACACCGTGATATTCGCCCCCCCATGTGTGGAGGTTCCAGCTCTTGCTGGTCCCCCAGATCTGTAGGTTCTGAGTGTAGAAGTGTGGGATATAGCCATACTGGGATTAGTGTATGAGCTTTACAGTGCTGTGTAGGTAACAATCTTGTATTGAAGTGAATATCTGCAGTATTCAGAAAGATAAAAGCCAGATGTAGCCCTTTAACCCCTTAAGGACTGGTGGTCATGGGACATTTCCGTCCCATAATGACCGCATAGGCGCACTTGGACGCACCGGTACACGTGACCTGTCACGTGTATCGGCGCGTCATTATGGGGCCTGAAAGAGATAGCTCCGATCTTGGAGCGGTCAATTTCAGGCCCTATTTTTACTTACAGCGCTCCTGGTAGAGCTCTGTAAGTAAAAAGTATGTGACGTACCATGACCGTCATCGGTCCTTGAGTATTTCAAGGACCGTGACGGTCCTGGTACGTCAAGGGTCAAGGGTCGCTTCACAACATGTTGCCATCCCTCCCCCCGGTCCTGAAAATGTTAAATCAATGGCATTTGTTATTTCCTTTACTTTGGGGCAGAACTGCAGTATTATGCCTCTGTGTGTTTGGCATGTAGAAGTGGAAAGCAGAAAATAAAAGGAGATTATGTGAGAGAGACTCATACCAGCATGTTAAGCCATAGAGTGCCATGCAGTATACAGTGTTGTGTCATGTCAGAGTTAACCCTTTGAATGCTGGAAAGGCATCCAGTGCAATGAATTAGTTACCTCTCTGGCAATGAAAGGGTTAAATAGAGTGCTGTTAATGTATAAAGGAGTTGTCCCGATTACATAAATAATGTAGATTCAGCTCCCCACATTACTGGCCCTGGTACAGCAGAGATACTCTTCTCCCCACAATGTGCCTCGCAGAGTCACAATGTCTGGATCCAGTGCTGGTGGAAGAAGTCACTCTTGATTCTGACTGAGCAGGCCTGAGCCTAGGGGCTGGCAGGGGTATCGGCCGTGGAGAGGCAGTGCTGAGCATCTGGGAGTTCAGAAAAAACAGGGATCTTGGGCATCCACTGTCAATGTAAAAAAAAAAAAAAAAAAGGTCCAAAAAACCCAACATGGTCACACCTGAAAGAGTCAAGAGTATATAATGTTTTAAAGGCTGGCACTCTGTATCAGCCTTGGCGCGGGCAGTCTCTACTGCACATAACTTTGTCGTTACGTTTCAGCGAATTATTATATAGGATTATTATTATTGGTATTACTATCATTTTGCACACACACTCACATGCTCAGGCACACATACTCTCACACACACACACATACACGTTCACTGATGGACACTTGTGTAATGAGCATACCTGGGAAGTCTCCGGTTTTGCCCTGGAGACTCCGGATTTCAAACTGAATTACCAGGTCTCCGGGGCAGTGTGTGAATCTCCGGGTCTCTGTCCATTTGTGCTCCATCCTGCCCGGTTCCTCCCACTCCCCGCCCTCTTACCCTCCATTACCAGGTATTTTGCAGTTGTTGGGTTTTTTTTGCCCCCCCCTCGCGACTAAGCCCCACCCCTTTTATGACACGATTCATGTCATTTTCTTCCCCGGTCGGCACTTACAGGGTTACCCTCCGGGTAGCCCTGCTTCAAAAGTTCCCAGGTATGGTAATGAGTTGTTTGCGATGTGTTGCAAAACTTTTTGCACCTGGGAGGGCTAAATACTGACAATGAAAAAACCATCTATTGTCAGGTCTTTTTCCTGTGTGGTCTGCCCATTACCATTTGTTTGCTGTTGAATCCATACACACGTTTTTCGGCCTCTTTTTTTTCCGCTCTGAGTTTGACTTACTTCTTATTTCTCTGGGTGACCTTGAGGTTTGGGCATTCAGTGTTCATGTTTCACAGCCATGCATAAGTACTGGGTGGACACATTGGTCAAAAACCTTTCTCTTGATGCAGAGTGGAAAGTTTGTCATAAAGACAGTACTACTACATTTTCCAAATGCTTACCATCCTGATTTTATTCGTTCCTCAGTTTCCATCATGGTGTTTTCATCTCTTGACATTTCCTGTCCAAGGCAAACATACTTGTCCAGGTCTTCTAGTTCTTTTCCATATACTGTGATTTTCCTTGGTATGGTAAATTTGTTAAACATGACTTGCATTTTGTTGATATTCAACATTACAGACCAAAATGTTTGCTTTCTTGTTGTAGCTCTTCAATGCAGACCGATTGTAGAATCAGCTCTCTCAGGACTTCTCAAAGTTTCAATCAACTCCTATTTATTTAGAAAAGGTCAATGTTTCAAATCATCACTGGGAGTTTATCAAGACAATATCATAGTGCACACCAAACCAAACACCAAAAACTATTTACACTTGTAAAAAATCAAAGCAAATTCACATTACCACAGTATAAAAATCCTTATCTAAATAACATTAATAAAAATAAAGGCAAAGTAAACTATTGCATAAAACATCTAAAAGAATTAAGTGAAACAATGACCATATGCAAAGTGTCAACAATCTACTTACACATGGTCTTGTACCACCCCATCTGTATAGATATGCAAATGTTACTTGTTCATTGCAATTTTGCAGCAGTGTTGTATTTGAATTTGTGTACTTGTAGGATGTTACATGACACCTCCCTGGCTTTCAGAAGGTTAAAGTGATTGAGAGAAAAAATCCCATTGATCTAAATGGGGCTTTTTTTTCACTGGGCTGCAGGGCAAGCAAAATGTTACTCTGTGTGGATGATTTCACAGTGCCAGCCCATAGGCCACACACTTTTTTTTACCTGCAGGCCACATAAGGCCGCTGGTCACATGTTTGACATGCCTGCTTTAGTCAGTTTTCTGCTTCTGATAAATTTATTTAAAGATCATTAAAGTGATTAACATCAGCTCAAATGCCGGTGCAGAGGATAGTTTACTTTCATTGTGCAAGATAATTACTAAGGATTGAGTAGGTCATGCAGCTGGCCTTGCAAATATGCAAATAGATTCATTGCAGTCATACAATCTGCAACATGATGGACAATGCCCTTTCACTTTTCTGAATGTTTAGCTCCTTTGACTCTCATTGCAGCATAGAATACACAGATGTGTTCTGCACAGTATAATACGGGATCAGAACTTCAAAAGGTCTAAACATTAATTACAGGGAAATTATCCCATGCAATTACCATGCTGTATTAAATGCACGATGATTAAGCATATAATTTGTTGCATCCATTGTGATGGTTCGAGCTGATTTATGTACAAGAGAGACATGCTGATAACAGAGTAGTAACTACTGGGGGGGTGCAGAGGATGCAGTTGTGCAGGGGTCCAGGATCCAAGGGGGCCAATAATTATGCACCTGTGAATTCTAGGGGACCCAAAAAAATGTGTGCCCTGGGGACCCACCAATGACTAGTTACTCCACTGACAGAACATGGAATAGGAGTCAAATTAGGATGTACACACAGGTTGGTGTCACCCACATTTGAAGCAGGCAGTTGTAACTTGTTATTAGTAAAAGGGTGCTGTAGTAATTTCCCAGATTAAATTAGCATTTTATCTTCAATGCACACTTATACTTATATCCATTTTTACAACAAGTATAATTTGTGGTTTAGGACATACCTGGCTGTGTCCTAGTGGCTTCACCCACTGAGTGCCAGAGGGGTATCCAATGCATAGGAACTATTTTCTCAAGGAGCTGAGCAAAAAGCAAGAAGTCACCCATTCCAACTAGAAGTAGTGCTCTTTTGACTAAAACAAAAGTAGTGCTTTTTATAATAAGGGCAGTAATGTTAGGAAAGAGTGTTATTTCAATACTATCAGAGCTGTAGTTCAGGAGTAATTGAATGATAAAGCATACCACTCCCGCCCCTTTTACCTAGTGTAACACTGCTCACCGTAGATGTGGAATCTGGTTTCATGACCAGACAGATCTCAGCAAGGGACAATCTTCTTACTGTGAGCATAAGGAAAACCCTGCCCCTTGACAGCTTTTCTAGTTTTCCTTATGCTCGCTGAAGATTGTCCCTCTCTGGAATCCATCCAGACAGCCTTGCTGCTCTGAGGTTAGCAGTGTTACATCAGTAAAGGGGAGAGACGGGGATACTTTATCATTCATTACTCTTGAACTACAATTCTGACAGTATTGAAATAACACCAAATGCTATGAAGATTAATTGGAGCTTATATTATTGTGAAACATTAATATCCTTTTAAAAAGTAATGGACATCTTTATAGCACAGAACAATATTGAGAATTATGACAGCTGATTTCAAAGCAGATAGGGAACTAACTGACTGCCATTTAGGGCATTAAATAATTATTTTTTTTATCCGCTTGGGGCTTAATTGGAAATGGCTTCAATAGTGGTTTTTATTTTTTGTCTTACTCTGGATCAACAAGGGTGATATGCCATGGGCTGAACTTGATGGACGTATGTCTTTTTTTCAGCCCCATCATTCACGTTACAATGTAACTATAAACCGGTCAGCAAATCAACTGACATAACCATCAGGAAACACTCTGTGATGTGTTTCTTCAAAAATGTTAATCGTACATATGACACGTCAACCAATACAGCACTAGGCTATTCAAATTTCAGTTAAAACCAATCAACCAATAGTAGACTATGTATGCAAATTAACCATCTACAAGGCAAGATTTGGAATGGCATGTAAACCTAAACATTTGTCACATAACAATATAAATATAAGAACAAATAATAATGATTAAAATAGATTTAATCCCAACTAATTTGTCAAATGTCATTTACTGTAAATAATACTGCAGTATACCAATCAGCATTGGGATTAATACCCTTCAGCTGCACATATAAACCCAAATTAAGCAAAACTGTCAGATCATTAGTATTTAATTTATTTTGCTTTTTATAAAGTATATTAAATTAATTATAATTTTTCATGACGATTTCTTTATTATTTTTCCCAGGGTTTTTGTGAACTATACTTATCAGGTACACTGATATTTATCATTTTACATGTTGATGCCTTTGCTGCTTTGTTAGATAAGTTTGAGTGTATCCAGCAAGATGATCTGACGGTTTTGTTATGTTGGTGTATATCTGTTCACTGAGGGGTATTAACCCCAGTTGGTGTCCTGCACGACCTCGATTGATCTGTACATTTAAGTGATGTTTAGCAAATTGGTAGGGATTAAGTCTATGTTACTCATTATTATTTGTTCTTGTATTGATATTGCTATGTGAGGAATGCTTAGGTTTACATGTCATTACATATCTTGCCTGGTACATGGCTAACGGACATATACCGTCCACTATTGGGCAATTGATTTTAACTGAAACTGGAAAGAGTATTGTATTGGTTGATGTGTAATATCTATGATTAAGTCTTTTAAAGAAACATACCATAGAGTGCTGCTTTGTTTCCCTATGGTTAAGCCAGTTGATTTGCTTATAGTTGACATTATTTTAGTTCATGTTTATTTTAACATTTATGGGTCATTATAGACCTTGGAGGACTGTATCCTGGTTTCATTTAGTTTCGGGTACAGAGCTGAGTTTATATCCCAGGTACCCCTAGGCAAAGCGCACACTAGCCCTTAGCTCCACCCATGACCACACCCTCCATCCACTGTTCCCTGGCACAGAAAATGGCATTTTCCTATATCAAGAAAGAACAAAACAAAATCGTATACCCCCTTGGATGCTGTAAAGCTCTCAAGTGCATTGCTTCAATGCATTGGAGATCCCTTTAGCATCCAGTGGTTTAAATAAAATCCTGTAAAGGGGTATAAAACTGGTGCAGAGACACTGAGATTGCACTAGCCACACCCACTTTTCAGAATGTGGGTGTGGCTACCACAACTGAGGCACCCCTTAAAATTTGGAGCTCTAGGCAGTTGACTACTCTGCCCATTGGGAAATCCCCTGTTGGGGTCTATCTGTGCAGCTGCAGGGTATTAGTACCAATACTAATCCTTGTACTGCATGATCTTCATTGGTCCGTACATTTAAAGGGATAGTAATACTTAAAATGTAAAAAAATATATGTTATAGGGTTTATCCCCCTGAGTAAAACAAGGGTACTCCCACTGCTGAAATGTGTTTTATTCAAAAGTTATCAGCTCAAAGTTGAATTTTCTAGGTGCAGTATCACAGTGGCCTGAAATTGTACAGTGGCGCTGTTGCTACACCATCCTATGGAGATTTATGGTCCCGGGACCAGATCTATCCATAGGATAGTGGTGCAACAGCGCCACTGTACAATTTCAGTACAATATGGTATTGCACCTAAGAAAATCAACTTTGAGCTGCAATTTTTTTTTTACATTTTAAGTATTACTATCCCTTTAAGTAAAGTTTGACAAATTGACTCATTGAAATTTGAAGTGACCCCTTCAACACTAAAGAGGTCACTGACTGCAAAGCAATGCACTGGAGACTCTCTAACATTCAAACGTATAAAAGCCGCATTTAAATCAATGGAAATGTTGGCATTTGTTATTTGTATCCTACAGTGCAGTTGGTTTGCTCCAGAGTTGCAGTACGTTGCCTGTCATACCTAAGGCCCATGTTTATAAAAGCAAACTGAAGTTATTCTGGAGTAAACCAGATGCACCATAGGGGACAAATAAAAATTTGTATCAAAGTAGAACAGTCACGTTCCATCTTCACCCCAAGTTGTAGACCCCCCAAAAAAACTTAAAAATGCACAGGAAACCGATATGATTGCCCCCATCCTAAAAAAAAATCTAACTTTATCCCTCTTCATTATCCCCCTTCTAAACTGAGCAGGCCCACTAGACAGAACGCCTGCACTTGCCTTCCTCCTCCCGGTCACTCACAAACCTCTGCATAATTCACCTCACTCCTACTGCCAGCCTGTCTGACAGCAACCCTTACAGAATCACCTTCTGCTCCCCTCTCACAAGGCAGAGCATGAATGGGACATACAAATGGCATGGGTTAGGCATGGAGACAGTGTTTGCTTTCTCCGTGTCTATGGCCCATTCATGCTTTGCCTTGTGAGAGGGGAGCAGAAGGCGATTCTGCATGGTGCAACAGGCTGGCAGTAGGAGGGAGGTGATGTACACTGAGGTTCATGAGCATGCAGGGGGAGGGAGGCAAGTGGAGGCACAGGTACCTACTCCAGTAGCAATGTCTTCAGGTGCACTGGAAGTCGAGAACTAAATTCAGGCATTCCTGGAGAGAGGTAGGAGGGGTGGTGGGTGGAGTACTTCAGGTCGGGGGCAGCCTTGCAGTGCTATGTGGTACAGCTTGTACTGCACAGAATGTCACAAGGTACTCTTTTCAAAGGCTATTTCTCCCACAATATTGTAAATTACAAAAAAATCCACTTTACAATATACATTGAATAAGATAAACTTGTTTGGGGGTAAAAGTTCCACTTTAAATTATATTGGGATTCTAACCACTTGAATGCTAGCAATGCATTGGAGAGCTCACTAGCATTCAATGGGTTAAAAAGCTCTGTTCAAGTGCATTGGAATTTAGACATCTTTATGTGTCCCCTATGGTGCAGTTGGTTTACTTCAGAATAACTCCAGTTTACTTTTATAATATGGACCTTAGTTAGGTGACCAGGGGCTGCATTGTATTGGAGGTGATAAATGTTAACACCTGTTTTATCAAACATTTTCCTATTGAAGTCTATGGGGAAACCTGGAGATAAAAGCAGTGATAAAATTAGCACCTGCAATAGAATCCAGCCCCAATTCTCTATTTTAATGTTAGACACTATTGAAATGTATATTCTTTATGTTTCAACGAGAGCCAGTGCAACCCTGCAGTGTGTGTTTTTCAGAAGTTTTCTTCATTAAAATGAAGAACTTGCCACATTGCTCAGTGTTTTCTACACAAAGTATGACAAACATTTACCATATATACCATTTTCATATTGTTTATTATTTTATCACAGCAAGCAAATAGGCAAATTAGGGTTGCCAAATCATTTGTTTAAAGGGATAGTAATACTTCGTTTTAACTTTATTTTATTTTGTAGGCATTCAAAAAACATGAAGAATGATATAAGTCTTATCTCTCAAACCTTTATGGTTTATGAGATATTCACAAGCAAAGTTTCCCCTCCCGCCCCTTTTACCTAGTGTAAGCCATCTCTTCTCAGATGTGGAATGCAGTCCATAGACCAGACAGATAACAGAAGGGGACACTCTTATTCCTATGAGAACAATGAAAACCCTGCCCCCCTTGACAAGCTTTTCAGGTTTTTCCCTTATCTTAATTGAAGATTGTCCCTCTCTGCAGTCTACCTGGGCACCTCCCTTCTGCTCTGGCTGAGCAGTGTTACATCAGTAAAAGGGGTGTGAGGGGGATACTTTGTCATTGAATTACTCTGGAACTACAACTCTGACAGAATTGAAATAACACTCTCCAAAGTCCAAATACTATGATGATTAATTAGAGCTGCTTTTATTATGAAACATTACTATCCCTTTAACCTCTTTTAAGTGCAGAACAGAATACAACAATACCTCTCTGGCACTCAGACGGTTAAAGGATGACATATATGACAAAAATGCCTGCTGCATCGATATATGGGAACAATTGCAACCGAATATTTCACCACCGGAGCCCTGCAACAGGCATTTTTCATGTGTCCTCTTGTAAAGGGATGATCTGGCAGCCGTAGTAGAAATACACTTCTTGTGTGGGATAAAATATTAAATATGTCCAAATTTAACATGGTAGATGACAATTTATAAGACATATACAGTGATTTTCAGCTACTTTTGCAGCCAGCAGACTAACATACAAGTGAAGCCATTAGCAGCAGTAGCAGCAGCTGAGGATTGCAATCAGATTAATGATGTTGACCTACACCAAGGACATGCTTACAATTAAAATAGCAGTTCCATTTAATATCCTGCCATTCCATCTAGAATCATCTAAATTCAAGGCACATCAATAGAGATTTGTTATTTATATTACATTTATACAGTGCCCATCAGTCACTTAACCCATTGATATTCAGAACGGTGTGCAATGCATTACAAAGCAGTGTTTTAGCACTCACAGGATAACATTGTATGTTAAATATGAAGAACGTAATATGAATTGCTATTTTAAAATGTTGAAATACAATTTTGTTAGTCATTTAGTCCATTTCCTGCCTCACATTTTGAAATGGAAAGGGTAAAACACTAGCCATGTATGCGGTCTTATGTAGTAACATTAAACAAATACACGCTCAGAGTGATGACGATTGAGATAATGTCTTCTATTTCTGTTAACCCCTTAAGGACCGGAGGGGTAAGTGGGAGCAATGTGTTGCAAAACCTTGTATTGCACCCCCCTCTGGTCCTTATGGGGTCACTGTTCCTTCCATTGAAAGAAATGTATTAATCCACAAAACACACCTTTTCTGAGCCAATTTCTTCTGGGGATTGCATCATTATAAAATGTTTACTAGAACTGGTATCAAGCGATAAAGACTTGTGATTACACATCCTGTTCTGTGTACTTCCTGTCCGATCACACCAATCCTTGACCTTTGCCCCACATTATCTTTACCCACCCTACCTAAATTCCCTCCACCATAATACAAATTGCATGATATAGCCCCAACATCCAGCTTATGGTCACCAGACCACCTATCCTCGTAGATGATATATCTGTTTAGAGTTTTTCATTTGTAACACCAAGAAATGTAAAGATTACCAGAATCCCATGGAATTCCTGAGGGGTTATGCACTAAAGTGTGATAGGAAGGTCATAATGTGGAGATGTATTTTCCAGTGATATTACTTTTCCAGTTCCTATGTTATTTTATGGAGCCAATGCACTATCATTTCTCAAGTGGGAGCCATGTTGACAGACCTGTGCTAGAGGATGGCTTGCATTATCAGCTTTTTTCCTCTCATTTCTGCTTAGTGTGTCAGAGCAGGACATTCAAATTTTTATAGGAATCTGAAGACCAAAGAGGCAACGATTCTAGTATTCAGAGTGCACAGGTTCTGAGTATATACCTGTCTATTTGTCTAACAGCCATATTCACACTGTTTTTAGTAAAATTGCTAGATGTACACTCTGTCCCTTTACCTTCCCTCTCCTCTTGATTGTACAAAAAATTACCGCAGGTTTAGTTAATTTTGGTTCTGTGGCTCCTTTAAGAATGGGCATGTGGAGGCCATATTGGATCGTGCTTAGACAGTACAGTTATGATTTCTGCAGCATGGGTGAATTCCAGTGGACAAAATTGGGCTTATCCTCCTTCCTTTCCTTACTGAATTTAAGAGATAGCCTTGGAGACCCTCTTTCTCTGCAGGGCAGTGATTGTATGTAATGGCTGCAGAGCCACTGCGCCATTTTCATTTTGGAGGGAACTATATTTCCCATAAGGCCTGGGTTACTGGCTCACAAGGAGCAGGAAGGGGTATTCTAGTCTTAAACTGCCTCCTCATTTCCTGCAATGTAAGTCTGTATTTTCCTTCCTGGCATTCTGCTTTAACCCCTTGAGGCAGATAAGTGGTTTACATTACATTTTTGTCTTGTATTCTTTCTTTGGGGGAATGTCCTGGCTGTATCTGAATGCAAGGAAGATATGAGCAAGTCTTAGAACACCAGGGATTCAGAGCTTTCTCTGGATGGGATTCAATGTAGCAAAAAATCACAAGAGTGATATAAAGGTAATACCTTTTTATGGCTAACTGAGGAAACCGAAAGTGCAAGCTTTCAGGACACTGAGGCCCCATCCACTCTACTGGCTAACAAGGTACCATCATTTTTATTGGATTAAAATGGAAGAGTTCCCCCTATTAACCCTTTGTTCCTTATGTCAGATTGGTCTTCTAAGGGACTTTTCTATTACTACCTGCCCCTTAGGAAACCTGAGCATTAGGGGTTTTCCTATTAACCCATTGCTCCTTATATCATACTGTTTATTTCTGCCCCTTTTTTTTAGTGGCCCATACACCGCAGCTCCCAGGCCCCTCTTCACTAAATAAGAGCTTGCCTGAGTTGCAACCCTTATTTCTTCTATGGATAATGTCCCCTTGAGTGTGGCACTTGGACCATCCCATTCTCCCCACTCTGAATGCAGGGGATCCTTCTGATGAGAAGGGGAACATGGGATCCTGCATCACCTGCTAAGGGTCTCATCGCAGCAGTGTTTGGAGACCTTTAGAGGCTCTACAGTCTTTGATTCAATTTTTTCACAGAAACATTCTGCAATGTCTCTTGAGCCAGTTCGTTCTGAAGGAATGTAAATCACCTATTATGATAACTATTATTCTCTGAAGTTTTTCTCTTTTATACGTCTTTCTCCTGATGCCCTGCTGCAGTGGACTACTCCCCTCTGCCCCCAACAGCATCCTCTCTGGTTTTTCTCCCATTCTAAGCTACACTTGCTGATTCTGTTGCACTTATGGATCAGGCAGTTCAGTGCCTGGATCCGCTTCTTACAGAGAGTTCATGCAGCCCTTGGGGCCACTATAAATCCCACCCTCATAGTTAGCTGCATGTAAAAGAATGCAGCTACTGATCTGCTTGATCCATAAGTGCCACAGCAACACAATGTGTTGGAGACATATCTAGCATATAGTGGTTTAAGGTATACTAACACAAAAATGAAATAGCCATATACACTTACATAGTTGATGTAGTTGAAAAACAGATGATTCAAACAAGTTCAACTTTTGCAAATAAATATTTTTTTTCTCCTGGACTCCAAAATGGCAGCCAGATTTGTTCCTGGATCAAGATTCTACCTGCACTGAAAAAAGTGGTCACAATTATCTATATTCTTCTTATCTAAAACTGCATAGAGTTTTTGTTAAGATAGCTACAATATCAGCTTCCCTAGGCAAATAATTCCTGTAAAAAAAAAAAAACTTTTACTTAGGGCAAAAGCACCTTTGATTAATATTTATAATACCCCTATGCTTTTTCCTCAGTCCGTTGATTGTAGAGTTCACCAGAGGTCTTTGTATTGTTGAATATATTTATATATAGTAATCATATCCCCCCTTATCTATCTTTACTCCAGTGTTAACAAATGCAGTTTGGTTAGTCTCTATTTTATAACTAAAATATTCTACTCCTTTATCAATACTGCTTCATATTTCTGTACTTTTTTCCAGTTCAATAACAGAACTGGTGCCCAAAATTCTATCTTTTGTCTGTTCCTAAACATTATGTAATTATTTAGTTTTGTTTTAGCAGATAAAACTATCACTAGTCTTATTTCCAGCCAACTAGACTGGCAGATCACAGAGCAGAAGACATTTTTTTCAAATACTATAGTATGCTTTTCATACTCTGAATAAGTAATTTGTCTTTTAAACTATATTTTCAAACCACAAACTGTGTTTTATTCCAGAAAGACACATGCTGGTCCATTGTTCCCACTCGCTGCAGTGCCTGTCTTGTATCACTGTCAATTTGTATGACACTGCTTCAATAGAAAATAGAAACTCCATAGGACACATTTTGTTATGAGAGTCATTACTTCTGTCTTACTTGTTATTCCATAAAGAACAGTAATGAGGCTGATGAACTGAGAACTGAAGAATTTTTGGGTAAAACAGGGCTTTTAACCTCTTGAAAGCTAGAGATGTCTTTTGCAATATGCTAGAGATCTCACAAGCATTGATAGGGGGAGATTCACTAAGGTGTGATAAAGCGGTGATAAATTGGAGATAACTTCTCTATTGATATCACATCCCCAGTTCCTATGTTATTCTATGAAACCTATTCACTAACTTCCCTAAAGCATAAGAAATCTCAGTGCACAGAATAACATAGGAACTGGAGATGTGATATCACCAGATAAGTTATCTCCACTTCATCACCTCTTTATCATGCCTTAATGCAGTGTTTCTCAACTCATGCCCTCAGAACCCACTAACAGGCCTGGACTTAGGGATTTCTCTGCTAGAGCACAGGTGTGGTGATCAGAGGCTCATTCACATTGATTAACTCACCTGCTCTCAAACAAGGAAATCATCAAATCCTGGCCTGCTACTGGGTCCTGAGGACAGGAGTTGAGAAACACTGCCTTAATGAATTTCCCCCAATGTCTTAAAAATGCATTTTTGTCTTTTTAAAGTACAGTTGGTTCACCCCAGATTGCTAAAATTCTTCTAAGTTCATCAGACTCAATATTCTCACCACTAATAGAATCCACTCCCTGTGTAGCCCCCTTTGCAGACACTGCATTACTTCTTCAGTGACCGCCCCTTCTTTCCTTGGTGTCATTTTCCATTATGCCTCTATATATATTTCATCTTCCCCCCACACCAGGACTATAATGTATCTCTTTCCTTCCCACTTGTTTCTTTCTCCCCATCTTCCAACAGCATGTGTTACATGGATCTACAAAGGATGGTTCTTGACAATATATTGAAGAACATGGGTGTCAAACATTATTACCAAAAGGACAAAACAGTGCACATTTTTGTGATATTGATGATTTTGTAGAGAAGTTACAGTTAACCCTTTGAGTGCCAAAGAGCTATGCAACTCATTGCTTTGTAATGCATTGTGTACCCCTCTGGTACTCAAAGGTTTAGAAGGATCCTATCAATGATTGCATCGTGTGCAAAATCTGGGATATCTTTTAGGTTTGCAGTCTGACACTAGTGATAGGTGAAAAGTCTGTTTTTGTTTTTTACTCTCAGGACATTTTGTGTGTGGGGGGATATGATTTCCCACTTTTCCTGCAAAATTCCCCGCACATTGAAAATCCATAACATTTTCTCCTTTTTGCTAACCCCAGTAAATTTCCAATGATAACATTATCTGCCCATGCACAAGAGTTCCAGCAATGCAGATCCAGTGTGTGTGGTTCTCTTCCTACCATTACAGTTGAACAAGGTTGAGACCCTTAGGAGGTCAGAATTTGTGGTTCTCTGGCTACCAATGGAGCAGACAAGGCTGCGGGGGGGGGGGGGGGTCACAATGTGTGGGTCTATTGCTACCAGTGCAGTGAGACAAGCCTGGAGGGAAGCCAGTATGCATTGTTTTACAGATACATTGGGTAAGGCTGGGCTGGTCAGCAATGGAAGACCTCCAGCTGTTTCCAGACTCCAAATTCCCATCATTCCCTGACCAGTGATGGCTAGTGAGGAATGGTGGAAGTTGTAATCTAGAAGCAGCAGGCGGCCATCCTGTTACGGACTACTGTGGGACAAGGCTGGGGGGTCAGTAAGTGTGATTCTATATCTACCAGTGATGTAGGACAAGGCTGGGGGGTCAGTAAGTGTGGTTCTATAACTACCAGTGATGTGGGACAAGGCTGGGGGGTCAGTAAGTGTGGTTCTATAACTACCAGTGATGTGGGACAAGGCTGATGGGGGTCAGTATGTGTTGTTCTATATCTACCAGTGATGTGGGACAAGGCTGGGGGGTCAGTAAGTGTGGTTCTATAACTACCAGTGATGTGGGACAAGGCTGATGGGGGTCAGTATGTGTTGTTCTATATCTACCAGTGATGTGGGACAAGGCTGGGGGGTCAGTATGTGTTGTTCTGTATCTACCAGTGATGTGGGACAAGGCTGGGGGGTCAGTAAGTGTGGTTCTATAACTACCGGTGATGTGGGACAAGGCTGGGGGGTCAGTAAGTGTGGTTCTATAACTACCAGTGATGTGGGACAAGGCTGATGGGGGTCAGTATGTGTTGTTCTGTATCTACCAGTGATGTGGGACAAGGCTGGGGGGTCAGTATGTGTTGTTCTATATCTACCAGTGATGTGGGACAAGGCTGGGGGGTCAGTAAGTGTGGTTCTATAACTACCTGTGATGTGGGACAAGGCTGACGGGGGTCAGTATGTGTTGTTCTATATCTACCAATGATGTGGGACAAGGCTGGGGGGTCAGTACGTGTTGTTCTATATCTACCAGTGATGTGGGACAAGGCTGACGGGGGTCAGTATGGGCTCTTCTATAGCAATGGCAAGACAAGCAGAGTACCAGTAAGTGTGGTTCTGTGACTTCTATTGCAGTGGGGGAACGGTGTAAAAAAGCAAAAGAATATAAAATGGTTTTTGCACTTTTCTCTTTTGTGAAGAAATATTTCACCCATTCCTATTTGATATCCCTGTTGAATATACTTTTTCCTGCTTGTCTTCTATTGGTAGAAAAGGCAATGTGGCTAATATTCTTCCTTAAATTAATTCTGATTTTTGAAACTGGGCTTATAATTTAAGGGATAGTAATGACAAAGATAAATCACCATAGATGATTGATCAATTATTTTTTTTTTTATAATGAATAGTATCTTTTTAATATTCTTCTTGAAAATCCATTAAACGTTCCCCCTTCCCACCCCTGCAGTGAGGGACAATATCATGTCAGCATAAGAAAAACCTTCCCTCCCTTGACGAAGCGGGGCAGGGTTTTCATTATGCTGACACAATATTGTGACTCATTGTGGTCAGTTCAGACCGGCTTTTGGATCTGATGGAATCTGCATGACATGATGGAAAGGGCAGAGGAGGAAACTTTTAACTGGATTTTCAAGAATAATATGAATGTAAAGGATTTTTATAAAGATACTATGCATTTTAAAAAATGTAATTGAACAATGATATATTGATTTATTTTTTGACATTACTGTCCCTTTAATAATTGATATATGTTGATGCTAGCTATCATTTTAAATACCGTGGTTCTCAAACCTCATTCTTAGAGTAGCAAAACAGTGCACGTTTAGCGATATTCCTACTTTTGCACAGGAGGTCCATTCAACGTAACGGAGTATGTGACTAATAGCTGTGCATAAGGAGGGAGATGCTAAACTTGAACTCTATTGGCCCTTAGGAAATAAAGGAGAAGTAACAACTCCTAATAACCCTGCTAATTTGATGCTTATAAAAGTACTTTTATATAATGCAGCAAAATATGTTAACAATATTCTAACACGACTGGATAAATATTTCCAATTACGATTTCACTTTTGTAAATGAGTACATTTGCTTATTTTGATAATTATGTCTACTAATAATAAGTATATTGTCCAATAGTGTAGATACCTGACTTCTGTAATAACATCTAGTGGAACCACCTCCATGGCCTCTCTTTAGTCTAGAAAAACACTGCTCAATAACAGTAACATAGTATAGCCCATGCCACAACCCTCTGTTGATCAAAAGGAAGGCACAAAAAACATTGAAGCCATTTCCAATCAAGCCTCAGATGGGTTAAAGGGATAGTAATACTTAAGTATTACTAATCCCTATATTAAAGTCCTATAAAAAATACATGTATTGCCCCCAGTGTCATCTCTCAAACCTTTATGGTTTGAGAGATGAACGCTCCTAAAGTTGCCCTCTCCCTCCCCCTTCCCCATAGTCAGCGTTCTAGCTGACTGCAGAGAAGCAAGTCGTACGACTTTCAGACGGTTCTCCAGCGCAGCCGTGATTGCGTTAATAAAAAAGAAAACTTTCACTGAAATGGTCTTCTGCGTGTGCTTCGTGTGCAAGGACATGTAGAAGACCATTTTAGTGAAAGATTTATTTTAATTAACGCGATCGCGGCTCTGCTGCAGAGCCGCCTGATGATCTATGACCGGATTTCCCTTCAGTCAGCTACAACGCTGATTTTGAGGAAGGGGGATGGAGAGGGCAACTTTATGAGTGATCATCTCTAAAGGTTTGAGAGATGAAACTGGGGGCAATACATTTATTTTTTTAAAAGGACTTTACTATAGGGATTAGTAATACTTAAGTATTACTATCCCTTTAAAAATAATTTTCTAACTCCAAATTCCAGTTGGATATTTCCCCCAGATTAATATCCTATGCATTTTGAAACAACTATCATAATTCTCAATATTGTTCTGAGCTTGAAAGGTATGCATTACTTTTTGAAAACAACCATTCTCTGGAAGCACAGTATCCGAGGCAAAGCATTCCATGACTTTACTGCCCTTACTGGAGTACACAGGTTTGTGAAATTGGACTATAAAAATAAAAATCATACAAGGGGTTTCAAATGTATAAAAACAATTAAGAAAATCAGTATTATGTAGCAGTCTCCTTTGTCAAAGGTGAAAATTAATTAACAGAAAAGCATACCATTAAAGAAAAGAGAACAAACTGTGTATGTTAAGCAGGGAATGTAAAAATGGTTGACTTATTTAACCCTTTGAGTGTCAAAGAGGTATCCAGTGGCATTGTATATCTCTCTGGTACTCAAAGTGTGAAAGGCTAAACTCCAGTGGGAAGCTAAGGTTGTCCTGAACTCTAAAATATTGGTAATCAGTCTAGTCAGGTTATTTAATTAATTGTGTTACTAATTCCTATCTTTTTATTCAGTTTTATTTGTACAATGTTTTCTCCACCTCTCCCTCTCTCCTTTGTATGGCTGCAAAGATTAGTGTAGAACGCATCATTTTCTGATAAACCACTACTTGATAACTAACTGATTAAAATAAGAATACACTCTCACTCTTTCATAACCCTTTGAATTCTAGGGAGGTATCTAATGCATTGCACTGATATTAGATTTTGCAGCAGCTCAGAGCTGCTTATACAATGGCTAGGTGGGGAACTAAAGGTAATTTGAATAAGAATGTAAGTCCCCCAGGTCATAGGCTCATATGCAGTGGTTCTCAACCCTTTTTTTGTCCAGAGAACCCTTAATATGTAATTTAGATACTTCATGGCACCTCTTATAATGAATGTGTCATTTCCATAAATGTACATTAAAATCTCAACATTCATCTTTTGTCAAAATCTTTATTGACAACAAGGGGCACACTAAGTGGAAGTTCAAGGCACACCAAAGTGCCACAGCACCCTGGTTGAGAACCACTGCTCTAATGCAAAAACCTTAAAACACAGAAAAAATACCAACAATAATATGAATTTTATGAACTGCACTGCTAGTACTAGCTTTTATATCCACAATATCCACTATCAATCTTTTTACTCCTGAGTTGTGTTGACAGAGTTCATTTTAGCACTGATTAAATGACTCTGTCTGAGGTACATTGAACAAAATGGTTTTTTTAAAGGATTATTTTTGTTTCTGTTCTGAAGGTGTTTTAGTGTATCCCCCACTCCCACATCCTTTACATTTCCTATCATTTTAGTGACCTGCAGCCAAAGAACAGACCACGTAATCAATTGAAGCATTTAATAAAGTGAAATAACCCCATAAGTCTTTTATGTGCATTATCCAAGAGTGCCCTTGTTACATGCAGAATATTTTGATACATATTAATACCAGGAGCTGTATTCAGGAGGCCAAAAAAAGTCCTGGGAAAAAATCTTACATTTCCCAATAATTTAAATGAGGCTTTAACCCCTTGAATGCTAGAAAAGTCTCCAACTTATTACTTTTGCATTGTGATGGAGACAACTCTAGCATTCCTGGAGTTAAAAGATCTGGTTAAATCATTGAATATTTGGTAGTTTTTATTTCACTCCTCAGTAGGGTTGCCACCTTTTCTTCAAAAAAATACCGGCCATGGCATTCCCTCCATAGACTTAACATTGGACAGAAGCCAATTTTTTACCGGCCTGCCGGTAAAATACTGGCTGGGTGGCAACCCTACTCCTCAGGTGCAGTTGGGTTGGTTTCTTCCAGAGTTAATGAAGGTTCTTAAAGAGATAGTAATGTTTCAAAATAAAAGCAGCTCCAATTAATCTTCATAGTATTTGGACCATAGAGAATGTTATTCCAGCACTGTCTGAGTTGTTTTTGAAGAGTAATTGAATGATAAAGTATCCCCCTCCTTCCCCTTTTACCTAGAGTAAGCCACCTCCCCTCAGATGTGTAATCTGGTCCAGACAGGGTGCAGCAAGCGACAGTTTTCTTAATGTGAGCATAAGGAAAACCCAGCCCTCTTGACAGGTTTTCAGGTTTTTCCTTATGCTCGCTGAAGATTGTCCCTCTCTGCAATCCATCCAGACAGTCTTACTGCTCTGAGGTGAGCAGTGTCACAACAGTAAAAGGGGCAGAAGGGGGATACTTTATCATTCAATTACTCTTGTACTACAACTCTGACAGTATTGAAATAACACTCTCCATGGCCCAAATACTATGATGATTAATTGGAGCTGGTTTTATTGTAAAACTTTACTGTCCCTTTAACCCCTTAATGACCCTTGACAGTCATAGTACGTCAAGGGTCAATTTGACTTAACGACCGATGAGGTACTATGACCGTCATCGAATTCCGGGCTCCCCCCGCGGCTGCATGCCATTTGGGGAGTCCGGAAAGCAATGGAGCAATAAAAAAAAATTGCTCTGTGGTTGTACAGTCGGGTCACGGCGCGGATTCCCCGGTCCTTAAGGGGTTAAGAAATTTGAAGTAAGATTATAGAGTGTGTTGTTTATTTATCAGTGGGATCAGTCATGTTTTGCAGCACAGTGCACTGACAACATTTCTAACCTTTACAAATGTAAACCTGGGTATAAATAATATATTTGTACACCAGCCTTCTTCTAGATTATCTAACAAAAAAAGACTGATTTAGGCTACAGAGGAGAATTATGGGTAATTATCACTGATGAAGGAAATGTGTATTTGTGAGAGGACTAAAAATTTAATACGTAAAAAAATATATGTGGGGTATACAAAATTAGGCATAAGTGTAGGATAGTGAGAATGATTATCATCATTCATAAAGGAAAACAGAAATATGTAATTAGTTGATGAGATTCCTTTTCTATAATAAAATCTATTAGCAGTCTTGTGTATATCTTTTTAGGCATGTTTTCATTGCTTTTTCTCATTAGTTTATATCAGTTTTACACAACTATTACTCTCTTATTCTCAAATCCTGCCCTCAAGCTCTATAAATATGTGGTGGGTAAACCATTGACTTGTTTTACATCCCATGTTATAGTATAACCCTAAACCTGCACAATAAGTACTGGATTTGAGTATAAGGGCTGCAAACATAGAAATAAGTTTGTGAGAAAATGAAAGGGATAGTAATACTTTATTATTACTATCCGCCATATTGTACATATTTGTAAAATAATTTAATAGCCCCAAGTTTCATCTCTCAAACCTTTATGGTTTGAGAGATAACCAAAGGCAAAGTTCCCCCTCCCTCCCCCTTCCCTGAAATCAGCGTTGTGCTGACTGCAAGGATATCCGGTCTGACTTCCATCATGCGGCTCTGCAGTAGAGCAGCGATCGCGTTAGTGACAAAGCACATGTAGAAGACTGTTTCAGTTAAATAATTATTTTTCACTAACAGGATCTCGGCTCAGCTGCAGAGCCACAAGCCTGTCGTACGACAGACTTCCCCTGCAGTCAGTACAAATCTGACTTCAGGGAAGGGGGAGGGAGGGGGGAACTTTGCCTTTGGTTATCTCTCAAACCATAAAGGTTTGAGAGATGAACCTGGGGGCTATTAAATTATTTTATAAATATGTACAATATGGGGGATAGTAATAATAAAGTAATATCCCTTTAAGAATGCTGAACTAGAAGATGAGAATTCTGTAAATGGCTAAAAATAAGAATTTTCAATGTTGGGAGTTATGGGATCTCAAAAGCCAGTTTTCAAGTGTCACAGACAGAACAGATATTCAAAATCCAGTACTTGAGCTGAGGTGGATAAATTAGTGGCTCCGTTATTTTGACAGATTCACCTTTTCAAATTATAGAATAACCTGTTTTAAAATGCAGAAATACCTAAACCTTTGAGGACCAGAGAGGATACATTAAGTAGCAAATTACCAAGCAACATCCAGTATTATTATTTCTTTTAGATTATCAGATTCAAAAGTGAATATCTAAATATTTAAACAGAACTATCATCAAACTTAAATTGAGTCCCAAATCCTTATTACCATAGCAAAATGCATATACATAAGTTTATTTTGCTGCATAAGTCCAGTATTAGTGAGGAACAGAACTTTTTTGGCAGGCAGCAGCGGAAGGGATGTTGCTGTAGGCACTCTCTGAGCCTGCGCTGTCAGTCCCTTCCAGTGCTTTAAGGTACCAACAGATGAGAGTTGGTACCATGTTAGCTGTAGAAATACAAGAGGCAAATATAGTTGTTGATACCTTTATTGGCTAAGTAGATTTAGGATGCAAGCTTTCAAGACCTTAGGTCTCTTCCTAAGGCATGTTATACAGATAAATATGAAAATATCTCTCTTAAATATAAGTACACACTGCATTGTTTAGAATGGAAATCAGATAAGAAAACTCACTCCAGACCCAGATTCTTTTGATCAGTCAATGGTAAATTGCAGTCTTCCTCTGAGGAGTTAGAGGTATTTACGATCCAACAGTGGGACTGTTGGAAAGGTTAATCCACAATGTTATAATGTGACAGAAATTCCCTGTCTCTATTTAAATAATGTAAAGCATTAAACTTCATTATTAACTTAACCTCCCATATGTTTATCTCCCTCTGAGCATGGAACAGTCTCATCAGTACAGTTAATTTAATGTCCCTGACCCTGTGTCCATTTTGGCAAAAATGTTCTCCCACTGGTGTCTCTGTCTTTTTGTTGTTAACACTGGATCTGTGGGAATTAAACTTTTTATGCAATGGCTGCCCAGTTTCACCCACATAAAGAGCTGTTGGGCATTTTGCTCATGTGATGAGGTATATTACAATGGATGATTCGCAAGTAAAAGTACCATTGATCTTATGGTGTAACTGGGTGTTTGGTATGGGTATCTTGTCCATTGTGTAAATGTGTGCACAGGCTTCATACCTCTGTTGTAGGCAGGGAGATGTGCTATTTTTTGTATTTTTATTCAGGGTACTCCTTACCATCAGTTGTTTTAAATTGGGAGGCTGTCTGAAGGAGAGTAAGGGATGCTGTGGGGATATGTTCTTAAGTCTTTTATCCGTATATAATGTTTGAAGTTCTCTTGATATTTTGCGTAGAACTTCAACCTGGGGGTGGTAAGTGAGCACCAGTGGCACCCAGTTTCCCTTATGTTGTTTTTTGTAGCTCAACAGATTTTGTCTTGGTATGTGAGTAGCCTTCTGTATCTGACTTGCACTATAACCCTGTTTTATAATGTCTGCTCTGAGTTTCTGGAGTTGCTTGTCACTGTCCGTCATGTCAGAATACATGCGGTTGTATCTCATGGCCTGGCTGTATATGATGGAGTTTTTTGTGTGTTTTGGGTGGAAGCTATTGTTTTTCGGGTAGGTTGGTCTGTCCATTGGTTTGCGGTAGTGGGATGTGTGGATGGAGTTGTTCTGAATACTGATAGTTTTGTCTAGGAAGTTCATGTTTGTGTGTGAGTGATTAAGTGTTAGGTTGATTCTGGGGTGGAATGTAGTGTAGATTTCATGGAATGTGAGAAGTTCCTCTTCACTGGTGGTCCAGATGATAAGAATATCATCTATGTAGCGGAGATAGACCAGGGGTTTTATCTGGCAGGTGGACAGGAACTCTTCTAAATTTGCCATAAACAGGTTAGCATATTGTGGTGCCATTCGGGTACCAATTGCAGTCCCCATTTTCTGAAGGTAGAGGTCATGTCCAAACTTGAAGTAATTGTGGGTGAGTATAAATTGTATGAGTTTTGTTAACGGTTCCATGGGTTTGTTAGTTTTTTCCAGATATCCTTGGCATGCTGCTATGCCATCTGTGTGTGGAATGTTGGTGTAAAGGGATTCTACATCCATATTGGCCAGGATGGTGCTCTCTGGAATGGGGCCCAAGTCAGTTAATTTGTTTAAGAGATCTGCGGTGTCTTGAAGGAAGCTCAGTGTTTGTTTTACCAGGGGTTTCAGGGTGTACCCACATACCAAGACAAAATCTGTTGAGCTACAAAGAACATCATAAGGGAAACCGGGTGCCACTGGTGGTCACTTATCATCCCCAGGTTGAAGTTCTACACAAAATATCAGCAGAACTTCAAACAACATTACTTTCGGATAAAAGACTTAAGAACATATCCCCACAGCCTCCCTTACTCTCCTTCAGACAGTCTCCCAATTTAAAACAACTGATGGTAAGGAGTGTCCTGAATAAAAATACAAAAAATGGCACATTTTCCTACCTACAATGGAGGTGTGAAACCTGTGCACACATTTACACCATGGATAAGATACCCATTCCAAACACCCAGTTACACCATAAGTTCAAAGCTACCTTCACCTGCAAATCACCCAAAGTAATATACCTCATCATGTGTGCAAAATGCCCAACAGCTCTTTATGTGGGTGAAACTGGGCAGCTGTTACATAAAAGGTTTAATTCCTACAGATCCAGTGTTAACAACAAAAAGACAGAGACACCAGTGGGAGAACATTTTTGCCAAAATGGACACAGTGTCACGGATATTAAATTAACTGTACTGATGGGACTGTTCCGTACTCAGAGGGAGAGAAAAATATGGGAGGTTAAGTTAATACTGAATGAAGTTTAATGCTTTACATTATTTGAATAGAGACAGAAAATTTCTGTCACATTATCACATTGTGGATTAACCTTTCCAACAGTCCCACTGGGATCATATTTACAGCTAACTCCTCAGAGGAAGACTGCAATTTGCCATTGACTAGTCAAAAGAATCTGGGTCTGGAGTGAGTTTTCTTATCTGATTTCCATTCTAAATAATGCAATGTGTACTTGTATTTAAGAAAGACTCAGAGATGCCTTCTCTGCAAGATGTATGCACTGTTGCCCGCTGCTGCCTGCTGAATGAGTTCTATTTTTCACTAATGCCGGACTTATTCAGCAAATTAAAAGTATGTATATGCATATCGCTATGGTAATAAGGATTTGGGGAGCAATTTAAGTTTGATGATAGTTCCTATTTAAAGGAATAGTAATACTTAAAATGTAAAAAAAAATATGTTGTAGGATTTATCCCTCTGAGTAAAACAAGGGCACTCCCACTGCTGAAAGGTGTTTTATTCAAAAGTTATTACAGCTCAAAGTTGCATTTTTTAGGTGTAATATCACAGTGGCCTGAAACTGTACAATTGCACTGTTGCTACACCATCCTATGGACAGCTACCAATTCCTACTTACCTGTGATGTCCTGTTTTACCATGGTGATTTCCTTGCATGGAGGGCATGGACGAGATGCGTCACAAGGCCAGTCCACATGAGTGTGGGCCATAAATTATTGGGTGATCCCTCATGGGTCAGCCAGCCACTGTGTGAATTTCTGCCCATGTTGGAACCTGGAAATTCCCAACACATGATGGCATTTAAGTTACAATACCTTGTGTTATAACATTCTGTGATGCAGAAATCTCGTGTGGGAACAACAACACTGGGGCAAGATGGATTACAAGGGTGTGTTTAGGTTAGAGCCCAAGTCTAAAATTGACAGCAAGGTTGACAAATATCAGAAAAATACTCTTCTTGGTTGTTTTATGTAAATTTAAGAATAGTGAAGTAAACTCAGGGCTTTTTCATGATGACCAAGGACTTTGAGATTGCTAAAATAATAAGAAGATAAAAAAAGGAATCAAGAGACTTTTGAAATAAAATATTTTATGTATCATTGGTCTTGCACAGTGTCTTTATGTGTCTGGTGATGTGGGAGGATATGAACTATGTGAGTGAATGTGAAATAGCCAAGTCAGTTTTGTGCATTTTGCACTGTGCTGTTTTTTAACCTCTTGCATACCACAAATGTCTTAGTTGTAATGTGTTCAGATCATGTAGCCAAGTTACATCTCTGTGTGCTCTGGATAAAGTGAGTGAGCAGCAATGCATGTGTTGTGACTGTGGTGAATGCAGTTCATATCAAAGGTAATTAGACATCGACAGGCATTTTTGGGCAAAGCATTTAACTGAAATACCACATTTAAAGGGATAGTAATACTTATTTTTAATACCTATTAAAAATAAATGTATTGCCCCCAGTGTCATCTCTCAAACCTTTATGGTTTGAGAGATGATCGCTCCTAAAGTTCCCCTCTCTCTCCCCCGAAGTCGGCGTTCTAGCTGACTGCAGGGAAGCCAGTCGTACGCCTTTAGGTGGCTCTCCAGCACAGCCATAATCGCGTTAATAAAAAAGAAAACTTTCACTGAAATGGTCTTCTACGTGTGCTTGGTTTGCCAGCACACGTAGAAGACCGTTTTAGTGAAAGATTTTTTTTATTAACGCGATCTCGGCAATGCTGCAGAGCCACCTGAAGATCTATGACCGGATTTTCCTTCAGTCAGCTATAATGCTGACTTCGGGGAAGGGGGAGGGAGAGGACAACTTTAGGAGCGATCATTTCTCAAACCATAAGGGTTTGAGAGATGACACTGGGGGCAATACATTTATTTTTAATAGGACTTTATTATAGGGATTAGTAATACTTAAGTATTACTATTCCTTTAAAGTGTATTTAACCTCCTTATATGCTGGAGAGGTCTCCAACACATTGTGAAGCAATGTTGTAGAGACCACCCTAGCGATCAAGGGGTTAATAATCATAAATGTCATGTTGAAGGGCATATTATACAGTGATGAAGATTTTAATTTTTAGGCTTGCTTGCTCAATACAATTATATATTTTGTATTTAGAAGAAGGCCTAAATTGCCTTACTGGTATGGGAATTGCACAGTTTTATTCAGATAAACTCCAGTGGAGTAGATAGGATTCAGTGTAGCAAAAAACTCACAAGGGGCTAGATTCTATTGCAGGTGCTAAATGTTAACACCTGTTTTATCAAACATTTTCCCATTGAAGTCTATGGGGAAAACTGGAGATAAAAACAGTGATCAAATTAGCACCTGTAATAGAATCCAGCCCAAGAGTGGTATAAAGGTGATACCTTTTAATGGCTAACTGAGGACATAAAAAGTGCAAGCTTTCAGGCCACTAAGGCCCCTTTTTCAGGCATGAGTTTTATTCAGAAACTTACTGAGATAATTGAGGCACTCAGAATTTAACCTTCTGAGTGCCAGAGGAGTAAGCAGCGCACTGTCCTTCAATGAGTTGTTTACCAAACTGATATTCAAAAGGGTTGAGTGAGGGCTGCTGTCCTTGATGCTGAAGTCTTTGCACCTGTAATTCTCAGAGGGGCGCCTGTCATTGGGACCCGTTTTTTTTTTTTTTTTTTTAAATTATTCTAACCCCCTATTCCGTCATGTCTGCGCCTCTTCCGGCACAGACCTTTAGCTGCAGAGCTCCCTCGTGAGTTCTTTAGTAATGCAGAGCGCTAGGAGATGACATCATCTCCCAGCGCTCTGCATTACTGAGCAGAACACAGTGCGGGAGCTCAAGCAGTTACAGGTCTGTGCCAAAGGAGACGCAGACCTGTCCTGCCAAGCCACTGGACCACCAGGGAGGAGGTAGTAAATGGGGGTGGCCACAATGTGAGGGCAATATGGAGCTGATGCAGGGCAGTGTGAGGGCAATATGGAGCTGATGGAGGGCAGTGTGAGGGCAAAGTGGATCTGATGTGGGCAATGTGAGGGCAATATGGAGCTGATGGAGGGCAGTGTGAGGGCAAAGTGGATCTGATGTGGGCAATGTGAGGGCAGTATGGAGCTGATAGCTGGCAATGTGAGGGCAATATGGAGCTGATGGGGGCAATATAGAGCTGGAGGGGGGGCAAGTTGTAGCTGATGGGGGGCAAGTTGTAGCTGATGGGCATACCTGGGAACTTTTGAAGCAGGGTTACCTGGAGGGTAACCATGTCAGTGCAAAAAGGGGAGGAAAATGATGCGATTCGCGTTATAAAAGGGGTGGGGCTTAGTTGAGGGGGGGGCGGGTTAAAAAAAAAAAAAACCTGCAAAATGATGGTAAGAGGGCGGAGAGTGGGAGGAACCGGGCGGGATGGAGCACAAGTGGGCAGAGTTTCTACTTAAACTCTGCCCACCCGGTGATTCACACATTGCCCCGGAGACCCGGTAATTCAGTTTGAGATCCGGAGTCTCCGGGGCAAAACCGGAGAGTTCCCAGGTATGCTGATGGGGCAATATGGAGCTGATGTGGCAATGTGAAGATGATCGGGGCAATGAGAGGGAAATATGGAGCTGATGGGGCAATATGGAGCTGATGGGGAATTGTGGAGATAAGGGTAATATGGAGCTGTTGGGGTCAAGCTGGAGCTGATGGGGGCAATATGGAGCTGATGGGGGGCAATGTCAGGGCAACATGAAGCTGATGGGGGGCAAGTTGTAACTGATGGGGGCAATATGGAGCTGATGGGGCAATGTGAAGATGATAGGGGCAATGAGAGGGCAATATGGACATGATGGGGGCAGTGTGGAGATTAGGAGCATTGTGGAGGTGTCCAGTGGAGATGGCCAATGGGGGGGTGCTTCAGATTTCTGTGCCTACAGGCTCCTGAGATGTAAATCTGGCCCTGGTAATTCTTAGTGCATATGGTGATGTGTGTCTCTATTGCCAAGGTGATGTGCTCTCCACACATTGTGCTGAAGTCTCTCTGCATTGTCTCTGCTCTCCCTTGCCCTTCCCTACACATTGACACCTTTACACCTGGTTGATATGCTAATGAGCACAGTCTCTCCCCTACCCTTGCACCCTTAATTCTTAGTGCATATGGTGATGTGTCTCTGTTTCCAAGGTGATGTGCTCTCCAAACATCGACACACATTGCCATAGCATCAACCCTTAGGGCATCTACCCCCTGGTGAATCAAAGGTTGCCTACCCCCTGTACTAGTCTATGCAGCTTGTAAACAGTGATGTACATGAGAGTTTACTGGAGCACATAATGTAGGATACAAACTAAAGAGGAACTTTTTCTGTATTTTCTCATTTTCATCAGACAAGCTTGAATTCACCACCTTCATAAATGTTTGACTGCCAATGAATTATTTGTATCTGTTGAATTATGTAGAACCCTGCTGCGTTAAAACTTTACTTCCAATATAAATCAAATAGTAGAATTTATTAGCACAAAAGCCTGTTTGTAAAATGTAACCTTATTATCTCAGCAAGACATTATTGGACTAATTAGGCATTTAACAGAATGAAGACTGCCTATGAGACTTTAATTACAGTTGCACAAAATGCTCCCCAACCTGTTTTTTTTGCAGAATTATAGCAAGATTTGCTATTATGTCAATAGCACAGAACAATACAATGTCGGTACCTATTAAACTGAAACAGCAAAGAGAAAACGTGTAAACCTTTAACAGATATTAAGCATTGACTGGAGCTATATAGTGCCTTAACCACTTCACTGCTGTTATCTGAGAGACATCCTCAGTATACCCCTGATAAGGACATTGCTTAGACATCCTGAGGGAAGGGGAGCACAATTTGGGCAAAATAATGGGTGTAGGGCATACCTGATAAGCCCTGCATACCGATATTTAGTGCTTTGTTGGAGGACTCTATACCCCCAGTGAATTTTCATCTCTGACAATGTCACAGGGGTGGAGACTTCCACTAGACCACCAGAGAAGGCAGGAGGTGGCCTACAACAGAGCCCATATCATAGCCCACATGCATCCTATTTAAACGAAACTGGTATGATTGGAAAGAGATCTCTGACAGTGATCATGCAACCATTGGAATGAATGCTCACATAATGAGTGTCATTAAATTAAGTAAAGATAATAAAGATAAATATGCATGTGTATATATATCAGTTTCCAGGGATGGTATTTATTATGGTATTTTTTTGTTTTCCCCATATAACCTGGCATAAATAATTATGGGGTCACAAGTTAGGTTACCAACAATGCTGTGTGGGTTACAAACAGAACCCCTGTGTCAGGCTTCCAACCTTATTTGCATACAAGTACCCTAATTGAAAAGGGAGTATCCAATTTCTCTGGATGGTTCTCATGAGGGTTTATTAAACATTCTAGTAACTTTAGAGTTCTACTTTATTGGGATTTCAATTGAAAAGAAAAAACCTTTCAGGGAGTTGTAAGTATATTCTTTGGGTCTTGCTGGGGGTATTCACAAACCAGTGGTCTTTTCTGAAAGAACGTGGTCTGTCAAGAAACAAAAACAATAATGTGTGTGTTGGTCATAGAAACGTGACTGAAACAGTCATTTGATTGTGAACAGCAACAGAAGCACTAGGATGTGCTTAGCAATTGCAAGTAGAGACATGAAATGACTGGGGCAATGACGTGACTACGCACGCCACGTCGTTCGCGGGCTGAAGTGGAACGCTAAGCGATGCCGTGATCGAGGTGATGGAGACTAATAGAGAGTCCTGCCTGTCTGTGTGTTGCAAATGATGGGAGTAAGAAATTTGGAGACGGGGGATTGATGGGAAAAAAAAAAAGCTCTGAGTGAGAAACAGGGAAAAAAATATATATATATATAAATATATATATATATATATATATATATATATATATATATATATATGCATTAATCGGATGGACTGGGAGACCAACACAATCCGGAGAGATTGAGCTGTTATGAATAGCCCTGAGCCATAATCGCAGCTAGACTGGATAATTGTGAGTCTATATTGATGGGATATTGGGATATGGACATACTGATACAGCTAAATGTTGGAGAGTGGAAATATAATGTGATCAGCAACAAGGAAATAGCTGCAGATACACTACATATGAGCCTGTATAAGTATTCAGTAAGTTTGGTGAATTCAGAATAGCTGTTTAAAGGCCTATAAACATTATGTTGGGATAAAACAGCTTAATAATATTGAAAGCAGTGATGATGGCAGTGCCTTCTTTGACTAAGACATAAAGAATATTATATATGAATCCCATATGATGTATAGTGAATTGGTAAAGCAGTGGGAAAGGAAATATCCACTGATTATATCCAAGAAGAAGTTGCTGCTGTGAGTGGATGAATGGCTAGTTTGGCTAGCTCGCTAAAAGATTGCCTAGTCCTTCTATATTTGTGCAAGTTTCAGTATGCCTCCAAAAAAATCCCCCAAAGTCTCCGAGAATAAGCAAGGTCATAAGAAAGATGGCCAACAAGATAATAACGGGGAGAAAGTTGAAAAGCGGCTATCTACTTTTTTTTCCCCTCAAGCCACGTCAGTTCAAAAGACACAGCAGGCATCAGGAAGGGATGAGGCGCCCAAAATAGATAAAGATGTGTTACAGTATGATGGTGTGGAGGGAGAGGGTGGGTCCTCGATGGTGGCTATAGAGGGGGTGAAAATGTGTATGGAACAGATTTTGGAAAAACACATGGAAAGAATTTCGGCAGAAGTAATAAAGAACTCAGAAGAAATAAAACTTCAAGTAACATTACTGTGTAATAAGTTTAAGATTATGGAGGATAGAGTGGAAGCCTTGGAATTTCAGCTGGGAGCCCAGAAGGATGGCTCGATTACAGAAAGTCACAGATAAGATGGAATTGAAATTCTCTGATTTAGAGGACAGATCATGGAGGAATAACATTAGGATAAGAAACTGTTAACCATACGGATTTGGAGGAATATATAGTGGAAACTGGTAGCAGCATTGGGAGTAAGACTTAATGCAGAAAATAATGGTATTGAGCGATGCCATATAGTGTGTTAGCCGAACAATGTTGATGCAGATCTTCCAAGGGATGTGTTGATATCTTTGCAGTCCTATAAGTTAAAGATGGAAATTTTAAAGGTAAAGGCAGAAAATACTGAGTTAGAGCCAAAATATCAGAACATCAGACTGTATCAAGATTTGTCATTTCGAACGAGGAAATGGAGAAGATCATTTGTAGAGTGCATTACAGTTATGAGGAAACAAAGTATGAGATATACATGGGGCTTTCCTGAGAAAATGTTTATAATTTCTGATGGGCAAAGGCTTTCATTCGATTCACCGCAGGGCCTAAAGAAATGGTTAACAGAAATGAAATTATGGGACTATAGTATGGTCAGGCAGGTAGCATGAGAAATGGTAGGGAGGGGGTTTAGAATAAAGGATATGGGTCTAATATATTATTAGTGGTTTAGGGTATGGTACTTGTGAGACACAGGGAAGAATTTCTGGATAATGAATAAAGTTAGGTATAATGGAATTACAGTAGGATATTTGAGCACTATGAGTATTATTAGGTAAAATATTTTCTTTCTTTCTTTCTTTCTTTCTTTTTTTTGTTAGAATAGGGCGCAGAGGGATATATTGATGTCTATGAAAGTACATGAACAGTATAGAGTGTGAAAGAATAAGCACATGAGCACTATTTTGTGGTAGTTATACAGTTGCTACTTATGAGAAAGTGTGTTAATACATGAGTACTTTAGAGTGGGAAGGAAAAAAGTATGTGAGAAATATTCTTTTATGCTTTTTATATAGTTGATATGAGTGAAATTTATGGGTATATAATTCTGTGGAAGTTTGTGCTAATATGATTATTTTAGATCAGTATATGAGCACTGTTTTGTGTTATTTACACGATTGATAACTTTGGGGAAATGTGTTTTTGTTTTTGGTTTTTTTAATCCTTACCTAGCCCCCCTTGGTGATTGGGGGGGGAGTGGGTGGAGGAGAGGGTAGAGTGTAAGGAAAATAAAGAGAAATATTTTGATGGAGTTTATCGTGAAGCATCCACTTTGTAATATTTGCAACAAGTAGTGCAAAGGAAGTTCCTAGAGATCAAGTTGGGTCTTGTTAACTAGGAGAAGATTGGGAGGGAAATTACTTCCCATATCTTAAAACAAGGGGTAATGGTGCGTTGGGGAATGTAGTTATATGTGGAATGTATTGTAGACTGTCTATGTTTGAATACAGACTGTGAGGGTCTAGATAGGTAAGGAAGTAAAGAGGGGCTAAGATTAAAATCGCAACAATAAATGTGCGGGGATACAAATTTGCGGCATACAAGAGACACATTGGAAGGCAAATGGTGGAACGCACTTAAAGTCGTGGTTCTTCCCCACCATGATAGAGGCATCTTATATATAAAAAAAAAGAGAGGTGTAGTGATTTTATTTGCCTCCAGTTTAATGATTGAGATTATTTACCAAGATATAGACACCCAGGGGTGGTATATTATTCTGAATTGTAAAATTAATAATGTGTTATTCACTATAGTAAATGTCTACGCTCCAAATAAAGGGATGTTTAAATTTTTAAAGAAGATGATAGAAAAAATAGATAGGAAAAAAAAGGGGTTATTGGGTGCTTAGGTGATTTCAGTATTGTATTAGACCCTGAGATGGACAGATCGTCTGCAAATTTGAAGAAGAATAGTAATATAGTTTATGGTTCTATGAGATTTGGTAATCTGTTCAATCATAATGATTTATATGATTGCTGGCGGGTATGTCATCCAAGTGAAAAGGATTATACATATTTCTCGTATAATTATAATGTATATTTGAGAATAGATTTAGTAGTGGGAGATGGAGCTCTCTTGAAAGAGATTAAAAAGATATTTATTTAGGAAGTATCATGGTCAGATCATGACATGGTGATAATGGAGATTAAAGATAAGTTTGAAAGAATAAGATCAGACTGGAAATTTCCGGCTAATTTATTGAGAAATACCCAAAACATATTAAAGATATGACTGAAAAATATTTTATAGAGAACAGGCATAATGAAGTATCCCCATCACTGACATGGTGTGCATATAAGAGTGTGATCAGAGGCCACTTAATAAAATTGTCAGCGGATAAGTATAAGAAACAGCAGAAAAGGCGGGTATTACTTAATATGGAATTAGCAAACCTCTCGAGACAAAATAAGGTATCTCCATCACCATGTTTGCAGGAGCAGATCAAGGATAAACAACAGCTTAACCAGTATCTGTTGGATGAGGCTTCAAAGAAACTAGACATTTTGAAAAGTAAGTGGTATGGGTCTGGTAATAGGGTAAATCAGATATTAACAAAAAGATTAAAATATGAAAAGATGAAAAAAAAATTAATATGATAGTGGTGGAAGATAAGGTTATTTTAACACCAAAAGATATAGGAAATTAATTTGGGAAATTTTATGAGAAACTTTATAATCTTCCAGATACAGATAAGAAGGGTCAAGAAGATCAATATTTTTTGGATATAGAAGTGTCACAAAATCAATTAGAGATGTTAAATCAACCAATATCTCAGATGGAGGTAAATAAAGCAATAGACAATTTAAAGCAACATAAGGCTCCTGGTCCAGATGGATATAATGATGTTTTTTATAAATTATTGAAACACTATATAGATCTGGATTTGGTGGAAGCATTTAATGATATAGTAAAAAGTGGTAGTGCCCTGATTGAACTTTTAAGGGCCAATATAGCTCCAATATTGAAACAGGATAAAGATCCGGAAACAGTGAAGAATTATCGACCTATTTCAATTTTAAATATAGATATAAAATTATATTCAGCGGTTTTGGCGGAGAGAGTAAAGAGAGTGATACCGACCTGATAGAGCCGGATCAGGTAGGATTTATTCCGAGCCGTCTGTCTAGGGACAGCCGGAGAAGGTTGGTTGATATTGTGGATATAGTGGAGAGAGAGGAAAGGCCCCTCCTGGCCCTGTCATTAGATGGGGAGAAGGCATTTGACAGGGTCAGGTGGGGTTTCCTATTTGATGTATTGAGGAGATTTGGTTTTGAAGGAAGTATATTGAGAGCTATTGAAGCATTATATTCTGGCCCTCAAGCAAGAATTAAAAGTATTGGCTTTTCCACAGAGTGATTTTCAATTGGGAATGGGACACGTCAAGGTTGTCCTCTTTCTCCACTTTTGTATATTATGACGTTGGAACCATTTGCAGCAAAAGTAAGGAAGAATAGGGATATCAGAGATTTCTGTACCTTGAAAGAGGAGATGAAACTATTGATGTATGCAGATGATATCCTTGTTACAGTAGAAGGCCCATATTGTTCTGTGGAAAGTTTGATGAAAGAGATTGAATCCTTTTCAGGGTACTCAGGATACAAATTAAATATTGAAAAATTAATGTGCTAAATGTTTAACACTGATCAAGAATTAGAAATGAGATTGAAACAACGATTTAACTTTCAGTGGAAGAGGGAGTATATTAGATACTTGGGTGTCTATGTCACTGGGAAATTCGTCTGAAAAGCAGCATAGAATTAACCTCCATAAAATATGGAGGTTAATTTTATGCTGCTTTTCAGACGAATACAGAGAAATTTAAAAAACTGGAGGGGGTTATATTTGTCATGGTGGGGTAGAATTAATTGTATTAATAGCTATGTTCTGCCTAAATGGTTATATGTCTTCCAAATGACACCTATGTCAATGCCTTGGAGTTGGCTTCAAATGATCCAGTCCTCATTTGATAGGTTTATTTGGCAAGGAAAAAATCCAAGGATTTCAAGGAAATATCTGTCAATGAGAACTGGAGAAGGGAGTATGGGATATCCAAATATTGAGAGGATATATAGAGCAAGTAGATTGTTACATATAATCTCCTCACAAAATTTAAGATCCAGGAATGAAAAATGGTTTAGTATTGAGAGTGAGAGGGTGGAGGGAAGAAGTTTGTTTGCACTTTTCTGGGAATCAGAGAAGATGCAGAATAACATTACTACTTCCTCTGGTGTTTTAAAAGATCTATTGAGACATTGGATGAAGTTTAGGAATGGTATGGGACTCCAGAATAAAATTTTGGATATCGCACCAATAAATGTTCATATGAACTATATAGGAAATATTGATTTAAAGGGTTGGGAAGAGGTGGGATTGGAAACAGTAGAAGACTTAATGAAAAAGGATAAGCAAAAAGGTTTTTTAGAACTTAATTTGGAGGATAAGGAGAGATAATTATATCAGAGTAACATATTTTCTAAAGACATTTTTGCTAAGAGAAGGTAGTGAGGAGCAGATTATAGAGTGTAAAGGATTGATTCAGAGTGACTCAGATAAGAGAATGATGTCTATGTGTTTAAGATATATGAGTAAATTAAGTAAGCAGGGAAATCTTCCCGCCATAAATAAATGGAAAAAAGATCTGAATATAGTGATAATAAGAACGGAGTGGAATCGGGCAATACAGATGATACATAAGAATGTTCATTGTTTAAATTTGATAGAACTTTCTTATAAAGTTAGCAACAGATGGTATTTCGTCCCAAAAAAAATAGCAAAAATGTATCCGAGTTCCTCTGATTTCTGTTGGAGGTGTAATATGGCGGAAGGGGATTATCTGCATGTGTGGTGGAGCTGTCCGGAGATTAGAAAAATATGGGTAATAGTTTTTAAAAAAATTTCAGAGATATGTGGTGTGTATATGAAATTGGCTCTGACGATTGCTCTACTACATATGGAGATATCAAAGTTGGAAAAATGGAAATTAAAAATGGTGTTACATCTCTTGTTGGCTACTAAATTGTATATAGCGAGAAATTGGAGGACCCAACAGATACCACAGTGGATTGAGATACAACAACATACCATTTGGCAATGTAAGATGGAGAAGGGAATGATGTTAAGTGATATAAAAAATAGATCAGAGATAGGAAAATGGGATAATTGGATTAGAAATTTGTCTAGTTGTAAATAAGAATCTCATAAAAGGTACCCTCACAGTCTGATATAGGAAGACGGTTTGTTGCAATTAAGAGGATAGTACTATAGTTTAACATGGGAAAGATATGTGATTGTGATTTGCTATGAGCCGGTCTGTATGTAATATTATAATTTTTTTGTTGTATGTGTTTTTGTTTTGTCTTGTAATCTGTAATTTATATTTGTATTGAAAATTAATTAAAAAAAAAAAAAAAAGAAAAAAAAAGAAATGACTGGCAATCAAGAGGTTAAAGCATTACTTAAAATTGAAAGAAAAAAAATTAAATAGAGACATGAGAACACAATGCCAGAAATCTGAAGAAACTAAATACAATTAAATAAATAAATATATATACATATTCCACTGCTGGTAGATACTTAATTCAAAAGTTAATAGACAGCAAAACTTTGGGTGCAGTACTTCTGTGTCCTGTATATTTTATGGTGGCCCTGTTATTGTTACTCTCTATTAAAGTTAACAACAACCCTGTCATAATATGTACTTAACAAAAACAGCCATACAAAATATTTATATCTAAGTGATTATTCATTGCCATTAATTAATTCCACCTCTTTAACAGAAAATGATATTTTCTGGTAACTTCTGAAGGAGGAGTGAAGAGGAGGAAGATGATTTCAATACAGCTGAGTAATTAATTATGCAGGATGCGCAACACAGATCAGAGCAATCAGCCCTGCTGTGGTTAGAGTCCTTAACTATTATATCTAAATTTTCTAAAGCCATTAAAGTGATTGAATCACAAATAATACAAGGTGTAGGCAGTTTAAATAGATAATTATAATGAGACTAAAAGTGATGTAGTGGCAGATCTGTTTTAAGTATTTCCAGAAACCTGCACAGCCATGGCGGTAGTTGTCCCAGTAGTTGTCACCTCATTAACTGAAATAAAAAAGCAATTCAATGCATGCTAATGCTTATTTAATGATAACATGAATAGCTAAGGCTTAGGAGGCATGTATCAAAGAAGTGCAGTTGTTAAAATTGGAGCAATCACCATTTCATTTTTTAATAACCCTTTTTTGAATTGTACCATAAAGAAAAGTACATTGACCCATATTTATAAAAGCAAATTGGAGTTATTCTGGAGTAAACCAACTGTACCATAGGGGACAAATTGAAAATTCCTAAATTCCAATGCACCAAAAGCATCCACATATTCTAAATGGTCATGAATGAGAGATGAACATTTTAAGAAAAGTGCAGTTGTATACTTTCCATACACAGGAACAATCACAAGCATGAACAATTAATGTATTACTTTAATGCTATAAGGAACAGAGTACACTGTAGTATATACTTGATGGAATCATAATTTATCTTTTGATATAGATTTCAGTACAAAATGGTTAAATCAGCTACAAAATAAGTTGGGCTAGCCATTAATTTGGAAAAGGCTTTTAATAAATGTAATTTGTTTATTGATTTGTTTTTGCTTGGCTGCTTGAAATACAATGTAATATACCTTATCATGTGTGCAAAATGCCCAACAGCTCTTTATGTGGGGGAAACGGGACAGAAATTACATAAGAGGTTTAATTCCCACAGATCCAGCATTAACAACAAAAAGACAGAGACACCAGTGGGAGAACATTTTTGACAAAGTGGGCACAGTGTCAGGGACATTAAACTGACTGTACTAATGGGACAATTTCGCAATCAGAGGGACAGAAAATTATGGGAGGTAAAATGAATGTTACAATTTGATTCTTTGACCTATGGCCTTAATGGAGACAGAGAGTTTCTGTCACATTACTTAATTTGAGCTAACCTTTACGACAGTCCCTCTGGGATCATAAATACCTGGACTCAGTGGAAGAATGCTATTTAAATCATATCCTCTACCATTGACTGATCAAGGAATTTGTATCTGAACTAACGTTCTTATCTGATTTCTATTATAAACAATGCAATGTGTACTTGTATTTAAGAGAGAAGTTTTCATATTTATCTGTATAACATGCCTGAGGAAGAGACCTAAGAAGTCATGAAAGCTTGCATTTTAAATCTGTTTAGTTAGCCAATAAAGGTATCAACTTTACAAAAAGTTTTGCATCCTGAGATATCTCAGATGCACCTTGAAGCCTCTTTGGGGTTTAAATCTTTGAGAGATTATTTTTTATTATTTTTTTTTTTTTTAAATCAAGCTTACTTCATATATTTCCGAGATATTTTTGGTATTTCACATTCTTTATTAACCTGTAACTTTATATATATAATCATTCTTTTTTGTGACTGTAAAGAACAATTGTAATCCAATTGAAATGTCAGTTTTTCACTTTGGATGTGATTGATTTCTAAACTAAGGATGCACTGAATTCATTTATGTTTAGGATTCTGCATAAATCCACTCCCATTAGAGATTGTTGAACACAAAACAAATCCTATTAAAATTTTAAAAAACACAGAGAATTACTTCTTTAGTTTATCTATATTTTGTGCTCTAAAACTCAATCTGGAACCAAAAAGAGAAGATTCAGCTTCTTGAATGTTATGGATTCACCCAAATACAAACCAAATTCTTCTTCTTATAAACCAGCAGCGTAAAACTGCCTTCAACTGAATTGGATTTGCATTCAACTCACTATAGTTGATAAAATGGGCATTATACCCCTTCTTCAAGCTCCTCCATGAACTGAACTCTTATTATTATGTCCCAGATGTGATATGCCGGTGGGTTCAGCTTTTCTTAAGGTGGTCCTTTCCTACCAACTGGTTCTGGTCTTCAGCCCTGCATGTTCACATAAAGTCCTTCATCTTTGCAGGCTTCAAATTTCTTGGCCCTTTCAGACACCTTTCTGTTTCACTATGCACATGCATACTATGTCTGATTAATACGTTAAGGACCGGTTATAGTACACATGAGCTTAATAAACTGCAAAGGAAATTGAACAGGCCAAGAACAAACCATAAGTCTGCAAGGACAGTGGACCTTTCAAGATCCTGTTAGGTTTAAGAAGAGTGCCGGCTGGTGGAAAAGAACCACCTGGAGAAATGTAAACCTTCCACTCCCAAGCATGGCATAATTATGGTATAATAAGGTATGCTTACAAAGTCAACATAGTGGTGTAGTCCCCCTTTAATTGTCACGTATTCATCTTTGGATTACTGCAGCTTGTGCTAATGGAATTCAATGGAAAAGGCAAAATTACTTTTTTCTCATTATAGGTCCCAGTCAGTAGTAGAACCCGGAACACTGATGCACGAAGATCAGAGAGAGAATGAAAACACCCAGCCACTGCTCGCCCTGGACTGATGTCACCGGCTTCACTGCAAACACATTATGCTTCACAAAGCGGACTTTATTTTCTCAATTTGCAAACTATTCACCAGCTATTTGCACCAATTATTAATGTGCAAAGACCTATTTAACCCATTGAATTCTAAAGAGGTCTCTAACACACTACAAAGAAATGCATTGGAGTCCTCTCTAGAATCCAAGAGGTTAAGTTCATTGCCATAGTGCCATCTAAGTGACAGGTGCAACATGACAAACAAATGTTGCTTATTCTGTTACTGCCAAAAGAACATAAGTGCATTATAGCCTTTTTTATGTTGGACGGTATATTCCTATACATTGCAAGATCAATGCATTGTAGGCACGTTCTTGCTGGAAAAGAGTTAATGGACAGTATTTTTTATAACAGAGTCAAGTGGCAAAGAGTATCCATGGCATTTTGTCTTTTTCCCACCTAAAATCACCAGCAGAAAGATAACACATAAGTTTGTCATTAAAGTCCAAGGACGTACATGTACATCATGGGTTAACGTGCCTAAAGGACCCATATCGTACATGTATATAATGGATTTCAGGGTTCCCCGCACAGCTGCACACAGGTCGTGAAGCCCCGAATTGGATACAAAAAATCTAAATGCTCTGTAGTCCTTAAGTGCTGGCCTTGCGTGTGCACACCAGTTCTTAAGAGGTTTTTAAAGTGGAACTACCACCCTATAGAAAGCCCCCCCCCCAATAATTAAGTATAGGGCCATTATCTTCTTAATAGTGCTGTTATCTGACAAGTACTAGGTTCTGAAGTAATCCTTCTTTTCCTGAGACTGACGGGCAGGCTTTTTGCTTTAGAGCCGTTCTGAGCACCTAGGGCCTCAGTCCCTTAGTGTACCTTAAGGCACCTCCTAGAGGAGACCGGGACGGACAGCGCAGATGTCTCTATGCCAAGATGTCTGCGTGCAAGCCTGGCCGCAGGTCTCAGAAGAAGGAGGATTACTGCAGCAGCTGGTTCTTGTGTCCGATTATAGCACTATTAAGAAGCTAATCGCCCAATGCCTAATTACTGGGGGGCGGCATTCTATAGGGTGGTAGTTCCACTTTAATGTTTTTGAAAGTTAGACTTTCTGAGCCACTGTTTTGGTGTCTTTAACCCTTTGAGTGCCAGAGGGATGACACTCCTCTGAGTTCCAGAGTGGTACCCCATGCATTGCATACTTCTCTGACACTCAAAGGGTTAAATAAGTTCGCTAATGTCAAAAAAGTGGTAATTTACAAAGAGATGTTTCAAATAATTCAGTACAAAAATACAAAACATGTTTGGTATTATACCCATCTCAAAATCTATGTTATAAAATGTTTTATTTATAAATTACAAATTTGCATTAATATGCAGTTTGTAATGGATAATTTGGTTACGGTAAAAGAGAATCTGTATACTATAGCGATTAAAGGAGATGTACCGACACCTAATAATAATAATCTTACTATGACCCCTAGCAATTTTGTCCTTGTGCCATTGTTTGACGGATAACATCATCAATCAGTCAGTCAGTCCTGGATGTCATGTCCATGAAGGCGTAAATGACAGTTGGTAGCAGGACCACAGAAATTAGAACTCTGCTTACTGCCATTAGTAATCTTACCCCTTTAAGGATCAGAAGGATGTTCACCACATTGCTTCACAATGCGTTGTGCACTCCTCTTGTCCTTAAGGAATTAAGCAGGCTCATACACTCATGCTTCCACCAGTCACATGCCATAGACGTGACATGCAAGGCTGAATGAAAAGCAAAATTCATAGGGGAATTTAAAATTCTCTGGCCATAGTAAGATAAGTAGAGGGTTACTTTTAGGAGATGATAGTTCTCATTTAATATGTGAATTATACTTCCAATGGGTAAATAGAGTTTGCATTGGGAAAGGTGAATTGTTTTCATATGTTGGACTGGTTGTCACATGTTGAACTGGTCCGCATTAGGCTCTGCTACTAGTTCATTCAAACCAACTATTAGGATTAGGTAATTTTCAGATGGTAACAGGTAATTCTGTATAACTTTTTCCCTCTTCATTTTACATATTCCCATTAATTTCAACAGACTTGCTTTCACTGGACTGGATCAAGCCAAATGATTCTGTGTAGCACCTAACCCATGGACTGAACAACATATGGCCCTCTATAGTTGTTATTGGGCTACAATTCCCATTATCCCTAGCCAATCATGGGACTTGTAGTCCAGTAACAGACAAGGGACCATCAGTTACTCAACCCAGGTATTATTTATTTACCTCTTTTATGTCTGTTAAGTTGTCTGTTAAGTCCTCTTCTATCAGTCTTTTTTTTTTTGGCAAAAGTGCATATTTTCTCTTTTCCAAAGTGACCAGAATAGGTCTCAGTGAGGAATTAATTTGCTTTTCTGAAGGAACTCACCTAAGCAAGACGTCAATTGCAAAAAAGTGAGGTTACTTATAGAAGTAATACAATTTCATTAGGAAACGATATAAATAAATTGTCCAGGGCTTTCTCTGCTGAGGAAAACAACGTACTTCTACTGCTAAGAGACCCTTAAACCTTTTGAGTGCCAGAGGGGTACTCAATGATCATCTTGCAATGTGTTGCATACCCCTCTTACTCTCAACGGGTTAATCAGATTGCCACAACAAAGCCTAAGACTCACTCTCCCATAAGGAAAATACAATTGTGTTTGATATTAATTATCTCCCATATCTTTGATTATCATTATTTTATTCAACAGAGAAACAGAAATATATATGATACACCCTTTTTCTACTGGAAACAATTGTATAATGTACTGCTTCATTACATAATATATTCATTATAACTACTTTTTGTTAAATATAAGTGGTTTGTTCTCTGATGAGTATCCCTATCATTTTGATCTTCTTTTTGACTAATGACAGAATAATTGGTCTAAGAAGACAAAAAAGGTAATGGCCACCAGCCACTGGTTCAGTTGAATGTAAGAAGGCTGCTTCCATATGAATGTATCTGTGCACAACAAAGAACAGTGTAAATAAACCCATTTAATTGTATTTATTTATTTTGAGTTTAATTTCTCTTTTAAGCTTTAAGAGATCCCATCTGCTGTTAGACCTGAAGACGAGACCAATTATGTCTATGAAATTTACATTTTCTGTAACTTTTTTGCTGAGCCAATAAAAGATTATGGGGGGAGATGCACTAAGCCAGATAATGCAGTGATAATGCGGAGATGATTTCTCCAGTTATATCACTTCTCCACAGAGCCAATGTACTAAGATTTCCTCAGCCTTGGAGATCTTAGTGCATAGGCACTATAATATTTTATTTCCTCTTTATCATGTCTTAGTGCATAACCTCAATGTGCTGACTTTCCAAGCATCCAGTCTTTAAGACATAGATGTAACATATCCAATAATTAAGTGGTACATGCTGGTTATAGAGATACGAGATTCAACATATACAACCAAGGTGCCAAAGATATGTTTTCCTTTTACTTGCACAGTCAATGTTCATCATCACTTAAATAAAAACATATGCTATACAATTTTATGATTTCATTTGACTTTCCTTAAAGAAATGCATCATTCATATTAGCTTCTGCATAATACATGGAATGATTATATTGCAACATAAAACACATTTTCCTATCTAGGGGACAATTTATATATAAATGCTTTCTTTATTGCAAGATCGGGCAATCTGTAGATCTCTAGGGCCTAGATTCACTAAAGGTTGATGCTGTGGCGATATGATCTTGTCGATGTGTTCAAAACACTTCAAAATTTCAATCTACACACACATTGACATATTCACTAAAATTGTTGGATGCAAGGGGAGGTTTGGAGAAGGTCACTATTAACATACATGATTGTCAAAGTGTTGTCGATGTGGAGGGATGTCCTCCCTTCACATATCTCCAACACTACGACAGTTCTGAAGCATTCTCTCTCTGCTTCCCTACTTGGCCAGTATGGGAGTGGAGAGAACAGTTTCAGCACCATGGACATCATTGAGTGCCATAGGGATGTGCATTGCTCACCCATGTGGCACCCAAAGGGTTAAAAAAAATAGTACACCAAGCACTACACAGCTATCCTATAACCTATGTATCATATATTACACATGTTATCCACTTACAAGGGAACAAGACTGGGGGTCACGCATCATTACTCATTCAAAAACCAGGTGATTAATCGATTCATGAAAGTGCAGCGCTGCGCTTCTTATGAATGAACCCATTGACAAGGATCACTAAAAGCACTTCTACTGGAACCAGTTTACTAGTGGTTCCAGTAGTAAAAAAGGGAGGCAGCAAATGCCTTCCTTGTCAACCACATGGATCATCTATTCTACTGGATAGGTCATCCATGCTAGGGGAGATATCAGGAGGGGTCCTGATGCCACCCCTAAAGGTCTGAATATATGTATATTCATAATAAAGTGCATATAGGTTATATGCGCTTTATTAAAAATGCCGTCATTGTTTCCCGCAAGGATAATCTATCCAACTGGATAGGTGATCCATGCTAGGGGGGTATCAGGAGGGGTCCCGATGCCCCCCCTTAAGGTCTGAACTATTTCTTTAATAAAATGCAAAATAACATTAAGTACTTATATATATATATAAAATATATAAAAAGTATATAAAAAGCCATACCTCCAACGTGGAAACAAGACCAAGCAACTCAACTATGCATGAAAACACAAGAACTGCAGAAAAATGGCAGCAGGTGCTCTGTACTGATGAAACAAAATTGAAATATTTGGCTGTAGCAGAAGGCAGTTTGTTTGCTGAAGAGCTGGAGAACGATACAAGAATGTGTGTCTGCAGGTAACAGTGAACAACAAGCTTGGGGCTGCATTTCTGCAAATGGTGTTGGGGATTTTGTCAGAATTAATGGTCTCCTCAATGCTGACAAGTACAGACAGATACTTATCCATCATGCAGTACCATCAGGGAAGCATCTGATTGGCTTCAAATATATTCTGCAGCATGACAACAACCCCAAACATACAGCCAAAGTCATTAAGAACTATCTTCAGCGTATAGAAGAAAAAGGGGTCCTGGAAGTGATGGTATGGCCCCCACAGAGCCCTGATCTCAACATCAGTTCTCCAAGATGTTTGGAACAACCCGACTTCCGAGTTCCTTAAAAAAACTATATGCAAGTGTACCTATATGAATTGATGTTGTTTTGAAAGCAAAGGGTGGTCACACCAAATATTGATTTGATTCAGATTTGTCTAATGTTCACTCACTATGCATTTTGTTAATTGATCAATTTAAACTATTAATATGTACTGTGTGTATATATATATATATATATATATATATATATATACACACACACACACACACACACACACACACACACACACACAGTATTGGAAGGAGGAAAGCACAAGCAGGAAGCTTTTTTGCAGTGAAAATACAGGTGCTAGGAGTTGGCTGAAACATCAGTTCATTAAAAGTACCTGTTTTCACTGCAAAAAAGTCTCCTGTATGTGCTTTCCTCCTTCCAGTACTGTGTACCTACCATTACTTTTGGACTACAAACATTGAGTGCAACCAATATTGTGTATTTATGTATATTATATATATACATATACATATATATATATATATATATATATATATATATATATATATATATATGGTTTTATCCTCCTGAGAAAAACAAGGGCACTGTTGGGAGTTGATTGTCAAAATTTTTTGCAACTCAAAGCTGATTATTTTAGGTGCAGTAGTGTCGCTCTTGTTCCACCATCCTATTGAGATTTATGGTCAATTGACAAGAACGGTCCATGGGATGGTGTATCAACAGCACCACTGTACAATTTCAGGCTGTTGAAATACTGCACCTAAAAAAAGTTTGAGCTCCAATAACTTTTAAATAAAGCCCACTCAGCTGTGGAAGTATCCTTGTTTTACCCAGGAGGAAAAACCCTGTAATATTTATATATGTTTTAAATATTAAATGGTGCCATCCCTTTAACACTTTGTGTGCCAGAGGGGCATGCAACACATTGCAAAGCAGTGTTGCATACCCCTCTGGCACTCAAAGGGTGAAAGAGTCGTATGTTCAAAAGAAAAGTGTAAGACAAAGCAACTGCATAACAGGAAGAATCAAACATTTCCTTTTATTTAAATGAGGCTTTTAACCCCTTGAATGCTAGCGAAGTCTCCTACATATTGCTTCACAATGCTTTAAAGACCTCACTACAACTGAAGGGTTTTAATATCCCATTTAAATCAACGTGAACTGGGGAATGTTTATTTCTCCTCTGTGATGCAGTTGCTTTACCCTGTGATTCTTTGAGCATAAGGGCCCTTTAACCACAGTAACACTACACTGCCATATTCTCTTCCCTACCTTGCCAACATAGGCTACAGTGTCCCTTTCTCTGGTGCTTTTCTTCTCAAGTATTCCTTTCTCTTGGGACTTCCCTAAAGCACAGGTTAGGCCCTTTGAATGTCTCTATTTATACTTCCTCACTTGGAAGACTAATAAGCTCTTTTAGTTTCCACTGATAACTGAAAATCTCAGTTCCTTAGAAATGAATGGCCTTATGCAGAAAGCAAAAGATTCTCAGTTCCAGAGCATATCATATAAATCATAGGGGAAAAATAAAAATACCCCAAATACTCACTGATTTAAAAGGTATATTTTTTTACCCCTTGATTGCTAGAGAAGTCTCCCAACACTTCATGAAGCAATATACTGGAGTCATCTGTAGAATCCAAGGGGTTAAAAAGCTCAATTTAACTGAATGGATATGGCCACCACCCCCTGCAAAATGCAGTTTATTTGTTCCAGAATTCTCCTCTTTTACCATTTTCATAAGGCATTAAGGGTTTGATGCTATTACCAGCAATAAAACCAGCTTTACAAGAAAAACAATCAGTGTGAATTTTGCACACGTGTTATGTTCGTATTCTATTGCAGAACCACAATAAAACAAAACTGGCATAGACAGCACATTTCAGAGAACTAACAAAATTGGTGCTGTCTGCTTCTGTTCAACTACCACCTAAAAAAACGAGAAAAATTTAAAAGTCCAAGGAAATAGACGTACATTTGACAACAGAAAGATCAAGTTCAGTGTTAGACGTGTTCCCCGCATTATCAAAATCTGACATAGAGTGCCCCCCTCAACATAATAACCCCCCCCTTTAAAAAGTCGACAGTCTGTGTGTGTTTAGAACAGCCGCTTCTAACATAATCCGGAGGCGCTTCAGCTTTCACACATCAAGATCAGATTGGATTTGACGGCTTGTACCGTATCTGATCCAAAAATACATTGTACATTGTAACATATATTCCATAGATATCCCTAACATTCAAATGTGAAAATAGCTTTTTCATTTGTAGTTAGGAGATTTTTGACCTATTAAGACCGGATCCGTTTTGACGGGCTGAATTACCTCTAATCCTAGATATAGTGGTGTGCGCTGATTGTGTAATAACCTATATTTTAAGGTACCCGTAGCAATAAAGCAATCCTTATTATCTATCTGCCAATAGTGCAAGTATAACCGCAACAAAATAGCTTTTTGTCTTTCCTTTGATTACTTGTCACACTGTCTTGAGCAAGGCACAAATATACAGGCAAGGTGTATTAACCCTATCAGTACCAGAGAGGTAGAAAACACATTGCAATGCGTTGCTACCTCTCTGGGGTTAATCCTGCAATACAAAATACAAGGGCATGTCGAAAAAAATGTTGGATTTAATTGGTGAAAGCAAGTCATGGGTGCACTGTAAGTCGAATTTTAAAGGGGGGGGGGGGTTAAATGCCGGATGTACAATATTCGTCAAATTAATTTGGTGAAAGAAATCACTGTAAGTCGACTTTTAAAAGGAGGGGTTAATATGTGGAAGGGGGGCACTCTATGTCAGATTTCTATGCTGTATACTGTATTCTGCACTGCTTTTGTTCGAACAACAATGGTTTTGAAACTGTCATTGTGGCTTCTACACCTCAACCTCTAAGGAGCAGAATTTCCAACTTAAATTGTATAAACAAAACAGGCGCTAATACTGAGCGTGGGTAATAGGATACTACTTGCACGTTTGTTTTTAGTTGTTTCCTATGGGCTTTTTTTGGATTGGCGGTATGTGTAATTACCACTGATTTGTTTTCACAAGTCAGGTAATAGGATACTAAAACCTGACTTAAATGCCTGTTTTATTTTTAGAGTTGGTAATAGAATCGAGCCCTAAATCAGTAATGATGTCTATTGTAGGTCTGAACAGCTGGAAGGCCTCAGATTGTTCACCCCTTCTCTAAGTTAATATAATTCCTGCTTTCAACTAATCACCCAACCTCTGAAGTCTAAGATGACTGAAACAGCACAGCTTCCTGCCTCAGGGTCATATGTGACTCTGTTCTGTTCTTCATTCTCCATATACAATCATGCATGATCTAACCAAAACTAACTCTTCTTTTTGTAATTCATCATTAATGCTGCTAGGCTTATTCTCTCAACAGTTTCTCTTTTAAATTTCCTTACTGTCTTTGGCTATCGCTATCTTCAAGAAGTCAAGCTAAAATAGCAGCGCCTAGATGCACTAAATGTCAATGCTTTCGAATCACACCGACAATTCGATCTGCACACACATCAACATATTCACCAAAATTGTCGGATGGAAGGGGAAGGTTGGAGAAGGTCCCTATTAGCATACAGGATTTTCAAAGTGCTGTCGGTGTAGAAGGGTTCTCCTCCCCTCACACATCACCAACACTACAACAATTCTGAACAGCATTCTCTGTGCTTTACACAAACAGGAAAAGTGCAAACCACCACAGGTATATCCTAGGACTATCTGATGTCAATATAAGACCAATAGTATATAGGTACTCACAATTCCTGGATAGAGTAGCTGGTAAAAGGTATAACCAGCTAAAACAAATGGAGATATGTAAACTGCCCAGTTACAGTTACTCTCTCCAGTAGAAGAACTGGATCCTTATAACTTCATAGAAAATGTATTAAAAATACATGTATATTGCCATACAGTAAAAAACATCAATACGTGTAATAAATATACAAGCCTAATGATGCGTTTCGGGGTTCAAACCCTCTTTCAAATCTCATAGGCATAAAAAATTAAAATCATCGAATAAAAGACAGGTTCGACTACTACATGTCAGTCCCGGAGATGAATGTCGGATGGAATTAGTATGTATATGCATATACATATATGTCGACATACTAAAGGGGGGGTGGATGTCAAACAGGGAGGGGACATTGTGTAGTGCTTGGTGTACTATTTCTGTTTATTGTAACCCTTTGAATGCCACAGGGGTAATCAATGAACATCCCTATGGCATTCAATGCTGTCCATGGTGCTGAAAGCCTTCTCTGTATTCCCCTACCGGCTGGGTAGGGAAGCACTGAGAATGCTGTTCAGACTGTCGTAGCTCTCCCTGCTGTTACTCCATAGGAAAGTACAGGGGAGATCCCAGCTACGACAGCCTGATTTAGGTGAAATGGAGACTGTGACCTACGACAGCAGAAGCTGCTTTCAGAGTTTACTGAATGAGTTGAAGTGTCACATTATAATATCACCACACCCCCTTGCACACGAATGTATCTGATTATGCATCATTTCCATATGAAAATAAGCAATTGTCGATTCGAAGAGTAAAAATTTGTAGACATGGTTAAGCCTTGTCAGATTGATGCCAATGTGGGTATTTTTTTGTCGGAGTTCTGGTGAAGGGATGTCATAGACACTTTGTGAATACTGAGGAAGTGCCTACGATACTGCTACGACAGAACACCGACATTCGTAGTCCTCTTCGAACTTTAGTACATCTAGGCCCAGTTCTTAGAAAAAATTTAACAACTGTGTACCATTAAATATCTCAAGACTTACCCCCAAGAATGTCCTCAACCACTCTGTTCTTTTTCTACCATTCTTTTCACCTTACGTATTATTACTCCTGTCTAATTAGTCTCTCTACTGTTGCACTTTGTGAAATTCCTTTCTTCATAAAATTTGCCCTTAGCCTACACAAATTTAAAGTTTATTTGAAAACACACTTGGGTCACCACTGTGAACAAGCGCTGTTGAAACAAGTTATTTCTGCTAGTGTGGATAAGGCCAGGCTACTGAAGAGATGAGTGTGTGTGGATCTATTGTCACAGTACCTTGTTTCCAGCAATGCTCTGCGTCTTTCCAGTCTTCATCTGCAGGTGAGAGGCTTCAGAGTGTAGCAGGCCTCTGTTTTATGCCATGCTTCCTGTAGTCTCCTCCTACCTACTTCCTTCCTCTGAGTCTGCTCCTCCTACCTACTTCCTGAAGAGGGGTTTAACGGACTCAGTGACCCTTACGTTGTTGTTCTGAGCAGTTCCTTTTCTAGTATTCTTGATTCCTGTGTATGATCTGGCTTGTCTGTCCATCCATTCTGGTGTTGACCTGTGGCTCTGTCTGACTATTCTCCTTGGCGTTGCGATTTGGCTCAGATATCCTTTCTGGTGCAAACCTGTGGCTCTGGCTGACTACCCTCTCCGTATATGACCTAGGCTTGTCTGACTACCCACTCTGGTGTTAACCTTGGGCTCTATCCACTGCACATCCAGCATTCCATCGCTTCGGTGGATATCCTATCTGGTGTAAACCTGTGGCTCTGGCTGACTACCCACTCCATGTATGACTTTGGCTCATCTGACTATCCTATCTGGTGCTTTCTAGAAGGCTCTGTCTGTTTGTTCAGTTTGTTGGTTCCGTTATTCAGACATCCTTCCTAGTACTGACCTGGGGCTCTAGCAGACTCCTAGCTACTGACTGCAGACTGAGTCAGTATCTCTTGGGCGTTTTCTCACCACAAGACTCCAGTGGGCTGAGGCCTAGTCTCGGACAGTGTGGTGCAGAGATTGGGAGACTGCTATTTCTGATACAGTGCTTGCCGTTTCAATCACCCACTGTGTGTATATTTATTTATTCCATTACAGTAATTATTCTCATAATAAAGGTTATATTAACTATACCGTCTGACTCCTGGTTTTGCTTGCCAACTGTAACCTGTATCTAGGTGTGTGTTATGATATAGATATGTTATGATATGTAGAAACAAATAAATACCAAACATGGAGGTGGTAGTTCAACAAAAGATGGTGGGATGCATTTTGCCACTAATTAATAATGGAAACAAGTGAAACAAAGTAAATTATAAGCTGACTTCTACTTCAATAGCTTCAAAGTTGTTTGCATTTATGCATGAGAAGGAAGGTATTGCTAGAATCGAAGACACAGATTAAAAAAGGTGAAGTTGGCACAACTGTTGTTTGCTGACTATTAGAGAATTTTGTGTGAAGTTGTACATGTGGGAAATGTAGGGGAGAGATACTTTGTAGCCTTGGAGAAATTAAGTTTTGAATGAGAGAGGGTTATGTGGAGGGAAGAAAGTTGTAGATTGTGTAAAACAGCAATGTAGTAATAGTTGTGCCTTTGGAAGTTGGAGCAAAGAGTGGGTGAATGTGCTTAAAGGGTTAGTAATGTTTAAAATGAAGTGAAGCATTATGCATCCTCCTACAGTGTACTGCTGCTCTGTAACAGTCCTAATGCTGACATCACTATATATTCGTAAAATTGATATCATAAAATGTCCCCCTCGTGTCCTTTTTAATCATGTCATATTCTTTGCTTCAGGACTGATGGAGGATTGCAACGGGAACAATCTTCATTCAGTATTAAGAAAAACCTGCCCTCCATCATGAAGGTGGGCAGGATTTGCCTTTTGAATGAAGACTGTCCCACGTTGCAATTTGTCCGGTCAAGCAACCAGACTTCATATCTGTGGGGAGGTGGCTAACACACATGAAAAGGGTCGTCAGGGGGACAATAAATAATATAATTTCTACGAATATACAGCAGTATCAGCATTATGAATATAACCGAGCAGTAGTACACAGGAGACGTACGGATCCTAGCTTCACTTTATTTCAGGCATTACTATCCCTTTAAAAATGACCACTTACTGTTTCAATACTAAGCAAAGTTAGCAAAATATAGAGTTTTATCATATGAAGAACTTGGATTAAACCATTCTCTTGGGTTTCTGCTTTAGGTGACTCTTTGATATATCAATATATTATTGTATTATTCTTTGTTTTGACTTGAATTATTCTTCAAAGTTGATGAAGTGCAAAATGAAGTTGTCCAGTTCTACTAGATCTTTACTACGTGAGACTTATATTTCATATTTTACCCTTTGAGTGCCAGAGGGGTATGCAATGCATTGCAAAGCAATGCACTGCGTACCCCTCTGGCACTCAAAGGGTTAATATTCAGGAAAAAGTGAAATGCCATCATATGAAATTTAGGGAGATTTATACATTCTTCAGTATAATATGATGTTGTACTAAACATTTAATTGTAATATAATTAGTTTTTTAGAACTCAACCTTTATTTGTTGGTAGCACTTTAACCACTTTTGTGTCAGAAGGGTATGCAACGCATTCCTCTGCAATGCTTTGCGTAGCCCTCTGGCACTCAAAGGGTTAACCTAATTAGATTCTGTGTTGGGACACTTACCACACAATTCACTATGAATGACTATATGCAGAGCCCACACTAGGCACATCCTATAATATAATTAGCTAAAACGTGTGTAATGCCGTGTCATGCGCAGTAGACACTGCTGAGCGTGCTGCAGTCATGCGCAGTAGAGACTGCCCGTGCCGCAGCTGATACAGAGCTGGACACTACGAAGAAGCGTCCAGCTCTGTATCAGCCATGGCGCAGGCAGTCTCTACTGCGCATGACTGCCCCGCGACCAGGTGGCAGTGGCACTGTGGCCCGAGTAACTGGCTCTTCAACTAGTTTCTAATAGAACAGTGAGGGGTAGAAATACTTAATATGCTGCGCAAGGAATTAGCGTAAAGTGCCACAATGTGCCACCAAATCAGGAATGAATCCTTTGTAGAACATTCCAAAACAAATGTACAAACTGTATGTAAACAATGCATATTTACACGTATCATTACCAGTGAGAATAAAACATTTTATTTGTATTTAGGAAGGTAACATATAAGTGCATATTTTACAAAAAAGACATAAAAAAACACAGAGCATTTGTGGTAAAGGGATGCAATTTGTCTAAAATGCACATTTACAGTATTAATACTTTAACCCCTTGGATGCTAGCAATGGTTAGAATGCACCTAAACAAAGAGTTAGAGGTGGCTGGCATCCAAAGGGTTAATCACATAAGAAAAAAAAAAAGAAATCACATAATATACATTACACAGCTTTATTTCCATGTCTAAACATTTTGTTCGTAGTTTAACCTGCTTGTACAGAAAATACCCCCAAAAAGAATAATAAAATGTTTTTAACCCTTTGAGTGCCAGACTGGGTTGCCTATGTATTTCAGAGCATTGTGTTGGCTTACTCTCTGGCACTCAATGGATTAACCTGTCAGTAGCTGGAGAGACCTCTAATGCTTTGTGTTAAAGCACTGTTTAGGATCCAAGGGGTTAACCAGAGCATATGTTTTATTTGATGGCTTTAACCTTTTTATTTGACACTGTCACACAGCTAAATCATTTATAATACATACACAATGGCCAAGTCACTCGATGGGGAGGAGGAGAATGACATTTTGATGTAAGCCGCAGGGCTTTTATGAGGCCCACGCAGCTGTGTTCTAATATGAGCTGATGAGCCAGGCCACACTAATATCACAACACCAATAAAAAGAGAAAAATGCACCCAATTTCTAACATAAACAAGACAAAATAGGAGGTGAGTAGGGTGTAATGGCCAAGCCATCTGATGCTTGAATGAGTATTACTATGTGCTCCAGGATATCGAGAACTATGTATATTATTTACCAGATATCGCACAAGGGGAAAGGTGGAGGGAACATACAAGAGTGCAATTCATTCTGAGGCTGATGTTCTAAAAGCAGGGGTAGTTCTGGGGCAAACCAGCTACACTATGGGGGAACTGGTTTTATCTTTGCTACGTCAGACTCACTAAGCACCTACATTGTAGCAAACATCATGCGCATCTGTGCCTACATACATGTACTAATGCAATTGCTTCCATCCACACAAACATGAAAACACTGATCGATGAGGCCATCTAGATGCACATTCCGTTATCCCACTCCCTAAACTATGGGTACAAAATGAACGGTCTTGCTCCTTCTTATGCACACAGATGATACATACCCACTTTTCCATCCCCTTGGAAGAAGAGTTCCCAAGGAGGTACAGATGCTGGAAAGAGGTCATTCTGACATGCAAAGAAGTGGGTGCACACCTATTTTGCACATAGAAACTGCCCTCTGCACCTGACAGCTTAGTACATTACAGGGTTTTAAAATGTATACATTAAGAGCATTATATTAAACTAGTGTAAAAGCCTGTTTACACGGGCCAAAGTGCGTGATAAAAGGCCAGATGTACGCAGTAGAGACTGCCCGAATGCACAGAAGCAGTCATGCGCAGTAGAAACTGCCGTTCGGGCAGTATACCTTTACTGGTGTGTCTCCTTTCTCCAGCTGTCTCTTACACTCTCCCCTTGCTGGTGTCTTATCTCTCTCTTACACTCTCCCCTTGCTGGTGTTTCTCCTCTCTGTTACACTCTCCCCTTGCTGGTGTCTTATCTCTCTCTTACACTCTCCCCTTGCTGGTGTTTCTCCTCTCTGTTACACTCTCCCCTTGCTGGTGTTTCTCCTCTCTGTTACACTCTCCCCTTGCTGGTGTTTCTCCTCTCTGTTACACTCTCCCCTTGCTGGTGTTTCTCCTCTCTGTTACACTCTCCCCTTGCTGGTGTTTCTCTTCTCTGTTACACTCTCCCCTTGCTGGTGTTTCTCCTCTCTGTTACACTCTCCCCTTGCTGGTGTTTCTCCTCTCTGTTACACTCTCCCCTTGCTGGTGTTTCTCCTCTCTGTTACACTCTCCCCTTGCTGGTGTTTCTCTTCTCTGTTACACTCTCCCCTTGCTGGTGTTTCTCCTCTCTCTTACACTCTCCCCTTGCTGGTGTTTCTCCTCTCTGTTACACTCTCCCCTTGCTGGTGTTTCTCTTCTCTCTTACACTCTCCCCTTGCTGGTGTTTCTCTTCTCTCTTACAATCTCCCCTTGCTGGTGTTTCTCTTCTCTCTTACACTATCTCCTTGCTGGTGTTTCTCCTCTCTGTTACACTCTCCCCTTGCTGGTGTTTCTATTCTCTTTCTTACACTCTCCCCTTGCTGGTGTTTCTCCTCTCTGTTACACTCTCCCCTTGCTGGTGTTTCTCTTCTCCTTCTTACACTCTCCCCTCGCTGGTGTTTCTCTTCTCTTTCTTACACTCTCCCCTTGCTGGTGTTTCTCTTCTCTTTCTTACACTCTCCCCTTGCTGGTGTTTCTCTTCTCTTTCTTACACTCTCCCCTTGCTGGTGTTTCTCTTCTCTCTCTTACACTCTCCCCTTGCTGGTGTTTCTCCGCTCTGTTACACTCTCCCCTTGCTGGTGTTTCTCCTCTCTGTTACACTCTCCCCTTGCTGGTGTTTCTCTTCTCTTTCTTACACTCTCCCCTTGCTGGTGTTTCTCCTCTCTGTTACTCTCCCCTTGCTGGTGTTTCTCCTCTCTGTTACACTCTCCCTTTGCTGGTGTCTCTCCTCTCTGTTACACTCTCCCCTTGCTGATGTTTATTCTCTGTCCCGTTCCCTCTCACACTCTGCCCTTGCTGATGTCTCTTCACTTCTCTCTCCCTTTACTGGTGTCTCTCTTCTCTCTAGTTGTCTCTCACACTCTCCCCTTGGTGATGTCTCCCCAGTTGTCTCTCACACTGTCCTCGTGGTGATGCCTCTCCAGCTGTCTCTCATACTCTCCCCATACCAGTCTTTCTGCACTTCTTGCTATCTCTTCCCCTCACACTTCCTCCTCACGTACGTCCCTAGTTACCTCATTCTCTCTGTTGCTACGTGACGTCACCACCTGCCAGCCATTGCAGACAATCTCAAGCTCCCTGTGCCTGCCCGCAGCTCTCGTGATTCACTAGATGGTTCCCCTGTGCTGTTTCAGTGTCAGCTCTCTGCTTGCTCAAGCGTGTCCTTGTGTCCCCGGTTTGTGCCAGCCTCAGCCCACCCGGCTGGATGCCCAGACAGGCCAGAACTTGAGGTTGAGTGCATGTGAGTTAAGCAGAGGCTCAGTCATTTTGATTGGCTCACGTGTGCTCAAGCAAGGAGATCTTCAAATCCTGGCCTGTTAGTGGGCTTTGAGGGCATAAGTTGCGAACCACAGCTCTAGCTTGTAAACTCTCACCAGCAGGTCCCTCACTACCTTATGTTATGATGATGCCCTCATATCTATTTTGCACAGCTCTGTCTACTACACTGAAGCTCAATAAAAATGGACAATAATAATACATAATGGTTTAAATGTACTAAAGGTCGATGCTGTGTCAATATGATCTTGAGAATATGTTTGAAACACTTTGACATTTCGATCTACACATACATCGACATATTCACCAAAATTGTCGGATGTAAGGGGAGGCTTGAAGAAGGTCCCTATTAGCATACAGGACTGTCAAAGTGCTGTCAATGTGGAAGGGATGTCCTGCTCACTCAAAAGTGGTCAAATGCCCTGGAGTCCCCAGAGTTTTGATCCCTCTATATTTAGGAGGATAGAGACTGGAAAGAATGTCCACATTGTAATAGAGGGATCAACATTTGACCACTTTTGAGTGAGCAGCACATTGCGGGACTCACTCACATTGCAGAGCATCGGAGCCATCAGCTTGGGTGGCAGACATTCACTCATTCAGCTACATGAGATGATTAATTACTTCCCATTTAGGTTAATTGGCATGGGAATCCAGACTTCACTCCTGCTAGCGGGCTTATGTTAGTTGTATGTGTAATTCTTACCCCTATGAACTGTTGTAGTGAACTCTGTCACCAGGTTCATTCATGAAAGCGCAGCTCTGCGCGGGTCTAAGCATCAGGTCTCCAGCGCATGCAAAGCATTGGAGTATGAAAAATTAGAGCAAAGAATACTATTATAGGCAAAACAACATGTTTGAAATCCAAAATAAAATGAATAGTAAAGCACTGCAATGTGCTGGCATCCCAAATAGTAATTCATGCTGCTACAAATCGGTACCTGTTTTCATTATGCGGTTTGGTTTCTTTTGGTGATATTTACACTTTCCCTTACATTTTGCAGATTTTTATGATATTATTCATTTCACACAATTTTCTTTATCAAATTTTGTTTTCTTAGGTTTTTATTAGTTCAATTTTTTTTTTCCAGTTCTTAAGGTTGTCTAATTGCTAGTGATGTGTGAATCCAAGTCCAAGTGCTTCCACATCACCAGTACTTGGACAACACTTCATTCTAAAAATTTGTTGAGGGCTTTTACTCCATAAGAAAGTACAGGGAGATCCCAACTTTGCCAACCTCAGGTAGGTGAAGTTGAGACTGTGAACTCCGATAGCAGAGGCTGCAATCGGAGTTTAGTGAATGTTTCGAAGTGTCCCATTAATATCTCAACACACCCCCTTGCATTTGAATGTGTCTCATTATGCCTCATTTCCATATGGAAATAGGTCTTTGTCAATGTGATGAATGAAAACTTGTAAACCTGTCGGATTGATGTCGATGTGGGCATCTTTTTGTCGGAGTGCTGGTGATGTAACGTCTTAGACACTTTAGTGAATACTGTCTGTGTGCCTACGACATTACTCCGACAGTTCACGACAATTTTAGCCCTCATCGAATTCTAGTGCATGTAGGCCAATGTGTATTGCCGGATCCAGCAGTGCCAGAACCAAAAACAGAATGTCAGCATTTTGCCACAAAAACTGGTATGCTAACACAAGCTCTATCTGTATGTAAGAAAATATTTACCTATTTAAATTAATTAATTTGCAGTTAATTACACCCTGAAAGAAACAGAAAAAAAACAACCTATCTTAGATTCCGATTGAAGCAAAAAGTTCAACTGTCAGTGCATCCGGAGACAAAAATAAAGTTGTGTATGTGCATTGTTAACCCTTTGAGTGCAAGAGGGGTATGCAATGCATTGCTTTGCAGTGCGTTGCGTTCCCCTCTGGCACTCAGAGGGTAAAATGATTTGTTGTACCATTGCCGAAGAAAGTAATATAACGTTTTCACTGATAGAGATATATTTATATATGTTTTATATAATTTATCTATACCTATTTGTAAACATCATTAAAAGAAACAATGTTTTGAAAAAAATCTGCCAAAAAAATTTACACAATGGACCTTATTTGCACAAGAAAAGGTGAATAACACTGGACCAAACCAACTGCACTGTAATGAAAAATAATACTTTCCATGGATTCAATTGGTGTGTTTAAAGGAATAGTAATGTTTCACAAAAACAGCAGCTCCAATTAATCTTCATAGTATTTGGGCCATAGAGCGTGTTATTTCAATACTGTCAGAACTGTAGTTCAAGATTAATTGAAGGATAAAGTTTCCCCCTCTCGCCCCTTTTTCCTAGTGTAAGCCATCTCTTCTCAGATGTGGAATCTGGTCCATAGACCAGACAGATAACAGAAGGGGACAATCTTCTTCCTATGAGAACAATGAAAGCCCCCCCCTTGACAAGTGTTTCAGGTTTTTCCCTTATCTTAATTGAAGATTGTTCCTCTCTGCAGTCTACCTGGGCACCTCCCTTCTGCTCTGGCTGAGCAGTGTTACATCAGCAAAAGGGGCAGGAGGGGGACACTTTGTCATTGAATTACTCTTGAACTACAACTCTGACAGAATTGAAATAACACTCTCCAAGGTCCAAATACCATGATGATTAATTAGAGCTGCTTTTATTATGAAACATTACTATCCCTTTAACTAACTGAATGCTAGAGAGTGCTCCAGGACAGTGCTTTCCAATGCTTTGGAGATCTCTTTAGCATTCAAGTTGTTAAAAGGACCATTTAGGACAGAGGAAGTTTGAAGACTTGTTATTTCTCCCCTTTGATGCAAATGGTTAGCTCCAGAATTGCTACTCCTTTCTTTTGTGAATAAGACCCAATATATTAAAACACTATACAAAATATGTCACAATTAAACCTGGTATATACGCTAATATATATAGATTATGTCTTAAACTGCTTACTAAACAAACATCCCTACATAAGCATAGATTATTTCAGCGAGTTTTATGAATATAATTTTGACTACAGTATATGATAAGTAACATATGCTCCTCTATTCGTGCATATGCTGTAAAATACAATAAAATCTATGAAGATTAGGTAGCAGCTGTTGTTTTGTGAAATAGTTACAGTATATTTAGAGTAAAATCTTATAGGCTGATTTTATAAACAATTCTGGGGTATACCAACTTCATCAAAGGGAACAGATAAAATGACTTGGATCTCCTATTGATTTAAATGGGGCTTTTAACCCCTTGAATGATAGAGAAGTCTCTAAGTTGGAGACCTGTCTAGCATTCAAAAGGTTAAATATCTCCATTTAAATCAATTGTAATTTTAGGAATTTTGATTGTCCCCCTATGGTGCTGTTGGTTTGCCTATGACTGTTCCAGTTCGTCATACCACAGGTTAAAGGAGCTGTACATTTTTCATGAAAATTTGTATTATATGTGGCTTTTCCTGCTGAGTAAAACAAGGACACTCCCATAGCTGTCAGTTGTTTTATTCAAATGTGAGAATAGTTTTAATTGTCAGGAAGTGAGTAACAGAGTGATTACTTCCTGAATGTTTACATTGACAACATGACTCGGCACTTTCTTTCACATTCTATGGAAATCTGTTTGTCACTCACCTGCCCCAGAGAATGCAACATAATAATGAATATAAATATAACCACTAGAGGGCACTATTAATGTAAAAAAAAAAAAAAAAAAAAAGAGATTTATTGGTAATAATTCTGGAAATATGCATCAGTCAGCAGCGGGAGTACCTTTGTTTTACTCAAGAGGAAAAATTGATAATATATATATATTTTACTGCTCTTTAATGTATAGTACAGGTTGATGTACTAAAAAGAATGGGAGCAACTGTGGGTCAGACCAATTGCACCATAGGGGTCAGTCAAAAATGCACCAAATTCCCATAGATTGAAATGGGGAGATTAACCCCATTTAATGCTAGAGAGGTCTCCAATCCACAGTGCTTTGAAAACCTATCTGGCATTGTTAGGATTAAATTTAAAGGACAAATAACTCCTCCGTACTTACCATACTATTGCCAGAAAATCATAATCACCCCTGTGAATTTTGCCCTGGTGCTTTTGTTCAACAGATAATAGATTCAATATATCTTAGTGCATAGTCACTATAGAATAACATAGGAACTGGAGAAGTGATAAACTGGAGACGTCATCTCCACTTTATCACCAATTAGTGAATCTCCCCCGTAATGTTTGTGTTTGTACCATTAGTACAAAGAGCTGTCTTTTCACAGTGTAGAGTTTGATAGCAAAGAAAGTATTAAATAGGCAGCACAACACAGTCACATATTCATGGCAATATGTATACTGTAAAAGAGTTTTATCAAAAATACTGAGGTGTATGCACAAAAGAATGCTGGAGAAAATTTGGGTACAAACCAACGCACTGAAACGAGAAATACATGTTATTTCTAATGTAAATGAGGCTTTTAACCCATTAACTGTTAGTAAGACCTCTTTAGCACGCAATGGATTAAAAGCAAAAGTGGGTTTTAATTTCTAAATCTATGGTGCTCTTGGTTTGCCCTAATTTTCTTTCGTTCTTATGGTCCACTATGTATATTGTCTCTACATAACCCATCTATATGCAGGATTACTCAAAACGAAGGGAACAGCCATGCACTATTGTGAAAATACATGTATAGTCCAGAATTCCTTTTGTTTCTGCTGAGTGAAATAAACCTATCCCCATTGCTGGAGGATATTTCATTCAGAAGTTATTACTTCACAAACCTATTATTATTTTGTTTAATGAGACTGATTATTGGAGAGGAGTAACATTTCCATGATTTGTTGCATGCCATATTTCTGCTGACTGAGACAAGATTCTTAGTTGCACACCCCCTCAAGTCTTTAACCATCTGAGTACCAGAGGGGTACGAAACACATTGCAAAGCAATGTGTTGTGTACCCCTCTGGCACTCAATAGGTTATAGGGTTTAGATTACCATATGCAGTGAGCAGAGTCTGCAGTCTGAGTAAAAACAAAAATGTATGAGTGGTAATAATTGTTGTATGAAGCACTTCCCAGCAGTGATAATTCAGCAAGAATGTCATACACATAACAATGCTTATATTATTACTTGGATTGCTTCAAGATTTATCCTGCATATAATATGACACCTAGTAAAGGTTTATGAGGATTGTAACACACTCTGTGAACAATAATTAAGAATGTGATCCACCACAGGGACAATGCATTGCTCATCTTTCATGCACTTAAAGGGTTGAAGGAGCGGTAAACTTTTTTTACATAACAACCTGCATGTTCTAGAGCTTTTCCTATTGAGTAAAACAAGAACGCTCGCACCGCTGTCAGTTGTTTTTTTCAAATGTTAGAGCAGTTCTATCTGACAGCATGACTCAGCAGTTTCTGTTCGTCAGTAACTTTCCTCTCAAACAGAATGTAACAGAATTACCCATTGGAATCTAACCAGTAGAGGGCACTGTAAATGTAAAAAAAAAATATGTCTCTCTCAACAGTGGGAGAACCATTGTTTTACTCAAAAGGAAAAGCCCTCCAATATGTATTTTTTCATAATAGTTTAGAGCTCATATTCAAGTGAGTAAATAAAAAAAAAATGTGTATGTGTCTGCGAGTGAAAACAGTGGTTTGTAAAGTATGTTTTCACACACACACACATATATATATATATATATATATATATATATATATATATCCCTTTGATTGCCAGAAGGGCTCAAACGTTTGGCGTCACTTAGAAATGTCCTTGTTTTTGAAAGAAAAGCAAATCTTGTTTATTAATATACCATCAAATGGATCAGAAATACAGTGTAGATATTGTTAATGTTGTAAATGACTATTGTAGCCAGAAATGTCTGGTTTTAATGGAATATCTACATTTGCTGCAAATAGAAAGCAAAGATTAAGGACACAATTATTATTTAAATTAAAAATCATTATTTCTAACCTTGTCAACATCTTGACTATATTTCCTATTTATTTTGCAACTTATATGATGTATGTTTTCATGGAAAATAAGGGAATTCTGAAGTGACCCCAAACGTTTGAACAGTAGTATGTGTGTATTATAGTATATAAGTATACAGGCTGTGCCTGCATTTGTGGGAGGGGCGGTAGGGTATTTAACGCCCCTCTGCCGCCCCTTCGTGAGACGTCCGCTCTCTGTCTGCACGTCCGCTCTCTGGTGGCAATCACAGACGCGCATGCCCCTCTAGTTTCGGCGCGTCTGTCATTTCGCGAACCGTGACGTCATCGGGTCGCGACGGCCCGTCAGCCACGCTCCCAGCAAGCTTCCACCATCAAGCCACTCCAGTAGACAGGATCAACAGGGCGGATTCGGCAAATCGTAAGTCCCTGAATTTTTAAAGCATTTGGCTGCAATAAGTTATAGTGCTAAACTGATGATTTTACTCACGGGTCTGGTATTGGACACGGATCTGCGTGTTTCTTCTGTGTTCAGTGTATATACCCCACAGCAAATGTCCAAGTTAAATAACGCGCCAGGATCGAAGCCAGGTCACACTCCGGGGCCCACAGGGACTAAGGCTTCTGTGTCAGACAGAGCTGGCTGTGCTTCAGGTGAACCCACACAGAGGTTAATGTGACACCACTATGGAACAGGGAATGATGGGAGTTGTAGTCTGGCAGCAGTTGGAAGACCTCATGTTACCCAACCCTGAACTAACAGGCACTAACATCTCCTCCTAATAACTCCCACATCCCTTAAAGGAGCAGTAAATGTTTTTATTAAATCTAGGTTATAATCATTTTCCCATTGGGTAGTTCAAGGCTACTTCAGTGCGGGGAGAATTTTTGATTCAAAAGTTATTAAGATCAAAGCTCCCAGCAAAGAAAATAATTTTATATAACATACATATATCCACATAATTAACATTATTATTATTATTATTATTAATAACATTGTACTACTTATGTTACTTTAATTTCATCCATAGTTGCAGCAATCTGCATTTATCAAACCAGCAGATTAACTCTTGGTCCCGCCAGGGGTTAATTTATCAGTAGGTCCTTAGCATTCAGAAGTTAGTTTCCTATTCACCTTACAGTTGGTAATTACAGGAGGAACATCCTGTCAACAGAAGCTATTCATAATCCACTGAAAGTACTCAAGTTCAACGACAACTGCAGTCTGGTAAGGTTCAGTCATGTAATATGTATTTCCCCAAAGTATTTTAAACAAGCTGACGTATTCCCAAAGAACCAATTTGATCTGCTCATTTCCTTTTCAGCATCTATGGATCCCTCCCAGGGTAAGTATACCCATCATATCACAACAGGATATCGTCATATCCAAAAAAAAAAAAAAAAACGCCTGTCTCCAGGTCCTGCCGCCTCCCGTCAGAGGTTCATTCATTTACATCAAGCTAACCTCCGTCAGAGGTTCCTTAAATCAATTCAAATTTCTAGCTCACCTCTCGTCAGAGGTTTCTTGTACTAACCTAAGCCACCTCCCGTCAGAGGTTGGTTTCTCTCATGGGCCTCCCGTCAGAGGTTCCTTTTCCACTAACCTTAGTAACCTCCCGTCAGAGGTTCCTTTTTTCTCTCTGACCTTAGTCACCTGTTACCTCCCGTCAGAGGTTCCATTCCTCCTACAAACTTCCCTTCCTAGTTTCACGTCTATAGTCTTTCAGCGCATGCTAGAGCACAAGCCTTCACCATCCTTTCACGCGCACTCCATTTTCCAAAGTTCATAGTCCACTCCTGTGTATCCCCTCACTATTCCTCTCAGCGAAGATATCCGCATCTGCCTGAAGGTGAACAGGCAGCCTGGATGTCTTGCTGTGGGAAGTGTCCTTCGTCATGACCACACCATAAGAGCTGGTCCGCCGGCAATCTCCTTGTCTCCACCTCTCCAGATTTGAGTCTGCCGAGCAAGCCGGAGCAAGGGGCCGAGCCTTCCAGCTGGTTTTCAAGGTCAAAAATTTGCCAGTAGGTTTCAGATAGCTCCATGCATTAATTAGATTCCAATCTCTTTCTCTACAGTTATGGAAAATGAGAATCTTCAAGACGCAAGCAGTGAAAGTGGTCCCCGGCCAGACCCTCCATCGGTTATAGGGTCCAACAGCCAACTTTACAAAGATTGGACTATACCACGTATTACGGCTGAACTGTCCCGCAGGAACATCCAATACGCTCCCTCAGCAAGAAAACCAGAACTTTTTCGTCTCCTGTTTCCAGTCCATTATCCAACCACTCCATTGACACCTCGCGTTCAGCAGCCCCCTATTTCGTCACCATCTTCCCTCAATCCCCCCCAGCATGAAGATCATTCCCACCAGTTGAATCACATTACTCAACTTCTTACTAACATGTCAGAAGTAATGTCCGATATGCAAGCCCGTATCACGTCACTCGAGAGTAACCAAGCTTCTACTTCCATGACGCCACCGTCTAATCTAGGTACGCCAAATATTTCTCACAGTCCTCAAATTACACCTGCCCATATGGTCCCCGCTCACATTCGTAAGGCCATCCTGGAGGGGAAGGACGTAAACCTGGTATCCCTGTTGATCGCTACTCAAGACTTAGCCGAAAGTCGTACCGTGCAATGCGGCGACATAGCGGTCACTCTGAAGGCTAAAGATCCTAGGCTCTCCAAGAAATTGTCGATTCCGGAGTTTGTCCTGGCCTTCAGTATTTATAGGGATATTTTGTGCTCATCTTTCCCCTCCAGGAGGCAAGAATTAGATCAGTATCTCTATCTTCTTGTTGATTTGGGATACCGCTATGGCGATTTTAGTTTCTACGATTACCATCGCGCATTTTCAGCCAAGGCAGCAGCAGCTTTGGAACAATTAGGTTACGTATCAGACTGGGGTTCCTTGGACCACGAGCTTTTCTGTCGTTACTTCGCCGGTCTAAAGACCCCAGTCTGTCCATCATGCCAGTCAGCTAATCACACTCTCAGTTTATGCCCGTCAGCATGGCCAAGTCCATCCTCCAGTTCAGCCTCCGCCCCTATGGTGCCTCCTATTGATCCTACTGCCGCATCCAGACCACGTCCCACAGTGGACAAACTTGGGCGCACCATTCACTATATTGGGTCATCTCCAATATGCAACAATTTTAACGATAAAGGATGTTTTTTCCATAACTGCCGCATGACTCACATGTGCTCCCTATGTCATCAGTCCCATGCCCGCCCCATTTGTCCACGCAATGTTCGAAAAAATAAATGACTAGGTACCTTAAATATTAGTCTCCTGGCCTTTCTGCTGTCTAGTCATCCAAACCAGCATTTTGTTTCCTTTATCACCACAGGTTTCAAAGAAGGTTTTCACATAGGAATCTTAGCCACGCCATCTCATTCAACCGAGTGCCCTAACCTCCAATCCGCCCTCGCTGACCCTTCCTCAGTTGATACCTTATTAGCCAAAGAAATCTCAAAGGGCTTCGTCATAGGGCCTTTTCAGTCTCCTCCGTTTCCTATATGGCGTACCAATCCCATCGGCATAGCTACCAGGAAATTTTCACAGAAGAAAAGATTAATCATAGATTTCTCAGCCCCCCACTCATCATTCACTCCCAGTTTAAATTCTCTAATACCAGCAGAAGAATACTCATTAGAGTATCACAATATCGAGAACGCCATATCCTTGATTCAGCAGGCAGGCCCCAGCTGCTGGCTCAGCAAGATTGACATAGAAGATGCCTTCAAGCTACTACCCGTCCATCCATCCCTATGGCACTTGCAGGGTATCAAATGGCAAAGCAAGTACTACTTTGCGACCCGCCTGGTATTTGGTTCTAGGAGCAGCCCTAAGATTTTTAACTACTTCGCCGAAGCCCTCTGTTGGCTCCTCCTCAACCATTGCAGACACCCTATGGTGTTGCATTACTTAGATGACTTCCTCATGATAGAACCAGCTAGTTTAGAACCTGCCGCCCTGTCAAGCCTTATTAATCTGTTCAAAGATCTCAACATCCCCTTAGCACCCAGTAAAACAGTAGGCCCAGCTACCGTAGTAGAATTTCTTGGTATCACTCTAGACTCCAACAAAATGGAAGCAAGTTTACCAGCAGAAAAAATCTTGCAGATACAGTCTATAGTCAAAAAATTTCAAACCAAAACAATCTGTTCTAGGAAGGAGCTCCAATCTCTACTAGGTTACCTAAACTTTGCAACTAGAATCATCCCGCAAGGAAAATCCTTTATTTCCTACCTCCTATCCCTCTTCGCTTCAACAGACGACTCGTTAAGTATCACTATTAGCGAATCAGCCAGATCAGACTTAGCTATGTGGGACAACTTCCTACGTAATTGGAACGGGCAGTCTCTTTTCACTAAGCCTCTCTCCACAGATTCCCCTGTAGTATTTTCAGATGCGTCATTAGCTTTTGGGTATGCCGCAATTCACGGTTCGGAATGGTTCGCGGTGCCATGGCCACACGTAGACCTTACTAACCACATTAAGAAATCTCAGTCCGCTATGCAGCTAGTTCCCATTGTAGCAGCGGCATATCTATGGGGGCATAGGTGGTCAGGTCAATCCGTCAACTTCTCCTCTTCCGACTTAACCATACCAGAATTATTAATTAAAGGTAGATCTCCCTCCCAGCTAACCATGTCTTTCCTTAGGAAACTGACATGGCTATCTCTATACCATAAATTTTCAGTCTCCAGTTCTTTCACCCCTTCTCCCAATTCCCAAGCAGCTAATAAGCTTTCTATATTTAATTTACAGGATTCATTCAAGATCGCTCCCCACCTGGATCTTCAACCCACTACACCTCCCGCCTTGCACGTCATGACTCTCATTTGATCCTCAAGAAGTCGGCCAAGGATATCATGAACATGGCGCTAGCTCCCAATTCAAAAAGGAATTATGCTAGAGCATGGTCATCATTTCAAAAATTTTTGCTTCTTCACAGTATGCCTCACAATTATTCCACTACAGCAATCTTAGAGTACGCTACCTATTGCCACCACGCACTAAAACTATCACTCCATTCTATCAAACTCCATCTAGCAGGTATACGTCATTATCTAGCCTTCATACATCCTGAACGGCCCTCCATCTTAAGCTTATATCAAGTCAAGTTATTTCTTAAAGGTCTAGAAAAAATTTCACCCTGCCAACCTATGAAAAGACTTCCAATCACAGGCGAAATATTTCGAAAGCTATATGACAAAATTGCAGCCAATCCTTTTGGTAATGATCTTAGCATAGTACTCTTAGCCGCCATTAATATGGGATTTTTTGGCTTCCTAAGACCAAGCGAATTCCTGAAATCCTCATCCAATCCTTCCTTTCCAAAAAAGTCAGATCTTCAAGTTAAAGAAGATCACCTCCTCTTCCGACTAAACAAATCAAAAACCGATCAAGTTGGTAAAGGCGCCAGTATTCCATTCTTTCCTACCCACGATCCCTGGTGTCCTTTCAAAGCCCTTTCCAACCTCAGGTCTCTCCTTGAGCAGCACCCAGATAATAGTCCATTGCTCCCTACTCCCAAAGGGCCTCTTTCCTCATTAGAATTCATCAGATTGATCCGCATTATTCTGCCTCAAATAGGAGAAGATCCCGAATCATATTCCGGCCATTCCTTTCGAATTGGAGCCGCCTCAGCAGCCTCCCGCAATAATACCCCGCCTCACATAATTCAAAAATTGGGTAGATGGAGGTCGCAATGTTTTACACGTTATATTCCTAATCCTAAAGATGAAATCCGTTTGGCTTTGTCTTCTTTAACCTCTTAAGTATTCAATAAAAGTTTGTCATCAAGACCTGGTCTCCTCTTTTTGGCCTCTAATCAGGCCGGTCGTCGTCATCAGTCCTGGGTCCATAGGGACCTAGGATATGCCACAACGCTTCCTTATCTATAACCGTTAGCCCCTACCACAAGTATACAGGCTGTGCCTGCATTTGTGGGAGGGGCGGTAGGGTATTTAACGCCCCTCTGCCGCCCCTTCGTGAGACGTCCGCTCTCTGTCCCCTCCTCTCCCTCCCAGTTTCATTTCATTAAATCAGACCAGCCCTCTAATCAGGCCGGTCGTCGTCATCAGTCCTGGGTCCATAGGGACCTAGGATATGCCACAACGCTTCCTTATCTATAACCGTTAGCCCCTACCACAAATATATATATGTGTATATGTATATATATATATGTATATATATATATATATATATATATATATATATATATATATATATATAAACTGCTCAAAAAAATAAAGGGAACACTTAAACAACACAATGTAACTCGAAGTCAATCACACTTCTGTGAAATCACACTGTCCACTCAGGAAGCAACACTGACTGACAATCAATTCCACATGCTGTTGTGCAAATGGAACAGACAACGGGTGGAAATTATAGGCAATTAGCAAGACACCCCCAATAAAGGAGTGGTTCTGCAGGTGGTGACCACAGACCACTTCTCAGTTCCTATGCTTCCTGGCTGATGTTTTGGTCACTTTTGAATGCTGGCGGTGCTTTCAGTCTAGTGGTAGCATGAGACGGAGTCTACATCCCACACAAGTGGCTCAGGTAGTGCAGCTAATCCAGGATGGCACATCAATGCGAGCTGTGGCAAGAAGGTTTGCTGTGTCTGTCAGCGTAGTGTCCAGAGTATGGAGGCGCTACCAGGAGACAGGCCAGTACATCAGGAGATGTGGAGGAGGCCGTAGGAGGGCAACAACCCAGCAGCAGGACCGCTATCTCCGCCTTTGTGCAAGCAGGAGCAGGAGGAGCACTGCCTGAGCCCTACAAAATGACCTCCAGCAGGCCACAAATGTGCATGTGTCCACTCATATGGTCAGAAACAGACTCCATGAGGGTGGTATGAGGGCCCGACGTCCACAGGTGGGGGTTGTGCTTACAGGCCAACACCGTGCAGGACGTTTGGCATTTGCCAGAGAACACCAAGATTGGCAAATACACAACTGGTGCCCTGTGCTCTTCACAGATGAAAGCAGGTTCACACTGAGCACATGTGACAGACGTGACAGAGTCTGGAGACGCTGTGGAGAACGTTCTGCTGCCTGCAACATCCTCCAGCATGACCAGTAATGGTGTGGGGTGGCATTTCTTTGGGGGGCCGCACAGCACTCCATGTGCTTGCCAGAGGTAGCCTGACTGCCATTAGGTACCGAGATGAGATCCTCAGACCCCTTGTGAGACCATATGCTGGTGCGGTTGGCCCTGGGTTCCTCCTAATGCAAGACAATGCTAGACCTCATGTGGCTGGAGTGTGTCAGCAGTTCCTGCAAGAGGAAGGCATTGATGCTATGGACTGGCCCGCCCGTTCCCCGACCTGAATCCGATTGAGCACATCTGGGACATCATGTCTCGCTCCATCCACCAAAGCCACGTTGCACCACAGACTGTCCAGCAGTTGGCGGATGCTTTAGTGCAGGTCTGGGAGGACATCCCTCAGGAGACCATACGCAACCTCATCAGGAGCATGCCCAGGCGTTGTAGGGAGGTCATACGGGCCTCATTTTGACTTGTTTTAAGAACATTACATCAAAGTTGGATCAGCCTGTAGTGTGGTTTTCCATTTTGATTTTGAGTTTGACTCCATATCCAGACCTCCATGGGTTGATAAATTTGATTTCCATTGAGAATTTTTGTGTGATTTTGTTGTCAGTTCATTCATTCAGATCTAGGATGTGTAATCTTAGTGTACCCTTTATTTTTTGGAGCAGTGGGATTTGTAATCTTAGTGTTCCCTTTATTTTTTTGAGCAGTGTATATATATATATATACACTGAGAGCTGACAGAAAAAGAGGAGTAATTTCGAACCAACTGCACCATAGGTGAGAAGTAAAATCTCCCATTGATTAGTATTCAAAGGGTTACAAATCTACATTTAAAGAGACATTATCACCAAAAACATGTATTTGCTATTCATCTGGAGGCAGCCGTGCATGACCATTTGAACTCTCTGTTTATACTAGTGACAAGGGCAATATATGGAACGATTTAGGTGAACAAATACATAAGGGATAATAGCTTCAGCAAAACCAGATTGAATGGGTTGTAATCTCTAAACAATTATCATGTTACTAATTGAAGAGCCCGTTACACAGGCCACAGTGCCACTGCCAGCCGGTCGCGGTGCAGTCATGCTCATTAGAGACTGCCCGCGCTGCAGCTGATACAGAGCTGGTCTCTTCTTCTGAGCGTCCTGCTCTGTATCAGCCTCCTCACGGGCAGTCTCTACTGCACATGACTGCAGCACACGCAGCAGTCTCTACTGCACATCACTGCGTAAATACATACGTTTTAGCAATTTATTATATAGGATGGGTTTTATCAGTGTGTGCCAGAGAGCTATCCAATGCATACCACACTGGTGCTCAAAGGGTTAACGGGCCTGATAAAAAGGGAACAAAAGAGGCCACTTTTATGTTTTAATTTGAAAGATTCTAAAGGTTTCTCAAAAAAGAAACGTGTATAAAAGCTATTAGGAGTATATAATATTGTAATGATGTGATCTCTTTTCATTTTTTTGGTGATAGTGTCCCTTGAAATCATTGGGAATTTTGTAAAATTCTATTTCTTCCCTATGATGTAATTAATGTGCTTCAGGATTGCTCCTGATTGGCTGTCTGAATGTGGTCCTATATTCCTTCAATTTAGATTTCATCAGAACTTCAATACAAATTAGTTGCATTTAGTATCAAAAATACTCGGAATAAAAAGACTGGCAGGAGCTGGCATCTTGGCACTGTATATATACCTTACAGTGCTAGAATTTTGCATGTAGAAAAACATCACAAGGCATTATCGATGCATTTGAATATTCCTTCATGTGTTGTGACCTTGTCCAATCACACTACCCAGACTGAACATCCTTTATATAGCAGGAAGAGTCCTTCGCTGATGTGACGAGAGCTCTGGGTGCCAGACATCCACAATAAAAATGAGACGGAATGACTTGGCATCTTGCCATACTTCATGCTCAAATGAATCATCAAATATTAACACTCTGCCTTCTTCCCAGGACCTGCAAAATAGAGAGAGCCTAATTAGCGAAAAATCTTTTGCCAGTACTTTAGAGTATACACTGATTTTATATACTGATTTGAACATCATAGAGATATTAGCCCAGCAGTACATTCTAGTCCCTTAGATTATTCTGTGTGTATATAATACATTGTTTTAGGTACACTATTAGTAAAATACAATTTGCTCTTATATGAAAGAGCATTTCATCAAGTGGGTGAAATTCGGGAACAAACCAACTGCAATATGGAGAGGGGGAATTAATATTTCCATTGATTTAATTGGGGATTCTGACCCTTTGAATGCTAGAGAGGTAGTCAACTCATTGCAACACATTCAATGGGTGAAAAATCCTGCTTAAATCATTGGGAATTTAACCCTTTGAGTGTCAGAGGGGTACGCAATGCCATTGTGTACGTACCCCTCTGCCACTCAAAGGGTTAAGGAATTTTTATCAACGATAGTGCCATTGGTTTGCCCCAGAACTGAACTTGTTTGGTTTTGTGAATATGGCCTAAAGTTTGTAATATTGCTGGAGGGAGGGCCATTTCCTAAGCATCAAATGCTTAAAGTACAGAAAGCTGTTCTCTGCTGTGCCTAACAATCTGATGTATGAGAAGGGAGCAGGCAACGATTGTTGTTCTTATATGAAAGGGCTTGCAGTCCGTTACATATTTCTCTTCCACTCAAAGAGTTAAGGAATTTTTGTCAATGATAGTGGTTTGGCCAGAACTAAACATATGGCCCTAAATCCGTTCCTAGTACTTTTTAAAGAACCATCCTTTACCCCTTAAACACCACCTGCTCAACCATGGAGCTTTTTTCTTCTGTGATTTGGATTCAGGGGTCCTCAAGTGGGTTGCAGCCGTGCGTGGACCCCTGAATTCATTGACGTGCAGTACTGTCACTGGTTCTTAACACAAGTTTACCCATGGCGGTCCTGGCACATCATGGGTCCTTATGGGGTTAAGTCATGGCAACTGGAGTAAATGTCAAGCAGATTTATAAATAATTTAGCAATTTTATAAATAGCAAATAGTGACATTTCTTTATAAAATCGCAGTCCAAATTTTTACAAACGTCATTACTGCTTTAAAAAAAAAAAAAAACATGGCGTACAGCCCTCCTAAACTGGCATTCTTAAGTTTATAACTAACGAACACACTGTTACAGCCATTTTAACACTTTTTTGCTTAACTCTGCTTTTATAAATCTTACCCAAAGTTTGTAATATTGCTGGAGGGAAGGCCATTTCCTAACAATCACACATTTAAAGAGCAGAAAACTGTTCTCTACTGTGTCCAACAATCTGCTGTATGAGGGGAATGCAGGCAACGATTGTCCCAGTTTGCTGATAAACAGCAAAGTAATTTCATACATGTTTAGTTCTATCAAGCAATAAATGGAAAACACCACACTCACTGTTCATATAGCACAAAGGATCAAAGAAGATGGATTAATCTGTTCTACATTTTGTGGTTTGGTTTCTGGACCCTTGTAAAAGATAGCTGGTTGTTTCTTAAAGGTTGTCTATGATCTTTTGAACTATAAGGGAGATCTTACATGGGATTCATTACAAACATCACACTCTGTAGGTGCATGCATTTGCATGTTTGTGCAGGTAGGGTTTTAAGGGAACAGAAGCTCCCAAAAAATTCTTGTACCTCTACCTAATTTTCTAATTCTGTACTGTAACAACATGGGGAGAGGTAATGGTGAGAAAAGTGTGGAGAACTCATTCAAGGGAGAAAAAAATCCTTTCAAACTCATATGTTTTCCTAAGGAGCTTCCATGCCAACATCTCTCCATCCAGGAAATGAGGCTCCATACAATAAAACAGGAAATGGACAGAAGTCTCTGAGGTGTTTTTCTCACTTTACAATAACCCCCTCCCTCATGCTCTCTAATACAAGAGTAACTTGTATTTTCACACAAGTACTTCTATAGATCATGGTTCTTCAAAATTGATTAATAGAAGAATGCCAGTTACATGTTTCATAGACATTAAAAAGCAGACAGAGATACTGTCCATCAGGTTACACATTCTGTAGTGTATTTATATGCGCATGTGTGATTTGGGGTGAAAAAAACTGACAAATATGTTCTGGATATGTTTACTACATTCAGGTTATTGAAAAGGTTTACAGAGAGACTTTGAATAATCCTGACTTGATGACTTATTCAAAAGAGGGCACTGCGTAACAAGGATTAATCTTCTTAGAAGTCAAGTCCCTACTAAATTCCTAATCCTTTATAATACATGTCTGGGTAATAGGTACCAGAAATTAAATAAAACAAGTATAACAAATATGGATTTTAAACTGGCCACAGCTTTATTGAGTTAAATAGAACATCACATAAAAAAGATCCTTGCCAGACTAAGACATAAATAATAACTGTAACCTTATAATTGTCCATTCATGGACACAACCTGTAACTTTTTTCTGTGTACCCCATTGGCTGGCAACAGGTAGCCTAATGGATACGTCAACAGATAGCCCGCGGCCGAAGCCCGGGTGAAACCTCACTTATGCCGTTGGCCTCAACACTGGTTCTAACAGATAAAGAACCTTCCCACATTTCAGAATTGTCTGCCTGGCAAGGACATGACCACCAGCTGTGACAAATGAATAATTTAAAGGGATAGTAATACCTGAAAATAAGTTTCTTTTATATTGTAGCCCTTAAAAAAACATGAAAAATGATATACGTCTTATCTCACAAACCTTTATGGTTTGGGAGATATTCAAAAGTAAAGTTTCCCCTGGAATGATGTCATTGCTCCACCCTTCAGATTTGGAATCCGGTCGCCCGACCAGCAGTGCCTCTCCAGAAGTGCTGAGATCATGATCTTTAAAAAGAATTTCTTAATTGGAATGGTCTACAAAGTGTGCTTTCAAGCCAGGCACACTTTGTACACAGTTCCAATGAAGTAGTTCTTTTCAAAGATCGTGATCTCGGCACTGCTAAAGAGCTGCCGGTTGCTATGTGGACCAAATTCCAAATCTGTCCACTAGATGGCAGACTTGGCTGAAACAGCAAGGAAAAGTGAACTATACTATATTTTACATATGAATATCTCCCAAACCATAAAGGTTTGGGAGATAAGACTTATATCATCTTTCATGGTTTTTTAAGGGCTACAATATAAAATAAACTTATTTTCAGGTATTACTATCCCTTTAAACAGGGAGGGAGGGGTGCAGATTCTTTCCTCAGAGAATGCTAAACTGGCAACTGTATGCCAGTGTACCTCCGCTTTTGCACCTAGCGCAAGCCACACCCCCAACATTCCTATTCTGTCCCTACCCCCAGACATGACCCTCCTACTCTAAACGGTTCCCGCACCGGTCCGGATGGGTTCCTGTCTGGGTAATAGGTACCAGAAATTAAATAAAACAAGTACAACAAATATGGATTTTAAACCGGCCACAGTTTTATTGAGTCAAATAGAACATCAATCACATAAAAAAGGTTGTTGCCAGACTAAGACATAAATAATAACTGTAACCTTATCATTGTCCATTCATGGACACAACCTGTAAATTTTTTCTGTGTACCCCATTGGCTGGCAACAGGTAGCCCAGTGAGTACGACAACAGATAGCCCGCGGTCGAAGCCCGGGTGAAACCTCACTTAGGCCATTGGCCTCAACACTGGTTCTAACAGATAAAGAACCTTCCCACTTTTCAGAATTGTCTGCCTCCAAAAAATCTGTCCGATTTCTCCTAATAAGCCGGATTCCCCCTCCTCAATAAAGGTGTGGCCCGTTCAATAGCACCCATAAGCTCAGATTAAAAAAATCAAGGCCAAAATCATTGGGGTGTACCCCATCTTCCCTAAACAAAACTTGGTCAAGTTCTTCAAAGGCTTTACGCCTAACCAATAAACCCCCATGTGCCAAAACAAACTTAGAAACTCTCCTATTGAGACAAATCCTACCTTTATCTAGGGCTTTTTGATCTCTAACCCACCTCCACAAGTGCCTGGTGATAATCTCAGACCAAATTGACCTCATGTAAGTAAATAAACCCCCAATTCTGTGAAATCCCACTTAATTTTTTCACCCAGGCCCCAAACTGGAAACCTGCCAAGATCATTACCACCCAAATGAATAGCCAAAATATCTGGACGTCTACCCTGAACCTTAACTAACTGTGAAACCACCCCCATAAACTGCATACAACACATACCCAGGAAACCAAAACAAGACACCAGAGAGTCCTTTTTATCAAGTGACATCTGCAGACCACTGACTCTTAGTGCTTCACTTGCTTGGCCCTACTCACAAAGGAATGGCCTACTATCCATACCTGATAAGGGGAGCCTAAAAGAAAAAGAAAATAAATTAACCTTGCCCCAGGTAAATGCACAATAAAGGGGTGGGGGGAGCAAATGGGTTAGGGGTAGAAAGGCTGCCATTCTGCTTCCTAGAGCTGAAGGAGACAAGCCATGGTTACCCCATCGCCAAACCAGCCATAAAACCCCATGCAGCCAGCTGGAATCATTTAACAAACCTCCTGCCACTGTGTCCAACTCAACCCACCCTTCCCACACTGCTTTATACCACGCCCAGGTGGCCAGTGAGACTGAATTCCTCAACCACGCAGCTATGTCTCTCACCCAAGCTCCAACAGCTCCTCTGGGCAGGGAACCCCATCCCGCTTGGTTCTGGGACATGCTCAATGAAACTCCACCATCTGGAAGCGAGAGAGAGAGTCAGCAGCAGTATTAAATATACCAGTAACATGTACAGCCCTAAACAAAAGATTGAGCTGAAGACACTGCAAAACCAGCTGTCTCAAGAGATGAAGAACTGGCGGTGATGATGCAGACACACTGTTGACTGCACATACCACCCCCATGTTAGCTGAGTGAAACAAGACCTTCTGGTCTTGTAACTATTTTCCCCAAAATTCTACTGCCACAATGATGGGGAACAATTCCAAAAATACCACATTTTTTGTCAAGCCCAGGTCTACCCACCAATGTGGCCATCTCCTTTGACACCAATCACCACCCAAGATTGCCCCAAGGCCCACTGAGCCAACTGCATCGGTAAACAAATCCAGCTCAGGGCTGGAAACCGATGTTGCTTGCCAAAAAGAACGCCCATTGTAAGTGTTCAAAAATTCAGCCCATACACGCAAATCCTCGCACAGAGATGCCGTGATTCTGATGAAGTGATGTGGTTTTGGCACCCCAGAAGTGGCCTGATATAACCTCTGTGAAAAAACGCAGCCCATTGGTAAGATCCGACACGCAAAGTTAAGTTTTCCTAACAACTTCTGGAGTTCACAAAGGGAGACCTTTTTTGCCAACAAGCAAACCTGAACCGCCGACTTCAAATCGGCAAGCTTCTGGGGAGGTGACCGATATTCCATGGTCACGGAGTTTATCTCGATGCTCAAAAAACTAAGACAAGTACTGGGCCCTTCAGTCTTATTGGCTGCCAAAGGCACACCGAAGGATTCAGCGACTGAAGGGATCGTAACAATGTGCCACAAATATCAAAACCCCCTGGACCAACACAAAGAAAATTATCGAGATAGTGGATTATAGAAGAAAGCCCTGACTCTCTTCGTACCACCCACTCGATAAAAGAACTAAAAGTCTTGAAAAGCACACAAGACAACGAACAGCCCATAGGTAGGCACAGATCACCATAGTACCAACCCCCAAGCCGACAGCCCAAAAGATGATGACAGTCGGGGTGAATGGGTAGGAGGCGAAAAGCAGATTCGATATCAGCTTTTACCATCCAGGCCCCAGGACCTGCATCAGCTACCAATGTGATTGCTTTGTCAAAAGTAGTGTAGGACACTCTACATACAGACGGATCAATACCATCATTTACCGAATCCCCAAAGGGATAAGACAGATGATGTATTAAGCAAAATTTTCCAGGTTCTTTCTTCGGAACCACCCCCAGAGGTGACATCCAAAGATAAGGCCACGGAGGGTCCAAGAAGGGGCCTGCCATGCACCCTAACGCCACCTCCTTAGACAGTTTTTCTTGAGCCACACCTGGAAATTCCATCACCGACCGAAGATTACCTGATAGACAACCAACGAAATGAAAAGGAGATATAAAAACCCCATGTAAACCCCCTCTTCCAATAATTTTGCTGCCACTTGATTACTGTAGAGATTTAGTCACGGACGCATGTTTTCCATGTTGACTGGCGTCCTCCCCCTTTCCAGTTGAATCACCCTCTTTTTCATCAAACTGCCCTTCTCGGTCGCATCTGGAACGGGGGTGGGCCTCCCCGCAGACCACACAGATGTGCTTAAACCTGCAGCTGGCACCAAATTTACACTGTGCATCATTGTACTGGAAGCAGTAACCACCTTTTTTGGCCGCTGCCTGCGAACCGGGGAGCCCCAACCCCCCCGGCGCCTGATTGAAAGGACACTAGCCCAGAGTGAAAGGATGCTGGCTGAGTCATAATTGCCAGCCAAAGACCAATGTCCATTTGATCTCAGGACATAGATGGTTGCATGGCCATTCTTTGGCGGAATTGTTCGTCATAGTGCCACCAGGACAAACCACCGTAAATGCGACATGCACTCCAAATAGTGTTCTGGTAGCAAAATAATGCTGAACATGAGACAACACTACCCACATGAGGCAAAACAGATGTGGGAGTTCCCGGTTGATCTGTGTGCAATACTCCGGCAGGAGGAGCAGCAATTGAAACCCCCGACACTAGTCTAATACCTGTAGCTCCCCTCCATGCTCCTGACGCCAACTGACCCACAGAAAGACCCCTTTCCTGGGTCCCACCCTTACACACATCTAAACGACATTGTACTCCCTCTAACAATGCCTGAATGTCCTGTCCCTTAACACCTTGAAGGCCCAACACACTAGAATGCTGACCTGAAGCCAAGGTGATGTCCTGTGCGGGCAAATGAACAGGCCTCCCAATATCGTAAGAGTGGAAACTCTGCTCCGACAAGGATCCTGCATGCTCCACTAGCTCTGACTGCACCTAAAAAAGAGAGGAAGGATTAGTAATAACCACCCTGCCTGAAGCCGGCGGAGCTCCGCAGTCATATTGTGCCAATGTCTGTTCCCCAAAGCCCACCTGTGCTGAATGGGCTTCATTCATTAATAAAATTGGGATTACAGTCTGAGGAGGTTGGATTGCTGCAAAACCCCCACTCCCACCTTCTGTTGTCTGGGAGACATGCCCTGAAAAGTAATAGAAGAAAAACCAGGGCCAAATTCCAAAGACACGGATCCTGTTGGCAGAATAAAGGATGCTGTAGGGTCGCTTCCTCCACTCTGACCTGCCTCATGGGAAGCATGCACAGGAGTCCCACTCCCTAGGAAACTCCTGAAAGTTAAAGGGAGAGCCTCTATCCTTGAGGAGAACCCATCTCCTGAACACTCTGTGAATCTAGCAGACGCCCCAGTAGCCCTCACCTGCAACTCCACACCACCTCCAGTTTGAATGGGGGCCTGTGCTACATTGACTTGTAGAGAGGCACTGGATTCTGATGCTGGGCCTCTCTCAACTACTTCCATATCTCCAGCTTGGGACCGCTGACCAACTCTTGGAGCCCTGCTCTTCCGATGGGAGGAGGATGATTTTGCCGGGACTTTTCTTCCTTGGGGCTGCAAAGAAGGAGAATGATTCCTCCGGGCCTTGGTTCTCCTGACTGGTGACCTCCGCGGACTCCTGCTCCTCTGCCTTGTTGTGTGAGAGCTGGGATTTAGCCTTTCAGGGGGTCTGGCCCTTGACTGCCGAATCTATCTATATATATGTAATTTATAAATATCTAGCTGCTAGAAAGTTCCTGTCACGGAGAGCAGCCCCTGCATGAAGATTCTTTCCTCAGAGAATGCTAAACTGGCAATTGTATGCCAGAGTACCTCCGCTTTCACGCCCATTCCTATTCTGTCCCTACCCCCAGACATGACCCTCCTACTCTAAGTGGTTTCCGCACAGCTCTGGATGGGTTCCTCACTGTAGTGAGAGGTGGAAAGAGAAAGATCATATTAGTAATGAGGAAACCATGGGTTAAGGGAAAGCCTCATTCTTACATGACTTTGTAGGCCATACGTACAAGTGAAACAATTCTTTGGTAAACCAACTGCATGTTAGGGAAAAAATTGTAATTGATTTATATTTATATTGAGATTTTTAACTACTTGAAGGCTAGTTTGGGCTCTAATGAACTCCAAAGTAGGAGGTCAAAAGATCCAATTAACCCTTTGCATGCCAGAGGTGTACCCAATGCATTGCTTGGGAATTTTTATATCTCCCCTCCCGTACAGAGCTGATCTACAGAGCTTAAAATCTATGGCAACTGAATGACATACTTTGCATAACTCCCAACATTTCAAATGGCCAAAGATGAATACCTGTGTTTCAGGGGGTGTGCCTGGGTATTTAGCTGGTAGGTGGGGCATTTACAGAGATTTTGTAGGTTATTTCATGACCTATTGACACCTCTCTGTGTAACTGAATAAATTATTTAGAGTTTTATTACTGTGGAACATTGTGATACAGTTATAAACAAAACATACAGTCTGATCTGACATCAGGGCGGGAAAGAGGGACAGATGGATTTGGGTCCTAAAGAGGGACACTTGGGAGATATGACTTTGTAATCTTTGAATGAACTGAGGAACACATTGTGTAACAAACAAACTAGGTCATAGAGCTGGCAATCTATTGAGAATGAACCAAAACTGGAAGCTTAGTTTGGCACTGACACATATATTTTGCATTTCATTGAGACTGAACCACACAGCTTGCAGTAAACAGGGACACTGACCCACAAAGGAAACAGACCCACAGAGTTTGAATTCAGCTCGGAGTCTGACCCGTGGAGGTTGTGATCAGCAGTAAATCTCCCAAATATTGTTTGCAATCAACAGAAACTAAACCACTGTGCTTGTAATCAATAGAGAAAGTGACTAACAAAGGTTGCTTTCACCATAATAGCACTGATAGAACAGACTTCCATAAACCATGGCCCAGCACCTCTCTTGTGTATGCACTTAACTTGCTGTCTTGTCATACTACATCAGTGATGTGATTCATTGCTTGCTAATTATCTTGGATTCTCCCCAGAGTGAACTGTGTGTTTGACAAGCTAACAATAATAATATTTTCATATAAGATCGCTTCCATTATAATCTACTCTTGTGGTTGTTTCTTTTTGGGAGACTAAGACTCCCTTGCCCTTCATTATTTTCTTATGTTCCTTCCCCAGAATCCCCCCAACAAATTTAAGAGAAACAGATGAAATGATTAAACTGAATGCATATACAGTGCTTGCAGCACACAATCCAATTAACCCCAGATATAAATCATTTTAACAGTATTTGCCATTCACTTTGCATGCAGTTCATAAAATATGGGACAGAAAAGCTGTCATCACACAAATCAATAAAGATTTTACTACAAAAACAGTAGTGAAAGCCGGCTTTGCAGTCACCAAACGGATTAAGATAACAAAGCTCCTGCTTAATAAGAAGCCTTGGAGAGAGCTCTGAGGTTGCCAAGTGAAATGATTATTTAGTAAGCAGACACACATTTTAAATTGGTAACATACTGCTAATGAAGAAGAAACTGTACACCTAGGCAGTTCAGTGCTGTATGTCGGTGCTGATTCAAACAAGAGCACTTTTCTAACAAACAATATGACTTCAGAGTGTCTGAGATATACATATATATATATATATATATATATATATATATATATATATATATATATATATACACACATACATACACACAAACACACACTAAGTAAAACATGGGTACTCCCACTGCTGATAGATGTTTCATTTCAAAACATTTTTTGTGTGTATAACTAAGATTTTATGGTGGTGCTGTTCAAACAACAGTATATGGACAGCTCTGGTAAGTTTAATATATACCTCCATAGGTTGCCGAAGCAACAGCACCACTGTAACATTTCAAGCCATGGAGGTACTTCACCTGAAAACTGTAAGTCTGAGATTAAGTAACTTTTAAATAAAACACCTCTCAGCAGTGGAGTATCCTTATTTTATTCAGCAGGATAAACCCTCATATATATAATTTTCAGTAATAAAGGGCTAGTAATGTTTCACAATAAAAGCAGCTCCAATTAATCTTCATAGTATTTGGGCCATGGAAAGTGTTATTTCAATACTGTCAGAGTTGTAGTTCAAGAGTAATTGAATGATAAAGTATCCCCCTCCCGCCCCTTTTACTGATGTAACACTGCTCACCTCAGACCAGCAAGACTGTCCAGATGGATCTCAGAGAGGTATAACCTTCAGTGAGCATAAGGAAAAACCTGTCAGTGGGGTGCAGGGCTTTTATTGTTCTCACAGTAAGAAGATTGTTCCTTGCTGTTACCTATCGGGTCAAGCAACCAGATTCCACATCTAAGCTGAGCAGTGTTACAGTAGGTAAAAGGAGCAGTAGGGGGAAACCTTATCATTCAATTACTCTTGAACTACAACTCTGACAGAACTGAAACAACACTCTCTCCATGGCCTAAATACTAGGAAGATTCATTGGAGCTGCTTTTTTTGTGAAACACTACTATCCCTTTAACCCTTTGAGTGCCAAATTAAAAAGCAATGTGTTGTGTTCCACTCTGGCACTCAAAGGGTTAAGGAGGAGCTTTCATGCTACAATAAGTTATCCCCTTCTTATTCATGGAAATCCTATATAATAATTTGCTACAAAGTTTGTAACGATGCAGTCATGCGCAGCAGAGACTGCCTGTGACGAGGCTGATACAGAGTGGGGGGCTCCGAAGGACTGCGGAGCGGGCAGTCTCTGCTGTGCATGACTGCCCCGCGACCTGCTGGCAGTGGCACTGTGGCCCGCGTAACAGGCTCTTCAACTAGTAGTATAATAAAGTGCCAGCATGAGTCTGAATCATAACATCGTATTCATGTATATATGTATGCAACAACAACTTAACCCCTTAAGGACCAGTGGTCCTGGGACGTTTCAGTCCCATAAGGACCGCTTTGATCCTTGCCAATGCGCTGATACACGTGACCTGTTGCGTGTACCGGCGTGCCACTTTGGGCCTGAAAGAGATCGCTTCAGTCTTGGAACAGTCAATTTTAGGCCTCATTTTTACTTACAGCACTCCAGCTTAAAGTCCCATTTATTTAAATGGAACCTTTAATGGGATAGTATGTTTCAAAATAAAAGCAGCTCCAATTAATCTTCATAGTATGTGGGCCATGGAAAGTATTATTTTAATACTGTCAGAGTTGTAGTTCAAGAGCAATTGAATGATAAAGTGTCCCCCTCCCACCCTTTTACCTAGTGTAAGCCACCTCCCCTCAGATGTGGAATTTGGTCTTAAGACCGGACAGATCACAGCAAGGGACAGTCTTCTTACTGTGAGAACAATGAAAACCCTGCCCCCCCTTGACAGGTTTTTCAGGTTTTTCCTTATGCTCACTGAAGATTGTCCCTCTCTGCAATCCATCTGGACAGTCTTCCTGCTCTGAGGTGAGCAGTGTTATATCATTAAAAGGGGGGTGGGAGGGGGATATTTTATCATTCAATTACTTTTGAACAACAAAGTGGACAATATTGAAATAACACTCTCCATGGCCCAAATACTATGAAGATTAATTGGAGCTGATAAAGCTACATTTAAATCAATAGTAATTATTTCTCCCTGACAGTGCAGTTATCTTGCAAATAATGACTCCACTTTCTTTGTGAATAAGATCGCTGTTCTATAGAAGATAAAAAAAGCTTTGCGTGAATGTAATGTCCATAGGCATAAAGGAAAGAGGATTAATTGTGGGGCAAACCCACTGCAACATAGGGGATAAATGAAAATCCCCATTGTTTTCAATGGGGCTTTTAACCTTTTGAGTGCTAGAGATATCCAACGCATTGCAACGCAATGCATTGGATACATCTCTGACACTCAAAGTGTTAAAACCCATGATGGCTACAGAAAATCTAATATTATAATTTACTAGGATGTGTAGCTCCCTGTGTGCGTAACACGCATGGACACACAGAGCGATGCCTCCTACCAAACTGCACATGGCTCCCCGGCATGGCGGTGGGGAAATCAGCGGTAGAGAGGCACGCTCCTGGGATCACCGCAATACTGCCGCTGTCCCCTCCCTTACTGCCATGCGGAGGAACAGAAGAGCTGAGCGTCAGGCATCATCTTCTGCCTACAGGCGCCCGGACACAAGCTCTTCTATGTGACCCACTCCCCTTGTGTCATGCCCGGCCGTTACCTGTACAGCGGCTCTCTCAGTGCAGCCCTGAGCTCCTCATCTGACAGACACCCGTTACCAGCCCTCACAACTACACCCCATCAAATGACAGGCTTTAACCTAGTCTCCAATAAATTATGAATCAAAGATTTGGATAAATCTCTGTTAAAGTCACTGTGAGCTTTTTGTCCAGAATTGGTCTTCTTTTGCCTTTTTCATATAGTCCTAGGTCTCCTGAAAAGAAGTCATTACAGGAACAATCGCACCAAAAAAAAATATGAATTTTTTACATCCCTAAAATATAATTGTAAACGTGCTTTTTAAAGCATGTGTGAACTGTCCCTTTAATAGAACATTTACTTAACATTGTTTGCGCTGCTTGTATTGAGAGTGAAACCTAAAGTCAGTTAACTGGCTGTGATTGGTGTCTACGGCTCTTGTACTCAGGAAGGATGTTATCTTATATCAGGCCATTTAAAGACAGTTTTGGAAAGTCAATGGAACTGCCCTGGAAAAGGCATGATTGACTGCTCCCTCAGAATATATGTAAGACTAGAGGAACAACTAGACAAACTTGGTTTATTTACTGTAGAGAAACGGCAACAAAGAGGAGATCTTCTCACAAAGTACAAGTATATGACAGGTCAAAACATGGATCTCTCTAATGAGCTATTCATTCCAAGGTTTTATCAAATAACCAGGGAACACCCCTTGAGATTAGAGGAAAGGAGGTTTCAACTTCAGCAGAGGAAGGGGTTTTTTTTACAGTAAGGTCTGTTAAATTGTGGAATTCCTTCCCAAAGAATGTGGTTATGCAGATACAATGAATACATTTAAGATAAGATTAGGTACATTTATATCAAAATGGAACATATAGGGTTATACTGTGTGTTAGTAGGCAAAACAGGAAGTTCTGATAAAGACTAAATTATTTGGTGCGTGAAAGCTATATAATTCTCATTTCTTTGGTTTATGAGGCAAGGGATGGACTTAATGGACTTGTGTCTTTTTTCAACCTAATTTACTATGTTACTATTTTACTAGATTATAGGCCTCAGAATGTAAACAGAGACTTTTTACAGATGTTAGTATAAAGTACAGAATATTTAAGTGTATATATAAGTGTATATAAAGTCGGTTTATCTCAGCTGTGACTAGCCAGTGAGGGTATGATTAGGGAATGTTAGACAGTGAAATAAGTTAATAGTGGACCCAATAATACATTTCATACCTAAACATGCATTGTATACCAGCCAGAACACATTCCCTTGACTGATCCTTGTGACTGGTCTTTGAAAAATTATAGAACACAAATCTATAATTACGTGAATAACAAAAACAGGGAAATGGTAGCACATTTTACTACATATTTACCAGTAGCCCATTAATATAGTTCTATTCCAGTCACTTTTCTGCTTGATTTGGAACGTTCTTATCTTGAGTGTTGTGTAGGGCAGTGTAGTGTAGTATAGGGTAGGGTAGTGTAGTGTAGTGTAGTGTAGTGCAGAGTGTGTGAGTGTCATATTTAATTAACCTTTTAAGGACCAGGTGGGTGTACAGCACATTGTTTCCCAAATGTGTTGCACAAATCTCTGGTCCCTAAAGGGTTAAACAGAGATGCAAAAGGAATTTTACCTTGTATCATTGGCACATCGTATTTTACACCCTTCTCGTGGAATAACCAAACCCAGGTGCATCCGGAGCCTGCAATTAGTCGGTCCAGTGTGAGGCCATACGTGAGTTCCTGGGTGCATGACTGAATATTTGATCTAAGAAACAAAATAAAATAATAATTTGTCTTTATCAAGCAGCTGAAATGAAGTACAATTTATACCAATATTCATCACAAACACATAGTGTAACTGGCAAGAACAAAAGAACAAAACAAAACAAAAAAATAACAAACATATGTTAAATCTCTGTTTTTATTCATTTGTACTAGTTAATACCACTCGCAATTTTGCTGGTAGCAGCTTTATAAACTTATATCAAAGACTGAACAGGTCTATCCCAACTTTATTCATCTGCCCCCTTGAAAAGCTGAGGCTGTCAGTGGGTGGCTTCATTCCTATTGGTTGTGCAGATGGATGTGAGAACAAATCAGCCAATAAGCTCTAGACTAAATTGAATTAAAAGTCTAAATTAAATCAATGGAGTTTTGGGGCATTTTATTTGTCTCCCTGTTATGAATCATAAAGAAACAGAGAACAACAACATGAATTGTAGAAACAAGAACAAATCTACTGGTTTATGGAGTCTCCAATATGGACACAGTGTTTCCTTTTTCTGAAATGTGTCTTCCTGTACCTGTCCCCTGCGGCATCCAGTTGATTCAGGAAATCTTTCTAACAAAGCACATGTTCTGGGGGCAGCTTTACAGGATTTCTCATTCTTTCGCCCTGAAAGGAAAAGAAAAACATCAAGTATAAACAAATATGAAATAGTTCAGCATTTACATTTGCACCCAGTTAATCATCAAAGAATCACATTTATTTGATATTATACTATATGATATTTCTTAGATTTACTTTTAAGCCCTGGGATACTAGTAATATCTTCAAAAGAACCACTTCCTAATGCACTGACGACATCTTAAGCATCCAACTGGGTATCTTTATTTTTGAAATATAAACCATACACATAAGAATTCTCATTGACATGTAAGAAATAATATTAATTGTTTAAGGACCAGAGGGGCGTGCAACGTATTGCTTCTCAGCGCACACCCCAATGGTCCTTAACCCCTTAAGGATGGCCGACCGCACATGCAGCCATCACTTAAGGACCATGGACCTTTTTTTTTTTTTTTTGCTGCATCCAATGACAGTCCTGTACAGTCATGGAATTCCGGGCTCCCCGAACGGTGGGCAGCTGCGCGGGGAGCCTGGAATTCCATGACTGTACAGGACCGTCATGGGTCTTTAACACGATTCTACCCATCGTCATGGGTTGTTAAGGGGTTAAAGGAGCAGTAAACTTTTTTATGAAAGTATATATCTTATAGATCTTTTCCTGCTGAATAAAACAAGGTCACTCCCACTGTCAGTTGTTTTATTCAGACATTACAAAACTTCAAATACTCAGGAAGTGAATTTACTCTGCATGTACTTCCTGATTGTTCTGACAGTCACTGACTTTCCTCTCCATTAGAATGTAACAGGAGAACTAATTAAAATTTGACCACTAGAGGGCACTGCGGTTTAAACTTTAATAACTCTGGAAATATGCATCTGTCAGCAGTGAGAGCATCCTTATGTTACGCAACAGAAAATGCCCTATAGTAGATGTTTTTTCATTAAAAAAAATGTTTACTGCTCCTTTAAGGAGTTAAAAGGGATCGTATTACTTAAAAAAGACTAATCCCTATGTTAAAACCCTTCAATAAAGATGAAAAATGCCCCCAGCGGCATCTCTCAAATCCTTATGGTTTGAGAGATAACCGCTTTCAAAGTTCGCCCCTGGCTGACGTCAGCATTCTAGCTGACAGCCTGGGAATCCGGTCCCGGGACCGTCTGCAGCAGAGCCGAGATCGCATTAATAAAAAAGAAATCCTTCACTTAAAAGGTCTTCTACATGTGCCTGCAAACCAAGCACATGTATAAGGCCTTTTTAGTGATGGATTTCTTCTTTATTAACGCGATCTCGGCTCTGCTGCAGAGCCGCCGGCTGATCTCAGGAGAGGATTCCCCTGCTCTCAGCTAGAATGCTGACGTCAGCCAGGGGCGAACTTTGTAAGTGGTTATCTCTCAAACCATACAACTATGTGTTGTATTAGAGATTTGTTTATTTAGAAAACTAGTATTTTAGTCATTAAGATTTATAGATTATGCTAATCAACTCATGCCATGCACTTACTTCCTACAGTACCTCCTCCACTCACTGATACTGTACCCACTGAGTACCAGAAGGATATCCACAAATAGACAAGAAATGCATTGGATACTCCTGTGGCACTCAAAGGGTTATACCTTTCAGTGCTAGGAAAGCACCCATCACTGAGAGAGTGAAGTATCCTTGAGTTGGGGAGGTAATGTATGGCTAAGATAGGACGTGTCAGCATGACGTACCTTAATTAGCATAATCTATCAATCTTAATTAAAATAAATAGTTTTCTAAATACAAAAGTGGTAATACAACATATTGGTAATCCCTCTTAGGGATGATGGGAATTTTAGTCTCCAACAGCTGGAGGTCCAAAATCATTTACTACCCTTGGCTTATAATGAATGAACAAAAAATCTCTTAACACCATGGATACTAGATCAGTCTCCAACATATCGCTTTGCAATGCATTGGAGACCTGCTAGTATCCGAGTGGTTAAATAATCATGCCAGTAAACTGCTATATAAACAGGCCGAACTGGTGTATAAAATTCACTTCCACACAAGTAAGTGTGAAGGAAAGTGCCACATAGTATAGTTGTACTGTTAATCATTCACAGTGCATTCATATTTTTAGTGGAAAGTATTTACCTTGTTGCCACAAAGTATATTGACTCCAATCGCCTTTTTCTCTCAGATTCTCATCTTCAGGCACAAACAGACCTTTGGTTTCATCCATCACAGCAAGTCCTTCATTTCGAATTATCTTCCAGTTTGCTTCCAAAATCTTTAAAAAATATGTATATAATAATTTACTTAATGTAATAGAACTATACTAGTAGAAGAGCCCGTGTACACGGGCCACGGTGCCGGCCGGTCGCGGTGCAGTCATGCCCAGTAGAGACTGCCCACTCCTGATACAGAGCTGGAGGTCTGACTTCGGAGCACCCCGCTCTGTATCAGCCTCGTCACGGCAGTCTCTATTGCGCATGATTGAGTCGTTACAAACGTTGTAGCGAATTATTATATAGGATAAACCAACTAAATTGCACACTTTTACAAAAAGATCTATCTATCTATCTATCTGTCTGCATTGCATTTGTAGTTGCTTTTATTTACTGTTTTGTCTACTATGTAAGTCTTCTTTATTTCCCACATCAAACCTGTCCTCAGGCCAACCAACAGTACATGTTTTCATGATCTCCTGATGTCCTCAGGCCAACTAACAGTACATGTTTTCATGATCTCCTGAATTAACCTCTTAAGGACCAGTGTTTTGTTTTTTACATGATAGGACCAGAGCCATTTCATTGGCTGAAGTGGCACATGTGGATGATCACATGTACTGGCTCACCAGTGGAAAGGTGGAAACTGACTGCCCCAGTCTAGGGGTAGTCAGTTTCAGCCTCCCAGCTACAAAACTGTTTCCATACAGACAAAATGTATATAAATATACCTGATTGTTGTATGATGGACACGGATAAATCATTCTGTTATTCCTACAGATATAGTTTTCTTTTAATTGGATTTTATTTTAAAGGAGCAATAAAAGAGAAACACATGCTTGATTTAAAACCCATCAAATAAACATGTACTTAAAATTAAGAAGTGATTAAAGCGTTGAACAAAATATTACCCTTTTTCTTGAAACTTGACAAAAAGGAGACCCCTCTCAAGAGCTGGTCAGCGGCCTGCTATCCCAATAAAACAGTATGATTAATACTGTAGTTCTCATGTGCCACTGGCCCCATGTCATCATGAGATAAGGGTCTTTCAGCAGATCTCATAGAAGCAGACCTGCCAGGCAACACCACTTTGAAGCCCACCAAGCAAGTCAAGGATCATAAAACTGACCCCTGTGTTTGTCTTAGCAAATCATATTGTCTAACTGAACATTGAGATTTGGAAGTGTCTTAGTTCAGTTTTATGGGTTGTGCAAGTAACTGACAGGCAGCAGTGGTGACTGTCAAATTTCAGAAGTTGCTGTTCATAGAAACAGGTACAAGTGAAGACGATATAAGGTCCGTTTCACACTGTTAAGATCAGCTGCGCACTGATGTGGGCACTATGGGGGAGATGTATAAAACTGGAGTTATAAAGACATTGTCTGTAAAATTGTCTCAAAGCGACACAAGTATATGTATAAACATCTAGAGACATTTTCGCTAAATGCTAACTCCAGTTAGTTGACTTTTTTGAAAAGTGGAGAACAAATGGTCTTGGCCAAATAAGAATTGTGTTCCAATGTATTTATAAAGAAAATCGCTAATTGCTCCAAAAATAAAGGCAGTTTTAGTGATTAAACCTTAAAGCCAGGTTTAACCTGTTCTTATTGGAAGTATATACTACCGCTATGTGTGTGAAAATATATTTGCAGATGCAAATTTTCTCTGAATATTCTCATATAGGACTTTACTCCTTTATAAATATGACCAGGTGTTGTGAATTGTATAGAAAATTCTTAAGTATACACTAAGAAGGCTTTTTATACATCCCCCACTATGTTCCCTGTGATGAACACAAACATAAAGCAGCACAAACATAAACTGCTGCAACTTCCCTTAACTTAAAGCATAGCAAAGAGAAGACACAGCAGAGGAGATGTGTATTGCAGCTCTGAGGAAAAGTGGTGGTACAGCTGGTGAAAATTCTGGCTCTTGATAAAGAAAGAAAGCTGCCATGACTTAAGGATAATTCTTTAAACCTCTGAGTGCCAGAGGGGCATGTAACGCATTGCTCTGTAATGCTTGCATACCTCTCTGGCACTTAACGGGTTTAAAAGTACTAAGAATTTTTTATAAACTATTTTTTTTATAAATCTTCCCCAATGTTCCTTAAAGGGATAGTAGATATTTTAATATGAGAAACTACAGTGGATATAAAAAGTCTACACACCACTGTTAAAATGCCAGGTTCTTGTGATGTTAAAGAATGAGACAAAGATAAATCATGTCAGAACTTTTTCCACCTTTAATGTGACCTATATCGTGAACAATTCAATTGCAAAACAAACTGAAATTGTTGAGGGGAAAAATAAAAAACTCACAATAAACTGGTTGCATAGGTGTGCACACCCTCTTATAACTGGGGATGTGGCTGTGTTCAGAATTAACCAATCACATTCAGTCTCATGTCAAATAGAAGTCATTACACACTTGCCATCATTTAAAGTGACTCCGATTAATCACAAATAAAGTTCAGCCATTCTAGTAGGATTTTCCTGACATTTACTTAGTTGCATCTCAGAGCAAAAGCTATGGTCCACATAGAGCTTTCAAAGCATCAGAGGGATCTCATTGTTGAAAGATATCAGTCAGGAGAAGGGTACAAAAGAATTTCCAAAGTGTTAGATATACCATGGAACACAGTGAAGACAGTCATCATCAAGTGGAGATAATATGGCACAACAGAGACATTACCAAGAACTGGACATCCCTCCAAAATTGATCAGAAGACGAGAAGAAAACTGGCCAGGGAGGCTTCCAAGAGGCCTACTGCAACATTAAAGAACTGCAGGAATTTCTGACAAGTACTGGCTGTGTGCTACATGTGACAACAATCTCCAGTATTCTTCATATGAATGGGCTATGGGGTAGGGTGGCATGACAGAAGCCTTTTCTTACAAAGAAAAACATCCAAGCCTGGCTGAAGTTTGCAATAACAAACATCAAGTCCCCCAAAAGCACGTGGGAAAATGTGCTATTTTCTGATGAAAACAAGGTTAACTTTTTGGCCATAATCCCAAAAAGTATGTTTGGCACAAAAGCAACACTGCACATCACCCAAAGAAAACCATGCCCACAGTGAAACATGGTGGTGGCAACATCATGCTTTTGGGCTGTTTTTCCTCAGCTGGAACCCGGGGCCTTAGTCAGGGTGGAGGGAATTATGAACAGTTCCAAATACCAGGCAATTTTGGCACAAAACCTTCAGGAATCCGTTAGAAAGCTGAAAATGAAGTTCACCTTTCAGCACGACAACGACCCAAAGCACATACCCAAATCCACAAAAGCATGGCTTCACCAGAAGAAGATTAACGTTTTGGAATGGCCCAGCCAGAGCCCAAACCTGAATGCAATTGAACATCTGTGGGGTGATCTGAAGAGGGCTGTGCACAGGAGATGTCCTCGCAATCTGACAGATTTGGAGCGCTTTTGCAAAGAAGATTGGGCAAATATTGCCACGTCAAGATGTACCATGCTAATAAACTCCTACCCAAAAAGACTGATTGCTGTAATAAAATCAAAAGGTGCTTCAACAAAGTATTAGTTTAAGGGTGTGCACACCTATGCAACCAGGTTACTGTGAGTTTTTTATTTTTCCCCCTCAATGATTTCAGTTTGTTTTGCAATTGATTTGTTCACGTTATAGCTCACATTAAAGATGGAAAAAGTTCTGACATGATTTATCTTTGTCTCATTCTTTAACATCACAAGAACCTGGCATTTTAACAGGGGTGTGTAGACTTTTTATATCCACTGGATATATATCGTAGTGTTTATCCTCCTGAGTAAAACAACGGTACTCCCACTGCTGAAAGTTGTTTTTTTCAAAAGTTACTGCAGCTCAAACTTGAATTTTTAGGTGCAGTATCTCAATGGCCTGAAATTGTACAGTAGCGCTGTTGCTACACCATCCTGTGGACAGCTCTGGTCAGTTGACCATAAACCTGCATAGGATGGTTTTGCAACAGCGCCACTGCACAGTTTCAGGCCATTGAGATACTGAGCATAAAATTTCACGTTTGCAAGGCAGTCATTTTTTTAATAAAATACCTTCCAGCAGTGTGAGAACCCAAATTTTACTCAGGAGGATAATACATAATATATATATATATATATATATTTTTTTTTTTTTTACGTATTCAAGTGATAGTAATGTTTCACAAAAAACAGCAGCTACAATTAATCTTCATAGCAATTGAGCCATAGAGTGTGTTATTTCAATACTGTGAGCAGGGCTTAAAATTTGCAGTCCTTTGCTATTAGCCAGACCTGAAAAGTTACTCGCCAGTGTAAGTCATAGTATACCCACCAGGGCTGAATTTCTACTCGCCAGGGCTAAATTTTCACTTGCCATTGGCTAGTGGCGAGTGGAAATTTTGAGCCCTGCTGTGAGGGTTGTAGTTCAAGAGCAATTGAATGATAAAGGTTCCCCCTTTTACCTAGTGTAAGCCCCCACTCCTCAGATGTGGAATCCAGTCCATAGACCAGACAGCTCAAATCAAGGGTCAATATTATACTGTGAGAACGATGAAAATCCTACCCCCCTTGACAGGTTTTTCAGCTTTTTCCCTTATCTTAATTGAAGATCGTCCCTCTCTGCAATTTACCTGGACACACCCTGTTATATCAGTAAAAGGGGCGGGAGGAGGATACTTTATATTTCAATTACTCCTGAACTACAACTCTGACAGAATTGAAATAACATTCTCCAAGGCCCAAATACTATAATGATTAATTATAGCTGCTTTTATTATGAAACATTAATATCCATTTAAATACCCCTGTTGTATGACATCAGGCCCAGGCACCATAACTCTTTGCAATCTTTTGAACCCTCTAAAGTGTCGTCTCATACCAACTGAATGTCATTTTTCTCCTAAGAGCACTAGCTAATGAATACAGTAGGAATCTGAACAGTTTTCACAGATTTTGGTAAATTTGAAGGGGTGGAAATGTAAAAAAATAAAAATGCTAATTTATTCCTTTATTGCCACCTTCTGGAAACATTTGTGCAGACCAGGCTAGGGGTAGAAAGGCAAGTGACCCATCATTTGATGCAGTGGGATATCGGATTTCTGGAAATATATCGTTTTATTCAGTTATTGTGCAGCTTTAGGGTAGTTTTACCATGTAACCGCGGGAATGCACATTTTAGTTCAATAAGCTGAAAATACCATTTTGCACTCCTGGTAATTTGGGGTCTGCACAGGTAAAACTATACATATTTCACATTTTTGCACTTGAGAGATTCAGGCATTTTTCAAATTCAAATGTTTATGATGTAGTGTGTGATTTTAACAAAATAAGTCATTTTTTACTTTTTGTAATTATGGCATCATAGCTTGTCACATGTTGCAAAATGTATTACATGTGAGATACCATGCAAAAGCTCAATTCATTCTGAAAAAACAAACAATATACAGTTTTTTTATATGTAACCAGAAAGTTATCTATGGGATTCAGGCCTAAGCAGACGGATAGCAAAAATGCTGAAAATGTGTCTCGCCTACAAGGTCTAAGAAATGGCCAAGACCCTGCAACTAAATGGGTTAATATGCTGGATGACAGTGAGAATTTTCTCCAAGTTGTGTAGTTATTTCCAAATTGTGCTCAACAGTCACGTCTCACTGCTGCCTTATTATGACTCAATATTTCATTGTATTTTTCTCTAATGTATTATATGTGTAATAAGAGAAAATGATTACTATAAGATTGAGGTTCAGTAGTAATAAATCATGCTGTGCCGGTGGGACTGGAAATCACTAGAGTGAACTGTCAGATGGAAACAAGCTTGAGCAAATATTACAAACTAATGAAAGCATATGTGAATGCCTTATAAACCGGTGAAAAAGCAGTTTGCAGACATAAGAAATATACATAATAAATAGCCTGCCAAGAAACATATGGGCTCTACTACACTGAAGCAAAACAGTAGAAAGAGAAAGCGGAAACACAGCAATATCAGAGCAACCTACTTAACCCCTTGAATGCTTCCAGCAAAAAAACACCAAGGCTAATGTAGAACAATTCTAGGGTAAACCAACTACACCTCATGGGACAAATAAACTTCCGACTGATTCAAACACAATGCGCTGGAGACCTCACTAGAAGTCAAGGGGGAGATTAACTAAGTGGTGATAAAGAGGCGTTAAAGTGGAGATGACTTCTCCAGTTTAGCACTTCTCCAGTTCCTATGTTGTTCTGTAGATCCTATGGGTATCCTATTGAAATGTTGCCCTCTATTTGGCGACCAACACAAGAGCACATTAAAAATGTTGCCTGGTTGAAAAGGGTGACATCAGAAAGTGGCCCACATGAAAAGGGCGACATTCTGATGTCGAAGCCATCAGTGTTGCAATATAATAGTACTAGTGTAAAAGCCCGTGTACTCGGGCTAAGGTTTAAGTAATGTTAACCCTTTGAGTGCCAGAGGGGTACGCAACACATTGCTTTGCAATGAGTTGCATACCCCTCTGGCACTCAAAGTGTTAAGCGGCTGCTACGTCACTGCTCCATGTGATGCACTCTTGCGTTGCCTCACTCACGCGATGCAATCATGTGCAGTAGAGACTGACCTAACGCGGGCAGTCTCTACTGCACATGATGGCTTCTGACAAACATCCTAGAGAATTATTATATAGGATTAGTCCTTCCCTCCCTTCCATTGTTCATTTTAGAAAGAAGTTCCCAGAACGAGGAGCACCCTTGCTATATTCAGCAGAAAAACAGAGACATTGCTTACCACAGGCCTCGCACCCTTGCATCGCTTGTGCATTAGAAAAATGAAGCCAAGTCCCTGAACCCTGCAGTCCACGACATAAGCGACTCCAGCGCTTCCTCCTATATGTCTCTGTCTCCATTCACTCTCTTCTGCGGTCCTTCCCACCCTGACTCCTCACAATTCTCTGACAGCAGAAGAGCGGAGACAGATGAATGGAGACAGGGGCTATAGGAGGAAGAGCAGGCTCAGCTGGAGCCCCTCATGAACAATGGAAGGGAGGAAAGGGAAGGACTATTATTATATTACAACATCAGAATGTCACCTCTTTTAATGAGTGCCATATTTTGATATTGCCCTTTTCAACCAGGCAACATTTTTAATGCACCCTTGTGTTGGTCTCCAAATAGAGGATGACATTTTAATAGTGAACCAGTCCTATGCAATAAGATCTCTAATGTTGAAGAAATAGTGCATAGGCTCCATAGAATAAAGTGAGAATTGGAGAAGTGATAAACTGGAGAAGTCATCTCTACTTTATCATCTCTATCCATGTTGTGTTAACAGCCCCATTAAATAAAATACAATTTTATATTGATTCCATTTCAATTGTCCCACTTTTTACTTTACATGAAACATTACGCTTTTTGAATACAATGACAATCCTTTGTGCATACTGTTGGAATGTGTCTTACAAGTGTCTTTAATCCTTTGAGTGCCAGACTGGTATCCAATGCATTGCTTTGCAATGCATTGGATACCCCTCTGGCACACAAAGGGTTAAACTACCTAGTGAAGTCATATGAATGAGCAGAGCTTTCCCTGTCCATGGCAGTTGATTTCTTACCGAATCAGAGAACAATGGGTTTCTGATTACCAAATGATGATTTCCTGTAGCGAGATGACTCTTGCCATATGCCTTGCTATAATTGACTATTGCTTTATACAAAACCATTAAAAACATGAAAGACAGTTTTTATACTGAATATGGCTTGTGATGCTTCTGGAAATGTGCACATTTCCAGTAACTGATTAGCATATCTTATTATCATTTTAAAAGGATGTTTTGTTTTAAACAATCATTCCCAAATATCATGTTCTTCTATCCTCTGGGGGTGGGAGGGTGCATTAATCTGCCAGCTCATCTTCTGCTCTTATATGCTGGCAAAAAAAAATTATGCAGTTGCATTCTGGGGTGTGTAAGAGCGAGCATCATAACTTTAATACATAATGGCACATGTCTCCTTCGGTAATTATTTAACCCTTTGAATGCCAGTGGGGTAAGCAACGCTAAGGTATGATAAATATGTGAAAAAGCGTAGATAACTTTTCCAGTGATATCACTTCTCCAGTTCCTATGTTATTCTTTGGAGCTTATGTACTAAGATTGCCAAAGATCTAGAAATCTTAGTGAACTGGCTCCATAGCATAACACAGGAACTGGAGAAGAGATTTCGCTGGATAAGTCCTCTCTACTTCATCACCTCTTTATCACACCATAGTGAATAACCCCCCAGTAGGTTAATGTAGACAAGCCCTAAGTCCCTTCCCTATAGCATGCACATAATAATGGAATCATTAAGTGCAATTCTGGAAGATAAATTGGTGTAATTCTGAAGCAAACTAACTGTACCATAGGGGAGGAATAAAAATCCCCAGTAACTCAAATGGGGTTTTTAATCCTTAAAGATTTTTTGCTCCAAGGTGATCCTGTTCATGCATCCATTTATGTAAAGTTTGTTTCTGAGACACTTGGCTTCACAGATACAATAATAGCAACTGCATCACCTGGATTAAAAAAAATTGTGAAATCAAACTAAGAAAACCATGCCAGCTTACTCTGTTATAACTTTTGGTTAAAGCATCTTCCAACAGAAAGACATATCTTGTTTTACTCTGCAGAAAAAAACCCGACATCTAAATATTGACATAATAAGGGTTTACTGCCCCATTTAAAGTAAATGCATGAACTGGACAGAAAAAAATAAATATGCACGTGTACTGAGACAGGCCACACGTTTCACATTCAGAGGACTTTTCATGGAAGATTACACCAGTCAGATGGTGGCGTATTTCCCCACAACAAGACTTTTAGCAGAACCGATTTGTTATAAATTTATTTAAAGATGCTTTTTATGTCTCATGTGTGATACTAAAGGAAAAACGTTCCGTATTATGTGTGGAAGCAAAGAGGAACAATTTGGAAGTAAATCAACTGTAACATTGAAGATAAATAAATATTAATTCCCATTCATTTAAATGGTGCTTTTTAGCCCCTTAAATACAAGAAAGGTCTCCAAGCATTGGGAAGCAATCCTTTGGAGACCTCTTCAAGAGGTTAAAAGCCCAATCTGGTCCCTGCGGTGCTGTTGGTTTATTCCAGAATCTAAATGTGCTTTAATTCGGCAAAAAAAAAAACAAGGAAACATTTTTTTTGGTTTTCCAAATAACCATTGTGAGTCAAGTAGTTTTCTCTAGCACAACATCAAATGCATTTTCAGCTTGACAACGAGAAATCTTAGGAAACATTTACCGTAAGTTACATATAAAAAAGATTCCCAGAGCTTATGCCTTTTTAATGTAAATTTTGTAATCCTCTGACAATCCTGTATTTCATGCATGTGACTGGATGACTTAGATGATACAGAGATCTCCTGGGATTTACAAAACATTGTTTTATATATGTACAAGAGAAAGATTACCCTGGATTACCAGCACTCTAATACACCTCATCCCTACAAAAGGTTAGATAAGGTAATTAGACAGAAAAACATTAAAACATAATTTTTATTAAAATCATGTAAAATCGCCTGGGCATAATCTGGCTTACCATTTGTTAAGTAACTGGGATCAAAAGAAAAAAGAAATTGCAAGAAAGAAGATAAATTAAAAGCAAGGACCCTTAGAGAGAGTACTATAAAGTGCACAAGAAAACGCGTAAGGATGCCAGGCATGCCTGTCCAAAATGATTACATTCTTCTTAGAGAAATATGTCTAAGAGAAAAATAGTCAAAATATAACATTGCCACCTATGTTGTCACCCGAAAGAAGAGAGACAACAAGGTACTATGCTCCAAGATGTGGATAATGATCCGCCAAATTACAGGAAGATCATTATTAGCAGCGCAGTGGCACTTTCTCTGGCACTTTTTGAAAAAAAGTGGGATATTTAGATAATTTTTATATCGTTTAGTTAGTTGATTTTTTTTTGTTTATATAATTTTCATTTTTTTATTATAAATAAAATCATTACTTTTAGCATTTTCATATGTATGGGGCTAAGTAGCAGCAGTCCATGTATAAATGTATTTTAGTGGTATTTATCTTATATAATATTTATGTGGTGTATTTAGGTCTGCTGATTCTATTTTGCCTTGCAGATATTGTAAAACAGAGATCTGTGTGTATTTTATGTCAGCTATTTGTCAATACTTCTCTGGTCTAGATCATGATCAGTAGGTATTATGTACTGGCATAGAGTATTCTCACTGAGCACTGCAAGTTCCATAATGTTTGATTTTTTGTCAGGCACATGGCTAATTTGTATGGTGGGATCTGACTGGGTGAAGAATCGGATTCTACAGATGTTTTCTAATTGTTATTCTGCAACTTCAGTCAATGGACAAGAGTCTCCAGTTTTGCAGCAGGAAGGGCAGGAGTTTATGTCAGTACAGTTAGGATAAAGTATTGAGAGATGAAGTGCATCAGAGCCAAAACAGACACTGAGCCAACGTTTGGAACTGAGGCACTGGCTAGTGAAGAGAAGTGAAATAACAGAGAACAGTGTTTATCTCCCAGGAGAAGATGAGCGTTGGAGGACATGATTGGAAGTTGGCCCAAGAGGTTACCATGGTTGGAGCTAAAATATCCACAAATCCAGATGTCTAGCATACAACAGAGAGACAAGTACACCTCCACAGATCCAGATTTATTAATTCCCAGTGGGCTGGTTCATGAAGCTCTTTTAGCAAGTAGATTTTACTTGTCATCTACTTTTTGTGTTTCTGAATCTCTTTTATGTGTATTGTTTAATACATTGTATTTCACTATGATGTCATCCCTATGAATCCTCCTAGACAAGTATCTAGCATTTTGTTGATGGCATTTGTGCATACTGGACAATTGGGGGAGTGTTTGTTTAACCCTTTGAGTGCCAGAGGGGTATGCAACGCATTGCAAAGCAATGCGTTGCGTACCCCTCTGGCACTCAAAGGGTTAATAGGCAGAACCTGTGATTACATGTATTGCATCCATCTTTCACTAATAGTGTATTAGAGCAAACCCTAGTGCTGTAGTATATTTTTGTTTATTAGTATCCCAGCTTACTTATGAATTTTATGCCATATAAAAAATTTTCATGATACACTTAACAACACTCAACAATTGTACTGGCGGATTTAATATTAAAAGTCATATGAAATATCAAGATGATATAGCAGCTGAGAAGTATTGCACCAGTTTCAAAGGAAGAACAAATTACCTTGACCAAGTCAGTATAACCAGTTTCCTTGGCAGTCCACCATGGCTGAGCTTTGAGTCCGTTGACATTGTACAAAGACCGTTGCCACACGGATGCAAAGTGTCCTTTTTTGTGGCCAGCTTCGTACCATGTGTATGCCTAGGAAATATAAACTGTTAGTGTGGGAAATAATGAAACCAATCACTTCTGTTTTGTAAAAAAAACTATAAGTTTACTTTCCCAGAATATCTCGTCATTTCAGTCAATAAGAGATTAAGCAACACAATACAAGAAAACACTTTTGCCACATATTATTACTAAAGGGTTATGTAGCTGTTCTCTTTAACTGCTTATATATAAAGCTAAATAGATGCATGTTATGGATCAAACCAGCTGCACCATATGGTAGAGCTAAGGAGACCTTTCTCGTATTCAAGAGGTAAAAACTCCTCTTTACCCCTTAAGGGTGCCAGGATCATCATGGGAAAACTTCCCTATAGAATCAGTGATGGTCCTGGCACGTCATGGATTTCAGGGCTCCGCACGCAGCTGCACAACGTTCGGGGAGCCCTAATACGGATCCTGTAAAAAAAATAAAACGTTCTTTGGTCCAAAAGTGCCGCACACGCTTGGCTGTTCCTTAAGGGGTTAAATCAGGGGTACTTTAATTTGTTCTCTATGGTACACTTGTTTTGCTCCACAATTGCACCAATGTAGCTTGATAAATATGGTTCTTTATTGCTTTAGGGGACCCTGTGGTATTCTGTTGTTGGACTACATCTCCCATCATCCTCATCTAATATGTTAAGGGTGATGGGAATTGCAGTACAACAACTATTATGGTAATGCCAGTGATATACAAAAAATATCAAAAGTGCTACTGTATGGAGAAATGAAAATCGGGGATCTCTGTACATACAACAGTACTCTGTTCAAACATATATATATAAGACCATTTACATCCTAAAGGTCAAAGAAAATAAACACAAAATTATTCTGAAAATAATAAATCCAAAGAAATATATAGAATAATCTCTTTTATTAAAAAAGTTTTTTAATAACAATAAGACTGCGATTAGCTCTCAAATAAAATGGCAAATAATAAAAAATATTTAGCGTCCAGTAATATAGTCAGAACACCGGATCAGCACATATCCTAATTAACCCCGCAATCGCAACCAAGAGACACACAACTCAATCATTGGGATATATGTCCACCCATACATATACCCACCAAATCAGTCCGGTGAACCAGCTAGCGATGCAGCAGGCAAAAGAACAGGCAACAGCTCCGCTGTCTATGATCAAACTACAAGAACGCTATCACCAAAACATAAATCACACAAGAAATATCAAAAATAATATACTTGTATTACCATGCTAAATGTGATGTTCATTGATCACACCCGGTCTGTGTCCAATACACCTCAACCATGAAAAAGATCCCACCCTCTTCCCTGGGATAGATGTCATAAGACCAGGACCATGTATAATCAAAACGAACAATCAGACTCTGCTGAAATGGAAACAGAATACCCCACCTAACAAATACATCTGCACAAGGAGTAACATGTATATTTGAATCACTCAACAGGTGTAGATTGTACTCCAGCAAAAAATGGGTCTCTATACATCAACTTCCGATCTATGAACGTTATAATATTCTCAACTGGTGTTTTATTGTCACAAAACCATAAATATGGTCACATACAATAAGCCATATATCATACATTCATTATATTAACAAACCTAAAATATAGACGATGGAGGAGCTTGAAAAAGGACCAGATATATTTGCTGCAGACAAAACATATCTGTCAAAAACACAGACTAAATATTTTAACGGGTGGATATCTTCAAAAATACTTTGTTACTCGTTCTTCCTTATTTGAGTTTGAACAAAACATTGCCTTTAATCAGACATAATCTGCAGATCCTTAGATTCTTCACATATGCAGTTCTCAAAGAGTTGATCAGTTGTAATTCATAATTAGAAAGTCGTATCTTGCAAACCGTGTCAGGACAAGTTTTCACAGATCAAGTAAACGCATCAATACAGCAAGTCCAAGCAAAAATCGGTAATACCCAATGAAAACTAGAGAACAGTAGCCTGAAAAACGCAGTAGCTAAAGTTCCCATCTTGAGATGAAAAAGCATTAACTTTTAAAACTTTGTGAAACTATGAACAGATACCCAAGGAGCTGCCTTGCAGATATGATCAGCAGAAGCTGGGTTCTTCAAAATCCTTGAAGTAATCAAGGACCTTGTTGAATGGTAACTAAAATGGGACTGGAGGAGACTTAAGAATGTAAGCTTGTGTGATAATTCATTTAATCCATGTAACAACTGTGGCTTTATAAGCAGGTCTTCTCTTCCTAGGGCCTTCAGGTATGATGAACAGTGTCCATTTGTCTGAAACATTTTGCTGCTTATACATAGTGATGAGATCTAACCACATCCAAAGAGAGATGGGCTTCCTGCTTGTGATTATGTGAAGCAGGGCACAATGGTAAGAGAGTGAACTCTTGACTGATTGGAAAGAAGCGAGAACATTAGGTTCAAAGTCCAGAGCAGTGCATACAAACACTTTGCATATTGTCTTGATGGAGGAATAAGTGAGGGAAAGCACAAGATAGTACACTGAGTTCTCAAAATCTCCTTGCAGATGATATAGCAGTAAGGAACATAGTCTTACATGTCATATGCTTGAGAACCACAGATGATAGAGACTCAAAGTGGGAAGACTTTAATACTTCCAGGACAAGGTTTAAATGCCAAATTGGAAGGTGGAACTATATGAGTTCACATTCACACTGCAGGATTATTTGAATCTCTGGAGTTCCAGTGTGATCTTCTGGAACAAGGCAAATAAGGCTGCACAGCTGTACTTTAAGGGAGCTCACTCTCAAATTATTTCAGAGCAGCTTGCAAAAAGTCCAGGATATGATAGCGTTTGAAGAAAAGAGATTCAAGTCCATGCTGATCACAGGTGTTAAAGTAGATGGTCCATATTCAATGATAGATTTTTGCAGAGTCAGGTTTAAGGGCTCTCAACATGGTCTGAGCTATAGAATCACTCACATATTTACTCTACAAGTAGCAGTTGGGACGAAGAGTGAAATGTTAGTATCTGACACACCAGGATGTGCAAGCCAGTACTGTCTTTTTTTTTTTTTTTTTTTTTTTTAACCAGGAAAAATACATTGAGATTATCTCTCATTTTCAAGTATGTCCTGGACTCATTTTATCTAACTCAGAAGGGTGAAAGGCTGAGCTGACCTTGCCGGGACTAGAATCTGCGACCTTGCGGCTTGAACAGATTCTACAGCTGGTGCCTTAACCAACTGAACCATCTCACAGGTTTGCTTAAAATGATAAATAAATAAAGTTACAAATCCCATTAACTAATTTTTTAAAATAATTAATTAATTAACACACACATGCACACACACGGTACTGAGCAAAAGTGTTAGGCATGTGTGTAAGGTAAGAATGCTTTCAAAATAAGATGTTAATAGTTTATTTTTATCAATTAAGAAAATGATAGTGAGTGAACAGAATAAAAATATAAATCAATTCAATATTTGGTGTGACCACCCTTCATTCAAAACATCATCAATTATTCTAGGTTCACTTGCAAAAGTCAAGGATTTTTTAGGCATATAGACAGGTGTATGATTAAACAATTATACCAAACAGGTGCAATTGATGTAATATATAGGTTGAAACACAATCATTAACTGAAACAGCTGTGTAGGAGGAATAACACTGGGTGAGGAACAGCCAAACTTACAAGGTGAGGTTGCTGAAGACAGTTGAATGGCAAAAGTCATACACCATGGCAAGACTGAGAACAGCAACAAGGCACAAAGTAGTTATACGGCATCAGCAAGGTCTCTCTCATTCAAGCTGTCCAAGCTCTTTTGAAGAAGCACAAAGAAACAGGCAATGGTGAGGACTGTAGACACAATGGTCGGCCAAGGAAACAGTGCAGCAGATGAAAGACACATCATGCTTACTTCCCTTCACAATCAGAAGATGTCCAGCAGTGCTATCAGCTAAGAATTTGCAAAAAATATTGGGATCCTGGTACACCCATGTATTGCCCTGAGAAGTCTGTTCAGAAAATGGCAGGAGGTACTCTGGACTGATGAGTCAAAATAATAGAAAAGGCAGGTTGTTCCCCGAAAGGCTGGAGAGTGGTACAATAATGAGTGTCTGCAGGCAACAGTGAAGCATGGTGGAGGTTCCTTGCAAGTTTGGGGCTGCGTTTCTGCAAATGGAGTTGGGGATTTATTCAGAATTAATGGTCTCCTCAATGCTGAAAAGTTCAAGCAGATACTTATCCATCATGCAAATACCACGAGGCAGTAGCTGATTGGTCCCAATTTATTCAGCAGCATGACAATGACCCCAGACATACAGACAATGTCATTAGGAACTATTTTCAGCATAAAGAAGAACAAGGAGTCCTGGAAGTGATGGCATGGTCCCCACAGAGCACTGATCTCAACATCATTGAGTCTGTCCGGGATTACATGAAGAGAGAGAAAAGCAACTGAGGCTGCCTAAATCCACAGAAGAACTGTGATTAGTTTTCCAAGACGTTTAGTACAACCTACCTGCCGAGTTCTTTAACAAACTGTTGGCAAATGTACCTAGAAGAACTAATACTGTTTTAAAGGCAAAGGGTGGTTACACCAAATATTGATTTGATTTAGATTTTTTTTTCTGTTCACTCACTGTCATTTTGTTAATTGATAAAAATAAACTAACATCTATTTTTGAAAGCATTCTTACTTTACATCATTTTTTCAAACCTGCCTAAAACCTTTGCACAATATATAAATGAAAAGATGAGACTATGTGAAATTAACTTCTACATTATTGATTAAAACAATATAGTAATGTGTTCTATAGCTTTTAGTTCAGGTGAAAATGTTTGACTAATTGCACCTCTTTGTCTCCAACTCTCTGTAGAGCATCCCCCAAATGGAAGTAAAATCGACCATCATCTGTCCCAGGGTCTCCTGACTCTAGACCTTCCTATAAAGAAAAGAAAGATAACATTTTCTTAAAAAATACACAATAGAACAACATTCAGTTCAAGAATATGCACAGTTCTGCCTGATCATAATGGGAGGAATGAATGAATATGCCAATCCAGCTCCACTGACATTATCCTACATCTCCAGTGGATGCACTAAGGCGTATGCACTAGAGCACAGTAAAAGTAAAAAGTAACCTTAGGAAGTGGGCAGTCAACAATCATGCATTAGGGGATCTCCTCCTCAAGACTGTGCTGATCCTGCACCGCACACCCCTGTGAGTTTCCTCTCCCTGCCAGCATGTGCTAATGCCATCCCCCAGTATGAGAACTGTACCAGGATTGTGTTGGACACTGTCACCGTTGTTCATCTGTCAGCTGATGTGAACTGCATCATCATCAAGTTTGGGAGTTATCACTCAGAAGAGTTGTTCTGGAGGACTGTTGGAGCCTAGCACCAAGAACTGGAGATTTGAAGGATACAGTAACATGGCTATAAAGAGGACTGGAGCCCTGAGATGTTATCACTCAAGATGGGTAAAATGTGAATTAGCACTAGAGAAGTTTGTTTCTATGTTATTGTATGTTACTAAAATGCTACACTTAGAATGAGATGTTCAAAAAGTTGTCATAATGAAAAAAGGCGATGTATTAAAAAAGTCGTCATAATGAAAAAATTGTCGGATCATGAGTTGGTGGTAAAAGAAGGACAACATTTTCAGAAGTAAATCCATCATGTTTACAATATGATGGTAAATTAATTCACGCCCACTTTTAAGACTGCTTTTTTTCCCATTGATGGGCATGGCAGAATTGGATGCAACAAATGACAGTAACATGTCTGAGAACTGACGAACCATGGCGCAAGAACTTTTTTATTCTGATTACAGGCAATTTCAGTTACAGACACTTTTTTGAACATCTCACCATTAGAGTGCCCTTTTATGGTGTCTCTATGTTCTTCCAAGAGTCTCAACAAATAGTGGTGGACAAGGCCACATAGGAGCAGTGATGCAAGACCCTTATACCTGGGACAAAGTAACATGTTTGTGACTTATTCCTCATTCATCATATCCCCATCGTCGTCATCATCATCATCATGTTGAAATCATCTAATTTCATCATTTCATTAATCTGAGGAATACCCTTGGGATTAACTTCTACTGGGATTTAGTGGCTGGACACTAATTTACTCTTAATCAACTTTTATTTTATTGAAAATCATGACATTTGTTTCTAACAGATTTGTGTGTCTTCAACAGATCAACAGTTTTTTTTTAAACAGGTTTAACCCTTTGAGTGCCAGAGGGGTACGCAATGCATTGCTTTGCAATGCGTTGTGTACCCCTCTGGCACTCAAAGGGTTAAAATACTGATAGCTATTTATAGTTCACTTTTTCAGTTTATAAAATGGTAGTACCAGTATTTGTTAGTTCTAGTGGCACATTTTGATATTCACCTATAATTTTATCATAAATATTTTTTTTCATTTCTATATTATACAAAATTATACTCAATCACCCTGTCATAGATTATACCACGTGTCAGACATTACTCAAAATCTTCTATTTCATGTAATACCGCTCAGCTCGTGTAACTGAATGAAAAATAGGTAGAATAACATGGACTTCATGTCTATCTACAAGCTCTTAGCCTGTGACATGGTGTGTAATGGACTCAATAAGAATTTAGACCTTTACCTTCAAGTAGGGAATACTTTCTGCAATCTTGTTCTCAGCTTTAAGTATAAAGCCATAATGCACCTTGGCAAAGCCGTTATTGGGCGCCATGGCCAAAACCTAGAAATAAAAAAAAAAAGTTTGTTAGAATTTACATACAATACGTAACTTTGCTAATAACCTACTAAGGCATTATTGAGAATGCACACTGCTGACAGCCAGGAACCAGCACAGACATCTTTCCAAAGTGACGTCTGCACGCCTGCTCTGTCAGTCCCTTTTGGAGCTGAACGGCTCCTAGCAACTCCTCCTAGAGCTTGCTGGGACTGACAGCCCAGGTGTGCATACATCACTATGGAAAGATGTCTGCGCTGGTTACTGGCTGTCAGTCCCAGGAGCAGTGTGCATTCTCAATAACACAGTAATAATTCTGGCGACTAGCACTATTTAGCAGCTAGTTGCCAGATGGGAAATTGTTTGGGGCTAAGTTTCAAATGGGTGGTAGTTCCGCCTTAATCTGGAAATCCTTAACCCTTTGGTTGCCAGAGGGGTATACAAAGCATTGCTTTTCAATGTGTAGGATAATTCCCTGGCACTCAAAGGGTTAAATCCTGGCCTGTGGTGGTCCTTGAGGACTGAACTTGTACAGTCATGTTCGAGAGCATTCAAGGGGTTAAAAGACCCTTTTAAATCAAGGGGGGAATTGGAGAAAACGTATTTGTTCCCAGTTCTTTTTATCCATTATTGTTCGTCTTTAGCTTTTTCTGACCAGCTGCACATCAGTCAGTGAAGTGGTAGGACAAGCACACACCATTAATACAGGATGTCTGTACCCCAGGATTTAGCTGTAGGCAAGAACACACATATCCTGACTGGGAATTTCACTTTCACCCATTTTAACTGAACAATGCAGATTTCTATCACTGGAGTCCACTAGTTAGGGAAATGCAACTGAAATATACTAACATTTATCAATAATGGCTTCCGACTAGCTGTTATGAAGAGTGTTTCCATTACTCTGTTTCGTTTTTTTACAGAAATTGCATTTATTTGGAAAGCCATGTTGTTGTAAGAATCATGCTGTACCCTGTTATTAGAAAACAGAGTAAGCAGGAGGAAAGGAATACATTAAGGCACTGACAACTTTTCCTTTAATGAGAGTTCCTTTTAATCATCAGTGCACAACGTACTAAGCTACTATTATATAGTTACTGGAAATATAAGATTGTACTACAGTACTTATTAAACCACCTCCAAAACTGCTTGTACAAACTCTTCAATGCTTTCCACACCTTCCAATAACAAAGTGCTGCAGGAGAAATGAGTGACTTCCTTACCAGCTTGAGGTGATACAACTCTGTTAAAATATGTATAACTGTTACCAGAAGTCGTCAATATTCACTATAAAAGAAAAAACCTGTGGCCCTCCAGTGAGCCACAGATTTTCAGATTGATGGTGCCTCCCCATCCTCAAGAACACTAAACCATATTACTATGCATATTTAAAGGTATTAGCGTGGTTTAATGAACATAACTGAAAGTCATACACTTTTATTAACAGTGGGTGAGTGAAAATTTAGCTGCATTGTGGCCCATGTTCTTTTACCCACTTTGACAACACAAATTGCAGAGTAAAATCTAAGTAGCTATCGCAGCATTCCAGGAAAGCCATTAAAAGCCATTAAAATGCCATGAGGCCCTCTATCTGCATTATTATCAGCTCTCTGACTGGCTACTTCTGGGTACCACATATAAAAGCTATGCCCAGACTGGCAGCAGCCAATTAGGGAGCAAATTTCAACTAGTGGACCTCTTCTCTAGCTGGCCAGATAGCTTGAAACCTGACTGGATTGGGGAGAGCTACTCAATTATAGCCTAAGAGCTACGAGCAGCGTGCAAGCTTCTTGCTGGATACCCCTGATATATCAACATGCATTTTAACTTAAAAGCAAACTGTTGCTGTTTTTTAATTACTCCTTTTTGAATGTTTTTGTTAAAAATAAGAATGCAGAATACAATTTCCTGTACCTCTTTACAATCCTCCTCCACACAATGTGAGCTGAGCAAATTTGTCAAGGAGAAGGAGGGAAAAGGAGAGAAAGAGTTTTAAGAGGGGGATATTGAGGGAGATAGTCAGAGGTAGATGGATTTCCAATTTTTTTGCAGTCTTCCTTATTCCCTATCTCACTGAAACTATGGCCAGAAAACCCTTACAGTCCCTATGAATTTTGTCATTGTATCTTTGTCCAAGAGATATTATCTTCACTCAGTCCTACATGTTATGTCCATGGAGGCAGACATGATAGTTTTTGAAACTGAAGCAAGAAGAGTGCATAACTCTACTTAACCTTTCTCCGTATATACAGTGCATTCTTTCACAATGTGTTGTGCACCTTCAGGTCCATAAAGAATTAAGATTACCATGTGAAGTGAGAAGAATGTGTGTTGTGATCCTGTTAGAAACTGTCATGTCCACCTCCATGCACATGACATTCAGAACTATTTGAAGATGTTATCTTTTGAACGAAGGAACTGGGCAAAATATATAGGGTCCATTTGGCCATAATAAACTAAGTGGTGGGGGGGTTTATTAGGTGGTATTACTTCTTTAAAAATTCTGTTGGCCTGGAAAGTTTTCCAGTATTGGCAGGAAACAAACCCAACACATTTTAAAAAGTTGGCAACACTGACCAGGAGGGTTAAAATGTGTTTACGTTAAGCTATAATGTCATGTTTGTATGAGGAAAATAATAACAGAGCATGATAAAATAATGTATAGTGTGTACTAAGATTGAATTTACCTCTCCAAAAACACTTTTTGCACTGTTGTTATCTCCAAGCAGCAGGTAACCAACTCCAAGGTCATTCCTTATAGAAAGATCATCTGGGTATAGTTGTACCAATCTCTGAAGAGTAGCCACAGATGAGTGCACGCGACCTAATAATAAATTACCAATTAAAATAATGGGGAAAAAAGAGAACTGTAAAGTACACAGCATCTTTTCTTTTACACTTGAAAGAGATAATTATTAATTAAAGCACAATACAATGATTAGACTATTAGTAGACAAATAATTAAGGAAATAATTATTTCTAAGATTAAGCTTTTATATGAAACAACAAAATATTATATATGTAAAAGATGTTACATCTTTATAGTACTCTGGTTTGCTTAACTTGTGCAATGACCTTTCCAATAAGGTGTCATTTTGATTATTCACTGAACATTCTGGGGGCAATATTTTTTTTTTTGAAAAGGGAAAAAAATGTGTGTTTTAAGGATTTTACCACTGAGCAAAAGAAGTTACTGGTCAATGCATTACTAAAAGTTATTACAAAGACAAAGTGCATTTATTGGCTGTAGTACTGCCAATATTCTTTGCTGTAAAAATACAGTAAGGAAAACAGCCTTACAAATTATGTTCCTAAGTGATACAGAAGACGATGTTTCTGAGATATTGTCCACCAATGCCTCAAGGATGAAATTCAAGTGCCATAGAAGATTTGGTTCCTTGTAACAGGGCACCATATATGATATACCTCGCAGTGAAGTATGGACATCATCAATTTCAGCTATTTTGTGCTGAAAATAAATTAAAAATGCTTAAATCTGGACATTTCTAAACTACTTGAAGAAAAGTAAGCAGATGGGGTAACTTGACGCTATAAGGATCTAGTTCCTGTTTTTCACAGATGTTGACATATGTTTTCCAGATTCTGTAATATATTTTTGAAGACAATGGTTTATGTGCTTTCATCATGTTTTGAATGACATTGCGACTGAAGCCTTTATGCTCTAATACTGCAGCTTCAACTTCCATACTGTAAAATCCAGACTGGCAAGATTTGGATGCAAGGATGGACATTGAGAAAGTAGGTCTGTAGCGAGGGTCTAAAGATGGCAGAGTGCTGCAATATGGCTCTCTGAGCATTGTAGAATTTTCTTGACCTACAAAGTTGTATTGCTTCTGTTTCAATTCATATATGCAACTGTTCAGACCTTGTCAGACTGTATCCAGATGGGATGGTCCTTCAAAAAGGTCATCTATGTAGTGAGAACTTTGAAGACTACTTTGAGTTCCAAAACTTTGATAGGAAAGGAGGATTCCTCTTTTAACCACCTGCCCTGGATGGCATGATAGGAGTAAAACTTATCATCATCCCAAGAGACTTGAATCGGTTGTGACTATAGCCCAATTAAGGACAGAGAATGTCTTTCCTTCATTCCACCACCATTTTAGCCACTGTTGTGTTACTGGGGACAGTAAAATGTGATTGCTCTGAGACAGGACAATGTTGTTCCATTTTTGCATGTATCTACCTCATGTGGAATTATGCAAAAGCAGCTGCCTTAAAAGTGGAGACCACAATTCTGCTCACCTTCATTTGGAGACCAAAGTTCTGCTCACTTGACTGATAAATTGTTGTCTGATGGTAGGAATATCTTGTCATTTACCTAAAATGACACAGGTAGTTTGAAAATAAATTTTCAGATATGCAGTGTGACAGATATTCACACTGATTCACTCTGTGGAAAAAGCCTCCCCTTCTTCTTCAGAAAAAACTTGGTCTGTAGAGATTTATTTCTCTCGTGGCCTGAGAAAGCTGCTCTTTTCCTTAGGGAATGAGGAGAAATGGCAAGCCATTTGCCCAAGATATTATCAATTGAGTCTGGCAGTGACTAGATGTACTGAGGTAGGTGTTTAACTCATTCAGATTCTGCATAGGAAGCAAATGTAACTGGCTGGGCTGTTGTAGGTGTACAAACACTAGGAGGAGTGGACTGCATGGGTGCGCAAGATTCACAAAAAACAGCTTGATTGAGATCCTGGTGATAAAGATGAGAACCTCCAAAATCCTTAGAGAGGCTTTCCGTGTATAAGTGGGGACCAAATAGCACCCAGAACTTTCTGGAAGAGTATGTGTACCAGGAGTACTCCATGGGGAAAATGGAACTGTACTACATGGGAGGGGGGCCAGATGTGCAGTCTGGCTGTTTCTGAGTGCCCTTCTATGAAGTGAACGTCCTTAGAAAAAATCTTCCAGAGGAAAACTGTCCTTAGCCTCCATTCCTATAAGCAGACACTTACAAAAACTGACCTTTAGTGATGGGTTAAGTAGAGCAGAGGAATGGTAGGATTTTCTTCTGATTCAGAAGTTAACTGTTAAGTGTCCTGCCTCCTGGTGGAGGATACTTTACCTCATGTCCCTGTGTCCTCCATTGGATGTCAGATAAATCAATTTTTTCCTGGTCAATTTGTCCTGGCAGGACAGGAACAAACCTTAAATGTATAAAGTCCCTCTGTATCAAACCCCCAGCCCTCTTTTATTTCCTTTGCTGCAGCTGAGGAAGTAAACTTTGCATTTGAGAGTGCTACTTTTAAAATATGCCAGGTCTCTCCTTCTTGGCTATTTGGAGTGCCCAATTCACTCCTTAGGAGACCCCGAAGCACTGCTCTTGCTACCGCTTGTCATGATTATGTCTCTGTCGGCACTCTGATATCATCCTGGAGACATTTTTCCATTCTCAACATGATTGTGCCAATAGTCAGTAAGTATGGGTTGACAGCACATAGAACGACTGTGTTTTAACTACCTAACTAGAGTGGTGGTGATGGAGGGCCTAGTGGTGGATGTGAAGAATCTATGAGCCTTGTCACCTCCAACTAACATCTTCGGCACTACTATTATGTGCCTCTTAGTCAGTTGTGTTTTAGGAGTACTTCTACTGCTGCTGGTTGCAGCTCCTCTGATGTGCTGCTGGTGTGTCTCCAATCAGACAAGCTGTTGTGCTTTAGGTGAGATATCAATGTAGATGTGCTTAGTGTGATCCTGCTTTATCCCTGCTGACATGTTTGTTTTTAGTTTTTTTTTAAAGACAAAGATAGCAGCATCCTGCTACTGCTATTCCCACAGGAGCTTGATGTTGCAATAGTACTATCAGTAGGTGTAATTGGTGCTGCACTTTGAACAACAGCAGAAGCACTTATAGCCAGAATTGTGGATGTTGACCTGTGTTAATAACAGTGAGTGTGAAGCTGGTGATGATGACCAATATGATTTGTTGGATATAATGATGGTAATGATGATTTGTACTAAATGTATCTGTCGTTGTCACTCTCAGTATCTGCTCATGCCTGGGAATAAGATTTTCTGCCTGTCTATGTCACAATCAAAAGTATTTTAAACTGTCACTGAATTTGTTAGTATCACTGTCTACACATCACACCCACACTCCTGCAACATCCAGAGAACCAACTAGCACCAATACTCCTTAAATCAAGCAGCTCCAGCACCCCATCATTGCCTGTTTGCCTCTACACATTACTAGCTAGCCTCAAAATTTCAGAAACTTTCTTTCACTTTCCCAAGGATTGCAGTGTTTATTTTTACAATACAGTATAGGAGTGACCTGCTAGTTTCAGAATCAGCAGCTTGCAATAAAGACTGAAGCAAAAAGCAGCTGGTAAAGCGCCACCACACCTGAGTACATGCAGGGCCGGATTTACAATTAGGCAGAGTAGGCATCTGCCATCAGGAGCATCCCACAGAGGGATGCCTATCATTGGGATCATTTTGTGTTTTTTTTAAATACGCCACCCCCACCGCCCAGCGCCGCAACATGGTGAAGACAGGTCTGTGCCTTCTTCGGCAGAGACCTGTAGCTGCTGAGCTCCCTCGTTGGGTCTTTAGTAATACAGATGCTGGGAGATGATGTCATCTCCCAGCGCTCTGCATTACTGAAGATTAGACTGTGTGGGAGCTCCAGAAGCAGCTACAGGTCTGTGCAGAAGGAGAAGGCACAGACCTCTCCGGCTGCTGGACCACCAGGGAAGAGGTAGGAAACGGACACTGGGGGGGGGGGGCAATTTGCAATATGGAACTGATGGGAGCAAGTTGGAGCTGATGGGGGGGTAATGTTGAGATGATGGGGACAATATTGGGTTGATGGGGGCAATGTGAGGACAATATGGTATATGGAGATGATGGGGCAATGTGAGGGCAATATGGTATATGGAGATGACGGGGGCAATGTGAGGGCAATATGGAGCTGATGGGGGCAATATGAGGGCAATATGGTATATGGAGATGATGGGGCAATGTGAGGGCAATATGGTATATGGAGATGGCGGGGGCAATGTGAGGGCAATATGAAGCTGATGGGGGCAATATAAGGGCAATATGGTATATGGAGATGATGGGGGCAATGTGGAGATGTTGGGGCAATATGGAGCTGATGGGGGCAATATGGTATATGGAGATGATGTGGGCAATGTGGAAATTATAGGGGCAATATGGAGCTAATGGGGGGCAATGTGGAGATTAAGAGCATTGTGGAGGTGTCCAGTGGAAATAGCCAATGGGGTGTGGGGGTGTGGGGGGGTTCAGATTTCTGTGCCTACAGGCTCCTGAGATGTAAATCCGGCCCTGAGTACATGGTCATGTACTGTGTGTAAGTAACACAGTATGTCAAGTTGTAAATCTCCTTTCTCCCTTCACACCCACACCAAGATACAACTGGTAGTGTCTACCATCAATACTCCTATCAAGTACATCCAGCTCCCTCTCTTTGCCTGACTGCCTATATTAACTAACATCAAATATTCTGCTGCTGCTGACAACATGCAGTAAACTAACACTCCCTTTTATACTTTAGTACGGAAGGAATACATGTGGGGGTAATACATTTTTATCATTTATTTCAATGCAGTGGAAAAAAAAAGGAAAGTCACTTTTCTGTGACATTCCCACAGAAGGCGGGAAGCACATGTTTTTCACAAGTTTCACTTTTGAAGTGCAAAATTTTGCTCACCCCCTAAGAACAATTATTGCATTGCTCTTATACAGTTATTCCTTTAAGCAATGCCTTTGGAGTTGATCAGTTACTCCTTTTGATGAAGACAATTGCTAATTTATTATTTTCAATGACCTCTCACAGTGTGCAAGGGTGGGCTTTCCATGGATATTGCTTTTTCCCCCCTCATAATTGATACCATCATATTTGGTAAACATTACCCTGTTAACTCATGGTCTACTTTCAGCCCAAGAAAAAAACAACTGTAATTATGATGGTGGTTTGCCTTTTCTCGGCGACCACCTTGAAGTTATATCTGAGCAATGAACCACCAAAGCATTGTAGAAGTAAGACCCATACTTCATTCTGTTTTGATAAGGTTTCTTTGTGAATGCATATGTGAAAGGGGATCATTGGGAAGAAAACATTTTATATCATTGCTGCTTTCAGGAATAACATTTCTGTGTGCATGCAAGGTCATTTCCTCAGGACTGTTCCAATGAAGTTTTACTTAGCAATATATTTATATAGCACCATGCATGTACACAACTCTTTTCAGAAATACTAAACATACAATACAAAAAAAATAAAGGACGGGGCTAGAGCATCAGACTACAGTGTAATCATTACAAGGGAAAAGTGCAGCAAAGAGAATCATACAATGGGAAGGGGTCACTGCTCCAAAGAACATCCAATCTAATCAGTAGTCATAGAAGATACAGTACAAGAAGGAGAATAAGGGCAAGTACAAGGATTTTTTACTGATGTGCAGAATGATTTAGATGTGAAGGTCAGTGTGCACAATGGGAATATTGTGATGCCTCCTTGAGCAGGGGAGGGTTTTAATGATGCTTGAAAGTGTTGAGTGTGGATGATTGGCAAATGGTAATAGGAAGCACATTCCAAAGTTAAGGGACAACCAGTGAAAATGACTGAAGCCAAGAGATGACTCAAGCTGTGGAAAGAAGGAATCTTGAGGAGAATGCAGGTGGGAATGGGTACAGCATGAGATAAGTGCAGAAATGTAAGAGGGTGCTGACGAAGAAGAGAAGAAGAATTTTGTAAAATATGCAAGATCTTATGGGTAGTCAAGAGAGGGATATCAGAAGCAGATTAGAGGGAAGTTATCTAGGAGTAACTGTAGTTATTCTTACAGTTGCAATGAGAACATACTAAAGTGGAGAACATGAGAAGCAAGAAGACCAGAGAGTAGACTGTTGCACTAATATAGTCTAGAGAGAATGAGAGCCTGAATCAGTGTTTTGACAGCTGAATTTTAGCAATATGATCAAAAAATAAACAGCAGATAACTGCTTGGATATAAGGAGAGAATGTCAAAGTAGAATTGAATATAACACCAAGACAGTGTGCTTTGCTTACGTTGTGATTGATAGAATTGTTAACTGTAATAGAAAAGTGGGTTGGTGGCAGGTTTAGGAGGAAACAGAAGTTTTGTCTTGGACATGTTGGTTTTAAGATGGCGGTGGGCCATCCATGATGATATTGCCGTGAGACACCGGGGTAGATTCACTAAGTGGTGATAAAGAGGTGTAAAGCAGAGATGACTTCTCCAGTTTATCACATCTCCAGTTCTCATTTTATTCTATAGAGCCTATGCACGAAGATCTCCAAAGGTGAAGAAATATTACTGCATAAGCTCCATAGAATAACATAGAATTGGAGAAGTGATAAATTGGAGACGTCATCTCCACTTCATCACCACTTTATCACCGCTTAGTAAATCTACCCCACTGAGTGACTTGGGACTGTACAGCTGAAGTGAGGTCAGGGGAAGAGAGGTAGTCTTATGTATCATCTGCATAGAGATGGTAATTAAAGCCAATAAATGAAATACGGTCTCCAAGTGAGAAGGTATACAGTGTAAAGATAAGTGGTCCCAGGACTAATCACTGGGGTACTCCCACTGAGAGGTCCTGAGGAGAAGAGAACACTGAAACACTGAAAGTACAGTTACAAAAATAAGAGACAATCCATTCTAGACCTGTGTCACAGATAAAAAGTGTGCACTGTGTCAAGTAGGAGTGCATGATCAACAGTGTCAAAGGTGGCAAAAAGTCTAGTAGGATTAGTATTCTGTATTGGCCTTTGTCCTTTATGGTGTTTAGCTCCTTACTAACTTTTGTCAGGTATGCTTCCATGGAGTGGTTGGAGAGGGAACGGGTCAAGGAGAGAGTTGGAATCGAGGAAATAGATTAAGTGTGAGAATCAAAGGTGTTCCAGGTTCCTTAGATGGATAGGGAAGGAGAGAAACTGGACGGTGATTTGAAACAGAGGTGGAGTCTAGTGAGGTTTTTTTGGCATCTGTGTTACTTTTGCATGTTTGAATGAGGAAGAACAAATTCCAGTAGAAAATTAGTAAGCCTGAAGAAGAGTATCTGCAAGAGACTTGATGAGGTGAAAGGGCATGGGATACATACAGCACGTAGTAGGCAGAGAGGAGGATCATAAAAGAAATACATCCTCTTCTGTAGAAGGACTGAAGAGGCTAGGGGTGGCTCAGTCTGAGCAAGGAATTGGGGGTGAAGGAGGAAAGGATGTTGAGGGTATGGTGTGGTGAATGGACTGCACCTTTTTTAAAAAAAAGTCAGCAAAGTCCTGTGGAGTTTACAGTTGGGGTTTTAACAAAAGAATCAAACATTTTAAAGAGGTAATGTGGGTTATATTTGTGAGCGGTGATTAAGTTAGAAAAGTAGTGTTGTTTAGCCTGGGAAGGAGCTATGTTAAAACAGGACATGATGAATTTATAATGGTGACATTCAGCAGAAGAAGAAGACTTTTGCTAGAGATGTTCTGCCACTTGTCAAAAGGTGTGTAGCATATGTGTTGATGAATTTAGCCATGGTTTGGGATTCCTGTGCTGGAAGTGTCAAAGGCGGAGAGGGGTATGCTAATATAAAGATGAAGTTAGCAAAGTTATATCCTTGGAAAAGATATACTAGGTTAGCAGAAGAATAGAGCAAAGAGAGGGAAGTTTCCACAGTGAATGATAGGTTTGATAGGATAAGAGAGAGTAGTTTTTTGGTGAAAACAGGAGTTTTGGGGGTGGGCAGGTGAATGTGAGTGAGACTGTGAAGGATATAAGACGGTGATCAGAGAGAAAGGAAAGGGGGAAATTGTGAAATCTGAAGTTAAAAGGTTTTTGCTGAATATTAGGTCCAAATAGTGGCCTTCCCTGTTAGTGCTGGCTGCAGCCCATTGTTAAAGGGCAAAGGACAAGGTTAGAGAAACAAATCAGGAAGCAGTGGATGAGGACGAGACATCAGTGTGATATATTTAAATAAAAGAGAAAGCACCATGTGACCAAGCCACAGTTGCTGTAAGTTCGGAGGTGAGAGGAGCCGGTGACAGGAAGGAGCCTGAGAGATGTAGTTCACACAGTCAGGACAGGAACCGGTGACAGGAGGCGGGAGTAGCACCATTGAGGGCAGACATGGAGTTCACAAACTAAAGGCTATGTTCTATGTGCCCCTCACTGCCGCAACTGAGTGCATACTGTTGGGTGACTCCATCTTGGTGTGTGCAGTTGTATTTATTAATGTTCCCATTAACCCTTTAAGGACCAGATGGGGTGTCATTGTACACCCCTCTGAGCCTTAAAGGGTTAATATTTCCATAGGGTCTGCAGATCTCATAAGTACCAGGGGCATGCTGGTTACATCTGCCCTGGGGAGGCAGATTTACTTATTGGTGCAGATCAGTACTGAGGACATTGTGGGAATCTCTGTCCCAGGGATCTGTAATCCTATATCAAATAAATCACTCTGCACTTTGTGTGTTTAATGGTTGGGGGGTGCTTTATCCCTACTACTTGGGGGGGAGGGTACATTCACTGCAAGTCCCTGGTTAATGCTTTATATGCTAGCAACACATTGTTTCTGCAGTGTTGCACTCTTTCTCTGGCACTCAAACAGTTAAAAAGCAAGGTTTCAGAAGGTGCAAGTGGGATGTTTATAAATTGTATTCTCCTTCTCTTTATTTGTTTAACCCTTTGAGTGACAGAGGAGTACGCAATGCTTATGTTGTTTACCCCTCTGTCACTCAAAGGGTTAAGTAACCTTGGGCTGGATTCTATTGCAGGTGCTAATTTTATCATTGCTTTTATCTCCAAGTTTCCCCATAGACTTCAATAGGAAAATGTTTATCACCTGCAATAGAAACCTTGTGTTTTAGGCATAATAAGATGACAGCAAGTGTGTATTTATATTAAGGGGCATGTTATAACTTTTTCTCTTAACCCCTTGCATGCTAAAACAGTCAATGCATCTTTACCATGCATTGGCTGTTAAAAACATTATACATTCTAACACGAAGAGGTTAAATTCTTGAATTATATTACAGCCCTAGTACTGGAGTACTTGAATGCATTTGTTACTAATGGCCATACTCACAATATAAAAAGGGATCCAGGATAAACCAACTAATCACTGGGAAATAATAAAAAAAAAATGTCCCCATTGATTTAAATGGAGTTTTGAACTCTTTAAAATCCTCAATGGACATTTTTATTTTTCCCCTATGGTGCAGTTGGTCTGCCCCAGAATTGTTCCATTTCTTACTCTGTGCATATTATCCTAAGAGTATATTACTAGCTCTGCTAACTCTATTCTGCTCATCCATTCACCAGTGGGTTTTGCCGCCTCACCTTGGTGCCCATCTCTGCCCAGTTTAACTAGTGACAGCCTGCAAGCCTTTGGGGCATTTTTCCTGGAGCTAGAGCTAAATATTACTTTTTGTTTGGAGCAATAATTGTAACCTTTTCATGACTAGAGTGGTGTACAACACATTTTCTCTCTCTCTCTCTCTTTATATATATACTAGTGTAAAAGCCCGTGTACATTGACATCCTATATAATAATTTGGTAGGATGTTTGTCACAGTGCAGTCATGCGTAGTCTCTACTGCACGTTCGGGCAGTCTCTACTGCTCATGATTGCATCGCGTGAGTGAGGTAGTACAAGACTGCATCGCGTGGAGCAGTGAGGTAGCAGCCGCTTAACCCTTTAGGTGTCAGATTGGTACGCAACGCATTGCAAAGCAATGCGTTGCGTACCCCTTTGTCACTCAAAGGGTTAACATTACCCGGACCTTGGCCCGTGTACACGGGCTTTTACACTAGTAACCTATAATATATAAGGCCAGCGTAGTAGAGCCTGGCCGAACGTAGCACTACCCCTCCCAGCATTCTATGCTTTCGGGCAGTGTATACTGTGCGTGACTGCATCAGACAAACATACATCTGGCCTTTTATATTATAGGATTATACTAGCAAAAGGGGCACAGAGTTGCCCGTGGGGATTAAGTCCTTTGGGTGCTTCAGGGGTATTCATCGCACTTCTGTATATGTACATGTAATAAATATGCAGGTAGGTGTGTATGTATGTTTAATACATTTGCGCTACACCTACCTGCATATTTATTACATGTACATATATACCAATGTGATAAATATCCCTGAAGCACCCAAATGACTTAATCCTAATGGCCAACACCGTGCCCCTTTTCCTAGTATAATATATTTATCTTAAAGGGATAGTAATACCTAAAATGTAAAAAAAAATATGTTGTAGGGTTTATCCCCCTGAGTAAAACAAGAGTACTCCCACTGCTGAAAGGTGTTTCATTCAAAAGTTATTAATTTTCAAAGTTGAATTTTTTAGGTGCAATATCACAGTGGCCTGAAATTGTACAGTGGCGCTGTTGCTACACGATCCTATGGACAGCTCTGGTCTCAGGACCATAAATCTCCATAGGATGGTGTAGCAACAGCGCCACTGTAAAATTTCAGGCCACTGTGATATTGCACCTAAAAAATTCAACTTTGAAAATTAATAACTTTTGAATGAAACACCTTTCGGCAGTGGGAGTACTCTTGTTTTACTCAGGGGGATAAACCCTACAACATATTTTTTTTTACATTTTAGGTATTACTATCCCTTTAACTTATTTTGAGTGTATATTTTACTAACTAATGAGCTGTAAGAAAAGTATATTTTCTTTTTGACATATTACCTTTAAAATATCATGCTATCTGGTAATCAGCAGGGGTTTTTGTCTCCTGTTTAATTATTTCAGGCTCTTCCTCTATAAGGCTGTGTGTTACAAATAAGGCTCACTATGTGATTCTAACTCTAAATTCTATGAAGAAGCCTGATTTCTTTCACATTATATTTTTTTAATTGCTACTCACTTTGGTGGCAAGTGTTTGAGACACAGAGGCAGTAGTAAACGTTAATATGTTGGTTGCCTTGCAGTTAAGATATACTATAAACTCTTATAGATAATCTTTCTTATAATAAGGTTAAACAAATAACAAGTATCAGTTCCTTCCTTTTCATTACTAGAAGATGAAAAATAGACCTGGCTTCAGTGAATTATCTTACGCCACAAGGAGTCTGATCTCACCTAGAAATTGCTGTCGGTCAGCTCGTCTCTTCAGTGACAGTTTCACCAGATCTGCAGGCACATTAGGTAATTCAGCAACTTCTTGATAAGTGTTGATGGCTCGCAAAAGAATGTCATTGCTTCTCATCTTCTCAGCCAAGTCATCTTCAGACTATAGATAAAATCATGGCAGTTTTAGCTATGTGAAATGGTTTGTGTCACTACAAAATATTTCTCAATGCCCAAGGGTCCACGAAAACAGAGTGGTGCAATTGCTGGAGAAACCAACTGCACCATAGAGAACAGATGCAAAGTCTAATTTATTTAAATCAGGATTTGACCATCTGAATGAAGGGAGGTCTCCATCACATTGTTTTGCATTTCATTAGAGATGATTGTAGCATTGAGGGAGTTAAAAGGAATAAGATTTCATTCTGGAAAGACAGGCTCAGATTCCACTGGATTTAATTTCTGACACTGGTTCTCATTATGCGAGCCATGAGACATTTGTGTATCGTGGCACCAAGTGAATATGTCACACCTCACCAGGGATGGATTGTGTTATCAGGGGATTGGGAATCCCTTTTTGGAGAACGCTCTAGAATTTGAGGGTTTAATAGCCCCATTTAAATCAAAGGGAATTTTTATCTGTCCTCTGTTGTGAAGCTGGTTTGCACAATTGTACCACTTTGCTTTAATACACACAGCACATAGACTAACACAAAGATGGCTGAACATTCTTTGAAGTAAAGAATGAATCAAACTAATGTGGGAGTGCACCGTTGGTCAGCGAATTATGATCATGGTCAAATCAAGTGTATATGCTTATTTTTAAGAAATCAATGCTTCTTAAAGGAGAATTATTTTTTTTTAATTAATGAAAACCTATATGTTATAGGACGTTTTCAGCTGAGTAACTCAAAGGTACTCACATTACTGGCAGTTATTTCATTCAAATGTTATGACAATTCAAATTGTCAGAGAGTGAGTGAAGGGGTGGTTACTTCCTGAAAGCTCAGACTGACAGCATGATGCAGCACTTCCGATCACAGGAACTATCAGTGATACATCTCTCACAGAAAATACAACAGAATAACTCCTTGGAACTGAACACTATAGCGCACTGCTAACATAAAAAAAATAAAATAAAGAGTTTAAACTGTATTAACTTTTCAAATATGAAATTCTAAGTAGTGGGAGTACCATTATTTTATGTCTTCCTATTTTAAAAAAGCCATACAATATATATTTTTTCATTAAAACTTTTACTTTTAAACATTAAAATGTGTTTTGATTTCTTATAAAAGGCAGACGAATACCTGCCCAGAAAAACCCACACTTACCTTAACCCTTTGAGTGCCAGAGAGGTATGCAACACATTGTAACACACTGAATACATCACTGACACACAAAGAGTTAAAGTGGAATTGTCACCTTGCAGTAGATAGGTGGTTTTGAAAGATATTTCACAATCACCTATATTTGTCAGCCATTTTGTATTTTAAATAGAAGATATTCAGGAATATTTATTTGCCAGTGTATTTAGACAATAATGACATGCCATTCCACACTGCCCTCCATCCCAACTGCCACCACATCCTGTCCAGTACTAAATCATTTGTCTAAACAGACAATTAAAGGTAAATATCTCAAACTATTGTTCAAAGTAAAAAATGACAATTACATAACTAAAGAAATCCCTTAAAAAATCACCTATTTGCTACAATGTAACAGTTTCTCTTTAGTCTGGAAAGATAACCTTAATGGCCACTCTCAGGAACATTACTAGATTCTGTTTGGTGGGAGAAAGACACAGTCCTCATGCTTAAAACCACTGGTCTAGTCTCCAGCTTGGGATAAGCAAGCTACTACTAGTAGTGCTGCAAATGGGCTGGATGGTGCACTAACAATGTATTAGGTTTGGCCAAAGCAGCAGGTCTTTTCAGATCCTAGCAGCTCCGCTGACCTCTACAACTCTACATTAACTGGTTCCCCAACTTTAATATATAATACTAGTTGTCATGTCTACAAAGAAAGGTATGATTCTTTATTTGATTGTCCCTCGTCACAATCCATCTGGACTGACTTTATGATCTGAAGGCAGAAGACTGATGAATGGAAACACAAAAACTAGAGCGATATGATCATTGGCAATGGTGGAAAGCATTAGTACAAACTATCATTATAATGACACACTATTATTGCTTTAATATTACTGTCTTCTAGATATGTGTGTCTGCTAAATTAACTGGACATTTTCTAAGTTTCAGTTCTTAGATACTTTCAAGATTTATTTCTTTTTGTTGCCAGAGAAGCAGTGAATAACCCTTTGAGTGCCTGAGCGGTATGCAATGCATTGCAAAGCAATGCGTTGCATACCCCTCTGGCACTCAAATGTAACACTAACTACTGTGCTTAACTCCACTCTTTAGTAATAGTGCTAGGTACTGCGTAACTGTAATGGCGTCTTGTAGATGAGATGAAATTTGCTTGACAAACACCTAAATAACAATGTTCATTATATAGTGAAGTGAGACAGTCACAGACATGTCATACAGCTCTGTTCCCAAATCACTGTGTGATATATTGGCTTCTCTGTGAGATACAGTTCACTCTGTTGGATAAAAATGATTTTAAATGAAGCAATATTCCTTTTCTACTAGGCTTTATTATGATTTGAAAAGGAAAGTATTCTCAAGAGCATAACTGTGAACAAAGATATATTGTAGTAATCCTCACCTTCCGTAATGACATTATTTAGCATAAATGTGCCTGATCAAGAGAATTTCTCCCTTTCACCTCCCATTTCATATCATTACGATCATCTTCACACTTCACATAATAATTTATTTACAAAGTGTTTTACCAGGAAGAATACATTGAGATTTCTTTTGTATATCAGTACTGATATATAATCCCTCACACTGAGGTGCTTCACACACGCACAGGCTAATGTACAATAAAGATCTGTTGCAATTCTGGAGTAGACCAACTTCACCGCGGGGAAAAGTAAAAATGCACAAAAAAAATAAGAAAAATAAAATATTTAAATTGAGGTTTTTATTGCTTTGAAATCCAAAGAAGTGTCTAATTCACAGTTAGTGACCTGCATAAAAGCCCCATATTCATCAGTGGGAATTGTTGTGTGTCTTTTATGGCGCAGTTGGTTTATGCCAGAATTACTTTGGTTCTTCTAAGTATAATAGCCTAAGTGCCATATACATACCTTGTAATTCTCTGGATCTTCCCCAGAGACTCTGGTTTTTAGAGTTACTTATCAGGGACAGAGGCTGTTTCTTTGGTGGTGGTGATGAGTTTATTCTGAAACTATGCTTACTTCTCCTTCTTCCCACCCTGTTCTGTCCACTTCCCACCCACTTCACGCTCACTTTATGAGACATAGATGATAAGCCCTTCCCACCTAATAAAGCCCAACCCCCTTTATGACATGAATCACCTCATTTTCATCCCCTTGATTGGAAGTACATGGGCTCTCTCCAGGGGCTCAAAAGGAGGAAGTTCCCAGGTAGGGTCATATAGGAAGACACAGCCTCAAAGAACTGGCATGTTCTGATAATGGAAACTTATAGAATACAAGACAGACAGGGTGGGGGTATATGGTAGACTGCCACACCTACTTAATCTCATCTAAGTTGATAGACTATCATAACAACTGTGGCATGCTCTCAGCAATACCAGTTGAGTAAATATTGATAATAATGGCAACAACACATCAATTGCCTGGAGAGTGCTGGTTTAGACTGCTGCCGGAAAATGATGATGAGGGTTTCTTGGTGGCAGTGGGAGAGGTGCAGTAAGAGGTGATAAAGTGAAGATATCTTCTCTAGTAATATCACTTCTCCAGTAATATCACTTCTCCAGCTCCTGTTATTCTATGTAGCATATGCACTAAACTGCATTATGCAAAATACATGTTCACATATTAGAGGCAGATAGGGATTTGCCTTAATCTGGGGTGCCTTGACTGGGCAGGCAAGCTTTCCATGTCTTTTGCCAAAAATATGACACTAAACCCCACTGTTTTATTTGTAGTAAGACAAAGGTTGCTTGTTTGTAAAACTCAGGGTTTGATGCACAGACAAACTCTCTTTGTTCACTCCTCCCTCCCTACTCACATTCTACTGCAGGTCTTGTAGAATGCAAATCAGTGTATTGTGGTTAATAGGAAGTCTTGTGAGGTTATGCACTAAGGTGTGATAAGGAGGTGATAATGTGGAGATGACTTCTCCAATGATATCACTTCTCCAATTTCTATGTTATTATATGGAGCCTATGCACTAAGATCTCTCCCGCTTGCGAATTCTTAGTACATTGACTCCATAGCATAACATAGGAACTGGAAAAGTCATCACCACTTTATCACTTCTTTATCACACATTAGTCCATCTCCCCTTGGTATCTCAGCTCATACTGTCCACTTTAACTCCCACTAACATGCAGTTAACGTTCATCTCCCCCTCCATCTTCCCAATGATATTAACATTTTCCAAAGCCAAGGGGCATAAGCATAGGGAGAAACTGGATACTGACACAGGGACTCAGCTACCTATTATTATTACTATAATTAATTACAGAGCAATAATGTATTCCACATATAACACACAGGACAGCATTTTGCTTAATCCGACCAATGTGTAGAAGATCATGAGTGAATGGTGAGGAGGTTAGACTGTGTTCACTATGAGAGGAAGGGTGAGATAACAACCCTATTGTATATAAACACAGACACAAATTTATACAACTCCGTTAGATACACATTTTATCTGCCCAAAACACACAGAAAACTGTTATAAGGATGGAAACAGTTCAGGCACTAATAAATCTAGTATCGGTTACACTAGTGTTTGGATTATTATTTACATGGTTTTATTAGAGTCACAGATAAAATAGCATGTTAGGGTTAGCATCATGATCAGGGTGTTATTGATAGGGGTGGTTATAGTTAGAAATGAAATGAAGGTTTCAGTTTTTCTATTTCCACATATAATCCCATGGAGTGTGGCCCTAAGTCCAATATAATTGCTCAGTATTAACTTATAAAATGCTTACTTTCACCACCTTTAAGCTCAGTGAGAGGCTATGTGCATTTGTAAGATATTTTTCATTTCTGTGTATATATCGGTAAACGAATTAATGAGTACCACTAAGGTTGTGACAGATATGTGTGTAATGAATGTGTTTACGTCCATCCTTTGGCCTATAGTATGACAGAGCTTTTAAACTAGTGAGTGAATAAACAAGAATTTATTCACATTCATATAAAAGATCACAGACCGTGTTATAATATTAAGATTTATATGAAATAATCCATCAACCCAATATAAGATTCAATTGCTCTTTTATGGTTCATTCAACCTTTTGATTAATAATTTTAAACACATTTTATATGTCTTCCTATATTTTATGTACTGTTAACTAACAATGCAGTGTTTTTTTGAGCATAAATTAGAATAAGCTAAACTTAAAACATTAAAATACAGAAACAAATTGCAGAAACTGCAACATGGATTACAACTGAAGTTCTGCTAGTATAACTTACATTTAAAGGAACACTAACCTTAACCCTCTGAGTGCCAGAGAGGTATTCAATGCATTGCACTCAATGGGTTAACACAAGCTGAACTTATATGAAATGGGATGTTTTATACTTGCAGTTAATCTTCTGAGTGCCAGAGAGGTATCCAATGCATTGCTCAGCAATGCGTTGAATAACTCTCTGGCATTGAAGGGGTTAAATACTTTTTTCTTACTGCATTGGGGTACACAGGCACTGTGGGGTTAAAGCATCTGTCACTAAGAGACAGAGCACTAAACTAGAATAACCCCTCCCCTTTCCATGTCCTACTTAACACCCACTTCCTCCATCAAAGGTCGGTTTACATCTAGCAAAGCATAAAACCAGAACAGGATAGTCCAGATTTAACAGGGTGCCCAAACCCAGAAGTATTTTTTTTTAAGGTAGGATGCACTGTGTCCCCAGATGGACTTAGGGAAAGGATTTAAGAGTAAATCAAAGGAATGTAGTGTAAATTCCTCCTTGTTAGGAGGGTTAGGATAAAAGGAAGGTAAGATTAATTCCAGGTTCAGATGAAAAGAAGAGACTACCTTCTGGTGAACGTTTGTTACAGTTTGTAAAATCACCTTATTCCAATGAAAGATAAGGTGACCTGTCTGAAAGAGCAATGAGAGGGACCAGACTGGCTTATCTCTGAGCCTTTAGGACATACATAGGGTAAAAACAAATACATAGACAAATGTCCAACTCCAGCAAGAGATTGCTCTGTACCTCCTTATGAGTTCGCTAAAAAAACCTGAACTCTGATAACAGAAAGAGAGTGAAGCAAGGCGGAGGAAAGGAAGGTGTTCTTTTACTTTAGAACTTTATTGTTTATTGCACTGCCTCCTATTGACAGACTATTTAACCCCATGGTCCTGTGTCCACTACTGGATATAAGAGAAATGGTGTTGCAAAATTCTCAGAAATCCTCCTATATAATAATTCGCTAGGATGTATGTCACGATGCAGTCATGGGCAGTAGAGACAGCCCACATTCGGACAGTCTCTACTGCGCATGATTGCATCGCGTGAGTGAGGAGACGCAAGACTGCATCGCATGGAGCAGTGAGGTAGCGGCCTCTTAACCCTTAACCCTACACAAAGCAATGTGTTGCGTACCCCTCTGGCACTCAAAGGGTTGACATTACCTGGACCTTGGCCCGTGTACACTGGCTTTTACACTAATATATATATATATAAAAATAGTTATACACATTAATAGAAATTATGATATCTAAAATGAGACAATGATACATAAAGGAAAGGGGGGGCATGAACTGAAGGTCAGTGCTGTGAATGATATGATTTTGTCTAAGTGTAGACACTCATGGCCATATGCACCAAAATTTAGGGATGAAAGGGAGAGGAGGAGAAGTTCCCCATTAGCATACAGAGATGCCCTCCCTTATACATCACCAGCAGTAGACAACCATGAAGTCGGAGAGCATTCTCTCTGCTTCCTCACTTGGACAGTAGGGGAGTAGAGAGGATACTTTTAGAGCCACGAACAGCATCACTCCCTTAAGTGGCATAGGGATGAGCATTGCACTCTTCAAGGAAAGTTCACACCACTATATCATTAACCTATTCAGTGCCAAGAATCAATCCATTCTCATTTAAAATAATTTTTATTGTAGAAATCCACATAAAAAACACATACCTTCTTAGCATTTTAAACAGATAAATCAGAGGTAATACTAGCAGAGCTGGGAATACTAGCAGGTCTGTAACTCATCTGATCTACGCGTTTCACACCTTGCTTTGATTAATCATGACTAGCCATAGAACAGGCCATTGTGCTCTTGTTTCGTCCTCAGGAGCCTCTCACATTTTGTATGCTTATTTGGAATACTCTTAGGGGGTCTCCCTAAGAGTGAAGGGTAATCCAGACGTGGACCCCTTGCTCTCAGTGCTGAGGGAATCCAGCTGCACCTCCCTGATGAGGCCCATCAAGGCTGAAACGTACGTTGGGGGTTAGCTGGTGTTCCCATGCAGAGGGGACTTGCCCTTCATTTCGGAATTGGACCGCCCTTTTGGGTGGTATTAGTCTTATATGTATGTGGAAATTTCCCTTTTGATCTGGCACTAGAGAGCTAAAACGTGATGCTTCTGAGTGATGAGTACCCGTAGAACAGACCATTGTGCTATTGTTTGTCCTCAGGAGCCTCTCACATTTTCTATGCTTTTTTTGAATACTCTTAGGGAGTCTCCCTAAGAGTGAAGGGTAATCCAGATGTGGACCCCTTGCTCTTAGTGCTGAGGTAATCCAGCTGCACTTCCCTGATGAGGCCCGACAAGGCCAAAATGTACATCTGGGGTTAGCTGGTGTTCCTGTGCACAGGGGACTTGCCCTTCATTTTGGAACTCCCTTTTGGGTGGGATTAGTCTAATAAGTATGTGGAAATTTCCCCTTTCTAACAGCACTAGAGAGCTAAAACATGATGCTTCTGAGAGATGACTAGCAGCAGAACAGGCCAATGTGCTGTTGTTCGTCCTTAGGAGCCTCTCATATTTTATATGCTTATTTTGAACGGATGTTAGACTATCATAGTTATTTCAGCATGTTTATTAAAATAAATAATATGTGTTTCTTGATAAAAGTTTCAGATTTAAATCATGGAAATGATCTAATCAAAAAGATCACAACAAGAAGTCATTTGTGCTAGCATGCTCTCAAGCATGTGCCCAGTGAGGAAAGACATCTGTTACTAACAGCTCTGTTTCCCTTCTTTATACTGGTAGCCAAGAGTAACATTGAAGTGATACAAACAAATGTGATTAGTGTGACTTGGGGGGAGATGTACTAAAGAGCTAAGGATGATATTGTGCTGGATCTGTGTCCATCACATACCGTCAATCTGCCACCAATCTTCCATCAATACAATCAATCCATCAATACAGTCAGTCTTCCTAGGGGCTCCATCTACTATATATTTAGAGCCAAGTTAGGGGTGACATTTGCAAGGGGTATTACCACCTTATCTAAGTAATTCTTTATCGAAGCATGGAGAGTTAAACAAGAGAGTTGAACAGGAGAGTGGACAGAAAAGAAACACAGCAGCTGCAACACACCTACTGATTAACACAGGTAAGTAAACAAAAAGGAATAAAGTAGAAATGGAGAGAATAGATTAAATAAATATTACAAGTATAAAATTATTTTTAATCTCAGCTGGTTTCTGTCTACCTGTATGTAACCTGCAAGCCTTGTCATATGCATGCCAACATGAACATATTACTTCTATCTGTTCTAACTATTCCACTATTGATACAGATTTCCTCTTATCCCTGCAACCATGCCCCACACCATAACATATTAATACACCATGGAGTTCTGCATACATGTGCACTTCCCTCTGAATGCTGGTGGAGAGTATTAAAAACAAGCTCACCCATCCCCAGTAATTATAACAACAGATGCACCTTCTCACTATATGCTCACCGAAAACAAATCACAAAATTTTTATGCATTCTATTACTTTCCTTGGCAAATGACATAGAAACCAAACCTGGCCCTCAAACAGCAATAAATGGCAACCTCACCTTTAAAAAGGGTCTTCTTTTGTGCACTGCAACATACGCAGTATGCTGCCCAAAATGGATGAAATAAAAGCAGGTTTTCACATACAAACCTAAAATTCTTATTCTTACTGAATCCTGGTTATCCCCAAAAAAACCTGATACTGCTGTTGCCATAGATGGATACTCATGCTTTAGAAAAGAACGTGCAAAGCGAGGAGGAGGGGTAATCATATACATACAGGAATCAGTAAACTTTACACTTCTAAATGACTCTCATAACTCTGATTCTTATGAATACATTGCTGGCAAAATTTGTCTTCCATACTCAAAACAAATCATAATTGTTGGCATCTACAGACTGCCAAACACCCCAGCACATTCACTGTCAGATATAGCTCAGCACCTAAAGGAGACTGCCACTCAAAACAAGAAAAGCGAGCTGATGGTTCTCGGTGACTTTAATATTAATTGGCTAGACTCCAGGAATGAAAAATTTTGTTCATTGTTTAAAACATTGAACTTATTACAGCTAATATCCTCCCCTACTTGCATAAATCTTAAAACATCCAACCATACCCTGCTAGACTGGATCCTCTCATCCTACACAAGCAGAACCCAAGAATCAGGTGTACTAGCAAACGTGTTTAGAGATCACTCCATAGTTTACTGTGTCCGCAAAATAAAACCAGTCAAGTCAAGTTCCAAAGTCATACTCACGAGATCATTTAGAAAATTGAATCTTCAGTCCTTCCTAAATGAGTTAAGAAATTGTTCATTGCATAGAATATATACAAACCTAGACTCAGCGACTGAATTTTTTAACTCGGAATTCTTACAGGTCTGTAATACCCATGCCCCACTAAGGAAGGTCAGGGTTAGGGGGGCACATCTACCCTGGGTCCCAGCTGACTTGATTCAATTATACAGTTTCAGAGATGCCTTATGGACAAAATATAAACAAACCGGCTCCGCATATGATCACACTGCATACAGACAATTAAGGAATACATGTACAAAACAAACAAAATGAGCAAAAGCACAATATTTTACTGACAACTTAAACAGTAACATTTCAAAGCCAGCCAACTTTTGGAAGGTTATTAAAACCCTCTACAACCCTCCTAATCATTCTCACCCATCAACTATAACCGTAGACAAAGAAACAATACAATGCCTCATAGCCATAGCCAATGCATTTAACAGCTACTTTGTTGGATGTGCCACCACCCTGATTACACAAAACAAACATAACTCGGAAGTTCAGCCATCTACAGAACACTCACTGGCACCTATTGCCCGGTCCAATTATGAAAATGAATTCAATTTCATGCCAGTAAATGAAAGCGAAATATATGATCACCTCCTCAACCCAAAAATGAAATCCCAATCTAGCCCTGACAAACTACCAACAATGCTATTAAAGCTCAGTGCCATGGTATTGGCCAAACCGATTGCATCTTTAATTAATGCCTCTTTGGCAACAGGGTATATCCCCAAATCCTGGAATGTGGATAGAGTTGTGCCTATCCACAAAAGTGGGGATAAAAATGTAGTATCAAAATTACAGACCAATATCCCTACTCCCCACTTTATCCAAAATCCTAGAGAAATGTGTATACGTGCAACTAAATAAATATTACCAACAGACCAGCTTTTTCATCCCACTCCAGTCAGGCTTTCAACCAAATCACTCAACAGTCAAGGCCCTCCTAAAAGTAACCAACGACCAGACTGGCATGGAAAATGGTGCCCTCACAGGAGCCATTTTCCTAGATTTTGCCAAGGCCTTTGACACAGTAGACCATAATATTCTTATAAACAAACTCCAAAGATCAGGACTGGGTAATAATTCTCTAAACTGGTTCCGATCCTATTTATCAGACAGAATGAAGTATGTGTCATTTGCCGGCAATGACTCCCTTCCACTCCAAGTAATAAGTGGAGTTCCTCAAGGCTCCATTCTTGGCCCTCTTCTATTTTCTCTTTTTATAAATAATCTGCCCAAGGTTTGCAAATCATCTTCAACACACATGTATGCAGACACCATACTCTATGCTAAAAACTCAAACATATCACACCTTGAAGCCATATTACAACATGATTTCTGCGAGGTTGAAAGATGGATAGCAAGGAACAAACTGTTCTTAAATACAGACAAAACTGTCACAATGATATTTGGCACAAAGCACACACTGCGTAATCTCGGCAATACCCACCTATCCATTGTAACGGAGTCTAATCGTAAATTGGCCCCAGTGGACTCCTACAAATATCTTGGCATGTGGCTTGGTACCAACCGCACTTTTGGTCATCATGTTGACAAATTAACCTCCAGGATTTATCTCAAAATCAGTACTCTTTTTAGACACAAATCATGTTCAAGTCCCCTGGTTATAAAACGTATTGTGCAACAGATTTTGCTGCCTGTCATAGACTATGGTGATGTAGTTTATTCTCCAGCACCAGAAATCCATCATAGTAAACTTGGCACCCTGTATAGTTCAATATGCCACTTTAGCCTCCAATGTAATTACACTACTCATCGCTGTGATATGCTAAAAGAACTAAATTGGTTAACACTCAACCACTTCTCTAGAAAACTACTAGACTACCTGAGCAGTATGCTCACTCCTGCTCTCCATACTAACTACAACTTCCTCATCATTACTAACACCTCACTATGTATACCACAATACAAGAAAGAAGCAGGAAGATCTGCCTTCTCCTTCAGAGCTCCGAAAGCCTGGAATAATCTGCCTGAAATAATCACATCTGCCCCCAGTCTAAAATCCTTAAAAGTAAATGATTCTTTATATCTAAAAACAGAGTGTAACTGTATAAAATTTTAATATTCCATATGTATGTATATTCATATGTGTATGCATATATAATAACATGTAATATATTATGTTTCTCAATTTGTGTAAATATGCAACCCTTTACTGAACACTATCCAGGACAAACTTGAAAAAGGGAGAAATCTCAATGTATTCTTCCTGGAAAAACATTTTCTAAATAAATAAAAATCCGCCTTGCCTTCAACGGGTTTACAGTTTTGCACTTAACACATGGACAATTGCTCATTTCCATATAGACGTACAGGTAACGAGCCTTGCCATATATGTGTGGGTGTATTTATATGTCAGTGTGGCACTTCGCCACCTGCATTAAACTCCAACAGCACCCTCTGCTGTTCACAGTTCCAACATCACCTACGTAACGTTAATGATATTCCAATGTTGTAGCTATCTATGGAGCCAGAGGACAGTTTGCTGTCTCTTATAAAGAGCAGAGATAGCAGCTGCCCTCCTGTAACCCTTTCAATGCCATACAGCTGTGCATTGCACACTCCTGTGGCACTGAAAGGGTTAAAGCTGCACTATTAAAAATTCTCTTTGATTTTGCCTCAGTTATATGAGTATGATAATTTTCCTTGTGTTCATGACTGAAAAGCAACTGGATAAAGCTGCCATCTTAAGCTGAAAAGAACTCTTGTTACAAAGGTCTATGAAACTTCCACAAAGCATCCAATTGCTAAAGCTTTCACAGTCAGGAGGTGGGCAATGCACATGCACATCCCTATGGCATTACAGGAGCAATGCTGTTTGTGGTGGTGAAGTCTGAGATGATCTTCTTTGCCCCCACAGTGGACAAGTGGGGGACCAGAAAGAATTCTCTCAGACTTCAGGGTTGTCAAATTGCTAGTGATGTGTAAGTGAGGTCATCCCTTTCACATCGACAGCCATTCGACAACCTTACACGCTAATGATTACATTTGATCCCCCCTCCCCTTACATGTTTAATTCTTAGTGCATATAGTGATGTACTTGCCACACATCACCATCATATCACCCCTTAGTACATCTCCCCCAAGAGTCACAGTGATCTGACTTAAAGGGGTAGAGACAAGGTAAAGGAAAACAAAATACATGTATATATGTAACTGTCTCTGGTTCGCTGTCAGCCCTTCCTTGGCCACTCCTGTTAAAATCACTGGAGCAAGATTCACCACCATTGAGTTGTGAGGTCCCCCCCACCCCGGGGAAAATCTCTGTACTGGGATTCATGGGGTCACTGATTTGACAGGAGTGTCCAGGGGGACTGAGTATTGCAGTTTGTGATAACCTCCCTTTATCAATGTAAAAGTGATGCTAAAATAAATTATGTAAGTCAAACTGATAAACTATAAATCACACCAGTTTAAAGATTGTAAAATCCCTTGGTCAATGTGAAAAGAAGGTGGAGGAGGGGGTGGATGACAGACATCCCTGTTGAGCTTACGGCAGATAATATAAACCATATAAGGACCAGGCCATCTTGTACCTTAAAAATGACATACGTTTTGACATATTTTACTTTGTGTTTAATGTCTCTTTACCGATTGTATATCAAAGACAGTGGGCTTCAGTCTCTGGCAGACAGATGGGAGGTACTTTCTGTACCTCTACATGAAATGAATTAAGGCCCATTTTAGGCTCAAATACAGGAATGTGGCTATTGAACTTAAGTTGTTAACAGAGTATGAGAGATTTAGAAAATTATTCTCCTTATTGCTATATCAATGTACAGATATTGTTAAAATATTTATTTAGTGTTTTCATGAATATAAGATGTGAGGACAAAATTAAAACACATATCTGGTTTATTTTATTCTTTGATCATGCAACTGCATTTATCTCACTTTTTCACTAGGCATCACTGCACCTTGAAACATGGTTATAGGTAAAGTGACGCTAGGCTTCTCCAACATATGTTCTATTAAGACAACTGCTATACAGTAAGTGGAGATCTGTTTTACCTGAGCTTTTCCATATCTTGCTCTTGGACTCTGTGGATATTTATTCACCAGACTTTCAAACGCTCTTACAGCCTCATCAACTTTTCCCTGTGAATTATAAAAATGTAACATTTAATGACAATGTACAATTCTTGCTTTGAAATGTGTTGCCCTCCCCTTAAGTCCCCAAGGGGGTTAAACAATGCTCCTGTACCCAAGGGCTTAAAAAACAAGTCACTGTATAGTGAATTCATTGCTGTATGTGTAGAGGAAGGAACCACAATGTTGTCCTGAATACATCAGTGCATCCAAGGCATTAAAACAAATTACTATAAATGAATTAGGTTTTCCTAAAGGTCTATAGGAAGGGCTGTATTAACACTTTGATTGCAAGAGGGGTACCCAGCATATACCCTTTAACCACTTAAAAGTTAATTAATACATTGCCCCCACAAGGTACAACCACTTATACATTTTAGTTAATTACCAACTCACTTGACTTGCTCTCTTAACCCCCTGAGAACCAGAAAGGTGAACAATGCATTGAAGACCAATGTGCTGCACATACCACTGGCCTCAAGTGGTTAAATGTATAGCTAAATGGTAAATGTGCATTGAAAATCCCATGCAAGTGCAAAGTAAGTTATTTTACATGTCAGTTATGGGTTAGTTATATGACCTTGTTTATATAGTGCAACTGGGTAAACAAAGGATTAGATTAGGGGCCGAATGGGCCTGGAGATGAAAGTTATGATGGGCAGTAACTGTGGGTGTACAATGTAGATACAATGTAGAACATTGCAAATTACAGCACTCACATGATATGTTTAATATTCATTTTTATTCAAAAGGTATCCATACCAAGAAATTTAAATCTGAATAAGTTATGTCACCTCTGTGAAGTTTTTCTGCCATCATACCTGTGAACCTTTTATTCCTAAAGGCTTTAATTGGGTGAGAGTGGATGGTTAAAGTAGGGGTTTGACATGAAATGGGTGGAAAAGTGGGAGGGCTGAATTGATTAGAATATGGATGGATATATATTTATATTACATACTAGTTGAAGAGCCCGTTACACAGGCCACAGTGCCACTGCCACCCGGTCGCGGGCCAGTCCCGTGCAGTAGAGACTGCCCTCGCCACAACTGATACAGAGCTGAACGCTCCTTCGGAGAGCCCAGCTCTGTATCAGCCGCGGCGCAGGCAGTCTCTACTGCGCATGACTGCAGCACGCGCAGCAGTGTCTACGGCGCATGTCGCGGCGTTACACACAATTTAGCGAATTATTATATAGGATTGTGGGTCTAGCATTGGCCTATGTGGCTCTCTCACTACTGATGACAATGGGCCCACAGTTTTTATTGGGGCCTGGAGCTGCAGGTCCTTCAGTGCCTTTGTTAATCAGTCACTGGGTTAAACAGGTGTACTATGCAGGGAATACATGTAAGGGCAATACTGAACAATTTAATATAAGTGCTTTAGAGGAATATTAAAGGTCCCTGCTCCAAGGAGCTTACAGTCTAATTACATATAATGGCTAACAAACAGAAACAATCAATCACAGTTGAGTGGGTTGGTCACAGTCTAGGATGTGGGATTCGGATGTGTTATGGAATGTAACAGTGGGTGCCAGAAGTATACTAAGGGGGGCAGGGAATCCAAGAATTAGGGTGCATCACAATAAAATAATTGCAAATATGCCAATGTAATTATACTGTCCTCCAATGTAATTAAATTGCCCACCACTGAGATATAGACTAGCAATCAAATCCAAAGGTACCCTTTACCTTTTTTGCCTAGCTGAAAGCCACTTCTCTGGAAAGCTACCACACCACCTGAGTAGTGTGACCACATTTACTTTCTGACATTCAGGGACACTGTTGACAGAAAAGCGGCAAAGTACTGCTCGGATGTAGTGTGGCTGCAAGTGTAGGGTCATGTGACATCATGTGACCCTCAGAAGGCACAACACATTGAGGTCCCCAACAACAAGAAGTCTGTCAATTGCCTACCCCAGTCTACAGGATTCAACCCTTTGTGTGCCATAAAGGTATTCAATACATTGTGCTGCAATGCATTAGATACTTCTCTGGCACTCAAAGGTTTAAGAAGTGAGTGTGGATACTATAAGAGAGGAAAGGCTCAGTTTTACTTGTCTCTGGTTTAGATCCCCTATTAACCCAAAGGGTTAACCCTTGGAGTACCAGAGTAGTGTGCAACACATTGCTTCATGACACTCAAATGAGTAAACAATTGGAAAAAATTCATGACAGCATATATAACATTGCCTTGTTGTGCTTACAGTTTCTGCCAGTGTTTGTAATTGTTTGGGGGATTTTGTTTGTTTTTTTTAAGTTGTGTTATATGTATAGCTGGATAATTAATCATTTCTGTGACACGAGTGCAGAAAATAACAATACAGTACATTGACTGTATTTGGAAAGGGGTTACACTCAAATCCTGATGCCCCAATATGCTAACATCTTAACACAATATATATGAGTCAGTTTTAGAAACACATATTTTGATATCTGATGAGAACCAGCTGGTTCATCTAGTCTGTCCATTTCCTTTTAAAAGGAACTGATTTTGCTAAATCTTCTATTACCCATAATATTTTTTATTGTCAAATTCTGAAAGCCCCTACCACTTCTGTTTGGCGGCTATTTCGTGAATCTACCACCCTTTCAGTTTTGTAGTAGGAGTAGAGATGAACTTTTCATAATTTTGCAGATTGTGCTGTTTCGTTGCAACCTCAGTCACTACACCCAGACTATCTCCTGTGACTCTCAGAATATCTTATTCATGCATCAATCCCAGCATCTCACACGCACCAGTCAGCCAATGAGGACCATTGTGTAAATACTCTTACATTCGCTGGTGGTGTGTGTGAGTGGGGGGGCTGGCACAATAGGGCTGAGCCGCAGAGTGGTCTTTGCATCATTCTGAGACTCTTTATTATCCCGGTGGAGTGTGACTCAAGATGCAGGACACGGCCGTAAATTAAGGGACAGTCCAGGGCATTCCGGGACACGTGGTCACCCTATACCTGAGTAGTATGGCCATTCCACCTCTCCATATTTCATATAAGCTCCACTTCACTGCCAGCAACTCACTGACTATTGCACGCTACCTGAGCAGTATGCTCACTGCAGCTCTCCATACTAACTGTAACCTCCACTCCACTGCCAGCAACTCACTGACTATTGCACGCTACCTGAGCAGTATGCTCACTGCAGCTCTCCATACTAACTATAACCTCCACTCCACTGCCAGCAACTCACTGACTATTTCACGCTACCTGAGCAGTATGCTCACTGCAGCTCTCCATACTAACTATAACCTCCACTCCACTCCACTGCCAGCAACTCACTGACTATTTCACACTACCTGGGAAGTATACTCACTCCATCTCTCCATACTTCCCATAACCTCCAATGCCATCAACTCACTGACTATTCCACACAACCAGAGAAGTATGCTCACTCCATCTCTCCATACTTCCTATAACCTCCACTCCCATCAACTCACTGACTACTCCACACTATTTGAGCAGTATGCTCACTCCAGATCTCTACTTTCTATAAAGTCCACTTCACTGCCAGCAACTCACTGACTATTCCATACTATCTGAGCAGTATGCTCACTCTAGCTCTCCACACTTTATACACCCTCCACTCTAGTGCCAGTAACTCAATAACTATTCCATATAAGCAGAGCAGTATGCTCACTCCAGCTCTCCATCCTTCCTTATAATCTCTGTTCTACTGCCAGCAACTCACTGACTTTTCCACACTACCTGATCAGCATGCTTAATCCAGTTCCCCACACTTCCTATATGCGCCAATCCACTGCCAGTAACTTGAAGAATATTCCACACTACCTGAGCAGTATGTTCACTCCAGCTTGATATACTTCTTATAACCTCTGATCCACTTCAAGCAACTCACTGACTATTCCTAACAACAAGAAAGAAGATGGCCGATCTGCCTTCTCCTATAGAGAGAAAGGCTGTAATAACATATCTGAAAGAAATAAAATCTTCCATTTTAAAATCACTTATATATATTTTTTTTTTTTTGTTTGTTTCCATTTGTGTAAAGGTGTAACACAAGTTCTCCATACTTGAAAATCTCAATGTATTCTTCCTGATAAAACACTTTCTAAATAAATAAAACAGTGTTTGTATGGGGTGAGGAGACGAAGCAGGTGTCAGCAGAGTATAGAGTGTGAGTAGGTATATAGGAGAAGGTCAGTTCAGAGACACAGGGCCGAATTCAGTAGGCTAAAGAAGAATAATTCTACAGTAAACCAACTGTACCCTAGGGGAAAATTATCAGAATTCCCATTGATTTAAATGGGGATTTTTAACCCGAGCATTAAAAGGGTTAAAATCCCCATTTAAATCAAGATGGAGTTGGAGAAAATGTATTTGTCCTCAGCTGGTTTTCTCCAGAATTGCTCCTCTGTAGCTCTGTGTGCTGGCCAGTTGTATATCAGTCAGTGAAATGCAATTATGCTGTAGGACAAGCACACACCACTAAATACAGGATGTCTGTACCCCAACAAAGCACATATCCTGACTGGGAATTTCACTTTCACACATTTTACCTGATTTATGCAGATTTCCATCACTGGAGTACACCAGCCAGGGAAATACCACTGAAATATACTAAGGTTTTATCCCTTGCTAGCATTTAATGGGTTAAAAGCCTCATTTAAATCAATGGATGGTGCAGCTGGTTTGCTCCAGAATTATACCTCTTTCTCTTCCTGAATCCACACATAGTTAGGGGCCCTGGAGTGAAGGGTGTTATTAAGCATAGCAGGAGAAGTAGTTCACAGATGGGGAGTCAACAGAGAGATTTTAATAAAAATGAACCAGATGCAGAATGATGCCATTGTAAGGCTGATGTACTAACCTGCAGCATGATGATATAGTAAGGCTGATGTACTAACCTGCAGCATGATGAGATAGTAAGGCTGATGTACTAACCTGCAGCATGATGAGATAGTAAGGCTGATGTACTAACATGCAGCATGATGAGATAGTAAGGCTGATGTACTAACATGCAGCATGATGAGATAGTAAGGCTGATGTACTAACATGCAGCATGATGAGATAGTAAGGCTGATGTACTAACATGCAGCATGATGAGATAGTAAGGCTGATGTACTAACATGCAGTATGATGAGATAGTAAGGCTGATGTACCAACAGATGCAGTATGATGAGATAGTAAGGCTGATGTACCAACAGATGCAGTATGATGAGATATTAAAGCTGATATACTGACATTCAGCATGAGGAGATAGTAAGGCTGATTTATTGAAATACATACAGCATGATGCGAAATAAGGCTAATGTACTGTCATGCAGTTTGATGAGATAGTAAGGCTGATGTACCGACATGCAGCATAATGAGATAGTATGGCTGATGTACTAACAGATGCAGTATAATGAGATAGTAAAGCTGATATACTGACATTCAACATGATGAGATAGTAAGGCTAATATACTGACATGCAGCATGATGAGATTGTAAAGCTGATGTACTAACATGCAGCATATTGAGATAGTAAGGCTGATGTACTAACCTGCAGCATGATGAGATAGTAAGGCTGATGTACTGACATGCAGCATATTGAGATAGTAAGGCTGATGTACTAACCTGCAGCATGATGAGATGGTAAGGCTGATGTCCTAACAGATGCAGTATGATGAGATAGAAAAGCTGATGTACTGACATTCAGCATGATGAGATAGTAAGGCTGCTATACTAATGTACAGCATGATGGGAAATAAGGCTAATGTACTAACATGCAGTATGATGAGATTGTAAGGCTGATGTACTAACATGCAGCATGATGAGATAGTAAGGCTGATGTACTGACATGCAGCATATTGAGATAGTAAGGCTGATGTACTAACATGCAGCATGAGGAGATAGTAAGGCTGATGTATTGACATACATACAGCATGATGCGAAATAAGGCTAATGTACTTGCATGAAGTATGATTAGATAGTGAGGCTGATGTACTAACATACAGCATGATGCGAAATAAGGTTAAAGTACTTACATGAAGTATGATGACATAGTAAGGCTGATGTACTAATATGCAGCATTATGAGATAGTAAGGTTGATGTGCTAACATGCAGCATGAAACGGTAGTAAGGCTTATGTACTAACATTCAGCATGATGAGATAGTAAGGCTGATGTACTAACATGCAGCATGAAGAGGTAGTAAGGCTGATTTACTAACGGATACAGACTGATGTGATAGTAAGGCTGATGTAACAACATGGAGCCTGAAGAGATAGTAAGGCTGATGTACTAAGATGGAGCCTGAAGAGGTAGTAAGGCTGATGTACTAACATGCAGCATGAAGAGATAGTAAGGCTGATGTACTAACCTGCAGCATGATGCGATAATAAGGCTGATGTACTAACATGCAGCATGATGCAATAATAAGGCTGATGTACTAACATGCAGCATGATGCAGTAGTAAGGCTGATATACTAACGGATACAGACTGATGGGACAGTAAGGCTGATGTACTAACATGCAACATGATGCAGTAGTAAGGCTGATATACTAACGGATACAGACTGATGAGATAGTAAGGCTGATCTACTAACATGCAGCCTGAAGAGGTAGTAAGGCTGATGTACTAACATGTAGCATGAAGATGTAGTAAGGCTGATGTACTAACATGCAGTATGATGAGGTAGTAAGGCTGATGTACTAACGGATGCAGACTGATTAGATAGGCTGATGTACATGTTTCAGACTAAGCAAGGCCTTAATCTTATTAAGAACTTGCTTAGTCCAAAACACATCAGGGAGTTTTTGGGGTGATCTACCTGTTGTCTTCTGTGAGTCCCTATGCTTTAATTCTTTAATAAAATTCCTGATTTTTATCATACATTGAATCATCGTGTGCGGGTACTTTGTTGCTGTGGGGCTTAATCAGGTCAGATTGGGAATGTGAGTGTTTGCCCCAAAAATCAGCAGGTAAGAGGTAGCATGGGAGAACTGGTCATGAAGCGGGGGGGGGGGGGTTTCGTAAAATTCCCCAAGCTAGAGAATCACCCTGTGTTCTAGGAGACCATTTAATTAAAAAACAGAGTCTCTGAGCGAGGTCTGGAGAGTTCCTAAATATGTCTAAAAGCTAAAGATTAAATTACTTAACTATAAATTCTAATATAAACCTACCGTGAAAGAAAATAAATGTATTATTTGCACAAGTAAATGTGTGGGACCTAGATCAGAAATGCAATAACTAAGACAAGGATAACTTGCTCAGCGTCCTGTTATTAATATGCACAGTTGCTGCGGCTTGGTCGATGACACATTCCCCTGATAAACAGCCACTAAATTCAGCCTGAAGGAAAGAGTGACATAAGGGAGACAGATTTATTTTCATTTATGTCTTCTTTTTATGGCTTTCTGAAGAAAAATTGAGCTACACAGTGTGAGATATAAAGGTCTCACTTAACCCAGGATTTCAGAAAGTACCAAGATAATGCCTTTGTTTACCTCAACTACATTACCGTACCGGTTAGTAATACATCATTCACATCTGTATAATATATATATGCTACTTAATATGTAGTCAAAGAGAAACTGGGAATTGAAAAAAACTATATTCATCTATATATTCATCTATATACTCTGTACATTATAAAACTATTTATTTGATGCAAATGCCCTAAAAGCTAATCTTAGATGTATATACTGCATAGGTCAGAGATGGGGAAATTGAGGCTCTAAAGCTGTTGAGGACTCCAATTCCCATCATCTCTGGTCAACCATTGGCTGGCCAAGCATCCCAGAAGTTGTAGTCCTCAACAGCGTGAGGTCCAGATGTTGCTCATCCCAGATGTAGAGTTTATGCAGGTTTGTTTAAACAGACTTGTAACAACTTTATTAAGGCCATCACTGGTGTAACCAATTAGAGAGATGATAGTTTCAAGGCCAGATTTCCCAATAGGCAAACTAGGCACCTGCCTAGAGCTCCAAATTTTGAGGGGCGCCTCAGCTGTGATGGCCACAACCACATTCTGAATTGTGGGTGGGGCCAGAACAATCTCTGTATCCATGCAGTAGCTTATACACCCCCTTAACAGGCTATTATTTAACCCCTTGGATGCTAGTGAGATCAATGCGTTGGAGATCTCTCTGGTAACCAAGGGGTTAAAGCTTTTATGTCCTTGCTTGTTGTAGACCAAAGGTATATTCTGTGCCAGTGAACACTGGATGAGACTGGTGATGTTGTCATGTGAGGAGTGGGGTGTGGCCATGGGCGGAGCTAAGGGTGCCCAGAGTGCCTTACCTAGGGAAGCCTGTAATGTAAATCCGGCCCTGGATAGTTTACATGATTGGAAAGCTAATCATCTCGGCCAGTTACTTTGGACATTGTCACTCATTGCAGGGTTATTTCAATAAACATAATCAAACAGTGGTTTTACAGTTCAGTCTGACAGAGGATAATGGAACTTGTAGTAATGTATTCATGTTATGAAGCTATTTTCCCATAGAACAGTTCAACTTTTGCTATTATAAGTATGCCCTCCTGTATTTAGTTGTCAGTCATCTATTAAATTCAAGCAAATGTGTGTTGTATGTTTTACGTTTACAGAAATGATAAATACACATACAAAATGACGATTACAATTAACCTTTAAAAACTTGCCTTTTTACGTAGCTTTTCAGCAGCATCAAGTTCAACTTTTATAGTTTTATCAAACTTGTTGAGTAACTTGGCCTTCTTTTTCTTGGCTAAATGTGGTAAAAAAAACAAAGAGAAATTAAGTAATTTTTTGTTGCAACCACTGCCATCTCAATTAAATAGAAAAAATACATATTAAAAAATTCCAGGCATGCAATAATCAACATGAAAAAATTAGTGATAATTTCAATTGAAAAATAAAATCCATTATATTGACAAGATTTGTCATTTCCTGAAAACAAGAGATCCACAGAAACATCGATAAGGCAATACATTTATGCTGTATGTAATAATGCTTGCTGGGAATAATGAACCAATCAGAATCTTTAGTTTGTTGTTTCAAAAGATATATCGAAGTGCAAGTAAAGATAGTTGTTGCAGAAATGTTCAAACAGTAAGGAGAATTTATTCAAAATAGATATAGCTTCTTAGCAGCTGCGCCTCACTCAAAGTTTAATACTTCTATGTGGAATAACAAATTTTGTGCAAATGTGTAAATATACTTGCAATTATACACACCCATACATACAAAAAAATGGGTATTAATGTCAGTAATGGAAAAAAGGACTAATGCCACAAATAATATGGCACAAGGGATAGACTCATAACAATTGTGTCAAAGTCTATGGTACTGACCGGACGCAATATTTTTCAGCCATTTGTTGTGACAATATCTTAGACCAGATGGTGACCATTATAACAAATGGCTGAAAAATATCCCACTCGTTCAGTACCATCAACTTCAACGCAAATGCAGTGATTTGGAAGTCTTTGTTGAAAAGGGAAATGAGCTCAGGAGGGCATTTCTAGAAAAGGCCTATGAATGTCTGTTAATAGATGAGGCCTTTCAGAGGGCTTATAATTTAAAGAGAGAAGAGCTTATTAAGACTAGAAGTAAATTTGAAAAAGGTGTTAATGATAATAATAATAGGAATATTTCATTTGTGACAAAATATAACAACTCGGGGGTAAAATTAGACATATCATCTGTAGTAAATGGAAAATATTATTACAAGACCCATTGTTGAAGGGTGAATTGAGTGAAAAACCACTTGTGACTTTAAGAAGGAATAATACAATTAGAACCTTTGTGGCAATGAGTAGACCAAAAATCTACATAATGTAATGAGTAAGAGGGATAACCAACAGATATATTTCTTACCAAAATGTATAGGGAATTACACATGTAATAATAGCAGGGGTGCTACATGTCCATTTATAATGCATGGGAAAGTGGAGTTTATGGATATGGAGCAGAATAGAAAGTATATGGTGCAATGCAAGAAATGTTCACATTGGATAAAGGCATTTTTGTGCGCAGATAGATTTTGCGCATATTCTAATCCAGGAAGCTAAATACCGAACGCTTCTTGAATTGTGCATAAAAAATTCCATTTTACGAAAACAGTACACAGACGTATAAATTCATTCGCAATAGCAGTTCTTGCATTAGGCGCATTCATTATTCCACTCACACAGGTTCGTTAATCTTAGCCACGGCCACAAACAAAATAAATATACACAGCTGTTTGCTAATCTTGATTTTTCCATGCGCAATTCAACAAAATCATGGGCAAACCTATTCCCTAGTGGTTTTCACACGGGAAATAGCAATTACGCACGTTTCCTGCATCACGCCAATAGACTAAAACACTTTGTGAACTGCGGTACAAGTTATGTGGTATATTTGATTGCGTGGTGGCGTGCAGCATATGTTGATTGTATGACAAAAGATCTGGGATAGAGAATTGAGAAACATAAGAGAAAAATATAGAAAAAAAAGAAAAGGACCATGGGGTTCATAAACAATTTTTGACATGTATAGCGGGTGGATTATCTAATTTGAAAGTTATGGGAATAGAATGGATTCTGCCTCAGATAGATAGATAGTTATGTAGGCAAGAAGCTTATTGGATATTTACATTGGGTAACTTGGGGGGTAAAGGGCTTAATGAAGATTTAGACTTGTACCATATTAACTGATTTCTTCAATTAGGAGTTATTTTAATATTATTATTGGAATTATTAATATGCACCCTTTGACTATCTCTGTTTACAGGACACCAACATGTTGTGATCTTACATATATTCATATATGGGTATGCCCTGCATTTTTGTACTCATGTTCTCCACAGTTTTCCCTGTTGATAAAAGAATAATATTTGTTGGGGCCTTATGTATAAGTATATGTGTATATACTTATATATGCATATATATTTTGTGTTCTTGTATTTTATGCTGTCCACTATATGAATGTTTTATTTTTGTATCAAAGTTTTCTTTTCTTGTGGTTGCAGGGGGAGTCCAATTTTGGAAGACCCCTTTTAACCACAAGAAATTAGGTAACTTGTTTTAGGAGAAATCTATATCTGTATTTTTGCATGCCTTTTTGGAGGATATTTCTAGGATTGTATATCTTCTTGTCTGCTAGCAGAAGAAATTTGTGGTGTGCTCCAGTTTTAATGGGACACAATGTAACATGTATAACATAGCTGGAGTATGACTCAGTCAATTCCACAGTGCGCATGTGTTTCACGGTGGAACGCACATCGATGTAATGAGATTGTGCATTCCAGTGTGACTGTGACATTACTGGACATGGGCAGTGACAGCGTAACTGGGACGCCATTGGATATGCACGTTCAGCTGGAGTGTGACTGATGTCAGTTCTCTGGCATATGGGCGTGATGGGATGCGGCCCACAGTAGATGATACAGAGTCCATCAATAGTTTTTTTGTGTGGTAAGTTTTACCATCTGAAATGTTTTAATTAATCTCTAAGGAGGTATCCCTAACATTTATAAAGGTTGGAGATCTCAAGTTCAATCTTTTATTTGGGCTTCTGAGGAAGTGACTGTTCTTCACGAAACGCGTTAAGCTATTCTATTTGCTTGGTATTTTAATACTTCAACCTGATGGTCACTTTTTATATATCTGTATTTGACATAAATTTGTTGATTTTCTAGTGTTCTACCTATAACTATTTTTTGAAGAGTCACTGGCTCTTGATAACTCTTAAAAAGGATTTTTAATATATCAAATAAGGTTCAGCCAAAAGCTAATATTTGGTATGTTATAACCCTGTATTTAAGTGGCTGATTCCACATATATTTTCTGGCGGAGTCATAAGGAGCAGAGATCTACCCATTCAACAAAACAAGTACGCCATACTGGGGTAAGAGCCAATGGAGTTGAATATACCGAGAGGCAGGATTTAGCCTCTGAAAATTGTGAGTAAATGTCCTACTTTTGGTGTTGGTGAAGGGCTGTTCCAATGTAATAAACTACCCTTAGAAAGATCTTCTGCACCTTTTTTGTGTTTTTATTTCCAGTTCAAGAAATGTTGCCATATAGCCAGGGGAAAATTGTAGAGGAATACCAGACCAGGCATTTTTTTTTAAAGCAGCCCACTAGCTGCACCAACGTCCCTATGGACACCCCCTTGTGGTTCCTGTGGGGCATGGGAGAGCAGGCGCCAGGATATCATGTCATATCCTGGCACTCTGCATTAACCCTTTGAGTGCCAGAGGGGTATGCGTTGCATACCCCTCTGGCACTCAAAGGGTTAAAAGGCTGTCACAGAGAGTGCCGGTTGCAACACAGACCTCTCCTTCAAAATATCATGGGACGGTGAGGTGAGATCCCTGATCTCCCCCACCGGCCCATGATCTAGCAGCCCACCGGCGGATGTCCGATCCCCCGATAGGACAATCTGCCCATGCATGCAGCTTCTCCCACATAAATGAATACAATTGTCCTTCAGGATTTGCTGCAGTGATTCTGCCACAGTGACAAAGTTGTCTGTTCTTAAAAAGATAGTAATGTCACCAGATAAAGTTATTTTTGATTGTTCACTGTACTGTTTTAAATGCTTAGAGAATTAATATAAAGCAATGTGTTGCGTACCTCCTCTGGCACTCAAAAGGTTAAAACCAGACTCTCCGAGTCAGATCTGGAGAGTTCTCATGTATGCTTATGTATAAAAGGGGAGCAGTCAAATTATGGATCAAACCAATATCACTGTGGGGGGCAAATAAAACAGAATTGATTTAAATTGAACTTTTAACCCCTTGAAGGTTAGAGGTCACCTATTCATTGCAAAAGCAATGTGTTGGAGACCTCTCTAGGGGATTAAAAACTCCCATTTAAATCAGTGCCAATATGGGGAATTTCTGTGTGTGTCCTATGGTGAAGTTGGTTTTCCCCAGACTTGCACTGCTTTATTTTTATACATAAGGCCCTTGCTGCTATTTGTACGCATTGATAGCCAGGTAGAGCTTACCATATTTTGGGGTAATTTTTTTATATACTATATAGGTGATTTTGAAAGCCTTTCAATGACCAAAGACATTTTCAGGTTATAGTGTCCCTTTAAAAGCTCATAAAGGGATGACTTCGCCACCTATGGGTTACATGCAGTATCATATCACCTAGTTAGAATCTATGTTATAGGGAAGGGATAGGGTTATCACCTAGTTAGGATTTTACTAGCAGGTTGACTTGGAGGCAATAATGATATATACTCCAGTTGCCTTGTAATGTTTCCAGCTAATATAGCAATCCTAGCAAAGAAAGGGTTATTATTACACTGATTTCAAGTCTTGACATGTGGAGATATGAGAGTATGATTGTATCTGAATACACGTCCTGAATGTGCAGGTAGCAATGTAGGGCAGCTCTAGGCCAAACCAAATGCATCACAGGGGAAAAAATAAAAATTCCCAATATTAACACTGGAACTTTAACCTCCTGAATGCTACAGAAGTCTCCAACACATTGTTTCACAATGCGTTGAAGACCTCTCTAACAATCAAGGGGTTAAAAGCCCTATTTATGTCAGCAGGAAGATTTATTTTGTCCCATAAGATACAGTTGGTTTGGCTCAGAATTGCTCTACTTTGCTTTTACACATAAAGCCCACAGGTTCATCAAACCAAATGCACCAGAGGGGACACATAAAAATCCCTATTGATTTAAATGGGGGATTTACATCTTTGATTGCAAGAGAAGCGGATAGTGGATCTCAAAGGAATGTATTGGACACCTTTGAAGCATCCAAGGTTCTAAGAGCCCCATTTAAATCAATACGGACGTTAGTAATTTGTTATTTTGTTTGCTGCACGCTCTTCTTGTCTTCAAGGGATTAAGAACAGATATGTGGTGTCCTCACATGTCTATAAAATAAAAATATTAAAATCAAATTTACAAGCTTCTTATGTTGCTATGACAATAGAGTGAGTCCTTGTTCTCAGTTTCTCTTTACTCTGGTGGTACCAGCTGCTAAAGTCCCATGCAGCAGTCTTAGCTAAAGGCTATTTCACAAGGGCGACATAAGTGTAGTAGTCTTCTGCTACAGTTCTGTTTATTACAAGTTCCCCTTTCCCATGCTTTCCAAATCTGACTCTACTATGGTGGTGGGGGGTCATAGCTGACATCCGACCCAAGTGAATGCCAGCCTAATATTATATAGTCAGCAATTAACTGGAGATTGTGATGAGCACTGCAACCTCCAACATCACTCATGTTAAAGGTCTACCAGTGGCCCCATAAGTATGAACTCAGTAAAGATGAAGCATGCTAGACTTAGGTGGACTGATGCAAAGCAATAGACTCACATGTGAAAGTCACCATAGCCCAGCATTGTACATTTCACATTGGACAACACCACCAAAGAAGCACTACCTAATGCCATTTCTTAATATTTCATTTTACCTTTGATCGTCAGAGGGAAGATCAAATGAAATAGGGGCAGAAGAAAGAGGAAACCATTAGAATTTAGAGGCCCCAAGAAAGTTAGATAATGGTAAACATATCTGAAGCCAGCTGTGTATGTTTATGGTTTGTGGGGGGATTTCTGAGCATCAAATATAAGGTCTCAATGTTCTATTTGTATATTTTGTTTCTATAAGATGCAGTGCCCCGAAGACCTGCTTGACACTGGGTCAGAGCGCTAAAACATGCCTCTCATGAACAAACTTGTTGCCAGCTTGTGACATTTAATCACCCTGCTAGTAATGCCATGGGCTGCAGAGTGCACTAATAATGCGTTAAGTAGACTGAAAATTCTGGTCTTTTGGGAATTTAGCAACTCCCTGGTACTGCCCATTTAATGTCTTCAAACAGCTCTAATTGTACTGTACATCCTCATTTGATCTGTCACAATCTTACAATATCCATAGTATTGCTTCTCAGCTCTGGTCTCCAATGCTCACCACAGGTCTGGTGTTAAAGGGGCACTAATAACAAAACATAAAGTTGTCCCTATATCTGTATTAAAGGAAATAAGGAACCTGGAGGCTCCTTAAGTTTTCTGGGGGCTCTGTGTGCCACATGTACCCCCCCAGCCACTGCTCTGTGGGGAACTGAGGTGGCCATAGGAAACGACACCTATCTCCTTTCTGGGAAAAAAAAGTGATATGCTCCTGGGCATACAGCTGCTTCCAGGAGCAACTTAAGGCTCTCTCTATAATAGAAGGAGCAGTATTTGTTTTATATTAAAACCTATGCTGCATGTTATATAGCTTTACCTATTTAGTAAAACATGGGAATTCCCACTGTCATTTTTTTTATTCCAATATTATAACTGTTCAGATTATCTGGGAGTGACAGCGTGACTACTTCCTGAAAGGTCAAACTGAGAGAATGACTCCTCCCTTTCTATCACATTCTAAGTCTGTCAGTGACTCAACTGTCCCATATAATAACTAACTGAAATATGACCAACAGATTGTTAAAAAAAAAAAAAAAGAAGAGTAGAACCTGTAATAACTCCAGAAATATGAAATATGCACCTCCCATTGTAAGAGGGGAGGGTAGCATTGTTTTACTCAGCAGGAAAATCCCTACAATATATGTTTGTTAAAAAAGGAGTTTATGAGTCCTTTAAGTACGGGGGAGGGGGCACATTCAAAAGGACTGAGTCAGATTGTCCCTGTGAACAATCTTGAATTTTGACATGATAGTTGCTAACGGGACCATATGACACAAACTCCGCACACTGCACATGGTAATCTTAACCCTTTAAGGACCAGACTTTGCACTGTGTTGCCCTCTCTAGACCTTAAAAGTTTAAATAAGCCCATGTACTCTGCAAATAACTGCCAGCAACGATCATGTCCGCACCCATGAACATGACATCCAAGAGATGTTGCCTTAAACAAAGTCACATGGGCAAATTTCATAGGGGCCATTAGGATTTTCTGCACAGTCAGGAAAGTTGGGTATTATTATTAAATTTCCTTTAAAAACATCTGAAGGTAAGATATTAGAAGGGTTACTAACTGACAGTATTCAGAACTATGTGAAGACAAACAATAATATTAGTAGGAGTCAGCATGGTTTTATGAAGAATAGATCATGTCAGACTAATTTACATGCATTTTACCAAACGGTAAGTAGTAATTTGGACAAGGGAATTGCTGTTCATGTATTATATTTGGGTTTTGTAAAAGCCTTTGATACAGTGCTTCATAACAGGTTACTGCATACATTAAAAGTCTTTGGGTGGTGATATCTGTATATGGAATGAGAACTGGTTAAATGGTAGATGGCAGAGAGTTGTTGTAAATGGAACCTTTTCAAATTGGTCTAAGGTTATAAGTGGGGTTCCGCAGGGTTCAGTTCTGGGCCCAATGCTTTTTAATTTGTATTTTAATGATCTAGAAGTAGAAACTGAAAGTAGCGTCTCAATCTTTGCTGATTACACTAAGCTATGTAAGGAAATACATACAGAGATGGATGTTTTTTCTATGTAGAAGGATTTAGATAAACTGAGAGAATGGACAGAAAAGTGGCAGATGACATTTAAAGCAGAACTTTCAGTACTTACTTAGTAGCCATGCATTTATTAAACGCATTGCGACTAGCTTTGAAATAGATGTTTTACCTTGAAAAAATAGCCCAGTGTAAAGTAATCATTCCCGTTTGGAGACCAGAACCAGGCTACAGCGCAGACATCTTGTCGGTGCACCTGCGCTGTCAGTCCCGGTATCCATTGAGTAGAACTGCAGTGCACCATATGGTTACCGGAAGGGACTGACGGCGCAGGCGCGCAGACCGCACTAACCTGCCCGTCAGTCCCCAAACGGGAATGATTCCTTTACACTGGGATATTTTTTCAAGGTAAAATATCTATTTCAAAGCTAGTCGCCATGCTTTTAATGAATGTATGGCGACTAAGTATGTACTGAAAGTTCAGCTTTAATGTAGATAAATGGAAGGTTATACATTTGGGCTGTAGAAACTAGCATATTACATATACACTAAATTGGAAACAACTTGGGAAATCCTCATTAGGGAAAGATTTAGGAGTACTGATAGACTTCACAGCAGTGTGCAGTCACTCAGCTGCTGCAAGAGCAAATAGGGTACTATACTGCATAAAAAAGGCATTATATATATACTAGTTGAACAGCCCGTTACACGGGCCACAGTGTCTCTGGCAGCCGGTCGCGGGGCAGTCACGCGCAGTGGAGACTGCCCGCGCCGCGGCTGATACAGAGCTGGAAGCTCCTTCGGAGCACCCAGCTCTGTATCAGCCGCGGCGCGGGCAGTCTCTACTGCGCATGACTGCCGCACGCGCAGCAGTGTCTACTGAGTATGTCGGGCGTTACACACAACTTAGTGAATTATTATATAGGATATATATATATATATATATATATATATATATATATATATATATATATATATATATGGTTGGGCCTCATCTAGAATTTGGAATACAGTTTTGAGCACCAGTTCTTAAAAAAGACATTATTGAACTGGAAAAAGTGCAGAGACATGTAGCAAAACGGATAAAGGGATTGGATGATCTGAGTTATAAAGAAAAACTAACCAAACTGGGTTTGTTTGCATTAGAGAAGAAACATCTAAGGGGTGATATGATTACCATTTACAAATATATTCAAGGTCAATACAAACAACTATCCAATTAATTATTTACACAAAGAGCTGAGCTAAGAACGAGAGGTCATGCATTAAGACTAGAGGAAAGGAGCTTTCAACATAAACAAAGGCAGTGATTGTTTAATGTAAGGGCAGTAAAGCTATGGAATTCTTTGACTTAGGATTTTGTGCTTGTATACATTGTAACTGCTTTCAAAAAAGCAATGGTACCTATCTAGCACATAACAATATTGAGAATTATGACAGCTGGCTTCAAAGCAGATTGGTCATTGATCCAGGAAACTATCTGATTGCCATTTGGAGTCAGGAAGACATTTTTTACCCACTTGGGGCTTCATTGGAAATGGTTTTCTTTTTTTTGCCTTCCTCTGGATCAACAGGGGTGTTTAGGCATGGGTTGGACTTGATGGACAAGTCTTTTTACTGCAACATCATCTATGTTACTATAATGCACAATGCTAACAAAGACAATCAACAAACTGTAACTACCTCTTTCCTTTGTAATGCCTAATGTCTTAATTGCCATTCACTTTAATTAAGGTAATTGAAGAGAACAACTAAAGAACAGCGTATTTATAATTTGTACTGACTCATTATTTGTAGTCTAATTATACACTGACAAAAAGCTAATAACACAAAGTAATTAAATAATGACTTTTTTGTTTTGAATCAGTGGATTAAACACGCACATGCAAATTTCATGATTACTGGTAATTCCAAATTTTATCCAGAATTATGCAAATACATAATTACAGCGGTGCAATTTAATGTTTATCAGTTGAAAATAGAATTAGTTAATTGGCTTTATCATGCAATATATTAAAAGAATTAAATGATTCAGAGAAGTTTTAGCCTTCCTGAAAAGGAAAAGAATACTCGGGATTAAGGGTCGTATGTTCGTCTCTAATCATGTAGATAAAGATGTGCAGTTCTGGGCCAAACTGACTGCACCACGGAGGAAAAATCCTCATTTATTTCAATTGATCTTTTAACCTTTGAATGCAAGAGAGGTGGCAATTGCCCTTTAAATGGGGCTAATGTACACTTTAATTTTAGAAAGATCTATAATGCATTGCTAAACAATGCACTGGAAATGCCTCTAGCATTCAAGAGGTTAAATGCCCCTTTTAAATCAATGGGAATTTTTATTTGTCCCCTATGTTGCAGCTTTGACTTAATATTGATCTGCTATTCTTTTTACCATAGGGACCCCTAATCTTTAGTGTTAAATGAGACTAATCTTCACTCTATAGCAGACAGTGCCAGTACTGGCCAAACATGATTTCACCTGGATACAATCCTCCGAAGTATACAAACATGAACAGCAAAAAATACTCACTGTCTTTAACCCCTTGAGGGTCAGAGGGGTGTGAAACACATTGGTTTACAATGCATTGCACACCCCTCTTGTCTCCAAGCAGTTAAAACTTCAAATTTTGACCTGTAAATGAAATCCAGTGTAGAGGTTGAAAGGTTGACCCACAAGTGCTCCAATCCATCAAGGTAACAGCATTCACAGATGAAAAGGGCACTGTGGGCCTTATGTGTACAGTCTGCCTTCTATTACCCATTTAGACTGTAAGCTCCTTGGGACAGGGACCTCTTTCCTATTGAGTCTATGATTGTGACACTTATTTTATCATTTAGTTGTTGTGACATACTTCCACGGTGTGGCACCATACAAATAGATTTATAAATATGTACACTGTGTGGCACCACATAAATAAAGATATACATACACACACTGTGTGGCACCATATAAATAAAGATATACATACACACACTGTGTGGCACCACATAAATAAAGATATACATACACATACTGTGTGGCACCATATAAATAAAGATATACATACATACACTGTGTGGCACCATATAAATAAAGATATACATACGTACACTGTGTTGCACCATATAATACACTGTGTGGCACCATATAAATAAAGATATACATACACACACTTTGTGGAACCATATAAATAAAGATATACATACGTACACTGTGTGGCACCATATAAATAAAGATATACATACACACACTTTGTGGAACCATATAAATAAAGATATACATACGTACTGTGTTGCACCATATATATAAAGACATACATACGTACACTGTGTGACACCATATAAATAAAGATATACATACGTACACTGTGTTGCACCATATAAATAAAGATATACATACGTACACTGTGTGACACCATATAAATAAAGATATACATACATACACTGTGTGACACCATATAAATAAAGATATACATACGTACACTGTGTGACACCATATAAATAAAGATATACATACATACACTGTGTTGCACCATATAAATAAAGATATACATACGTACACTGTGTGGCACCATATACATAAAGATATACATACGTACATACACACACATACAGACACAGTGGGGCTGTTCTGGGACAAACTACTGCATTCCCTGAATTTTCACTGATTTAAATGGGGCTTTATACCCCTTAAATATTAGAGTTTTTTCAAATGCTCTGCTTTGCAATGTGTTGGAGACCTACTGAGCATTTGGCGGGAGTAAAAACCCATTTCATTCTTTTAGTGCCAGACATGTATCCAACACATAGCACGCAAAGGGTTAAATCTATGGGAATTTGTCAACCATGACACAGTTGGTTTGCTCCAGAATTGCTCATCTTAAGCTTCCTGAATTCAGACGTAAGGGAAAAACGCACAGTTACTAAATGGGCAAACCAACTGCACAATAAGCAACAAATAAAATTCCCCCAAATTAACCTTGATATGAATGGGCTTGTTAACCCTTGAATGGTACAGAAGTTTCCATTGAATTGATTTGCATTGTGTTAGAAACCTCTTTAGCATGCAAGGGATTATTAAAAGACCTATTTACATTAATTACCCCAGAATTATTCCACTTTCTTTGTAAATATCACACTACATATAAGAGTCTATTTATAAAACTGCATGGAAAGCAGAGGATCTGATCACTGATAAATACCTTCAGATAAGTATCAATGAATTAATGTATTTCCCTGGCCATAGTCAATAGTTATGAAAGGAAAGTGAAATAAGATAAAGGTGAACATTTTGCACAGAAAGTCCTACTTTTGAAGAGTGAAATGCACACAAGTATAGGGCAACAGCATATGAGTCTATATATATCCATACCCACTGACTAACAGTGTATACTCCTGCACAATATGTAGACTTAGGGGCAAAGAGTGCAGGATTTAGTGCATCAAAGTTCCAGCAGAAATTAGTTTTATTGATCTGCTATTTTGCAATTTTTGGGGGCTCAATGCCTTGCTCCATCAGGCATGAAATGCTCCTAACTTCAATGTATGATTAGGGGTGTGCAGAGCTTTTCCCCATGAGAGGAGTTTTGTTGCAAAACTGGGGCTTCACCCTCCAGAAAGAATTCCAGCAGCACCAACCTTGAGTGCATGTGTGTGTGTTCATTGTGATGTGTATTGTGATGTGTGCCTGCATGCATCATGGAAATATCAGAACTTGGCTCCGAACCCGTTTTGCAACTTTCAGAGCTTCATTTCACTTCCATTTCTTCCCCACATGAATTTGTGCAGAAAGGAGAAATGTAGCTGTGTTTCTATGGAAATTCCTAAGAGAATGAAATGCAGGATTTCCCTCATCCTTATATACAATATATTCGGCAGCCAGTGGGAAGCTGTTGAATTTAATGCATGCTACAAAAACTGGTATACCTCCAGCAGGGGTTTACTGTTCCCAGAAACCCCTCCATTGTCAGGGGAGTAAATACAAGGCCCAGCAGCCAAGGGCCATTATTGTGCCTCAGATTCCAAAAGGTTCTAGTTAGGAACCTGTGAAAATATTTTTGTGTTAGGAGGGCCTAAAAATGTTTGCACCAGGGCCCTCCAATGGCTAGTTACACCACTATACATTGCACTCTATCACCTTTATCAGATCTGAGACAAACAAAGCTTTATCACCCGAATATGAGAAAAATGTGATTCTGCGATGGCTATGACTATGCTAAGGGTGAGAAATCTGTAGCTCTCCAGCCATTGTAGTTCTACCATTCCCATCATCCTCAGCTGTGCATGGCAGTTTAGTCTAACAATTGAGATTATCATATTGGGGAAGTTACCCCCCTCTTTATCATACCATTATCATTCCTTTTAATTCTTTAAGTTCGAGAGGGGCATCGGACGCATTTTGTTGCAATTCGTTGGATACCTCTCAGGCACTCAAAGGGTTAATGCATCACCTCACCGTTTCACTGATAAATATAAAAAAGGCTACCACATGGAAGAATTGGAGTCTTTCCTTTGTTGTACAGCGAATTACATTTTTAGAAGTAAATCCGTAACTGGGTTTATATTGTATACATATGAATAAACTGGGTGACCCTACTAACTTTATCCTATATTGGCAATTTGTTGGTGGCCTCTCTGGAAAACAAAGGGTTAAACCACTGAGTACAGAAGCCATGTATTTTAAATATTTAAGTATAGATATGCACTTTTACTCAGAGTTGCTACTGTTTTTCAAATGGGTTAAACAAAAGTGACATTTTCATATTCATCACATATCTTCATGGAGTAAGCTCTTATTTTGGAACGCCACCTACTGTTTGCTTTCAGAACTCCAGCGTCTCTTTTCTGCAGATACCAAGTTTGAAACTAAGGCTCTATATTGTAACCCCCAGAGGACCAGAAAACTGTGCAACGCATTGCTTCGCAATACATTGTTCACTCCTCTGGTCGTCGAGGGGTAAATATAAATTATTTTCATGGATTTTCTCTCTATAGTAGACTATACTAAGATGCCCGATAAAGCCATTATTGCAAGCACTGGTACAAACTAAACTGGATATTATATAGTTAACAATGAAATGTGTTGTTAATATACACTATAAGAAGGGGGCATGTATAAATATGTAGAATAATACAATGGGGAATACAAACATCAGTGATAGTTAATTAGTAGACCTGTTGATGTGGTAAGCTATTTCAATTCTTTACATGTAGCCATGTGGATGTGACACTTATACCAAGCAAGCAAGGAATTGCGAAACGCATAGGGAAAGTTATTTACTTTATTTTATTATTAATAAAAACATTTTTACCACCATATGTGCATCCGATTCATCTGACTGGCATCACAATGCTGGCTACTCGTCACCTGGTGAGTGCGATCTTGTGGGGGTCACTCCTGGGATAGTTTGAACTTACAGTTTACCCTTAGATGAGGTGTCCTTTATATTTTCTATTCAAGATACCAGTTCGGCACAACCGGATAGACCATTGTGACATCTTCAGAAGGACAGTCTTGCATACAGACATCAAGCAATTTTCGCAGATGTAACCTTCTTTCCTTGCTGGGCAATATTATAGTAAGTGCAACCTTAATTTGCAGATTACCCCTGTGATTTATAGCCAGTCTCAGATCATCTGAGCTTTTTTCTTTTGTTATCTCAGATAAAGTTGCAGGCAAAGCAACCCCTAGCATAGGGCTGGCCATGCTGAGGCCTTCCAGCTGTTGTTGACTACAGTTCCCATCACCACCGGCTGGCCAGGGATGTTGGGAATTGTAGTCAACAGCTAGAAGGCCTCAGCTTGCCAATCCCTGCTCAAGGGTTCTTATATAAAGAAAATGTGTTGATCATAATTAGGTTGGAACTAAATATTCTAGTCCGGGGTTGACAATTTTCTACAACATTTTATTGTGTGCCTATAAACAGACTAGTTATTTGCCGATTACTGTGGACCTGTTACCTTAACCCTCTGAGTGCCAGAGGGGTAGCCAAAGCATTGCTTAGCAATATGTTGGATACCCCTCTGGCATTCAAAGTGTTAACAAAAGTGTAGTTCATTTTAAAGATAATTCAAAACTGCCTATATACTGTTCTAGCCAATTGTTTGTAATATAAAAACAATTTAAGAAAGTAATCTTCATTGGCACTTTATGCTAATTAGTTTATTTGCTGAGCAGGTATCACACTCAGTTCATTTCTCAAAACCTTTTTTCATTGAAAATTGACTATAGCAACATACAGATTTTAATGATCTATAAAACAATATAAACTTGTCTTAAGGTCCACTTCCATATTTTATTTTTAATTTCAGCTAAGCTAATTGAGGGCTTCAGCCATGTCCCAAAGATAGATATTTTAGTAGCTATGTTGACTGATGATGTAGATATCTGCATCCACATCTGGTTCCTTTAATCAGGTTCAAACATTTTCCCTAGGCAGGAATATATGTTAATTTAATAATTATCTGTAGGGCTATCAATGTATGGGTTTATGGTACATAACTATCTGCAGAGCTGTGTCTCCTCTGATGCAAACACCACCATATGATCTTGCTGTTGCTATACTGGCTTACGACATCACTCGAGTCAAGTGATTACAGAATAAGGATTGGATTTGAGGATATTCCATATAGTTGGTAGGATCATTTTAACAACAGGGTAACATTTGAAGCTTCCCAGGGTCCACAAAAGGGAGAACATGGGAACCCTCCAGTCAGAAACTATGATTTGCATATCATGTTAAAGCTTGAGAACCTCTCTCTGTACCTCTCTGTGATTTCAAGCACATAATACAATCTGTTGTATTGTTGTATGTGAAGCCAAGTGTGAAAATACAGCATGTCATGCAGGTAGGTGTGTATGCTCATTATTTTCTCAAGCTACACTAGGCACAAATTTTTAGAACTATGTGAACCTAAGTGTGATCTCAACATTCCTTGAAGCTTAATTAATGTAAATTAAATATAGTAACATTGGTGATGAGGCTGAAAACAGATATGAGTTCAAGTTCAGTCCATGCCATATCACCCCTGTTGATCAAGAAGAAGAAAGAAACAACAACATTGATTCCAAATCCAATTAAGCCCCAAGCAACTAAAAGAAAATCCTTCCAGACTCCTACAGGCAGTTGGAGATTTAACTGGATCAACATCCTATCTGATTTGAAACCAGCTGTTATAATTCTCAGTATTGAGCAAAGAAGGTATCCATTACTATCAACTACAATATCTGCAAATACAGCATCAGGCAATCTCTTCCCTTCACCAGTCTTTCAACTAGTCAGAAAGAGCATATGGGGTCTTTCCTTGAAATTTCAGTTTCAAACCATTAGTTCAACAATGTCAACATACCCAAAGGGTGGGGGATGTTTGCTCTGAAGGGATGTGGTCTGGAAATGGCAGCTTCATCCAACCATCAACAAGTGGTAGTTGGGCTCTAGCAGGGGCTCTCTCATGCTCATGGTGCCCCCCGAAGCATAATCTACCAGTAACTATCAACTTCAGCAGGCCTTAGAAGGTGTTGGGTTGCTCCATCCTTCCACATCTTCCTCTCATTCAGTACATTCACCACAAGCTTTTGCCGAGCACTTCAAAGAGAAGTATAATCTATTCAAAAACAGATTCCTATTTTTACATTGGTTTCTGAACTCTCTCTCCCCATACCCACTTCATTATATTTTTACCATTTTACTCCAGTAACAACGGCAGAAGCGTTTTAACTTCTCCTATCCACCCACCTTACCACCTGCTCCTAAGCCCTTCCACTAACTCAAATCACTTGCACCAGTCTTTACACCTATATTAACACGTTTTCAACACCTCTCTCTCTCCACAAGCACTTTCCCTTCTTCTTTCAAACAGGTGTAAATTAAAGCTCTACTCAAGAAGGCTAACCTCAGCCCCTCCTGTCTTTCTAACTAGGGACCTGTCTCCACTCTACCTCTTAGAACGCCTAGTCTTCTCCTAAATAACCCAATTCCTTGACTGTAACAATCTTTTGCACCCTTTGCAGTCTGGATTCTGGTGTGGTCACACAGCTGAGATAGTTCTGTGTAGAGTGGCTAATGATCTCCAGACTGCAAAATCCAAAAGGCTAGTTCTCTATACTTATACTACGTGATTTATCCTTTGCCTTTGATACAGTTAATCATTCTCTTGTTGCTCAGATTCTCCACAATCTTGGATTCTGCAATCAAGCTGCTTAACATCTTCTCCACAGTCCCTCTGTCTGTGGAGGTTCCTCAAGGCTCCGTTCTGGGTCCTCTACTTTTCTCCCTGTACATTCTTTCATTGGGTGAGTTTATTAATTCATTTGGCTTCAACTATCATCTATATGCTGATAATACCAAAACTTACATGTCCACTCCTGATCTTTCACCTCAATTCTAGTTACAAATTTCAGGCTGCCTCCACAGTCATCTGAAGATAAACATGTCCAGCCAAACCTCTAATTTTCCCTCCAAGATCTTGCCCAATACCCAGATTCACCATTACAGATGATGGGATGGACACTAATCCTGTCAGCTAAATATGCTGCCTTTGGACCATATTTGATTCATCCCATTCCTTCTACCCTTACATTAACTCAGTGGATGCAACATGTCACTTCTTTCTCAGCAACAATGCTAAAATCCACCAATGTTTCTCCCAAAAAACGAATAAAACTCTTGTGCATGCCTTCGTTCTGCCCAGCTTAGACTATTGCAATGTCTATTAACTGGCCTCCTGGCTTCCCATCTTTCCCCTCTGTAATCTGTCTTAAGCTCAGCTGCATGAATCACCACATTCTTCCCAAAATGTGAACCTGCCCACATCATTCTTATACATGTAACATGTTTCTCTATTCAGCAATGCAACACTCACAAAATCCTTCTTCTTACCTTTAATGCTCTCCACACTGCTCCCCCCCCCCCCTTACATCTCTTCCCTCATCTCCTCTTATGTTCCTGGCCACCTCAATTGCTCAGCGCACAATGCCCTTCTTGTAACACCATTCACACCCTCTTCCCTTTGCCTATCTCAAACCTTTTTCACTTTCTGCTCCCAACCTATGGAACTCCATACCTCTCTGCCTACATCTGGAACAATCCCCCCTGAAATCTTATCTTCTGGAGCACTAGAACCAAACTCAGAACTTGTAACCTCAGCACTTGACACCCTGCTGTCTGTCTCCTATCACGCATTTAGTCTGTAAGCTCCTTGGGGCAGGGACATCTCTCCTATTGATTCTATGACTGTGTCACTTATTTATGTATTTTATATATTGTACCATACTACTATTATAAGTGCTGCGTACACTGTGTGGTGCCATATCAATAAAGATATAGTAGATTCATGTATTTAAGTGATAGTGTCCCTTTAAAGAGGCCACACACTTTAAAATAGTCCTATCACTTTAAAGTTTTGCCTATTAAGTAAAAACAAAAAGTTGTTTTTATTAAATGAACAGTTTCCTTTATTTTTTAAAATAGGCCTTATCAACTTTCCAAGCCCTCTTCTCTGTGTGCGCTTCCATCTTGAAAGAATTTGCATGATTTAGTCCTTATCAATTTAGTTCACCCCTCTGTTGGAAACAAATATTTAAATGGGCAATGATTGTTAGCAACTATTAAACTAAAACAATCAAAACAAATGGGATTTTTTAAAATTCTGTCCTATGGTATCCCCTATTGTGCTGTTGATTTGCCATAGAATTGGTCCTTGGTGACATGAAGGCGGAATCATAACGCTTATCTTCTACTATTGGATGTCAACGTGCAAGCAACCTTCTAGTAAAATAAACGTTAGCTTTTTTACATGATTATATGCATAATAGTGACATTCTGGGTTTTTATTTTACAGAAGGAGAGCAATTAGTTATTTCTTATCAATACTGTCCATCATCAGCTATAGAGGGACTGGATGGTTTTCTCACCATTTGCTAGGACAACAATAACCACAATGCATTTTTGAGCAACCCAGGATCAGATATAGAAATGTGCCATTACAGTTAACCCTTAGATGCTAGATAGATCTCCATCACATTGCAAAGCATTGCATTGGAGATCTCTCTCTGCATCCAAGGGGGTTAAAGGAACAATAATATATATAAATTAAATTAGCTGAACCATTAGTCAATTAACTTTTAAACATCATGTACATACACAGCTAGCATCTGTAAAAATTGTTTATCATATCTCTAAAATATAATCCTAAATCTATTTGCTTTTAAAGGGATAGTAATTCCTTGAAACAAATGCAGCTCCGATTGATCCTCCTATAAAGAGGACCATGGAACACTTTATTTCAATATGCCCCATGTTGTTGTTCAAAAGGAATTCACTGCTAAAGGATTCCCCTCCTGCCCCTTTTACCACATCACACTGCCTCTTTCAACTGGCCGGATAATGCACAGCGAGGGACAATCTTCACTGAGCATACTGTGTGAATGAAGATTGTCCCTCGCTGCGCACTGTCCAGTCCCAGATTCCACATCTAAAGGGAGGCAGATTGCAGCAACACAGAGCATCTTATATAATAATTCGCTAAATCGTGTGTAACGCCGCGACATGCGCAGTACACACTGCTACGCGTGCTGCAGTCATGCGCAGTAGAGACTGCCCGCGCTGCGGCTGATACAGAGCTGGGTGCTCTGAAGGAGCATCCAGTCCAGCTCTTTATCAGCCGCGGCGCGGGAAATCTCCACTGCGCGTGACTGCCCCGCGACCGGGTGGCAGTGGCACTGTGGCCCGTATAACGGGCTGTTCAACTAGTATTGAAATAAAGTGTTACAAGACCCTTTTTATAGGAGGATAAATCTCAGCTGCACTTGTTTCAAGGTATTACTATCCCTTTAATGCAAGTGTACACTGTCCTAAACAGACACTATCTGGTTAATTGTTTGTGCTATATGGAATGACTGATAAGAGCTAAGGTGATTTATTGAGATTAGCACCCACTTTTCTTGCATTATAAAGGGTGGTAACTTGTCTGAGTCCATTTACAGACAATTTAGCACTATCATTTCTAATCAAGATTGCTGTGGTAATGGGAGTCAGGGAGTCCTGGTAAAGGCAATAATGGGAGCATAAAATACAGAAAGTGTCTAACCCTTTTAAAGTGTTTAACTCTTTGAGTCCAAACTCCCAATGCATTTCACTCATTCTCTCTGCCTGGTACATTATCTGCACCCCTAGATGAAAACCTGCCCTCTAAATGCTACAAGATACTTTCAATACACCAGAGCATTAATTCAACTATGTTTCTAGGTTATGATTATAATGTGCATTAATCTTCGCATGTAAGAAGGGCGTGCAATGCTTTGCTCAAAGGGTTAAAAAGAAAAGAAGTCAAATATTATTTTAAGGTGTATTTTCCCCTTTAACAATAAAATCAAGTCTACAACCTGTTTGCTTGGCAAATATTTACAGTATGGTGGTTACGTCATTTGTGTGTGCCACAGACGTTTTAGATGCACACAAGAAACGGTCATATTTGTCTGCACTCAACACTACTTCAATAAAGATAATTGTTCATTATCATTGACAAATGGAAAAAAGGATCTTGGGGGAGATTCAATAAGGCATGATAAAGAGGTGATAAAATGGAGATGACTTCTCCAGTGATATCACTTCTCCAATTCCCATGTTATTCTATGGAGCCTATGCACTAAGATTTCTTCAACTTTGGAGATCTCAGTGCATAGCTGAGAAGTCATCTCTACTTTATCACCGTTTATTAAATCTCCCTCCTAGTCTCTTAACCCTTTGAGTGCCAGAGGGTTACTGAACACTTTGCAAAGCAATGTATTGCGTAACCCTCTGGCACTCATAGGGTTAATTGTAGTCACCATAAGAACACGTACAAATAAAATGCTGTATCATTTCACATACCAGATTTACTTCTAGAATGATACTAGTTATACCGATACAAAAGGCAATGACATAGAACATGATTTTTCGATCTCTGTAGTTATTTCCTGAAGCAAACAATGATAAACAAAATTATCTGGATATATTTTTACCTTTCTCTTTTTTTTCTGTAGATGGTATATCTCCTGGAAAATCAAATATAATTGTACATTAGAAGAGTTGTAACAATGTCAAACATGCACAAAAATCACTATCTTAGCTATATAGTTTGATTAAAGGAACACTAAACTCCCCTACTTACCTTTCTATGGCCAGAAAATCCTAAGAGTTGTTCCCTTGTGCATTTGCTCAGGAGCTATGTCTTCAATTACCCATGTATGTCATATGTCCATGGAGTCAGACATGACAGATGCTGGCTGTTTTTTTCAAAATGAAGTAGTCAGAGTGCATGAGCCTACTTAGAGAGATAGTAATGTCACATAATAAACGTGCATCTGATTGTTCGCTGTAATTCTCTGTACTGAATAGTATGTTTGGAACATCCATTACCTTTATATTTGGCTTAAAAATACAGTTACAGGTTTCTACCTCATGCTCCTTTTGAGCACATCACACTGATGTCTCTCAGATCCGAAAGCCAGTCGCTTGACAGGATGGATAGCAATGAGGGACAATATTTTGTCTGTCAGTGTAAGGAAAAACATGCCCTACTTGATGAAGAAGATAAGGTTTTTCCTTATTCTGACACAATATTGTCAGTCATCGTGATCCGTCCAGACCGGCTTTCAGATCTGAGGGAAGTCAGCAAGATGTCCCAAAAGGGGTGGGAGGGGAAAACTTGTAATTGGATTTTCAAGCCAAATATAAATGTAACAGATATTTCGAACATAGGGGGAGATTCACTAAGCGGTGATAAAGTGGAGATGACATCTCCAGTTTATCACTTCTCCAAAGTTCAAGAAATCTTAGTGCATAGGCTCCATAAAATAACATGGGAACTGGAGATCTTAGTGCATAGAGTCATAGAATAAGATAGGAACTGGGGAAGTGATAAACTGGAGAAGTCATCTCCACTTCATCCCCTGTTTATCACCACTTAGTGAATCTCGCCCATAATATTCAGTATAGAAAATAACAGTGAACAATCGAATGGACATTTATTTTTTTATATTACTCTCCCTTTAATACTTTAAGAACCAGAGAAGTATACAACACAATGCGAAGCTATGCACTGCACACTTTCTGGTCCTTATAGGTTAAGCTTGCCATATTCAATGAGCAGAGACTGCTGTCCTGCTATCAACTGCCATGTCTGCCTCCATGTACATGATTTACAGGACTCACTGAAGATGTTATCTCTTGAACAAAAGGGCAAGCACAAAACTCATAGTAGCCATAAATGGAGGTTATTACTAGGAGTTTTAGTTTTCTTTTAACTCTCTGAGCATGAGAGGGGCAAGCAACACATCATTCTGCAATATATTGCATACCCATGTGGCACTGGAAGCCATATTGTGATAAGTAACAATATTATATTGTAATGGTTTCTTTCTCTCTCTTAGAAAACACACCGATTTCTTTAAAAAAAAAAACAAAAAAAAATGGTGCTGGGAGTGCATCAAAAAGATACAAACTGGATCACTGCATCTGAAAAAGTATAGCATTGCTTCCACAAAGATGGGCATTGCAACATTGCATCACAGGAGCCGAAGATGAATCAAATGTGGGTGTGTCTCAAAAGCATGCTTTTTCAATGTGTGTATATACATCCTTGTGCAATGTGTGTACGTAGATCCTAGTGCAATGTGTATATAGATCCTTGTGCAATGTGTTTATGTAGATCCTTGGGCGAGGTGTGTATATATCTCCAATGAGCGACTAAAAAAGGAAAATCGTGCATCGAAAAGCACTTGTCACTCAGCGATGTGAGAGAGAGACTAAAACAACACAGCATTTTTTGAAAGGCCCATTGGGCTTTATGTATTAAGACAAAGTGGGGGCAGTTCTGGAATAGACAATTAGATAGGGACAAATACAAATTGCCAAAACTCGCGTTTATTTAAACTGAACTTTTCAACCTCTTTTTTTTTTTTTTTTTTTTTTTTTTTACAGTTTATTGAAGATATTCAGTGATACAGCAAGAAAAGGCATCTACATACATTTATATGAAATAAAGTAACAATTAAACAATTAATTGGGTACAACTTGTAGTGAAAGCATAAAGATAATCAAAAAAGGAAAAAAGGAGTAGCAACTTCCAGCTCAAAGCGGTGAGAGGAGCAGGTATGTGTTTTGAACATACTGTCACAAGTGGTATGGTGGGAAAAGTGGGGGAGAAATGTTCTCTCACTATATTTCAGGGAAGGCTGAGGTGTGGTGATTAATAGTAATGAGTGTAAATGGGATTTGATCATGTGTAAGCAGAGAAGAGAGACAGAAAGTCGAGTGGTTAGGAGGAGAGAAGCAGGGGGGAGGGGGTGGAATGTCTGGAGGTCCCCAGGGGATATGGTTATATACTGATACTGAGTGTGTAATATCGTTAAAGAGAACTACAAGGGGTGGGCCTAGGGTTTTGCATGGTACTAACAAGGGGTAGTGATGGACGGTTGGTAGGAGAGCCAAGGTAGCCAAATGGATTAAAAAGTATTGAGACAATTCCTGGTAATGGCGTGACAGCATTCCATAAGTAACCAGGAAGTAGTTATATTAAACCATTCCTGAAAGGTAGGCGGGGAGGATGATTTCCATTTTAGGTGTATTAGACATTTGGCTAGGTGAAGGAGGGGGTGAATAATATGACGTTTATGTTTATTTTTAGGAATTTTGTCATTGACATCAAGAAGAAATAGGAGGAGGAGAGGATCTGGTGTAAGGGTGATATGGAGGGCAGCATTAATATGTGAAGTGATTTGATCCCAATATGGGGTAATGCAGGGGCAAGTCCACCAAAGACAAAATAAGTCCCCTGTGTCAGAGAGGCATCGCCAACATTTTTTGTCTAGTTGTAGATAAGCTATGGAGCGGTTATATGATGTCCTGTACCAGAGTGAAATAATTTTATAGTTAAGTTTGCGTATTTTTGCACATCTGGGGAAGCGACAATTATATTTTAGGATGGTTGACCATTGATCTGGTTATTTTCATGTCTTTTTCCCAAAGAGTGAGAAAATAGGGTTTCCCTGGAAGCGGTGAGGAAGATAGAAGTCTATAAAAAAGGATAAGGGACGAGTGATAGGAAGTTTACGCGAAATAACTTTTTTCAAAAGTGTTCAGTGTTCTGGGAAGGAAACAAACATTGAGATTGTGTTTTACCCATGTCTGGATTTGCTGAGATGGAAGACAGGAGATTAGATCTGTTAATCCAAGTGTGGAGGAATTAGAAGCATTTGTGAAGTTTATGAGGGAGGATAAATGTCCCAATGTATGATTTTCATCAGCAGAAAGTATTTCGAAGGAATGAGGGAGGAGAAGCCCAGGGGGAAAATCTGGGTTATGGAATATTGACAAAAGCAGGGACGGGAGAGTAAGTAAGTTGTGTGAGTCATTGCATTCTTTCCAGATATTAAGAATGTGTGCAAGTATTTGGTGTTACATTGCATAAGGTTTAATGTGAGCTGCGTGAGACCAGATATGTTGTAAAAAGCCAGTATCTTGTAATGGTTGTGATAATGTATCAATCCATCTAATTTGTGAAAGGGAAGTAAAATCTAATAATTTGGTTAGGGCAGCAGCCAAGTAATACAAATGTATGTTCGGTAGTCCTGGTTCTCCAGATTTCCAAGTCCTTGAGAGAATGTCTAGGCGTATTCTGGGATGGTGGTTGTTCCATAAGTGGATTTTAGTCTTACCCATTAAATCCTTTTCTCTTAGTCCATACAGGTTACTGGTAACTCTGGGGTAGGTGATCCGCCCCTTTAAGTAGGCAGGAACAATTCTAGAATTGATTGCAGGGGGTGGAGCCTACCTTCCCTCCTTGGCTGCAGCTAGCCAACCAGCTCCAGAAAGATTTGAGACACTAACTACTGACTAGATAGTGAAGGGAAAGAAGATTCCTGTGAGAATGACCCCGAAAGACCCCCACGGTCTGCCACAGGACAGCCAAGCATGGTCCCTTGACAGGGTGGGAGACCAGTAACCTATATGGACTAAGAGAAAAGGATTTAACAGGTAAGATTAAAATCCTCTTTTCTCTGTCGTCCAATACAGGTTACTGGTAATTCTGGGATGTCCAACCATTGAGTTTCCCAAAGGCGGGAAGTAAGGCAAGGACCAAGCGCAAGGCCCCCAAAGTCACCAGTGCAGATATAAACCATCAGATCAGAGCTAGCCCAACAAAACAATGAAGTGTCAACGGACACTGAACAGGGGTAACAACACCCTAGGAACTGTTACACAGCACACTGAACTAGAGTCAACAGGGCTCAAACGTGAAGGAAGCACCAATAACTGAAGGAAATCCTAGACAGGCAAGAATGCCTCCAGGATTCTCCTCCCAAAGCTGGCATCAGTCGATGCCAGTACATCAACACGGCAGTGCTTCGAAAAGGTGTGTACAAACGACCAAGTGGCCGCCTTGCACAACTGATCAGCAGAGGCCTGAATCTTGTAAGGCCCCAATAGATCTTATAGAATGAGCCGTGACCCTGAAAGGGACAGGCTTCTTCCTCAGCTCATAAGCCTTAGGAATAGTGGACTTAATCCAAGAAGCAATAGTCACTTTGAATGCAGGTATTCCTGCCCTAGGACCCAGGAATGATGAAAAGCACGTCTGATTGCCTGACAGACTCATTGTGATGCACATAAAACTTGAGACAATGCACCACGTCTAACAAGTTGAGATCCCTTTCCTTGTCAGAGGTGGGGTCCGGGCAGAAAGAGGGCACCACAGTCTCCTGATTGATGTGGAACTCAGAGACCACCTTCAGAAGAAACTCCTGAGAAGTGCGAAGCACCGCCTTGTCCTTGTGAAACACCAAATAGGGTGGTTTACAGGACAGAGCATGTAACTCCGCGACACAGAGGACAGACACAATCGCCAGGAGGAAGGACATTTTCCACGTAAAGAGGCGTAGAGGAATAGTAGCCAAAGACTCAAATGGGGAGTGCTGAAAACTCCCAAAACCAAGTTAAGATACCACTGAGGAGCAGGAATCTTAAAGGCAGGACGAGCATGAGCAACGCCCTGGAAGAAAACTTTGACATCAGGAAGGATGGCAATGCGCCTCTGGAAGACAACAGAAAGCGCAGAAGTCTGAACCTTAAGGGAACTCAAACTGAGACCCTTATCCACACCACCTTGCAAGAAGGCCAGGACCATAGGCAGATCAATGTCCTGAGACAGGTCCTTATCAGCAGACCAAGATAGAGAGGTCGACCAGAACCGATGGTAGGCCTTAGAAGAAACAGGTTTGCGGGCACCACACCAGAAGAGAACCCTTTCTTCTTCAATATTGAGGATTCAATTTCCAAGCCATCAAAGCTAGCAGATGAACATTGTCTCTCCACAGGTAACCCTGTAGAAGAAGATCCGGACGGTAATGGAGCCAAAATGGCTCCGCCACAGACAGATCCAGAAGCTCCGGAAACCAAGATTGACAAGGCCAGTACGGAGCAATCAGAATAACTGGACAACGCTCCAGTTGTAATTTCCGTAACACCCTGTGCAACATTGGGAGGGGAGAAAAGATGTAGGCCAGAGGGAATAATCAAGGAATGGACATCGCATCTACCGCCAGAGCCAGAGGGTCTCTCCACCGAGAACAGAACCTCTGCACCTTCCTGTTGTGTCTTTTGGCCATCAGGTCGATGTAAGGAAGACCCCCTTTTTGAACAATGAGGTTGAACACCTATGGGTGTAGCTTCCACTCTCCGCTGTCTACTGTTTGTCGACTGAGGAAGTCCGCCATGATGTTGTCTACGCTAGGAATGTGCACTGTGGATATGGCAGGAATGTGATCTTCTGCCCAGGACAAAATAACCTTGACCTCTAACCAAGCATCGAGACTTCTTGTTCCGCCCTGCTTGTTGATGTAAGCCATGGCCGTGGCGTTGTTGGACTCTAATCGGACCGGACAGTCTTCCATCTGAGATGTCCAATGTCGAAGGGAATGAAATATCGCCCGAAGCTCCAATATGTTGATTGGAAGGAGGGATTCCTCTGGAGACCACCGGCCCTGAGCGCTCAGGCGACCCAGGACCGATCCCCAGCCGGAAAGGCTGGCATCCGTTGTCACCATGGTCCAAAAGGGTACCAGGAAGGACCTGCCCTTCAGCAGGTTGGAGAGGTCGAGCCACCATGACATACTCAGTTCCACATGAAGAGGAAGAGACACGGATGTCTTCAGACGGTCCGGTTGACCCTTGCACACCAGGATCACGAACCTCTGGAGCTCCCTGGTGTGTGCCATGGCAAATGAGACCGCTTCTATGGTGGAGATGAATTTTCCCATTAGAGAGGACAGCTTTTTGGCTGAAACTGGATCTTGAGCCAGAACCGCAGAAACCCTTTGGGTGATCTGGTGAGACATCTCATCAGTGAGGAACACCATGTTCTTCTGAGTGTCAAAGAGAAGGCCCAGAAAGACCAGACGCTGGGATGGGATAACATCTGACTTGTTCAAGTTGATGATCCACCCGTGATGGGGGAGAGCATGAATGCATTGCTAAACCTTCTGATGAAGAAGTTCCGCAGAAGGGGCTTTCAGAAGCAGGTCATCCATGTATGGAGTAAATCTGATGCCGTTCCGGTGGAAGATGGACACTAAGGCTCCCAGGACACGGTTGAATACCTGAGGAGCTGTCGTCAGACCAAATGGAAGAGCTGAGAACTGAAAATGTCCCTGGTCGCAGGCAAACCGGAGGTACTGGCGGCTCTCTGGATGAATGGCAATGTGTAAGTACACGTCCTGAAGATCTACAGAAACAAGGAATTTCCCCCAGGGACATGGCAGCAATCACTGTACGTAGAGACTCCGGACGATAATGAGTCTGGGTCATAAAGGAATTGGGATCCTTCAAGTCCAAAATGGGCCAACAACCGCCATCCATCTTGGAGACCACAAAGAGGTCTGAGTAAAAACCCATACCCCTGTCCTGAACTGGAACCGGCTCTAGAACGTCCTTATCCAGAGGAGCCTGAGAAGCCGAACAGATATCGTTTCTCTGCACCCTGAGGCGTGTGAGAAGAACGGAAGCGAAAGGGAGGAAGAGAAACAAAAGGGATCCTGTACCCTTCTGTCACCACCTGTAAAATCCATGGGTCCGTCACTGAACCCTCCCAAATGCTGTGATAGTGTCACAGACGACCACCCACAGCAGAGTGTGGACCCGGGTTCGGCGAGTCATGCCGAAGAAGGCTTGGAAACCTTGGACTTGGAGGAGACATTGGGCTTCCATTGTTGTTTGGACTTGGAGGAGGTACGCAGAGCTGAGGGAACCATCTGGTTCGCCGGAAGTGTCTCATTCTGAAAGGAACGGAAATACCGATTACGTTTAAGCGGCAATTTCTTCCTGGGAACCAAGGGTAGAAGAGTACTCTTACCTCCTGTGGCTTCACTGATCAGATCCTTAAGATCTGGCCCAAACAATGAGGTACCCTAAAAGGGTAGGGAGAGCAATGCTTTCTTAGAAGCAGTGTCCGCAGACCAGATCTTGAGCCAAAGAGCTCTTCTGGCCACCACAGACATGGTGGAAACCCTAGCCACCAAACGGATGGCATCAGATAAGGCAGCAGTAACATAGTGCTGCGTCTCAGAAATGTTGGCGAGAAGGCGGAACTTATCCGAAGTAGGACCATCCTGAAGAACAGCCCGGGTGAGCTGTTCAGTGCAGACCACAAGGGCCCTGTTCACCCATGCCGCAGCGAATGCTGGATGTATGACAGAACCAGCAGTGGCAAAAATGGACTTGAGGGAGACCTCAAGTTTCTTGTCAGTCCAGTCCTTCAGAGCAGATGCATCAGAGACTGGTAAGTCAGTAGACTTAGATAGCCTGGAAATAGGAGCACCCACTTTGGGAGGATGAACCCACTGAGTAAGCGCGGCCTCAGTAAAGGGATAAAGCCTGGCAAATTTCTTGATCACAGAGGGTGTCCTGTACGGGGAGAAACTCCTCAGACACAAGACAGTCAAGAGTGGGGTTAGTTGGAAAGTAAGTAAGGGGCATTTTAGGCTCCTGAAACACATCAGAGGGGTCAGAAGGAACCTCCTGAACTAAGGGAATGTTAAGAGTAGTCAAGACAGCCCTGATCAGGCACTCAGCGGAGGGCTCAGGATCAGTCTCAAAAGGATCCCCAAAAAACTGAGAGGAGCCCACTGCAGAACATTCCTCAACATCTGAATCCACCAGCAGTTCCTCTTCAGAGGAATCTGACACGTCAGGTACTCCCTGAGGTTTGGGCAGGGAAGACTTGACTGAGGAGGGGGACTGCCAAAAATGAAAGTCCCCCTGTGACTGGGATGTAAAGCAATGCAATGTGGATCTAAGGTCCCTAGTAGCAGCCTTGGCTCTAATGCATGACTGGAGGTCCCTGGCATACTCTCAGGGACATCAGAGCATGCTGGGCATAAATGACCTGAGAATTCTCTGTAGCCCTGAATGACAGGAAGAGCAATGCGCAATGGGGGATACAGAGAACCCAGCCTCCTTAGTCTTAGGTCTGGCCCCAAGCTCCATCGGACATTCTCACAGTGTCAAATAACCTTACTGTATAAGAAATCACCCAGTTATAGTGTGTAGGATTAAAGTTTCACCCCAGAAATTGCTAAAATAAACTTATCTGGCAGGTGAAGGGTTAATCAGCAGAGGAGAGAAGGAGAGTCCAAGCCCTGCATAGGATACTCGTTCTGGAAAGAGCATAAAATGGCTGCCGCGGCAGGAGCCAATCAGAAACGAGCGAGCGAAGCAAGCGCTCATGGGAAATGTAGTTTTCCCAGAAAAGTACCCCAAACAGTGCCCGAAGCCCCCTGAGCCCCCTAACACACTAGATACATGAAGTGGATGATAGAGCAAGGGCAGACAAGTAAAATGAGCCATCTCTGAAGTCACAAGGTTAAACGGTTGCAGAGATATGTCCCAAACAGTACAGTCCCATAGAAGTGAATGGAGCAATGGCATCTATGCGGTACTCAAATTCTACAAAATTGAGAGTGTAAACCTAAAATGCCTAAAACAGCATTAGAACATATTAGGACACTCAAAAAACACTAAACTAGTAGGAAAAGTGTTAGAAAACCCTCTAAAAAAGCCAATCCAGCAGCTAAAGGGTTAGGCTACCACATAAACCTGCTCCAAAACACCCAACAGACATACAGATAGACCAATGAGTGCAGGAATATGCAATAGGAAATCCAATTGAAAACACCGCTGTGCGGTGGGGCACTGTGGGACATGTGGACCTGGAGCACTCAAAGGGTTTCTCACCTTTCCTGCAGATCTTCTGTCTTCAGATAACCATGTAGTAAGAAGTAACCTCAGTGGGTAACTCCTGGGGAAGCACTTGGAATCAAGATTTTTCCCCTCAGGGCTTAAGGTGCACAAAAAGCATCTGGATACTGAGCTAGCCACATCTAAGGGCATTTTCAGTTATGGTAATCTGCCTAATGGTGGTATTCCATATCTAACAGAAAAACAAAAAAGCTTCTAAAACTATAGCAGAACTGTTCTCTTGCCTGTGTTACCTTCACCAAGGAACAAATCTTTCTGGAGCTGGTTGGCTAGCTGCAGCCAAGGAGGAAAGGTAGGCTCCACCCCCTGCAATCAATTCTAGAATTTTCCCTGCCTACTTAAAGGGGCAGATTGCCTACCCCAGAGTTACCAGTAACCTGTATTGGACAACAGAGAAATGTATTTAGAGAGAATTGAATTGAGGGAGGTGAAGTATCGTTGGGGTATAGATATTGGCAGTGTGTTAAAAAGATATATGAGACATGGTAAGATCAACATTTTGATGGCATTAATTCTGCCAAACCAGGATACAAATTTGGGACCATCTGAGAAGATCAGTTTCGAATGAAGATATTAGAGGAGTAATATTAATGTTTGGAACAGACTGTATAGTAGGGGAAATGTTTATGTCTAAATATGTAATATGTGAGGCTGCCCATTTAAAGGTATAAAGAGACTGGAGTCAAAGCTTGTGGTGTGTGAGCAAATGATATTTAGTATCTCCAATTTGTCGAAGTTAATTTTAGCTTGAGAATAATGAGAATACTCCTCTAGTATTTGCAGTAAAGAAGGGACAGATTTTTCTGGTCGGGTATTTATGTGAAGTATATCATCAGCATATGCTGGAATTTTGAAGCAATTTTTTACGGATTTTAAGCCAGAGATGCAAGGTGTATTCCTGACCATATTCAAGAAAGGTTCTAATGTGAGGCTAAAAAGAACAGGGGAGAGGGGGCATCCTTGTCTTGTCCCACTGGAAATGGGAAAGGGGTCTGAAAGCACACCGTTGACTGAAATTCTAGCAGTGAGGAAAGAGTACAGATTCGTGATACCTTGAAACATACGGGGGCCAAGTCCAATGTGGTGTAGTATTCCTTCTAAATAAGACAATCTAACTCTGTCAAATGCTTTCTCAGAATCCGCTGGAAGCAGAATTGTGAGAGTTTGTGAGTGTTAAGCAAGGGTATAATTGATGCGGTATTATGTCTCGTTTCATGGCCTGGAACAAAGCCACATTGGTCAGGATGAATCAGGGAAAGTAGATGTAACGGTTGTCGAGAATTTTTGCACATAGCTTCACGTAAATATTACGTAAGAAGATCGGTCTATAGTTGTTGCATTGAGTGACATCTTTATTTGGTTTCGGAATGACTGCTATATGTGCCGCTAGGGATCGCTGAGGAATTGGGCATCCTTCCATAATGTGGTTAAAAAATGACAGTAAATGTGAGGATAGAGAATCCTTAAAGGTACAATAATATTGGGGTCAGGACTCTTCCCCAGTTTAAGGGTTGAAATGGCCTTATGTATTTCGGTGAGAGTAATGGGAGTCTCAAGTGCAGCGGAGACGTCCGATGTGATGGTGGGCATTTGGGATTTGAGAAAGAATTGTTTAAGACCTGTGTGCCAAGAATCTGATTTAGTTCTGTCATCAGTTTCTATGTTATACAGGTTCATAAAGAAATCTTTAAAAACTGAAGCAATCTGAGGATAAGTGTGAACGGATTCTCTTGTTTTGTTTCTGATGTGATGAATCTGAGAGGAAAAATGCCTGACTTTTCAACCTCTTGAATACTAAAGAGTTCTCACTTCTCTAGAATTCAAGGGGTTAACCCTTTGAGTGGGTACACAACACATTGCTCCCTAATGCGTTGCATACTCCTCTGGCACTCAAAGGGTTAAAAAGCACCATTTAAATAATATGAAATTTTTGTGTCCCCTATGGTGCAGCTGATTTACCCCACAACTGCCCCACTTATCTTTGTACATAACGCTCACCTTGTGTAATGATAAGAAAAAAATAAGCACTAATGAAAATAAACGTAAATGTGAAAAATGGCGAATATGCAACAAATTAACTAAAGAACCTGTTATAGAGGTTCACCAGCTTGTTCTTCACAGTCCCCAAACTGAAATATGAACAAAATACATCATACTGTTTTATGTAAGAAAACCTTTAATGGTGTCAGTTTTTAGTAAGTGTTCTGTCACTTTAAGACAATCACTAATAAATGCAATTATGATGTTATTTCTTAGTAACTGTGCTGTTATTTAAGTGTGATGTCACTTTAAGAAATCCCTTTATATTCAGTTTTCTACCAATGAAAAGGAACCTAGGCATTTTAAAATCATAAACAGGTTGAAACTGTCTCTATGAATAAAGGGATAGTAAACCTTTATTTTTATGTTCCATTTTCTGCAAGTTACATAATATGTACAAACTGTGTCTCTCTCTCACTCTCTCTATATATATTTATTTATTTATTTTTTCAAGTTTATGTCCTGGAAAGTGGTCTGCTAAGATCTCTGTCTCCAGACAGTTTTCTCGTCAACAGAAAGCACAAAAACAGGATATATTACAATGATAGTCTCTCTGTAGCAGTGTGTTCTGTGTGCTTTGTTTTCTACATTGTATCACTAGACATTTCATGTTCCTTGTCAGAAATCCATCTGCAAAAAATTCCAGGTTTGTCAAGGACAGTTTGTTTAAAAAAGTATGTTACGAAAATCAATCAATCAAACATATAGGAAATCTGATTGTAAATACAGGGGGAGATTCACTAAGCTGTGAAAAAGAGGCGACATAGCGGACATGATTTCTTCAGTTTATCACATCTCCAATTCCTGTTATTCTTTGAAGCCTATTCAGTAAGATTTCTTTAACTTTGGAGATCTTAGTGAATAGGATCCATAGAACAGTGATTCTCAACCAGGGTGCCGTAGCACTTTGGTCTGCCACAACCATCAGCATAGGGTGCCCCATGATTTCTATGAAGACTTTGACAAAAAATGTGAATTCTGACTTTTAAATGTAGATTTATGAAAATTGTTATGCACAGTATGTTTATTTTTGCAATTATGATTGTAAGACCTGATAAGAACTGTATATTTATGTATTGTACCCTTCATTGTGCCCTTTATAAATTACATTAATGTGTAAGGCGGGCCCTGAAAGCTCCAGATTTTGTGTTAGAGGTGCCTCAAGCAAAAAAAAAAAAAAGATTGATAACCACTGCCATAGAATAACATAGGGACTGGAGAAGTCATCTCGACTTATCACCTTTTTATCACCACTTAGTGAATCTCCCCACTTATGTGCTTGAAGAACATGTAAAGTCAAAATAAAGCATTTAGTAGACAACCTGGATTTAAGGGTCCTACTTGGAGAAATGTTTGGAGGAGACACCATAACAGGGTATCTGTCAGTATTCCTGCCCAGCGATTCTTTGATATCTGCATAAACATGCTTGTTTGTGCACATCTATGTGAATACCCAGAAGTATCTTCTGTGATTTTCATAAGCGAGTTCCATAAAGCTCCACAATGTATTTTTGTTTGCAGTTCTGTGAAGAGCAAGCTGATAAAGCTCTATAACAGAAGTCCAACATTGTATCCACTGTATGTTCCTCACTTTTCATATTCATGTTACTTTCAGTAGCATCCTCTGATATTATTTCTTAATTTTTTATTGTTATTGTTTTTAGAAGGGTCAAGCACTAAAACAAAAATGGCCTTGCTTTGAAGTGTCAGTTGGTTTTTTAGTTTCCATCTTGTGTAATAAAAAAATTCCAGTTAAAGGGTTAAGTAGGCTCATTCACCCTACCAGCTTACATTTAAAGGATCAGTAATTTTTTTTTTTAAATAGAATCTTTATTGAAAAATATGCAAGCAGAGTACAAATAAGTACAAATAAGTACAAGGTAGAAAATTGCAGAAACGTATTAGACGTCACATATGCAAATATGACATAGACATTTGGACAACGGTGAGTGAGGTTGAATGTAGCATAACGATGAAATACATCGAGTTAAATAAACCAGTATGAGAAGGAGGGAGAGGGGGAAGGGGGGAGGGGGAACAAGAAAAAAAAAAAAGGGTGACCCTCTCGCCGCCCCCCGTCCAGCCGGGTACCCCCGCCTTATGACAACATCAAGAAAGCCAACCATGGCGCAATCCCAGAGACATTCCACTTCCAACAACAGCGTCCAAAGGTCAGAATTCGGAAACATTGAGCACGGTAAGAGAAGTAAATAGGCTGCTTTCACGGGTCTGAGGAAAACCACTGCGTCCACGAGTTCTCAAAAACGCCCAACGTACCTGAGGCCATAGCGTGATATCGTTCCAATGTGATAGTGTGGGCCAGATTTGACAGCCAAAGAGCGGGCGATGGGGGCTCACTCTGATTCCAGAGAAGAGGGATCTGGGCCTTGGCAGATGTCAGAATAAGAGGCAGAATGTTCCACACCTCTCGAGGAATGGGGGGGATAAGGTGGCCTTTGTAGTTAAACAAGCAGAGCCATGGGTCAAGAGGTATAAGAGTATGGAGTCTCCTGGAAATGGTGCGTGTTACTTCTCGCCAGAAGGGAACAATAAGGGGGCAGGTCCACCAGATGTGAAGTATTGTGCCTGGTTGAGATCGGCATCTCCAGCAGTCCGGGGAGATGTCCGGAAAGAATGAGAATAATTGAGTGGGAACTCTATACCATCTTGTCAGAAGTTTGTAGTTTACCTCCCTAAAGCGGATGTTCCGAAATTTAGAAACATTAATGGAAAAATAGGATTTTAGTCTTACCTGTTAAATCCTTTTCACTTAGTCCATACAGTTCACTGGTACAATGGGAGGTGATCCGCCCCTTTAAGTAGGCAGGAACATTCATTCAAATGTATGCAGGGGGTGGAGCCTCCCCTCCTTCTTAAGCTGCCTTCAGGCCAGAGCCAAGCTAGATTGATTTGAGACACTAAACTGACCAGAGGTAAGAAAGAAAAGGAAGACTCATGTGAGCATGCCCCGAAGGTCCCCCACTGAATGCCACAGGAGAGCCAAGCATGGTCCCTTAACAGGGTGGGAGACCAGTGACCTGTATGGACTAAGTGAAAAGGATTCAACAGGTAAGACTAAAATCCTATTTTCACTGTCGTCCAATACAGGTCACTGGTACAATGGGATGTACAAACATTGAGCTTTCCCTGAGGCGGGAAGTAAGGCAAGGACCAGGCGCAAGGCCCAAGTCACTTAGAACTGCTATGAACCAATTAATCATAGAGCCCAACAACAGAAGTGTCAACTGACACCAGCCAGGGGTAAAAACAAACCCCCCGAACTAACACAGCATACTGAACTAGAGCCAACAGGGCTCAACAGCAAAGAAGCACTAAGAACCATAGAGTAGAAGTCCTAAACAGGCAAGACTGCCTCCAGGACCTTCCTCCCAAAGCTGGCATCAGCCGAAGCCAGTACATCAACACCATAGTGCTTCGAGAATGTGTGCACAGAGGACCAAGTGGCCGCTCTGCATAGTTGATCAGCAGACGCCTGATTCTTGTAGGCCCAAGAGGCCCCAATTGATCTGGTGGAATGAGCAGTAACCCTAAAGGGAACGTGCTTATTCCGCAGTTTGTAGGCTTCACGAATGGTAGATTTTATCCAAGAGGCAATAGTTACCTTGGATGCCGGTCTCCCTGCCCTAGGCCCCTCAGGAATGACGAACAGGGCGTCGGACTTCCTGATAGACTCAGTGCGATGAACATAAAATTTAAGACAACGCACAACATCCAACAAATGGAGAACTCTTTCCTTGTCAGAGGAAGGGTTAGGGCAGAAAGAGGGAACCACAATCTCCTGATTGATGTGAAATTCGGAAACAACCTTGGGTAAAAACTCCTTGGAAGTGTGAAGCACTGCCTTATCCTTGTGAAACACCAAGTAAGGAGGTTTACAAGACAGAGCTTGTAACTCTGCTACCCGGCGAACTGAGACAATAGCCAAAAGAAAGGCCATTTTCCAGGTCAAAAAACGTAAAGGAATAGAAGCCAAGGATTCAAACGGGGGTCTCTGGAGAACCCCCAGCACCAAATTGAGGTCCCACTGGGGAGAAGGACTCTTGAAGGCAGGCCGAACATGAGCCACACCTTGGAAGAAAACCTTAACATCAGGAAGAATAGCAATCCGTTCCTGGAAAAATACAGACAGAGCAGAAGTCTGAACCTTGAGAGAACTCAGGCTGAGTCCCTTCTCTTTATCTCTCTTAGTCCCTTCTCAACCCCATCCTGCAAAAAAGCCAGGACCGTGGGAAGATGGAAATCAAGAGATAGGTCCTTATCAGTACACCACGCCACAAAGGTGGACCATATGCGATGATAGATCTTGGAAGACACAGGCTTGCGAGCTCTAAGCATCGTGGACACCACTGAAGAGGAAAACCCTTTCTTCTTTAAAATTGAGGATTCAACCTCCAAGCCATCAAATGGAGATGCTGAACATCCTCCTTCCACAGATATCCCTGAAGAAGTAGATCTGGACGGGCAGGAAGCGGAAAGGGATCCGCCATAGACATGGCTAGCAGTTCCGGATACCAGGACTGACGAGGCCAATTTGGAGTGATTAGGATGACAGGACAACGCTCCATCTTCAGCTTCTGGATGACTCTGATCAACAGAGGGAGAGGAGGAAAGATGTACGCCAGAGGGAACTCCCAAGGGATTGACAAAGCATCCACTGCTAGAGCAAGAGGGTCCCTCCACCGAGAGCAAAACACTGGCACCTTCCTGTTGTGTCTGGTAGCCATCAGATCCACTGCAGGCACCCTCCACATCTGTGTGAGAAGGTGAAACACCTCTGGATGAAGCGCCCACTCTCCGCTGTCGACTGTGTGACGACTGAGAAAGTCTCCCATGACGTTGTCTACGCCTGGAATGTGTACCGCTGAAATGACGGGCACATGAGCTTCTGCCCAAGATAAGATGGCCTTGACCTCTAACCAAGCGGTGAGACTTTTTGTGCCGCCTTGTCTGTTGATGTAGGCCACTGCGGTGGCGTTGTCGGACTCCACTCTGACTGGACAACCTTCCAGCTGAGATTCCCAGTGCCTCAGGGCAAGAAGGATGGCACGAAGTTCCAGAACATTGATGGAGAGAAGAGATTCCTCCAGTCCCCATTTCCCCTGAGCACTGAAACGACCCAACACTGCCCCCCATCCCCAAAGGCTGGCATCCGTCGTGACTGTGGTCCAATAGGGAACCCGAAAGGACCTCCCTTTCAGGAGATGAGACAGGTCCAACCACCATTCCAGGCTCAACTCGACATGAGGAGGCAGAGATACTGACAGATGCTGATGATCTGGATGAGTCTTGCACGTCTGGATCACAAACCTCTGAAGTTCCCTGGTGTGTGCCATGGCAAATGGCACTGCCTCTATCGTGGAAATAAACTTCCCCACTAGAGAGGTCAACTTCGGTACTGGAACCCTGTCTAGGTCTAGGATCTTGGACACCCGGATAGCAATCTGATGAGCCACTTCCTCCGGTAAAAACACCATGCACTGCTGAGTGTCGAACAGGAGACCCAAGAAGAGGAGCTGTTGAGATGGAACCAAGTCTGACTTGTCCAGATTCACAATCCAGCCGTGGCGATTGAGTGTCTGTATACACAATTGCAGCTGCTGGTGGAGGATCTCCGCAGATGAGGCTTTCAGGAGCAGATCGTTCATGTAGGGAGTCACCCTGACTCCATCTCGATGAAGCACAGCTATCAAAGCTCCCAATACCCTCTGAAAGACATGAGGAGCTGAAGTCAGACCAAAGGGAAGAGCTGAAAACTGAAAGTGGCCTTTGTGACAGGCAAATCTGAGATACCGTCTGCTCTCTGGATGAATAGGGATGTGAAGGTATGCATCCTGAAGGTCCAGGGAGGCAAGGGACTCCCCTGGAGACATTGCTGCTATCACAAAACGCAGAGATTCCTGACGAAAGTGGGAACTCACAACAAAGGAATTGAGATCCTTGAGATCCAAAATAGGACGAGCACCTCCGTCCTTTTTGGCCACAACAAACAGGTTGGAATAGAATCCTGAACCTGTGTCCTCTGATGGAACCAATTCCAGGACCTCTTTGTCCAAAAGATCCTGAATAGCGTCGTCGAACAGACGTCTTTTTGTAGGCTCCTGAGAAGGACGAGTAAAATGGAACCGAAAAGGAGGAAGGGAAGAGAAAGGGATCCTGTATCCCTCTGATACCACCTGAACAACCCAAGGGTCCGCCACTGACTCCTCCCAAACCCGGCGAAAGATGTGGAGACGTCCACCTACAGCCGGATGCGGACCCGGGTTCGGCGAGTCATGCCGAAGCAGTCTTGGAGGTCTTGGCCTTGGGGGCAACTTTGGGCTTCCAGGACTGTTTGGGCTTGGAGGAGGAGCGCGTGGAGGATGGACCTGACTGGGACGTGTTGCGTGTCTCAGTTTGGAAGGAACGAAAGGACCGATTGCGCTTGGCTGGAAACTTCTTCTTGAAGACTGATGGTAGAAAAGTACTTTTGCCACCAGTAGCCTCACTAATCATCTCCTTAAGTTCAGATCCAAACAGTAAGGTCCCTTGAAAAGGTAAAGAAAGCAAAGCTTTCTTAGAAGCAGTGTCAGCAGACCAAATTTTCAGCCAAAGAGCACGTCTAGCCACCACAGAGGAAGTAGAGGCCCTTACCATCATGCGCACAGCATCAAAAGCAGCACCAGAAACATAATTTTGAGCTTCTGATATATTAGCAAGAAGCTGCAACTGCTCAGACACTGGTGCATCCTGGCGAACCGCCTCAGTCAGTTGTTCAGTCCAGGCCGCAATAGCCCTATTAACCCACGCCACTGCAAAGGTTGGGCGCATGGAAGTGCCAATAGAGACAAAAATGGATTTAAGAAAAATCTCTAACTTTTTGTCCGTCCAATCCTGCAGGGCAGAGGCATCTGATACAGCCAAGGCAGTAGATTTGTATAACCTAGAAATAGGAGCATCCGCTTTAGGAGGATGAACCCATTTTGCCAGTTCAGCCTCAGGAAAAGGATAAAGTTTAGCAAACTTTTTGGACACAGAAGAGGATTTTTCAGGATTCCTCCACGCATCAGAGACTAAACGAGCAAGAGTAGGGTTAGTAGGAAAACAAACCACATCCTTAGACTGTTTTTGGAAAACGTCAGTAGGATCATGAGTAGATTCCTGAGTCAGAGGAAGGTTGAGCGTAGTTAGCACAGCTCTGATCAAACCCTCAGCAGAAACTTCAGGGTCACATTCATAAGGGTCACCAATGGACTTATTAGATTCTATAACAGTGCCTTCCTCAGCATCAGAATCCTGCAAGAGTTCTTCCTCAGAAGAATCAGACATGTCAGGAGCCCCCTGTGGCTTAGGCAGGGAGGTCCTGATTGTGGAGGGGGTCTGCCAGACTTGAAGAGCCCCCTGAACCTGAGAGGGAAAGAGTTGGAGAGTGGATCTGAGATCCCTGGCAGCTTTAAACTCTTTAATCCAAGTTGGCTCAGTAGCGTGGCTGGAAAGCCCAGGGTTGCTATCATGACTTTCTGCACATTTTGGGCATAAATGACCTGAAAATTCTCTAGGCAGCCCAGAGTGACAAGAGGAGCAAAACGCAATGGGGGAAATAGACACCCCAGCCTCTTTAGTCTTGGGTCTAGCCCCTGACTCCAGTGGAGTAGACATGCTCACAGCGTCAGATATACTCCACTAAGAAAAATCACCCAGTAGAAGTGTGAAAGATTAAAGTTTCACCCCAGAAATGTCTAAAATAGAACTTATCTGGCCAGCGAAGGGTTAATCTGCTGAGAGGAGAGAAGGCTCGGTCCCTGCGTAGTATACTAGCTGAGAATAACACCACAAAATGGCTGCCGCGACGGTAGCCAATCAGAAAACAAGCGCGAAACGGGCGCTCATGGGAAACGTAGTTTTTCTCAGAAGTACCCCAAAACAGTGCCCGAAGCCCCCCCAGACTCCCAACACACCGAATCTAGCTACCGGATGATAGGGGGAAGATAAAAAAAATGAGCCCTCTCTGAAGTCGCTGTGACAAGCGGTTCCAGAGATACGTCCCACACTGTGTAAACCCATACAGCGTAAAGGAGCAATGGCGTCTATGCGGGAAAAAGCGCGCTTAAAGGCGCGGAACATTAAAAATTAATAAATTATTCCTGAGTGAAAAAGTTCACCAAACATACATCTAACACATGTAAAACATGAGAAAATAACAACCCAAAGCTGCAAAACCCAGGGAATACCACAGACATTGCATAAATACAAGCAATAGAAATAACAACACCCTATGAGTGCTGGAGTGCAAAATGAGAACTCCCAAATACAAGCCCAAAGAAGGGACACTGTGGGACAAGTGGACCTTCAGCACTCAAAGGGTGGCTCACCTTTCTGCAGGACTTCTGTCTTCAGGTAACCATGTTAAAAGGGAATTAACCGGAGGAAAATTCCCCAGCAGGGAAGCTACTTGACTCAAGTTGTTCCCTCTTCAGGGCATAAGGTCCACCAGAAAATCCCTGGAAGCTGCACTAGCCACTTTGGAGAGGGCAATTCACAGCCATGGTCACCCGCCTAATGGTGGTATTTCATATTTGAAGAAAAACAATAAAAAACTAAAGTTGAATGAGAGATGTTCTCCACCTGGTATGCACAGCACACAGGAACAAATCAATCTGGCTTGGCTCTGGCCTGAAGGCAGCTTAAGAAGGAGGGGAGGCTCCACCCCCTGCATACATTTGAATGAATGTTCCTGCCTACTTAAAGGGGTGGATCGCCTCCCATTGTACCAGTGATCTGTATTGGACGACAGTGAAAGATAGCCTCCCACTGATCAATTTCCAAAGTGAAGGCCAGATCAGATTCCTATTTCAACAGGTGAGAGAGTTTCCTGTTGTCCTGAGTGGGCTGCAAGAGAGAATAGCAGAAAGAAAGAGGTCTTACCTGTAGGGAGGGGTCAGACAGTTTCCTTTCAAAAAGAGTAGTGGGTCGATATATTCAACCCTGTTTGGTTAGGGAGTGGTACCAATGACGGACCTGTAGGTAAAGCCACCAGGGTATTTCCTTACCTCCCATTGCTGACTGTAGCTGATCTTTGGTTAGAAAACCTGTGGGGTTGGATAGCGAACTAGCGATGGTTAAACCATGCTGAATCCAATCGGTAAAATTCTCCCGGTTTCTGCCCGGCGTGAAGTTTGGAGACCCAAGGAAAGACAGTAAGGGGGACGGAGAGGGGGCAAGAGAAAACCGTTTGTTCGCGTCCTGCCACAATCTGAAAACGTGTCCGAGAATTATGTGCTTACCGCAAGTGGATGTATATTTAGCGGGATCGGACCACAAGATCTGGATAAAGTTAATATGGTCCAGGACATGCACCAATGAGTTGGTCCAGTGTTCAGGGGTCGGTCCTCGGAAGTCGAAAATTCTAGCCACCGCAGCAGCTTTGTAATACTTATGAATGTCAGGCAATCCTAAGCCACCCCTTGACAGAGTTTCACAAAGAACACCAAGATGAATCCTGGGCTTTTTCTGAGCCCATACAAATCGACAGATCATCCTCTGTAAGACTGTAAGAAAGTGAGTAGGGATGTGTATAGGAAGAGCATTGAGTTGGAATAGAACTTTAAGGAGAATCTTCATTTTGATGAGGTTAACTCTGCCCAACCAGGACAGATATAAGGAGTTCCATGACTGTAAATCAGTTGATATAGATTGAATGAGGGGGAGTATTTAAGATCTGGAAGGTCACTAAGATTATTAGAGATGTAGATCCCCAGGTATTTAATACACGACTGAGCCCATTTGAAATCATAAGTGGATTGGAGACGCTGAGAAGTCAAAGGATCACATTAAGACACATTAAGCATCTCTGACTTGGAATAGTTAATTTGGGCCATGGAAACAAGGGAGTACTCAGATAGGACATCGAGAAGTGGTGGGTGGGAAGCTACAGGGTTGGCAAGAAAAAGAAGAACATCGTCGGCAAAGGCCGCCAGTTTAAAAGTGTGGGGACCTGAATCCAGACCTGCAATGTCAGGATGCAACCGGATTCGGTTGAGGAGGGGCTCGAGGGTGAGGATAAAAATGAGTGGGGACAAAGGGCAACCTTGTCTCGTACTGTTTCTGATGTCAAATGGTTCCGACAAGGTACCATTAACCAAGACCCTGGCTGTAGGACAGGAGTATAGGCTCAAGATACCCTTTAACATGCAGGGACCTAAACCTATACTGATAAGATTTTCTTCCAGATACATCCAATTCACCCTGTCGAAGGCCTTTTCGGCATCTGTCGACAGGAGAACAGTCGGGGTGCGGGTTGAGTGGGCCAGGTGTATTAAAGAAATTGTGGTTGCGATGTTGTGGCGAGCCTCCCTACCCGGGACAAAGTCGGATTGATCTGGGTGAATCAGATTGGGTAGAAAGTAATTAAGACACTTCGCCAGGATCTTCGCAAAGATTTTTATGTCTACATTAAGTAGAGAAATAGGGCAGTAGTTACCACATTGAGATGGGTCTTTTGATGGTTTGGCTATCACAACAATGTGGGCTTCTAGCGACTGTTTCGGAAAAGGGTGTCCATAAGATCGAATGCGGATGTTAATTTTCATTTCCCATAACACATCTGACACGTCTACAAACACATACAGAACTAAATCTCACCTGCTCATGTGCAATGGCTCCTGTGGCTATGTCTATCACATATCCAACATTTACCCAATGTGCATGCCTCCCAAGGCTGTTGGATATGTGATAGACATAGCCACAGGAGCTATTGCACATGAGCAGGTGAGATTTAGTTCTGTATGTGTTTTTTTAGAGGTTAATCATGAGTGTATGTTTGTAGATGTGTTATGGGAAATTAAAGTGAACATGTGCATTCGATCTTATGGATAGATACGTGAGACATACGGCCATTAGATCTATTGCGCATGCGATTTTATTGCCACACATACAGGAAGGGATGTGCTTCCGGATCATAAAGGTCAAGGAGTGTGAGTTAATCATGCGCTTTTGATCCATGGATAGATGCTTGGGATGCACAGGCATTGGATTCAATTGCGCATAATCAGGTGATTCTATTATTATATTCAGAGGAAGGGATTTGTTTACGGATCATAACGGTTAAAGACTGTGAGGTAATCGGTTCCTCTTTGAGATGTGGGAAATTCAATTTATAAGATATACAAGGCTATGAGAGCCATTGCGTATGAGTGGGCGACATTGTTATTATCTTTGAAGGTGGGATATATTTCTGGATTATCCCATTTTTAGTGATGAGAAGTTTAATCAATGGGAAATATATGTATAGTTATAGGAGCCATAGTACACGTGTAAGTGATATAATCACAATATTTGGAAGAGGGAATACACTTCCGGATCATAACATCTGAAGGACGGAGGTACATGTTGTGGTTATATCATTGTTGTTAATAGTGATCAATGGACTACAAATGGTAAGTTAATTCATATTACCATATGTTAATTATTTACAAATGATTTCAATCGTCTTGACCAATCGTTTTTGAAGTGAACACTCCAATAGGGAGAAGAGAAAAGGTTTTTAAGGATAGGTTGGTGTACTGCTGCTTTGTTGAGTTTATTTTTGGCTACAGCCAAGTCTGAAGAAGTGGTCTCCGTACCACGAAACGTTATTATAGCTTGCCAGTATTCTGTTTTAATACTGTTTTATCATTGAACTTTTCCAATCATTGTATTTGGAGTTCATTTTATTAAAAACATTTTTTGGAGATAAATAAGCAGCAAAGTGGTGAATTCCATCGATCCTGAATACAGCTACCTGAGCAGAGACAGGGAAATCTCTCTGCATGCCCAATTAGCTGTGGTGTGATATAAATCTTTCCACAGCCATCACTTTTGTAAGTATAATACTAAAATATACTCTATAAATCGTTTAAAAGGATAATAGGCACCATCAGGCGCCCTCTTCTGTTTTCTATTTTGTTTACATGTATCGTACTCCCTTTGAGTTGTTCTGAGGAGCGGCCTTGTGAAGATAAATATTCTTGCTGTATAGGGGACGGCGTATGAAAATATCCCCCAAGTGTGTATGTCAACTAACATTCATTTGTTGAGCTGACCTCGCAAAATTGTGAGTACAGCTTCAAAGGGGAAGGTGTGGGTTGATCACATAAGTTATTGCACGAGGAGCGCCTTCTTTTCTTGTCTTTGCTATAGTTGAGAAAAGGTCTTGGAGAGAAAGGAAATCTGGTTGGTGTTTGGCCCATTCAAAATAGCTATGGGCTTACCATACAGTGTGCCCTTGAGTAAAATATAACGACTTTCTGGGTCGCAGCTTGAATCTATAAGAGTCCAGGGCAGATGGGCCCGTAGGAGGACCCCCACCCCCGCCTTTTTGACGGGGGCAGATGCAAAATATGAGGTGGGGTATGTGCGGTTAGAGAACTTAGGGGGGGAAACAGACGAGAAATGTGTTTCCTGAACTAGCACAATATAAGGATCAGTAAACTTTTTTATGAAAAAATATATATTTTAGGGCGTTTCATGTTGAAAAAAATAAATGTACCCCCCACTGCCGAGAGATGCATATTTCCAGAGTTATTACGGTTTAAACCTGTGCCTGTGTTTTTTGTTTTCTTTTAGCAGTGCTCTCTAGTGGTCAAATTTCAATTAGTTATTCTGTTACATTTTTTAAGGAGAGGAAAGTCAGTGACTTACAGCTCTCCACAGAATGTGATAGAAACTTCTGAGTCACTTCCTGTCAGAACAATCATGAAGAACACAGTAAATTCACTTCCTGGTTATCTGAACTGTTATAACTTTTGAATAAAACAACTGACAGCGGTGGCACTATCCTTGTTTTACTAAGCAGGAAAAGCTCTATAACATAGATTTTTATAAAAAAAAATATAGTTTACTGCTTCTTTAAAAAACTGCCAGCAACTGTCACATCTACCTCCAAAGACATGACATCAAGGACAGGTTGAAGACATTGCCTCTTGAATAAAGGCATAAGGGCATATTATTAAACTCTGCCGTCTAATAAAGGTTCCCCCTTCCGCCCCTTCCACAGTCTCCCCTCAGATTTGGAATCCGGTCCACGGACCAGACGTGCTGCATCGAGGGACAATCTTTCTGCTTTCAGTATAAGGGAAAGCCTGCCCCATTGACGAAGGAGGGCAGGTTTTTCCTTACGCTGGAAGAAGATTGTCACTCGCCCCATTCTGTCCAGGCTGGCTTGCTGAGGTAAGTGGAAGGGGCAGGAGGTGGGGGGGGACTTTATTAGACTGTAAATGAAAAACCGCATCGTTTAATAACGTTTTCTTGCTACACATCGTTATAAAAAAAGAATAGAGAAGACTCTGTTTTACTTGAATAATTAAACATTACTATCCCTTTAAAGGAATGATAAAACTGCATAATAATGGAAAGGCTAACCTCTTGAGGAGGAGGTTTAAATACTGGTTTCTTAACTCCTTGTGGACCAGAGGGGTGTGCAATGAATCACGCATCCCGCTGCACTCCAATGGGGTAAAGGGACAATAGCTAGAATTATGTATTTATATGTTAAAAAAAAACTTTAATACCACTTTAAACAAGCTGTAAACGTTTAACCCTTTTGAGTTCCAGAGGGGGCATCCACCGCATTGATACCTGACACTCAAAGGGTTAAATTACTTTACCCAATACCCATGTTAATACAAACCAGAATCAAGAGTCTCCCTTCTTTAATTTCTCAATGTCAACCTTGCAATCTAATTATGTTCAAGTGTTTAGATGTCTAATCTTAAAGGAGAACTAACACCTCCGAAAATAAGCAATCATTACCATACTATTAGCAGTCAATTCTAATGGCCCCTATGAATTTTGACGTTATGCCTTTGTACAAGATAGAGAACCTTTTCACTCATTCCTGGATGTCACGTCCACGGAGGCAGACATGACAGATGCTAGCAGGACCACATGATCACATTTTAGCTCTAGAGAGGTATGCAGGTCATGTTCATAGAGGTGAGCATGCATTGTAGGACCAATGGAAGATATTATTCCTTTAAGGTAACATTCTCTGGGGTCATTAGGATTTTCTGTCCATAAGGTAAGTGGGGATTATAATGAGGATGTGTTATTATTATTCTTTATTTATATAGCGCCAACTAATTCCACAGTGCTGTACAATTGGGAATAGACATACAGAGGTATTAAATATTACAATCAGATGTGGAGAACAGAAGGATCAGAGGACCCTGCTCATGAGAGCTTACAGTCTAGAGGAAGTTCTCCTTTAAACTTGTGAGTTCCAATCAAATGGTTAAGTCTATGTTCCGACCAAAGACTTGAAAGCGCTGCTGAAAATGTCTGTTTAATTACCTCTTGAGGTGCGACTAATGACACACCCACATCGTCATTAGCTGTAAATGAAAGGCTGATGCCCATATGGGTCAGATAGATACTGGATATTGTGATGAGCATAAATCTTCGAACATTGCTTATGTGACCTATATGTAAGACGGCCAAAGGCTGCCATGTAAATCCTATCCTATATATAATAATTCGCTAGGACGTTTGTCACAATGCAGTCTGTGCAGTAGAGACTGCCTGAGTTCGGGCAGTCATGCGCAGTAGAGACTGCGAGCGTTCAGGTAGTCTCTACTGCTCATGATTGCATCACGTGAGTGAGGCGACGCAAGACTGCATCACGTGGTGCAGTGAGGTACCGGCCACTTAACATTACCAAGACCTTGGCCCATGTACATGGGCTTTTACACTAGTTAATATATATATATATATATATATATATATATATATATATATATATATATATATATATGATAGCACTTCTAATCAAGAGTAAACTTCTGTGATGCAAAATGCATTGATCTCTGCCCGACCGCAACCATTGTGCCTTGAACCCACTATTTAAAGACACTGACTGCATGGATCAAGATTGATTGTTTGGGGACTTGGAGAGAACCCACTCAGCACCAGCTGAATTTTAACAGGGGAGTTTCAATATACTGCTGTTATTGTCCAGTTGTCATTGCATAGTGCTTATTGGAGAATAGTAATGTGGTGAGCCGCTTATGTTTATTCTATGCCATGAAGATTAAGCCTGTAAAACTTGAATGTGTTCAACATGCAGGATGACCCTAGTAATTATAACGGGTTAGTTCCACTTTATGCCTCCTAGATTGGAAATATAAGGTTGAGTAAAACTGTATAGTAACCAGGATAACCAAAGATAACAAGGAGGAGCTATGTATGGGATGAGGAAAGTAGACCACCATACCTCCCAACTGTACCTCTTTAGAAGGGACAGTCCCTCTTTGAGACACAAATCCCTCTGTCCCTTTTTCCCCACCATGGTGTCCCTCTTATTAAAAGTTCAGACTGTGTGGTGTACATACAGTATAAGTGTATGATATTGTTCCATAGCAATACAATTCACATTAATCTTTGTGTAAAGCGGAACTTTCAGCTATTACCAAGTCGCCATGCATTCATTAAGCGCATGGTGACTAGCTTGGAACTCCATGTCTTACCTTTAAAAAAATTGCAGATTCTAAAGAAATCTTTGTAGGAGAGGCTGGCATCCATCGTCACAAGGATACCAGGAAGGACTTGCCCTTCAGTAGATTGGAGAGGTCGAGCCACCATGACAAACTCAGTTCCACATGAAGAGGGAGCGATACTGAAGTCTTCAGAAGGTCCGGCTGACCCTTGCACACCTGGATCACAAACCTCTGTATTTCCCTGGTGTGAGCCATGGCAAATGGGACCACTTCTATGGTGGAGATGAATTTTCCCACTACAGAGAATAGCTTCTTGGCCGGAACTGGATCGTGAGCCAAAACAGCAGAAACCCTGTGGGTGATCTGGTGAGCCACCTCGTCCGTGAGAAACACCATGCTCTGCTGAGTGTCGAAGAGAAGGCCCAGGAAGACCAGACGCTGGGATGGGACAAGATCCACCCCTGATGGGTAAGAGCATGAATACAGCCCTGAACCTGCTGATGATGAAGTTCCACAGAAGGGGCTTTCAGAAGCAGGTCGTCCGTGTATGGAGTAACTCTGATGCCGTCCCCATGGAGGACGGATACTAAAGCTCCCAGGACACGGTTGAAGAGGAGTGGCAATCAGACCAAAGGGAAGAGCTGAAAACTGAAAGTGCCCTTGGTCACAGGCAAATCTGAGATACTGCCTGCTCTCCGGATGAGTGGAAATGTGTAGATAAGCATCCTGAAGATCCAGAGAGGCAAGGAATTCCCCCGGGGACATAGCAGCAATCACCATCCGTAGGGACTCCTGGTGATAATGAGTCCTGATCAAAGGAATTGAGATCCTTCAAATCCAAAATGGGACAACAACCGCAGTCCTTCTTGGAGACCACAAAGAGGTTTGAGTAAAAACCCATACCTCTGTCCTGAACTGGAACAGGCTCCTTGTCCAGAAGGGCCTGGATAGCGCCATTGAACAGATGGAGTTTCTCTGCGCCCTGGGGCATATGAGAGGGAAAAAACTGAAAGGAAGGAAGGGAGACGAAAGGGATCCTGTACATGTCCGTAACCACCTAAAAACCCACGGGTCTGGCACTGAATCCTCCCAGACGCTGTGGTAGTGACTCAAACAGCCACCCACAGCTAAGTGGGGACATGGGTTTGGCGAGTCATGCCGAAGGAGGCTTGGAGGAGACCTTGGGCTTCCATTCGTGTTTGGGCTTGAAGGAGGCACGCGGAGCTGAGGGAAGCACCTGGTTCGCCGGACGTGTCTCAGTCTTTAAGGAATGAAAAAAAAAACAATTACAATTGAGAGGTGTTTTCTTCCTGGGGACAAAAGGCAGAAGGGTACTTTAACCCCCTGTGGCCTCACTAATCAGATTCTTAAGATCTGGCCCAAACAGTGATCTGCCTTGAAAAGGCAAGGCAAGCAAGGCTTTCTTGGAAGCAGTTTCAGCAGACCAGATCTTGAGCCAAAGATCTCTTCTGGCAACCACAGACCTGGTGGAAATCCTTGCCACCAAACGGATGGCATCAAATAAGGCAGCAGAAACATAGTGCTGGGCCTCAGAAATGTTGGCAAGGAGGCTCAACATATCTGAAGTAGGAGCATCCAGACGGACAGCCAGAGCTGTTCAGTCCAGACTGCAATTACTCTGTTAACCCATGCTGCAGCAAACGCTGCACGCATGGAGTTACCAGCAGTGGCAAAAATGGACTTGAGGGAAACCTCAAGTTTCTTGTCAGTCCAGTCTTTCATAGTGGACGCATCAGAAACTGGCAAGGCAGTAGACTTAGATAGCCTGGAGATGGGAGCATCCACTATGGGGGGATGAACCCACTGAGCAAGTGCCGCCTCAGATAAGGGGTAAAGCTTGGCAAATTTCTTGGAAACAGAAGGTTTCCTGTCCAGAGATTTCCACTCATCAGACACAAGGCGGTCAAGAGTGGGGTTAGGTGGAAAACAAGTAAGGGGCTTCTTAGGCTCCTGAAAAACATCAGAAGGATCTGAAGAGACCTCACTGACTAAGGGAATGTTTAGACTGGTTAAGACAGTCCTGATCAGGCCCTCAGCCGAGGGCTCAGGATCAGCCTTAAAGGGGTCCCCAAAAAACTGAGAGAAGCCCAGAATCCACCAGCAGTTCCCCCTCAGAGGAATCTGATACATCAGGTACTCCCTGGTTTCAGCAGGGAAGATCTGACGGAAGAAGGGGTCTGCCATGAGTGGAAGACCCCCTGTAACTGGGATGGAAAGAGTTGCAAAGTAGACCGAAGGTCTCCAGTAGCAACCTTGAACTCTTGCACCCAAACTGGCTCTACTTCATGGCTGGAGGTCCCTGGGAGAGACTCAGGGACATCAGAACATGATGGGCATAAATGACTGGAGAATTCTCTAGGTAACCCTGTATGACATGAGGAACAATGCGCAATAGGGGACACAGAGACCCCTGCCTCCTTAGTCTTAGGCCTGGCCCCACGGTAACCAAAATTCTAGCAGATGTACAGTTTAGGAGATTTTCTGGGAAAAGTAAAAGTGAAAAATTCCTGGTACTGAACAGATTCATTAACATATGAAACATCACTGAATCCTTCATTAACAAATGACATGTCAGTTGAAATATTCATTAGCATATGACATGCCACTGCAAATCTTAATTAGCGTATGACACATCACTGAAATGTTTTAATTAGCACAGGAAAGGTCACTGGTGCCGCAAGTGGCATACATTAGCATACGATAACAAGTTTGAATACCTCATTAAAGCAGAACTACCACACTCACAAAGTTATCCCCAATTAAAGGAATATTATTGTCTAATTATCAAAAACATGCAAACTTCTAGCCATTCAAAAAATAAACTATCCTAGTCCCATCTCTCAAACATTTATGGTTTGAGAGATATTTGCAGCTAAAGTTCCCCCCTCCCTCCCCTTTCCCTGATATCAGTGCTCTGACTGCAGGGGAATCCGGTTAGTCATGGGACTGTCGGAGGCTCTTCAGCAAAGCCAAGATCTCAAGATATAAAAAAGAACTAACTTATTGGAACGGTCTACAAAGTGTCTCTGGTTTGAAGGCACACTTTGTAGACCGTTCCAATGAAGTAGTTCTTTTTATATCTTGTGATTTCAGCTCTGCTGAAGAGACTCCCTGATCCCGGGACCGGATTCCCCTTCAGTCAGGGAAATGGGAGGGAGGGGGGAGCTTTAGCTGCAAAGATCTCTCAAACCATAAAGGTTTGAGAGGTGGGACTAGGAACTAATTAGAATTTGACCATTAGAGGGCACTCCTAATGTAAAAAAAACACAGGTTTAAACAGCAATAACTCAGGAAATATGCATGTCTCAGCAGTGGGAGTACTCTTATTTTACTCAACATGAAACATCATACAATCTATATTTTTTCATTAAAAAAAGTTTACTGCTCTGTGACGCATTAGTTGCAATCAATAGGACAAGGCAGACATCTTGGTGAAGAGTGATCTGTGCTCCTTCGCAGTTTGTCCCTGCCTGTACCATACAGTGCAGTGCAACGCCACCTTTGGCAAATAACCTACCGGTGAGGCATCAGGGATGGACAGATCCCTCTTCGCCAAGATGTCTGCGCTGTCCTATTGATGTATGTTTCATATGAAGTTAGGATTGCAACTCACGCCGGCATCTAAGAAACTTTTATCCACTATTTCTATGATAACCATGATACTAACAATTAATTGGGAATAACTTATGTGCGCATGATAGTTCAGCTTTAACTGTACATTTGCTGGTCTTTTGGCTAAAATGACACATAGGCAGTTTATAATACAATTTTCAAATATGCAAACATGAAACAAGGTGAAAGGTCCACTTTAAATAATTTATTTAGATACACAAAGAGGTGTCAATAGGCCATAAGATTACCTAAATGTATTGCTAAAGTCCTGCCCACCAGCCATGCTCTCAACAACATCTCCTGAAACAAAAGTGCCCCTTTTTGCCCATTTGAAATGTTGGGAGGTATGTACTACAGACTAGAAGAGCACATAACAATTATGTATTTTCTCTTTTGCCCTGTGGGAGATAAAATGACCTGTGTCTCACCCCCCACCCCCCACGCACAAAGAGGAACGGATCAGTAAGTAGCACAAAAATTATCTCTTTTCCCTCAGCCGAATATAAGCCACTCTTCTTTCATTTAAGGTCTCAATTTAATTACCCTGTTACCGTGAGTCACTGGACTGTATTAAAGTGACACTAACATTGGTGAACCCCCACTTTTCTTAATGTGTACAGAAAATGCTAATGACCACTGCAGAATTAATCTTTATTTAGTATTGGCTATTTTGTCCATGGAGGCAGACGTGATGCTTTGTTGCAAGACTTTACAGGCCTTATACGTTGTATAAAGGCCGACTGCACCAATTCTAGAGAACTGTACCATAGGGGACAAAAATATGGGTGTGTTAACCCTCTTGAATGCAAGAGTGGTCCCAAATACATTTCTACGTCATGAGTTGGAGACCTCTCTAGCGTTCAGGGAATTAACCCCCCCCCCCATTTAAATCAACGGCCATTTAGGGATTCATATTGAACCCTATGGTGCAGTTGGTTTGTTCCAGAATTGGTGAAATTTGCCTTCATACATAACACCCCATGACAGCAAACCCTTCAAAGTGAAGGCTTTCTAAGAAAGTTTCCGAGGCCTCCCTAGCACACAAGAGGTTAAAAGCACCATTTACATCAAAGCAAATGATCAATTTCTCCACGTTGATGCACATGGTTTAGTCCAGAATTGCTCCACTTTGCTTTTAAAAGATTGTTATACTGATGAAAAAATAGGATTTTAGTCTTACCTGTTAAATCCTTTTCACTTAGTCCATACAGGTTACTGGTACAGTGGGAGGCGATCCGCCCCTTTAAGTAGACAGGAACATTTCTCCAAATGTATGCAGGGGGTGGAGCCTCCCCTCCCTCTTAAGCTGCCCTCAGCCAGAACAAACCAGAATGATTTGAGACAGAGATACTGACCAGAGATAAGAAGGAAAAGGAAGACTTCTGTGAGCATGCCCCAAAGGTCTCCCACTGAATGCCACAGGAGAGCCAAGCATGGTCCCTTGACAGGGTGGGAGACCAGTAACCTGTATGGACTAAGTGAAAAGGATTTAACATGTAAGACTAAAATCCTATTTTCACTGTCATCCAATACAGGTTACTGGTACAGTGGGATGTACAAACATTGAGCTTTCCCAGAGGCGGGAAGAAGGTAAGGACCAAGCGCAGGGCCCCAAAGTCACTAGAACGCCTATGAACCAATTAATCATAGATCTCAACAACAGATGTGTCAACGGACACCAACCAGGGGTAAAAACTAACCCCCTAAACGATCACAGCACACTGAACTAGAGCCAACAGGGCTCAACAGTAAGGAAGCACTGAGGATCACAGAAGAAGAAAATCCTATACAGGCAAGACTGCCTCCAGGACCTTTCTCCCAAAACTGGCATCAGCCGAGGCCAGTACATCCACACGATAGTGCTGCGAGAATGTGTGTACAGAGGACCAAGTGGCCGCCCGGCACAGTTGATCGGCAGACGCTTGATTTTTATAGGCCCAAGAGGCCCCAATTGATCTGGTGGAATGAGCAGTAACCCTGAATGGAACGTGCTTATTCCGCAACTTGTAGGCTTCACGAATGGTAGATTTTATCCAAGATGCAACAGTCACCTTTGATGCCGGTTTCCCTGCCCTAGGCCCCTCAGGAATGACGAACAGAGCGTCAGATTTCCTGATAGACTTGAAACAATGCACAACATCCAACAAATGAAGATCCCTCTCCTTGTCAGAGGAAGGGTTAGGGCAGAAAGAGGGTACCACAATCTCCTGATTGATGTGAAATTCGGAGACAACCTTGGGTAAGAACTCCTTGGAAGTGCGGAGTACAGCCTTATCCTTGTGAAATACCAGGTAAGGAGGTTTACAAGACAGAGCTTGGAACTCTGCTACCCGGCGAACTGAAACAATAGCCAAGAGAAAGGCCATTTTCCAGGTCAAAAAACGTAAAGGAATGGAAGCCAAGGATTCAAACGGGGGTCTCTGAAGAACCCCCCAGCACCAAATTGAGGTCCCACTGGGGAGCTGGACTCTTGAAGGCAGGTCGAACATGAGCCACACCTTGGAAGAAAACTTTAACATCAGGAAGCACAGCAATGCGTTCCTGGAAAAATACAGACAAAGCAGAAGTCTGAACCTTGAGAGAACTCAGGCTGAGTCCCTTTTCAACCCCATCCTGTAAAAAGGCCAGGACAGTGGGAAGATGGAAATCAAGTGATAGATTCTTATCAGCACACCATGCAACAAAAGTTGACCATATGCGATGACAGATCTTGGAGGACACAGGCTTGCGAGCCCTAAGCATCGTAGACACCACAGAAGAGGAAAACCCTTTCTTCCTCAAAATTGAGGATTCAACCTCCAAGCCATCAAATGGAGATGCTGAACATCCTCCTTCCACAGATATCCCTGAAGAAGCAGATCTGGACGGGCAGGAAGCGGGAAGGAATCCGCCACTGACATGGCCAGCAGGTCCGGATACCAAGACTGACGAGGCCAATTCGGGGTGATTAGGATGACCGGACAATGCTCCATCTTCAGTTTCTGGATGACTCTGATCAACAGAGGGAGAGGAGGGAAGATGTACGCTAGGGAGAACTCCCAAGGGTTTGACAAAGCATCCACTGCTAGAGCAAGAGGGTCCCTCCACCGAGAGCAAAACACTGGCACCTTCCTGTTGTGTCTGGTAGCCATCAGATCCACTACAGGTACCCCCCACATCTGGGTTAGAAGGTGAAACACCTCTGGATGAAGTGCCCACTCTCCGCTGTCGACTGTGTGACGACTGAGAAAGTCTGCCATGACGTTGTCTACGCCTGGAATGTGTACCGCTGAAATTACGGGAACATGAGCTTCTACCCAAGATAAGATGGCCTTGACCTCTAACCAAGCGGTGAGACTTCTTGTGCCGCCTTGTCTGTTGATGTAGGCCACTGCGGTGGCGTTGTCGGACTCCACTCTGACTGGACAACCCTCCAGCTGAGATTCCCAGTGTCTCAGGGCAAGAAAGATGGCACGAAGTTCCAGAACATTGATGGAGAGGAGAGATTCTTCCAGTCCCCATTTCCCCTGAGCACTGAAACGACCTAACACTGCCCCCCATCCCCGGAGGCTGGCATCCGTTGTGACTGTGGTCCAATAGGGAATCTGAAAGGACTTCCCTTTCAGGAGATGAGACAGGTCCAACCACCATTCCAAGCTCAGCTCGACATGAGGAGGCAGAGAGACTGACAGATGCTGATGATCTGGATGATTCCTGCACGTCTGAATCACAAACCTCCTGAAGTTCCCTGGTGTGCGCCATGGCAAATGGCACTGCCTCTATTGTGGAAATGAATTTCCCCACCAGAGAAGTCAACTTCGGCACTGGAACCCTCTCGAGATCCAGGATCTTGGATACACGGAGAGCAATCTTATGAGCCACTTCTTCCGGTAAAAACACCATGCACTGCTGAGTGTCAAACAGGAGACCCAAGAAAAGGATCTGTTGAGATGGAATCAAGTCTGACTTGTCCAGATTCACGATCCACCCGTGGCGATTGAGTGTCTGGATGCACAACTGAACCTGCTGGTGAAGGATCTCCGCAGATGAAACTTTCAGGAGCAGATCGTCCATGTAGGGAGTCACTCTGACACCATCTCGATGAAGTACAGCTATCAAAGCTCCCAATACTCTCTGAAAAACCTGTGGAGCTGAAGTCAGTCCAAAGGGAAGAGCTGAAAACTGAAAGTGGCCTCTGTGACAGGCAAACCTGAGATACCGTCTGCTCTCTGGATGAATAGGGATGTGTAGATATGCATCCTGAAGGTCCAGGGAGGCAAGGAACTCCCCTGGAGACATTGCGGCTATCAGAGCACGCAGTGATTCTTGACGATAGTGGGAATTCACAACAAAGGAATTGAGATCCTTGAGGTCCAAAATAGGGCGGGCACCTCCGTCCTTTTTGGACACAACGAACAGGTTGGAATAAAATCCTGAACCTGTGTCCTCTGAAGGAACCAATTCCAGGACCTCTTTGTCCAAAAGATCCTGAATAGCGTAGTCGAACAGACGTCTTTTTGTAGGCTCCTGAGAAGGACGAGTAAAATGGAACCGAAAAGGAGGAAGGGAAGAGAAAGGGATCCTGTATCCCTCTGATACTACCTGAATAACCCAAGGGTCCGCCACTGACTCCTCCCAAATCCGGCAAAAGATGTGGAGACGTCCACCTACAGTCGGATGCGGACCCGGGTTCGGTGAGTCATGCCGAAGCAGTCTTGGAGGTCTTGGCCTTGGGGGCAACTTTGGGCTTCCAGGACTGTTTAGGCTTGGAGGAGGAGCGCGCAGAGGAAGGACCCGCCTGGGACGTAGAGCATGTCTCAGTTTGGAAGGAACGAAAGGACCGATTGCGTTTGGTTTTGAAGACTGATGGTAGAAGAGTACTTTTACCACCAGTAGCCTCACTAATCATCTCCTTAAGTTCAGATCCAAACAGTGAAGTCCCTTGGAAGGGCAAAGAAAGCAAGGCTTTCTTAGAAGCTGTGTCAGCTGACCAAATTTTCAGCCAAAGAGCACGTCTAGCCACCACAGAGGAAGTGGAGGCCCTCGCCATCATGCGCACAGCATCAAAAGCAGCGTCAGAAACATAATTTTGAGCTTCGGATATATTAGCAAGAAGCTGTAACTGCTCAGACACTGGCGCATCCTGGCGAACCGCCTCAGTAAGCTGTTCAGTCCAGACCGCGATGGCCCGGTTAACCCACGCCACTGCAAAGGTTGGACGCATGGCAGTGCCAATAGAGGCAAAAATGGACTTAAGACAAGTTTCTAACTTTTTATCCGTCCAATCTTGCAAGGCAGAAGCATCAGATACAGCTAAGGCAGTAGATTTAGACAACCTAGAAACTGGAGCATCCACTTTAGGAGGATGAACCCATTTAGCCAGTTCAGTCTCAGGAAAAGGGTAAAGTTTAGCAAACTTTTTGGATACAGAAGAGGATTTATCAGGATTTCTCCACGCATCAGAGACTAAACGAGCAAGAGTAGGATTAGTAGGAAAACATATAACAGCTTTAGAAGGTTTCTGAAAACCGTCAGTTGGATCATGAGTAGATTCCTGACTCAAAGGAAGGTTGAGTGTGGTTAGCACAGCCCTGATCAAACCCTCAGCAGAGAGTTCAGGGTCACATTCAAAAGGGTCACCAATAGACCTGGTAGACTCAATAACAGTGCCTTCCCTCAGCATCAGAATCCTGTAATAGTTCTTCCTCAGAAGAATCAGACATATCAGGAGCACCCTGTGGCTTGGGCAGGGAGGTCCTGACTGTGGAGGGGGTCTGCCAAACCTGAAGAGCCCCCTGAACCTGAGAGGGAAAGAGCTGAAGAGTGGATCTGAGATCCCTAGTGGCAGCCTTAAACTCTTTCACCCAAGTTGGCTCAATGGCGTGACTGGAAAGCCCTGGGTTGCTGTCATGGCTTTCTGCACATTTTGGGCATAAATGACCAGAAAATTCTCTAGGCAGCCCAGAGTGACAAGAGGAGCAAAACGCAATGGAGGAAACTGACACCCCAGCCTCCTTAGTCTTGGGTCTAGCCCCTGACTCCAGTGGAGTAGACATGCTCACAGCATCATACTCCACTGACAAGAATCACCCAATTGAAGTGTGAAAGACTAAAAATTCACCCCAGAAATGCTTAAAATTAAACTTATCTGGCAAGCGAAGGGTTAATCTGCGGAGGAGAGAGAGAAGGCTCGGTCCCTGCGTAGTATACTCGATGAGAATAACTCACAAAATGGCTGCCGCAACGGTAGCCAATCAGAAAATGGGCGCGAAACAAGCGCTCATGGGAAACGTAGTTTTTCTCCGAAGTACCCCAAAACAGTGCCCAAAGCCCCCCAAGACCCCCAACACACTGAATCATGCAACTGGAAGATAGAGCAAGGGAAGACCAACAAAATGAGCCCACTCTGAAGTCGCTGTGACAAGCGGTTCCAGAGATACGTCCCACACTGTGTAAACCCATAGAGCGTAAAGGAGCAATGGCGTCTATGCGGGAAAAGCTCGCTTAAAGGCGCGGAACATAAACTTTTAATAAAGTTACCCTGACAGGTAAAAGTTACCGAACACATATAAAACACAGGTAAAACATGATAAAACAATATCCCAATGAGGAAAACAGCAGGGAAAAGGTTAAAACCCCCATAAACTGCTCCAAAACCCAGGGAATACACACAGAGATTGCATAAATACAGTGCAATATAAAGAGAAAAACACCCAATGAGTGCTGGAGTGCATATTGAGAACTCCCAAATACAAGCCCAATGAAGGGACACTGTGGGACAAGTGGACCTTCAGCACTCAAAGGGTGGCTCACCTTTCTGCAGGACTTCTGTCTTCAGTTAACCATGTGAAAAGGGAATTAACCAAAGGAAAATCCCCAGCAGGGAAGCTACTTGATTCAAGTTGTTCCCTCTTCAGGGCATAAGGTCCACCAGAAAATCCCTGGAAGCTGCACTAGCCACTTTGGAGAGGGCAATTGTCAGCCATGGTCACCCGCCTAATGGTGGTATTCCATATTTGAAGAAAACAATAAAAAAACTAAAGTTGATTGAGAGATGTTCTCCACCTGGTGTGCACAGCACGCAGGAACAAATCATTCAGGCTTGTTCTGGCTGAGGGCAGCTTAAGAGGGAGGGGAGGCTCCACCCCCTGCATACATTTGGAGAAATGTTCCTGCCTACTTAAAGGGGCGGATCGCCTCCCACTGTACCAGTAACCTGTATTGGACGACAGTGAAAGTAGCTTCTACATAATACAAGAGCTTGTATTAACAGAGATTTGTAAAATATGTCCATAACCCAAGATATAGGATATTGCATAAGCCATTTTTGTCCAACAACAGGGGTGTTTTAAAAGGGATAGTACAGTGGTTCTTTCTATTGTCGCGACCCTTTGATAAAATTTCCCAAGTTGTGGCGACCGATAACAGTAAAATAATTTTCATTGCTCCTTCATCGCTGTAATTTTGCTACTGTTATGAATCGAAATATAAATATCTGATGGTTTTAGGCGACCCCTGGCAAATCGTCATTCGACCCCCGAAGGGGTCCCGACCCACAGGTTGAGAACCACTGGGATAGTAATACTTGTAACAAAATGAAGCTCTGATCCTTCTTTATACTATTTGTCAAATGTAGCACTGTATTTCAAAACTACTAGGCTTTGTAGTTCAACCATAATTGAATGAGAAAGAATCAACCTCCTGCCCCTTTCCTCAGCATCACTCTGCCTCTCCAAGTCGGTCCAGATGGAGCGCAGCGAGGGACAATATTCAGTAAGTGTAAGCCATCCTTCATCAAGGGGGGGGGGCAGGGTTTTCCTTATACTTACTGCATGAAGACTGTCTCTCACTGCGATCCGTCCGGTCCCAGGAGCGGATTGCACATTTGATGGGAGACAGTGAGAAGGGGCGGGAGGGGGATCCTTTCTCATTCAATTGCGGTTGAACTACAAGCCTGAAAGTACTGAAATATAGAGGTAAGTGGGACAAACAGTATAAAGAATAATCAGAGCTGCATTTTCTTACACATATTACTGTACCTTTAAGAATAAAATAAAAAAGAACTCCCACTGCTAGGAAATACATCATTTAACCCTTTGAGTGCCAGAGAGGTACATATTCTGGCACTCAGGGGGTTAAAAGTAAATACACTTCAGAAATGTTTTACTCAAAATGTTAACAGCACCATCTGGTGGGTAAAATAGGATTTTAGTCTTACCTGTTAAATCCTTTTCACTTAGTCCATACAGGTCACTGGTACTTCTGGGAGGCGATTCGCCCCTTTAATAGGAAGGAACAATTATGCAAATGATTGCAGGGGGCGGAGCCTCCCCTCCTACTTAAGCCACCTTCAGGCCAGAGCCACTAGATTGATTTGAGACCCTAAAACTGACCCCAGGTAAGCAAGAAGAAAGACTCCTGTGAGCATGCCCCAAAGGTCTCCCACTGAATGCCACAGGAGAGCCAGGCCTGGTCCCTTGACAGGGTGGGAGACCAGTGACCTGTATGGACTAAGTGAAAAGGATTTAACAGGTAAGACTAAAATCCTATTTTCACTGTCGTCCAATACAGGTCACTGGTACTTCTGGGATGTACAAACATTGAGCTGATCCAGAGGTGGGAATAAGGCAAGGACCAGAACAAGGCCCAAGTCATTAAAACTGCTATGAACCAGTTAATTATATAGCCCAAACTGTAAGTGTCAACGGACACGAATCAAGGGAACAATCCCTGAACCAACACAGCACACGGAACTAGAGCCAACTGGGCTCAACAGTAAGGAAGCACTAAGGATCACAGAGCGGAAGACCTACACAGGCAAAACTGCCTCCAGGACTTTCCTTCCAAAACTGGCATCAGCCGAGGCCAGCACATCAACTCGGTAGTGCTTAGAAAAAGTGTGCACAGAGGACCAAGTGGCCGCTCTGCACAGTTGATCAGCGGAAGCCTGATTCTTGTAGGCCCAAGAGGCCCCAATAGATCTGGTGGAATGGGCAGTCATCCGGAAGGGAACATGCTTATTCCGCAACTTATAGGCTTCACGGATAGTAGCCTTAATCCAAGAGGCAATGGTAACTTTGGAAGCCGGTGTCCCTGCCCTAGGCCCCTCAGGAATGACGAATAGAGCGTCAGACTTCCTGATAGACTCGGTGCGATGAACATAAAACTTGAGGCAACGCACCACATCCAACAAATGGAGATCTCGTTCCTTGTCAGTTGAAGGATTAGGGCAGAAAGAGGGAACCACAATCTCCTGATTGATGTGAAACTCGGACACAACCTTGGGTAAAAATTCCTTGGTAGTGCGAAGCACAGCCTTATCCTTGTGGAACACCAGGTAAGGAGGTTTACAAGACAGAGCTTGTAATTCTGCTACCCGGCGAACTGAAACAATAGCCAAAAGGAAGGCCATCTTCCAAGACAAGAGACGTAATGGAATGGAAGCCAAGGATTCAAACGGTGGTCGCTGGAGAACTCCCAGCACCAAATTGAGGTCCCACTGGGGAGCAGGACTCTTGAAGGCAGGTCGAACATGAGTCACACCCTGGAAGAAAACTTTCACATCAGGAAGGATAGCAATCCTTTCCTGGAAAAACACAGACAAGGCAGAAGTCTGAACTTTGAGGGAACTCAGGCTGAGTCCCTTATCCACACCGTCCTGCAAGAAGGCCAGGACAGTGGGAAGATGAAACTCAAGGGATAACTTCTTATCAGAGCACCACGTCACAAAAGTTGACCATATGCGATGATAGATCTTGGAAGACACAGGCTTACAAGCACTGAGCATAGTCGACACCACAGAAGGAGAAAATAGGATTTTAGTCTTACCTGTTAAATCCTTTTCACTTAGTCCATACAGGTCACTGGTACTCTGGGAGGCGTAAGTCCCCTTTAATAGGCAGGAACAATTATGCAAATAATTTGCAAGGGGCGGAGCCTCCCCTCTTACTTAAGCCACCTTCTGGCCAGAGCCACTCATATTGATTTGAGACCCCAAGAACTGACCTCAGGTAAGCAAAAAGAAAGACTCCTGTGAGCATGCCCGAACGGTCTCCCACTGAATGCCACAGGAGAGCCAAGACTGGTCCCTTGACAGGGTGGGAGACCAGTGACCTGTATGGACTAAGTGAAAAGGATTTAACAGGTAAGACTAAAATCCTATTTTCACTGTCGTCCAATACAGGTCACTGGTACTCTGGGATGTACAAACATTGAGCTGATCCAGAGGCGGGAAGTAAGGCAAGGACCAGGCGCAAGGCCCAAGTCACTAGAACTGTTATGACCAGTTGATAACATAGCCCAAACTGTAAGTGTCAACGGACACCAACCAAGGGAACAATCCCTGAACTAACACAGCACACAGAACCAGAGCCAACCGGGCTCAACAGTAAAGAAGCACTAAGGATCACAGAGCGGAAGACCTACACAGGCAAGACTGCCTCCAGGACCTTCCTTCCAAAACTGGCATCAGCCGAAGCCAGTACATCAACTCGATAGTGCTTAGAAAAGGTGTGCACAGAGGACCAAGTGGCCGCTCTGCACAGTTGATCAGCAGAAGCTTGATTCTTGTAGGCCCAAGAGGCCCCAATAGATCTGGTGGAATGGGCAGTCACCCGGAAGGGAACATGCTTATTCCTCAACTTATAGGCTTCACGGATGGTAGCCTTAATCCAAGAGGCAATGGTAACTTTGGAAGCCGGTCTTCCTGCCCTAGGCCCCTCAGGAATGACGAATAGAGCGTCAGACTTCCTGATAGACTCGGTGCGATGAACATAAAATTTAAGGCAACGCACCACATCCAACAGATGGAGATCTCTTTCCTTGTCAGATGAAGGATTAGGGCAGAAAGAGGGAACCACAATCTCCTGATTGATGTGAAACTCAGACACAACCTTGGGTAAGAATTCCTTGGTAGTGCGAAGCACAGCCTTATCCTTGTGGAACACCAGGTAAGGAGGTTTACAAGACAAGGCCTGTAACTCTGCTACCCGGCGCAATGACACCACAGCCAAGAGGAAGGCCATCTTCCAAGTCACAAGACGTAATGGAATGGAAGCCAAGGATTCAAACGGTGGTCGCTGTAGAACTCCCAGCACCAAATTGAGATCCCACTGGGGAGCAGGACTTTTAAAGGCAGGTCGAACATGAGTCACACCCTGGAAAAAGACTTTCACATCAGGAAGGACAGCAATCCGTTCCTGGAAAAACACAGACAAGGCAGAGGTCTGAACTTTGAGGGAACTCAGACTGAGCCCCTTATCCACACCGTCCTGCAAGAAGGCCAGGACAGTGGGAAGATGGAAGTCAAGAGACAACTTCTTGTCAGAGCACCATGTCACGAAAGTGGACCATATGCGATGATAGATCTTGGAAGACACAGGCTTACGAGCACTGAGCATCGTCGATACCACAGAAGGAGAAAAGCCTTTCTTAGCTAGAATCGAGGATTCAACCGCCATGCCATCAAATGGAGAGAGTGAACATCCTCTTTCCACAGATACCCCTGAAGAAGCAGGTCCGGACGGGCTGGAAGTGGGATTGGATCCTTCACTGACATGGCCATCAATTCCGGAAACCAGGACTGGCGAGGCCAGTTTGGAGCAATCAGGATGACAGGACAACGTTCCCTCTTCAACTTCTGGATAACTCTGACCAATAGAGGAAGAGGAGGGAAGATGTAAGCCAGGGAGAAGTCCCAAGGGATCGACAAGGCATCCACTGCTAGAGCAAGGGAGTCCCTCAACCGGGAGCAAAACACCGGAACCTTCCTGTTGTGTCTGGTAGCCATCAGATCCACCACAGGCATCCCCCACCGTTGAGTGAGCATGTGAAACACCTCTGGGTGCAGAGCCCATTCTCCGCTGTCGACGGTGTGACGACTGAGGAAGTCTGCCATGACGTTGTCTACGCCTGGAATATGAACCGCAGAGATGACAGGCACGTGATCTTCTGCCCAAGACAAAATATCCTTGACCTCCCACCAGGCGGAACCGCTTCTTGTGCCGCCTTGCCTGTTGATGTAAGCCACCGCCGTGGCGTTGTCGGACTCCACTCTGACTGGAAGACCGGTCAAATGAGACTCCCAGTGCCTCAGGGCCAGCCGGACAGCTCGAAGTTCCAGAACATTGATGGAGAGCATGGATTCCTCCAGACCCCATTTCCCCTGAGCACTGAAGCGACCCCAGACTGCACCCCAGCCCCGAAGGCTGGCATCCGTAGTGACTGTGGTCCAAGGAGGAACTAGAAAGGATTTCCCTTTCAGGAGATGAGAGAGATCTAACCACCAGTGCAGACTCGACTCGACATGAGGAGGAAGAGAAACAGACAGATGTTGATGATCTGGATGATTCTTGCACGTCTGGATCACGAATCTCTGAAGATCCCTGGAGTGGGCCATGGCAAATGGTACTGCTTCGATTGTGGAAATGAACTTCCCCACTAAGGACGACAACTTCGGAACTGGAATCACGTCCAGGTCCAGAATTCCAGCCACTCTGACAGCTATCTGGTGAGCCACGTCCTCTGGAAGAAACACCATGCATTGGCGAGTGTCGAACAGGAGACCCAGGAACAGAAGCCTCTGAGATGGAATCAAGTCCGACTTGTCCAGATTCAGGATCCAGCCATGACGGTTCAGGGTGTGCATGCACATCTGTAATTGCTGGTGGAGAAGCTCCGCTGAGGAGGCCTTCAGTAGGAGATCGTCCATGTAGGGGGTCACTCTGATCCCATCCTGATGGAGCACCGCTATCAAGGAGCCCAACACCCTCTGGAAGACCTGAGGGGCTGAAGTCAGCCCAAAGGGGAGCGCTGCAAACTGAAAGTGTCCCCTGTGGCAGGCAATCCTGAGATACCGCCTGCTCTCTGGATGAATAGGGATGTGAAGATAAGCATCCTGAAGGTCCAGGGAGGCAAGAAACTCCCCTGGAGACATTGCTGCAATCACAGAGCGCAGGGACTCCTGGCGGAAGTGGGAAGTCACCACATAGGCATTGAGATCTTTGAGATCCAAGATGGGACGGGCTCCTCCGTCCTTTTTGGCTACCACAAACAGGTTGGAATAAAATCCTGAACCTGTGTCCCCCTGAGGAACCGCCTCCAGGACCTCTTTGTCCAAGAGATCCTGAATAGCGTCGTCGAACAGACGCCTTTTTGTGGGTTCCTGAGAAGGACGAGTAAAATGGAACCGAAAAGGAGGAAGGGAAGAGAAAGGGATCCTGTATCCCTCTGACACCACCTGAAGAACCCATGGGTCCGCCACTGACTCCTCCCAAGTCCGGCGAAAGATGCGGAGACGACCGCCTACAGCCGGATGCGGACCCGGGTTCGGCGAGTCATGCAGAAGCAGTCTTGGAGGTCTTGGCCTTGGAGGCAACTTTGGGACTCCAGGATTGTTTGGGCTTGGAGGAGGAGCGCGTAGTGGGAGGACCCGTTTGGGCCGAGGAGCGTGTCTCAGTCTGAAAGGAACGAAAGGACCGATTGCGTTTGGCTGGAAACTTTTTCTTAAAGACTGAGGGTAGAAGAGTACTTTTACCGCCAGTAGCCTCACTGATCATTTCTTTGAGTTCAGACCCAAAAAGCAAATTCCCCTGAAAGGGCAAGGAAAGCAAAGCCTTCTTAGAGGCTGTATCAGCAGACCAAATTTTCAGCCAAAGAGCGCGTCTAGCCACCACAGAAGAAGTGGAGGCCCTCGCCATCATGCGCACAGCATCAAAAGCAGCATCAGCAACATAGTTCTGAGCTTCAGTGATATTAGCAAGAAGCTGCAACTGTTCAGATACAGGCGCATCCTGGCGAACCGCTTCAGTCAGTCGTTCAGTCCAGGCCGCAATAGCTCTATTAACCCATGCCACAGCAAAAGTGGGGCGCATGGCTGTGCCAATAGAGGCAAAAATAGACTTAAGAGAGAGCTCTAGTTTCTTATCCGTCCAGTCCTGCAAGGCAGAGGCATCTGAGACAGCCAAAGCAGTAGATTTGGATAGTCTAGACACAGGAGCATCCACTTTGGGAGGATGAACCCATTTTGCCAGCTCCGCCTCAGGAAAAGGGTAAAGTTTGGCAAACTTTTTGGAGACAGAGGAAGATCTATCAGGATTCTTCCATGCCTCAGAGACCAGACGGGCAAGAGTAGGGTTAGTTGGAAAACAAACCACAGGCTTAGATGGCTTTTTCTGAAAAACATCAGTAGGATCATAAGTGGATTCCTGAGTCAGAGGAAGGTTGAGCGTATTCAGAACCGCTCTGATCAGACCCTCAGCCGAAACTTCAGGGTCACACTCATAGGGGTCCCCAATGGACCTGTTAGATTCAATAACAGTACGTTCCTCAGCATCAGAATCCTGTAAAAGTTCTTCTTCAGAAGAATCAGTGATATCAGGAGCTCCCTGTGGCTTAGGCAGGGAGGTCCTGATAGTAGAGGGGGTCTGCCAGACCTGGAGAGCCCCCTGTACCTGAGAGGGAAAGAGTTGAAGCGTGGATCTGAGATCCCTAGTGGCAGCTTTAAACTCCCTCACCCAAGATGGCTCAATAGCGTGGCTGGGAAGCCCAGGGTTGCTATCTTGACCAGTACAATTAGGGCATAGATCCCCCACATTATCGCCATCCAGCCCAATGTGGCAAGAGGAGCAAAACGCCATGGGGGTAGCGGACCCCCCATCCTCCTTAGACTTGGGTCTAGCCCCTAGCTCCAGTGAAGTAGACATGCTCACAGCGTCAATATACCCCACTAATAACACTATCACCCAGAAAAAGTGTTAAGATTAAAGTTTCACCCCAGAAATGTTCCAAAAACGGACTTATCTGGCCAACGAAGGGTTAATCTGTTGAGGAGAGAGAAGGCTCGGTCCCTGCGTAGTGTACTCGCCTAGGAAAAGTACCACAAAATGGCGGCCGTCGTGACAGCCAATCAGAAACGAGCGCGAACCAAGCGCTCATGGGAAATGTAGTTTTTTCCTTACAAGTACCCCAAACAGTGCCCGAAGCCCCCCTGAACACCCCACATAAATAAAACACATTCCGGATGATAGAGCAGGAGCCTAGAATTAAAATGAGCCCTCTCTGAAGTTGCTGTGACAAGCGGTTCCAGAGATATGTCCCATACTGTGAATTCCCATAGAGAGTAAAGGAGCCCTTGCGTCTGAGCGGGAAAAAGCCGCGCTTAAAGGCGCGGAACACCATTTTTAATAAAGTTTAAGAAAACATTAAAAAGTGCCCAAACAAGCATGAAACACATGAGAAACATAAATAAATGAATACCCAATGCTCCAAAACTCAGAGAATAACACAGAAATTGCAAAAACAGTAATAATGCAATAAAAACACCCTATGAGTGCTGGAGTGTATTAAAACTCCCAAATACAAGCCCATCAAAGGGACACTGTGGGGACAAGTGGACCTTCAGCACTCAATGGGTGACTCACCTTCCTTGCTGACTTCTGTCTTCAGGTGACCATGATAGGGAGGGAAAGAACCAGAGGTAAATTCCCCAACAGGGGAGCTGCTTAACACAAGCTGTCCCCTCTTCAGGGTATAGGTCCACAGAAAATCCCTGGAAGCTGCACCAGCCACTTTAAAGAGGGCAATTCACAGCCATGGTCACCCTCCTAATGGTGGTATTCCATATTTGAATAAAAAAATAATAAAATACTAAGATGCATAGATGTTCTCTACCTGGTGTGGAAGCACACCAGGAACAAATCAATATGAGTGGCTCTGGCCAGAAGGTGGCTTAAGTAAGAGGGGAGGCTCCGCCCCTTGCAAATTATTTGCATAATTGTTCCTGCCTATTAAAGGGGACTTACGCCTCCCAGAGTACCAGTGACCTGTATTGGACGACAGTGAAAAACCTTTCTTTGCTAGAATCGAGGATTCAACCGCCATGCCATCAAATGGAGAGAGTGAACATCCTCCTTCCACAGATATCCCTGAAGTAGGTCCGGACGGGCAGGAAGTGGGAACGGATCCGCCACTGACATGGCCATCAACTCCGGATACCAGGACTGGCAAGGCCAGTTTGGAGCGATCAGGATCACAGGACAACGCTCCCGCTTCAGTTTCTGGATGACTCTGATCAATAGAGGAAGAGGAGGAAAGATGTAAGCCAGGGAAAAATCCCAAGGGATCAACAAGGCATCCACTGCTAGAGCAAGGGAGTCCCTCCGCCGGGAGCAAAACACCGGAACCTTCCTGTTGTGTCTGGAGGCCATCAGGTCCACCTCCGGCACTCCCCACCTTTGGGTGAGCAATTGAAACACCTCTGGATGAAGAGCCCATTCTCCGCTGTCGACGGTATGACGACTGAGGAAGTCTGCCATGACGTTGTCCACGCCTGGAATATGAACTGCAGAGATGACAGGCACGTGATCTTCTGCCCAAGCCAAAATATCCTTGACCTCCAACCAGGCAGTGCCGCTTCTTGTGCCGCCTTGCCTGTTGATGTAAGTCACCGCAGTGGCGTTGTCGGATTCCACTCTGATCGGAAGACCGGTCAGTTGCGATTCCCAGTGTCTCAGGGCAAGCCGGATGGCACGAAGTTCCAGAACATTGATGGAGAGCATAGATTCCTCCAGACCCCATTTCCCCTGAGCACTGAAGCGACCCAACACAGCACCCCAGCCCCGAAGGCTGGCATCCGTTGTGATCGTGGTCCAACAAGGAACTAGAAAGGATCTCCCTTTCAGGAGATGGGAGAGATCCAACCACCAGTGCAGACTCGATTCCACATGAGGAGGTAGAGAGACTGACAGATGCTGATGATCTGGATGATTCTTGCACGTCTGGATCACAAATCTCTGAAGGTCCCTGGAATGGGCCATGGCAAAGGGAACCGCTTCGATCGTGGAAATGAACTTCCCCACCAGGGACGACAACTTCGCTACCGGCACTAAGTCCAGTTCCAGAATCCCCGCCACTCTGATAGCTATCTGATGAGCCACATCCTCCGGCAGGAACACCATGCATTGGCGAGTGTCGAACAGGAGACCCAGGAACAGAAGCCTCTGAGATGGGACCAAGTCCGACTTGTCCAGATTCAGGATCCAGCCATGGCGGTTCAGAGCGTGGATACACTTCTGCAATTGCTGGTGAAGAAGCTCCGCCGAAGAAGCTTTGATGAGGAGATCGTCCATGTAGGGAGTCACCCTGACCCCGTCCTGATGAAGCACCGCTATCAGGGAGCCCAACACTCTCTGGAAGACCTGAGGAGCTGATGTCAGCCCAAAGGGAAGAGCAGAAAACTGAAAGTGTCCCCTGTGGCAGGCAATCCTGAGGTACCGCCTGCTCTCTGGATGAATAGGGATGTGAAGATAAGCATCCTGAAGGTCCAGGGAGGCAAGGAACTCCCCTGGAGACATTGCTGCAATCACAGAGCGCAGGGACTCCTGGCGAAAGTGGGAAGTCACCACATAGGCATTGAGATCTTTGAGATCCAAAATAGGACGAGCCCCTCCGTCCTTTTTGGCCACCACAAACAGGTTGGAATAAAATCCTGAACCTGTGTCCTCCTGAGGAACCACTTCCAGAACCTCTTTGTCCAAGAGATCCTGAATAGCGTCGTCGAACAGACGTCTTTTTGTGGGTTCCTGAGAAGGACGAGTAAAATGGAACCGAAAAGGAGGAAGGGAGGAGAAAGGGATCCTGTATCCCTCTGACACCACCTGAAGAACCCATGGGTCCGCCACTGACTCCTCCCAAGTCCGGCGAAAGATGCGGAGACGTCCACCTACAGCCGGATGCGGACCCGGGTTCGGCGAGTCATGCTGAAGTGGGAGGACCCGTCTGGACCGAGGAGCGCGTCTCAGTCTGAAAGGAACGAAAGGACCGATTGCGTTTGGCTGGAAACTTTTTCTTAAAGACTGAGGGTAAAAGAGTACTTTTACCACCAGTAGCCTCACTGATCATTTCTTTGAGCTCAGATCCAAATAGCAAAGTCCCCTGAAAGGGCAAGGAAAGCAAGGCTTTCTTAGAGGCTGTATCAGCAGACCAAATTTTCAGCCAAAGGGCACGTCTAGCCACCACAGAGGCAGTGGAGGCCCTCGCCATCATGCGCACAGCATCAAAAGCAGCGTCAGCAACATAGTTCTGAGCTTCAGTGATATTAGCAAGAAGCTGCAACTGTTCAGATACTGGTGCATCCTGGCGAACTGCTTCAGTCAGTCGTTCAGTCCAGGCCGCAATGGCTCTATTAACCCATGCCACAGCAAAGGTTGGACACATGGCAGTGCCAATGGAGGCAAAAATAGACTTAAGAGAAAGCTCTAGCTTTTTATCCGTCCAATCCTGCAGGGCAGAGGCATCAGAGACAGCCAAAGCGGTAGACTTAGATAGTCTGGAAACAGGAGCATCCACCTTGGGGAGATGAACCCATTTTGCCAGCTCAGTCTCAGGAAAAGGGTACAGTTTAGCAAACTTTTTAGAGATAGAGGAGGATCTATCAGGATTCTTCCATGCCTCAGAGACTAGACGGGCAATAGTAGGGTTAGCTGGAAAACAAACGACAGGCTTAGATGGTTTCTTTTGAAAAACATCAGTAGGATCATAAGTGGATTCCTGAGTCAGAGGAAGGTTAAGCGTATTCAGCACAGCTCTAATCAGACCCTCAGCCGAAACTTCAGGGTCACATTCATAAGGGTCCCCAATGGACCTGTTAGACTCAATAACAGTACGTTCCTCAGCATCAGAATCCTGCAAGAGTTCTTCCTCAGAAGAATCTGACACATCAGGAGCACCCTGTGGCTTAGGCAGGGAGGTCCTGATTGTAGTGGGGGTCTGCCAGACCTGGAGAGCCCCCTGTACCTGAGAGGGAAAAAGTTGAAGAGTGGATCTGAGATCCCTAGTGGCAGCTTTAAACTCCCTCATCCAAGATGGCTCAATAGCGTGGCTGGGAAGCCCAGGGTTGCTATCTTGACCAGTGCAGTTAGGGCAAAGATCACCCACATTATCACTAGATAACCCAGTGTGACAAGAGGAGCAAAACGCCATGGGGGGAGCAGACCCCCCATCCTCCTTAGACTTGGGTCTAGCCCCTAACTCCAGTGAAGTAGACATGCTCACAGCGTCAATATACCCACTTTAAACTCTATCACCCAGAAAGAGTGTGGAAGATTAAAGTTTCACCCCAGAAATGCCTAATATTGGACTTATCTGGCCAGCGAAGGGTTAATCTGATGAGGGGAGAGAAGGCTCGGTCCCTGCGTAGTGTACTCGCTGAGGAAGAGCTCCACAAAATGGCGGCCGTCAGGATAGCCAATCAGAAACGAGCGCGAACCGGGCGCTCATGGGAAATGTAGTTTTCCCCATACAAGTAACCCAAACAGTGCCCGAAGCCCCCCTGAACACCCCACACTAATAAAACATACACCGGATGATAGAGCAGGAGCTTAGCATTAAAATGAGCCCTCTCTGGAGTTGCTATGACAAGCGGTTCCAGAGAAACGTCCCAGACTGTGAAATCCCATAGAGAGTAAAGGAGCCATAGCGTCTAAGCGGGAAAGCCGCGCTTAAAGGCGCGGAACACCATTTTCAATAAAGTTTAAGAAAACATTAAAAAGTGCCCAAACATACATAAAACACATAAAGAAATACTATACAAGGCTCCAAACTCAGAGAATACCACAGAAACTGCATTAAATACATTAAATGCAAATAAAAACACCCTATGAGTGCTGGAGTGCAAAGCAAACTCCCAAATACAAGCCCAGCAAAGGGACACTGTGGGGACAAGTGGACCTTCAGCACTCAAAGGGTGGCTCACCTTTTCTGCAAGGACTTCTGTCTTCAGGTGACCATGATGAAGTGGGAATAGACCAGAGGAAAATTCCCCAGTAGGGAAGCTGCTTGACTCAAGCTGTTCCCTCTTCAGGGCATAAGGTCCACAGAAAATCCCTGGAAGCTGCACCAGCCACTTTAAAGAGGGCAATTCACAGCCATGGTCACCCTCCTAATGGTGGTATTCCATATTTGAATCAAAAAATAACAAAATACTAAGTTGAATGCATAGATGTTCTCTACCTGGTGTGCACAGCACCCAGGAACAAATCAATCTAGTGGCTCTGGCCTGAAGGTGGCTTAAGTAGGAGGGGAGGCTCCGCCCCCTGCAATCATTTGCATAATTGTTCCTGCCTATTAAAGGGGCGAATCGCCTCCCAGAAGTACCAGTGACCTGTATTGGACGACAGTGAAAAGGGATTTTTCCCTTAATGAGATTGGGATAGCTTGAGTCAGATTATGGCTCTGCATAGTAAGTGATAAAAACAGCACCACCTGGTGACCACAGTAGGAAACTGGCAATACCCCTTTTTTTCCCAACAGGAAAAGGATTACAATAAGTATTTATTTTTAGGAAACTTTTACTACTCCTCTAAGTTCTATCAAGTTATAATTATTTCTATATCTGTAGCTGTGACTATTACAAAACACTCTTTCAACCTTAACAATTTGCAATGTAACATTACTCCTGCTTACATAAATTATTTTATCCAAAATTAAGTAATCACTTATAGAATATTTTAGCATCTACTATTATAGATTACCAGTGTTAACAGCAAATTTATAGCGCAATGACACATTAAAGAATGACAGTAAACATGTTTACTCTTCTGGATTTATTGCACAAAAGAGAACCGTTGCACATTATCTTGAAAAACCCATTATCCTCATCAAAGTTGGCACACTTTCACAAAATACAAAGAGTTTTTCACCCCTTGAGTGCCAGAGGGGTACGGAATGCATTGCTTTGCAATGCATTCTGTACGCCTCTGGCACACAAAGGGTTAAAAATGACACGTGGAACAAACTAACAAGAAAAATCAATCACAGCGTGATGAGTCCTGAAAACTCGCTAGCACTCTATACATAAATTGTCATGTACAAGTATGCAGCACTTATTAATGATTTCACCAACTGTACAACCTGCATTTAGGCAATTCATTTTAAAAAGCCTTCTGATATAAGAACAAACAAACAAACAAACAAACAAGCAAAGCACAAAACGCAGTTTATAGAAGAATTAATACTATCCTCTAGATCCCTCCCACAAAATATGGCTCTATAATAAATGACTTCCATTATTCACAAAACAGGACTAGGCTCTTGTTCCAAGCAAGAATAAATCACATTTTTGAAAGATTATTGCTTTCTTTCTCAACCGTAATGAGGAATTATCCTCAGGAAATATGGTTTAAAAGCACTTTACATGGTCTAATGTATCCTGAAACATCAGTGAGTATACCATAATGTGCCTTTCACAGAGAGCCAGGCCACCGCTTCGTATGGTGCATTTGTTTTGCACAAGGAATCCTGTAGTTTACCTCTAGGTGCCAAGAGCAAGGTGGAAAGGCCCATGTTCCTACTCTTCTCATTATATCACAAGTACAAATCTCATGGCATTCAAGAGCAGGACAGTTGCAGATGGGTCTAATAAACACCTTTTTTGTGTCAGGCAACTACAATAGGAATTGGAACAGGTTTGTAGAAAGTACAAAAAGGCCCAATCTACAAAACTCTAAACACTAGAAAGACAACTATACATTGACAGAGGCACCTATGTAGGAGTACAAGAAAATGTCCGCCAAGCCTTAGCATAGTATTCTGCTACAAGAAAATGGCTGCTGCGGCTCCTGTTTGGCATCAGGTGGTAGGGCTCACGTTTCCATCTAATGTTTAGAGCGCCACCCCCATCAAAGATGCAACAGTGATGTATGGGGAGCAGAAACATTGAGCCTTCCTCTAAAGTTGCTTCTAGCTCATAGCTGGTGCCCTGTAACCCTGGAAAACAGCATACGGCCAATGTTTCATGTCCATTAGTACATGAAAATTAGATTAAAGAATTCCTCCTTTCAGTTGATACTTTCGCTTTTAATGTGATATCAATGATCCTGTTATATATGTAGAAAGTACAAACTTTTCTCCAAAAACAAATTACTGGTTTATATCCTTTCGTGCTAGTGAGGTTATATCACTAACAACCAAGGAGTTCAAAGTTAAAAAATAAATCCTTTTCTTCTTTACATTATATAATTAAAGCATTTCACTATTTTGCTCTCTACAATACCAGATGTATTTTGTTCAAGTCTTAGTTTCTACAAATACCACAATGCATTTAAAAATGCTACATTATTCGGCATGTCTCCATGCAATTAGGGAAGACATGAAAGAGCCACAATAAAAACAAAAAAGAACACCAGTGTAAAATATCTATAGCTTATGATGTGGAACAGCAAGATACCAACTGAGAGGCCTGTCATGACCCAATTACTCACAACCGGATTAACGGACAATGATGATATAGCAGTTTTCACAGTTGAAATAAGAAAAGAACCCCCCCCCCCACAAAATATATAAAAACATATACTGAGTATTTCAAGTGGACCTCCCTCTTGAATTTATTTACATGTTTGAAAACTTAATTCAAAATTGCCTGTGTGTTGTGTAAGCCAAAAGACCATGATAATTTTATTCTAGAAAAAGTGAAAGTCTCTCAGTGCACCATATAGCTAAATTTGCATATGAAACAACACTGATAGACTAATTTGCATGTATTAGCATAAGGTGCCACACTCTGAGAACTCATCATACAGAAGTATATATAGGTATAAAGTATAAGTATAAATAGCCGTTGGTCTTTGGGCAAACATGATACGTAGTAATTAAGTTTTTGGATATGCAAAACTGAATTAAGGGTGACAGGTCCACTTTAAGGCAGAGTCCATTTTAGATTGTATATTGGTGTCTAAAATTAATAGCTCAAAGTCAGAAAATCTCATTCATACCAAATGTAAGCATCTTTACAGCCCTGAGTACTCTGCAGCCCAACAAGGGTAGAAATCAGTAGACAACATACTAAAGTGACCCTTTAACATTTGTCAGAGTTGGGTCGCAAAAAAAGCCTTGTCAAACATCATTCACTGAAAACCGCAGGATTGTCGGTGCATAGTGGATTAAAAATGTTTGGTTGATCATAAAAACTACATATCACCGATTCCAATATGCACATTTGAATATGAAGAAAAAAAAAATATATAAAAAATAATCCAAATCCCCTGCAATCCGCACACATTTCTGATCATGCAGGCTTATGAAGTAAGCAAAAGCGCAATTCTGGAACATACTAACTGCAGCACATTGGGGATAAAATCCGTATCGATGCTAGAGAGGCCTTATATTTATTGTTTTAGAGACCTCTCTAGCAGTCAAGAAATGAAACCTTTGAGTGCCAGATGAGTAAGCAAAGCATTGCTTTGCTATGTGTTGCATACACCTCTGCACTCAAAAGGTTAAAAGTCCTGTTTCAATTAATGAGGATAGTTATCCTGCCCAATGGTGCAGTTGGTACATTACAGAATCGGCCATCATTTGCTTTGTGCATAAAGCCAATGGTGTTTTATAGTTTTCCTTCAGGTCACAGGCAGCGAAGGACCCGTATTTGTTACCTGTCCAAATGAATGAATTTATTAGTTGTGTTAAATGTATGTCTGAATTTATCTCCAAATATTCCTTCCACAACCTGTGGCCCTCCAAATGCTGCTGGACTGCCGCATCTATTGATTGGGCTGCAGGTTGCCAATCCCTTCCAAAGACTACAGTAGGAATCTTTGAGATAAACTTAATTTAGAACATTCATAGATAATAGAGTCCACTCCATAACTTGAATCACAGGCTGGCCTTTTTCTATGAAATGATTGGTAAAATGTCATATGTACATACATTTTCCATTAGTGTTATAAAATAAAAATAATAAAGAAAATTAGCATTCAATTGCTTATAAATTATACGTGCTCGCAAGAGGCTCATGTAAACCCTACAAAGATCTATGTATGTACCGACAACATAAGATATATATTAGTATCTAAGAACAAACCCCACTGTTGCTACTTCATAAATAGATCATCAACAATGTCTGGTAAGTACAAACAAATGTATAGAAAACACACATACACGCAGATACTGGTTTATAGGAATGAAAGAAAAAGGAAAAAAATCCAAATTACTATTCTAAAAGATCAGAAAATTTTAGTCTAAAAAAACCCCCATAAAATTTTACCCTTACAAAAAAAGGACTACAAACAAACATCTCATTTCATAGTGTTCTCTCCCACAGATTTCCACAATGCTTTGCAATTGACTTCATAGTTTCTATTAATCGATCTGCTCCCCAAGTGAAGAATTTGGTTAGGGCTGGTCCTCTTGATGTAGGAGCAAGTCTTTTTGAACTCCTTAAGTATCTGTAAAAATAAGGGGAGATCTAAATTAAGGACCAACCACAAGCATGTGTTAAATGTTTTTGTTTTTTTACATCGTTTGAAAACGTTTTAAAAGAGGTATCTGAAGTAGTGACATTTTTCAGTCTGCTCTTTGACTTATTCAAGTCTTTGATTATTAAATGAGTGTGACTTGTAATACTCTTTGCTCTATGGTATAAAAAATAAACACAACTGAACCTACATTTATCATAGAAAAACCATGAATAAAAGGCAAGGACACAGAATTTACTTTAAAAAAAATCAAATGTTATGGCTAGCTTTTTCTTAAATCATATGTATTACACTGAATCAGTTATTTCAGTTGTTCTCTTCTTTCTTCTTTCAGTGATGTGAGTGCCCTCTACCTTTCGTCTGTAAAAACAGTCTGCCACTGAAATGTATCTGCAAGGACCATCTGAGACTCTCTCTCTCTCTGTTTGAGATCAAATTTCTGTTAAGCTCAAGTGAATAGAGAGAGCAAGACAGACATACAGTATTTGCATGGATATGGGGCAGCCCTCCCCTCCAAATTTTAATTTCAACTGGCAAGGAAAAAAAAAGCCTAGATGTACGGCTATCCTTTATCACCCTATCTTTTTCTCTCTACATCTCTCCCTCTCTCTACCTCAATTCCAGGAAGCCTCCTTGTTGTTCATGTTTCCGGCATGCAACAATTTTAAATTTCCCATTCCTTTCAACTCTATGACCTTTCAGGTCCTGGGATGACCACTCTCTTTAAATGTGCAGAGACTCACAACTGGATGAGAGTGTAGAAGTGACACATAAAGACTGTTTTTGAGCCTGTGCAGATGATGTAAGGTAGAAATCGGGCAGCAAATGTATACATGCCGCATGATGGACATATTTTCTACAAGGCTTGATGGATGAGAGTTAGAGGAGGGAGGTAGAGGATCTATGTCTTCTATTTGGGCAACTGTGGTAGGAAGAAAAGCTTGAGTTATTCTGGAGCAAATCAACTGCATCGTGACCACAAAAAAAAACACAAAAAAAACAAGTACCCATTGATTTAAATTCAAGGGGTTAACCCCTGAATGTCAGAGAGATCTCCAGAGACCTCTCTAGCATTCAAGGGGTTAAAACATCAAAGGGATTTTGTATTTTTTCCCAATGGCGCAGTCTGTCTGCCCCAGATGTGCTCCAGTTCTTCTTAACACATTAGCCTCATTGAGTTCTTTAGACTTTTTGTTGATACAGTAGAGTAGTGGACTCTTTTCATTGACTTCAGGAGGCAGGAACTCGTGCCACAGAAATCATAGGCAAGATGAGAATGGGATACAAAGTAAGCACACATAATTAAAGCATGTAAATTATTAAACACCACAATACCACTTGCTGCACTCAGTGATAGGCTAGGCTTCTCACATACAAAAGATTTCATCTCATTGTAACAACAAAACTATATATTGAAGTAAGCTGGAGTAAAGTGTATCTAGGGGCAGGATTGCTCAATATTAGCCTTAAAATTGCTTGTCACTGCTCTCAGATATTCTCAACCTTCCTTAAGTGTAACAATGGATTATTGATATTACTTATTAAATGTATTTAACACACCTTATGGAGCAGGAAACAAGAAAAATGTGCGGCTCTGGTTCTGGATAAAAGCATTTGTGCATCTCTCAGTGAGGTATCCAGAGCTGGGGAAAGCCTTTTAGGGGTATTTCCAGTTATGTTAGTACAAATCATACTCTGCTCCACAAATCACCAATAAACTTTGCACTTTCTTATGTTGTCCCACAACATGAAGGACAATATTCATCACAGCTTCAAAGTTCTAACAGCAAAATGCTCAGAGACTGACAAACGGACATCAAAGGATGCACCTGTAGTTTATCTGTAACATGAAGAAAGGAGAACTAATACAGTCTAATAATAACGCTTAATATGGATGTTGCCATTGCCCTTGGTTCAAAGATAATGGGGGGTTGCACTAAGGTGTGCTAAAGAGGTGATAAAGTGGAGAGGACTTCTCCAGAGATATCAGTTCTCCAATTCCTATGTTATTCTATGGAGCCAGTTCACTAAGATTTCACCAACTTTGGGGATTTCAGTGCATTGGGTCCATAGAATAATATAGGAACTGGAGAAGTCATGACCACTTATCACACCTTAGTGCATCTCTCCCAACATCTTAAATCAGTCCTGTATGTAATTTCCATAGAGGTGGACATGGCAGTTGCTGGTAAAGTGATGATTCCTTCTACAGAAGTAAATCTATTTAAAATACCAGAAGTATAGATTACAAATAATACATGTTATCTCTTGAACAAAGGCCCACAAGCAAAATTCACAGGGGCCATTGGGGTTTTCTGGCCATAGTAAGGCAAGTGGTAAGTTATTATTAGAAGCTGCTATCTCCCTATGTACATGAAACAGATATTGCAGTTGAATGAACTCCAGTATATAGAGGTGTAAGGGAATTGACCTAAACTAGGGGCTTTTCAGTACGGAAGCAATGAATATTCTGTATCCTTCTAAAAACACTTGGCTATAATTGTAACCCATATATGTAGAAGAAGTGCTAAAATATTTTACCAAGGTTGTTATATGTAGTGCTCAAAAAGTGTGTGGAGCAGATTCTACAAATACCGGTCTACAAAGTCATCAAAATAATATTCACCAATCAGAAAATCATGCCAGAATTTAACCCTTTGAATGCCAGAGAGCTTGCAATGCATTGGATAACTCTCTGGCATTTAAAGGGTTAAGGCAATCCATATTTTTGTAGTGAGTGCCTGCATCGATTTTAACGCTTTCACCCATGCCATGGACCAGATCATATGAATTCAATTGCAAAGCAGTTTGGTTATAATTTGTTTACACAGAATGAGGAAACAGTGCACTTCTAAGGAAGAGAACATCTATTTCTAGGTTTCCAGTAACGACTTGTTGATTAGATAAAAGCTTTGGGGAAGGAGTAGTTTATTCCATATTATTGGCCTTATGCAAGGGGAGCAGGGGGATAACTATGGGGGAGGGGGATGCACTTGTAACAGGGCCCAGGAGACAAGGGGACCGATCAGCTACATAACATCCAGTGATCACTTACAATCAGACCAGTTTCTTTTCTTGGCTGACAACCACTGACATCGTCATACACGGCCGCTGCCGGTCAGTAACATACAAATAGCAAAGGTAAATCCCTTCCCCTTTTCTTCATTAACGCTTTATGCAACAAAGGTGTATCCAACACACTGCAAAGGTCTGTGCTGCCATAGGGCCCAATAACTTCTACTTACTCCACTGCTTTTGCATGGAGATAGAGAAGAGGGATTCAGGAGCAAACCAACTGTACCACAGGAGACCAATACAACATTTCATAATGCCCAATGATGGGGCGTATTAATGATCTGAATGCAAGAGAGGTCTCAACACACTGTGACGGACTGAAAGGAAACATTTAAAGCAATAGGAATTTCTAAATTGTCTGCTATGGTGCACTTGATTTACTCTAGAATTGCCCCTCTTTTCCTTGCTGGTGTTCCCTCTATTGTGAGCAACACAGCACTGAAACAGTCAACCCTCCAAATGCAAAGAGGTACACAAGGGTTATTAAATAGGACTCCCTGTTCTATCTGCTTATTCAGTATCCATTTACTTGGAATGTTAAATGCTGTTTACTTTCCCCCTGCAGCCTGTCCTTTGGCTGTGGTCTGCACTGGTAACTCTTACTGCACATAGATGTGAAACAGCTTGATGAATCAACTTCGATCAAACATTTGGTTAGCATTTGATTTAATAGCCAATCTCACACTGCCTCATATGAGTCAGATTACTATATAAAAGCCACGATATAAGAGTAACATCCCTTAAATGTAACAAAGAGAGGGCTCAGCCTTCTAAGAGAAGCATACCAAGTGAAGTTGGACTTATGTAGAACTTTAGCAGGAGTTGGCCAGTTCTGCAAGGAAGGACCAAAAGCACTGACTTGGATAAGGACTCGCCGGTCCTCTTAAAGTGCCAGCTTCACAATTTAATACCAGTTTCTGGAGGGTGATCAGAACTAAAGCGGGCTCTGATCCAAAACCAAATATTACAATCCAGAGAAGGTGCCACACTGTATTTTGGCACTGTTAGTGTAGTGGGTTAGGTTTACAACCTGGAACTCAAAGGGTTAAAGAGTTATAGTATCAATACTTTTACAAACCTAGCACAGTTAATACTGAGCCATATGGTTTATAAAGTCCAACTGATTTAAATGGGCCATTAACCCTTTGAATGATACAGAGGCTTGTACTACATTGCTCTGTAATAGAGTGGAGACTCCTCTAGTATAAAAAGGACTAAAAACCCAATTTTAAATACAGAAATTTTGGGAATAGGTACTTGTTCCCAATGATGCAGTTGGTTTGCCCCAAGTATTGCTCCTCCTTGGCTTCCTGAATGTAGCACAGATCCTTACACATAACTCTTTGAGTGCGTACCACTCTGGCACTCAAAGGGTTAAGAATCAGAGGGACATGTAACTCATTGCACAGATATTAACTGAACTCCACTCTGGTCTTTAAAGGGTTAAATGCAATCTTTTGAAAAGAGACGTACTAACTCCAGCTATGCCCCCAACACATTGTGAAGCAATTATTCACATTCACCAAGCCAGGACCCTCAACAACTTCAAATTCAAGGTAAAACAGCAGCTGTTAAAGGGATAGTAATACTTAAAATGTAAAAAAATACATAAAACAAACTATAAACCTGCAGTCCTATAGCTAAAGTGAAAAATAAAAAAGTGTACCCTGTAAAGGGCATAAATAATAATGTGAATAAACTTTGAGACTCTAGTTGTCCACATTTTTGGCCAAAGAAGGGGGGTAAGCTTGTCAACCGCGCCAAGGTACCTCAAGTGTGGCAAGGACCTACACTGATCACTTGAGACCCTATCTAAAAAATAACAAAAATTTTGGAGTGCAGGTTTATAGTTTGTTTTGTGTTTGCACCTTTTGGGGGACTGGAGAACCCTCTTATTCCTTGCTGCACACTTCAGGTACACTTATCTTTCCAAGAGCACTTTACATATATCAAAAATTATCACTAAATATAATTAAAATTGAACATGTATTATTCATACACACATTTTTAAATACTAAGTGATACAGCGCTGTAAGCAGTTTGTTTTCTTATGTAAAAAATATATGTTGTAGGGTATATCCCCCTGAATAAAACAAGGGTACGCCCCACTGCTGAGAGATATTTTATTAAAAAATTATAACATCACAAACTTGAATTTTTTAGGTGCAATATCACAGTGACCTGAAAATTTACAGTGGCACTGTTGGTACACCATCCTATGGAAATTTATGGTCTATGGACCAGAGCAGTCCATAGGATGGTGTAGCAACAGCGCCACTGTAAATTTTCAGGTCACTGTGATATTGCACCTAAAAAATTCAAGTTTGAGCGGTTATAATTTTTTAATAAAATATCTCTCAGCAGTGGGAGTACCCTTGTTTTACTCAGGGGGACCCTATTCTGCTATCCTACTGGTCCCAGGACTCACAATGCAGTCCAGCCATTCCCTGAGGAACAAATCTGCACATGAGGCACTCTTATAGTGATAGATGCCCTTTAAAGTTATGTTTCTAATGTGACAATCAGTAGAAGAGTATGTAAATTGGTGAAAGAGAAAGTGGAATGGTAAGAAGTACTGGATAACAAGTAATGAAAAAGCTTATTTACCTGCTGGTTCTTCTAGCTTTTCCTCAGCTACCGATGTCTTTTCTTCTGCAATGAAAATGATCATTGTTCACTTATAAAGTCAATCTATGCTCATTAAGAACATAACAATGCGTTGCAGACCACACTAGTACTTCCCTGGGTTTAAAGCCCCTTTTATATCAACAGGAAATTGTACTGTGTGTGTGTGTGTGTATACACCTTTAAACCTTTTAGTGTCAAAAGAGATCCAACATACTGCAAAGCAATGCACTGGATAGAGGTAGGTTATTAGGAGGATATATTAGTTCTCCTTTAATTCTATGATCCTATAGCAGACTTGAATGCGCTGCTATGTAGTGCTGATGAAGTCTGTGTTTAAAGGGATAGTAATACCTGAAAATAAGTTTATTTTATATTGTAGCCCTTAAAAAACCATGAAAGATGATATAAGTCTTATATCCCAAACCTTTATGGTTTGGGAGATATTCATATGTAAAATATAGTATAGTTCACTTTTCCTTGCTGTTTCAGCCACGTCTGCCATCTAGTGGATAGATTTGGAATTCGGTCCACATAGCAACCGGCAGCTCTAAAGCAGTGCCGAGATCACGATCTTTGAAAATAACTACTTCATTGGAACTGTGTACAAAGTGTGCCTGGCTTGAAAGCACACTTTGTAGACCATTCCAATTAAGAAATTCTTTTTAAAGATCATGATCTCAGCACTTCTGGAGAGGCACTGCTGGTCGGGCGACCGGATTCCAAATCTGAAGGGTGGAGCAATGACATCACTCCAGGGGAAACTTTACTTCTGAATATCTCCCAAACCATAAAGGTTTGGGAGATAAGACTTATATCATTTTTCATGTTTTTTTAAGGGCTACAATATAAAATGAACTTATTTTTAGGTATTACTATCCCTTTAATTACCTCTGATGTCCTAAGGTTTGACTAATGACAGGACCACATTGGTAGCAAACATATATGATTGGCTGATGTCCACGTGGGCCAACTAGATATCTGGAGGTTGAGCCGAGCATCAAAACCTCAAATATTGCTTGTGTGACCAATCCGCAAGGTGACACATAGGCTGCCACGCAGCTGCTGCAACGCAGATGCATTCTGTGTAACACTCGAGTTGAAATTCTCCAGTGAGAACAGCACCATCGGGGGCAATGCATTTCATTTTTGGAAGTTTATTACAGCTCTGAAAACACTGGACCAAAGCAGATAATGTGAATATGTCCTTCATCTTGCACAAAAAAAAATAAAAAAAAAAAAATCACCAAGCACTACTAACTATATTCAGACAGGGAGCCACTACCGAAAGGATATCTTTTGGGGGAGATTTGTCCAGGAAGACTGTGGTGGGAACCTGTGAGATGACCGGGAGAGACCCTGGCACTGGTGGGAAACCAGTGAATGCCCACAGACTAAGAGGTGGACAGTAGACTCTGGAGATTGTGAGTGATATTCTAATAGAGGTGTTTAGTGCACCGAGGTGGCGGTTCTATACAAGAAAGACATCTGCACTTAGAGACGCATGCACCCTCTTTCTTTTTGTTCTTATATGCGTGGGTGTACATACCTGTTACTTTATCATCTTGTCTGACATCTTCAGCTGGCTTTTCTGTAAATGAGAAGTATGTAATGAAGAACAACATACAAGGACCTTTTAACCCCTTGGATACTAGAAAAGTGTCCACTACCAATGATACAATTGGCCCATATTTAAATAAAAAACAAAGTGGTGGGAAAATTTGAGTGCAAATTAACTGAATTATAGGTGACAAATTAAGACCTAAGGGGTTAACTTTCAATGCATTGGAAACTTCTCTGGTACTGAAAGGCTTAAAGTCACCCCTTTAAATGAATGTGAATTCTGAGAAGGTTTATTTGCACTTGGTTTGCCCCAGATTTGCTCCACTTATCTTTTAGATTGGGACTTAGGGCCTTTTGCAGAAGGAAAAAGATGAACCATACTGGAGCATACCAACTGAACCACAGGGAGCAAATAAAACATTCTCATAATCCCCATTCATTTAAATGAGACTTTTAACCCCTTCATTCCTAGAGAGAGGTCCCCAATGTAGTGCAAAGGAAAGCCTTAAAGACCTTTCTAGCATTAAAGGGCTAAAAACCCAATTTAAATCAATGGGAATTTTCATCTCTCCCCCAGTAATGCAGTTCGTTTGCTCCCTAATCTCTTACCTTTATCTGCCTGAATAAAACCTCCCCAAAGCCGTGCTCAGGACAAATACAAATTCTCATTGATTTAAAGGATTTAAACACTCCAGTACTTCACAGTATGGCAGCCTCACCAAGGCCAATATTTAAAGGAGAACTAAAGTAATTCTGGAGCAAACCAACTGCACCGTAAGGCACAAATACAAATTCCCACTGATTAACATGGGACTTTTAACAACTTGAACGATACAGAGGTCTCCCTATTATAAATTATTGAAATTCCCTTTGTTTTAAATTGAACTTTTATCTGTTCCCCTATGACATTGTTTACTCCAGATGGCATCTCTTCAGCTTCCAGAATACGGCCCTAAGGGTAGAATGCAGGAAACATGCACAATTTTTTCTAGTGTAAAAACGCTTAGCAAACAGGTTTGTGCATGATTTTGTTGAATTGTGCAGGAAAAATCAACATTAGCCAACAGCTGTGCATATTTTGTTTTGTGGGTGTGGTCAAAATGAACTAATCTGTCTGAGTGAAACAGCGAATGCACCTAATGCATGAAGTACTTTTGCGAATGATTTTATATGTCTGAGTAGTTTTGTCGTAAAAGCAACTTTTTCATCACACATTGAAACATTGACACAGAGTAAACTTTCACTTTAAAACAAGTCCTGAGAGTGCTGACTCACCAAATTCGAGAAGCATTTGGTGAGTCAGCACTCTCAGGACTTGTTTTAAAGTGAAAGTTTACTCGGTGTCAACGTTTCAATGTGTGATACACATCTTCCTCAGGACCTGGTCCTGAGAGTGCTGACTCATTTGTTATCTACATTATTTCCCATAAGTAAAGCACCCAGGCTAAAGATACCGAATTGGTGAGCGTGCTTCCATTTGGACATATATATATGCGCATGAAAAATGCCTTCAGCACACGTGCACATTTCTTGCACCCCGCTCTTAGTGTCATTATGCATATTGCAATGTGCATCTGTTCCATCACGCATTATAGATTTTGAAAAGACAAAACTGAGGGGGTACTATTTGTTCCTATTGGTGCAGATGCTGCTTCTTGTTCTTCAGTCGGCTGCATCTTCTCCTGTACTGAATAATCAAGTGACTGGTTCACAAACTATTGTGCACTGGACAAATTTATTAACCCACTGTATGTAATAAGAGTGTCCAAGACATTGCAAAGCAATGTGATGGGAACCCCTCTGGCACTCAAAGAGTTAAACTTTACTGGAAATTAAATAGCAAGGAGTATGAATGTCTTTCATTTTGAATTAATAATTACAAAATAACAATGGTTAATGGAGTTAAACAATGGTCTGGCAAAGGCTTGGGGTTTTATTGAAATTGATAATAATGTTTCACAAAAAAAGAAAAAACAGCATCTCTGTTTAATCTTCATACTATTTGGGCCGTGGAGAGCGTTATTTCAATACTGTAACAGTTGTAGTTCAAGAGTAGTTGAATGATAAACGATCCCCCCTACCTACCGCCCCTTTTACTGATGTAACACTGCTCACCTCAGAGCATCAAGACTGTCTGGATGGATCACAGAGAGGGACACAGTCTTCGGTGAACATAAGGGAACCTGTCAAGGGGTGCAGGGTTTTCCTTATGCTCACAGTAAGAATATTGTCCCGTGCTGAGGTCTGTCTGATTCCAGGACCAGATTCCACATCAGAGTGGAGGGGGCTTACACTAGGTAAAATGGGAAGGAGGGGGATACTTTATCATTCAATTACTCTTGAACTACAACTCTGAGAATACTATGAAGATTAATCAGAGCTGATTTTTTTGTGAAACATTACTAGAAGTTTAAGTCTGCAAGTCAGATGTACAAATGAGAATGGGGAACAAATACAAATTCACAAAATCCTCACTGATTTAAATGGAGTATTACAACGCATTGGAGAGCTCTCTGGCATTCAAGGGGTTAGCCTAACAAATATAGATGATATTGAAAATGGATTACAAAGTGAAAGATCCACTTTAAGAAAAATATTAAGTAGTAAAACTGTTGTAAAGCAAATCACATTAGTATTAGCATTTCTGAAGGTCACGAAGTCCCATTCTAGTATATGGTAATAGCATTAGGATTATACTCTTGGATGCAGGGGACATCTCCAACACATAGCTTTGCATTCCTCCAATGACATTTCTAACATTGAAGGTAAAAAGCACACAACACCAACCTTCTTCTAGTTTCTCTTTTATGACACGTAAAAACTCTTCATCTGCGCCAAAAAAAAGAAAAAAAAAAAAAGAGATTTTATAACATTTAAACAAGGAAATATGTAAAAATATAAAAATTAAAAATCCAGACATTTAGAAATTCTGATCTACAATTTTTAGTCTGTAATGTTCACTTTGAAAACTGACACATTGTATTCATATATACAATTTAATGTCAACATTTGAATTAAAATTGGAGTTCTTTATTTTTTGAACCATTTAAGGACAAGAGGTGTTGCATATCCCTATGGTTCATAAAGCGATAAGATTTGTTTTGTTTTGATAAAGAGGACCTGTGATCTACACAGCTTTCATTCTAAGCTTTAGTTTATGAATTTGGCAGGAATAGCCTGCATAATCGATAACTGAAATGCCCCCCCCCCAACGAAAAAAAAAACAACATCATCTCTCACCAACTTCTAAGGCTGCAAAATCTATCAGTTTCCATCAGAGGGGTGTAATAAAGTAATAAGGACAAATTCTTTCAAGAAAGATGTTGCTGCTGAGGGGAAGACTTCAGCAAGTGAGTTTCTCTATAATATTGTTCTTGATGTAACCCTTTGAGTGTCAGAGGAGTATGTAATGCATTGCGTACCCCTCTGGCACTCAATGGGTTGGCTAGTATAAAAAAACAACAACTTTGTTCTCCTTGAAAAAACGGTGTTCAACTACAGTTAAAGGGATAGTAATACTTAAATATTACTAATCCCCATATTGTAGTCATTTTAAAAATAATTGAATTGTCCCCAGTGTCATCTCTCAAACCTTCATGGTTTGAGAGACAACTGAATGCAAAGTCCCCCCCTCCCCCCTCCCTGAAGTCAGCATTATAATGAATGCAGGGATATCCGGTCTTATTTTCATCAGCCGGCTCTGCAGTAGAGCCGAGATCGCTTTAGTAAAAGGTAATTATTTCACAGAAATGGTAGTCTACGTGTGCTTGCAAACCAAGCACACATAGAAGACTGTTTCAGTGAAATAATTATTTTTTACTAACGCGATCTTGGCTCTGCTGCAGAGCCGGCTGATGAAAATAAGATCGGATATCCTTGCAGTCAGTACAATGCTGACTTCAGCAAAGGGGGAGGGAGGGGGAACTTTGCGTACGGTTATCTCTCAAACCTTTTTAAAATGGCTACAATATGGGGATTAGTAATATTTAAATATTATTATCCCTTTAAATATTTTTTTTTACTCCAATAATTATATCTGAACACAATTTACTCTTTTCAACATAGAGCAAGCTCTCTATACACAGCAACAGGGAAATCATAAAATGGAAGGGCAGTAAAATTATACTCAGATTTGCCATAGCTGCAAAATTACAGTATAATATAGTAATACAGTTTTAATAAAGGATTTCCCAGTAGTGTCAGAATGCTCGTTTTATTATAAGTGTTTACAACCGCTTTAGCCTCCATCTTTTATTGCTGTTGGTTTTAGATTACTTACATGCAATCAAGAGTCTGGGAAAGGGGCATTAAAAGTAAAGAATGTTACCTGAAAGCTATGGGAATCAATTTCCCATAACGTAAAACATATAATACTTGTTCCTGCAGAGCTCTAATCTGCAGAGCCAGGTGATGACATCTCATCAAAGCGCCAGTACCCCCCCCCCCCCCCCCCCACACACACACACACAGACACATACACAGAGACACACACACACCCCTGTTAAAAACAAATTAACTGAGCACAAATCATCACAGGAAAACCTATAAAAAGAATGTGGAGGGGGGGGGGGATTTTTTTTTTATATAATTAGCAAATTAAGTGACGGGTCACGCATATAAATATGGCATCAAAAGAAAGCCCTACTTATCCTTAAAAAAAGCAGGTATTTTGTGTGGGTGGATTAAATGAAAATATGTTTGAAAGAAGGCATACTACAAAGGCCAATATTTCTCATGCTCTAGTGTAAAAAAGAAATTAAAGGGACATTATCACCAAAAAATTAAATGGGTTGATATAACTTTCACATACTTACAGCTAAGCATATGTAAAAATGAATAATTCATGTCGCATGCCTAAAATATAATCCTAAACTTGATTAATAACTAATGTATAAATTGCTGTTAATTTATTTAATTTTTTAGAGATCCTAGACTTAAGTCAGTTAACCCTTTGAATGCCAGAGGGTTGTGAATCGCACTGCTTTGCAATGCACTGCAAACTGCTCTGGCACTCAAAGGGTTAGAAGACTGTGATTAGTGCCCACTGCTCTTACATGGTTATCTTATCTCAGCCCAGTCACAGATTATCCAAAACAATCAGTGTGAGCCCTGGAAAAGGCAGGAATGCCTGCTCCCTCAGAGTATATACAAGAGTAGATTTTAGGCCTCAGAAAAAAAGAGAAATTTTACAGATACTAGCATGAAGTACAGGGTACTGAAGTGTACATAGAGCCTCAGTTTATTTTTAAGTGTCAGTGTTCCTTTAAAATAGGTCACAAAATCACCTGTCAGCACTTACCTTCATGTTCATTAGTAAAAGCTGTATCTGGTTTGGAAAACAAAGAGAAATCAGTCATACTGGAGTGCTCATTGTATTTTACAGTGTATATTTCTCCCAACGAATGATAGAGAGATCTTCAATGTACAATGAGACTGATTAAGCAGAAATGAAGCAGTTCTGGAGCAATTCAACTGCACTACTGAGAACAAATAATAAAACAGCAAATCTCATTAATTTAAATGGGGCTTTTGACCTCTTAAGACAGTGGTTCTCAACCTTTCTAGTGCCGCTACCCTTTGATAAAATTTCCCAAGTTGTGGCGACCCCTAACAGTAAAATCATTTTCGCTGCTCCTTCATCTCTAATTTTGCTACTGTTATGTATCGAAATATAAATACCTGATGGTTTAAGCAACCCCTGGCAAATCGTCATTCAACCCCCGAAGGGGTCCCGACCCACAGGTTGAGAACCACTGTCTTAAGACAATGAACACTAGACCTAGCATTCAATGCGTTAATTTCCCAAATTAAAACAATAGAAATACTTATTGCATTTACTGTTCCCCTGTTGTGCAGTTGGTCTGCCCTAGAATTGCTCCAAAGGAGAGATGCACTGAAGTGTGACAAACAGGAGATGTGTTCTACAGAGAGAGAAATACTCTCCAGTTCCTGTGTTATTCTATGACATCTCCCCAGATAGTGAGACCTTAGTGGATACACTCTATAGAGTAACAGGGACTGGAGAGTTTATCACACGAGATAAGTCATCTCCTCTTTATCACCCCTTAGTGCATCTTCCCCGTTTGTTTTGTAGTACATAAGCCTAAGTATCTTGGATACCTATCTACTATTCAAGGGTTAAATGGCATATTTGAAGCTGGGAAAATAAGGAACTCACTTGCAAAAGGTATCTGTAGATTGCTAATTATTTTTTTAGGATGCTTATTTTGTGTGTTAACCCTTTAAGGATCTGAAAGGGTGTACAACGAATGGCTTTTGAATGAGCTGCCCATCCTTCTAGTCCTTAAAGGGATAGTAATACTTTGTTTTAACTTTATTTTATTTTGTAGGCATTAAAAAACATGAAGAATTATATAAGTCTTATCTCTCAAACCTTTATGGTTTAAGAGCTATTCACAAGCAAAGTTTCCCCTCCCGCCCCTTTTACCTAGTGTAAGCCATCTCTTCTCAGATGTGAATCTGGTTGTAAGACCAGACAGATAACAGAAGGGGACATTCTTCTTACAATGAAAGCCCTTCCCCCCTTGACAAGTTTTTCAGCTTTTTCCCTTATCTTAATTGAAGATTGTCCCTCTCTGCAGTCTACCTGGGCACCTCCCTTCTGATCTGATCGGATACTTTGCTTGTGAATATCTCTTAAACCATAAAGGTTTGAGAGATAAGACTTATATCGTTCTTCATGTTTTTTTAATGCCTACAAAATAAAATAAAGATTAAACAAAGTATTACTATCCCTTTAAAGGGCAAATTCTCATATATTATATTTTGATATGAATTATTTTAATGGTAGAGGATAGCATGATAATGATTATTCCACCAATCCTCCTATATAATAATTCGCTAAATCGTGTGTAACGCCACAACATGTGCAGTAGACACTGCTGTGTGTGCTGCAGTCATGCGCAGTAGAGACTGTCCGCGCCACGGCTGATACAGAGCGGGAAGCTCCGAAGGAGCGTCCAGATCTGTATCAGCCGTGGAGCGGGCAGTCTCTACTGCGCGTGACTAGCCCGCGACCGGGTGGCAGTGGCACTGTGGCCCGTGTAACGGCCTGTTCAACTAGTCTTCTATAATCCCAGCCGGTTTCATTATTTGTGGTTGCAAATGGGCAATCTGATAGTTTTTACTAAATAAATCAGCATATGATCCTGTGCTATAGGAGAACCAACACTTGGATTTTTCAGTTCTGTGTAGTTATCTTGTATCGGTTATTTCTGTCCCATTTTCAGTTACAGAATCGCTGCTGCAGCCTGTACAAAAATTCTGTGACAACTGTATCTGCAGAAGATCTTAAGAACTCTTGCTCTCTGTTCTGTATAGCTGATCAATAGCCACAAGCAGTTGCAGTTGAGTCGCAGAATACCTTTACAGAATACAGACAGAGGGCGCTCACAGCACTAAAATTGGAAGGAAAAGAATTACTGAAATAGCTGACACAAAAAGGTAAGAAAACCTAATAAACCCATTAAGGACTAGATAGATGTGCAGTGCATTGCACATCCCTCTGATACTTAAAGGGTTAAATAAAAGGAAAGCCACTATGTAAAATGTATTAATTTATACTAATCAACCAAAAAGCTCTTTCACATGTTGCAGATTAGCATTCATTTAAAGGGACACAATACCATTCCAATGACACTAAAACTAACCTTAAATACCATGCTAGTGAATACAGCTATCCTCAGAGTACTCCTCCCACAACATCAGATCTCCAGTTCTTTAGCCCCATGGGGCCTGCCACGTCTTCCTGCTCCTCCAAACTGATATGAGCAAGTGTTCTCATTCACTGGACAGCTTGTTCAATACACCACATGTAGTAAGCATGTAATGACTGCCATTACAGTAAGTATGACGTGGTGACCCCCTGTAGTCTAAAGAGGAGCCACTCACATAGGAGGAGCACCGAGAGGACAGCAGAATGCCAAGATATGCTATATCTATAGAATATAAACATTTCCAAAGGTATAGTTTGCCTTTTAAAGTGTTAGTAATGTCCAAAAAAGTTTTTTGCATTTAGAAGAGCTTAAAAATCTGAGCTAAATGCAAAAAACTGTATCTCTCAAACTGCTATGGTTTAAGAGATACGGGCGTTTAAAGTTCACTGTTTCCTACTGACAGCTGTAAAACTGTCAGCAGGAGATTTGTGTCGGTCGACATGGTGGCACTTGAGAAGTGTCGAGATCTCATTACTTACAAGGAATCCCATCATTGGAATGGTCTAAAATATGCGCCTGAACACCAGGCACATATTTTAGACCATTCCAATGAAGGGATTCCTTGTAAGTAACGAGATTGCGGCACTTCTCAAGCGCCACCATGTCGACCGACACAAATCTCCTGCTGACAGTCTTACAGCTGTCAGTAGGAAACAGTGAACTTTAAACGCCCGTATCTCTTAAACTTTTTTTGGACATTATTAACACTTTAAATACCAGATCCATTATGGATACTTGAGGTACTCTTATGGGTAAAAAAAGTTTCATTTTTGAATGAGGAGTAAGTAAGCTGGGGACATTAACACCAAGACTTATTTTTAAGAGGCACATAAAATCAGTGGTTAAAATACCGTATAGATTTTCTTCAATGTCACTAAGAACTTCTTCATTGATCTCTGCAGAAGGAAAAATAAATATTTTAAAAGAGGCAGGTGCCCAAATTATATAAGATTAAAGGGATAGTAATACTTAAATATTACTAATCCCCATATTGTAGCAATGGAACAAAAAACTGAATTGTCCCCAGGTTCATCTCTCAAACCTTTATGGTTTGGGAGAAAACCATAAGCAAAGTTCCTCCCTCCCTTCCCTAAAGTCAGCATTGTACTGACTGCAGGGATATCCGGTCTTATTTGCATCAGGCGGCTCTGCAGCTGAGCCGAGATCGCATTGGTAAAAAAGAATTATTTCACTGAAACTGTCTTCTACATGTGCTTGGTTTGCAAGCACACATAGAAGACCGTTTCAGTGAAATAATTATTTTTTTAATTACGTGATCTCGGCGCAGCTGCAGAGTCGCCTGATGCAAATAAGACCGGATATCCCTGCAGTCGGTACAACGCTAACTTCAGGAAAGGGGGAGGGAGGAGGAACTTTGCTTAGGGTTTTCTCTCAAACCATAAAGGTTTGAGAGATGAACCTGGGGACAATTCAATTCTTTGTACCATAGCTACAATATGGGGATTAGTAATATTTAAGAATTACTATCCCTTTAACTAACCATCACATTGAGATACTTTATCAGACACTATTTAAAGGGACAGTAATGTCCCATAAAAACTTTTTTTTATAGTTTTGTAGAGGAGAAGAAAATAAGCTGAATGGCACAAACCCTATCTCTCAAACCACTATGGTTTGAGAGATATAGGTGTTGAAAGTTCCCCCCTCCCTCCCCTTCTCCTGATGTCAGCTGTAAAGCTGACAGCAGGAGATATGAGTCATACACCATAAGGAGGCTCTTCAGCTGAGCCGAAATTACGTTACTGCAAAATAATTACTTAATTGGAATGGTCTACAAAGTGTGCTTGCAAACCAGGCACACTTTGTGGACCTTTCCAATTAAGTAATTATTTTGCAATAACGCTGTTTCTGCTCTGCTGCAGAGCCACAGGCTGGTTCCAGACTGGGATTTCCTGCTGTCAGCTAGATGCTGACGTCAGGAGAAGGAGGGGGGACTTTCAATGCCTATAGCTCTCAAATCATAGCAGTTTGACAGATAGGGTTTGTGCCATTCAGCTTATTTTCTTCTCCTCTACAAAACTATAAAAATGGGACATTACTGTCTCTTTAATACATCTATTACCATAGCTTGCATTACTCTGAATGAACTCAGAGCCTGATTCGTCAAGCTGAAGAGTTACAATTCTGGAGCAAACCAAATGCAACATGGCGGAGATGGAATGTGTGAAAAATTGCACTGGGGTAAATGGGGCTTTTAACCCCCTTGAATGCTAAGGAGGTCTCAATTCAAGGGTTTAAAAGCCCCATTTAAATCAATGTGAACTTACTGAATTTTCATTTTACCCCTACAATGCAGTTGGTTTGCTCCAGAATTGCACCGCTTTAGTTTGAGGCCTTACACTCAAAAGAAAGGTAGTGTCATTCTGGGGCAAACCAACTGCATTAGGTGCAATAAACAAATAAAATTTCTGTTTATTTAATGGGAGCTTTTAACCCTAATGCTAGAGGTCTCCAACACACTATGACACAATTCAGGGGGTTAGTGCCAGAGTTCTTACTTGTTCCCTATAGTGCAGTTGGTGTGTCCCACAATTGCCTTCCCCTTCTTTTGAACATAATGCCTTTATGGTATCTTTTCTATACACTGGATATTATCGCCATGATTAACCCTTTCAGTGCCAGAGGGGTACTCAACAGTAACCCTCTGGCACTGAAAGGGTTAAAGAAGGAAGATTAAAATCTGCTCTCAACAGTTTAACAAAGTGGATTGCAAACTGGCAAACATTACTGCAAGGTCTGCATGAATAGCACTGACAAGTCAGCATTGGATAATTACCGGAACTATAAACTAGACAGTGAGATTTATTATTGGGTTAAGAAAAAAGGAGAATCAGCAGTTCCTAGTTATAACCCCACTTACGTTACTATTGCTAGGAAATCCTGATGGCCCCTCTGATAAAAACTCTTGTACCTTTGTTCAAGAAACATATTCAATCAGTTCTGGAAATCATTCCATGGAGGTAGACATGACAGTTGCAGGCAGTTTTATTAAACGGAAACAGACAAAGTACATGAAGCCATATAATCCTTTAAGGACCAGAGGAATGTGCAACAAATTGAGAAGCAATGAAATTCACAACTATAGTCCTTAAAGGGTTAAGATTTCCTTTGGCAGAGGGCAGAGTATGTATCCTGCGAGCAACGGTCATATCTGTCTCCGTGGACCCAACATCCAAGACTGATTGACTGAAGATGTTCTGTTTTGATGAAACACATAGGGGCCCGTTAGGATTTCTTCACCAAAGTAAGGAATTGTTACAAAGGTCTGTATTATTACAGGAGAGGTTACAAATTCAATGGAACGCACAAGACCATTGACTAGTATTAATAATTATGGACACCAAAGGAAAACCAAAGGAACCTGTCCTGCTCTATAACCAAAATGTCCCAAGATGCAGTTCAGTTCTATTTAGTTTCTGCACATAGCCCAAAACACAAATATTGTGAGTCAAGGCATCAAAAGTCAGAACAGTGACTGGCAGCTGTTACACACACAGAAGTACATCTTGACATCTTGTTAGTAAGGGTACATTATGACCGTATGGGGAAGAGATGGAGCGATTTACATGTTTCTTGCAGCAAATAACACCTACAGTTGAAGACTGCTTTCACAGTTTATACATTTTGCTTGCAGATGCATCTACAGGGCCATACTCAGGAAGGTAAAGGCAACTGCTCCATAAATGGGAATAACTGATTTCTGTACAAGTAAACAATGGGTCTGGCTGCAGGCACAGGCCTGTATAGAGAGGAACGAGTGGCCATGGGGGTTTGCTGAAGGAAGCTAGGGGCTTCAGAGGTGTAAATCCTATGCTGCAGGCACCACTCTATTCAGTCAAGGAAACACACACACCCCAATAATAACTCCCTATTTAAATTACTTTAGGCCAAACATCCTTATGGCTCCTATGGATTTGCCCTTGTACAAGATAAAATAACTTCCTCCAGTCCACACCCCTCCAGCTCTTAACCCTTGAGTGTCAGAGGGGTATGCAACACATACCACTCTGGCACTCAAAGGGTTAATTGGTTAAACATGTGCAGTGAGCAGAGTCAGAGATCCAGTGGTTCTGTTATCATGTCTGCCCCCATTGACCTGACATCCACAACAAAATGAAGAGGTTAACTCTTGCAGAACAAAACAATGGCATAATCCAAGGGACCATTAGACTTATACAGCCAGAGTAAGCAAAAATGGGGTTATTTTTAGGAGATGTTAGTACTCCTTATAACAGAAAATGGAAATACAAGTCACCTGGTGTAGGTTCTGATGGTTGTTCTGGCTCAGATTCTGTCTTAGTCTCTGTAAAAATCAACAAAAAAAAGTAAATTTGTTTTAGAAAATAATTACAGGTATACACATGATCTAAAATGTGATGTTAAATTCAGATATCGCCATTAGAAAAAACATGTGCCTGCCCACGACTTGGCTAAACATGTACGCAATGTTAGTATCTGGGAAGATTTTTGTGTGCACCGGATTTTGTAAGTTCCATATCAAAATGTGCAGAAATTATCCAATTACATTTTAGTAAATTCTGGAGAGCAATTTGTGCACGAAGAGCTGCATACACAGTGGAACTATTTTACGTTACCATTTACACACTTTAGTAAATCTCACTCTTAATCATTACCGTACAAATCAGAATTTTCAAATAATTTGCGTAATAATCCTAACGTACATATTTAGCGCTGTGAATAGCTATGAACTACCCAGCAAGAATGAATTCTAAGAAAACTGGTTCATTTCTGGAGAAAACCAAAAGAAACACATTTCTAAAATTCTCACTGATTTAAAAGGGACATTTAACTAGGCTGACCAGATCTCACCTTTACCTGGGGACACATAGGAAATAGCCATTTTGCAGAACTTCACTGAAATCAATGCAGTCCTGCAGTATGCATTTCTCCTATGCATCCCCAGTTAAAGGTGAGGTCTGGTCAGCCTACATTTAACCCCTTAAATGATAGAAAGGACCCCAATGCTTTGTTTCACAACATATGGAAACACTCAAGGGTTAAAATCCCCATTTAAATGAAAACTGTTTTGCCCTATGGTCCAGCTGATTTGCTTCAAGAACTGCACTTGTTTTCTTTAGTACGTCAGCTACAATAAATACAAAGCAATGCATTAGAGAAATTTCTAGCATCCAAGGGGTTAAAGCGGAACTATCACGGTCATAATATTTCCCCCCAATCCATTACTAATATAGTGATAGGTAAAGCCATACTTCTATTATGTTGAACAAGTAAGCGTTATTGAAGAAAATCAACTTCTGTGGGCATCCAAGGCACAGAGCTTACAAGAAAAAAACTTCTTCAGCAACATCCATTACCTTAAAGGGATAGTAATACTTAAGATATAAAAAAAATATATGTTGTAGGGTTTATGTCCCTGAATAAAACAAGGGTACTCCCACTGCCAAGACATATTTTATTAAAAAATTATAACAGTTCAAACTTGAATTTTATAGGTGCAATATCACAGTGGCGCTGTTGCTCTGGTGATTTATGGTCTACAGACCAGAGCAGTCCATAGGATGGTGTAGTAACAGTGCCACTGTAAATTTTCAGGCCACTGTGATATTGCACCTAAAAAATAAAATCTCTCTCAGAAGTGGGAGTACCCTTGTGATAAGGGTGATAAACCCTACAACATATATTTTTTTTACATTTTAAGTATTACTATCCCTTTAAGGTAACCAGTGAACATCAACACCAGTCTGGGAAGTGCACGGTACACACAGCGCAGACTCAGAGATAACTTTCCTCTAACATGTCTACTCTGTTGTCCGCTGGATGCCTGCAGAAGAAGCTGGTTTACATAATAATGCAGACTTTTTCAGCATAATAACAGTATGGCTTTACCTGTTGCTACATTAGTAATGGATTTGGGGGCAATATTATGATTAGTTCTGCTTTAATCAGAATTGTGGCATATGTTTAATCCATTCTACTGCATGAGAAAATGTCAAACCTCCACTTGCCTAAAAACTCATCTGGCTGGGGCTCTTCTGTGTGATGATCATCTTCACTTTCTGGATTAGAAGAGAGAACAAGAATAAATAAAATAATAAACAGAATTGAATTCTGGAGAAAAAAATATTACTTAAAGGGATAGTAATAGTTAAAATGTAAAAAAACTATATGTTGTAGGGTTTATGTCCCCGAATAGAAGAAGGATACTCCCACTGCTGAGAGATATTTTAATAAAAAATCATAAAGCTCAAACTTGAATTTTTTAGGTGCAATATCACAGTGGCCTGAAAATTTACAGTGGCGCTGTTGCTACACCATCCTATGGAGATTTATGGTCTACAGACCAGAGCAGTCCATAGGATGGTGTAGCAACAGCACCACTGTACATTTTCAGGCCACTGTGATACTGCACCTAAAAAAATTCAAGTCTGAGCGGTTATAACTTTTTAATAAAATCTCTCTCAGCAGTGGGAGTAACCTTGTTTTATTCGGGGATATAAACCCTGCAACATATATTTTTTTCAATCTTAAGTATTACTATCCCTTTAAAGGAAAACTAATGCTAAAATAAAATTGTGATGGGGAATTTTGTATATTTTAAAAGTGTAAACGTTTCTATACCTCATTGTGTTTTAACCCTTTGAGTGCCAGTGTGTCTGGCACTCAAAGGGTTAACCCTTTGTGTGCAAAAGCAGTATACTTCTCCACCCTTCTGGCACTCAAAGTGTTAAAAAGTGCACATACTACCGTACATTCTTTTCTGCATATTCAAAAACTTCCTGTGTGTTGTTGGTAAATTGACTGCCAGATGAATAATTTAACCCCTTAAGGACCAGTGACGTGGCAGGACCGTCACGCTTGTCCGGCACTTAAGGACGAGTGACGGTCCTGGCACGTCACGTACTATTACTCACTGCGCTCCTGTAGGAGCGCGGTGAGTAATACCGGGCACTGAAGTTGATCGCTCCAAGACCGGAGTGATCTCTTCCAGTGCCCCGTTTGGTGTGCCGCCCCACGTGATCAGTCACGTGGGACGGCACGTCAAAGTTTCCTATGCGGTCCTTAAAGGACGGCACGCCCGGGGACCGCTGGTCCTTAAGGGGTTAATAAATATAGATGTTTTTGTTTTCTGAAGAAAAAAAAAGTAAAAAGCCTTCCAGTGCACTAGCATAAGCAAACTGAGTTCTGATAGCTTAATTAGCATACAGTAAAACCCTCCGAGCACTCACTATAGAGAAATTAAAATATCTCTCTTAGGCTTTTTGTTCAAAAGAAAAGTGTAGGAATTCTGGCACTATATAATTCTCCCATATGGTTTACCACCAGAACACTTTCGAAGACTCCAAAAAACTTCACTTATTACAAGCAAGTACTATGGACATGTTACTACACAGTAGTTTGGGGTTAGTGTCCCTTTAAATAAATGGCTACAGTAACTGTAAAGGTAACCAAGACTATTACAATCTCTCTCTTTGAATGTTGCACTGTATTCTCTTCACTGAAAGAACAAATTATGTTTAGGAATTACATCTGATTTTCATGGGTTTCAAATTAACTTACAGTGACATCTGGTGGTGCTAACCAAATCATTTTATCTCTAGACAGTAACAATAAATGAACGCACTGTGAGGCAGTCTTCTCAATCCTATATCAAACTCTGCAAGTTCTAGGAGCTCTTAATAAATATATTTAACCCACGAGTGACCAACTTGATGGCCACCAGCTGTTGCTGGCCAGCTGCTAATGATGTTAGGAGTCATAGTCCAACAACACTTAGCGGGCTGTAGGTTGCCCACTCCTGTCTAAAAGGGGCAATTATGCCTGTGGGAATAAGTGGCTTTTACTTTTAACCCTTTGAGTGCCAGAGAGGTTAAACAGGACTTTATTAAATAGGAGTCCTATTTTCTAAAACATATATGATTATATATTTATTTAGACACACATATTATTACATACACACACACTATATATATATATATATATATATATATATATATATATATATATATATATATATATATATATATATATAGATATATACATACACACAGGGCTCAAAATTTCCACTTGCCACTAGCCAATGGTGAGTGAAAATTTAACCCTGGCGAGTAGAAATTCAGCCCTGGTTGGTATGTTATGGCTTGCAGTGGCAAGTAACTTTTCAGGTCTGGCTAGTAGCAAAGGACTTCAACATTTAAGCCCTGATATTATATATTACACCCGCGCGTACACATGAACGCACGCACATACACACTCCCAGGGGTCGATGCCATATCATGGCGGGAGTGTTTGTGTGTCAGTGAAGCGGAGAACTAAGCTGTCAGGAGTCACCCAAGGTGGACAGATCAAAGCTAAGACACCAGACTACATGATAATGACTATACTATCTGGCACAGTATAGTATGTGCAGTTATCTTTACTCACAGTGCACTTCACAGGTCTGTACCTAGTTCATACATATTCACAACAGACCATCAGTCTGACATGTTCAAAAATATAAAATGTCACTGCGGTTGGTGCAAACCAACTGCATCACAGGCAAAAAAAATACAACTTAAAATTAATTTAAATTGGGCTTTTTAATCCTTGAATGCTAGGGAGGACTGCAATGCATTGCAAAACCTCTCTAGAATTCAAGGGGTAAAAAGCACAAGAAATGAATGTGAGATTTTTATGTTTCATTTAATCCTATAGTGTATATTTGCACAGAATTTCACCCCTTTTCTTAGTAAATCAGTCCCTGTCTAGCTACATCTCACAGAAGAAGAAACAAAGGAAGAACTGCTCATTCTTTTGCTGTAATAAGGACACAATTCTATGAAAATCTTGCTGTCAAACAAATTAAGAATCTCTTATTTCTTTTTATTTTATAGTTATAGTTTCTCATTAATGTGCAGACTATTTTTGCATTTGATTATGCTTGCAGGTCACTCATGAACTACACATTACACTGATAAAACAACTGAAAAAAGCCTCTTTCAGTTCCACTCATATCATTTGCACAAGTTACCCCCCCTCCCAAACTCTTCAATGCGTTTGGTTAATGATGGGATCTGCTATTGGTTGAATGATCCGATTTAGAGTGAAGGAATCCTTGTGTATGTATGTTCTTTTATAATTTGTATGTTTTATTGGTTGATTCCTGAAGAAAGAGCTTAGCTCAGAAACGCATTGAACCGTTTCATTATAGAATCAATTTTAGATGTCATTGTGTTCAGAATAAAATAACAATTTCGTTACTTTTTTTTACATATATATATATATATATATATATATATATATATATATACACAAATAATACTTAGCTACTAGCGGAGCTGAAGAGACAGCACTCTAACGTAGTGAACATAATGCAGTTTTATTCCATCATGTCTCCAATACACCAAGGTTTGGTGTATTGGAGACATGATGGAATAAAACTGCATTATGTTCACTACGTTAGAGTGCTGTCTCTTCAGCTCCGCTAGTAGCTAAGTATTATTTGTATATTTTCTATATGGGACGTGCACCTTGTTACTTACACAACTTTCGCTATTTAATTTATGAGTGCCACTGCCAACTCTTGATGTTTGTGTATATATATATATAAGAGTTCAACTGATTATTGAAATCTGAAGCACCCCCGGATTTGCGGGAGATTCCCCAGCAGGACGGGTTGTGATCCTGCATACTACAAGCTGGCTGTTTGGACTACAAAGCAGACATACTACTAAATGTGAGTTTTATTTTAATAACTACTGATCTAGTAAGCACCCCTCATTTCTGACACAATGTGCTGCAAATATACAAAGTTCTAATTCTTTTTAGAAATAACTAAACATATCTTAAAGGGATAGTAATACTTAAAATGTAAAAAAATATATGTTGTAGGGTTTATCCCCCTGAGTAAAACAAGGGCACTCCCACTGCTGAGAGATATTTTAGTAAAAAATTAAATAGCTCAAACTTGAATTTTTTTAGGTGCAATATCACAGTGGCCTGAAGATTTACAGTGGTGCTGTTGCTGCACCAGCCTATGGAGAGTTATGGTCTACAGCCCAGAGCTGTCCATTGGATGGTGTAGCAACAGCACCACTGTAAATTTTCAGGCTACTGTGATATTGCACCTAACAAATTCAAGTTTGAGCGGTAATCATTTTTTAATAAAATATCTCTCAGCAGTGGCAGTACCCTTGTTTTACTCAGGGGGATAAACCCAACAACGTATATTTTTTTACATTTTAAGTATTACTATCCCTTTAAGCTGACAGGGCACTTTAACCATTCTGAAGGCTTAATCCTTTGACATACAGAGGGCTAGCTCTGGCACTCAAACAGTTAAAGCAATATTAAGGTTTCATTTTTACAGTACAATAGAGTCCTATATATACTTTTCTATACCAATAAGTAGCTTTATAACCATGTATAAGTTTAACGTCTTACTTTTATTCTATAATACCATTTCCCCATCCTGCCCCTTTTACTTACCTCAGGCAGCCTCAGCACGCCGGTCCGAACAGACCAAGACAAGGGACAATCTTCTTTCAGCATAAGGAAAAATTTGCCCTCCTTTGTCAAGGGGGCATGGATTTCCTTATACAGAAGGAAAGAAGATTGCACCTCGTTGTCCAATGACCGGATTCCAGATCTGAAGGGAGGCGGCTTGAGGTAAGTAAAAGGGATGTGAGAAGCTTTATTTTAGAGTAAAATTAAAACGTTAAACTCGTACATGGTTATAAAGATAAATATTGGTATAGAAAAGTATATAGAAAATTAGATTGTACTGTAAAAATGAAACATTACTATCCCTTTAAGAAACCTAACCATGGTAGGGTACATTAAAACTTGAAACAGGTTTCAGTTTGCAAATAATGTCTGGACTTTTGTGTTATTGATGAATGTGCTTGTATTTCATGTTCTTTTCTCTCCCACTTTGGGCTACTACGCTTTGCTCAGCAACTTCCCAATTGAGATACATTACACTTGACAAACAATGCACCTATATTGGAAAGATAATTAAATGGGAGCTTTGCCTATTAAGTGAATCCATTTGGTTAGCACAATTAATTACTTACTGCAGTCTGTTATAACTACTTATATACTTTTACATGGTATATGCAATAAGCCTGTATTTGTCTGTAAACAGACCTTGTCAGTCGGAACTAGATTAAACATAAAGAAAGAGCCCTCTTTTGCCCTTCAAAATCATGTAAATATTCCCAAGCTCTACAGAGGAATTCAAATGTAAAATATAGATAAATCTGACTACTGTATTAAAGGAGAATGAATATCTCCCAAACATATTTTTATAATACCCCCAACTTACCTCAGAATGGCCAGAACATCCCAATGGCCACTATGAGATTTCCCCTAATTCAATCAGTCCGGAATATCATGGAGACAGACATGACAGGTACTAGCAGGATCACCGTCCACTACAAATGGTAATCTTAACTCCCTATGAATCATAGCGATGTCCAATGCATTGAAAATCCCTCAGGTTCTTAAAGGTTTATGCACTCTGCCTTCTTCAGTTCAGTGCTGACAGGAACTGTAATGTCCGCCTCCATGGACTTGACATACAGGATGGACTGAAGAGATTATAGCTTGGACAAAGGCACAAAGGCAACATTTACTGAGGCCATTAGGATTTAGTTCCTCTTTAATAGCTGGCAAATTTTTAGTAAGGAAGCAGAAAAACAGTATAATGCGTAAAAAAACTTTTTACAACACTATACTATTCTACACAGATCATTTTTAATGATTATTTCCCTTTAGAAAAATATTCTGTGGTTTGTCTTAATGTCAGTTGGTTTTAGTATGTCCAATACAGTATCTCTACATAGTGTTATTAAAATGGTGTAAAAAAATTCAACAGTACCTTTATCATCAGACACATTTTCATCTACAACAGGTTCTTCTAACTTGTGCTCTTCTTCTGCGTGAGTTTCTGCAAAATGTTGATATTCCTCTTCGTGTCTTGGTACATTGGTTTCATCGATAGTCGCTTCCACATGAACAGGTTCATCTTGGGACTGTTCAACAGCTGCTGGTTCATGTTCTTCAGTTTCAGATTCTTCTGCAGCTTCTGGCTCTTCATCAGTTTCTTCTAAAGGTGCGAGCTGTTCCTCAGTTTCTTCTGCCTCTGCTGGCTCTTCTTCTACAGCTGCAGGCTCTTCCTCTTCTTCTTCTACAGCAGCTGGTTCATCTACAGCTGCTGGCTCTTCTTCGGCTTCTTCTTCAGTTGCTGGCTCATCTTCTACAGTTGTTGGCTCATCTTCTACAGCTGCTGGCTCTTCTTCTGCTTCTTCCACAGCTACTGGCTCTTCAGTCTCTGCTTCTTCCAAAGGTGTTGGTTCTTCAATCCCAGCTTCTTCCTCAACTCTAGGCTCTTCAATCTCCACTTCTTCCTCAACTGTTGGGTCTTCTACCTCAGTTTCTCCTACATTTGCAGATAGTGGTTCCTCAGTTTCTGATTCTTCCTCCACCTCTGGTACTTCGGAAGCTAATGGTTTTGTTTCTATCTCAATTTCTTCTTCTGGTTCTTCTATAGTCACAGACTCCGTTGCTGCGTCAATCTTTAGCTCTTCTACAGTTTCTTGTTCTTGTTCCTCTTCAGTCCCCACTTCCATCTCTGCTTCTTCTGGTTCCTCTATAGCTTGTGGCTCATTTTCCACCTCTGGCTCTTCATCTTGTAAAGCTGCTTCAGCTTCATGGGCTACATCTTCGACAATTGCTGGTTCTTGGTCCTCTGGCTCTTCATCCTCGACTGGCACATCATTTTCATCTGTTTTACAAAAATTTTACTTAGCTTGTATTGAATATGTCAATTATATACAGAAGTGATGTATGTGTAATTATTTGCAGAAATACCAAAGTGCAAAATCATAGGGATAAACATAAGCACAATTCTTTGTTAACTTGCGTTAAAGGGACATTATCACCCAGAATAAAGGGAAAGTACCATTTTATTCTGAGTTAACATATGCAGATAAAGACAAATTGCCTATATTTTATTTATTTACGTTTTTTAACCAGTTCTCTGGTCAGTGATCATCAAAGCAGGACAGTAATACAATGTGACACTATCCCTTCAGTACTTTGTATGTAATCTTTCTTACACTGTATTACTATACCTGTTTTCGCAGTTCACTGTCAGGGACGGAAGTTTAAAAAAAAATAAATAAATAGGCAATGAAGAAAAAAATATATAAAGTATAAACAATTTGACTTTACATATTATGTACTTGCAGCATATGTAAAGTCAGAATAAAGGGTCGTCATCTCTTTAAGAGAGTTAATACCTATATAAATATATATCTTTAGAGAACAGTTCTAAACATTCCATCTTTGGTTTAAGGCTTCTCAAATCATTCATAAGTGTGCTCATCCTGTTCATATGTATAGTGGCCTCATACTAAAAGGAAACAATGAGCCATTTCGGAGCAAACCTACTGCACAATGGGGGCGGGGGATAATTCTCATTAATCTAAATGCATCTCTTCAGATCGCTCATGCTAGAGGTCACCAATACACTGTGAAGCAATACACTGGATAGCTCTTCAGCATTGTAGAATTTATGACCTCATTTAAATGAAAGGGCATGGGGGGGGGGGTGTTATTTATCCACTATGGTGTTGGCACACAGGGCCTTATGTATAAAGGCCACCGGAGCAAACCAACACCACTATAGTTGACAAAAGTCTTCACAGATTTAACTGTTTGAGTGCCAGAGGGGTACCAAATGCATTGCAGAGCAATGTGTTGCACACCCCTCTCGATGAAAAGGTTTAAATGAAGAAATAAAGCCCTAAATGCTAGAGGTGCCTCCTCCTATGGTGCAGGTATACTCCACAATTAGTTTTCCTTTGCTTTCTGCACAAGATCCACAACCACTTTACAGGGAAATTATGAGAAAAAATGACCATTTCATTATATGGAAGTGAAGAGTATATAATTATTAAAAAACAGTAAGAGGAACATCTTTTTCTCATCAATCTAAATAAACAAAACCAACAGAACTAAAGGTATTCTACATCATACAGAATTTCCTTAACCTCAGGACCGGCTTTGTGCACACATGGCCAGCACTTAAGGACCACGGACCTTTTTTTTCCCCCCGCAATCCCGGTTCAGGACTTCCTGAACGGTGTGCAGCCAAGCGGGGAGCCCTGAAAGCCATGACGGTCCTGGTACGGCATGGGTCCTTATGGCTCACCAACCCATGATGTACCCGGACCGTCAAGGGTCCTTACGGGGTTAAGGCAACATATCTGTTCTAGCTTCCCTTTAAATCATGCTGAGAGTAGACATAGAACTGGAGTTATACATTTAGGTTTCTGATTTGTAGTGAAAGACTCATACCATGCTGAGACTGCAGGTATTCATTTATACTTTCTTGGACTATTTCTTCCAAATCTCGGTCTAGGTCATCACCTCTATCTGAAAAAGAAAAAAAAAAAAACATTTTAATAAACAAATCGATAAATATTATACACACACACATATATACATACATACATACACTACTGTAAAAGCCCGTGTACACGGACCAAGGTCCGGGAGATGTTAACCCTTTGACTGTCAGAGGGGTACGCAACACATTGCTTTGCAATGCGTTGAGTACCCCTCTGGCACTCAGAGGGTTAAAAGGCCAGTCCTGCTCTGTGTCCTGCCACCGATGCAGTCATGCACTGTAGAGACTGGCCGAAAGCACAGAATGCTCCCAGCACAGAACTCCCAGAATTCCTACACCTCCCAACATTCTGTGCATTTGGGCAGTCTCTACTGCGCATGACGGCTTCTGACAAACATCCTAGCGAATTATTATATAGGATTTATTAATTATACACAGATAGATAGACAGACAGTTAGAAATTTAAAAAGGAAATGTCATCCCAAGAAAAGTTTATTCAGGGTCATTTCTAGACATCATGGTACCAGTGCAAAATTCTAAAATGTACCCCCACATGCACAACCTTTTTTTTTCTTTTTTAAAGTGATTATGCATCGTGCAGTGTACATCTATGTCCAGGAAGAAAATGTCTTCAGTGTCATAGTCACATAACACATGACATGGAGCGCACAGGGATCTTTAACATTAGAGAGAACAATAGATCTTTGCACAATTATACATGACCAGCAGAAAATGAAATAACAGCAAAGCATTACACCAGGCCAGAATAATTCCTTACAGTACTTATTACATTGCAGTTATTACATTTCAGCACTTTGTGGTTACAGAGGTTGTAATCATATTAACTGTAGCAGTGTTGACTTAAAGAGATCATTTTTGGAGAAAGGAAGATTCATGTTAGCTTATACCTGTGAAAGTCATCACAGTTCCCATTTGGGAACTGAAATTCCAGAACTGTAGGAGTTAACACTGATACACAGCCTAAACATATCTGACTTTTTAAAACTGTAGAAAGTAGTGGCCCAGTGCAAGTTTTTTTTTGTTTTTTTTGTTACTTTTTAACCTTGTTAGTACCAAACGGGTATCCACCTCATTGAGCAGCGTCTTGTATTCCTTTCTGCAGGGGTTTAACTACAGGTATGTAGTTGTTATGGAGGCCTGGCATCCAAGGAGACACATTGGTTCTAAGCTATCCTGCAACCACTTACAATCAGGAGCATGTTGTTGTCTTTGCCTTTCAGACATATAAATATAATTTCTAGTTGACTGACAATATAAAATAATTCCAGGTGAAATCTTCTAATCTCTTGTGAGAAGCTAATTCTTAAAGCAATAGTAATACTTAAAATTTACTAATCCCCATATTGTAGGCATTAAAAAAAGAAATTAATTGCCCCCAGTGCAATCTCTCAAACTTTTATGGTTTGAGAGAAAATAGCTCTCAAAGTTCCCCCCTCCCCACTATCCCGAAGGCAGCATTCTAGCTGACTGCAGGGGAATCCTGTCGTATGACCAACAGGCGGCTCTGCAACAGAGCCGAGATTGCATTAATAAAAAATAAATCCTTCACTAAAGCAGTCTTCTACGTGTGCTTGCAAACCAAGCACACGTAAAAGACCGTTTCAGCGAAGGATTTCTTTTTTTATTAACGTGATCACCTATGCTGCAGAGCCGCCTGATGCACGTAAGACCGGATTCCCCTTCAGTCAGATAGAACGCTGACTTCAGGGAAAGGGGAGGGAGGGGGGAACTTTGCAAGCAATTATCTCTCAAACCATAAAGGTTTGAGAGATTGCACTGGGGGCAATTAATTTATTTTTTTTAATGCCTACAATATGGCATTGCATGATGGATAATTATCTGCCTGTACTTCTCAGCATTGAGGAGACCATTAATTCTGACCAAATCCTAAACTCCATTTGCAGAAATGCAGCCCCAGACTTGCAAGGAACCTCCACCATGCTTCACTGTTGCCTGCAGACACTCATTCTTGTACTGCTTTCCAGCAAACAAACTACCTTCTGCTACAGCCAAATATTGCAGATTTTGACTCATCAGACCATAGCACCTGCTGCATTTTTTCAAGACCGCAATTCTTGTGTTTTCATACATAGTTGAGTTGCTTGGCCTTGTTTCCACGTTGGAGGTATTGCTTTTTTTATCTGCAAGTCTTTCATGAAGACCATTTCTGACCAGAATTCTCCAGACAATAAATGGATATCCCAGGATCTCATGGTTTTCTGCCAATTCTGAGCTGATGTAAATAAGCATGATATGTCTCATCTGCTGCACCAAGTTTTCTTGGATGACCACTGTGTCTACTGTCATGAACGTTGCCGGTCTATCTGTGTTTCTTGGACAGTACATCCCCCCTATCTGCCTTGAAATTTCTGGGAGAGACCTTGCTAACGCAGTAAAACTAGCTTGTGTATTTTTGCTGTGATCAGCCTTGCCATGGTGTATGACTTTTCAGCAACCTCAACATGTTAGCTGAGTTTGGCTGTTCCTCACCAAATTTTATTCCTCTTACACAGCTGTTTCTGTTTCAGTTAATGATTGCATTTTAACCCACATATTAAATTGATGATCATTAGCACCTGTTTGGTATAGTTGTTTAAGCATACACCTGATTATATGCCTACAGAATCTCTGAGTCTGTGCAAGTGTACCTAGAAGAATTTTGAAGGCAAAGAATGGTCACACCAAATATTGATATTATTTAGACTTTTCTTCTGTTCACTCACTATCATTTTGTTAATTGATAAAATAGGGTTTTAGTCTTACCTGTTAAATCATTTTCTCTTAGTCCATACAGGTTACTGGTAACTTTGGGTAGGCGATCAGCCCCTTTAAGTAGGCAGGAACAATTCTGAGAAGTGACTGCTGGGTGGAGCCTACCTCTTCTCCTTAGCTTGCAGCTAGCCAATCCCCAACCAGTAAGATTTGAGACTAACTATTGACTAGGTAGTAAGAAGGTAAAGGAAGACTCCTGTGAGCATGAACCCGAAAGGACCCCACGTTCTGCCACAGGAGTGCAAAGCATGGTCCCTTGACAGGGTGGGAGACCAGTAACCTGTATGGACTAAGAGAAAAGGATTTAACAGGTAAGACTAAAATTCTATTTTCTCTGTCGTCCAATACAGGTTACTGGTGACTTTGGAATGTCCAACCATTAAGTTTCCCAGGGTGGGAAGAAAGACAAGGACCAGGCGCAGGCCCCCAAAGTCACCAGAGCACCAATGAACCTGCAGATCACAAACAGCTCAACACTAACCTCAAAGTGTCAACGGACACTGAACGGGGTTAAAACAAACCCCATGAACTGTTACACAGCACAATAAACTAGAGCCAACAGGGCTCAAAAGTGAAAGAGTACTGAGAGACTAAAGAGATCCTAGACAGGCAAGGCCGCCTCCAGGATCTTCCTCCCAAAACTGGCATTAGTCAATGCCAGCACATCCACACGATAGTGTTTAGAAAAAGTATGCATAGATGACCAAGTGGAAGCCTTGCACAACTGATCAGCAGAGGCCTGGTTCTTGTAGGCTCAAGAAGCCCCAATAGAATGAGCCATGACCCTGACGGGAACAGGCTTCTTCCGAAGTCTGTAAGCCTTACGAATAGTGGACTTGATCCAAGAAGCAATGGTTAGCTTGGAAGCAGGATTCCCTGCCTAGGAACCTCCGGAATGACAAAAAGTGTCAGACTGCTGCAATGTGTTAAGACAACGAACAACATCCAACAGATGAAGATACCTCTCTTTGTCAGAAGTAGGGTAAGGACAGAAGGATGGAACCACAATCTCCAGATAAATGTGGAACTCAGACACCACATTCGGGAGAAACTCTTGGGAGGTGCAAAGCACTGCCTTGTCCTTGTGAAAGACCAAAAAGGGCGGTCTACAAGACAGGGCATGAAGCTCCGCAACTCGGCGAACAGAAACAATTGCCAAGAGACAGGCTGTCTTCCATATCAGCATACATAGAGGAATGGTAGCCAAAGACTCAAAAGGAGGATGTTGAAGTACTCCTAAAACCAAGTTAAGGTCACACTGAGGAGTAGGGGACTTAAACACCGGACATGTATGAGCAACACCTTGGAAGAAAATCTTGGCATCAGCAATGATAGCAAGACGCTTCTGAAAGTAGACAGAGTGCAGAAGTCTGAACCTTAAGAGAACTCAGATTGAGACCCTTATCCACACCATCCTGGAGGAAGGAAAGAACTGTAGGAAGGTCTAAATCCGGAGACAGGTCTTTGTCAGCACACCAAGATAGAAAGGTAGACCAAACACGATGGTAGGCCTTAGAGGAAACAGTCTTACGGGCACTAAGCATAGTAGCCACCACACCAGACGAAAAACCCTTCTTCCTTAAAATTGAGGATTCAATCTCCAAGCCGTCAAAGTCAGACAATGAACGTCTTCCTTCCAGAGGTAACCCTGTAGAAGAAGGTCCGGACGGGGAGGAAGTCAAAGAGGTTCTGCCACTGAGAGTTCCAGAAGCTCCGGAAACCAAGCCTGTCTAGGCCAGCACGGAGCAATCAGAGTGACTAGGCAGTGCTCCAGACTCAGTTTCCGCAGCACCCTGTTTAACAGGGGAATGGAAGGAAAGATGTATGCCAGAGGAAATGTCCACAGAATCAACAAGGCATCCACTGCCAGAGCCAGGGGATCTGCCCAGCGAGAGAAGAACGTTGGAACCTTCCTGTTGTGCCTGGTTGCCATCAGGTCTATGCACGGAAGACCCCACCGCTGGATGATGAGGGAGAACACCTCTGGATTTAGTTCCCACTCTCTGCTCTCCACCGTGTGTCGACTGAGGAAATCTGCCAGAACGTTGTCTATGCCAGGAATATGAACTGCAGAAATGGCAGGGACATGCTCCTCTGCCCAAGATAAAATAGCCTTGACTTCTAGCCAAGCTGCGAGACTTCTTGTGCTGCCTTGCTTGTTGATGTAGGCTACCGCTGTGGCGTTGTCCGACTGTACCCTGACCGGGCAATCCTCCAGTTGCCGTGTCCAGTGTAGTAGGGTATGAAATATCACCCAAAGCTCCAAGACATTGATGGGAAGGAGAGATTCCTCCTGAGACCACCGGCCCTGAACACTCAAGTGCCCCAGCACCACTCCCCATCCTGAGAGGCTGGCATCCGTTGTTACTGTGGTCCAGAAGGGCACTAGGAAGGGTCTGCCTTTCAGGAGATTGTTCAGGTTGAGCCACCACGAGAGGCTCTGCTCCACGTGAAGAGGGAGAGATAGGGATCTTTCCAGGAGATCCGGTCAACCCCTTCATGCCAGGATTAGAAACCTCTGAAGTTTCCTGGTGTGATCCATGGCAAACGGGACTGCTTCCCCACCAAGGATGACAACTTCTTGGCTGGAACCAGATCCTGAGCCTGAACCTTCAGGGCTATCTGATGAGCCACTTCGGCCATGTGAAATACCATCCCTCTCTGAGTGTCGAAGAGGAGGCCCAGAAAGACCATCCTCTGGGAAGGAATAAGGTCTGAGTTGTCCAAATTGATGATTCACCCATGATGGGAGAGAGCACGAATGCAGTCCTACACCTGCTGATGAAGGCGTTCCGGAGAAGAGGCCTTCAGAAGGAGGTCGTCCACATAAGGAGTCACCCTGATGCCGTTCCGATGTAGGACTGAGATCAAGGCTCCCAGGACTCTGTTGAAGACTTGAGAAGCCGTGGTCAGGCCAAAGGGGAGGGCAGAAAACTGGAAATGCCCTCAGTCACAAGCAAATTAAAGATATTGCCGACTCTCTGGATGAGGAGAGTGGAGCCTGAGGGACCATCTGGGTCGCTTGGCACGAGTCTGCTTGAAAGGGATGAAAAAGCTGATTCCGTTTGACAGGCACCTTCTTCGTCAGGACCACTGGCAGGTGCGTACTCTTCCCTCCATTGGCCTCGCTGATGAGATCCTTGAGCTCAGGCCCAAACAGGGAGGAGCCCTGAAAAGGCAAAGACAGGAGAGCCTTTTTGGAGGTCGTGTCAGCAGACTAGATCTTGAGCCAAAGAGCACATCTGGCTACCACAGACATGGTCGAAGCCCTGGCTACCATACACACAGCGTTAAACAAGGTAGCAGAGACATAATGCTAAGCCTCAGCAATGTTAGCGAGAAGTAGTGTCAGAAGTAGGGGCCCCCTGACGGACAGCAGAATTGAGCTGTTCAGTCCAAACAGCCACAGCCCTATTCACCCATGCTGCAGCAAAGGCAGGGTGGAGGGCAGAGCCAACATCGTACAAATTGCCTTGAGAGAGGTCTCAAGCTTCTTATCAGTCCAGTCTGAGAGGAGGCATCAGCCACCGGTAAAGAAGTGGAATAAGAAAGCCTGGAAACTGGGACATCAACTTTGGGGAAATGGACCCACTGCGTGAGGGCCGTTTCAGAAAACGGGTAAAGCTTAGTGAACTTCCTAGACACGGATGGTTTCCTGTCTGGAAACTTCCACTCCTCAGACACCAAGCGGTCAAGGGTGGGGTTAGGTGGAAAACAAGTATGGGGCCTAACAGGCTACTGAAACACATCAGAGGGGTCAGATGACGCCTCCTGTACCAAGGGAATGTTCAGGGTGGTCAGCACAGCCCTGATCAGGCCCTCAGCCTCAAAGGGGTCCCCAAAAAACTGAATGAACAGCTGAACAGTCATCATCATCTTCAGAGTCCACCAATAATTCTTACTCAGAGGAATCAGACACATCAGGTACACCCGGCGGTTTAGGCAGGGAAGATCTGATAGTGGCGGGGGCCTGCCACGAGTGGAAGACCTCCTGTAAAGTGGATGGAAGGAATTGTAAGGTGGACCGGAGGTCCCTGGTAGTAGTCTTAAACACTTGCATCTATACTGGCTCTAATGCATGACTGTAGGTCTCTGCAGGGGATTCAGGGGCAGCAAAGCAGGCTGAGTAAACATGACCTGAGTATTATCTAGCTAACCCTGAGTGACATGAGGAGCAATGAGCAATGGAGGACAAAGACACCCCAGTATCCCTTGTCTTAGGTTTAGCACCAGGGTCTAATGGAGTAGACATTCTCACAGAGTCAAAACGGTCAAGGTATCAAAACACCCACAAAAAAGTATGTATGATAAACAAATTCACCCCAGAACTACGGAGGAGATAGGATACTCTATCTGCGAATACACAAAATGGCTGCCGCGATGGGAGCCAGTCAGAAACGAGCGCACAAAGCGAGCGCTCATGGGAAACGCAGTTTAGCTAATGGAGTACCCCAACAGTGCCCAAAGCCCCCTAAGGCCCCCAACATGCCCAGAACATTGACCGGATGACACAGCAAGGGGAAACCCACAAAACGAGCCATCTCTGACCTCTCTACATGGAGCGGTTGCAGAGATATGTCCCAAACTGTAAAGTTCCATAGAAGTGAATGGAGCAATGGCGTCTATGTGGTTAATGCATGCCTTAAAGGCGTGGAACACAAAGTTAATGAGGTGAATACCAAAACGTAAAACCACTCAAAAGCTCACTAGAATTAAACAGTAGACCCAATAAACACTGGTCCCAGTAGGGAAAGTGCCCAAAACCCCTCCAAAAGGTGCTAATCCAGCAGCAACAGGGTTAAGTTACCACAGAAACTTGGTTCAAACACCTCACAGGGATACAGATAAACCCAATGAGTGCATGAGTATGTAATAGGAAATCCAAATGAGACCCCTGTGCGGAGGGGAAGCATGGGACATGTGGACCTCAGCACTCAAAGGGTGCTCACCTTTTTCAGCAGGTCTTCTGTCTTCAGATTACCGTATATCAAGAAAAAGCCTCAGTGGGCAACTCCTGGGGAAAGAACTTGCAGCCAAGATTTTCCCCTCAGGGCTTAAGTCCAGAAAATAACCTGGTAAACTGAGCTATCTACATTTGGGTGATGTCAATGAAGGTAACCCGTCTAATGGTGGTATTCCATTTCTAAGAGAAAAATAATAAAAAGCTAAAACTATAGCAGAACTGTTTTCTTGCCTTGTGTCTTGACCAAGGAACAAATCTTACTGGTTGGGGATTGGCTAGCTGCAAGCTAAGAAGGTAGGCTCCACCCAGCAGTCACTTCTCAGAATTGTTCCTGCCTACTTAAAGGGGCTGATCGCCTACCCAAAGTTACTAGTAACCTGTATTGGATGACAGAGAAATTTAAATTATTAACACGCCTGTTTTTGACAGCATTCTTACTTTGCCACATTTTTTTCACAGCCGCCTAAGACTTTTGCACAGTACTGTATATGCATAGTTCCTAAAAATCGACATTTGGCTATACTGTTCATTTAATTGTAAGAAATTTTCACTACGAACACAAATTAACTTTAACCCCGTAAGGACCCATGACGTGCCAGGACCATCATGGATAAACTTGCCATGAGAATGCAAGACGGTCCTGGCATGTCATGGAGTTCAGTGCTCCACGTGCGGCTGCACACCGTCTGGGGAGCCCTGATTCAGATCCAAGGGAAAAAAAAATGCTCCATGGTCCTTAAGTGCAGGCCGAGTGCGGTCCTTAAGGGGTAATCTCGAGTGGACCCATCCCGCTAATGAAATACCTGTTGCTGGTTCCTCTACCTCAGATTCCTCTTCAACCTCTGGAGTACCTAAAAAGAGAGCATTTGTTTTAGGTGCCTGTCAGAATATGAATACGCACATAAATGAAAACAAGGTCCATCACACCTTACTAAAGTAAACATAGGGAGACTACTGTGTATTACATACACAGGGTGCTTAAACATCCAAAAAAAGATATCCACACAAAAGAAAAACATATAGCAGATTGTATACAGGCTCTCAGCTCCTCAACAATAGCTACAAAATGATAATAAAGAAAAACAAGTAAATGCTCCTGAAGTAGGAAATGCTCCAAGATCACAGAATCCTACCCTTCCCCTATGAAACACAAAAATACAGTTAACAGGGGAGGGCTGGCAACATACAGCCCAGAGGGCAAAAACAATTAAGTGGCCCATTTCTACTATTGTCCAAGCTCACTGTCCCAGCCCACCCCTGATTTGTTAATTCTAAAATTGTCCTTAATGTTGTGAAGTAATGCAAGTGATACCACAGAGCTTACAGTTGAAAAGGGGCTACATTAGTGATACAAAAGTGCTTACTATTTAAGTGAAGCTACACTATTGATGCAATAGATCTTACAAGGGAAATGGGCTATACCACTAGTGTAGCTCTATTTGGATTGTAGCTCTGCATTATCATTTGTATTTAGATTAATTTCAGATGTAAGCTCTGTGGTATCACTAGTTTAGCTCCATTTATAAGTGGAAGATTGAGTGAGGCAGTGGCCCACCGGCCCAGACACATGACCAGCCCAGGAGGCAATTGCCCCCCTGCCCCCCAGGCCAGCCCTCCCCTGACAGTTAATGTGAATGAAGAACTGCCTGTGTGTTGTTTTAGCCATTTGTTTAGAATATAAATATATATTTTTAATGAACCTTTATTTGTTGATGGTACAAACTGTTGCCTGAAGAAAATTAGTTTCTGTGTTGCGCCAAGTAGCATTTCAGAAAAGGTAAGCAGTCAGAAAAGAAAGCAGACATAGGATGGAAGCCCAACAACATTAGTTGTGGTGGCCATTATGTGCCCATGTCGTCATCATTAAAAATATAAATAACTGGATTAGGAGTTGAGGGTGGTGGCATTTTGAGCTGGCTTTCAAGATCCTTTCCAAGGAGAAAAGGTATCCATTTTCACAGGGAAGTCCACTGTGCAATCTGATCGCATAGTAAGGGGGGGGGGGGGGGACAGCTTTTGAAGGATGTGCAGTTAGGTAGGACTGTGGCATCTTTCAGTCCTGTCCAATAGATTATCTGAGAGTGAATAATATTAACAAGGAGCCGTGTCATGTTTGTTATGCTTCTTTAGCATATTTGTTGATTTACTTCGGGAGGCAGGGCATGCAGCCTTGACAGCTAAATTAGACATAAAGACAACCTTTTAGTTACTACTGGTACATCCAGATTGCGATAATTTTCTGGGTTGTTTCTTTGAAGGTTCTTATTTGGTGGATAGGTGCTTACTTATGGGGTGTGCCATATAGTGTTCATTATTTAAGGAATTCAGTTTGTAAAATGGATGGGGAGGTTCTAATAGTTGGTTTTTTTTTTACCCCTTCTGTACCTTTTCTTTGAGGGGGTCTGCTTGGTTCTGAGGATTGAAGTGGATTAACTGAGATCTTCCAGTGGGTGGAAGGTCAATTTGATATAACACTGGCTAAGGACAAGACACAAGGACCTGTTAAGTCTGTAAAATAGCTCTGATAAGCACCTCAGTCGAGGTTCAAGGGTCTTCTCATAGGCATCCACAAAAGGCAAGAAACACTCCACATTTTCCCTATCAGTTTCAAGCTCCTCCACAGAGGAGTTTGCGACCAACTGAGATTGTCCCATAAAGACAAGATCAATGTGTCTGATAGAGAGCATGGCACACCAAGAATGGAGAATCCACTGAATAGACGAATGGATAAAAGCAACTGAAAACATCTGACTCTTAACGTGGCATGTAATAATGTCAACTTCTGAAGGGAAATGGTCCAGAAATATACCTGTGAACTGGGCAATCCAACTCTAGGAAAGCCAGTTAATGGGAGCCTATCTAATGGGGGAATCTACATATCTAATAAAAATTAAAAAGAAGACTAAAATCTAAGAGAACAGTGCCAGCTTGCCCTCCTCCTGTGGCTACTTCACTTGAAACTGAGTCGTGGAGGTAAAGCCCTGCCCTCTGGAGGAGGGGAACTTCACCTCATGGTTCCTGTGTTCCACACTGGACGTAAGAGAAAGGAAATAAGAGAATTTACTGAGACTGATGTACTAGAAAAACGCCAACAATACTACAGAAAACAAACTGCACCAACAAACAGAAATTCTGATTTGAACTTAAAAAGCATGATGCATTGCATTGAATTTACTGATGCAAGTTTAATTTTTGTTAGCTCCCTTTAAATGTTCCTTAAAAGTTAAGAAAATGAGACTAAGAATATAAGAGAAAAAATGTAAATACATATAAGAACATACCATCTTCAGATTGTTGTGCTTCTTGCAAAATTTCTTCCAGGTCTTTGTCTAGGTCATCACCTATTTCAGAATAAGCATAAAGAGCAATAATCAAAACAGGTGCAAATACTTCATTTAAAAATGTCTTTTCTTTAGAAAACTGTTTTACCAATAGTAATACAATGAGATTTTGTTTTCAAGATTGCACATGGGATCATACACCATCGCTTCCCTCGTAAGGCGGGCTATATTTATAGACATTCTAAAGGGTCTCTTTTTTTACCTCTAGACCCCACCCCCGCCAAATGAAAAAAAGGAGAGGATCAAGAGGAGTCACTGACTCACTCTGACTTGAAAACCTTGTTTATGGTGCTGAGGATCTCCCTACACTCTCTGAAATCCAATCAATTACAGCTTGATATACTCCCAGCCATTCAAGTTGGGAATAGAGGAGCAAACACAGATGGTAACTTTTTTTTTTAAACCAAAGAACTTTAAGCCTGAGATTGTCTTGCAGTTTAAACCATAATTGGCCATTTTCAGTCAATCATAGCTTAGAAAATGTCCAACAGTGTCTGCAGCAGAATTTTATAGAGGTCCATAAAGAGCTACTGCACCAGAGGAGAGTTTGCTATTCTTTTTTATCTGCTTTCAGGTGGAGTAGGGGTGGGTGAGGCGTAAGGGCTTTGATGATATCTGCAGGACTTATTGACAGGATAAAAAGATTGCATGAGATGGTACACAGGATGAAGATGAATTAAGTTCCTTTAATCAAGCGTTCATATCTCCAACGAGCCAAACTACTTTGGTCCAACATCTAGACCTGGACTTTTAACCCCTTGATGCAAGACTGTAGGGGGCACATAAAATGTTCCTCCTTATGGAAAGCCTCTCACTGCCAGCACACAGGCCAAACATTTTTGGCCCACATGTTTGACAGGTCTGCACTATAGGGGCCAAACATATTTCCTATGATTTAAATGGGGCTTTTAACCTCTTCAGTGCTAGGGACCCCTGTAGCATTCAAGAGGTTAAAAGCCCCAATTCATTCATTGGGGGCAGAGGTTATTTGCCAGTTTACAAATTTGCCACCTTTTGCATAATTCTGCATAGGTCTCCAAGTACCCCCCTGGCACTATATAACCATACATAGAAACTGGATATTGCACCGCACTGTGGCCATCATCAGTGGAATCTGCCCTCACAATTAATCCATTAAGGGCCCGTGACGTATTACAACTGTCGTAAGGACCGGTGGCTGTCATAGCACGTCATGTAATTTTTACTTACAGCACTGTAAGTAAAAAATGGAGTCTGAAAATTACCACTCCAAGACTGTAGCGGTCTCTCTCAGACCCCAGCTCGATGCGCTAGTATGCATAGCAGGTCACGTGTACCAGCGTGTCGCCAGGGATGAAAGTGGTCCTTAAGGGAAGGTGAATTCCCTGGATCACTGGTCCTTAAGGGGTTAAAGTGATTTTCTTGCAGCAAAAAAAGGCTATGGGGTTTTATTTGCACATGCCACACTGGATCAGGATAAGTCTGGTAAAATGTAACACCTAGAAATGGCATACATTCCTGCCTTTTCCCCTCCTGGCCACTGGTGTCAATATTTTCCCTGCCGATTAGGATTTGATGCTGCCTGTTGGTTGCAGAATATTTCTGCACCTACTACTCTTCTGCCTGCCAACTTGGATTTGATCCTGCTGGTCTCTGTTGGTCTATAATAGGCTAACACTCTGCTGCCACCTACAGATATATGCTGGGGCTGCTACTTCTAGTATATCTTCCTGGACAGTTATCCTATGGGTAAGGTCCTTCCCTGCTCTCATCTGCTTTTGGGGTTCCTGTACTGCCAGGGCCGTGGTTTGACCATACCAGGGGTATCGTTATGCTCTAGCGATGCACAGAACCCCAGCCATTGCTCTCCCCCACAGGAGAACTAGTGATACTCCTGGTGTGTTATCCTGAGCAGACCACCAGCTCCTCCGGTGAATGCTATCCAGCCTTCTGGAAGGCAAATGCATAACGGCTCCAGCCGCAGCACAACCCAACTTTGAGTATCCCATACACACAAACTCTGTTCTCTAGCATCAATTGCTAGCATTCGTTCTTCTGTGGGCTTCCTAGAGATGCTGACAGACTGGTACCAAAAGGACCAAAAACAATGCACTGAAATGCAGCACATTGCCGACCACTCGCAGTCAAATGGTTTGTTACTAGATGGATTTTTGCTTGTGCAATGTCTCCATTTCATGTAAACAGATGTTGCTTTTATACAAATAAATTATGTACATAGATAGATGCTAGGATCTGTTTAGTCTTTGTTGTGCATGCTGTAATTCCTTATAAGGAAGTATATATTAACCAGCCCTGTGATCTAAGACTGACTGGTGTTCTAATACATTCTGTTTTTGATTGAACCATTTCTTTTGCACTTGAATCCTCATAACTGGAAATATTTATGTATATGTACATGTAAAATTATCCTATATAATAAAAGGCCAAAAAGTTTGTCACGATGCAGTCATGCGCAGTAGAGACTGCCCGCGTTCGGACAGTCATGATTGCATCACGTGAGTGAGGCGGCGCAATCGCGTGGAGCAGTGAGGTAACAGCAGTACGCAGAGCAGGTCTGGGTAATGTAACCTTTTGAGTGCCAGGGGGGTACGCCCCTCTAGCACTCAAAGGGTTAAGAGGCCGGTCCTGCTCTGCGTACTGCCGTTACCTCACTGCTCCATGGCCCGTGCACACGGGCTTTTACACTAGTGTTTATATATACATACACATTTCTCTGGGTTACATTATTGCTGACCCAGATAAAACCGGTAAAAGGTTAAAGAAAAAAACATATGAATGTTGGAGAAGTTTCTAGAAGTCAAAATATTAAAGAGATGGTAACTTTATTTTAACTTTACATATTCTACAAGTGCATATGAAAAGTAAATTTGCCTGTAGTTGTTTCTTTTTACATTTTTTATGTCCCTGACATTTAGCTCCCTTGATCTGTTTCCAAAGAGCTTTCTGACAGGGACAGTGAAAGCAAGGAGTGATAAAATTTAAAAATGGCAGAGATATAATGTATCTTGTAAAATAATTAGGTGCATAAACCTGAAAAACAATGTATGACTGTCTGACCCCTGAGTGTTTATACCGGTGATAAGGGTAACAAATGTTAAGACTTACATGCACAAGGGTTTCATTTAACTGAAATTCCTAGGTCATAACCTCAAAACAGACCTGACAACTATAGCCACTTTTTTTTTTTTTTTTTTTTTTTTTTTTTTTTTAAAGATTTTGATGCTACCGTGCACCAATAAATTTGGTAATTTCATCAACCTATCTGGTCTTTGGTCTTCTTCATGGTCATTTAGTATGAAATGGAATCCAATCCAATTTTTGTTTGGTCCATCTACCATCAGGTCTTCTTGCTAAGTGACCATCCCATTTCCACTTTAGGCACTTTTCAATAAAGTCAAACCTTTATTTCCGGCAGAATCCATGCACACGTTTTGAAGTCTCTCTTTATGTTCGCAATTCAACACTGCTTATGTCTCTGCTTAGCTTTAACTTACTATAAATACCAGGTGATCCACCAATTAAGATAGACTGAGCCCCTATTCTTATTTGCCCATGATGTTAGGAGACTTTTACCTCACCCCCTCCACCTCAAAGCTGTTTCTACATCTCACGAACTCTGCCAAGGCCCTGATCCTTCTCCATTGGAAGTACTTGCAACCTCCATCGTTGGTGGAATGGAGGCTTAAAGTTACCCATCTCTTGACGATAGCGATAACCCATGCTTTTTCAATAGGATCCTTGGGATCTTTTTAAGACATATGGACACCTTGGCTCTCTTGTGTGTCCTGATCAATCTACCCCCTCCTTTTTCTTAGAACTCTATATTTCTGTTCCTAGACTGAGATCCAGACGTTTTCTATAACCCCTGTGTTACAGACTTCCTTGTCCTCTCCTCTCTTTCGGAGGTCCCCCTGTCCTCCCTCCCCTCTTCTCTCTCTTTACATTAGTTCTTCTCTTCTGTCTTTCTATTCTCCCTTCTCTCTCTCGTTGTTCTACCTTCTTCTACCTTCTGCCTCCAACTCCACTCCTCTCTCTGGCTTTCTACTGTACGTTTCTTAGCTGGTGGAAGCCTCATTGTCTGCACTTTGGCAGATACCCACCTTTACAGCATTTATATTTTTCAGTTATACACCTATGACATGTATTGTATTGCCTATATGGCTGTATTGTGTTGCTTGATTTATATTGCCACTTGTTTGGCTCTTACGAAATTTTCTGTGACCGTTATTTGACATGTACACGGTCCCCCACCATGCTCTCCACCAAAGGAGCCCTCCAGGCTCTAAACCCAGAGATGTCAAGCTGCATCCACAACTACTCTGATAAGGAGCGCTTTATGAGGTGTATCAGGGAACTTTTGAATGACAAGCTCAGTACAGTGACCTATCACCCTTTAGCTTGCAGAAGCCTTCACCTCATCTTCAGAAGCTGGAAATCTACTACAAATTGGGCTTCCCCATTCAGCTTTCAGCCACCCACAATGGCCTAACTGCCTCCATCTAAGAACCAGCTGACAGAGTACCCTTCTGTAAAACCCTGGGGATCGACCCACCTGACCTCACTTAATTTAACAATCCGCCACTATCATTGACGCATCTTCCTCCCAAATCTCAAAGAGATCACTGGAGCAAGCTACTGGGCCCAAAACTGAAGAAAACCCAGCACTCTCCCGTTGTTACTGTTATCACGTCCACGCCAGATTTGTACTAACATGCTAGCTGGACTTTTTGGCTATATGTGGAGACCCTGTCCCCCTGAAGATTCGAGAGATCCCCCCCCCTCTAATCTGGCAGGCTGTTTTGGGACTGTGTATGCTGACACCTTTGCATGTTCCAATTTGGTACATGTGGTATGATCTGTCATCTCTCTTCTCAGGATCTCCCGGTCACCCTAATCATTTTGCCTCCAGTATTGTTGTACACCTTTCCCCATGGTTATGTTTATATATGTTATTTTACTATTAACCTACTTAGGTGTTGGCTGGGGTGGCTGATGCAGTGGGGATACACTTCCTGATCCCTTCCCCCTCTGGGAGAAGAACCAGAGACCCTGATCATTAGTTAGTTAGAAAAACCCTCATTCCTCACTGCTCTTTGCCCCACCAGCCTACCTCTGATATCAACCCTCCTCAATGGTGATAGATTTATAACTGTTTGTACTTTACACAGTTACTGTTTTATTACTGTTACACACTTGCACCTTGGGAAGCATTTTCATCCTTGATGTAGAGCCATAGTTCTACACCAATCCCCCCCCTTGTTTTGTTGTTCTATCATCCTTCCCCCATTTATCTTCTCCCTGGTAAAATTATGATTTGGAAAGGGTATACTTGTTATTGGTGGGTGGGGTTTGAAATGTCTTGGAGTCTTGGTTTGTAGTTTTTTTTTTTTTTTTTTTTAAACCGTCCCCTTAAACATCAATGCCCATACGCAACTGATGCAATACACTCTCTTTACTTTATTGCCTACTCTATGGGCTGTCCTTTGCACTGGGTGATGGAACTTCCTTCCCCCTGCTTTGGATATTTAGTTGAACCTTGTTTTTTCCAGGCTTCGTTTGTACTAGCCAGTGGCTAGTTCTCTTCTTCTCTCTATTCTTTCTCTGCTCTAGCCCCTTTGATTTTCTCTTTTCTCCAGCCCTCCCCTCTCCCTCATGGCCCTGTCCATATGCAGCAATGGAGTGGTTGTATCCCCCGGAGGGCAGACCCTCCACCAGAGGTTGCTCACTAGGCACCATATCCGTTAAGGAATTTACCTTCTTTCCCTACTGGCTTACTAATGGTATCTCTGAATGTCAGAGACCTTAATTCCTTGGAGAAAAGCAGGCTAATCCTACATGAAGCACAGACTCCACGCCTGCATTTTGCTCCTTCAGGAAACCTATTTTGCTAGATCCTCTTCTTCATAAAAAATGCTTTCATGTAGGTTGGTTTGCTTTGACGGACCAGAAGCAGACAGGAGTGGCCATATTATTTAACAAGTCCATTTCATAGACTCATGATGGGGAATTGGTTGTCCCAGAAGGTAGATTCCTGTTCCTCAAGGACAACATTATCAATGACTTCTTTACAATAGTGAACCTCTATGCCCTTTTCTAAGATATTGCTAAATTCCTCTCCACACCTTTCAACTACTAGCTTCTCTTAAACACTTATCGAATAGTCGCTGGTGATCTCAATATTGCCTATGACCCCACAACTGACATCTCATCTGCCAAATCTCAATATACCTTCCATTACCTTAGACTCCTGGTGATCTTTCCACACCTCTTATAATGATTTTACCTACTACTCACCACTTCACGACTCAAGAATAGATTACCTGTTTAAAGATCAAGCATATCTCCATAACATACAGAATATAGGCATTGCACCAATAATTAATTCTTATCATGCACCCATATGGATACAATTTACAATTCCTTCTTACCAAAAGAGCAGACCGCCATGGCGGCTTAATGATCAATTGTTGGAGGGTGGCTTGGTGAGGTAAAGTTAACCTCACTAATATGCTTCTTCTCTGCAAATCCTGTACATACTCATCTCCCTCCCCTGATGATCCCATCCTACCATATCTGCAAACTCCAGGGTATCCTAAATTACTTAATTTGGAAATATAAGCACCCTCATCTACCTTTCCAACTCCTGGCTCTCCCACACGCACTTAGGAGGCCTGTGAGTACCCAGCCTAGACAGATATTATTATTACTGCTATAGTAGAGTGCTCCAAGATGGTGGAATGTGTTAAGTGGTTTACCCTAATATTTTGATGGATCATCTCGGTTCTCTCCCCTTGATCTTTAAGGAACATGTCATCTTACACCATTTTCTTACAGTGTGGACTGATATTGACAGTCAGGATGTTTTGTAGGCAAAAGGTGGTCACATCAAATATTGATTTGATTTAGATTTTTGTTCAGTTCGCTATGTACTTTGTTAATTGACAAAAATATTAACATGTTTTGCACAGTACTGTGTGTCACTGAGTAAATTTGCATGAAACAAAGATGGCCAAGAAGGATCCATAAATACACCTGTGACCTGTACAATCCACATCCAAGGAAGCAAGTAAATGGAAGACCACCAAATGAGGTATTATGCAGCCCCAAATAACTAGACATAAAAATAAAAGTAAGTCTAAGAGTAGTGCCCTATCCTGAGGCCAGGTCACTTGAAACTGAGTAAGAAGGTAGTAAGAATGGAAGGGGGAAGTCTCCACCTCCAGGCCCCTTTAAGTGTTCTGCCCTTTGAAGGAGGGGAACTTTTTCTCTTTCGTCCAGTGTAGAACAAAAAAAGATTGAGAACCACTGTCCTAAAGCATATGTGGCTGCAAACCAAAAGGAGTGTGACAGGCCTTGGGTTTAACATAGTGATGCAGTTGCATGCAAGGCCTACATTATTCTGATTAGTGTTATCATTTATTTAAAAACCAGCACCAAATTCTGTAGTGCTATACATCAGAACAATAGATGCTAAATGAAAGCTGGAAGAATACAAGGTTTTACTCAGTGTATTAATAAAAATAACTCCTGTGGAAGGAACATATCTCACTATATCTTCAAATCTGATGTGCAAGTCTAGGTGTGGAAAATGAGTTGAGAACCTGATTCAGAAAGTCCTGTTCTCGTCTTATTTGCAGCTATGCCTTTCTGAACACACACGCTTCACTGACTCCAAAACATGGCTACCTGTCTTACAGTGTGCTTTCCAGGACTCACCCTCACAGGCATTTAGTGATTTTCAGTATTCAGTGTTTGACCTTGGGTTGTGAATCCTGAACACACTTGTTTGCTGTCTACCCTGATCGCATATTTGTTCCTCACTTGATTTTGTATGCCAATTTGGATCCTGCAACCACATTTTTTGTGAGCTTTTAGTCCTGTTTACTACCGGCATGAGCACCTTGCTGCTCTGTCTTTTCATTGAAAAGTGCAAATGACTTAAGCACCCCAGGTTTTTTCTCAAGCAGCCCTTCAGCAGCTGCCTTGGGAGTTTGTTTTCTCTTCCAACTGGTCGCTCCCTAGCACCCTGTCCTACTCCTCGAGTCAGTAGAATTGATACAGTGCTTATATTCGCTCCTCTATCTGTTCCTGGCTGGTGTTTGTGTCTATTCTGCCTAGGAGCCCCTCTCTGCCTTGTGGGTCTGCCTCCTGTCTTGTCAGTATAACAAAGAGTTACCAATACATTTGGTAACATACATTTACTCCAACAGTAAGACAAGCGGGTAGCAGTGTCAGAGATGTAATGGTTTGGAGCACTTATTCCCAATTTTCTATATTACTGTACTTAATAACTGTATGTGTTCTGCATTGTGAAAATGAAACAGACACACATTAACATGGTAGCATTTCAAGCTACACAGTTTGATTTTTCTCAGGAAGCAGAATCTCCAGCCACTGAAATGAACAACGAACACATCATATCTAAATCAATAAATTTAGAGAGGAGTTGTAAAGCTACATTACTAGGCCCTAATTTATCAGATATACCCACCAGCACACTACTCAGTGGTAGAACTCCCTGACAGGTTGAAGTTAGAGTGGACCACATACCATCTAATAAAGTGATAGGTATCATTTCACACTTTCTGTTGGTGACAATGATCATCATCCGCAACCAGATGGTTGTTTGTGGATGATGGGAGATGGCAGTCGCCCACAGCTGGAGAGTCCAAGATTGCCTTCCACTGTTTTAGTGAAAAACTGGTACAATACGTAAAGGTTAAGGTGGGTATGGTAAACCATACAATTTATTTTGCTTAAAAACAAGAATTTTGTTCAAAGTGAGGAAATCAATACTTACTATAGTTAAGGATATGCACTCAACTTAACCCTTTGAGTGCCAGAGGGGTATCCAACGCATTGCAAAGCACAGCAACAAATAGCAGACCTAAAGGCCAAATCAGTTTGTGTATGTCACACCAAATGTACTTCTCAGGTTCCAATAACTGACAGACTTGCAGCAGCTATGGAATTACAGAAAGCTTGCTGTGTGTTATGTGATACTCTGTCAGTTCATTATAGCTGCCTTGTCCAAAGCCATGTGACCTTGTGGCAATATTAATTTTAGAGATCCGAGAATCTTGTATCATTTAACAAGGACATGAGATGCATAGTGACAGAAATTGTATTTACTTGATATGTGATTAAATATTAGAACACATTTTCAAGAAATACCAAATCTAGTCTCTTTGGTAACAGATGGTCCGGTCCTTTTTTCTGTTTGTATAGTAATTACTATATCTTAAGTCAACAGCAGAAAATAAATGTTATTTGTACACCTGTATTAATGTTAACTACTCACTTGCCATTGTATACAATATAGGCAGCACAATGGACTATATAGCAAAGCATGCACTGTATGTTCATGGGGGAGATTCACTAAGTGGCGATAAAATGGCAATGACTTCTCCAGTTTAACATAGGAATTGGAGAAGTGATATTCTATGGAGCCTATTCAGTAAGATCTCCAGAGCTGAATAAATCTTAGTGCATAGGCTACATATAATAATATAGGAACTGGAGAAGTGGTAAACTGGAGAGGTCATCACCACTTAGTGAATCTCCCCAATGTCTTCTGTCATTCCTTCCTATCCAGTGTGGGGAATCCATTGTATATAGTTGAAATATGCACACATAAAGACAGGAACAATTTTGGAGAAAACCAACTCCACTACAGAGGAGAAGGTTTAAACGCCCCCATGTAAATTAATGGAAACGCTTAATTGTCCCTATGGTACACCTAGTTTTCTTCAGTATTGCTTTACTCCTTTTGTGTTTAAGGCTCAATAAACTAAACAGGAGCAATTCTAGACCACACCAACTACACTATAAGGAAGAAATAAAGTGTCTCAATGATTTGGGGACTTTAAGCTCTTGAACAATAGAGAGGTATCCCACATATTCCAAATACGTCTCAAATATTAAAGGTGTTAAAAGTCACATTTAATAAATGGGAACTGTGGGTATATTTATCCTCTATGATGCTGATGGGGTGTGCCGGAATGGTTTTGCTTTTAAAGGAGCAAAACACTTTTGTTATGTGTATGTATATTATATATATATATATATATATATATATATATATATATATATATACACACATATATATATAGTCAGGTTTTCATGCAGAGTAAAACAGGGGTACACCCACTGCTTAGAGATGCATATTTTCAGTGTTCTTACAGTTTTTTTTTTTTTACATGAACAGTGTCCTCTAATAGTCAGATTCCAATTAGTTATTTTGTTGCAATGCGGAGTCATGCTGTCAGAACGTACAGGAAGTAAAAATGCTGTAATTCACTTCCTCTCAATCTGAACTGTTATAGCTGTTGAATAACTGCCAGCAGTGGGAGTACCTTTGTTTTACTCAGCAAGAAAATCCCTATACCATATAGACTTTCATAAAAAATAAAAGTTTACTGTTCCCTTAACTTATTGAATTCTTGCCCAAGTACATTGATCTTTTATTTTTAATAACATACTGATCCCAGTTCTAACGCTTCCTCCATGGAGTTTCCATATATCATGAGGTCTGGACCCACTGTAAAGAATACTTTGCACATTTATAACTAGGGGTGTACAGCAGTATAGACCACGAAAAGTAAAAGATGGGTCATTATATGAGAAGACTATAGAGTGAACTTCATCAAGGACTGAACTCAGATGTTGGTCTGTCTATAAATATATTATTTGAAGATATGCATTAACATTTTTCTATAGGGCTTCATGAGATTGAACAGGCAACATCAATGAAATGTGTGCAGCTTTCTTAAAGGACAATTATTACAATTCAATAAGCCTGATCCAATGGGAACAGACTTGATAAAAGGCGTTTGGATGTACCTTGCAGTCCCCAAAATGGCTCCTTTCAGTCATTTGGATACACAGATTTGCTCCTTATCAGCCATGTTGTGAGGTTCAGAAAATGGACCCCCCTCAACTGGAACACAACGTGGAAGTCTGTGGCTCTGGGCCACAAACTCCAGTGTTGCGGGCACATTCCCCATAGACCCACCAGGCCGAGCACTCCTGTCAGTTATAGTAGAGCTATGAGGACTGTTTCATACAAGACCAGAAACTGTCCTGCGCAAATGCAAAAGGAGAGCACCAACGGACTCTTTTTAATCCATTATGTTCTCATACTTGTGTGTCGGGGCTCATAATGCTGCCCTGATTTCAGGTGAGTTGCCATTTAAAGCAGACATTCTTCATGAGAAAATCACACAGGTGACCTCAATCCTATATAATAATTCGCCAAGTTGTGTGCAACGCCTGACATGCGCAGTAGACACTGCCGCGCACGTGGCACTCATGAGCAGTAGAGACTGCCCGCGCCGCGGCTGATACAGAGCTGGGCGCTCCGAAGGAGCGTCCAGCTCTGTATCAGCCGAGGCGCGGGCAGTCTCCACCGCGGGTGACTGCCCCGCAACCGGCTGCCAGAGGCCCTGTGGCCCGTGTAACGGGCTGTTCAACAACTAGTATATATATAAAGAACTGTAGAGTGAATGGGTGGAAGCTGTGACATCAGTTGGTGGTTGTCTTAATGATAACTGCATAAGTAAAAAGACAACCAGTGTATAGAGGGAAGACTCATAATGCAAAACATTTTTGACAATTTTATATAATTTTATATATAAAAGATTTCTTCTGAATTAAGTATGGGATTTAGCAATCCACAGAAAGGATTGTATCTGCCCCAAAATAAGCGTATCATTTCAGTATGTATTATGCATTATATGCTCCTCTTAAAGTGGGTCTCTCACACTGAGTTCAAAGTTGTTCACTTCATTCAAAACTGTCTACATGTTATGTTGGCCAAAAGACCAGCAAACACAGATTAGGAGATATGGATAATGCAGTTTCCCAAATTCATGTGAGTGATGCACATTATGTCAATGAAGTTCTTGGTGCATCTCAGAGTTTAACTCTTTGAAGACCAGAGGGGTGAACAATGCATTGCTGTGCAGCCACTTGGCTGGTAGAATGATAATGAGCATACAATGCTCCACTCAGAGAGACTCGCTTTTCAGATATAAAAGTATCAGTATCTCCTAAACAGTACATCAGTTTGAATGAAATTCTGCAATTTGCAAACTTGAATTCAAGGTGACAGGTCCATTTTAATTCTCCAGATACAGTGCCATATTTGATATGTGGTGTCAAACACATTACAGCTTTTTATCATTTTCCAGAAACATTATCAGTCTGGTATATAAGGAGCTCTAGAACCATAAACTGGATGGGACAGTATCTTAGTAAAGAATGACCTATATAACCATATTCACAAAGAAACTGTGGAGCAACTCCACCATAGGGTACAAATAAAAATTACAAAATGCCCACTAATTTAAATTGAGGATTTAACCTCTTTAAAACTTTTGCATGCCATGGTCATGTGCAATGCATTGCAAAAGCAATGCGCTGCACACCCCACTGGCACACAAACTGTTAATGCTAGGTCTCCAATGCATTCCATCAAAATAAAGTGGAGATGACTCTAGTATTCAAAGGAATACAAGGCCCATTTTATTTGTCCCCTATGGGATTACACCAAAATTGTTCCACTTTTGTTTTATGCATACGGCCATAGTGCATAGTATTTTACTCCCCATACCTGTATCAATGGGTGCCTGTGCTGCATCATCAGCCTCTTCGGAGTCTTCACCAAATTGTTCCAAAACAGATCTCTCCTTCAGTCCTGCATTTCCCAGTTATAGACTTGATTAAATCACATACAACTATTAAAAACCAGAGTACAACTCTACACAACTTTAATATTCATAAACACTGCCATCAGTTGCTCATGTCATCAAAGAATCACTGAATATGGGATCAGTGGTTTCATATTATCTCAATGAATTTTGGTTATCCAAAACCAAATATTGTGCAATGTCAAGGAACAGCTTGTACTAAAATAAAGCAACAAATGCCATTAAAGTGTATCTTTATTTTATAAAGTAATTGAAGGGAGTTTCGCCATTTTCAGAACCTGACAAGTGGTACCAGGGTTCTTACATTCCAGTGAATCAGGAAATTGCAGTAAGTGACAAAACAAACTGCTGCCTGTCATTTTAACTTCCTGTAAGGGGTGGGAGTTGCCCAAAAAAACCTAAAAAATGATTATTGTAATCCTAAAAAACTGAAATATTAAAATAATGTCATACACAAAACAGCTTGTACTTCTAAAATATACATAGAACATGTACTTTAACTTAAATATACCTTATGAATTTAAACATTATCCTGTTCCCTACTTCTGGACAGACTGTGGTTACCTGCTCTGTCACTCTGCCTCTGTTCCCCCTCCCTCTATCCAGCCTCCCTAATGACAGAGGCTTTCTGCCTGTAAGCTGGAGCGCTCTCATTGGCCAAAGACCGATGGTATTCCACTTCTGAGAAATGCATACTTCTAGAGTTATTACAGCTTAAAATCTTTTTTATTCTAACAGTGCCCTCTAGTGGTCATGCTGTCAGTTTCAGGACGTAATCACCATCATTCACTTTCTGATTACTGTATTTGAACGGTTACAACATTTAAACAAAATAAGTGACTAAAGTGGTAGTATTCATGTTTTACTCAGCAGAAAAGCCCTGTAAACATATAATTTTTTTTTTTTTAATGAAAATGTGTACGACTCAGTTAATGGAATAAAATCATCTTAAAACTCCTCTTTTACTCCTCTTTTCTTTGGTGCCTAAGGCTCTAGTTGTCTTGCCTAGATTGCAAGTTCATTCATGCATTCATTTCATGAACTGTTTATGTCTGAAGTGCTTCTTCTTTTTATATATGGTGGTATTTGCTACCCTGTGGTGCATTGCCTGTATTGTTGGCACAATACTTACAAATGTAAGTAGCTTTATTATTAGCTAAATACCACCAAGAATGCATCCTTTAAAGGAGCAGTAAACTTTTTTTATGAAAACACATTTTATAGAGCATTTCCTGCTGAATAAAACAAGGGTACTCCCATCGCTGTCAGATGTTTTATTCAAAATTGATAGCAGTTTAAATAATCAGGAAGTGAATTTACTGTGTTTATTTCCTGATAGAAACTGCCTGTCACTTCCTGTCAGTTAGAACTATCACATTCTATGGAGAACTGTATGTCTCTGACCTTTCTGACTTTCTTGTCCATTAGAATCTAACAGGAAGTCTAATTAGAATTTGACCACTAGAGGTCACTGCTAATGTAAAAAAACATGGGTTTAAATTGTAATATCTCTGGAAATATAAATCTTTCGGCAGTGGGAGTACCCTTATTTTACTCAATAGGAAAATCCCTACAATATATATTTTTCATAAAAAAAAGTTTACTGCTCCTTTAAACACAAAACACACTAATAAGTTTCATGGAGATACAAGAACTGGTAGCTATAATCAAGTCTGATTTGATTAAAGAGGAACTACCACCTCCACTAAAGTCGCCCAGCAATACTTATGTAGGTGGTGACTAGCTTTGTAATCATTATTTTACCTCTCAAAAGTGCCCACAAATAAAGTTATCCTTAAGCTTCCGAGGCTGACGGCCAGGTTACTGCAGCCTGTGCCGTCAGTCTCTTCCGGAGCCATCTGGGCCAGTGTAATGCCTGTGAAGGGAGAACAGGACTGACAGCGCAGGCACGCATTCAAGATGTCCACGGTGCTGCCTGGCTTCCGGTCTCGGAAGCTTAAGGAAAACTTTATTTGTGGGCACTTTTGAGAGGTAAAATAATGATTACAAAGCTAGTCGCCACCTGCATAAGTATTACAGGGTGACTTTAGTGGAGGTGGTTAGTTCCGCTTTAATTCACTGCTCTGTATCAGGATAATAATCCTCTAAGTGCCATAGGGCTACGCAACGCATTGCAAAGCAATGTGCTGCGCATCTCTCTGGCGCTCAGTGGTTAAAAAACAAAGCAAAAAAAAAAAAAAAAAAGGCAAATTGTGACAAACGTACAATCATATTTACAGATGCATTTTTTTTTATAATATGGAAAAAGGCACAATTACCTGTTTTGACATCACAACATAAATCAGGTGTAGTCACAGCTGTTGGGGACTATGACTCCCATTATCTGGTTGAGGATGATGGGAGTTGTAAGGTCCAAATGCTGGATGGTCCAACAACTGATTTTTTCTACTTTAAAGAAATGCATTCTATAGATTGTGTCCCCCTCATACAGTAGAGATTTTGCACCTTTGTTCTCCAAACAGGAAAGTGTGCTGCAAAAATATATATATTGTAGGATGTTTCCTGTTGAGTAAAATATGGGTACTCCCACTGCTGAGAGATGCACATTTCCAGAGTAATTACCGTTTATACCTGTGGTTTTTTTTTTAAATTAGCAGTGCCTTCTAGGGGTCAAATTCCAAATAGTTATTATGTTACATTCTAATGGAAAGAAAAGTCAGTGACTTACAGTTCTCCATAGTATGTGATAGAAATGGATTGTCACTTCCTGTCAGAATGATCAGGAAGTAAATGCACAGTAAATTCAATTCCTGACTATTTGAACGGTTACAAGTTTTGAATAAAACAACTCACAGCAGTGGGAGTGCCCTTGTTTTACTCAGAATGAAAAGCTCTATAACATATGTTTTCATAAAAAAAAAAGTTTACTGAGCCTTTAAAAAAAAAAAAAAAAAAAAAAAAAAAAAAAAAAACCCAACATTTTATTAATTTCATATAGAGATGTGTGATGGTTGGGTAACAGCTCAAAACAGGACAGTCTCACCGAAGGCAACCTCAAATCAAGATGGCTCTCTTTTGACATACTGTGTCATGTATAAACATGGGGTGGTACAATTCTGCGACAAACCAACTGCACCATAGGGTAGACACATAAATTTCACCGATTCCCATTGATTTACATGGTGCTATTAAACCCCTTTATTGTTAAAAGTTCCATTTAAATCAACTAGAATTTTTATTTGTCACAATTGGTTTGCCCCGGAAATGTACCACTCTGCTTTTATACATACACCCTTGTAAAAGAAATGACTTTAAATTAACAGGCATAATGGTAAACCAATTTTTTTTATTTTTTTCAACAGCCTTTATCTGTAACCACATTTGAAACTCATACACAATCTAATTTACATTGCACATTATGTACAAAAGTCTAAAGTAGATAATTTAGCATTATCAAAAGTGAAGTTGCCACCTAAATGTGTCAAAATATAAATGCATGGCTTCTATCAATGAATTTCCAGCATTGTCTTATTGACAACTGCAGCATACTAAAAGTCTGAGTCCTGAGTGTCAGTGCCGGACACAGACTTTCATAAGGGGCGAGGAGTAATCTGCACAGTGTCATGAGAGTACAGGAAAAAGCACACAGTACAAAGTAATATGAGGCTGAAGTGTACATCATGGTGACAAAATGGAGTAGTTAAAAATAAATAAATAAATAAATTAAAACAAGTACATATGCTGGCCTAAGAAAATATTTATTAAAGATTATTAGATGTTTTATGATTTCTAAGGTGATTTTGAAAACCATATAGAAATTATGATGCAATATCCCCCATAAATTCTAAAAGCTACTTAATATCTCTATGAAAGGGTTAGTTGGGCAAACTCTTGGTACCAAAGCCTGGTGGGGGATGATGGGAGTTGTCCACAACAGCTGAAGGGTCTACACTACGAGCAGTAGACTTTTTCTTTTTTTATATGAAACAAAGAAATTCACACTAATGGCAGTAACTTTATTCAAAAGTTATAATCCTTGAAACAAAGTGGTGGATCTGTTCTTGTCACATTCTATGAAGAACTGGAGACAGTGAATCACTTCTCCTAGAGAATGCAACAGAATACATTTCTGAACACCAAGTGAACTATAGGAGATCTTCCTGGACACCAGAGGACACTGTTAACGTAAAAAAGTCTAAAAACACATACTACCCAGCAGTGGGAGAACCCTTGTTTTCCCTCAGCAGGAAATGCTCTGCAGTATTTTTTTGTCCATAAAAAAAGTTTACTTGTCTCTTGGATGCTAGAGAGGTTCCAGACTCACTGCTTTGAATAACTCTATAGCATCCAATGAGGGTCAGCCATCAATGCAAATGGTTTTGTTGAAGCAGTTTCTATTGCAAACACGTTTACACATGTAAGTACCACAGGGAATACTGCTGTACACTGTATAACAATCGACTGAATACAACTCATTCATTTTCTTTTATCATCCACTTTAGATCCCTTAGATACATTTTTATCACTCTTTTTCCCACTGTCCCTCTCAGAAGTCTTCCCCCTTGTGGTCCGTCTTGCAGTTTCCTTCGGTTTTTCATCTCTTTTTCTCCTTGGTTCATCCTTTTCCTTTGCCTTTTTCTCTTCATGCTGCTTTTTGGCCTCATCCTTTGTTTCTTTCTTAGCTTTCTTTTTCTCAAGGACTTTTGGTTCCTTTTTTTGAACTAGAATTTTTTCTTTTGTCTTTTTCAGTTGCTCCTTTATCCCTTCTTTAACTTTTTCTTTTTTTTACGTTTTAAAACAGAAAGGAGTATTAGGCAAGTCAAAAATATGAAAACTAAAGAAAAAATGTAATAGGAAGGCGAATCCTTACAATTAGGCTGTTTTGAAAGAACTTTCAAAAACACCCAATTGCTTGGTAATTTAGAGAATATTTTAAACTTATACAGCTTTTTTTTTTTATTGTGTTTTATCCATTCCATATGTGTCTATTGATTGACCAGTACTAAACAGCACTTGGTCTAGACATTAGTTTCACTCTTACACTTCACTTTCCCACTTTTCCTCCCATTGCCTTTATACCATTTTGTAGTCATATAAGAGAGACAGAGAGAGAGAGAGGGAGGGAGAGAGGGAGGGAGGGAGGGTGAGAGAGAGAGAGAGAGAGGGAGGGAGAGAGAGGGAGGGAGAGAGAGAGAGAGAGAGAGAGAGAAAGAGGGAGATATGGGTCCCAAGAGACCCCATTTCAGCAGTATGTTAGAATAAATACTTTTATATTTCAGTGGAATGGAGACAGTGTGATCACCCTTTCTTCATTATTAGAGTAACTTCAGCCCCTTCAAACACAGAGAATGGGATCCCCTCTCTATGTTAATTCATTTTAACACTAGCTGAAACAAAAGAATGAGAAATGGGGTTTCCAGGACACCTTCTTATACACTTCCAAGCAGCTAAAGTTGCTTTATGATGAGAAGTGGGGATCATGGGATCTGGTCTCTCCCTGATGAAAGTCAAACTGAGTCACATTCATCTGACCACAGCATTCATCTTTATGGGGGACACTTTGACCATAGAAATTAATCACCATACTTGGAAACTTCTTCTTTTTGAGTGTCCAAACAGGGCTCATAGGCTGCCGAACAGGGGATGTCATTGACACAATTTGCGTCACAAAAGGTGTGGGGCTTAGCCGGATGGGAAAGGCTTGCTCATCTGCATGCAATAAAGTGGGCGGGAAGAAGAAGAAACTCACCACCTCCGGAGAATCAGCCTCTGCCCCGGGAGACCCGGTAATGTAGTCTGAAAACCTGGACAGATCCGGAGAGTTCCTAGGTAAGTTCAGAAGGAATATTTTCTCATACAGTTTAAATGCCATGGTCACGGGATGGCAGCTCAAACTGACTTTTATTTTTATCCTTGGCTCTACACTAAAAAAAAAAAACAAAAAAAAAAAAAAAACAAAAAAAAAAAAAAACAACAAGCAGTCTCCACAATGAAAGTGACTAGAACCACTTGGAGAAAAAAAATGAGAAGGTGCCCCCTGTTCCACACTTTAGTACTAAGACATTATTAAATGAATGATTCCCTCTCTGTATCTGAAGGGGCTGTAGTAATGGAAAGGGGTAACCACCAGATCTCCATAACACATTAAAATAAAGTACTTCACAAAAACACATTTGAGGGCAAGCGTCAAATATGTTGCAAAGCTTTAACTTTTGAGTGCCAGAGAGGTATCCAGAGCATTATGTTGGATACTTCTCTAGCAATAAATGGGTTAATTCCCTGGATGCACGAGTCCACTCCAAGGCATTGCTTCTCACTGTATTAGACATGTGCCCAGCATATAAGAGATTAAAATGCCTAATGACCCCCATTAAGCTTTAACCTCTCACATACTAGCGATATATCCAACATATTGCTGTGAAGAACTCTCAGGAGGATAAAAGAAATGTAAAAGATACTTCTAGTTTACAAAGTATAGCCTGAGCAAAAGTGATTTGTCAGAAGAATTAGTAATTTTGTTCAAAGCTCACATGATGCACATACATGCAGCAACCTAAACACAAGTACTTTCAGAAAATAGGTAATGCGTTAAGTGGACAGTAATGCTTTAAGGAACAGTAACTATTTTATTGTCAGGTTTTTTTTTAGGAGTTTTTGCATTTATGTCCCTGACAATGCACTCCCTGGATCTGTCTGCAGACAGCTTTCCATCAGGGAACATAAAAGCAGGTCTAGATATACAATGTATAAAAGAAAAGTAAACAAAGTAGCACACAGAGTATTCAGTTCTGTGGGGAAAGTGTAACATTGTATTAGATCCTGCTCTTATGGTTTACTGACCAGAAAACTCTAGAAACAGAAATTTAGTGAGCTCTCAAGAACGTAAGTATAAAAAAAAAAAAAAAAATTCTGAAGATTAACCCCTTAACGGTCCTGGTACGTCATGGGTAGATTTGAGTTAAGGACCCATGACATGTCAGGACCATCATGGAATTCAGGGCTCCCCGCGCGGCTGCATACCTTTCGGGGAGCCCTGAACCGAAAGAAGGGGAGAGAAAAAAAGAAAAGAAAAAAGGTAGGTGGTCCTTAAGTGATGGCCGCATGCGTGATCAACCGTCCTTAAGGGGCTTAAAAAAAAAATTAAGGCAATTTGACTGTACACGTGTAGAATATATGAAGTCAAAATAAAGAGTTACTGTTGCTTTAAATCAGGCATGACAAACTCAAATATAATCAAGTGCCTTGCACACAACATTTCCCTCCAAGTAGTGTCGCAACACTGGCTTGCTAGCGTCTGCATACACATGTATTCTGAATGTTGGTACCTATTATACGGTCTGATATCCCAGGCTTGTTCCACTGTCCACTGGTAGGCACACAACCACAAATTCACTGTTTGCTTCCCCAGCCTTGCCCCCACTCATATGCTATTGGACACCCAAGCATGTTCCACTAGTAACCACATACACATACACTGTCTGACACATCAGCCTTGTGTCACTGGTAAACACAGAACCACATATAGACACACCAGTCTTCTTCCACTGGTTTCTCATATCTCTAATTCTGACACTCCCCTGTAGCCAGGTCACAGAACTTAGCATGCACAGCTCCTCAACAACCACATTATCCAGAGGAAAAAGGTAACTAAACTGATCTGCTCCAACATTCACAAGCACCAGTCCCACGATATTTGAGAATACATGCACCTCTGCACCTTCCATTTCTGCTATGTTCAGCCTGCAGCTCTCTCTTATCGTGCCTCTTTCCTTCCTATACACTGTGATGCATGCAAAGGTCTTTTAGTCAACTACATCTGGCTGCTGCCGTAATGCTGTGTCTGTAGATCATACCAACAGCCTGCAAATTATTAAGGACAGCTTTCAATACCAGTGAAACCCAGACACAAGCTAAGGTGGAAACCGAAATCGGAGGTACAAAGGGTAGGGGAATTCGCCGGTCAACAGGTAATTGTGGCCACAAGTTATCAGACAGCAGGCTGCAGTTTTGACATGTCTGCTTTAACCGTTTGAGTGCCAGAGAGGTATCTAATGAATTGCAACTCAACACACTGGATACATTTCTGGCATTCAAAGGGTTAAATAGAAGTGACCCTTATTTTTTAAAGGGGAAATATACCCTGGCAATAAGCGGGTGTAAAGTTTTTTTTATTAGAAGTGTGTGCCTAGCTAAGTGTCTTTCATACAGCAGTCTGGTACAGCTGTTTACTGTAGAGTTTTAGATCGCTGCTGGATACCGACATTTTACTATCTTGATAACATACAGGATTCTAAGGGGCCATGGATGGCACTCTCTATTTGTAATTTATTTTAAACAGATTAAGTCTGGTTTATTGTAACTGATCTAAATAAAGATCTAAAATGGCAGCAAATGCTGACCATTACATAGCTTCAAAATGGGTGCTATTCTAGTTACCAGAACATCCTATTTAATCTGCTAACACATTGTATAACCCTATATCCCCCTTCTGTTAGAAATGCATATAATCTCTTAAATGTAAGCCTACTGTAAGGAACCTCCTTTACTCTAAATTTAAGGGGTGATCCTATTATTTGATCAGGCTGTACCATGTGCATTATTCTTCTGTGCCAGATGCAGCCTGGGGTGGCAGTAAGGAGGAGATAAAGAAATCTCCTTCATATGGCCTCTCTCCGATAGGTAAAGGGCTAGAGGGTGACTCTCACAGGAGTGGCCAGGGGATGGAGGAGAATCCTCCCTGGTCACTCTTTTCAAAATCTCTGCAAGGAGTGGGCGATAGGGGTGGGCGATAGGTATGGAGCATTATTCTGACAGGAACAGCCACTGGCCACGCTTGTCAAAATCTCTGCATGAACATGAACAAGAAAAAATATACACACCATGAGGAAACAATAAAAACACACTTTAACTTGACATACAAATCGCCTGGTTCTTCATTCACAACAGTTTGCCTATCCACTCCTCCCACCTTCCCTTTTGCAGAACCTCTTATACCCACCCACCTTCCCCTTCACCGCTAATGTGTTCCTCTCAGTGCAGTGTGACTGAAACGGATGTCTGACCACGATAAAAACGGAAGGTGGAAAAGGCATGGCCAAAGGGAAGGTGGGAGGGACACAGAGTCAAAACAGTAAAAGGTAAAAGAGCCAAAGTAGTGAAAGGGTGGGAGGGGGAAAAACAGTGAAAGCTTAAAGAGGCAAAGGTGCAAAAGGGAGGGAGGAGGAGGCAAAGTGGTTTAAGGAAGGGGGAAATAAGGAGGCAGACTTGACCTCTTACAGTTGTTTTGAAGAACATCACAAATCACGCTTGTTAGTATTCAAACATATCTGCTTGTGTTAATACACACAGTACTGGCTGTGATTTGAAGTATAGTCCTTATATATCAATCATATAAACAGTTGCCACCATATCAAAGTCTCAGTGAAAAAGTAGATTTATTTTAGCAATTAATGTGAACATCTTTCATGAAGGAATAAGAAAGGGCCTGAAAAAAAATATCTACTCTTCACCCTGTCCTTCACATGCTGTTGCAATTGTTCTTCCCATAAATCTGGAGTGGGGTGGACTAACACCTCCCAAGGAGGAAGAGGGAGAGTATGTGTTTCACTCATTTGTGCCATAAGAACTACTAGTAGTGGGAGTTCCACTTCCCCTCCCCAGTGGGAGTTCCACCTCCCCTAGTTTCTAGGAAATTCTGTGTATATGGTTCCATAATAAAACATTACTATTCCTTTAACGTGAAAAGAAGTAACATGGCAACTCTTGCCAGGAAAGAGAGCAGCACACTCAAATGTTAATGTTCTTTAGAAATGGGGGTGAGAGCTTTTCCTTAAAACAAGCATCCATTAAATTATAGAATTTAGTAAAAAAAATGTAAAGATTATTTGTTGCCAATGCAAAAAGAAAAACAAAAATTCTAGATTTCAAAACAGACTTTTTAGTGCATCTCATTTGGACAACAAGATCAAACCTTGGAAAGTGCAATGCATAACAAGGTACCTTCTGCCTTGGGTTTGGTCTTGGCAATGCCTCCTGGTTCTTCTCCTTAGGTTTACACAATAATGTAAATGTAATACATATAAAGTCTAAAGCATAAAATAGCACACTGCAGCAGATTGTACACTTCAACATTAACACCTAACTACCACTTACCTTACTATTTCCAGAAAATACTATCTTACAAAACAACGTCTTCAGATAGCTTCTGGATGTCATGTCCATGCAGACAGACATGACATTAGCTAGCAAGACCACAGGACTTCAGACTATGTTCACTGCCCACATTTTCTGCTCCAATTTAAAAAACTGCCAGCAACTGTCATGTCATCCTTGACAAATAACCTATAAAATGTTAGGTGTGTGCCTAAACTGAGTGCTAGGGATACCTTGTGCAAAAAACGTATAAAGAACAACTACACCAAAGGATGAAACATACATCTGGGGCTTTGCGGTCTTTCACATGCACAGAAGATTTGAACAAATACATTGCTGGGAGTCTGTATAGCCCTCATAGGGTTGGTATAAACACAACTGAGATTTCAATCAACTTTATACAACAAAAATATATAATAGGTATATTGAAATAGGTATATTGATGTCCTATTTGCCATTTAAAGTTACTGCAGACATTTTCCATTAAAAAGATATGATTAACTCCCTATCATTAAAGCTTAATGTACCTAGGCATTTAATGGCTATTGTTTTCCAATCAAATCAGATTGGATCCACTGCCCGTCAAACAAAACCATGCAATTAACAGGCCTCAAAACCACGGCAAACAATGCAAAGTACCTGGTTTCTTGATTTCTTTCTTAGCTACCTCTTCTGGTGCAAATCCTGATGTTTACAAAATGGAAAACTGTTACAAATATTATATAGAGATATCGGGCCACAAAGCTGAATGAGCATACTGATATAGGGCTGGATGCACTGCAGCCCAGAGTATCATAATCAGTTACAACAAAATAGCAGAGTTGTTTCGCTAATACTGCACAAGTTAACCAGTTGAGTGCCAGAGAGGTGTCCAATGCATTGCAATGTACTGGATGCCTCTAGTGCTCAAAGGGTTAAGCAATAACTATTTTGGGATGGTAGAGATCAAATGGATTTCTACATTCAGTAACCTATCTGTGTAGATACAATAAATATTGAAGGTTGTCACAGAATTCTGGGGTTCATCTTTCAGTCTTGATATAACAAACAAGAGAATAGCAATGAGGTTTTACGTATTTATCAAAAATGTTAAAGAGCAAGCAGACTCTGAAGAAAACCAGCAGGAGATAGTGAAAGATTATTGTTACTTTATTTAGCATGCTACTTTAACTGCAAAGCAATGAGCAAGATACCACTAGAAGCAGTCATATGAAAGAGTGTGAGTGTGAGTGTGTGTGACAGTGAGAGAGAGAGAGAGAGACAGAGTGAGAGAGAGAGAGAGTGAAAGAGTGAGAGAGAAAGAGAGAGTGTGTGTGTGTGCGTGACAGAGAGAGAGTGCACACACTGTATATTTGTGGCTAGGGGCCCAAAAAAATTGTTTGCATAGGGGTCTTCCAGTGACTACTTATGCCACTGTCCAAGATGAATCCTGTACCACAAATCAGCTATATTACTACAGTAAGGCTAAGCAACTATTTAGGAAATAACATAATTTTACAGTTTTAACCTTTTCAGTGCCACAGAGGTATCCAACACAATGGAATGAGTTGAAAACCTCTCTGGCACTCAAAAGGTAAAATATATGGAGGATGCCAATCAATACATTCAACTGCCAATTCATATTTCTGTTTACGGCCTCACAGCACATTGCACCATTCTCTATTATAAATCACTAAGGATATATCTGATTTATATTATATACCCCCCACCCCAATTTATTTTTTACCACCTCTTTTTTAAGGCTAGATGTTTAAGTGGGTATTTTTACCATTATTAATTTAAGCCATTTAACCCTCTGAATGCCAGTTGAGGTATGCAACAGATTGCAAAGCAATGGGTGATGCATCCCTCTAGCACTCAAATGGCTAAACCTAACAAATGTTGAAAATGAATTAATCTTTCTCGACCCCATTAAAGGACATCTCTGAGAATTATCATCAGGTTTTATTGTATTACTGGAGGGCACTGTATTTCGTTCCAAACTGTAGCATTGGTGGTGGTGAAGGGAACAGCTTAACCCTTTGAGTGTCAGATGGGTGTGCCCCTCTGGCATTCAACGGGTTAAACGGAGTCTTTTCTAGATTAACAGTGCTATAAAGTGAACAGATCACTTGTTGCCCAGACAGTTATTCTGTTGCACTGGGTACAGTTCTCCATCACTGAGTTTGAACTGCAATAACTTGTGAATAAAGTAAGTACAAGCAGTGGAAGTACCCTGGTTTTACTTAAAGGAAAGACCCTACAATATATGATGCTGTTTTCGTTCCCACAATAAAACATTACTGTTTTAACCTTTGCAAAGCAATGCGTTGCATGCCCCTCTGGTGCTGAAAGGGTTAAAGAGCACTAACACCTAAAAATTAAATTGAATTACATATTTAAATATCATGTATCTCAATCTAGCAAATGTTACATTTTTATTAAATTCTACCTCTATTAACTAATTCTAAACTAGCTGTCATAGAGAAAATGGTTTATGTCCAGGGTTAAAGATATATTAAGGTTTCATAATAAAAGCAGCTGTAATTAACAGTCATAGTATTTGGGCCATGGAAAGTATTATTTCAATTCTGTCAGAGTTGTTGTTCAAGAGTAATTGAATGATAAAGTATCCCCCTCCTGCACCTTTTACTGATATAACACTGTTCAGCTCAGAGCAGCAGGGAGGTGCCCAGGTAGATTGCAGAGAGGGACAATCTTCAATTAAGATAAGGGAAAATCTGAAAAACCTGTCAAGGGGGGCAAGGTTTTCATTGTTCTCACAGTAAGAAGATTGTCCTTTGCTGTCATCTGTCTGGTCTGTGGACCAGATTCCACATCTTTGGGGAGGTGGCTTACACTAGGTAAAAGCGGCGGGAGAGGGATACTTTATCATTCAATTAGTCTTGAACTACAACTCTGACAGTATTGAAATAACACTCTCTATGGCTCAAATACTATAAAGATTAATTGGAGCTGCTGTTTTTGTGAAACATTACTATACCTTTAAATTCATCATTGAGGCAAAGTTGCTAGTGTTGTTTAACAGTAATTGTGCTTTAATTAACCAAATAAAGATAAATGGATTCTTCTCACAATGTCTTGAAGGAGAGGTTACTTAACTAATGGTAGGTTGTAAGTAGAACACAACAACAGATAACGGAAAAGAGATTTATTCATACAAGAGATTACAGGCATCAGAATTCAGATCACTTACAAAACAGTGCTAGGATTCACCAGCATTTACAGTAAAGTCAGGATGCATCAGCCAAGCCATAAGTGTGTTACAGCCAAGCAAGTGCAAGTTATGCTTATGTTCTGATACTGGTATAAGGTGCATGGGGAGCACAGTGGGAGATGGACTAAGGTGTGATCAAAAGGTGATAAAGTGGAGATAAGTTCTCCAGCGATATCACTTCTCCAGTTCCTATGCTATTCTATGGAGCCAATGCACAATGCAACTTTAGAGATCTTAGTGCACTGGCTCCATAAAAGAACATAGGAACTGGAGAAGTCTTCTCAACTTTATCAACTCTTTATCACACCTTAGTGCACTACTCACAAAGTGTATCCTAGCAGCAGGAAGAGAAGTTGCTTTAGCCTTTGAGATTCAGAGCAGGGTGCAACACATTGCAACATAATGCACAGAAGCCCCTACTGTTACTAAATGGATTAAAGCAGTGTTTCTCAACTCCTGCCCACAGGACCCACTAACAGGCCAGGACTTAGGAATTTCCCTGCTAGAGAACAGGTGTGGTGATCAGAGGCTCATTCACATTGATTAACTCACCTGTGCTCTAACAAGGAAATCATCAAATCCTGGCCTGTTAGTGGGTCCCGAGGACAGAAGTTGAGAACCACTGGATTAAAGAGTAAAGGGAGTATGTGGCACTACTGGATTAAAACTGTGGTACTCCAAACCCTAATACGTGATGAAAATTAGCAGAAAAAACAAACACACACTATATGTTTAGAAATTCTCATTTTTTATATATTAGCCTTCCTTAGCATTTGCTCTCTTATGACCAAAAGAGAAGATGTATTTGTGGAGCCATACCTCCTAGATGAAAATAAATACATAAGGAAAAATCCTGCCTCGAGGAGCTTATAGATCATTCATTTTAGATATTGTCAAAATTATATGAATTTCTTCAAAGCTCTCTCGATCCAGCTGACTTCACCTTCTGTCGCTTTCTATTAAACCTTCTACTCAGGATTCAATTCAGGTCAACAGAAGAAATTTTGAATGATCAGTATGAACGAAATGAATGGGGGAGTGGGGCAGCTGATATCACCAAAGTAGGAGAAATTGACGACTTCTGTGATGAAGAAAGGTGAGAATAAAAATGAAAAAACAGATTTGATTTATTTTCTGCCCTTAACATGCTGCTCTAGACATCCCAATTTTGCTCTAGGAGGCACTACCCATTTTAGAAGAGCGGTACCACACATGGCTTCCTATAGTGCCACAGAAGGGAAATGTTAGTGTTTGCACCTATTCGGTGCTGGCTTTGTCAGCCATGGAGAGGTAGCTGTTCCAAGCTTGGTACACAAAAAACAAAACTCAAGGCAAAACACACCAAAAGACCTTACATGAACCTATGAACTGCAGTAGTCATCATTAGAGATTTACACCAATGTGTATCAGAACTATTTCAAATGCACATGGGATCTGTCAAGCGAGAGTTCTACTGTGCTGGTCAGTAGCTCATGGCTCCTTCTGTCTACTAGGTGGTGGTGGGAGATCCCAAATCCTGTGCCTTTACCTTCGAAAAAAACACTTGAAAACATACTGGGCTTTGTTCTGCATTCAGAAGATTACTGGTTTTGTAAATCCAGAATGACACAGGTCTTTTTTCCCTGAACCCCTTCGTTCTGTGACGTACCATCAACATCATCAGTGGATTCCTGCTCTTCTTCTTCTAGCATTTCAAAAGGAGTCATTACATCATATAGAAAGGAGAGGAAGCCATAAAACCAATCTGAGCTTTCCTCTGCTAAAATATTAAGAACTTCCTCAAGAGAATCAATATTCACACTACTGCCATCTTTGGTCAGGCCTATACAAGAATAAAGGGAAAAAGGAGAGAAAAAGATGCAATTAGGCAGAGAAAAAGTATGTAGTGAGAAGGGACAGGAGCACGTCTTCAGTGAATCACTTTTCCAAAAAAACAAATAAGAAACTGAAAAGGGAAATGACGAATGATGAACGGAAACAGAAAACAAAAATGGAGAGCAATTTTGATTTGGCTAGTAGAGCACATACAGACAGTTTATACAGATAGCGCATGCAGACATGACAGACCTGAACAGCCTAGTTTCCTCAAAAGATACACAGTCCTCATGTCTCAGAGAGAGTCTAATCTGCTGGTTATGTCCACCATGCTGAAATGTGGGTATCGCCAGCACAGTCCCATTACCCTACACCAGACACTCACTTCCAGTTTATAGAGCCTGGTGCATTTAAAAGGTGTTTATTGCTTGTAATGTCTAGTATTTGCACCATCTCAATCAATTAAATTAACAGTTTACATACTCCTTACTTGGCAGCTTATTTGCCCTCTTTGATGCCAGACACCTGTAGCTCACGCACACATACTACACACTTTACACAGGACAAGGATGCTTCCTATATCAGTCAACAGTAAATGGGGCAGGGGTTATGGCGGTGTGAGGAGTAGCAGTGTGACCAAGGGCAGGGATAAAGAACCCCAAGCACCCATAACATGTAAATTCAAACCCTGGATACATAATTACCATCCTAGTCATAGCAACGCAATACATTAATCCTTTGAGTGGTAGAGAGGTATCCAACGCATTGTGCTGCAAAGTTGGGCACTTATCGGACTTTCAAAGAGTTTTAAACTGATGCTACTGCTATGCTGTGATATGAATATTTAATTTATGCAGTGCAAAATATAGGAAATCAGCCAATCCACCACTGCATAATTGTCTAGCACACTTCCTGCTTTTGTGCCTGAAGTTCATGGTAATAATATCTGTTACCAACCACAGTTCATTGCTTAAAAAAGGAAAAAAAAGCGAAAGACTTTTCAACCATTATTATTCAAGGACTTGTCGCAACTTCATTGAAACAGAACTTGGCAGAGAAGTACCAACTAGCCCATTTAGTCTACTAAACTCCCTAACTATTTAAAAATCTTAGACTTATTAAATCCTAAGAATAGAGTTCTTACATTCATTTAATGTTTTAATTCCCACCACTTCCACTGGGGGCTATTCCAAGTATCTATGACCTTTTCAGTAAAGTAGTTTTCGTATATATTTTCCACCCTCTAAATTTAGTCCACAACTTCTACTTCTGTTACTTATGAAAAATTGCTCCCTTCTGAAATGTATTAAGGTTTCATTCATATCAATCCTTTCCCTTCTATCCTCCAAGCCATACATATTAAGGTACTTGAATCTTTCCTGACAAGTTTTGTTATTTAGACCACACAACATTTTAGTGCCCTTCTTTAAACAATTTCTAAATTATTCATGTCCTTCTGGAAATATGATCTCCAGAACTGTACACTAGGTGAGGTCTAACTTGTGATCTAAAAGGTAATATTAGGACCACTCTTTCTGTTGTTAAGGCCCCTTCCTATACAACCAAGTATATCTTGCCGGCTTTTCTCACAACATTGCTTGCCTACGTTAAAATCATCAGATGAAATAGCTAGTTCAAAGGTAATTTCCTCTGCTCCTATGTCAGTAAAAAACATTATGTTTATATTCTGTCTTTGGTTTATGTGCCATATATGTACTGATTTTGCAGCATTACATTGTAGGTAATTTCCGCAATGAGGGCATTATATAGGTTCAACGTTTAATAAAAAAGCATTTTGTAAGCCATATAACATAATATAATATATGCCACACACAGGGTTCACATTTAAGTAATATGTATGAAGCAGCACAGGATTGTTTTCGGTCTCTCTGTTTTTATTTTGGGGATCGTTGAGTGTAGCTTCATTCCTTGCAGAATCTAATATTTTGTTCATCTGGGTTCTTTTTCGATATATATGAATATGTTTTACTCTGAGTTTTTGCTCCTAAGAAAATGTCTCTCCTCATTTTAGCTTCTTTTTCAAATTTCAGTACATTTTACTGTTATAAATGAAAACCATGGTATAAAAGGATGTATAGTCAAGAATATCTAAATCTATACGATTGCTGCTCATTGCAAGAGGGGCTTTTAAAGGCAAAGTACATGGCCTTATTTTAATTAGCGTGCCTAGCTTATGTCTGACTTAAATCACTCCAAGTTATTTAATTCCCTTAAGGACTGACGTGCACGGCCAGCACTCAAGGACCATGGAGCTTCTTTTTTTTTTTTTTTCTTTGTTGGACCAGATTCAGGGCTCCCCGAACGGCGTACATCCATGCAGGGTGCCCTGAATTCTATGGCATGCCAGAACCTTCACTTGTCCTTAAGTCCGCACAGCCGTGATGGTCCTGGCACTCCATAGGTCCTTAAGGGGTTAAGTGAAAATTAAAAACTCAGTACACACCAGAAGGTTGTATTGTACAGGCTCCTTGTAGCTTATAGTAGTGGGTGTGGCAGACATCTATATAAATGGACTGGTGGAAATGTTCCAGTTCCCACCCACTGATTGCAAGTGATCCATGTCTGAAAGCAGTTCAGTTCAGTCATTTGGGCATTGGACATATTCAGCTTTTAATATGAAGCATTCTGTAAGCTATAAAACATGGCAATAAGTAACAGCTAGGACTTGCTTATAATGGGGTACCTTAGCAAACTAAACCAGCTTCAATATGTTTTGTCCAAACTATGAGACAAAACCATAATTTTTGAGACAAGGGAATATGTTGGTATAATATATGCTTTACACAGGATTCACATTCAATTGTATGAAGCAGCACCGGTCTTCTGTCTCTACATCTTAGATCCTTATCTCTTGTCCACTCCTCTTTCTCTTCTCTTTTTTTTCTATTGTGTTTTTGCCCACAACAAACATGGCAGAATAATGTCTACAGTTAAGAGTGTATTGTAGCATTATGAAAGGCTGTGAAAAGCTAGAACTGAACTTTACCAGACGTGAATGCTTTGGAATTTATACAAAAATTTATAGAAACAGGGTGGATAAAAATTGATGATTATTTAAATCTGATTTTTTTTATTTAAATAAAATGTATTTTAATTAAATGCTTTTGGAGGAAAAATCTATCTAAAGATAGTTTTCTATTTAAGATACATTATAGTTTAAATGTTATTCAGTATGAAATAGAGCTTAGTTATGTACCTGAGGCTGTATAGTCATAAAATTATATTTTATTATATGTTCCAAATATGAGTGATTAATCTATTAAACTAAAATCAGTTCTGATATTGCCGTTTTACTAACCTGACAGGTTATATTCTAAATATGACAAATGCAAATATTGATGGTTTTAACTACCAGCACGAATGAGTTTTTGCATTTAAAAATCATGATTTAAATCGAGACTTACAGACTAGTGATTTAAATTGACTTGATTTAAATCAAACCCACCCTGAATATAAATCAACACAACGCAAGCCAGGTTTTTCACTTCTACAAGCAATAATGTTTTCGTTAAAGTGATCGTAATGTTTCACAAAAACAGCAGCTCCAATTAATCTTCATAGTATTTGAGCCATAGAGGGTGTTATTTCATTACTGGTGAGCGTTGTAGTTCAAGAGTAATTGAACAATAAAGTTTCCCCTTCCAACCCCTTTAACCTAGTGTAAGCCCCCAATCCTCAGATGTGGAATCCAGTCCATAGACCAGACAGCTCACATCAAGGGTCAATATTCTTACTGTGAGAACAATGAAAACCCTGCCCCCCCCCCCCGACAGGTCTTTCAGCTATTTCCCTTTTTGTAATTGAAGATTGTCCCTCTCTGCAATCAGCCTGGACACACCCTGCTGCTCTAAGCTGAGCAGTGTTACATCAGTAGAAGGGGCAGGAGGGGGATACTTTATCATTGAATTACTCTTGAACTGCAGCTCTGACAGAATTGAAATAACACTTTCCAAGGCTCAAATACTATGATGATTAATTAGAGCTGCTTTTATTATGAAACATTTCTATCCCTTTAAGTTTTTCCTGAACAAAAAAGCTTGATTAAACATCCTAAACTTTTAAGAAAAGTCAAACACAGTAAACGAAAATACTACTGCTTGCTGTGCAGCGAATAAATCCAAAAAACATTTTAATAGTGTTAAGAATATGTTCCATGCATGTTTAAGCATAATTAAACTCTTAAAAGTAAACAATATATGTTTAACATGTTGCAAAGCTCAAACAGAAAAAGCAGACATGTCAAGATTTTGTTACCAGCGTTTAAGGAAGAAAAATAGCATAAGCCAAGTGCATATCCTTGTTGACCTACAACCAGGATACAGTGACATTTGGCTTGTATCCAAATACATACAGTGTCATTACATTATACTGCTAAAGTAAAATCTATACCAAATAATTCTGATGGGCCAATAATTAAAAGTCTTATACTCCAAGTGCCTTAACCCTTTGAGTAACAGAGGTGTAGAGCACATTACACAGTAACGGTCAGCAAACACTCCTTCGGCAAACAATGGTACAAACAAGGGTAATCCCACTGCTGAGAGATTTTTAATTCAACATTTATGAAAGTTGGGCACTAGATGTAATTTTTGAAAACACTGAGCTTTAATAACTTTGGAAGGAAAATTAATCCAGCAGTGACAGTGAGTGTCCTTTACTTGGTAGGAAATATGAACACATTTTTTCATACAAAAAAAGGTTAATTTCAATTTATATTTTTTTTTCTATAGAATCCATTCTTGATAGCAAATTATGTTCAAGGTGAACTCTCCAGAACATGTTGCTTTTGAAAGTGATAGGGGCTATCAGTATGACTCATGAAAAAGCAATTTGTGTTATCACAAGTGGCATGTCTGTGGCCACAAAAGTCTGCCATCTGTTGGAATAGGCTTTGCGCTGGGGTGAACATATCCGTTAAAGGGATAATAATAACTTTATTATTACTATCCCCCATATTGTAGATACTTGCAAAATAATTTAATAGCCCCCAGGTTAATCTCTCAAACCTTTAAGGTTTGAGAGATAACCAAAGGCAAAGTTCCCCCCTCCCTCCCCCTTCCCTGAAGTCAGCGTTGTACTGACTGCAGGGGAAGTCTGTTGTACGACAGGCTTGTGGCTCTGCAGCTGAGCCAAGATCCCGTTAGTGAAAAATAATTATTTCACTGAAACGGTCTTCTACATGTGCTTGGTGTGCAAACACACGTAGAAGACTGTTTCAGTGAATTAATTCTTTGTCACTAACGCGATCGCGGCTCTGCTGCAGAGCCGCCTGATGAAAGTCAGACCGGATATCCTTGCTGTCAGGGGAGTGAGGGGGGAAGTTTGCCTTCGGTCATTTCTTAAACCATAAAGGTTTGAAAGATGAACCTGGGGGCTATTAAATTATTTTGCAAATATCTACAATATGGGGACAGTAATAATAAAGTATTACTAACCCTTTAAAGGATAATTCTTGTTTTAGAAGATAACAGAATCACTGTAGCACAAACACTATGTAAGCCCTGAGATCTATGCTACACTGTTGTAGATCTCCATCCAGGAAAAAAGTAAACAATGGGAGAGATTTATAAAAAAACATTCTTAATCCTTTTTAAAGAATTGTTCTTAAGTCATGGCAAATGGCAATAATGCAAGTCGGATTTATAAATGAGTAAGTGCATTTTTATAAATATGGCATTATTGTGATATTACCACCTGGAATGCTTAAGAACAGATTTTACATGGAGTTAAAGGGACAGTAATCTGCCCTAAAAATATTTAGAATTAGATAGAGGTTGAAAAACTAAACTAATTGCCACAAACCCTATCTCTCAAATCACTATGGTCTGAGAGATATAGGGATTCAAAGTCCCCCCTCCCTCCCCTTCTCCTGATGTCAGCTGTAATTAATCTGCAGTAAACCAACTGCACCACAGGGGACAAATACAAATTCCTGTTAAATTAAATTGGGCTTTTAAACCCTTGAATGATAGAGAGGTCTCCAATGCATTGCAAAGCAATGCACTGGAGACCTCTCTAGTATTCAAGGGGTTGAAAAGCTCCTTTCAAATGTATGTGAATTTAGGATTTTTTTTATTAATCCCCTCCTGTACCAGTTGGTTTACTCCAGAATAACTCCAGTTTGCTTTTATAAATATGAGCCAGTGTCATCTAAATGATGCATCTGCTGGCCTATTGGGTAGACAATTTGGAACGAAGACTGCAAATAAGCAATCCTCATTGAAGGTTATTGGTCTAATTGAAACAAAAAGAACCATATGCAAAAAGATAAAAGAAGCAATTTTGAAGAGAGCCGCTAGAAATTATGAAAATCACCATGGATCTAAATGGGGCTTTTAATCCAACAAACTCTTGTGAGGTCGCCAAAGCAATGCATCTGAGATCATTCAAGAGGAAAGACAGCCATTTTAAATAAATGGGATTCTGCATTTGCCCCATATAAGGCAGTTGGTTTGCTTTAGAATTGCTCTTCTTTCTTCGTGCATGGCCCAATATACATTAACCCTTTTGATGCTATATAGAGGTCTTCAATGCATCTTTAACATGCAAGGACATAAATAAAAATAAAGTAATTTTGTTTCCCAGCTGCAGCGAATAGCTGTTTCTACAGTGGTTCACCTGACTTCTTTACAAACCCAAGCTGGAAAGCACAATCTCTCAAATATGCCAACCATCACCACTGCAGAATTTCTCCAATGAATCATTTTAAAGGGATAATAATGTTTCACAAAAACAGCAGCTCCAATTAATCTTCATAGTATTTGTGCCATAGAGAGTGCTATTTCAATACTGTCAGAGTTGTAGTTCTAGAGTAATTGAAGGATAAAGTTTCCCCCTCCCGCCCCTTTTACCTAGTGTAAGCCATCTCTTCTCAGATGTGGAATCTTGTTGTAAGACCAGACAGATAACAGCAGGGGACAATCTTCTTCCTATGAGAACAATGAAAGCCCTGCCCCCCTTGACAAGTTTTTCAGCTTTTTCCCTTATCTTAATTGAAGATTGTCCCTCTCTCACAAAAACAGCAGCTCCAATTAATCTTCATAGTATCTGAGCCATAGAGGGTGTTATTTCATTACTGTGAGCATTGTAGTTCAAGAGTAATTGAATGATAAAGTTCCCCCTTCCCGTCCCTTTTACCTAGTGTAAGCCCCCAGTCCTCAGATGTGGAATCCAGTCCATAGACCAGACAACTCACATCAGGGGTCAATATGCTTACCGTGAGAACAATGAAAACCCTGCCCCCTTGACAGGTTTTTCAGCTTTTTCCCTTTTCTTAATTGAAGATTGTCCCTCTCTCACAAAAACAGCAGCTCCAATTAATCTTCATAGTATCTGAGCCATAGAGGGTGTTATTTCATTACTGTGAGCATTGTAGTTCAAGAGTAATTGAATGATAAAGTTCCCCCTTCCCGTCCCTTTTACCTAGTGTAAGCCCCCAGTCCTCAGATGTGGAATCCAGTCCATAGACCAGACAACTCACATCAGGGGTCAATATTCTTACCGTGAGAACAATGAAAACCCTGCCCCCTTGACAGGTTTTTCAGCTTTTTCCCTTTTCTTAATTGAAGATTGTCCCTCTCTGCAATCAACCTGGACACATCCTTCTTCTCTGGCTGAACAGTGTTACATCAGTAAAAGGGGCGAGAGGGGACACTTTGTCATTGAATTACTCTTGAACTACAACTCTGACAGAATTGAAATAACACCCTCCAAGGCCCAAATACTATGATGATTAAATAGAGCTGCTTTTATTATGAAACATTACTATCCCTTTAACTCTAAAAACATGAGGTTCTACACCAGTGGTGGGTAAAGAGGCCCTTCAGCTGCTGCTAGACAACAACTCCCATCATTCTCTGCCACATGCTGCCTGGCGAGCAACATGATGCCCTGCAGCTGTTGCCAGACTACAATTAACATCATTCTCCACCAGCTAGTAGCTGGAGAGTCTCACATTGCCCTTCCCTTATCAGATCAGATGTGCCATGGATTACTCCAGTCCATTATTCTCTTTTCTTTGCTGCCACTACATTAGCAACTATAGCTTCCTTTGTATATGCAGCTTTACAAAAATGGCTCCACAACCTCCATTAAGAATAATACAGATAGTTCCAACCCTGAACTTCAGTAAAATCAGTTGTCAATGCATTTCAGACAATCAGTATATCTCAAAGCAAGCATGATGTATCCCTTTCAAAGAGTTCATGCAACTGCTGAGTGAAGTGACAAATAAATAAACATGCATGAATGTTCTAAAGACCAGAACAGAAAAACACATTTGCTTGAGAGGACTGGAAGACGTGGTGTAGTGTGGCATAATGCAATATGAATTAAAATACAAAATAAAAAAAAAAAATCTTGTGTTATGTTGCTATTTCTTGATTTGGTTGCATCTTTGTATATTGCTTGTCCTTTATCTGTAAGTTTTCTCCCCCAGTGTCTGAATTCAATACAATTAAAGTTTTAACCTTTGAATGAAAATTCTGATCTTGCAAGAAGCATGTTGGGATCCGCAGCAGAAGCCCCCACCACCGCTGCTACAATGAAACTGAGTGCCAGAGGGCTATTAAAAGCATTGCTTGTCAATGTGCTAAACAGCCCTCAGGCACTAAAAGCATTATATACTAGATCAGAGATGACCTAAATATGGCAGATTCTTCCTGGCCCTCATGTCTGACTGACTGTACACATACAGCAGTGCTGATACACATAAAAATATTACTTTTGACTTTTGCTACAAAGGAAGAATTTTATCATAAAGCACAATATTGATACAACGTTTTACCCCTCCATTAAAGACAGAGCTACTGCTTTCTCTGTGCCACAGCAAGCTGTTAAAGGAACACTAACACAAATGAGATAAATGCAACTTAAAAATATTATGTATTTACAACTAGCATTGTAAAAATTATGTTAAATCTCCAAAACATAAAAATGTAAACTCTTTTTGTATGTCATGTGTAGATGTTTTGTTCAAAGACTCTTTATTTATCTGTAATAATTAATTTTAAAAGAGGGTCTTAAAGGCATAGTGTGTGGCCTTCTGTTTGGCTTGCTTGGCCTATATCCATTTGTAATCAAGGCAATATACAGGCCCATGTAGCTTGTAGTAGTGGGTGAAAAAGACATATATAAAAGGGGACTGATGGAGCTGTTTTAGCAGTTTTAACTTTTCATGTTTTTAACTTGGTGCTTTTAATTCCAATGTGTTTCTTTACAAGAATTCCTAAGGGACAATTATAAGTTAGATAGAGAATGTAATATGTATTGGATAGGGTTAGCTTGACTTGGAGTACCTTGGCAAGGTAAGCAAGTTTATACATACTTTGGCCAAACGACGCAACAAAACCCTAATTTAAAAAAAAAATTTATCAACACCTTGGTATAATATATGCTTTATCTAGGGTGCACATTTGGGTAGCTTTTATGGAGAAGTGCAAGTTTGTTTTTCTGTTCTAGCTTTTATTTAATTTTGTTTGTACTGTGCATAATGAGAAGAGCTTATGTCTTGTATTCAGTAATTCTGTTATCTTATGCCAGTCAATTACTACTGCCTTTGTTAGTAAGTCCTACTCCACTGGCTGCTATACTAATCAGCCAATTATATTAACTGTAAGATAGGGGGTGCAGCTGTCCTATCAGGGTTTTCAATGTGCTGGAGCTACGCTCAGACAAGGAGAGCATGATGAAGCTGGATGTTTTCCCTCCCTTGTTGTCACTTTCCTTCATCGCTCTACTAAGAATTTTTAATTCAAGAAATTAGAGGGCTTATTTTTCTCAAGTGTTAGAGGGGTGAGCAAAACATAGAGAAATTAATTACCCGCCTCTCTGAGATTTAAAGTGACTAGCTACAGCAGGTGGGAGAAACCTCTCACATGTAGAAGGGAACTGCTACAGGTTAGGCCTGTTTGGTAGCGTCTTGTAGGTTATCACATTTGAAGGTTAAACAGATCCATCCTCTGATTATAATCCTCTCAGTATATAAAAGGAGTGTGCATTGCACTGGTTTGCATACCTCTCTAGCATGCAACAGGTTAAACACACACACTCCTAAAATTTGAAGGTTTGCACAATCATTGTGGAACGTATTTCAATGAAGCCATTACACTAGTTCAAGAGTAGGCAAAATGTAGCTCTCCAGTTTAACTACAGCTCTCCTCTCCTCCTCATCTTGATAGTGACTGGTTGCAGGTGAACAAAAGCTGTAGAATCACATGTTGCCCTCCCCATGGTAATTATGGATGGGGCTTACTCTACAGGGTTTCTCTTTCAGTCCTGCAAGGAGGTGTAACTAAAGGGTGACTAAAATCGAGCTCATTAACTCTTTGATGACTTGAGGGGTGTGCAACACATCTCTTCCCAACGGATTAAGCATCCCACTGGCCCCCAAAGGCATAAATACAGAAAACTGGAAATAATATGATATGCCTTATTGCATATAGGTATAGCTCTCATTAAAAGACAATAGGACTAATGTATAAAGTCATTCTGGTGCAAACCAGCTGCAACATAGTGGAAAAATAAAAATGCACATTGACATAAAAGGGAGTCATGTCCCATTGAACATTAGAGAAGCCTCAAACACAATGCTTTACAATAAATTTTAGACCTCTCTGCTTTCAAGGAGTTAAAAGCCCCATTGAAATAACTGAGAAGTAAAGGATTTTGCATTTATCCCCTATAGTTGGTTTGTACCAAAATGTCTCCAAGTTTTCCCAAAAAGGCTCAAAAGATCAAAACAATTTATAAGGAAACATGCAAATAAAAATCCATATGCGAAGAAGGATGCCCATGCATTGTGAAATGTATTCAGAATGTGCATGCACGTTTCACTTAGAAACACTGAAATGAATAAATACAGGCATAATCTAGCAAGGTTACATGATCTGTTTTATGCGCAATGTTCACAGTAGTCTGGTAAACACTTCATTTGATGACATGAGCAAACATATTGCAACCGCAGTCCAACATAAGCTAGTTGCATAATATAGCTTTTGCAAATCAAACAATCACAAAATAAATAGTAAAGTTCCACTTGCCTAGAAAAACCTTAGCATCGTCCATATCAAAGTCTCCATCTCCATCTGTATCATAATCTTCAAGTTTTCCTAATTGAGAAATGCAGAAAACATAATTAATCATATTAACAATGCACAACTCCTTTTGCCTGAAGGAGTGGGTGACATTAGAACAGGTGAATCCAACCAATGGCTGTTCAGCTGTTGTAACACAATTCCCATTATCCTGACTGGATTTTTACAATTAAAAAGGCTGGACAGCAGCCCCCACCATAGCAACCAGTTCATCCTGTAGTTGATCACTAGGATACACCATGGATTTGGCCAGAGTACGACCCGAACAGGAAGGAGTAACACAGGTGAGTGTATGTAATTTTATATATAAATTATAGCAAGAGTGCCTCAGGTTACCACTTTACATATTTGAAGGTTAACAGACTTTACCAAGGACCATACTGGCAACAAAAAACAGTTGCGCCAGTGGGGTGAAATTGACATTCTCATTCAATTCAGGAGACCTCTATCTTGTGATAGAGGCCCTCTCAGCAGGCCTACTCCTCTGGAAACAGGCATGCCAAGGATGGGTTCACTGTTAAATGGGCGCACTTGAAATATCGCACTAGTATTAAACATGTCTCCTGGAGTAAAAGAGCAACATGAGAATGTCACGCTGCACATAAGCGCAAGATTCTAATGTCGCCTCATTAAATGGCATATACCTGATTTTATTTGTACTGGGCGTCTTCTTGGCTTTGCCTGCCCAGGACAGTAACTGTCCCTCTGTTTCTAGTGTAACTGTCAGCTCCTGTCTCTCTTCTCATCAATGCCCGGGAGAGGAGGCGCATGCACAACCTGAACGATGCCCTGGACGAGCCCCTTGGTCCGGAAGCTCTCCAAGATAGCCACCCTGCTCCTGGCCAAGAACTATATCCTCATGCAAGCCCAGGCACTGGAGGAGATGAAGCGGCTAGTGGCTTATCTGAACCAGGGCCAGGCCATCTCAGCAGCCTCCATGCCCAACTCGGCTGCTGCTGCTGTGGCACTGCACTAGGAGCATATGAGCAGGCACACGGATAGGGCATCACCACAGCCACTGGGCACCCCAAATCAGCTGCCACCTCTACATTCTGTCTGCCCTGGACACTTTTAGATGAACAGTACATAGGGACAGGAATATGAGGGGAAAAAGATTATTTTATTTCTTTATATAAAATGAATCCTTTGTGTGCTAGAACAGTCTCCAATGTATTGATAAGCAATGCGTTGGAGACCTTTGTAGCATTCAAGGGATTAAGTGTGATATTATGTAAAAATAATAGTTTTTGTGAGAGTGCAAATGGTGCACAGGGACACTCCAGCCGACCAGGAGCCCGAATACCCGAACTTCAACGTGACCCCTTCTACTTGGAGTGAGCCAGTGGACATCGATAACCTATGAGAAGAGAAAAGAGGCAGGAAAGACGTCCAGTACAAATAAAATCAGTTATGTGCCATTAAATGAGGCGACATAAGAATCTCGAGCTTAAACACAGCACGGCATTCTCATTTCACCCTTTTACTCTAGACGACATGTTTAATGCAGTGTGAAACCGCACAATATTTTAAGTGTGCCCATTTAAACGGATACCCCCAAGGAAGCTGGATCTGCATTGTAAGCCTCAAAGTACTAGTTGGACAGATGAACAGGAGTCAAAAGGTGATCCTCACCCTTATGCTCTCAAACTCATTCCATGGGAGAAACTTAACGGACTCTTTGCAGTCTCTTAGATCATATATATACGGGTCACAAACGTAGCTCAATTACACTACTATGGTGAATTTAATGTATGTCAAACAGATGACAGGACCCATTTTGAGGGCGCAAAGTTCAGCCCTTGCATAGGAGCAGATGTGGTAAAATGTAACAGCCTCCCTATAACCCCTTTAATTTGCCAACTACAGAGCAGTTGGCTTACCAGCATTGTGTCCCTTTTATTTTTTGCACATATGGCCCCATGTCTTCTATGGAGACTAGGCATCCAACAAAACCACTAGGGGCTTATGGATTTCAATTTTGCTAATTCTTAACGTTCTCCACTTATGCATATACATGTATATAGGTTTACATATGGTATCACTTATCAAATACTAGCAGACTTGGCAAACATACACTGAGAACAATAAACAGGAAAATGGTTTTACACAGATCACATGTTCTAGAGGTATTGCCCTGAGTCAACAACTACACACAAGATTTCCAAAAGACAGAAAGACTGATGTACCAAGAACAACATATACAAAGACCTATTGATTTTCATGGGCCTTTTAACCATTAAATGCCTTCAAATAGTGATATTTTAAAAATCAGTGGTGTAGTTAGATGAGTTAACAGAAAAGGCAATTGGTTCAATTGAGCATGAAACAATAGTCAGTTCTGTGATACAAATGCTTATATTAAGTCATATGCACAGAGTCAAAAGTGGAGCCATTCTGGGGTAGACCAACTACGCCAACTGGGTGCATACCTCACAACATTTCACATGGCCATAGAGCGACACATTTGTTTTAGATGGTGTTGCTGTGGGTGTGGCTAGTGGGTGAGGCATTACTGATAATTTTTATTCATGGCCTATTGACATCACTTTGAGTAAATGAATAAGTGATTTAGAAGAAGACCAAAGTATTTTATTTTTACAGACTAATTTATATAATCATTTACAAAGTTTAAACAAGCATTAATGTAATTTGTATTGCTGTGTGGCAATGTAACACACTTATATACTAAACACAGTGTGAAGTACTAAAAAGAGGGACGCCAGGGTGGGAAAGAGGGTTAGGGGGATTTGGGTCTCAAATAGGGACTTTCCCTCCTAAAGAGGGACAGTTGGGAGGCATGTGGGTGCAAATGGGGATTTTAACCCCTTGAAAGCAAGAGAGGTCTCACAAAGCAATATGTCCTCTTGTCACAGTGAATAGCCTTTTTGATTTTAGATACTATGCAAGTGCAATAATACGTCTAAATTGTCTTTAACTTGATTTGCAATGTGTTGTGTACCCCTCTGGCACTCAAAGGGTTAATAGCACATATCCATGTTAGAGGGCTCCCTAAATTGCTGTTTCCATGGAGGTTTCTGTCAGAGACAGTGGAAGTAGGACTAATGATACTATGTAGCAGTGAGTTCTCTGAACACTATAGTAGACTTTTTTTTCTGCTACGGGAATAGTACAACACTGTATGCCTGTCCCGGTTTTCACATTCCTTGGAAGAAAGCTCACTGGCAACAGGAATTCAGTGATCTGTCTGCCAGGGAAATCTGTTTAAATGAGGAAACAAAATACCAAGAAGTAGAAGCAAGTTGACAGCATACTATGTTCTTGAAGTCAGAAAGGAGGTTGACTGTCCCTTTAACCCTTTGAGTGTCAGAGGGGTAAGCAAAGCATTGTGTTGCATATCCTGAACTCAAAGGGTTAAGGACTAGAAGGGTGTGCAATTCTATGCAATGCTGCGCAATGTGCTGCACCCCCCACTAGGCCTTAAAGAGATAAAAGCCTTAAACCAATGAGAATTTGTATTTCTTCCCATGATGCAGCTAGTTTGCTTAAGAACAGCTCCACTTTTCTTATATTTCCAACTAAAACATGTCATTAACTCTTGGATCAAGAAAGAAAGAATGTAAACAGTTTTTTTCACTGTTAGGTAAAGAAGGAAAGGAAAATTTGTTATCAAGTGAAGTTGCTGAAGGTGTTAAAATGAAGGATTTAGAACATTAGTACTAATCACAAGAACGCTTGTATATAAAGAAATGGTAGGAAAAGGCATACTGGACTGCGTTACTGAGTTGTCCTACCTTGAAGTACCTCTGACAAGTTATAACGGAAATCCTTTGCCTTGGCTGCATGCATGATAAAAATAGAGACTATTATTTGTATCTTTAAAACACAACATTGGGCCCTGCTGAACAAGTCAAAGTGTAGTGAATATGGAACAAACCAAAAGCACTATATGGGACAAATGAAAACGCCCTTTGATTTAAATGTAGCTTTTAACCCGTTGAATGCTAGAGAGGACTCCAACGCATTGCAGCACAGGGTGTTGGAGAGCTGTCTATCATTACATAGATTAAAACCCCCATTTAAATTAACAGGAAGTTAGGGAATATTCATTTATCCTCTATAGTTCAGATGGCTTGCACCAGAACTGCACTTCTTCAGTGTGTTGAATTAGGCTCAAAGTTAACAAGCTACAGGACACACAGAGTATATAGCATGGTCATGGGGTGCTGCCAGAATGCAAACATCACCTGGAGGATAAAACAACATCAACAGGCCACTTTATTTTATAAAGGACACAGTAGCACAATTCTAGGACAAACCAGGTGCACTACAAGGAACAAATAAAAATCCCAGATTTAATTTGGCATTTTAATCCCTTGAATACCAGAGTGAGACCGCTAACATTCAAGGGACAATATAATAGTTCCTTTAAAAAAACAACAGGAAGTTTTGTTTATTCCCTAGAGTGCAGTTGGTTTCCCCAGAAACAGAGATTCTATATTATATACATATATACAACAGGTAGAAACTATGCACTCACGGATATATCTCCAAACTAACCCTCTGAGTGTTAGTGCAATGCATTGGACACATCTCTGGCATTCAAAGGATTAAACCAAAATGATGCACTATTCAACCCTTAAAATGGTTTAACTGGGAGATAAGACCATGAGTGTTCAGTTTCTGCAGCACCCAGCAAGTGTTTTATATATATATATATATATATATATATATATATATATACACACACACACACACACACACACACACACACACACACACATACATACAACCACACAATACATACATAAATATATACAGTTTGGGTTAGCTGTGTTAGTCCAGTGATGTAGAGGTCAAATGAAGGAGTATTCCAGTATGTAATAATATCTTTGTTATTGGACTAACATTACATTTCATCCAGACAAGCTTTCGAGAGATATTCTCAAAAGCTTTGCTCTGTCAAATGTAATGTTAGTCCAATAAAAAAGGTGTTATTACATAGTGGAATACTCATTAATTTGACATAAATATATATTTATTTTATATGAACCAACAAGTCGTACCAAAAAAGCAATTTTGGAGTGGAAGTTTTGGGTGGGCAAACTCTGGTTCCTGTGCTGTTGTTGACTACAACTCCCATTATCCCCAACCAGCCAAAGGCGTCACAAACAGCAAGTGAATCAAAAGTTGCTTATCCCCGGGATAACAAATACAGAACACACTCAGGGCCATATGCATGAAATAAAACAAACAGATTTCTGAGGCAACCCAATTGCATCATAGAGGATGATAAAAATCTCCACTGATTTAAATTGGGAGTTTAACCTTTTGAGTGCCAGAGAAGTATCAACGCATTGCAATGCAATTATTATTTTTATTCATTACTTATATAGTGATAATTTAAACCGCATCGATGTACGTATTGTAAACCTCCCTGACACTCAAAGGGTTAACAAACTGGATGCTAGAAAGGTCACTAATTCAATGATCTACACTGCTTTGCAGAATTCTGTAGCATTCAGGGGTTAAAATCCTCTATGAGTATTTACATTTTTCCCTATGGTACAACTGGTTTGCTCCAGAACTGTTCCATCGTAGCATTCTGCATATGCCCCACAGTGTTAGAACAAACCCCTTACAAACCAGACAAGGGGGAGTCGCTTATTGAAATTATGGTATAAAGCTACATTTTAACCTGCTTCTGGTGTCCTGACATTAATGTGGCTCTGAAAAGGCAAAGTCGTCTTTTTTTTTTTCCACTTATTGCTCAAAACTTTATTGGTCCCCTTTCTATACCCTACTAATTAGAACACGTTTAAATAAAAAAATATATATTATTTCTCAATTCTTTTCATGCTAAAATAGCTGCCTCTAAATACATTATTTATTAAACAAATATTTAGGTCTCTCTCTCTGTCCTCAGTGGAGATTCTATTTATTTTATATATATTATATTATATATATATTCTGCAGAATTGTCCCTCTCTGCCTTTATACATAAAGCCCAGTGCATCTTAGCCAGTGTTGGGCAATGTGAGGCCTACCAGCTGCTACCAAACTATGACACCCATCACCGGGGGATGATGTGAGTTGTAGTCTGGAATCCACAGGAGGGTCTCACTTTACCCACCACTCACTTGGCTAAGATTTGATGCAACAAAATTATTTTACACTTTGTTTTAACTTGGATAAATTAGTTTTCATTCTTACCAAGGACTTCTTCATAATCCACAAGGTCAAACCACACCACAGCAACAGAAGTCCATACTCCAAGGAGAGCAATCACTACGAACCATGTCAAGAACGAGCTTCCAGACACGCTTCCTTTCTTGCCATTCTTGCCGCCAGGTTTACTTTCTATTGAAAAGGAAATATAAAATATTGTATTAATGTTTACTGAAAATACATTGAGTAAACAGACATAAGTAATGTGATTTTTTTTTGAGTTTGGAAAAATTGTGATTTTGAAAGCTATATTCTTGTTCTCAATTACTTTGGTGTTAGAAATACTCTAGCTGTGTTGGAGAGGTGTAGCAGTTAAAAAGACAGCTACGCTTCTAGGAGTAATTGTCTTTTATTTTAATGGAGTGAACTCACTATGTAAGTGCTTTTCATACAGGCATTTGGTATATTGGAACAGGTTTTGGATTTGCATTGTATATTTTATATATATATATATATATATATATATATATATATATATATATATATATATATATATATATATATATATATAGCTTTATTTCCAAATTTTCAATATAAAAAATACATTTCCCATGTTGTGCCTCATTATTACATAATAACTTCTGCATTAGAATTTTATTGCAGTATATAGCTGGACAGTGGCTATAAAGGGACAGTAATGTTTCACAAAACAGCAGCTCCAATTAATCTTCATAGAATTTGTGCCACAGAGAGTGTTATTTCAATACTGTCAGAGTTGTAGTTCAAGAGTAACTGAATGATAAAGTATCCCCCTCCCGCCCCTTTTACCTAATGTAAGCTACCTCCACTCAGATGTGGAATCTGGTCCACAGACCAGACAGCTCCCAGCATGGGACAATCTTCTTACTGTGAGAACAGTGAAAGCTCTGACCCCATTGACAGGTTTTTCCCCTTATGTTAATTGAAGATTGTCCCTCTCTGCAATCCATTTGGACACTACCCTGCTACTCTGAGCTGAGCAGTAAAAGGGGAGGGAGTGGGATCCTTTATCATTCAATTACAAATAAGAAACAAAACAGTTTATGAAAATGCTATAAAAATATCAAAAAAGAAAGTAAGATTCTCATCTCAAGTGAATAAACATTCTGTAAGCGTATGCATCCAGATGTGACAGTGAGACTTAATAATGACACAGTGAAGTGATTCTGAAGCAGACCAACTGCATCATAGGGGGACACAAACATTCCCCACATAAGGGTTAAGTGTGTAATAAGATTGTAATAAAAGTTAACTAATTGTGCAGCACTGCAGGATATGCTGGTACTTTATAAATGAATGATAATAAGCAGTAGATCAGACATAAAGTGCTCTCTCTCTCTTATAATCACAGAGAGCCATTAGCAGTAATATTAAACTCCTCATTACAAAATGCCGGACAAGTCACGTGTTAGGGGGCACAAACACAAGTCACTGGAAAGCTGTGAAACGCATGAAAAAGAAAAGGAAAGTGTGATCACAAAGACATGCGATTACATCGTTGGTTTTCATCACACACACCTCGCTTCGTGCTGGGACTTACATAGCAAAGAACAGCTTCCAGGCTAAGAGTGAGAGGTGCAAGGAAAATGGTTTTACCCAGTCTGCTGGAAAGCCGCTCATTTAATACCATAACTGTATCAAACTGGTACATAAACGGGTGAGCAAAGAAATGAAAAGCTTATGAGCAAAGTAGAATTTTAAGAAAGCACTAGGTGACATGTGGAGCAATTCCAGGACTAACCAACTGCAACAAAGGAACAAAATAAAATATTAAACCAATTTAATGCTTTGTATTTCAGATCGGAATCCAACAATGTGTTTGTTAACTCTCTGGCACTCAAATGGTTATTTTTTTTAAACCCTCTCAATGCTATTTAACTCTCCATTGCATTGCGCTTTGCAATGTGTCAGAGGGTTCTGATCTTGTGCAGTTGAGTTGCCACAAAATGGTTCCACTTCTCTTTGTACTTATGGTGCTGTGTGCTTTAGAAGCTAATACAGGGTTTCCCTCAGCATTAGTCCTCAGAGTACACCAACAGATTGATACCCTGTATCATTTGCTCACTCATTGTGTTTGAGCTGCCTGTGCTTAATTAGTGATACCTGAATGGCTGGTGTTCCCAAAACCTGGGGATGAGAATCACTGAGCTAGTAAAAGTGTGCTTTGTACATAGATAGCCACCCCCCACCCCCCAACCCACCACCACAAGTCCAAATTTAGAGGCCAGAAGTAAACATTTTAGGAACCCTGACCCCTTTGATTTCTTCATCTTGGTTTTGCAAACATCTCTCAATGTTTTAACATACTATTTCATAAAAGGCCAATCATTTTCATCTCAAATCCCACGCTGCACTTTCAGCTCGTGCTCTTCCTCATTTCTTTCAGTCATTTAACCCTTTGAGTGGACAACAAAAACATAATTGCCCTTTGACCCATTGAGTGCCAAAGGAATATCCAACACATTGCGATACCCCTCTGGCACTCAAAGGGTTACATGAAAGCTGGTGCTGAATTAAAAGAAACCATTATAATAGTGAAAATAAATTAACAAAAAAAACAAACATATTTTTAGGTTTTACCAGACATTAAAGGGATAGTAATACTTTGTTTTATCTTTTTTTTTTTATTTTGTAGGCATTAAAAAAACATGAAGAACGATATAAGTCTTATCTCTCAAACCTTTATGGTTTGAGAGATATTCATAAGCAAAGTTTCCCCCTCCCACCCCTTTTTCCTAGTGTAAGCCATCTCTTCTCAGATGTGAATCTGGTTGTAAGACCAGACAGATAACAGCAGGGGACAATCTTCTTTGTATTAAAAAAATGAAAGCCCTTACCCCCTTGACAAGTTTTTCAGCTTTTTCCCTTATCTTAATTAAAGATTGTCCCTCTCTGCAGTCTACCTGGGCACCTCTCTTCTGATCTGGCTGAACGGGGATGGGGGGGATACTTTGCTTTTGAATATCTCTTAAACCATAAAGGTATGAGAGATAAGACTTCTATCGTTCTTCATGTTTTTTTAATGCCTACAAAATAAAATAAAGATAAAACGAAGTATTACTATCCCTTTAAAGAGAAGATTAGATACATTTCTTTCTAAAGAGAACAAACAGGGTTATACTGTTTATTGGTAGGCAGATCAGGAAGGTCTGATAAAAACTAACTTATTTGGTAGCAGGAAAGCTATAAAATAACTGGGGTATGAGAAGAAGGTTGAACTTGATGGACTTGTGTCTTTACTCAACCTAATTTACTATGTTACCAGAGCAGTCAGGACTGTCCCAATGCTGTATTTAGAAAGGTATTTTTTTCAACTAGGAGACACTGTCGCTTTATAACAAACTAGTGTAAAAGCCCATTTACACGGGCCAAGGTAATGGCCGATGTCTCACTGCTCTGGTCCTGCTCTGTGTACTGCCGCTACCTCACTGCTCCGGTCCTGCTCTGTGTACTGCCGCTGCCTCACTGCTCCGGTCCTGCTCTGCGTACTGCCGCTGCCTCACTGCTCCGGTCCTGCTTTGCGTACTGACGTTACCTCACTGCTCCAGTCCTGCTCCGTGTACTGCCGCTACCTCACTGCTCTAGTCCTCCTCCGCATACTGCTGCTACCTCACTGCTCCAGTCCTGCTCTGCATACTGACGCCGCCTCACTGCTCCGGTCCTGCTCTGTGTACTGACGATACCTCACTGCTCCGGTCCTGCTCTGCGTACTGACGCTAACTCACTGCTCCAGCCCTGCTCTGTTTACTGCCGCTACCTCACTACTCCGGTCCTGCTCTGTTTACTGCCGCTACCTCACTACTCCGGTCCTGCTCTGAATAATGACGCTGCCTCACTGCTCCGGTCCTGCTCTGCATACTGATGCTGCCTCACTGCTCCGGTCCTGCTCTGCATACTGACGCTGCCTCACTGCTCCGGTCCTGCTTGTGTACTGACGCCACCTCACTGCTCCGGTCCTGCTCTGCATACTGACGCTGCCTCACTGCTCCGGTCCTGCTTGTGTACTGACGCCACCTCACTGCTCCGGTCCTGCTCTGTGTACTGACGCCACCTCACTGCTCCACGCAATGCAGTCATGTGCAGTAAAGACTGCCCAAACGCGGACAGTCTCTACTGCGCATGACGGCTTCTGACAAACATCGCTAGAGTTTTATTATATAGGATTTGCAATGTTAAGTCGTTCAAATAATCAACAGTTATGTGAAACAGCTATAAATATATTCAGATCCGTAAAGAAACGGACAAAAATTTACACTGAAAAGCTAACATTAATGCTATTGGTATGAACACGTGGAATACAGAGCTTTGATACAGTACATCCGTTACTCTCTCATATAGTTCACACTACATATGGCTCATTGGAGAGATAATGGGAGGTGTAGTCTACGCTATGCACTGCATCAGGGGTGATAAATATGTGGTTCTTTAATTCCAGTCATCTGGCCGGCTGAGGATGATGCAAGTTGTAGTGCAAATATCTTGAGAGCCACAGGTTGTCCATGCCAGCTCTATATCCTGTGTCCCTGTATTTCACCAGTTAGTGCTAGACAAATAAAACAAAGCCAATGGATATTCATATAGCTGACGTGTCACATTTAACCTTTACATCAAACAGATGTGCTTTTTTATTAGAGCTCCCCATATGTCCAGTCTTACATATAACAGTTTCAGCTCCTGCACTGCAAACCCTTAACAAGGACTGGTTAGAGCAGTGATGGGCATCATGACACCATCCAGCTGTTCAGGACCGCAATTCCCCATTATCTCCAGCCACTATGATTGTAGTCTTGAACAGCTGGAGGGCCTCAGGTTTCCCATCACTGGCATACCGAGTATGAAAAGGTTAGGAAACTATTATATGGTATTATCCTACAATGACTCTAATGCAAGAAAGGCAGTTCTTAAAGGGAAAGTAACCATATCTGTCTACAGTAGCATTTACATTTTTTCCAGTGAATAAAGTACAGTAACAATCCAAATCACTATCACTCACCTGGGACTGTTAGCTAACACTGCAGGCTGGAATTTTTTTTTTTTTTACACAAAAAAACTGAGATGTAAATTGCTGATGTAAGCATCCACTGTGCATTTAAGCACAAGTGCATTAAAGGGATAGTAATACTTAAAATGTAAAATATATATATATATATATATATATATTATATATATATGTGTTTTAAGGTTTATCCCCCTGAATAAAACAAGAGTTCTCCCACTGCTGAGAGTTGTTTTATCTCACTGGCCTGAAACTGTGCAGTGGTGCTGTGACCACACCGTTCTATGGAGATTTATGGTCAGCTAACCAGAGCTCTCCATAGGATGGTGTAGAAACAGCGCCACTGTACAATATCAGGCCACAATGGCACTGCACCTAAAAAATTCAAGCTTGAGCTGTGATAAGTTTTGAATTAAAAAAAAAAAAAACAACAAACAACTTTCTGCCATGCTGACCAACTGGAATTTGACCAAAAGAGTGCAAACACAAAAAAAAAAAACACATGAGTTTAAACTGTAATAACTCTGTTAATATGCATCTCTCAAACGTAGGCATATTTTTCATTACAAAAGTGTAATGTTTTTAGTAACCACTTCCTCCATTTTTCCCATGTGTTAAAATTTTATATTCATTGTGCAGGTAAAATAAAGGTTTTGGAGGCTAGTAGCTAATTTTAAATACTAAATTTAACCCTCCGGCTCTCAAAGGGTTAATGAGATGCATTTTAATTGGGTGCTACTTCTCCTTTAAACATTTTGATTTAAAAAAAAAAAAAAAAAAAAAGGGCTCCATAAAATATCACAGGAAGGAGCTAAATATTTTTATCTTACTAAAAGTATTTTGTTTAACTGACTTAATTTAGGAAGGATAATATAACAAACTATAACAACTTTTGCTGGAGAATGTTACTTTGTAGTTGGTACTGCTCAAAGACTAATACATTGAGTTATTTAACAGCTGGGTGGGAGATGAATCCCAGTAACAAGGGCATACAGTTTGGATCAGATCTGAAGGTCAATAAATAATATCTAATAGACAACATGGTTTTTATTGTCTAATATTATAATATTCATATCACCAGTTACTTAAAGGAAAGCTAGCACCTAAATGTTAACTGGGGTAATATACGCATTTAAATACTTTTCTTAGTTTCAAAATCTAGTGTTCGATAGGTTTCATGGCAGCTCCTATTGTTGTGCTTTGCAGGGCTTGAGATTCATTAACAGCAGCAATCTTGAGAGGTGCCTGAGAAGTGATACGGTTGTATTGTTTGTAAATGGTCAGAGATAATGTACCAGGCTTTTGAATATAGGAATAGAGTCTGAATATCAATAAATGAACTGCCTTAGCTCTTATCGATTATTACAAATAGCACAAAGTATAAATATGACACTCGAAACATGCATTATAGAAAGTTACAAAAAAAAAAAAAAAAAAAAGTATGTTTAACTCTTTGAGCGCCAGAGTGTGTGTTGAAATACGTTGGATACTTCTCTGGCACTCAAAGGGCTAAGAAATGTCACAAATGGTGAAAGGGATGGGTCATTTACATATATGTTACTATTGAAGAATATGGGCTACTGAATTCTTCAGCTACACAGTTTATACAATCACTTAACGTCACTGTAACACAGTTGATGAGGCTGAAAAAAAAAAAAAAAAAAAGACGAGTTCATCAAGTCCAGCCCATGCCAAATCACTGTTTATCCAAAAGGAAGGCAAACACTAAAGTAATTTCCAATTAAGCCCCTAGCGGGTAAAAAAAAATCCTTACTGAATCAAAATGGCAGTCAGATAGTTCCTGGATCAACAACCTATGTACTCTGAAGCTTGCTGTCATATATGCTTCTATTATGCATAGTTTATACTTGGATTTAAGATTTAACCACTAAACCTGCCTTGATTTTGGCCACAATTAGCCAATTTAGTTATACATACATTGCAAAGCAATTCTTAATTGGTCCACACACATTTACACTTCAAGCAATTGGCATTAGTATTTAGAAAAAATGCTACTGAATATATTTTTTAACATCCTTACTTTGTGGCAATTTTACAGTGTTTATTAGATCAGGTTTAAACATCCCCTCGGAATAGTTTTAGTACCAGATATCCCAAACAGACTAGCAGAGTTCACCAACCTGCTAAATATATAGTCAAGTAAGTTAGCTTGAAAACAGTAGAGGACACGTGGCACAAAATCCCTGCTAACAACATTATTACAGCAGGGCAGAAGCAATGCTCCTAGTACTCAATCAACAAAAGCCCCACACACATTGATAGACGTTCCCCAATGTCCGTGTGTTAGATTAGTGTGAAGGAGTGCAAGCCAAAGAATGATCCAGAGCTACAGCTGTGGCTGGACTATGGTATGCAGGACTGCAACAGATTAAGCAATTCTTTCATCCCCTGAGGAATCACCACACTAGCAGAACTTTACATTCAAAGCAAGTAAACAATCTGAGACAAGTGGTTTCCCAGTGAGACCCCCATATCCAGATCTGACTCTGTTCTTCAGCAACTCTACATTATGTGTCTTTAATGACCTGCTTGCAGCAACTTGGGGTTCAATCACCACTGTAACATTTTAAATTGATAATCTATTCCCACTGAGTTCCTTTAATCAACGTTTCCTAAATCAAGTTTTACTTTCTACACAACAATCTAACACCAAATATGCTTTAATTACCGTACACACTGAAAAGATGTTTGATACTAATTTCTACACTCGTTGATGCAAATATAACTTCTCTTTCAACACTTTGTCTGCTAAAATCAGAATCATGCTTAATCAGCCAGTCACATCAACACCAGCAAAGCCCATTCTAATTTTAATTCATCACTCCCACCTAACAGAAGATTAAGGATGAACTAACTGGCTGTGCAAGAGGACTGGATATTCAGTCCCATAAATCACAGCCCAAGAATAAATCTGCAAACTCAGGAAGTTATATGGGAGAGATGGCATCTCACTAGACCAGCAGTATCAACCCTTTGAGTGCCAGAAAGGTACACAATGCATTGCACACTCCCTCTGGCACTCAAAGGGTTAAGGCCCAGAGGGATGTACATCTTTATTATCTGCAATTTGTTGGGCAACACATTAGTCCTTTAAGTGGTTAAGCACTAAGGTGAGATAAAAGTGAGGATCCTAAGATAGGAACACAGGGGTAGTAAATGATAAGAACTCCAGCCATTTGGAACCACAACTCTCATTATCCCCAACCAGCAGTTGGCTACCAGAGGATGATGGGAGTTTTAGTCTGAAACAGCTGGCAGTCCATCAATGAACTAACCCTGCCTTAGTGCATCTACCCCCAAGCACCTAAACATTTACATCAGCCCCAATAAATTGGAAGCATTTTATTTGCCTATATAAGCAGGCACTGATTCACTGGCTCCTGAAAAGTCTGTCTGGGCCACATCAATTGCATAAGGGAAAATTAACAATTCCCACAGATTTAAAAAAAGCTTCTAGACCCTTGAAAGCGAAATCTCCAATGCAATGCACTGGAGACCTCAAGCATTCAAGGCGGTAAAATGGCCACTGGATTCAGTAGAAAGTGTTAATTGTCCGCTATGGTGCAGCTGGTTTGCCCAAGCTTCAGCCACAGTTATAACCATAGTATATTGTAAAAAGTAAACAAACAAAAAAAAGTGTATGGTCATTACTTACTTTTCGGATGTGTTTTAGAAACACGTAATAGCATAAACAGATATATTTTTGTCTAGATTAGATTTTACTGTACCTGTATCTTCAGCCATGATTTGGGTACTGCTAATCCATGGATATAAAAAACAACACTGATTAAAAAGAAAAACCCCACCGATTTGTATAATTCCGAGGGTAGGAACGAGACCGACAGGATCCTACAACATACCCCTACCAACAGGGCTGAAAGGGTTTTGTGCAGTGTGAAGTCAGCTGGATTCCGAAACTAGACCTGCCTGCAGAACGCTGCTGGAAATCTATTTATAGGTTCCCTCCCCAAACTCTAGCAAGCACTCATATGGAAATCCTGCTCCGTGTAACAAGTATGCCTTAACTCCTTAACGCCCATATAGCCGCTCAGCGCTGAGGTATGGGAAAAAAGCTACTTCAAACACAGTATTGTTCTGCAAAGTGCCTTTGGTGGTTAAACGTTTCCAAGAGAAAATGAAAAAATGAGAAAGAAAAGATTACAGAAATGCTTAACCCTTTGAGTGCCAGTGGGGTATCCAACGCAATGCAAAGCAATGCACTGGATACCCCCTAGCACTCAAAGGGTTAGAGATTTCTCAGAACAAGCTGTTGTTATAGAGTTGGCCATGGACTGAAACAACATGCATTAACATTTTGAATGCCAGACAGGTACCCAACAGACGGACACCACACTGGCACTGAAAAGGTCAGACCACCCCTGTATTAAAAAGTATACATAATTATTATGATAGACAGGATAAGATAGATAGATAGATGAATAGATAGATAGAATAGATAGAACAGATAGATAGATAGAGAGCCAGTTTCTCTGTATTGGAGTCAAACTAAGTCATAGTTAATGTTGTCAACTTTGTTGCAGCAACAAGGTGGGAGATGACATCTCCATGATTATCACTTCTCCAATTGCTATGATATTCTATGGAGCCTGTGCATGAAGATTACATAGGAAATTGAGAATTGAGATCACTGGAGAAGTCATCTGCACTTTATCACCTTCCAATTACACTGATTCTCAATTTTTGTTTTTTTGCTCAAGGTACACCTAACACACAGTCTGATATTTTCAGGGCACCCCTACCATTTTAGTTACTCTGTCAAGGGTGTAATGAATGTTACAAATGCATAAATAGTGAGGTACTGTTAGACCTCACAACTAAAATAAACATACTGAGCGTAGTAATATCCTTAAATATACAGATGTAAGTCTACATTCACAATTTTGTCAAAGCCTTAAAGATAAAATGGGGCACCCTACGTGGATGTCCTTGGCACACCAAACTGCCATGGCTCCCTGGTTTAGAAACACTGCCTTAATGCATCTCCCCCAGGTTTCACGGAACATATATTATAGTTTTCAGTGGTGCAGTTCACATGGGTGACTTAATTGTAGTAGCCATATTAATATAATAAAAGCATACAAGTACTTTGTGTACCCTCTCCAAGCTTTCCCAGTTGTATCCCAGATTTTATCCTCTACTTTGCTTTGAACAAATCTTGTGATTCTGTACTGCTTGACCTGACGAAGAGAGCTCTCTCTGTCTGACTGTGCCTGTGAGCTCCGTCAGGCCAAAACAGGCCTTGCATATTGCACATGTATTAGTATCCATAACAGCTGTACTAGTAGCCTGTATCTGAGCACAAAGTATAGTAAAATTACTTTTACAGTACCAGTCAGGCTACACACAAGGTTCCTGTATTTACACATCAGCAGAAATCAAAGATAAACAGAGACCCATCCTCAGGGAGAACAAAGATCAAATCTTCATGACCTTAGGATTTAGATAAATGGGCAATGTTGCAGCAACTGTTACACAAAATGTTACAGCAACACAATGTTTCAATTGTAAAGGACTAACATCTTACAACAAACATGGATACTGAACTGCTGGTACTTGTTGCTGAAACAAAATCGTGTGAAGATTTATTCAGGAAGCTAAAGAACATTAATTCTGGAGCAAACCAACAGCACCAGAGGGAGAAAATGATGAATGCAAGTGGTGCTTTTGACCCCTTGTTTACACTGCTTTGCAAGGAGTTACAAGTCCCATTGAAATAATTGAGAATGCGATGAATGTAAATGTCCCGCTTCTGGTGCAATGGATAGACCGCATGTGGCCCTACAATTGCTGACAAACTACAACTCCCAGCTGTCGGCTGTAGGGAATGATGGGAGTTCAAGTCTAGCAGCAGTTGGAAGGCCTGACATCTTCCACCACAGGTCTAATGTCACAAGTCCCTAGCTTGTTAACGATGCAGAAGGGGACACAGTCTGTTAAGTAAAGTAAACAACTACACAGGTGAAAAAACAAGGAGAACAATGTCAAACAAACCCATAGGAGGATATGCATTACGTACAGCGGAAACAAGCATGCACACATTCAGTGACATAAGCGAACACTCCGGCCGCCAAAGAATAGAAGACTAGTTCTGGCAGCACACATAAACCTCATGGGAATATGCTAGTATACATACAAGCAGGGAGCACAAGAACAATGTGCACACATTTAGCAGAACACAAGTCAAACTCACAGAGTCTTTATTCCTGTGATGGAACAAATAACACAATAGTGACCTAAAATTAACCCGTTCATCTCAAGGGCCTGCTTTATTCTGTTCCAGTTTCTCTATACAATTCCTCTAAAAGGTGACCAAGTTCCCTGTAGCCATCAGGTTCAGTTCCGTCAAGATTTCATATTGTGGCCTGGATTCTATAGACCAGGGGTGGACTTGGGCCTTCAGCTGCTGTAGGGACTACATACCCATCAAGCAACTGTGGATGATGGGAGTTGTAGTATAACAGAAGCTTGAGACTTGCAATTCATTAGGCCACATTAAAAATAAGGTGCAATTGGATCTGCAAGCATCCTAGGAGTTAGAGCTCTATTAGTACAGGTTTTTAAGGACTTCTTGTTCCACCTCCTGCCATAATAGTGGCTCCCAGTTGGCAACATCATTTCTAATTGGCTTTGAAGATGGCTTTGTGGTCAAGTCAGCCAACAGAAAATTACTAACACAGAAAACAGCACCAGCTCTAGAGAGGAGAGAAGTGGTGATGGGGGGGGGCACCTATAAACTAAAGCACTACACAGTAGTAGGTTTATAATAATGCCATTTCCAGAGGAAGCAGTAGCAGCAATTGACTAGCACATGACAGTGTTTGAACCCTTTGAGTGCCAGGGGGTTCCCAACACACTTGAAGGGTTAACACATTGAGGATAAGAAGTGTGCAATGCATTGTAAAGCATGCTGAATAATATGCTGCATACACAAATCTTTTTATAGACCACTATACTGATGGGATTAGTCAGAACACATTTACATTTAGTTACTAAAACAGTTTAGGCTATGGTTGATTAAACCAGATGCACTCATATTAAATGGTGCACTACTGAGATCTTTACTTATGAATAACAGGAAGGCCAGTATATGTAAGTATGGAGTTTTACAGGCTGCAGGGATGCCAAAAAAAAGTTCCCAGATGGCCGAGGTAGTTGAGGCATGAGGTCAAGGATGGTATGTTAGTCAAAAGGCCAGTAAATATAGATCGGCAGTTTATTTTTGGGGCCATGGTAAAAATGAATGCAGGGTATATGTGAGGTAATAGCAGTGAAGAGCCTGTGACAATGCACTGGACCCTTTTCTTCTCTGAGCTGATAAAAGGGGAGTTAAGAGTAATAGCAGGGAGAGGCTGGAATAGCACAGGGATGAATTCCATTGCAGTTGCTTGCTTTATCACTAGTGTATCTCCAAATATACAGATCTGTTTCAATAGGAAAATGTGAGCTAAAACAACCAGTAAGAGTTATCATCTGCAAAGAACTTCAAGCCAGAAGATGGTGATGCAGGGAAACGAGAGTTAGGGTTCAGGGATAATAAATGGGTGGCTGTGGTGACGCCTATTCTCTTCAACCCTTCCCACTGTCACCTCTTTAGTCCCTCTCTGCACTGTATCAATATGGGAGGGGAAGGGAGTGGACAGTAATGTTGCAGTGATTTTCTTAACCCGTAAATCTTTAAGTGCCAGAGGGGTGTTCAATTGCTGTAAAGCAATGCATTGCACATACTGCTGAGTAGGCAACTGCCTAGAGCTCCAAATTTTGAATGGCACCTCGTCTGTGCTGGCCACACCCACATTCTGAATTTTGGGTGTGACCAAAGCAGTCTCAGTGTCCCTGCACCAGCTTTATACCCCTTTACAAGATATTATTTAACCCCTTGGATGCTAGAGATCTCTCAAACGAGGAGCATTGTATTGGAGATCTCTCTAGCAACCAAGGGGTTTAACCCTTTGAGTGTCAGAGTGTTACACAAAGCACTGTGTCGCAATGTGTTGTGTACCCCTCTGGCACTCAATGGGTGAAAGGTTTTTTTGTTCTTGCTTGTTATATAGGCCAAAGATAATTCTGCGCCATGAAACGGTGGATGGGACTGGGGGGCTTGGGTCATGTGTTTTTATTTGTCTCCTATGGTGGAAATCAGTTGCCCCAAAACAGCTCAGGAAGCTAAAGAGGACTAATTCTGCATTATGCCAACTACACGGTATGGGGCAAATACATATTCCAAAAATGCCCACTAATTTACCTTAACCCTTTGAGTGCCAGAGGGGTATGCAAAACATTGCGAAGGAATACATTGTGTACTCATCTGGAGCTCAAAGGGTTAACATTTTACCCCCTGAATTGTCACAGAGGTATTCAGTGCACTGCAAAGCAATACTTATAGCCCTACCTAACATTCAAGTAGTGAAACTCTCCATTTATATTCTTGGGATTTGTTTATTTGCTCTCTATGATAAAGGTGATTAGCTCCACAATAAGCTATCAGACCTCACCTTTATCCTGGGACTCATAAGAAACTAGCATCATTCAGGGCTTCACTGAAATAAAGACTGCCCTGCAGCGTGTATTTTTTCATGTGTCCCTAGTTAACCTTTTGCATGCCATAGGGTTGTGCAATGTATTGCACAGCCCTCTGGCACTCAAAGGTTAAAGGTGAGGTCTGGTCAGCCAACTTAAGAGACAAATTCAAGAGGCTAAAAGGAACAATTTTAAAGTAAACCAACTCCACCAAATTCCCCACATTCCCATTAATTTGACCCCTTCCTTTCAGTAGACATGCCAGGGCAGTCAAAACATTTGGTTACGTTTGAGTTTAATGATCTCAGTGCTCTTGTGGACACTCTGTGATCCCGACAGAAAGCTGAAACTGATTTCTCCAATACCGGTGCAGTCAGTTTCAGCCTCACATGTGGAAACTCTGCACATAAAATGGCCCAGGTTCTTAACCCTATGAGAGCCAGAGGGGTACACAAGGCATTGCAAACAATGTGTTGCATACCCCACTGGCACTCAAAGGGTTAAGGGGTTAAACAGGGCTTTTCACCTCTTGAATACCAGGGAAGTGTCAGATGCATTTTTGGAAGGCAATGGAAAATATTATTTGCCCTTAAAGGGATAGTAATGTTTCACAATAAAAGCAGCTCCAATTAAACTTCATAGCATTTGAGCCATGGAGAGTGTCATTTCAATACTGTCCGAGTTGTAGTTCAAAAGTAATTGAATTATAAAGTAATCCCCTCCCACCCCTTTTACTGATATAACACTGCTCACCACAGAGCAGCAAAACTGTCCAGATGGATAACAGAGATAGATAATGTTCAGTGAGCATAAGGGAAAACCTGAAAAACCTGTCAAGGGGGGCAAGGGTTTTCCTTATGCTCACAGTAAGAAGATTGTCCCTTGCTGTGAGCTGACCAGTCAAGTGACCAGATTCCACAACTAAGAGAGGTGGCTTACACTAGGTAAAAGGAGCAGGAGAGGGATACTTTATCATTCAATCACTCTTGAATGAAGATGAATTGGAGCTGCTGTTTTTGTGAGGCATTACTATTCCTTTAATGGAGATCTATCACCCCTATACAACTTTGTCTTAATAGTTCTGTTATATAGCGAATATGTTGAATACTGTATTTATTTCTCTTTTTTAAGTCACTATTTTTGTCGAAATTCAAGGAATAAATACTGCCCTGCCCTTAAAGTGGAACTACCACCGCATAACAAGTTTAGCTTAAATAACTCCCCATCTGGCAACTAGCTGCTTAGTAGCGCTAGTTGGCAGAATTATTACCTTGTTTAATAGATTTATCAGTTCTTCCCCCGCAGACAGGCAGTACGGAGCGCGGACATCTTGTCCTCGCGCCAGCTCTAGGAGATGCTGCTAGTAGCCGTTCGGCTCCGGCTGGGAGTAACAGCGAAGGCACGCGGACGTCACTATGGCAAGATGTCCGCGCTCCGTAGTGCCTGTCAGCTGGGGAAGAAAGGAGAAATCTATTTCATAAGGTAATAATTCTGGCGACTAACACTACCGAGCAGCTAGTCGCCAGATGAGGAGATATTTAAGATAAACTTGTTATGTGGTGGTAGTTCCGCTTTAATTATGCATTTGATTCAATCTAAAATTATTCCTTTTTGTGTATCATTTGGTTTACCTGACACAGCTTGGAACTTGGAATGTGTTAAGCTACTGAGTACAAGAGGGGCATGTGATATATTTATTTTAACAGTTTACCCTTGGAGTTCCAGAGGGGTGTGCAACACATTCTACAGAAATACAATACACAATCCTTTGGCACTCAGATAATTCAAATTTGCCCTGGTGACTGCCCTTGAGAAGTGCAGTCTGAGGACCCTCCATTACACACTGAACAAGCAATCCAAACAGATAAACTCTTTAAGTGACTGAGGGTATACAAGACATTGCTTTGCAATGCCTTGGCTTCCTGTCTGGCACTCAAAAGGTTAAAGTGTGCCATCCCTTAATGCACTTCGCTACATTCAGCCGACACATCCTATATTATAATTCGATAAGGATGTTTGTTAGAAGCCATCATGCACAATAGAGACGGCTGCGCATGGTGCAGTCATGCGCAGTACAGGCTGCCCACGCCGTGGCTGATACAAAAGCAGGGCGCTCCGAATTCAGACCGTAGTCCTCTCCGTGCACCTTCTTGGGACCAAGCGATCCCAGGAAGGTGTGCAGAGAGGACTATGGTCTGAATTCAGAGGGCCCCGCTCCATATCAGCACGTCGCGTTCGGGCAGTCAGTACTGCACATGACTGCAGCTCCGCCAGTGCTGGCCCGTGCATACGGGCTTTAAAACTAGTGGTGAATAAAGGAGAGCTCCAATACATTTAGAAAGGCAAAATATTCCTGACACAATAGTTTCAGGATCCATAACGTAAAATGGTCCCATTTCTTAATTAAAATAAAAGTGCAGATAATTGCTTAGCAAACAAACCTTATTAAGCAACATTAAAGTGGCATAATTGGTAGGCAGAACGACGCAGCCATTTACAGTGTCTGAATACTGATAAGCTGTTGTCAGACCGATGTACTAAGACCACAACAACTGCACCATGGGAGACAAATAGGGTACAAATTCCCCAAATTCTCATTAATGTAAAGGGGCGTTTAACCACTTGAATGCTAGAGGTGTCCACCACATTGCAAAGCAATGCAATGTATGCCTCCCTAGCTTCCAATGGGTCAACAGTCCTATTTAACCCTTTGAGTGCCAGAGTGGTACGGAATGCATTGCTTTGCAATGCATTCCGTACCAAAAAAGCAATGCATTCCGTACAACTCTGGCACTCAAAGGGTTAACCTTTCGAGTGCGAGAGGGGTACACAACGCATTGCTTTAAATAGTGATTATTTGTCCTTCACAGAGAAACTCGCTTATTCCAGAATGACTCCAGGGGGAGATGCACTAAGGTGAGATAAAGAGAAGATAACTTCTCCAGTAATATCACTTCTACGGTTCCTATGTTATTCTATGGAGCTTATGCAATAAAATTTCTCCAGTAGGACAGCTCTTAGTGCATAGGCTCCATAGAATACTATAAGAATTGGAGAAGTGATATCACTGGAGAAGTTATCACCTCTGTATCACACCTAATTGCATTATACCCTGTTCCTCTTAGCACATCAGCCTTGCAGTCTATTCCAGTGGTTCTCGGACAGGGTTCCGTGGCACATTGGTGTAGCGTGGACATCCACTTAGAGTGCCCTTTTAATTCTACAAATATGAGTGTTGAATTTCAAAAACAGATTTATGGAAACAGTTATGCACAATAGGTTTTATTCGGATTCTGAGACCTCAGAATAACTATATATTTACTTTACTTTTTATTTACTTTAAACTCCTTGACAAATTACCTATACAATGTTAGGTGTTACCTGAAAACTTCCATGAGTAGGAAGAGCAAAGTCTGAGAACCACCAGTATATTCACTGCACATTTTGGCTACACCTGGGAAAACCTCTCCAGGGCATTAAATGGCAACAAGCCTACATTACTCTAGTGTTTGTTTTAATTTAATTAAAAAGTAGGCAGATTATATATTTCTTCTACATGAAGAAAAACATCTATTTGGTTACACTGAATTTTTGGGCAAACCAACTGCATCATAAGGAATAACTAAAATTGTTCATTGATTTAAGTGGGACTTTTATAACCCCTTTAATAGTAGATTATAGGGATTTTCTTGTTGAGTAAAAACGGTACTCTCACTGGTGAGAAATACATATTTCCAGAGTTATTACAGCTTAAACTTGTGTTTTTTAACAATAACAGTGCCCTCCAGTGGTCAGATTTCAATTGGTTATTCTGTTGCATTTTCTGAGATGAAAGTCATTGACAAACAGTTCTCCACAGAATGCAAAGTTATGCTGTCAGAACTTTCAGGAAGTAATCACACTGTATTTCACTTCCCAATTATTTCACCCATGATAACATTTGAATAAAACAACCGACAGAAGATGGAATACCAATGTTTTACTCAGCAAGGAATTTGGTGATGAGAATAATGGAAACAGGGATCCATCCATATGTGTCTCAATTATTATTTAACCAAGGTTGGGTGAGAAAAAAAAAACCTGGAATCTACTTTCATTTCCATTTTTATTACAATAAATACGCAAAAAAGGATGATGGAAAGATAATTATCTGTATTGAAAACACTTCTCTTGCCAAATCCCCAAATACAACAAACGTGTTCTGCTCATTTTGTTCACTTCAGCTTCATCATTTAAACAAAAACATCCACAATTCTAATGGCAGAAGTACAATTACTTTGGTTTTCATTAAAGGAGAACACCTCCTCCTAATAATAAAAACCAATCTAATGAACCTTTGATTAAAGGGATAGTAATGTTTAACAATAAAAGCAGCTCCAATTAATCTTCATAGTATTTGGGCCATGGAGAGTGTTATTTCAATACTGTCAGAGTTGTAGTTCAAGAGTAACTGAATTATAAATATCCCCCTCCTGCCCCTTCTACTGATGTAACACTGCTCAGCTCAGAATAGCAAGACTGTCCGGATGGATTACAGAGGAGGACAATCTCCAGTGAGCATAAGGGAAAACCTGAAAAACCTGTCAAGGGGGGCAGGGCGTACCTTATACTCACAGTGAAAAGATTGTCCCTTGTTGTGACCAGATTCCACATCTGAGGGGAGGAGACTTACACTAGTTAAAAGGGGCGGGAGGGGGATACTTTACCATTCAATTACTCTTGAACTACAACTCTGACAGTATTGAAATAGCACTCTCTATGGCTCAAATACTATGAAGATTAATTGGAGCTGCTTTTTTGTGAAACATTACTACTTAAACGGATAGTAATGTCAAGTAGTAAATCAATATATGATTGTGTATTGTATATTTTTAAAATAATTTACCTGCATTTTCTTCTCCTGCCCCTTTCTACTACATCATGAAGTGTTCCCTCAGATCTGAAACAGGAACAATATTGTGTCAGCATGTGTTAAACCCTGTTCCCTTTCGTGAAGGGCAGGGTTTTCCTTATACAGACACACACAGTATCGTCCCCCATTGTGATCTGAGGGAACTATGACGGACGTAGTGGAAAGTGGCGGGAGGGGGAATCTTTTAACTTGATTTGCAAGAAAAATATGCAGGTAAATTATTTTAAAATATACTGTGCATTATAAAAACATTAATTGGAACAATCATATATTGATTTATTATTTGAGATTACAATCTGTTTAAGGACGAGAGTGGTGTGCAATACATTGCAGAGTCTTCTGATCCCTTAAAGGGATAGTAATACTTGGAAATTACTAATCCCCATATTGTAGATTTGTTAAAAAGAAACTTATTGCCCCCAGTGTCATCTCTCAAACCCTTATGGTTTGAGAGATGACATCGCTCAAAGTTCCCCTCCCTCCCCCTTCCCTGTCTGAACGCTGTCTGCAGGGGAAGCTGTCGTATGACAGCCTTATGTGCATCAGGAGGCTCTGCAGCTGAGCCGAGATCACGTTTTTAAAAAATAATTCTTTCACTGAAATTGTCTTCTGCGTGTGCTTGGTTTACAATCACACCTAGAAGACCATTTTAGTGAAAGATTTCTTTTTTTTTTTTATAAATGCGATCTCGGCAATGCTGCAGACCCACCTGACGCAAGTAATACCGGATATCCCTGCAGTCAGCGTTCAATGTTCAGTCAGGGTAGGGGGAAGGAGGGGGGAACTTTAAGGGTTTGAGAGATGATACTGGGGGCAATAAGTTTATTTTTAACTAAGCTACAATATGTATAGTAATTTGCAAGTATTACTATCCCTTTAAATGGTTACAGTTACCATATGCAATGAGCAGAGTTTGATATAATTTGACCTGGATAGCAACTGCCATGTCTGCCTCCACTGGACAAGACATTCACTGCTGACAGAAAAACATGCTATTTCTTGAACAAGGGCAACATTCACAAAGGCCATTAGGTGGAGCTGTTGCTTTCGTTGTGCAGAAGCTATCCAATATAGTAAAAGAAAAATGCATTTTGTGGTCTCGTTTGAACTATGCATCTTCCAGACTTTTTGCCAATATTACATGAATGCAGTTTTAAATTAAGTTTTTAAAATGTTAAATTTTAAATCCAATGTGACATATATACTTTCAAAGCCCCATTTCAAACAATGGAAATTTTCAGGTCTCCGTTTGTTGCAGCTGGCTTGCTCCAGAATTGCTCCTTTTTAGATTATTGAATATGGCCCGTTATACACATGAACACAATCTCGATAATCCATTACTTCTAGTTATGCTCAACACAAAAGGTACAACTATAAGAACCCCAGTTTTTGTGGCAACTGACAAGCCTTTTACAGGTTCAAGCAAAGCTCATTCCATACAGTCAAATTACTCAGCACTGCAGAAAGGTATTTGCACAAATCCTCCTGGGGACAGTCCACACCCAGCACCAAGAGATTGTGGTTAACCCTTTGAGTGCCACAGGAGTGTATACCCCACTGGCATTCAAAGGCTTTTCCTACACGTATCCTGGGTCTGTTCAGCCAGGTAAAGCTGTGAATGTCTTATGGGTTAACGCTTATTCAAAACTTGCAGGTACAGCGAAGCCAACGACACCATAGGGGAGAAACTACAATTCCCAATTATTTACATGAGGACTTTCTTTTTTCAATGCTAGAGGGGTCGCCAGTACATTTCTTCGTAATTCATTGGAATCAACTTGGAATTTTTTTTGTCTCCTATGGTGCAATTGGTTTGCTCCAGAATTACACCTCTTTCTGAATTGCACCTTATAGGACTACAGAAACAAAAAAACAAAATGAACAATTGTCGATCTAACCAGCTGCACCGTAGGAGGGAAATACACTCTCATCTAATTAAAATGTTAATTTTAAATGTTTGCGAGCAATGCCTTGCGCACCTCTCTGGCACTCAAAGGGTTAAAGGGACAGTAATCTCCCAGAAAAATATAATTTTGTTTTGTAGACTAAAGAAAAATAAATTTTGTGCAGCAACTTGAAGGTTTGAGAGATATTCACCTCTAAAGTTCTCCCTCTCCTGATGTGAGCTGTAAAGCTGACAGAAGGAGATCCGTGTCAGCCGATACGAGGAGGCTCTTCAGCAGAGCAGCAATCGCGCAATTTAAAAAGAAATATAAATATAGAAAGCGCCAAAAATATATATGCAAATGACTATATGCAAATATACTTTATTACAACCACAAGCATGTGTAATAAAAAAACATTATGGATATCCACAATTTAACATTAAAATATTAACCAATATAATCTGTACTTTGTTTTCTCTTAAAGGGATAGTAATACTTCGTTTTAACTTTATTTTAATTTTGTAGGCATTAAAAAGAATGATATAAGTCTTATCTCTCAAACCTTTATGGTTTAAGAGATATTCACAAGCAAAGTTTCCCCTCCCGCCCCTTTTACCTAGTGTAAGCCATCTCTTCTCAGATGTGGAATCTAGTTGTAAGACCAGACAGATAACAGAAGGGGACAATCTTCTTCCTATGAGAACAATGAAAGCCCTGCCCCCCTTGACAAGTTTTTCAGGTTTTTCCCTTATCTTAATTGAAAATTGTCCCTCTCTGCAGTCTACCTGGGCACCTCCCTTCTGATCTGGCTGAAAAGTGTTACATCAGTAAAAGGGGAGGTAGGGGGACACTTTGTCATTGAATTACTCTTGAACTACAACCCTGACAGAATTGAAATAACACTCTCCAAATTCCAAATACTATGATGATTAATTAGAGCTGCTTTTATTATGAAACATTACTATCCCTTTAAAACGTATTTGTGCAAATGTGGCTTCTTCAAACAGTGAACATGAGAAAGTATTAAAAGCCATATCATATTATATTACAAAAGATAAATGACAGATATAAAAAAAAGTTAATGATTCAAAGCGTAAGACATATCTTCTATAATAATTATTTTCAGTTTGAAGGAACAATATATGGGCAAATAAGGGGAGCAGCAATGGGGGCCAGGTTTGCCCCCTCCTGCGCCAACCTATACATGGGCAGGTAGGAGGAGGCCTGCTGGATGCTAGATAGGTCTAGAATCAAGTGAGGTAAAATACCAAGGTAGCAGTTTTTAATGTGCTTATTCCCCAATAGTCCATTGGATTCTAGTATCCAAAGGGTAAAAATCAAAGGTAACAGTTTGAATGTGTTTAAGCCATACTAACCCATTGAAGAGATCATCCAAGGGGTTAAAGTATGGAGGTAGCCGCTTTCATGCTTTTATTCCCTAGTAATCCCTTGGTTGATGAAGAATGGAGCTGGATTAGAGTCTCAGCTGCTGCCAAATAGAGGCCAGTCACGTTCGCTTTTTCTGTTACAGTTTCATCCCTCTGAATACCAGAAGGGTGTGAAACGTATTCCTTTGCAATGCCTTGTGAACACCACTGGTACTGAAATGGTTAATATACTGAGACATAGAGAAACCATATGAGCCACACAAAATTTAAAATCAATAGCACAGTGGGGGCCACAAGGATGTAGAGATGGAGATTTTGATAGAAATTCCTGTTCTATGGAAAACAGATGACAATATAATTGTTGTGCATGTGCAGTAGACAGCACAGTCTGCTACTTTGGCCTTTAGTTCTGACTAAAGTGTATCTTAGCTGCAAATGGCATTATATATATATATATATATATATATATATATATATATATATATATATATATATATATATATATATATATATATATATATATATATATATATATATATATGTCTGTGGGTGTGTGTGTGTCTGTTTTAGCAGTTTGGTATTCCAAGTAACTATACAAGCATTTTTTTTAAGTAATTGCTAATCAAAATGTTTTGGGCAAACTAAAAACATCATCACATAGACCCTTCATTCAAACAACTACAGAAGCCGGATAGGGTTTCTATAATATATACACATACATAAAAGCATGCTCCTCACCAAACACACGTGTATGACAATTACTAATATTTGAACCAGTATTTACCAAATTTCTAAGTGTGATTCCATTATGACAATACATATACTGCTGCACATACTCCCCAGTTTGGGAACTGATGGTCTACCTCCTCTACCCCAGTGGAGCCCCAGGATTCCCCAAGGTAGTATATGGGGCTCCACATAACAAATTACTGTAATTCTAGGGAACAATACTGGGTTGAAGGCTGTATGTGTAGTTCTGTGACCTCCTAGAAATGGCTGCTTGAAATGTGCCAGAGAGAGGTCTTCAGAGCATTGCTAAACAAGGGTTTGGTTTTTATGGTTCCACACAGATTTATTTCCATATGTTCAAAGGAAACGTTCTGGGGCAAAACATTCATGCTATAGGAGATAACTAAATTCTCATTTAATTTTAATGGGTATTTTAACCCCTTGAATGAAAGAGAGGACACCAACACATTGGGAGGCTTGGGAATTTTTAGTTCTCCCCTACAAATGGATTGCCCCAGAACTATTGCACTTTTCTTTTGGGGCATATGGACCTAATTAGTGTGAATCTGAAAGGGTTACACCACACAAAAAAAAAATAATAATAATAATAATAATTTGAGGACCCCTAATCTTCACCAATGTAAAATCTCTCTCTCTCATATATATATATATATATATATATATATATATATATATATATATATACACACACACACACATACATACAATCAAATACTATACAGAGCACTCAGTGCTGCAACAATAGCATTACACTGCATCACTATCCCTGATTTGATTGTCTAATGACCAGACACAGCTCAACGAGCTCACTATCAGGAACACACATTTTATTTATATATATATATTATATATATATATATATATATATATATATATATATATATATATATATATATATATATACACACACACACACACACACACACACACACATATATACACACTATAGATTTAAAATTAAATATTTCACTTTACACATTCTGCAAGTAAAGAATATGTAGATTAAGAGGTTCCTATCTTTTTATATATACAAGGTTGCTAAAAGGTCATAGAAGGGGTGGACAACATGAGACTCCGCAGCTGGTATAAAAACCTCATCACTCAGATGGCAGGAAATGATGCGACTTGTAGTCCAGTAGCAGCTGAAGAGCCTCACATTGTCCATATCTAGATTACAGGGACTCTTTGAATGTCAGTGCCATTGAATTGGAACAATGTGAATTCTTCTCAAGTAAGATAGTTTAGTTAAAGGGATAGTAACACTTCGTTTTAACTTTATTTTATTTTGTAGGCATTAAAAAAACATGAAGAATGATATAAGTCTTATCTCTCAAACCTTTATGGTTTATGAGATATTCACAAGCAAAGTTCCCCTCCCCGCCCCTTTTTCCTAGTGTAAGCCATCTCTTCTCAGATGTGAGTCTGGTTGTATGACAGTACAGATAACAGAAGGGGACAATTTTCTTTGTATGAAAACAATGAAAGCCCTTCCCCCCTTGAAAAGTTTTTCAGCTTTTTCCATTATCTTAATTGAAGATTGTCCCTCTCTGCAGTCTACCTGGGCATCTCCCTTCTTATCTGGTTGAACAGGGGGGGGATACTTTGTTTGTGAATATCTCTTAAACCATAAAGGTTTCAGAGATAAGACTTATATCATTCTTCATGTTTTTTTAATGCCTACAAAATAAAATAAAGTTAAAATGAAGTATTACTATCCCTTTAAACTATAAACTATATTGCTTCAAGCAAAAGTGCAGATGGTGATGCTGCTAGAGCAAGTCTATGTATTGAAAGCAAATACAGGAATTTATCACATCTGGATAATAGATTCAAATGTCGAATTCCCTAACATTATTTGTCATTACCGCCTCTGCTGGGAGGCTGGGGTACAGAACTGTCCATAGGATGGTGTAGCAACAGTGCCACTGTACAATTTCAGGCCACTGTGATATTGCACCTAAAAAAATTCAACTTTGAACTGTAATAACTTTTGAATAAAACAGCAGTAGGACCACCCTAGTTTTACCCAGGGAGATAAACCCTACAACATACAGGTTATTTATTACACACGGTTAGAGGTATTAGGGCCCTATGTTCAAAAGAAAAATGGGAGTGTTCTGGGAAAAAACCATTTGCACTATAGGGGAGAGCTAAACATTCCAAAACATCCCATTGATTTAAACGGGGATTTTAACCCCCTGAATGCTAGAAAAGTCTTGAATGCATTGTAAAGGAATGCGTTATAGACCTCTCTAGCATTCATTGGGATAAAATCCTCACTTAAATCAATGGAAAGTTTTAGTTCTCCCATATAATGCAAATGGTTTGCCCCAGAACGCCTCCACGTTTCTACTGAACATACAGCCCTAAGTCTCTGTGATCTTCAGCCTATTATAAGCAAGGCCTTCTCTAATAAAATTAGAATAAAAATAATTAAACTGTAAACAATGTAACACCGTGTGTGCGTGCAATAAGAAAATTAATGTCTTTTAACCCTTTGAGTGGCAGAGGGGTACACTCTGTCACTCAAAGGGTTAACTCCCTTGGATGCCAAACTTGCAACAAAAACATAATGAATCAATGCTCTGGAAACATTTCTAGCATCCAAGGGGTTAATACATGTTTACTGTCCACTGTTAGTGACAACTATATAACTTGCATTAACCCCTTAAGTACCATTGACGTGGCAGGGCCGTCACGCTGGTCCGGCACTTAAGGACCAGTGACAGTCCTGCCACGTCACGTACTTTTACTCAGTGAGGCGAGTAATACCGGGCACTGAAGTTGATCGCTCCAAGACCGGAGCGATCTCTTCCAGTGCCCCGTTTGACGTGCCGCCCCACGTGATCAGTCACGTGGGACGGCACGTCAAAGTTTCCTATGTGGTCCTTAAGGGACGGCGCGCCCCGGGACCGCTGGTCCTTAAGGGGTTAAACTGCCAAACCACCACGATCAACTAGCTTGAATTAACACTGGATTCCATGTACCCTTGTTATCTGAAATAATTCTGCAAGTTCAAAACTAAATCACTGCAATTTTTCTGAGGCCTCATATGGGGCCAATTTCAATGACTGTGCTGTTTTTCTGTTTATCTTCGTTTATTTGGTGTTCATATTTTTTTGTTTTTTTTTTTTCATCACTTTGGCAGTACATTTCAAAGCAAGGGGCAGAAAGAATCCTCCATTTTCAGGAAGTGGGCCAATGAACCGACAAGGGTATTCGATCATAAGCCTGCAAATCCTAAAGCATTTCAGTTGACCTATTTTTACTCTCTTGCATACAGATCATACTTGGTCTTTGTTATAAAAACATGGCATTCAATCACTGCAAACAGTTGTCTTCATTGGATACAATCAGACAAAAATGTAAACATTTATTTTTACACTATGTATTGATTGTTTGAGTACATAAATACATATATTTCTAATGTCTAATAAATTGCATATACAATTGTCACATTAAAGAATAAGGACTTAGGACCATAATTATAAAATGAAATTGAGTTATTTTGGAGTAAACCAACTGCACCACATGAGATAAATACAATTCCTAAATGCCCATGCACTTGAATTGAGTAGTTTAACCCCTTGAATGTTACAGGTGTCTCCAATGCATTGCAATGCGCATTGGAGACCTCACTAGCATTCAAGAGGTTAAAAGCACATTTTATTTTAACAGGATTTTTTATTTGTCCCCTGTGTTGCAGTTGGTTTATGTCAGAGTAACTCAAGATTGCTCTTATAAATAAGTGCCTTCTTCATCAAGCTAACGAGGTGCAAATTCTGGCACAAACTAACTTCATCATGAGGTTAAAATAAAAATTTGGAAAATTCATGTTGATTTAAATGGGAATTTTAAAGCCTTAACCCTCTGAGTGCCAGAGGGGTACACAATGCATTGCAAAGCAGAGCATACCCCTCTGGCACTCAAAGGGGTTACATGGGTTAAAATCCATATTTAAATCAGTGGGGATTTTTTAATGCTCACCTATAGTGCAAATGGTCTGATCCAGAAATCTTCCACTTTTGTGTAGCAATCAGGTTGTTAAAAACAACTTTTAATCAATGGTATTAGCTTTTAAAATGCCCCCATCACACCACTTTGTGACATACAGCTCTTCAAAGAACCAGCTAAATGTTCAGTCGACAAGCTGCAGTGGCACCTAGCCCTTCAGTTCACTCACACAAAGACATTTCTCTACATTCGGTACAGTCATCTGAGTAAGGTAACAGTGTAAAAGTAGGGGTGCACCAAAATGAAAATTTTGTACCGAAACCGAAATGTCAGGATGCACTTGGCCGAAAACCGAAACCGAAATGTCAGGATGCACTTGGCCGAAAACCGAAACCGAAAAGGACTTTTAGTTTATAGGGCTAACAAAAGAAACAAAAAATATAGTAGAGCAAGTACAATGGCACAGTCAAAGTGAAAGTTCCATGAGCTGAAGGTTACCAATACTGCTCGCTAAACAGGTCTTCAAGTCCCAGGGTGCATTGCTTTAATATAATTTGACTCTAAAATTTACAATATAGCATAACACTGTATGGATTAAAATAACAAACTAAATATGCAGTGTTCTGCAAAATAAATGGCTTGCAATCTATGAAAAGTTCGCTGGACAAAGTTTTGTCAGAGCCTCGTTATGTTGTAAGTGTCCTCACTTCTGCGCTATGCTCCCAGAACGTTATAGTTACATAGCGATGGTTTTGTTCAATCAGTGCCCTCACTTCTGCAGCATGATCTCAGAACGTGTTAGTTCTCCACTTTAAAAGTTGCTATCTTCACTTTACTACAAGTCCCATCATCCTTACCTTGCCTGGTGCCGAACATAGCTTTGTTCAAGTGCTAAAGAGAGTTGTGAATGAGCGCTGTCCCGCTTCCTACCCTGCTTTGCAAGCAGAATACAGGGTGGGGAGAGAGAGTGAGGCAGCGCTCATTCACAACTCTCTTTAGCACTCAAACAAAGCTATGTTCGGCACCAGGCAAGGTAAGGATGATGGGACTTGTAGTATAGTGAAGACAGCAACTTTTAAAGTGGAGAATTAACACGTTCTGAGAGTATGCTGCAGAAGTGAGGGCACTGACTAAACATAATGAGCAAAACCATCGCTATGTAACTATAACGTTCTGGTAGCATAGCGCAGAATTGTGGACACTGACTTAACATAACAAGGCTCTGGCAGTTCAGGGAGCACTGAGAGAGCTTCCCCTGTTTCGGCTCCCCTTTTCGGCAATTTTTTTTTTATTTCGGCTTTTTGCCGAAAATGCCATTTTCGGCTGAAACGTTTCGGCTACCGAAATTTCGGTGCACCCCTATGTAAAAGGTATACACATACAGCCATACAGTCACATAACTACACATACATTGTCAGACATGGCAGCCTTGGCCAGTGGTAATCACATAACTACACTTAAAAGTGTCTAACACCCCAGCCTTATTCCACTCTCACCTGGTAGTCACAGAAGCACACAAACACTGACTGACACCCCAGCCATGTTCCAGTGGCAGTCACAGAACCACCACATATACACTGTCTGCTAACTCTGCCTTGTTCCACCTATGAAGGGGGATCTAACATGGACGTGGAAAGGGAGAAAGAGACACAAAGAGACCTGGAGGTGGATGAGGGAAAATACATGGGGGGGGGGGGGGAGAGAGGTATGGAATAAGAAGAGGGCAGAGAGACATGGAATAAGAAGAGGGCAGAGAGACATGGAGAAGGATGGGTAGAGGCAGACATGGGGTGAGGGGGAGCCTTTTCATCTTACATCCCCATATCTAGGCAGGACCCTGTAGAAATATTAACCCTTTCAGTGCTGGAGTAAGCAACACATTGCTCTTCAGTCTTGCACTGAATGGGATTACTGTGTAAATGCTATCCTAGTATGTGAGTAATTTGTGAACAGTGGTCATAAATCCTCCAGGGCTGCTCTCCGCTTTCCTCCTGCTGCTGCTTCCTAACAGTCTCTGTGTGATACCGATTAAAACCTGCTTCCAGTCAGATACTCACTGAGGAGCTCCTGGGAATGCAGCAGCAGGGGGAGGAAGGTAAAAATCACAGTCTTGAAGGATTTATTATTACCACTGTCCAACAAACGGCTCACATACAGTAAAAGTGTGCAGCCCCATAACTCTTTCAGTGCCAGAGGGGTTGAGAGTGCATGCAGGACAAGACCTCTCACTTGTTAGAGCTCCGATCTGGCACTCAGACTTAACCCTTTGGGTGCGAGTGGGGTGTCTAACACATTGCTTGACAATGAGTTGGCCTGCACTCTGGCAGTCAGAGGGTTAATGCCTCTGTGTCCTTGCCATACCTGCTTCTTCTTTCTGGCTGTTCCCATGCTTCGTGTCGTGTCCCTCCACTTGGCGCATGCTCCCAGCACCTGCACCAGAGCCTGCAGGGGGAGCACAGGAGTCACAGAAAGCAGGGGAGGACTAGCACCAGCTATGCACTGCACTCGGAGGTGCGTAGCTGGTATTTTCAATATTTAAGCAGCAGGCGCGGCTGCATGTGATAAGATTACGCTGTCTTCAGTCCCACTACGCTAGATTTTGGATGGGACTGCAGTCACTCATAGCACAGCATGCATACACCCACTTCCCCCTCTTGTAGTTCACCCAGACATGGATCAAGGCTGGCAGGCTAATACAAAAAAAAAAAAATAAAAAAGATCACAAAGAGAGGCGTCCCTCTGTGGGGTGCGCCTGTAAGCAGATGCCTTCTCTGCCTAATTGTAAATCCGGCCCTGCATTAGATTAGTTTTAATGCCGCCTGTGCACTGAAAAAAGTACAGTTGATTCACAGGAGGAGTCACATGCTAGGACTACAGGCCCTGATGAGACAATGGGGAGAGCGTGGGAGTGAAAGGGTTAACAATACCAGACCCCTGGTTAGTTGTTACTATTCCTAGCAACCACCGCATTAACCCCTGAAATCCCTCCTGCACTATCTCCCCAGTACTACAATTTGTTGCCACCACCAAGACTTTATAACTGGGTGTCTTCGGTTACCCCAAACAGAATTACAGTATAAATCACCTTAATTACCAGACATATAGAATTAATCCTTTAGTAGCGTGTTCTAACTGAGTTTCCTTCACAGTAGTGAGTTTATATTAGAGAACAGAAACAAGAGCTAATTAATTGGACATTTAATCTGAAGAAAGGTTTCACAGTGCTGGTTACAAAAATACAGAAATAAAGGACATACACAAATAAAGATTACACATAAGCAAAACAGTTCATAAAATAAAATGGGAGAAACACAAGAGATCCTTAAATACAATTACCAGTATTTTAAGAGTCCTTGGGAACTTCAGATGGTATATCCCCCTTCAGTTGTTACAAAGAAATTCACTGTTTTATCCAAAAAACACGTTAAATAGTTTCCACAGTTCCTTCTAAGAGGCCAAGCCCCCGGGGGTGTTAACTGGGAGGTTCAGGGGTTTGGCTTGACCGTTTACAGCCCACTCAATCAGACCTGTCAGATATGTTACTGGAGAGTTCTACCTGAAAAGTCATAAGGCTTCCCAAAACATGCAACACACAGCACACCTCTACAATGTTATAATAATCATATTCCTCATATCTGTGTGAATATCTGGACAACAAACATGCTGGCTCTAACTGGTTGTTCTTGTAACTCATAGCAGGAACACCTCCCCCCGGCATGTTTGGTACCCACCACAAGGGTAAAACCTGGGCATTCTGAATATATAGTTTAATTGAACCATTTTACACTATATACCCATGTTCTCCCTATTTCCTAATATGTGGGTGTCCCCTGGATGACCTCCATCAGAGCAGAGGGTCCAATATAGTTTATGACACTCTGTTCTGCTCTGGCAATGCTCATTCAATTTATGGTGATGTTATCTACTCAGCTAACACTTTAAAAGGTACAATAAAATACACAAAATAAACAAATTATACATACCAGGGCCCTGCAAGGCCCAACTCATGCCTTGGCATGACAGGAGATATTAAAATACTCATGCAGAGACAAATGCTTGTATCTGAGTGAATCACTGGTCAGGCATCCAAAACAACCATATGAATGGAGGGGTCCATAGTGAAAGGGATTATGCATTAGTGGCCCCTCCCCTTTGCCAGAGCAAACAGTATAGCCCCCTTAATTAACAGGATAGCCCCTGTCCATTTGGTTGAAGAGGCCAATTTCAATGTTTATTACTTTTGGTTGAAACGCCAATGGGAGTTTTGCATAACTCCGCCTTTCTAAACTGGGCATGGCTGGAAGAAAATCAGGAGCCCTCTTAGAATTAATTATATATACACATACACACTTTTTAATAATGTTACTTGAGTAAGAGACTTGAACACAAATAATAGAATAACTGTTTTTTCCCCTTAACAGGATGTTGCTTTTATTTACATTGTCTTGCTGTTCCTAAAAGGCTCATTAAGCCTGTCTCCTTTTAGGGTTTGCCTTCCATTTAACGTTTGCAACAAAACCTAAGTTTTCAAGAAAATATTATTTTACTGGTGAAAAATGAAAGCACAAATCATGCTATGATGGTATTTGTTCTGTGTACAAAAGAAAAAAAAAAAAAAACATGGGATTTCACAGAACTCATGGGTCATTGCTCAAAAAAAAAGTGAAATGTCCTAAGGTTTAACAGCACAGCTTTCAATAAAAACTTTGCATTCTTCTGAATCAACAAAGGATCTGTGAAAGATTAAACCTAATGGATGTGTCTTTTTAAAATCATAATCTATGCATTTCTGTAACTAGGTACTATATGGATAAACATCAGTGAAAGCAAACAGTGCATGTGCTAGAGTGACTATAAAAAAAAAAAATAAAAAAAAAAAAAAATCAACAAAAGAAGACAAAAGTGCTACTACATAGTGAACAAGTGTATATTACATCTTCCTAATTAGCTACACTGAGATGGCAGGGACAGCCATTAGGGGAACACCTGCAATGAGTGGGCTGGTAACTTTAAAGCGGAACTTTCAGGTAATACCAAGTCGCCATGCATTTATTACATGCATGGCGACTAGCTTGAAAATAGATATCTTACCGTTAAAAAAATAGCTGTGTCTACAGTAATCCTTCCCGTTTCGGGATGGACGGGCAGGTTAGTGCAGTCTGTGCGCCTGCGCCGTTAGTCCCTACCGGTGACCATATGGTGCACTGCAGTCTACTCAATGGAGACCGGGACTGACGGCGCAGGCGCACAGACAAGATGTCTGCTCTGTAGCCTGGGTTCCGGTCTCCAAACGGGAAGGATTTCTTTAGACACAGCTATTTTTAAACGGTAAGACATCTATTTTCAAGCTAGTCGCCATGCGTTTAATGAATGCATGGCGACTTGGTATTACCTGTAAGTTCCGCTTTAATACTCTTTAATACTGCTTTAATATATCAGCTCAGAACGCATTCCATACCTACTGACATCTGACTCACCCACTATTTGTTGCATGAAATATACAACTTTAGAATATGTTTTCATTTCTGCTTACAAAATGAGAACATGACAGTCCGATATGGTTAGGAAAAGCTTTGCAATGCGTTGGGGATGTCTTGTCTCTAGCAAACAAAGGAGTTAAAATACCCATGTAAATCAATTGGAATGTTAAATTCTGCGCTATAGTGCAAATGGTTTGCCCCAGAATTCCTCCACTCTTCTTTTGAGCATACAGCCCTTAAAATGCTCCACCCATTTCTCTTCCTGGGATCACTGCTTTTCCAGGGCAGATCTGTGGTAGAAGTTATCAGGTGTTTTACCCACTGGGATATGCAGTAAGACTTACAGAATGCTTAAAAGTTGTATTGGCAGCAGGGTATCAGAGCATTTTGTCTTTATAATGGTAAGGGAATACCGCTTAGCGGGGATGGAAAAATCTCAGGAGTCTGGAAGCCCAACACACTAAAATTGTATTTCAGGATCCTACATTTTGCTGGGTATTCTATGTACATTTATACACATACACTTCATTCATTTGCTCCTAAACGTCCAAAAAATTATTTTTGGCTCCTAGCTATTCCATATTTTTGTTCACAATGCATATCCAAAATGTTAGAGGCTCCGAGGATGAACAAACAGTATAAAGGTCTGTTCTATGGCTAGTCACCTCTCAAAAGAATCACGTTTTAGCTCTCTAGTGCCATTGTAGTGGAGAAATTTCTACTTACATATTAGACTAATCTTGTACAACAGGGCAGTCCAATTCCAAAATGACAGGCAAGTTCCGATGCAACGGAACACAGTTAACCCCAGACGTACGTTTCAGCCTTGTTGGGCTTCGTCAGTAAGGTGCAGCTGGATTCCCTAGGCACTGAGAGCTAGGGGTCCACGTCTGGATTACCCATCACTTTTAGAGTGACCCCTCTAACAGTATTCAAAATGTATATCCAAAATGTGATGCTTCTAAGTGGTGACTAACCATAGAATAGGCCACTATGCTGTTTGTTTCTCCTCAGAGGCAATCACATTTTGGATATGCATATTGAATACTTTTAGGGGGTCACCCTAAGAGTGAAGGGTAATCCAGATGTGGACCCCTTGCTCACAGAGCCTCAGGAATCCAGTTTCTCCTCACTGACAAGGCCCAACAAGGGTGAATCATATGCCTTGTGTTAGCTGGTGGTCCCATGCAGAGGGTACTTGCCTGTCATTTTGAGCTTTTTTGGGTAGGATTAGTCTAATATGTACAGAGAGATTTCTCCTCTGTAATGGCACAAGCAAGCTAAAACGTGATGCTTCTGAGCGGTGACAAGATGTAGAACAGGCCATTGTGCTATTTGTTCATCCTCAAAGCCTCTCACATTTTGGTTCACCCCTGCTGGTTACTATCTGGCAGTGACTAAAATGCCAGGACTAGGCAATAAAAATAGATTAGTGTGTCTGCTAAGGGGCAAGTGACAGACCATGGATAGTCACTAGGCAGCTGGAGCAAGGTATGCAGCAGATTAAGTGGAAATGAAGCAGACTATGTCATGGAGATTCATATGTAGCAGACATCCATGTTCCCACCCCTATCAGACAGCACCAATCAGCACCAGTTGCAAATCCACAATTTCAGTGTACTGGGAATAAATACTTATGCAGCTTAAGTTTACAGTGCAAATATGTTAACATGAATAACTTTTTGTAGTAATGTCTGATGCAATGGAATAGCATGAAAAGAGATGCGAATTTGATGCATTTTTCCTGAGATGGTGTAACCAAGGTTTTGTGGGATTTTTTGGTTTGTTTTCCCCCTCACACAGTGGGTCTTTACAATAAGGTCTGTTGGAATAATTATTTTCCCAAAGATGTGGTAACGGCAGATACGATGGACACATTTAAGAGAAGATTAGATAGATTTCTTTCAAGAGGGAATGTACAGGGTTATACTGTGTATTAGTAGGTAAAACGGGACATTCTGGTAAATAGACTAACGCCCACCTTGGAGTCAGGAAGAATTATGCAATTCTCATTATCTGGTTTATACTGTAAAAGTTTAACTTGATGGACGTGTGTCTTTTTTTTTTCAGCCTAATTTTCTACACAACATCATCTCTCTCACTTCCTCTGTATAACAAGCAGCAAGAAAATCTCAAGGAAAATTCAATTACCTGTGATGTGTATGTGAGATTTCATTGTGAATCCTTTAAATTCCATAATATAAATTTGTAAATCTGATAACGAATAATCAATGGAAAGTTGAAACGTGCCGCATTGGCCTGTGACATCCATAGGGATTGCCTCCAATGCAAACACAATGATATGACACAATGGAGCATGTGTATAAAGCCAATTTTGGGGCAACCAATTGCAGAGTAAAGGAGAAATAAAAAAAAAATGTTAGTTTCAATGGGGTCTGTATCCCCTCGAAGGCTAGTGAGGACTCCAACACATAGCAAGGCAATGAGTTAGAGATCCCCATAGCCTTCAAGGGGTTAAGGGCCACATTTAGCTCAGGGGCATTTTAGGAACAGTTGGTCTGCACCACAGTTACTTTACTTTTATTATTATGACCCTTTTCCCTTTTTTGGTGTTTTGTTTCCTATTAAAAGGAAACTATACCCTCATGATAAATGCCTCTTAACTGTAAATTATCTGTTAGCATAGAAGGGGTAATTGAAAATTTGCACTGCAAAATATAACTACAAGACAAAAAATCTAATATTGGTACACTCAAAATAAAAAGGAGAGATATTTCACCACAAACCACAATGTAGCTGACACTTTTCACTTCATGCTGTAGTACTGAATGCATTGTTATTAGTTACAGTACTTAAAGGCTGGATATAAATTCAGAAGAGCAGGAGCCATGCAAAAAACAAAATGTCTGTTAGAAAAATCTCTAGAAGAAAAACACCACAACCAATTCACACAGTTACCAGTTTGTCCTTTCCATCAAAGCAGACTTCTGGTTTGCTGATAATTTCTGTATACAAGAAACAACCCATTAAAAAGAAAAAAAAAGGTTAAAAGTATTATACTGCAAAACAGTCATTATTAAATACTGGATGTATATAGGATGTGTCAAAGTAATCGTTATTAAAACTGACCTCTTAGACTAAGACAAGTTTAATTTTACAGAGAAGTAGGATCTGTCTATATGTTCTACTGGCCATTTTTCTATAAGAAATAGATTTATAAGAAACAAACTTTTACGTTTTGGTGGCCTACTGTGCATAGTATGACAAATGGTTCTTTTCAAAGCCAAACGTGTCCATCACTGTGCAATTAGAAATGTTGTGCTTGTGTGTGTGTTGGCTTTTTTCTAGAGAAATTCATAGAAGTCTCTGGTTTACCAACTGGCTAGAACGTAAAGGGATAGTAATACTTTGTTTTATCTTTATTTTATTTTGTAGGAATTAAAAAAACATGAAGAATGATATAAGACTTATCTCTTAAACCTTTATGATTTGAGAGATATTAACAAGCAATGTTTCCCCTCCTTCCCCTTTTACCTAGTGTAAGCAATCTCTTCTCAGATGTGGAATGCAGTCCATAGACCAGACAGATAACAGCAGGGGACAATCTTCTTCCTATGAGAACAATGAAAGCCCTGCCCCCCTTGACAAGTTTCTCAGGTTTTTCCCTTATCTTAATTGAAGATTGTCCCTCTCTGCAATCTACATGGGCACCTCTCTTCTGCTCTGGCTGAGCAGTGTTACATCAGTAAAAGGGGCAGGAGTGGGATACTTTGTCATTGAATTACTCTTGAACTACAACTCTGACAGAATTGAAATAACACTCTCCAAAGTCCAAATACTATGATGATTAATTAGAGCTGCTTTTATTATGAAACATTACTATCCCTTTAAAGATTAGTGGATCAGTCAAGATTACAGCAACTTGTTAACGCACCTATGTTTAAGCAGGGATTTCTTGAAAACCTGGCCTGTTGCTAACCCTTGAGGACCAAATTTGGAAACCCCTGAATTATAGTTTCTCTTACAAATAAATGGCTGACACAAAGCTGTTTCGTTCCCAAGTGCTATCTATGTTTTCACACTTTTGCTGACAATTTTTGGAGATTTTCACACCATCATATTTTTGTTTTTCTCAGCAGACCCTGAACTCATATCCCCTAGCATAACCAAAAAACATTATCCAGAACAATAAAGAAAATAAAGTTATTGAAAATCCAATAAAAGTTAATGACAAGCAGCTGTCCGGGAGTTTTTTCTATGTTCCAAGTTTAGCATTAACTTGACTTTCTAGCACTTCAAACTTTGACTCTTGTGTGCCAGTCTTCCTATAAAAATTAGCAATTCAAGGGAGAAAACAAAACAGGAAAAAAAATAAATAATAAAAAAAAAAAATGAAATCTGACATACTTGTACTCTAATGTTTGTAACCACTACAGACGAAAAAAAAAAGGTAGACAAGGCATAGGATTTTGCAAAGATTACACTACATCAATTGAGGGGGTCACTTGTTTTTCTACCCTAGCATGTAATGTACTAATGTTTCCAGAAGATGGAGCATCCACAAAAAATGCATTCTTTTACCATTTCTGTCCCTTCAAAAGATTTCAAAACTATGTAATTTCCTATTGCATTCATTTGCAGCTCCTCTCCTAAAAGAGTTAACACCCCATTGGTAAGAGCTAACATACCATTATGTGTGCAAGATGCACAAAACTATCAATACCAAAACCAGTTGCTTTCTTTTATTTTTTATATAATTTTTTAAGTATGATTTGCCTGTACCAAAATGGCTGTGACACCTACAGATATGAAGAAGGTAGAAAAGACAATTTTGGAAAGAAGGAAACTCACTGCATCAAATGAGGAGTCACTTGCATTTCTAACCCCAGCTCAGTGTCCACAAATGTTTCCAGATGACTATGCTTTTTTTTTTTTTACATTTCTGCCTATTCAAAAAGGTACGAAGATATTTGAAAACCATGGAATTTACTAATGTATTAATCACCCATTCCATGTCCTAGGAAAAGGGTACTACATTGGTTTGGATTGGCATACAGAAGGAGGTGCCAAGAGAACTAACCTATACCCATTGTTTCTTTGAAGTTGCCTATGTGAACCACAGCTAAAACACATATGTACAGATTTACAACAGAAATCATGCAAAAACAACCAGTATTAACTGCATGGCTATTTTTAAAGGGGAACATTCACCTCTTAAAAAGTTTTTACCATATGTTTAGTTATTAAAGTAGTATTAGGAAACTTTTTATTTTTAATTTACGTACTTTTAAAGATATATAATCTTCATGCTCTGCACTTCTGCATAAGGCAGAACTCTGAATCTTCAGCACAGCTCTTCACGCTTCCCTTCAGTGTAGTGTGAATCACCTCTATCATTACATCAAGCTCTGGTTATCATTATACTGAGGTTGCAAGCTCAGTATAATGATAAACAGAGCTTGCTGTAACGATAGAGATGATTCACAACACTACGAAGGGAAGCGTGAACGTGCACCCTGGGGCAGCTGGGAGGAAAATAAAGTAGCACCAGGAAGTCATGAAGAGTTGTGCCGAAGATTCAGCATTCCGCATTATGCGGAAGTGCACAGCTTGAAGATTAAATATCTTTAAAGCGATATTAATACTTAAAATGTAAAAAAATATATGTTGTAGGGTTTATCCCTCTGAGTGAAACAAGGGTAATCCCACTGCTGAAAGTTGTTTTATTCAAAAGCTATTAATTTTCAAAGTTGAATTTTTTTAGGTGCAATATCACAGTGGCCTGAAGCTGTACAGTGGCGCTGTTGCTACACCATCCTATGGACTGCTCTGGTCCCGGGACCATAAATCTCCATAGGATGGTGTAGCAACAGCGCCACCGTACAATTTCAGGCCACTGTGATATTACACCTAAAAAATTCAACTTTGAAAATTAATAACTTTTGAATAAAACACCTTTCAGCAGTGGGAGTACCCTTTTTCACTCAGGGAGATAAACCCTATAACATATATTTTTTTACATTTTAAGTATTACTATCCCTTTAAGTATGTAAATTTAAAAAACACGTTACCTCATAGTACTTTAAAAACTAAACATATGGTAAAAACTTATTAAGAGGTGAATGTTCCCCTTTAAGAACACATTTGTCCAGACAACTTAATTATAGACAGTAAAGAGGTGACGTACATTATATTTTATATATAGGGCCATAATCAAGAAGGTAAAGGTGAACCATTTCGAAGAAAGCCAACTGCACCACAAGGGAACCAGTGAAAACGCCACTGATGTAAATGGGGATTTTAACACCTTGAAGACAGGAGAGGTATCTGACTCATTGCTTCACAAAGCATTGGAGACCACTGCAGCATTCAAGAGGTGCATAGCCCCATTTACATCAATGGGAATTTTCACTTGTTCCCTATAGTACAGTTGGTTTCCACCCAAATTGCTCATTTTTAGCTTAGCCAATAGAGCCATTACTTCCTAGCCAGGAATCCTTCATTCAGAAATATCAGCCTTTTTGTATTATAATTAACCCTTTGAGTGCCAGAGGGTTAAGGTTTCCTGGTTTTATGCATCTTAATTTAGAATGGACTTTAGTTCAGCCTTCCTCATACCAGATTAACAGACCACAGAAAATGGCCCACCAAGGTTTCTTTAGAACCATATTTAGCTACAGAGGTTCTGTGTTACTACTGGATAAAGCAGGAGGCTAGCAGAGTAACAGTGATACCTTTAGTGGCTAATTGGACAGCATTAGAATGCCTGTGAAGAGATCCAAGTGGTCCTAAAAGCTTGCACTCTAACGCTACTCAGCCAGCAAATGTAACATTTTACTCTGGAAACCAAGGGAGAGAAGAAATGTTGAATGGGTGCACACTAAACAAGAATAATAATCACAAATACATTTATTAGGAAATTACACAAAAGATTAAATTACAATACAAATGGATGAATAATATTAAAATAGCTCAGACACTACATTGTCAAGTAACTAGCTAAGGTGTTAGCTAATAGAAGGAATAATTATATCTGAATGAGCTGCATTTGAATCTATATTATACCCAGTTCTGCACCTTAAGACTGCCCTCACATCCAATGGTGGATTAGTCATATATAGCAGATACATTTTACATGTTGTGTATGGGCAGAAAAGTGGCAGATGTCATTTAATGTAGATAAATGTAAGGTTATGCATTTGGGTTGTAGAAACAGACTTGCTACATATACTCTAAATGGGAAACAACTTGGGAAATCTTCATTAGAGAAAGATTTAGGTGTACTGATAGACAATAGACTTCACAGCAGTGTGCAGAGTCACTCAGCTGCTGCAAGAGCAAATAGAGTACTAGCCTGCATAAAAAGAGGTGTAGAAGCAAGGGATGCTAATATTATCCTACCTCTGTATAAATCCTTGGTTAGGCCTCATCTAGAATATGGAGTACAATTTTGGACGCCTGTTCTAAAAAAAGACATTACTGAACTGGAAAAGGTGCAGAGACGTGCAACAAAACTGATAAAGGGATTGGAGGATCTGTGTTACAAAGAGAGACTAGCCAAACTGGGTTTGTTTACATTAGAAAAGAGACGTCTAAGGGGTGATATGATTACCATTTACAAATACATTCAAGGTCAATACAAAGAACTATCCAATGAATTATTTATGCAAAGAGCTGAGCTAAGAACAAGAGGTCATCCATTAAGACTTGAGGAAAGGCGCTTTTGACTAAAACACAGGCAGGGATTCTTTACAGTAAGGGCGGTTAGGCTATGGAATTCTTTGCCTCGGGATGTTGTGCTTGCAGATAATGTAACTGCATTCAAAAAAGCAATGGATGCCTATCTAGCACAGAACAATATTGACAGTTATGACAGATGGCTTCAAAGCAAATAGGATATTGAGCCGGGGAACTATTTGACACACACACACACACACACACACCTACACACACACACACACACACACCTACACTGGAAATTGCTCCAGAGGGCTTTTTTGTTGCCTTCCTCTGGATCAACAGGGGTGTTATTGGCATGGGCTGGACTTGATGGGCGCATGTCTTTTTTCAGCCTTATCTACTATGTTACTGCAGACTCATGAGAAACTGCCCATTCTAATGAGAAGCAGCAGAGATTCCTCAGCAATTGGCTATATTGGGCAAACATTCTTAATCTCTGTGTTACAAAACAGTGTGAAGATCTGACTAGGAGGTCACAGCATACCTGGCAGACAATGAATGGAACCTCAGAAGGGGAACACTGGAATCCATTCCGACTAGTACTGAACATTTTACTCTGCTAGTTTCCTGCTTGGAACCATGTAAGCATTTTCAGAAAGGGAGATGTCACTTTACATCTACATGATTTACAGCATCCATTGCAATAAAAAAGTGCATTGATATACCAGATTGCTGTATGAAATACACCAACCAAAGCAAGTCCTTCTCTTTAACAAAATGTGGAGCGATGTAGTCCTATAGGTATAGCTCCCCTTTCAATAAAATATCCTTAGCTCTCTTATTACTACCTTCAGGATATGGACTCTGCACACTAGTTTCATGGGGGCTTGAGAAGTCAGACTCGGCACTCATAAACCAATAGCCAATCAGGGAAGGAAGTGGTGCCTATTTCTCCCTAGTGCCTTGTTATTAAATAGTTTTTTTGGATAAGAACTCCCCTAATGTGTAATTTGGAATTTTCAGGACATTCCTACCATTTTATAGGCAACCTCACAAGAATTTAATAAAGGATTTGGAAGCATTTTCAATAAATATACATTATAAAATTCAACATTTTTATCAGTTTACATAGATAATGTAGGGCGCTACAAGCAAGTGCCCTAGGCACACTAAAGTGCCACAGCACACTGGTTGCAACCACTGTTCTAGTCTTAGTGAAACAGTGCTGGATCAGCAAAGCAAATGGTAAGAATTAAAGGGATAGTAATGTCCCACAAAAAATATCTTTCATATTGTAGTCCTTAAAAAGTTGAGCACAGCACAAAAAACGTCTCTCTCAAACCGCTATGGTTTGAGAGATACATGCATTTAAAGTTTGTGATTTCCTGCTATCAGATGTAAAGCTGTCGATCCATGTCAGCTGACATGTGGAGATCCGTGTCAGCCGACATGTAGGCTCTGCAGCAGAACCGCAACTGCATTATTTACAATGAATTACTTCATTGGAAAGGTCTAAACAGTGTGCGGATCTCCTGCTGACAGCTTTACAGCTGACAGCAGGAAATCATGAACTTTAAATGCATGTATCTCTCAAACCAGAGCGGTTTGAAAGATAAGGTTTTTGTGCTGTGCTCAACTTTAAGGACTACAATATGAAAAATATTTTTTGTGGGACATTACTATCCCTTTAACCTGTAGTCAGGAGAACTTAGTCAGTGTTTGTCAGTTTAGCATATCAGGGCTTTCTGTGCCTTTCACAAATGATACAGAAACAATGGATTCTTCACAAAGCCTTGTAACAATGACTGTTTTCAGTACAAAACCCATAATTTTTTTTGTAATGTTGATTAAGTATAACATTTTTGAGGTACATTTTTTCTTTAATCACTACATGTAATCATAAATTACACAGACCAGATGAACAGATAGCTGTGAAATGTAAAATGGTACCTGGAGCAGCTGACACACCTTCTAGATAGTCAGGTAATATTGCATTCTATCTCCTGCAGTTGTAAATTCTACCTGTTCTTAGGCAGGCTATAATTAACACCTTAGCAACCCATGACATACCAGGACCGTCATGGGTAGATTTGCTCCAAGGACCCATGACGGTCCCGGTACGTCAAGGGTTAAACTCTCCCATAGCCGCCACACGGAGCAATGGGAGAACGCGGGCTGGCTGTAACTAAGCGCTCCGGTTCCGGGGCAAACTTAACCCTTTGATCACTGTTCTGCAGTGATCAATACAGTTCCCCCCACCTGATCACTCTAGTAGTGATCAGTTTGCTGCAGATCTGCATTTGCTGATTTGTGGTACAGTCCCCTTCCTCCTTGTATTTTTTTTTTTTAATAAAATTTGAATATTTAGTTTATTTTAGGTAGTTTAGGTAGGTAGTTGGGTAGGTTTAGTCCACGTGTGTTAGGGAAAGGTTTAGGGTTAGATTTAGGTTTAGGAGTAGAGTAGGGAAACACAAAAAAAATATAATAATTATAGTTTAGATAGGTAGTTGACTTGGGTTAGGTAGGTTCAGGGTATACATAGGTTAGGGTAAGGTTTACGGTTAGATTTAGGTTTAGGGGGTAAAGTAAGGGGGAAAAAAAAACTTTTTTACAGTAAGTGTACATAATGCAGCGGAGGTACAGTGTACAAGAGGCATATGCCTTTTTGGCATCTGACTCAGAAGCCACAGACACTGCGTCAGACTTTGAAATAACGCAGTTTTCAGAGACTGAGAGCAGCTCTAGTGACAACGCTGAGCCTTCTGTCAAGAAAAGATGTACTGCCCCAATAGCTGCCCTGGCAATTGCCCCAGCACCTGCCAAAAGACATACCCAAAGAAATGCCACAAGTGCTGCCCAAAGAAATGCCCCAACACCTGCCACTCCTGATCATAATGAATGAGTATCACCAACCAATTTATGCCCACAAATCCCAGAACTCACAGGCAACCTAGGGATTCAAATTGATGTGGAAGGATTTACCCATGATCATTTTTTTGATTTGTTTTTGGGGGAAGACATTTGGGGGGAAATTGTGTCACAAACCAATTTGTATGCAGCCCAGTATATTGCCACCAACCCTACAGCTTTCGTTGTTAAGCAAGAAGTATGGAAACCCACAGACATCACAGAATTTAAGCAATTCTGGGCCTTAATAATGGCAATGGGTATAATAAAAAAAGCCAAGTATCTGATCCTACTGGAGCAAAAACCCCATATGTGATACCCCTATATTCTCCAAGACAATGACCAGGTCTAGATTTGAAGTAATTTTGCACTTTATACATTTTAATGATAATACCCTGTGCCTACCAAAAGAACACCCCCAGTATGATAGACTGTACAAAATTTGCCCCCTAATAAATCATTTACCAAGTATATATGCCCCAAAAAGAAATTACTGTAGATGAATCCCTAATGAAATATAAAGGCAGGTTAGGGTTCAAGCAATACATTCCCTCCAAGTCCTTATCTTTGTGCCAACAGGAGCTGCTGACAGTTCAGTTTAAGGACAAAAAAGATGTCTACATGCTGACCACCATGCTTGAGGACAGAACAGTGGCAGTCACTGTTCGTGGCAGGAGAGGGGTACTAAGAAAACCAGTCTGCATCAGGGACTATAATAAAAACATGGGGGGAGTTGATCTGTGTGATCAACTAATGCAGCCATACCTCGCAATGAGAAAGTGTAGGGCATGGTACAAAAAAGTTGCCATCTATATGATGCAGACTGCAGTACATAATTAATTTTTAATTTTCAAACTGGCAAACCCCAATTCAAAATGTAGCTTTTTACAATATCAGCTACAACTCATTTCCCTATTTTTGTTTCACGGTGCACTAGAAATCATTCCATCAAGACCCAGGGAAGCACACTTTATTTATAAAATCTCCCCAACTTCCCAAAATAACAAACCACAGAAGCTCTGCAGGGTTTGCTACAGCAAGGGAAAATGGACAGACACCACCACTTACAGTTACTGTCCTGATTGCCCTTCCAAACCTGGCCTCTGCATTGATGACTGCTTCAAGAAATACCATTCAGGCACAATGCAGTAGTGCTGTAAAGCTTCTTTTATTATTTGGCCACCCCCCCCCCCCCCCGAAATATCCTGTTTTTTTATTTTTGAAAACAAATCCCTCCTTGGATCTAACACTATCAAAATATAATGGGAAGAAAAGCACCCTAAGTTTTTTCCATCTCTGATAATGGAAACACACATGTTCCCTACTGGGCCCAGTAGCTCCCCCAAACCCTGACAAACCTATGCATATAGGGCACTGCCATACTCAGAAGGAGCCAAACAATAATCAATGCAGTTTATAAAATCTTCACCTATTCTGTGCTTGAAATTCACATCAACATTGAAGTCTAAGTGTGAAAAATGTTTTTTTTTTTTAACTTGTGTCAAGTTTTCACAGGATTGATGGTAAAATGGCTGTGTACAAAATTTGAAAACACAGCTAAAATGAAAGCCTGGGGTGTCTACTTTCCAAAAACATACACTTTTGGGGGTAAATGTTAAGGTGGAGCACTGGTACACCGCCCCAAATGAGACATGGCACCAGTGATGCAAGCTATGAAAATTCAAAATGTGAAACTGGAAACGCGCATGTTCCAATTTGGGCCCCGTAGCTCCCTCCAACCTTCGGAAACCTATGCATATGGGGTATTGCCATGCTCAGAAGAAGGAGCTGAATACTAAACAATGGATATTTTTAAATTTTCAACTATCCCGTGCTTGATATCAACAGTAATATTGAAAAGTAAGTGTGAAAAATGCAAAAAAACAAAACATTACCACAACTTGGAAAAATATTTCTGGAAAAATAGCTGCATAAAAAACTCCCAAATTCTCCTGATTATTTACCTTATGTTGTCTACAACTAAGCTATGATGATTACATGCCAACTGTTGAAAAATTACAAGTTGGAAATAATGGCATCCATCTTGTAATATTTACCTTGTTAATGTGAGAAAGGGATTAAAATACTAGGCATATGGGGTATCCATATTCAGGAGAAGCAAATGAATATGTTTAGAGGTATTTGTTTGTAATGAACTAATAGTAGGCAAATCCTGACAGAAAAATGTAAGCAAAATGTTTTTTGTTTTTTTTCCCTCTTTTTATCAAATAAAATGATGAGGTATTCACATAATTGTGGTATCAAAAGAAAGCCCTACTTGTGCTTATAAAAACAGTATATAATTTGTCTGGGTGTACAAAAGGAATTAGAGAGAAAATATGGTTGAACGATGACATAGTCAAAAACGTCAAAATTGCTCCGGTCCTTAAAGGGATAGTAATACTTCAGCATTACAAATCCCTATATTAAAGCCCTTGTAAAAAGAAACATTTTGCCCCCAGTGTCATCTCTCAAACCTTTACGGTTTGAGAGATGAACGCTTCTAAAGTTGCTCTCTCCCTCCCCCTTCCCCGTAGTCAGCATTTTAGCTGACTCAGGGAAATCCGGTCAGAGATCATCAGGCAGCTCTGCAGCAGAGCCGCGATCTCATTAACTAAAAAAAAAAAAACTTTCACTAAAACGATCTTGTACGTGTGCTTGGCTTGCAAGCACACGTAGAAGACCGTTTTAGTGAAAGTTTTTTTTTTTAGTTAACGCAATCAGGCTGTGCTGGAGAGCCACCTGAAAGTCGTACGACTCTCTTCCCTGCAGTCAGCTAAAATGCTGACTATGGGGAAGGGGGAGGGAGAGGGCAACTTTAGAAGAGTTCATCTCTCAAACCATAAAGATTTGAGAGATGACACTGGGGGCATAACGTTTCTTTTTACAAGGGCTTTAATATAGGGATTTGTAATACTGAAGTATAACTATCCCTTTAAGTGAAATCGACTTCAGATTTTCCCGGTCCTTATGGGGTTAACAATGCTAACGGACAGTTTGTTAAATACTTTGACTGTTTACCTAAATGAGAATGTACTGATAAGTTACAATATGTTGGTTAAGAGGAGGGGGGAGGGTGGTACAAGTTCACATAGAGTATAACTAGTATTGTCAGTATTAATCACTTCAATAAACACTGCTACTTAAACCAAAGGCTGACAACGCCCTAGAAATGTACTTAATAGATACAAAAACCACCACTAGACATGCCCAGGAGTGGAATGGAGAACTTGATGAAGGTAAAAATAAGCTTTTTGCAGAATTTATGCCACATTCGTATCTACAGCTTTTATTTATTATTCATTCAGTTAGTAATGATTAGTTTAAACTTTATTTTTATTTACAATTTGCAATTAAAAGGGGATCTATCACCCCTATACAAGTTTGTCTTTAAAGTGTTAGTAATGTCTGAAAAAAACTTTTTTGCATTTAGAAGAGCTTAAAAAGCTGATCTAAATGCAAAAAAAAGTATCTCTCAAACTGTTATGGTTTAAGAGATACAGGCGTTTAAAGTTTGATTTCTCCTACTGGCAGCTGTAAAGCTGTCAGCAGGAGATCCGTGTCGGTCGACACGGAGGCGCTTGAGAAGTGCCGGGATCTCGTTACTTACACAGAATACCTTCATTGGAATGGTCTAAAATGTGTGCCTGAACACTAGGCACATGTACTAGGCACATGTTTTAGACCATTCCAATGAAGGGATTCCATGTAAATAGCGAGATCCCGGCACTTCTCAAGTGCCAGTGTGTCGACCGACACGGATCTCCTGCTGACAGCTTTACAGCTGTCAGTAGGAGAAATCAAACTTTAAATGCCCGTATCTCTTAAATTATAGCGGTTTGAGAGATACGTTTTTTTGCATTTAGATCAGCTTTTTAAGCTCTTCTAAATGCAAAAAAGTTTTTTTCAGACATTACTAACACTTTAATGGAAGCTTAAATAGCGACTAGCTGTTTTACAAATGTACTTTATTTTTTTTTCTTCCCTGTGTTTGGTAAAAATTAAGTATGGTAAGCTGATCCTGTGTCTTCCTTCCAGAGAGACTGAGGGTACAGCTCTGTACCCACAGTCTGTCACTCTGCCTCTGCTCCCCTCCCTCTATCCAGCCACCTCCAATTACAGAGGCTTTCTGCATTCAAGCTGGAGTGCTCTCATTGGCCAGAGAACACTCCAACTTACACGCAGAAAGCCTCTGTCACTGGAGGAGGAGGCTGGATAGAGGGAGGGGAGCAGAGGAAGAATGACAGACTGTGGGTACAGAGCTGTACCCGCAGTCTCTCTGGAAGGAAGACACAGGATCATCATAACATGCTTAATTTCGGCAAACACAGGGAAGAAGAAGGAAAAAAAAAAAAAAAAAAAATCACATTTGTATAACAGCTTATCTAAAACCAAGCAATCTTAGAAAAACTATGGCTTTGTCAGTTATTTATTTAAATTGTATTATACCCTCTCCCTTATGTGAAATCATTTCCTTCTTCTTGGAAGGTGCTTACCGGCCAACCTACAGAACTAGGGTTGTTGCAACGTTTTCCAGCACTCTTCTGGTTAAGATACTTCCCTATGCCTGAGTATTGCTGTAAACAAGTCCTGAACAACTACAGTGTTGTAGCTAGTGATCAGGATATATTTAGAACAATCATTCAGAAACAGGGAAGTGCCTCAGTCTGCAGATTGCTGGTGGGGGTTGACATGTTAACCCCAAAATGGCAATCACTCTTTCAGATCAGCTCTTGCCCAGAAGTAGGGGCTATGACAAAGGGGAATGTGTATAATAAAACTTAAATATTTATGAGTACAACTGGTATCAGTCAAACTATAGAATTAAAGGGATAGTAACACTTCGTTTTAACTTTATTTTATTTTGTAGGCATTAAAAAAACATGAAGAATGATATAAGTCTTATCTCTCAAACCTTTATGGTTTATGAGATATTCACAAGCAAAGTTCCCCTCCCCGCCCCTTTTTCCTAGTGTAAGCCATCTCTTCTCAGATGTGGATCAGGTTGTATGACAGTACAGATAACAGAAGGGGACAATTTTCTTTGTATGAAAACAATGAAAGCCCTTCCCCCCTTGAAAAGTTTTTCAGCTTTTTCCATTATCTTAATTGAAGATTGTCCCTCTCTGCAGTCTACCTGGGCATCTCCCTTCTTATCTGGTTGAACAGGGGGGGGATACTTTGTTTGTGAATATCTCTTAAACCATAAAGGTTTCAGAGATAAGACTTATATCATTCTTCATGTTTTTTGAATGCCTACAAAATAAAATAAAGTTAAAATGAAGTATTACTATCCCTTTAAACACTGTGTAAACTAAACAAACATTCTTATCTCTATAATGACCTGCACATCCATCTGGTCCTTGAAGGGTTAATAGAGAAGAGGCACAGGGGTCATAAAGACAAAAGGAAATAGGGACATATATTTCCAGACACAAAATAAATAAATAAGTTATTCTACCTTGGGAAATATCAGATATACTAGAATAAAAACAAACCTGGTTTTAAGAGGAAAAAAAAGAGGATTTTGGTCTTACCTGTTAAATCCGTTTCTCTTAGTCCATACAGGTTACTGGTAACTTTGGGTAGGCGATCTGTCCCATTAATTAGGGAGGAACAATTCTAGAATTGAATGCAGGGGTGGAGCCTACCTTCCCTCCTTGGCTGCAGCTAGCCAACCAGGTCCAGAAAGATTTGAGACACTATTGACTAGATAGAAGCAAAAAAAAAAACACTCCAGTGAGCATGACCCCGAAGGACCCCCATGGTCTGCCACAGGAGAGCCAAGCATGGTCCCTTGACAGGGTGGGAGACCAGTAACCTGTATGGACTAAGAGAAAAGGATTTAACAGGTAAGACTAAAATCCTCCTTTTCTCTGTCGTCCAATACAGGTTACTGGTAACTTTGGGATGTCCAACCACTGAGTTTCCCAGAGGCGGGAAGTAAGGCAAGGACCAGGTGCAAGGCCCCCAAAGTCACCAGAGCAGATATGAACCATCAGATCAGAGATAGACCAACAAAATAGATGAAGTGTCAACAGATACTGAACAGGGGTAACAACACCCCAGGAACTGTTATACAGCACAGTGAACTAGAGCCAACAGGGCTCAAAAGTGAAGGAAGCGCCAAAGAAGATCCTAGACAGACAAGACTGCCTCTAGGATCTTCCCCCCAAAACTGGCGTCAGCCGATGCCAGCACATCAACATGGTAGTGCTTCAAAAAGGTATGCAAAGACAACCAAGTGGCAGCCTTGCACAACTGATCAGTGGAAGCCGGATTCTTGTAGGCCCAAGAAGCCTTAATAGATCTAGTAGAATGAGCCGTGACCCAAAAGGGAACAGGCTTCTTCCTTAGCTCATAAGCCTTACGAACAGTGAACTTGATCCAGGATGCAATAGTCACTTTGGATGCAGAAACGAAAAGAGAGACAAACAACAAGAGGAGCCCCTTGTGTATATCAGACTGCAAAGTAAACCACCACCGCACCTTAATGTGCGTACTCACAAAGGTAGAATGTCAGCTATGACATATGCCAGTACTGACTAAACAGACCCCCGGAGGAATTAGAACCGTCTCCAGATCCGGTAGGTGACCACAATATAAAATGTAGGATCGCAGGCAGCTCTCTCGTCACGCTCTCTCTTAGCAGTAGGACATGGATGAAAACAAAAAACACACAAAAGGGGTGCCAATAGTGAAGTATGTCTAGATAAACAATCTCACAATAAATAAAAAATATGCACTCACAATTAGAAGAGGTCAGGGCTCTGTTATCAGAGTTTCCTGACTATTCAGGCACACGGAGAACTTCTCCCATCTCCGTTCAGATAACTTCTCTCCCTGTGTTCAGGAGCACTTCTGATTCCCAAATAGGATGTAGCAGGCTGGTCACTTGTTATAAAAATAAAATGTATTGATAAAAAAATAAATAATAAATGAACAGATGATACAGGCTTATAATGCCAACGAGTTTCGTGGCTAAAACGCCACTTTATCAAAGCTCAACAAGCCTTAAGAAATAAAATATAGCTAATAGCGGAACTTTAAGCTAATACTAAGACGCCATGCATTCATTAAGCGCATGGCGACTAGCTTGGAAATCCATCTCTTACCTTTAAAAAAGCTCACATTCTACAGAAATCATTGCTGTTTGGAGAACGGAACCCAGGCTACAGTGCAGACATCTTGTCTGTGCGCCTGTGCTGTCAGTCCCAGTCTCCATTGAGTAGCATTGCAGCGTACCACATGGTCACTGGAAGAGACTGACGCTGCAGGCACGCAGACTGCACTAACCTGCCCATCAGTCTCCAAATGGCAAGGATTTCTTTACAATGTGCACTTTTTTTAAAGGTAAGACATGGATTTCCAAGCTAGTCACCATGCACTTAATGAAAGCATGGAGACTTAGCAATAGCTGAAAGTTCCACTTTAACCTCATGAACGCTAGGGCGGCCTACAGCTAACTGCAAAGCAATGTGTTAGAGTCCTCTATACCATTAAAAGGGTTAAAAACCCGATTTAAACCAGTGGAGAGCTATGTACGGTGTTCAAAGATTCAGAAGTCAACAAAACGTCACTAGTGTGGTTACATGTATTAAAAGGGAGAGTAATACGTAAAGGGATAGTAATGTTTCACAATAAAAGCAGCTCCAATAAATCTTCATAGTATTTGGGCCATGGAGAGTTATTTCAATAATGTCAGAGCTGTAGTTCAAGAGTAATTGAATGATAAAGTATCCCCCTCCCACCCCTTTTCAGATGTAACACTGCTCACATCAGAGCAGGAAGACAGGCAGCGTCTCTCCCTGACATTTAAAAACCTTTTCAAAATCACCTGTTAAAAGAGACCATTCCATTTTACTTCTCTGATAGCAAGGTGTGTCTAACACTTGGATACCAATCTGGCACTCAGTTGGTAAACCTTTGAGTGCAAGAGAGGCAAAGCTCGACAAACCCCAAGTGCCAGGTCACCATGGTGAAAAGAAACTGCAACCTGGTGACCAGCAAACTGGCCCTGCATGTAGGGAAGGAGTTTCTCTAAATTTTAGGGCAAGATTTAACACTTTAGAATATACATAAAAGCACTCTAATAAGCTGGGAGCAATCCTGTATTTTAAAAATAAATGAACACGGCATTGATTGCCTATTCAGTAGGTCTTGGAGGTCCACCTACTCAGCCCAAGCATTCATAGAACACTGGATTTAAATGAAGCATGTAAGAGAAGGCAGAGATCACCTTCTGGTCACAGCTTTGATCACCTATCCTTCCGGATAGGTGATCAATGTCCATCCACAAAAACAGATTAATAATAAATACATATCATACATAAATAATAATAATAAAAATATATAAAATAACACCACCCCTCCTCACAGCCAGGACCCATGGCAGACATAGATGCCCAACATACACTGTCTGACCCCCAAAACCAGCCTTGTTCTCTTGCCCACTGCTAGCCATAGATCCGTAAATACCAGAGTGACCCTGCCTACTGGTAGTCACAGATTCTCCACATACACGTCTGAAGCCCACCACCAGCCTTGTTTCCTTGACCACTGGTAGTCACAGAACCCCTCATACACCAGTTCACTTATAGCCACATATCCAGATGTACACTATCTGACCCCCCCCTTCCAGCCTTGTTCCCCTGCCTAGTGGTAGCCACAGATCTGCACATACACTGTCTGACCCCCACCCCAGATGAGACCCACTGCCCCTGGTAACCACAGATCCCCCATATATACTATCTGGCCCCCTACCTGGGACCCACTGCCCCTGGTAGAAATAGATCCCCATATACACTGTCTGACCTCCCCAGCCTGGTTCCACTGGTAGTCACAGAGCCCCACATGCACTGACCCCCTATCCCGGCTCTACTGCCTCTAGTGGTAACAGATCTCCATATACACAGTCTAACCCCACACCTCCCAGCCTTGTTCCACTGGTAGCCACAGAAACACACATTACTCTGTCTCATAAACCAGCCTTGTTCCATTACACACACATGCTTCCCCAGCCTGTTCCATTGGACCTTTACATTTTTGGTTTGATTCCTAGAGTTAAACCAAATTTGTCCAGCCCTGCAGATAGGCGTCTAGTGCATTGAGTTGCAATGTGTTAGATACCTCTCTGGAACTCAAAGGGTTAAAGTTATAAGCCATAAACCAATTCGAATTGCAGTGGCTAATGGTGCTCAGTCATTTTAGAGTCATAAACCCAGATTAGATTAGGGCTTGTACGCCCTAAAATTATTTATCAACTACAGTTTACAAGATTAGATCTTTTGGCAATGTGTGAAAATGACAAAGCAGCAACATCTGAATGAAGCCTGGCCAGTGTAACGAACATTGACTTCCTTTGGTAACTACTTTTAGCTTGCCCCACCCCTTGTACAAACAAAAGGCTGGAAAGTGGGCTTTTTGTCATTGTTGCAGGATCTCCAGTCACAAACTAAATACTGTAAAGAGAAACAATGAATGACAGGGTCAAAAAATGCTCTGGAAAAAACTCTGGGCCCAATGTTCAAAAGAGACGTAATTCTGGAGTGCACCAGCTGTATTAGATGGGTGAAATACTAATTAATGAAAACTTGGAGATATAATAACTTGGGGAATTTTTAACACACATTATATATATATCTAGATAGATAGATAGATAGATAGATAGATAGATAGATAGATAGGATATATATACACACACTAGTTGAAGAGCCCGTTACACGGGCCACAGTGCCACTGCCAGCCTGTCGCAGGGTAGTCATACGCAGTAGAGACTGCCCGTGCCGTGGCTGATAAACATACCTGGGAACTTCCAGTTGAGGGCTACCCGGAGGGTAGTCCTCTGTTCAGCAGGGGGTGACAAAAATGACGCTAATCGCGTCAAAAAGGGGCGGGGCTTGCCGCGAGTGTGGGGGGACTTAACCCTTTGAGTGCCAGAGTGGTACGGAATGCATTGCAAAGCAATGCATTCCTTAACAATCTGGCACTCAGAGGGTTAAAGTTGTCACACAGAAGGCTGGGGACGGAGGAACAGAGGGAGAAAAAGCAGATGTGGCAGAGTTTCAATAGAAACTCTCCACATCCGGAGGAATTAGCCTCTGCCCCGGAGACCCGGTAAAGCTCTGTCAGAACCGGAGTCTCCGGGGCAAATCCGGAGAGTTCCCAGGTATGCTGATAAAGAGCTGGACGCTCCAATCCGCCGAGGCACAGGCAGTCTCTTCTGCATAGGACTTCGTCGTTACACGCGTTTTAGCGAATTATTATATAGGATACACACACACACACACATTTACATACCTCCCAAGTGTCCCTCTTTTTGACCTAAATCCCTCTGTCCCTCTTTCCCATTCTGATGTCCCTCTTTTTAGGAAACCAGATTGTGTGGTGTGTATATAAGGGTATCACATTGCTTTACAGCAACAAAACTCACATTATTGATTTTTTAAGCGTCAGTATATGTGTTTATAAATTAGTCTGTGTACATAAAATACTTTGGTCTTGTTAGAAGTCATTTATTAGGTTACACAAGGAGGTGTCAATAGGTCATGAAATAGCCTAAAAATTCTCGCTAATGCCCCGCCCACTAGCCACACCTCCAGCCACTCTCCCTAAAACACAAGTGTCCCTCATTGGCAATTTGAAATGTTGGGAGGTATGCATTTATTGTAGGGCTTATCTTCCAGAGTAAAACAATGGTACGTCCATTGCTGAGGTGGTTCATTAAATGTTATTTCAACACAAACTTTTTTCAGTGCGATATCTCAATGGCCTGAAATTTTAAAGTGGTGCTTTAAATCAACTGACCAGTTTGAGCTCCAGTAACTTTTGAATGAAACACCTTTCAGCAATGGGAGTACCCTTGCTTGTAAAACCTACACTATACAAATATTAATTGTTCCTATCCCTTTAAGCAGAGCCTTTAATGGCAGAATGCTGTTGAGCTCTCCAATGCTTTACATTAGAGACCCGTCTAGCATTCATAGGGGGAGATTCACTAACAGGTGATAAAGTGGAGATGATTCTCCAGTTTATCACATCTCCAATTACTATGTTATTCTATGGAGCTTATGCACTAAGCTTTCTCCCACTTGAGATATTGTAGTGCATTGGCTCCAAAGAATAACATAGAAACTGGAGATGTCATCGCCACTTTATCACCCCTGTTGTGCAGCTGATTTTCCACAGAACTGTTCCACTTTTCTTCTTTTAAACAAAGGGGGGGGAGGGGGGGGGAGATTTAAAAGTGTCAATGATTTAAAGGGATAGTAATACTTTATTATTACTATCCCCCATATTGTACATATTTGTAAAATAATGTAATAGCCCCCAGGTTCATCTCTCAGACCTTTATGGTTTGAGAGATAACCAAAGGCAAAGTTCCCCCTCACTCCCCCTTCCCTGAAGTCAGTGTTGTACTGACTGCAGGGGAAGTCTGTCATACAACAGGCTTGTGGCTCTGCAGCTGAGCCGAGATCGCATTAGTGAAAAGAATTATTTCACTGAAACGGTCTTCTACATGTGCTTGGTTTGCAAGCACATGTAGAAGACCGTTTCAGTGAAATAATTATTTGTCACTAACGTGATCGCGGCTCTGCTGCAGAGCCAATTAAAGTCAGACCGGATATCCCCTGCAGTCATTACAATGCTGACTTCAGGGAAGGGGGAGGGAGGGGGGAAACTTTGCCTTCGGTTATCTCTCAAACCATGAAGGTTTGAGAGATGAACCTGGGGCTATTACATTAATTTACAAATATGAACAATATGGGGGATAGTAATAATAAAGTATTACTATCCCTTTAAATGGGACATTTAATTCTTTGGAGCAGAGCAACAAGTTACAGGCCTCTCTAGTATTTAAACAGTAAAATCCCCATTTGAATAAAAGTGAGTTTGTAGAATTTTCGTTTTCCCCTATGGTGTAGTTTGTTTGCTCCACAACTGTACTGCTTCGCTTGATGAGCAAGGCTGAATCTGGAATTAACTCAGATCTGCCATGTTAACCCCTTGGATCCTGGAGGTTTCTCTAGCATGTTGATTTGCAACGTGCTGGAAACATCTGAGCATCCAATGGGTTACAATAATGATAACTGGATACACAGCATTTATGTAATGAAATATTTTCTGCTCTGCCTCATCACATTGGTCACTATCACAGAGCCCAATCACATATTCTGCAAAATGTGTTCCTTACTAGCAAGTGGAAACGTTAACAGAACTGAGAATTAGACATCTCCATGTGAGGAACTGGTTCTATGTAAAGACAACAAAATCTAAATCAATGAAATAGATGAAGGAAGCAATCTAATAATCACACCGGGAAACCACATTGTCCCCATAGAAACACTGTAGGTCTGAGCATGGAAGTAACCAAATGACGTGTCTAGCATCATATTTGGGTGTGGCAGAATGGAGGCATTTACCATGAAATGAGTGGGAATGCCATGGAAGGAGTGGGCTGGATAGGTTGGAAAGAGGGTGGTGTTATAGCTAAACTCCCCAAGACAGAGAATCAGCCTCTGCCCTCAGAGACCCAGTAGTTAAATCAGAAAACCAGAGTCTCTGGTATGTACATAATGCTCAATTAAATATTATGGAGGCTGATAGACTAAGAACTAGAGGAATTCTGGAGAAAAGGAATATACTATAATGCTTATTCGCTATATAAGAAAGCGATTTACACAAAGTTGTAAAGGGGTGATAGATCCCCTTAAAAGACCTTGAATGCTGGGAAAGTATCCAATGCATTGGTTGAGAACCACATTTACATCAATGGGAATATTGAGGATTTCTTTTGTTCTAGTTTACTCCAGTTCCTCTTAGTAAAGACACCTAATTCAGTATCAATGCATCATATTTCGGTGGAAGTGCTCACCCATCCTCTAGAGCAAAACAGATAACAAGAGCATTTGATTGTGTGCTGAAGTACATCTGATATAGCACAGACTTCAGAGTGTTCTCACACTGCTCCAGACATGATTGGTGACAAACATAACATATTAATTGTATTCTACTAGGCTCAATGGTCTATAATGTAAAGGGCAATTCACCTATTTTACTAAGTCTGGAGTTGATGTTATAAAATGCCTATGGCTGCACTGTCCTACCCCCAAAACGGTAGGCAGGGTCAGAAAACATACCCCCTTTGGCTGGAACTCAAAGTATAGGTGTCTCTTAGTCAAACTCCTGGGTTGCATGCACAGTCCCCACAAACTCCATTTTGGCTTTCATAGCTGATACAGAGTGTCTGAGAAGTTGTATTGCACAGGACAGGAAACTGACCCATATAATGCAGCATCAAGGGGTTTCTTTTCAGATATCTGTTTTACTCCCCCCATTGATAAACTGGGATTCAAAGTGCAGCCCAACATAATCAGCAGGGCTGCTTGAAGAGAAGCAGACAGCAAACAGTCCTGGTGAAATTTTCCTTTCAAACCCCTACTTTAGGTGAAACATATAAAGTTGTGTAATTAGGAAGAGAAAGAAGAAGAAAAAAAAAACTTGTCTTGCACAAGATTTTACAAATACATTTTATTAATGGGGCTTAACAGGTATCCATCCATTTTAGTGTTCAAGTGTGGCTTTCTTCTGGTTTGTGATTTGATGAATGATGTTAGCTGAAGAAACTGTTTGGGTTAGTTCACATGTTAGCAGACACAGCTCAAATGGGAGTATGCAGGGTGGGCAAGTAGGCAGGACATCAGAAAGACATGACTGGCTGACATCCTGTACAGACTACACACACTGGAATTCCTGTGTATATTTTGCAACAGCAAATCATGTAAGCTCCTGTACAGGGGCACTACAAGCCACAGTAAACACCCTTCATGCCATAACTTCCAAAAGACCATTGTCAGTATCCCAAAAGTTGCATCATGTGGTGTGCAAGAACTGTTGTCATGATAGTTTTTCACGTTAACCACCTAATAGGACACTAGGCAAACTAAGCCGATTGACTGGTTGTGGCAGATGTGCAGCCTTGACACAGTCGTCCGTGTGAACTAAGCCTTAGGGCAAATACACAGTATTCTTTAGGAATGCAATAGCTGATATGTTAAGTGTTTTGAAAGCATGAAGAGGAAAGTACAATAAGTTTTTAAAATAAAAAAATACAAGATGCTCATGATTAAGTGAAAATTGTAACATTAACCCTTTGAGTCCCAGAGAGGTAAGCAATGCATTCAATACCACTCTGGCATTCAAAGGGTTAAGATTTTATTTGTGAAAATATCTTTGAAAAAAGAAGGAATGAATAGTGTGCAAAATACTTAGTCCACTGATACACAACTTCAGTCCTCAGAACACATAAAAAGAACAGGTTTTAACCCTTTGAGTGCCAGAGGGGTATGCAATGCATTGCAAAGCAATGTGCTGCGTACCCCACTGGCACTCAAAGGGTTAAACAAGCAGTAACTTATTTTTCCACTCAAAAACAAAATCATTTGGAGTAAAACGAGGCTACTCTCACAGAAGGGAGATTTCTTTTTTTAATTCAAAATGTATAACTTTTGTTTTGCAGCTGAAAATATAATTTCTCATTGCCAGGCAATAGTTCTGTTCTAATCACTTGCTATAAAGATCCATAGCATGAAATGACACAAAAGTCATAGGCCGAACTGAAAAATTCACATGTAAGCTATGATAAACTTTAAAGTAAACACAAAGTATATGTTGTAGGGTTTATTCCTCTGAGTAAAACAATGGCACTCACACTGCTGAAGGGTGTTTTATCCAAAAGTTATTACAGCTTCAACGTGATTTTTTTTTTTTTTTTTTTTTTTTTAAGGTACAGTATCACAGTGGCCTGAAATTGTACAAGGGTGCTGTTGCTATACCATCCTATGGACAGCTCTGGTCAGAAACATAAATTTTCATAGGATGTTGTAGCAACAGAGCCACTGTACAATTTGAGGCCACTGTGATACTGCATTTAAAAAATTCAACTTTGAGCTTTTTTCTTTTCATAAACACTTTTCAACAGTGGGAGCAGCCTTGTTTTACTCAGGGGGATAAACACTACAATATACGGCAATGTGCAAAAGTTTTAGGCAGGTGTGAAAAAAATTGAGAACCAACCACAGTTCTTCTGTGGATTTAGGCAGCCTCAGTTGCTTCTCTCTCTTCATGTAATCCCAGACAAACTTGAGGATGTTGAGATCAGGGCTCTGTGGGGGCCATACCATCACTTCCAGGACTCCTTGTTCTTCTTTATGTTGAAGATAATTAATGACTTTGTCTGTATGTTTGGGGTCATTGTCATGATGCAGAATACATTTGCGACCAATCAGATGCCTCCCTGATGGTACTGCATGATGGATACGTATCTGCCTGTACTTTTCATTATGGAGGACACCATTAATTCTGACCAAATCCACAACTCCATTTGCAGAAATGCAGCTCCAAAGTTGCAAGGAACCTCCACCATGATTCACTGTTGCCTGCAGACACTCGTTCTTGTACCGCTCTCCAGTTTTTCAGCGAACAAACTGCCTTCTGCTAAAGCCAAATATTTTATATTTTGATCAGTCAAGAGCACCTGCTGCCATTTTTTTGCACCCTGTGTTTTTGAGCATAGTCGAGTCATGTGACCTTCAAGGTATGGCTTTTTTGGTCGCAAGTCTTCCATGAAGACCACTTCTGACCAGGCTTCTCCAGACAGGAGATTGGTGTACCAGGGTCCCACTGTTTTCTGCCAATTCTGAAGTGATGGCACTGCTGGACATCTTCCGATTGTGAATAAAATCAAGCATGTTGTGTCTCTCATCTGCTGCACTAAGTTTCCTTGACCGACCACTGCATCTATGGTCCTCAACGTTGCCCGTTTCTTTGTGCTTCTTCAAAAGAGCTTGGACTGCACATCTTGAAACCCGTCTGTCTTGAAATTTCTGTCAAGGAAAGACCTTGCTATTGCACTATAACTACCTTGTGTTTTGTTGCTGTGCTCAGTCTTGCCATGGTGTATGACTTCTGACATTAAACGGTCTTCAGCAACCTCACCTTGTTAGCGAAGTTTCGCTGTTCATCACCCAGTTTTATTCCTCCTACACAGCTGTTTCTGTTACAGTTAATCATTGTGTTTCAACCTACGTATTAAATTGATGATCATTAGCACTTGTTTGGTATAATTTTTTAAACATACACCTGACTATATACCTACAAACTCCCTAACTTTGTGCAAGTGTAGCTAGAAGAATTGATGCTGTTTTGGAGGCAAAGGGTGGTCACACCAAATATCGATTTGATTTAGATTTTTCTTCTGTTCATTCGCTATGCATTTTTTTCATTGGTAAAAATAAACTATTCACATGACTACTTTTGAAAGCATTCTTACTTTACATCATTTTTTCATACCTACCTAAAACTTTTGCACATTACTGTACATATTTTACATATAGTATCCCTTTAATACAACGAAAAATAACAAACATATTGTGCGCGGCCTCTCCTATTTTTCAGCATTCCATCAATCTTACCCAGAACCCCTAAACCACAGACTATGACACAGCAAACACAGTGTTTCACAGATGGCTGCAAACAGGCATCACTGTACTGCGGCAACTCTTCTTCTGACATATCTTTGTGAATCAAAGATTTCAGTTTTGGACTGATTGCTCAGTAGGACTTTCTGCCACTGGTTGTCAGTCCATGCTTTATGGTTTTTCACATACTTTAATCTCTTCTGCTTGGTGTCATTCCAAAATAATTATTGCTTAGCTGAAACACGACCTATAGGACCATCTTCTATAAGACTTTTTCTCATAGTCGAAGAATGTACTTGGTGCCATGATTTTGCCAGATGCAGAGCAAGTACTTCACTGGATTTACTTCTGTCCCTCAGATACCTATTCAGTTTCTTCAAATTTCTTTATGACAGCTTAAACCCCAGATCTTGAAAATCCAGTTAGGTGGGCTATTGCTCGCTGAGAATTGCCTTTCTGATACAAATCTATGATTTTATGTTTGTCAAACCTCTCCTCAAGGCACCAGCACCATTCCACGTACTAGATTTATTAAATTCCAGCACCAGCACACCTTGTTCAGCTAATAAATACCTCATTAAGTTGAAACAGGTATGCTGGTGCGGGAATACAAATACAGTACATGGTATTAAACTGTGCGCGGAATCGCTGAGGTGCCTCAAGGAGAGGTTTGGGAAACAAACACGTGTGGTTCTAGCTACCTCACAAGATATCAGCAACATTATGGAAAACAGGAAATCAGTTTGGTTTTTTTTATACTATTAATGTTTATTTGCATTTATGCTAACGTTATATGGTGTTTTACAAGCAAACACATTCCCCAGATAAATAACTTTATAACATACATTTTCTTGTGTGACCTAAAACTTTTAATATAAAGAATACATTACTCTGCCAAAATCTAAGTGGTTTCTGGTTTGTGTCCACCCAGCCCCGGGATAACATGGGTGTGGAGAATGGCCACATGCAGTGAATCAGCAGCGACAAAACGACCAGCACGTCGCTCATGTGTCCAATGCCGTGCACCATTCTTTAGTATTATATATGAACACACAGATACAGTTTGTGCAGTGACTAAATTTGCGCTGAGCCAGCTTGTAAATTACCCCCCCAGCATGGAGACTACCCTTGTTTTTACTCTACAGGAAAAGCACTACAAAATGTATTTTGTGTAAAACAAGAAGTTGAATGTTCCTTTAAATGGGGTTGCAACATGTAATATGGAAAAACATACTGCAGAGTTTATTCACCTGATTAAAAACATGGGTACACCCCCCTCTGTGATGTTTTATTCAAAGTTATTGCATCCAAAACTTGCATTTTGTTTTGGTGCAGTACTTCTTTGGCCTGAAAATGTATGGTGTCACTGCCTAAGAGTAAGCTCACATGGGCAAGTTTACTGTAGTGTTGGAGTACAGAAGAAAATATACAAGAGTTAGCTAAAATTCTGCAGAGGCTGCTCACACAGGTAATTTACACAATACCACACCTGCCAACATTTCAAATGACCAAAGAGGGACACTTGTGTTTTAGATGATGTTGCTGGGGGAGCGGCTGGTGGGCAGGGCATTTCTGAGAATTTCTATGTTATTTAATGACCATGGACACCTCTTTGGTTAACTAAATAAATGAGTGAGAGCAAGACCACTGCATTTTATTTACACAGGCTAAGATCAAATTTTAAAAAAAATGTATGTTTTATTGCTGTGGAGCAATGTGATACACTTATAAACATATCACACAGTCTGATCTCCTAAAAAGGGGGACATCACAGTGGAAAAGAGGGATTTGGCTCTTAAAGAGGGACAATTGGGAGGTCAATGCAGCTTGCTGCAACTGGGGTCCGTAAATGTGCTTACAAACTTGTATGTGCTTCAAAAAAAGATTGCACAAATAACACAATGATGCCATTTCAATGCATTTTAATAAGCCATTTATAATAAGTGTCAGGGATGAAAGGACAGAAAAAAACATTACTACAAATTACATATACAATGCAGTAAAAATGTATGAAGGAGGCAAAGAGTATTTATATATAAATATTTTATCTTCTCCAATTTCACTTCTACAAAACATTCACCTATATGAATGTAGCCTTACCATGGCCTTAGCTACAATGCCACTCTTGATTCTCTGGTTACTTACAAAATATGCAAAAAAAGTCAATTCTACTATTGCATGTGAGGTTTTCCAATATTTTAGAGCAGAGCTCAAAATTTCAAGTCCTGAGCTACAAGCCAGGCCTGAAAAGTTACTCGCCACGTCTAGCCCTACCCATATCTGTGCCTTTAACCCCACCCATATCTCCGCCTTCAACCGCACCCATCTCAAGTTCTCTTTGATGAAATGATACTGCTACCCACACCCTATCCACCTCCACACACTGTCCACACTGTGTCCACCATGTCCACACCCTGCCCACCCTATGTCCACACCCTACCCACCCTCTGTCCACACTCACACACTGCCCACACTGTGTCCACCCTCAAACCCTGTCCACACACTGTCCACCCTCACCACACACTGCCCACACCCTGTTCACACAGCCAATACTGTCTACCCTGCCTCCTCCACACAGCCCATACTGTCCACACTGCCCACCTCCACACTGTCTCCACACACACACACACACACACACACACACACACACTGTCCTCCTCCCCACACTGGTCACACCGTCAGCATCCCATTTTAGCTTTCTATTGCCATTATAGAGCAGACATTTCCACATAAGTATTAGACTAATCCTGCCCAACAAGGCAGCCCAGTTTGCCTCTATGTAATCTGCTTACAAAGTAAACATGTAATCTGTTTTTTTTTTATAGCGAGATTTGCTGTTTTAACAGTGAGGCCTGGCACGTACCTTCTGGACAGGCTGCGGCAGAACTCTGCCCACAGCCTGTCAATCCTCATCTGTTCCTCTCCCCATGAAGTGCCTTGTTCCAACCTCCAGTGATGACGGAGGATTCCTCTGTGTAAGCTGGAGCATTCTCATTGGCAAGAGACCGCTCCAGCTTACACAGAGGAATCCTCCGTCATTGCTGGAGACTGGAGCAAAGTACTACATGGGGAGGGGAACAGACGAAGACTGACAGGCTGAGGACAGAGTTTTGCCGCAGCCTGTCCAGAAGGTATGTCACCGGCTCACTGCAAATCTCCCTATACCATCCATTCAATTAAAAAAAATAAAAAATGTACACAGATTACATGTTAACTTTGCAAACAGATTATATAGAGGCAACTTTTATGGAGGTGAGAGATCCCCTTTAAGGCAATATAAATTTCACAATTTACTTTAAAGGGATAGTAATCTCTATATCTAAGTGTAGCTCTGAGTCTTCTATGTGTTTTTTATAACATGTAGCGATATGTTAAATTACTTACAGTTCTGTAGCTCGAATGCTATTCAAGATTACAGGATCCCCCCCCCCCCCTTAGATCTGTAATCCAGTCGTGGGACGGGGCGGATGTAGCGAGGGACAATCTTCACACAGTAAGTATATGGAAAACCTTGCACACCTTGACAAAGGAGGGGAACATTTTACTTTTGACTACTGAAAATTGTCCCTCGCCGCTCTCCATCCAGACCAGACAGAGGCTGAGTGACACAGGGAAAGGTGTGGGAGGGTGATCCTTTCAGTTTGAATAGCTTTTGAATTACAGAACTGTAAGTAATTAAACTTAGTGCTACATGTTATTAAGAAAACATATAAAAGACTTGGAGCTACACTTTAATAAAGACATTACTACTCATTTGACCCTATGTATGCTAATGATGGTTCAAACTTTTTTAGCACCCAAGAGGTTATAAGAAAAAATATTCACAGTTCAACTCACGTTGTCTCAGTCATGGCTGATAATGGCTCAAACAAACAACCTTTGAGTTGCAGATAGGTATCCAATGCATTGAATACCTTTCTGACACTCAAAGGCAGGGGTGGATTGCCCTATCGGGGGAGCTGGCATCCCCCGGTGGGCCACCCAGTCATGGGCCAGTAGGGAGATCAGATGATCTCTAATCTCCAGCCCACAACTCTATGGGTGCAAGGCAGAACTCACTGAGGCTTAATTTACTGTCTGTTAACCCTTTAACCCCCTGTATGCTTTAGAGGTGTAGATCAGTTATTAACCCTTTGCATAACAGACAGGATTACAGCATTGTTTTATTCTGTTATTAACCAATTGAATTCCTCATAGGTGCAGTACCTCATGGCTTAACCCCTTGTATGCTGGAGAGGAAAAACTCATCAGTAATCAACCCCTTGTATGCCAGAAAAGCAAATAAAGATGTTAATTACTGATGAATTATGCCTCTTTAGCACACAAGGGGTTATTCAATGAGGTACACATTCCTGTGCAATGTGTTGAGCACCTATGAGACATTCAATGGGTTAATCACAGAACACATTGCTGTACACCTCTCTGGCATGCAAGTGGTTAATAACTGATCATTTATCGCACACAGTATGTTAAGGGGTTAATAGCTATCCATTTATGCCTCTTTAGCAATACACACAGTGGGTTAGATTAACCCCCTGAGTGCCTGAGGGGTAAGCAACGCATTGCACAGCAATGCTTTACGTACCCCCTCTAGCACTCAAAGGGTTTTAATATAAGCATACTGATTAGAATACCGAAAAAAAAAAATCCACCGGGCTGGTATTGCACCACAGTCCGCACCTGCTCAAAGGATTGAGTTGTGTACAACCAGTCTATTCCAAACAACTTCTAATTATCTCATTCAGTGTTTATCACTAACAAAATAATAGTGTGTACTATAATTGATCACTCCTGAGTTAACCCTTTGAGTGTGTTGCACTCCATTCTGAAACTCAGAGCCAATTGTAATATAATTGCAATTCCCTTTGATATAAATGGAGAAGACTCCCACTTATAGCAAAGCAATACTTTGAAGACCCCTCAAATTAATAAGAAATTGCAGTTGTTCTCCTTAATTTAGTTAAGGTTGTTCCAAAACTACCCAGTAGTTCATTTTAATATATTAGCATCATGATGTTAGAAAAGATAAAAATGACATGTTTTCAATGTTACCTCATTCAGACTGATGAAAATTTCTCAACTGGACATTACTGGGTTGTAGGAAAAGTTAAACCTTTAAGTACCAGAGCAGTGTCCACTGCATTGATCTACAATGCTCAGAACCTCCATCTGGCACTCAAAAGCTCAAAGCACTGTGTAATGTTGTTTTCTGAAGAAGAAACGGTCTCATATACTTTCCACTGCTCAAAAACAGCTGAATCAGCACTTTGATACTTTTTGTTTTGTGATGCACCGAACCACACAACACTGTTAATTCCACTTAGATGACTTCGGCTTTCATGTTCTCTGTGAACTAGCTTTAGATATGACAAATAGATTAAGTCTTATTATATAGATTTAGCACTAAATTAAAGGAGCAGTTAAGTTTTCCACTACTACCCAATAACCTACTTCTACTATTAACAACAATAATCTCCTAAAAAATGCTACACAATAAACCCTTGAGGACCATACCTCAATAAGCTGCACACCCTGGTAGTCCTTCAGAGGTTAAAGTGGTTGTGGGTTAATATGGTCATAGCATAAAGAAGGCATAAGCTTAAATCACATAAGGCGAAGAGGCTGATGCACTTAGAATAAGTGGGATGCACTAAGGTTTAATAAATGTGAGAAACTCCCCAGTAGGGACAGGAGAAAACATTCTCCTAAAACAGAATTGTGACTTTTTCCCCATGTTGAGCCATCTCCCCCAAGCCTTGTGCCACTGGTACCCACAGAAGCACACATATTGATCCCCCTAGCCTTGTACTGTGGTAGCCAAAGAAACACACACACATGCTGCCCACACACACACACACACACACACACACAGATATACACGCCTCACATACCACACACCTCTCTCTCTCTCACACACACACACACACACACCTCACGTACCACACACACACACACACACCTTATCCCATGGTAGCCTTACAACAACACATAATGGACACCCCCCCCCCCAGTGCACTGACCAACAAAGAACAAGGACTGGCAATGTGAGGCCCTCCACTTCCTGACAGATTATAACTCCCACCATTCTACGCCACAATGCCAACCACTGCCAGAGAACCTACAGTATTGTTCCACTGCCTGGTAGCCAAAAAGACCACACATACAGTATCTGCCTCCCCCCCCTTGTAATGCAGAGGCAATTCTCTGGCATTGGTAACGTTCTCATGGGGATTGTATTGGGTTTAGTGAAAATCTTATATTGTTTTATGCATGGGAATTTTCATGGAAAAATTAGACAAACTGTGAAAAGTCCCTGTGAAAGAAAAAAAAATGTAAACAGTAGGTCTCACCAATCCCTACTCTCCATGGCGATAAATTCTTCTACTTCCTAGTTGTATGGAGCATATGCATTAGGATCTTTAAACTGAGAGATCTTTATGCATAGTAGGGTTGCACCAATATCAATACTGGTATCGGTATCGGTACAGATACCGGAATTTGCACGAGTACTCCTACTTGCGCAAATGCGCCCGATGTCAGCACCTATACCCTGTGTCAGGGTTGGTGCTGCAGAGAGGGAGCCCGGGGAGCTGCTCACAATGCTCCCCGGTTGCCTCGCTCCTTCCTGCAGCATCGGAGCGCTGCCGCGGGTTACCATGGCAACACCCCGACACTGACCTCTACCGGGGCTCGCGAGAGAACGGCGAGCACCCGGCAAAGGAGGGTAAGGCAGACAAAGGGGGATCAACAGCGGGTGGTGAAAGAGGCAGAGAGGGGGGGTCAAGAAGGAGAAAAAGAGAAAAAGGGACTAAGGGAGAAAAAAAAAAAAAAAAGAGGCAAAAGGAGGAAGGATCATGAACCAAAAGGAGGGGGCCAAGAAGAGCCAAAAGGAGGGGGCCAAGAAGAGCCAAAAGGAGGGGGGATCAGGAGGGAGAGAGAGAGAGGCAAAAGGGTGGGATCAAGAGTCAAGGAGGGGGAGAAAGGAGGATCAAAAGGGAGAGAAAAAGCCAAGGCAAAAGGAGGGGACTCAAGAGGGGGAGAATGAAGCAAAATGTGGGAATCAAGAAGGGGAGAAAGAGGCAAAAGGGGAGAATCAAGAGGTGGTGGGTGTATGTATGTGTGTGTATATATTTTTCAAGTACTCACTGATACCAATTACCAATACTTTTTTTGCGGTCATTTGCCAGTTTTCCAAGTACCTAAAGCATATATGCTTTAGGTACTTGGAAAACTGGCAAATGACCGCAAAAAAAGTATCGGTAATTGGTATCGGTGAGTACTTGAAAAAAGTATCGGTACTTGTACTCGGTCTTAAAAAATTGGTATCAGTGCATCTCTAATGCATAGGCTCCAAAGAATAACATAGGATTTGGAAGCATTCACACCGCAGTGCATATCCCCTATTGAATTCTGGCACAAACAATCTGCAACTAAAGGGACAAACACAAATTTAACTTAGAGGATTGCTAGAGAGGTCTCCAACTAATCGCTTAAGACCTCTCCAGCATTCAAGGGGTTAAATGTTCCATTTAAATCAATGGGACTTTGGGGAATTGTCTTTCATTCCCTATGGTGCAGTTTGGTCTTCTCCAGTTTAGTCAATCGGTAAGTAAGAATGAAAGATAATGAAAAGTTAGTTTTTCTGACCTTTCCTAGCCATACCCTATGGCAAACCTAGCTGATTACCCAATACACTGCAATCACATCTTCTAGTTAAAGTGTAACTTTGAACGTTTTAAAATTGTATCTGGGAGATAAACTGGATGACTTCTGGACTCGCCTAACCTTCAGGCAGTTCCATTCTCAATGGATTGCTAAACACACCCAGTAGGACACTTGCAGACATATTCTAGGTCACATCTTTCTCCAATGTGTGGATCTCAAGCTGTCAGAACTTTAACGCTCAAGGCTTACGTAATAGCCAATTGGGTGGGCAGCCTGTGACATTCCATGTCATTGGTCTACAACTCTTATTTGACTTATACAGTGAATCACTGGCTGAGCAACATACAGGCCAAAGCTGCAAGACCCAGAATTCTCACCCAGCCACTGAGGGTGTTCGAAATGCAGTCCAAAAGAGCTTGAGAGACACGTTGCTCACAGCGGATTTAAAACATCTGGATCCCATTACTTTTGGCTGCCACTGTGCATGGGGAAGGGTGCGTTTTCCAGAAGTCTGCCTCCCCCCTATCTTCTCCTCCAAGTCTCCCAGCCCCCTCCACACTGACACGTGAACAAGAACGGAAAGCTACAGGGGAGGAATTCCCTTTTACACCTGAGACAGCCACTTCATTCATTCTCTTGCCCTAGCACTCATGGCCATAGCAGGACAACAGGCTGAGAAGTTCCTTTTTAACCCTTTGACTGCAGAGAGGTGTGAAACATAGTGTAAAGAAATGTGTTTAATTCCGCTGGCACTCAAAATGTTAACCCTTTTAATACTACAGGCGTAAGCAACACATTGCAAAGCAGTGAGTTGTGTACCCATCTGGCAATCAAAGGGTTAACGGGACAATACAGACAAGTATTCATCATAAAGGTCATGTTACGAATCCTAAAAACATCATTTTACCCGGAACAAATAACTTTCCGGTCCTTAAGGGTTAAAGGTACTGTGGGAGGAACTATCAAAAAACTGTTAATAAGCAAAGGTTGAATGTATTTTCTGTGAAGGGCATTAGAATGCTACAACATATACACGTCAAACCTATATTTGTAACTGTATTTTCCTTGTAAACCTATGGAAGTTGGAGAGCTCGCTAACATCCAAGAAGACAAACAATAATGTAGTTTTAACTTAACTCTTTGAATGTTAGGTTTGTGTACAATACACTGCACTGCACAGCACAGCTGTAGCATTCACACTCCAATCTCACTGCTACTACAGAGGGCAAAATCTTGCAAACAAATGCTGAAAGTGCACATCTGGTAAAGAAAATAGGTCAATCAACAGAATTAAAAAGTGAATTAAAGCTAGCTGATGAATCATGCTCTATGACACAGTTGTGTGTAGAACTGCAACAAAATATTTAAATTAAATTAATTTGCCTACGTAATAAATCACAGTATGTGAATTAACAGGTCTGACGCTGCATTGACTGCACAGAGATACTTGACTAAGCTGGTAGGTCAGACACACGTGCATGCAGTGTAAATGCCAGACTACTCGATTAACTAGATCAGTGACTCTGATGATATTCTGAAGCCAGAGACTAGCTGGCTAAATTAATAATAAACCGACAATGCATTGCACACCCCGCTAGCACTCAAAGGGTTAATAGCTGATCGTGCCAGTTTATTACTAATTTAGCTAGCAGGTCCCTGGCTTCAGAATATCATCAGAGTCACTAATCTTGTGCATGGAGCAGTCTGGGGTTTACGCTGCATGCACATCTGTCTGGCCCACCAGCTAAGTAAAATACCTGGGTGCAATCAGTGGAGCTTCAGACCTGGTAATTAACATCCCTTTGATTTATTGCATAGATATTTTAATTTAAAGATTTTGTTGCAGTAACACACACACAAAACTGTGTCACATAGCATGATTCACCAGCGAGCTTTTATTTACTTTCTTAATGCTGTCAATTGACCTATTTTCTGTACCAGATGCGCCCATTCAGCACTTAAACGGTTAAGTCCAAACCATATCTACTAAAGCACAGGGCCACATAAAGCATTCCAGGGACAGGGGCACAGGTCCAACGACTGGTGGTTGAGAAACACTGCACTGAGCGTCACTGGTCTTTTTATCATTGATCTATAATCTCTAGATTATGCCCTGGAGGTCCCATGTTTCTTTCACCCTAAACTATTTGAATGTGCAACATGCCTCCACACTTACATCAATGCACAGAGATAAAAGTTCAGTCATAAACGAGTACACCATACTTACCTCTTTTGGTTGTGCTTTTGTTGGATTTCTTGGGAGCCATGATCCTGCTTTGATGCACAGGTACTTTTTATCAGAGTATGACAATAAATCAATCTCCGTAGACAGCAGTGTCCCGATTCCACCCCGATTATGTGCAATGACAAAAGCAAAGGCTTGAGCTGCGCAGACTGAACGCTGGTGACACTAGCAGACCTCAGAAGAGGATAACGTAGGGTTACTAGATGCACGGGACCACGCTTCGTTACACTCCCCAGCTAACCTGCTGAGTGACAGTCACAGTAGCCAATAGCAGGGATCCAGGGGCGTGGGTATAACTCTGTCCTGACCTGCTCCAAGCACAATAGCGGGGCGTGGCTGAACTCCCTTGAAATCCCATAGCATTTAGCATCCATTGAACGTGGCAACATGGATGCGTAAGTAGTCTCGCGAGAGTTTCTGACGGCCCTACGCAGATTTTGTGCAGGGATTTCTCCTGTCTCGGTGATTGAACTGGGAGCACAGATTGGGCAATATGCGCGAAAGAAATGTGAATGAATTATAGGGCTGATCAAATGCTCCATAAGGAGCAAATACACATTTGGATTGATTTAAATGGGAATGTTTCTTTTTGAATGTTTGACACCTTTTGAAAGCATTAATAAGCAGTGTATTGGAGTCCTCGCTAGCATGTTCTCTTTTAAAGTCAATGTTGATTTGGATTTTTTTTTGTTCCTTGTGGTGCAATAAACGGGTATTGCTCCACTGTGTATATAGAATTTTGGGCTGTCAAAGGTTATGATCAATCACATCCCTGAATGAAATTGCTCCTATGTTGGGGATATTTGGGATGACCAACCTGAAGCCCCGGTTCTTTTTGCAGTGTGACAGCTTCCATCATCTTCAGCCAGCCTTTGTGTGCAGAGGAAGGACGTTGTAGATCCATTACGACCATACCTGGGAACTTTCAAAATGAGCTGACCCTGAGATTGTGTAAATATTAACCCCTTAGTGACCGGCCGCGAGCGCACGCGGCCGGCACTTAACGACGGGGTTTTTTTTTTTTTTCCATTAAAGTGAATGACTTCCGTGACTTACCAGGTACGTCCTTTGTCACTAAGTGACATTTTTTCATGACGTACCTGGTAAGTCACTTGTCGGGAAGGGGTTAACCCTTAAATTTCCCATTATATACATTATCCACGATCTGTCCTTGATCGCTGTAATTGAGGGTCGCTCCAATCGGCATTCAAGTAGCCATTAATACACAACAACTTACAGATATCACTGCATGAACACACATAAATCAAGCAGGAGTTCTCCCTCTGCCTTCCTGGTACAAGTTGCACCAATTTAGTGACTAAAGAAGCATTTAACGGGAGCAGAATATAAAACAGGTATCACTGAACTCTCTCACCCTGAGATTTTGGCTCTTCACCCTGAGATTTGGGCCAAAACCCTGAGTCTCAGGGTCAAACCCTGAGAGTTCCCAGGTATGATTACGACCTATAAAGGCACATTCCAATTACCTTTAGGCACGATATATTTTCACCTTATTCTTGTAGGGCAAAAGCACCCCCAAAATATAGGGAGTCCCTTACAAGCCGTACAGGGTCACTGGCATGGCCGAAAATAGGGTTGCCAACCAGCAGGCCGGTAAAAAATTGCCTTCTGTCCGTTGTTAAGTCTATGGAGGGAATGCCATGACCGGTATTTTTTTTTTTTTTTTTTTTTTTTAAGAAAAGTTGGCAACCCTAGCTGAAAATCGGGATCTCCTCTAGTTCTCAACCAGGGTGCTGTGGCACTTGTACAGCAAACATCCACTTAGGGAGGGCCTGTGTTTTTGATACAGAATTTGACAAAAATGTGAGGGTTGAGTTTCAAATGTACAGTTAAAGAAATTGTTATGTACAATATGTTTGTTTTTGTTATTCTGATTGTGAGAACTAAGAGCAACTGTTTATATATTATACATTTCACTGTTCCCCTGGCAAACTACATAACATATTTCAGTTTGTGTGTTATCATGCCTCCAAACAGGGCCGGATTTGCATCTCAGACGCCCCTAGGCACAACACCCTCTGGCGCCCCTAGCCCCACCTTTGCCCCACCCATAACCACACCCCTCACTTAGCCACACACTCTTGTGGCCAAACCCACTTTTAGATTTATTTTTCATAATATTGTGGCAATTTTCCAGAGATAGATGAAAATGTTATAGATAGGGATGGGGTATATACAGATGGCATAAATGACCTTTACTAGTGATATAGTCTGCCTTTCTTCATGTTTAAGACCCAATTAATGGGAAGGCACAGGTACCAAAGATCAGCCCAGTATATATGTGGTGTTTTATACGGTGATTGACTCTGTTTAGTGGTCCTATTCATTGTGAGTATGATGGCATCTGGTGGTTTCTCAGCATTTACATTAAGGAGCCCCCCATCTATTTGTTGGTTGGAACAAGGCATGCAATTATTTGCAAGTTGTATATATATATTTTTTGTTAAGTGAATGTTGTGTGGAACTCCAAACAGTATACATAATATCTGGCTTGCTATTATTTATTAAAAGATATAAAAACAATATAAAAATGAGGAAATCTATCCTCTACTACCTAAGTTTTCTATATAATATATATCACCAATGGATTATATCAATAATAATACAATTCATAGCACACTCTTAAAGGTATATATATGATTAATCAATGGCTTGGCTCACCCGAGCATCAGTGTATTGGTCAAATAAAACAAATATTTTTTTTTTCGATTCATGTTTAGGTTTCATTTGACCAATACACTGATGCTTGGGCAGGCCAAACTGCGGACCGACTGCCACTGATAAATAATATGTATACCTTTAAGAGTGTGCTATACTTTATATTATTATTGATATAATCCATTGGTGATCTATTATATAGAGAATTTAGGTAGTAGATGATAGATTTCCTCATTCTTATATTTTTTTTAATAAATAACTGCAAGCCAGATATGTGTCATCCAATTCTTATATAATAATATACTGTTTGGTGCTTCACACAACATTTATTTACAATTTGTTTCGTTTTGTTCTTGTAGGTGAGGAATTTAGTGAGGAATAGCAAGCATGATCAGATCTAATATAAATATATATATATATATATGTGTGTGTGTGTGTGTGTGTGTGTGTGTATTTGGGTGCACAGGGGATTTTCATGAATAAAATTATCAATATATATTTTTTAATAACTATTGAATGTTAAACTGTACAAAAATGAGGATATGAGCAGTGTACACCACAACTGCCCTTTCCTTGTACAAGGATGACTGGATGGACCCGATTAAATTAATTTCAAGCAGCATGCAAGTTTGACAGCCACAACTCCCATGATCCATTCTTGACAGCCAAGTAAAATCAGGTATGCAGCACTGGATGGCACCACTTCAACCAATTATGAGCTGCATGCAAGTTTGACAGCCACAACTCCCATAATCCTTTCCTTGCCTCTATCACAAGGATGATCACATTATCCAACACTGTATGATTTGTAACCGAGCGCAGCGGGAGACAGAGCCGGCCAACTCTTTGCAGAAGGGATTATGGAAGCTGTGGCTGTCAAACTTGCGCGATGTGTGCACTACAGCTGAGTAGCAACACAGCCAACGCAATGACGATCATGGCGCAGGCGCAAGAGATCATGAGAGGCTGGGAAGCTCGGAGCAAAGAAGCTCAATCAGTGAGTCACAGGGGGCGGCCCAGGCAGGACAGCACAGGCACCAGCAGCATTCTTAATTTGCTAAACAGCGCCCTCACAGTAAAGTGACGCCGCGCAACATTTGTATTAAAATTTTAATTGGGCAGGCTGGTGGGCATGACTGGGCATTGCCAGGCGCCCCTGAAAATCTGGCGCCCTAGGCAAGTGCCTCGTCTACCTATTGATAAATCCGGCCCTGCCTCCAAACATTTCAAATGGCCAAACAGGGACACTTATTTTATGTGGTGTTGCTGCAGCAATTTATCTTGGACTAGGCAGAGAGTGGCACAGCGCTTAGCCTGACTGTATGAACAGAAGTCATTCCAGAGGTACTAATGTAGGCCTCAGTGTGTGTCTAGCAAGTTAATCAGAGGTTGAGATAAATTCATAACAAGAATGAGTGGAGTTAATGTGTCTAGATAGGCAGACAGTATTGCAACAGCAGAACAGGTTCTCTGGGAATGGGTTCTCACACATGCCCAAAAAGGAATATATACCAACACATTACATTTAAGATTATATATTAAACATTAGTTACCACACAGATAATCTTTAACAAATACCAGCTTGGAGTATTGAGTATTTAACTCTTGGGATCATAGGATCATACAGTGAGAGAAACAATTATTTAATCCCCTGCTGATTTTGTACATTTGCCCAATGACAAAGAAATTATCAGTCTATAATTTTAATGGTAGGTTTATTTTAACAGTGAGAGACAGAATAACAAAAAAATCTTGAAAAGCGCATTTCAAAAAAGTTATAAATTGATTTGCCTTTTACTGAGTGGAATACGTATTTGACCCCCTATCAATCAGTAAGTTGTGTGTCTCCCTGCTGTCTTTTATACAGGTAACAAGCTGAGATTAGGAGCACTTTCTTAAAGGGAGTGCTTCTAAATTCAGCTTGTCACCTGTATAAAAGATACCTGTCCACAGAAGCAATCACTCAATCAGATTCCAAACTCTCCACCATGGCCAAGAGCAAAGAGCAGTTCAAGGATATCAGGGACAAGATTGTAGACCTACACAAGTCTGTAATGGGCTGCAAGACCATCGCCAAGCAGCTTGGTTAGAAGGTAACAACAGTTGGTGCGATTATTCGCAAATGGAAGAAACACAAAATAACTATCAATCTTCCTTGGTTTGGGGTTCCATGCAAGATCTCACCTCGCGGCGTTTCAATGATCACGAAAATGGTGAGGAATCAGCCTAGAACTACACGGGAGGATCTTGTCACTGATCTCAAGGAAGCCGGGACCATAGTCACCAAGAAAACAATTGGTAATACACTACACCGTGAAGGACTGAAATCCTGCAGCGCCTGCAAGGTCCCCCTCCTCAAGAAAGCACATGTACAGGCCTGTTTGAAGCTTGTCAATGAACATCTGAATGATTCAGAGGAGAACTGGGTGAAAGTGTTGTGGTCAGATGAAACCAAAATCAATCTCTTTGGCATCAACTCAACACACCGTGTTTGGAAGAGGAGGAATGCTGCCTGTGACCCCAGACACCAACCCCACCGTCAAACATGAGATGGAAACATTATGCTTTGGGGGTGTTCTTCTGCTAAGGGGAGAGGACAACTTCACCGCATCAAAGGGACAATGGACGGGGCCATGTACCGTCAAATCTTGGGTGAGAACCTCCTTCCCTCAGTCAGGGCTTTGAAAATAGGTCGTGGATGGGTATTCCATCATGACAATGACCCAAAACACACGGCCAAGGCAACAAAGGCTCAAGAAGAAGCACATTAAGGTCCTGCAGTAGCCTAGACAGTCACAAGGCCTTAATCCCATCGAAAATCTGTGGAGGGGGCTGAAGGTTCGAGTTGCCAAACATTAGCCTCGAGACCTTAAAGGAGCAGTAAACTTTTTTATGAAAACACATATTTTATAGAGAATTTCCTGCTGAATAAAACAAGGGTGCTCCGACTGCTATCAGATTTTTTATTCAAAATTTATAGCAGTTCAAATAATCAGGAAGTGAATTTACTGTGTTTACTTCCTGATAGTTCGAAGTGACAGGTCATTTCTATCACATTCTGTGCAGACCTGTATGTCTCTGACTTTCCTCTCCATTAAAATCTAACAGGAAAACTAATTAGAATTTGACCACTAGAGGACACTACTAATGTAAAAAAAACATGGGTTTAAAAACTGTAATAACTCTGGAAATATAAATCTCTCGGCAGTGGGAGTGCCCTTATTTTACCCAGTAGGAAAATTCCTATGGTATATATTTTTTCATAAAAAAAGTTTACTGCTCCTTTAATGACTTGGCGAGGATCTGCAAAGAGGAGTGGGACAAAATCCCTCCTGAGATGTGTGCAAACATGGTGGCCAACTACAAGAAATGTCTGATGTCTGTGTTTGACAACAAGGGTTTTGCCACCAAGTACTAAGTCATGTTTTGCAAAGGGGTCAAATACTTATTTCACTCAGTAAAATGCAAATCAATTTATAACTTTTTTGAAATGCATTTTTCAGGATTTTGTTGCTTTCTGTCTCTCGCTGTTCAAATAAACCTACCATTAAAATTATAGACTGATCATTTCTTTGTCAGTGGGCAAACATACAAAATCAGCAGGGGATCAAATAATGTTTTCCCTAACTGTAAAGAGGTTTCTAACCTATTGCCTGATCCAGTTAGGCATCCTTCATTCAATATTCAGGCAAATCTATGTTGTTGTTTTTGTTGTTTGTTTGTTTTTTGCATTATATTTTCACGTTGCTATACATTGTGAATTTTCTTAAAGTCTTCCTCTAGATCACACTGCCTCACAATAAAAACTATAGACTTCAATAGACCTGAAAGGCTAGTAAGGGACATTGGTTTGTATCAGATTGTAAACTGAAGCAACTAGCATTAAATGAAGAGAAAGATTAAATGCAAATACATAAAATAGAAGTAAAAGAATGCTGTTTGATGGACACCAACCTAGTAAGTCCTTCTTGTAATCAAATGAATGGGATCGTATTCTAATGGTATAGTTTTAACAGCATAACCTATATTTTTTTTCTTAAAACTTCACACAATATTTCTGTTCATGCATGTAAAAATCTAATATGAGACAATGCTTCTTGAAAGTAGGCCAGCAGAAAGTAATTTTGCTGTATAACCTAAGGGATGCCCAAAGATAACATGAGTATCTGAAACTGCACTTAAGTAATATTATAATTGCAGTTACTGGATGGTGGCCAGTGCAAATGAATAAATATTGTATTTGAAATCCTGAGAAACAAATTTGTTCCTGAAAGCCTGGAGAAATTAGTATTCAAAAGTTCACTTTAAACTAGACTAGTGCACAGGAAAAAAAAATTCTGTAAAATTTGATTTCGGACAAATTTTTTTTTATTATTCGGTTGATCAGAAAATTGGACCGGACCTGTTCAACTCGGACGAGATTCTGAAGGTATCCGAATTATTCGGCCAAATTCACCATGCTTTTAAAAATACAATAAAATCAAAATTAGATAAATAAAAATAAGTGGAACCATTTCCAGGGTCTAAATGAACATGGTGGAACAGGGTAAGGTGGAGCTTTAGCCTTATGGTACTGTAGATGAAGCATGGATGTAGCTATTCGAAGGAAGACTGAGGATGACTGGTGCAGGGAGGACTCAGGATGACAGCAACACTGTAGATGTAGCCAGCAGCAAACTGTAGAACACTGGAGCAGGACTCAGTAGATAAATATATGACTTTTGTTAGAATAGAGTTAGACTACAAAACCGAGGAAGCCTGGAGCAGGCAGGACTCAGATAAATAAATATGACTTTTCTCAAATTAGAGTTAGACTGCAAAACTGAGGAAGCCTGGAGCAGGCAGGACTCAGACATATGACTTTTCGTAGATTACAGTTAGACTACAAAACTGTGGACGACAGCAACACTGGAGCAGCACACACCCACAAATTTGATATCACAGAAACCCTTCGTAATGTTAGCAACACTGGAGATGTAGCCAGCAGCAAATTACAGAACACTGGAGCAGGCAGGACTCAGTAGATAGATAGACATATGACTTTTCTTAGATTAGAGTTAGACTACAAAACTAAGGAAGCCTGGAGCAGACAGGACTCATAGACATACAACTTTTCTTAGATTAGAGTTAGACTACAAAACTGAAGATGACAGCAACACTGGAGATGTGCTGAGCAGCGCACACCCACAAATCTGACATCACGGAAACCCTTCATCATGTTAGCAACACTGGAGATGTAGCCAGCAGCAAACTACAGAACACTTGAGCAGGCAGGACTCAGTAGATAGACATACAACTTTTCTTAGATTAGAGAGCTAGAATACAAAACTGAGGAAGCCTGGAGCAGGCAGGACTCAGTAGATAAATATATAGGAGTTTTCTTAGATTAGAGTTAGAATACAAAACTGAGGAAGCCTGGAGCAGGCAGGACTCAGACATACGACTTTTCTTAGATTAGCGTTAAACTACAAAACCGAGGAAGCCTGGAGCAGGCAGGAGTTTACGGACACCTCCACTTGTTTGCTAGAGTGTGCGTTTATTAGTCACCGTGTGGCAAATGTCTTTGGGATCCAGTGTTGGGACGATACCTTCTTTGACTTCATCCCGTTTCCACCGAAAAGAGGTACCATCAGATAACAATACAAAAGTCATACAGGAAGCCTGGAGCAGGCAGGACTCAGACATATGACTTTTCTTAGATTACAGTTAGACTACAAAACTGTGGACGACAGCAACACTGGAGCAGCACACACCCACAAATTTGATATCACAGAAACCCTTCGTCATGTTAGCAACACTGGAGATGTAGCCAGCAGCAAATTACAGAACACTGGAGCAGGCAGGACTCAGTAGATAGATAGACATATGACTTTTCTTAGATTAGAGTTAGACTACAAAACTGAGGAAGCCTGGAGCAGGCAGGACTCATAGACATATGACTTTTCTTAGATTAGAGTTAGACTACAAAACTGAGGAAGCCTGGAGCAGGCAGGACTCATAGACATACAACTTTTCTTAGATTAGAGTTAGACTACATAACTGAAGATGACAGCAACACTGGAGATGTGCTGAGCAGCGCACACCCACAAATCTGACATCACGGAAACCCTTCATCATGTTAGCAACACTGGAGATGTAGCCAGCAGCAAACTACAGAACACTTGAGCAGGCAGAACTCAGTAGATAGATATACAACTTTTCTTAGATTAGAGAGCTAGAATACAAAACTGAGGAAGCCTGGAGCAGGCAGGACTCAGACATACAACTTTTCTTAGATTAGCGATAGACTACAAAACCGAGGAAGCCTGGAGCAGGCAGGAGTTTACAGACACCTCCAATTGTTTGCTAGAGTGTGCGTTTATTAGTCACCGTGTGGCAAATGTCTTTGGGATCCAGTGTTGGGACGATACCTTCTTTTACTTCATCCCGTTTCTACCGAAAAGAGGTACCATCAGATAACAATACAAAAGTCATACAGGAAGCCTGGAGCAGGCAGGATTTATACACATATGACTTTTCTTAGAATAGACTACAAAACTGTGGATGACAGCAACACTGGAGATGTAGCCAGAACTGCAGAACACTGGAGCAGGCAGGACTCGGTCATTAGATGGATACAGCAAGTGAGGATGACTGGTGCTAGGCAGACTCAGGATGACAGCAACACAGGAGATGTAGGCAGCAGCAAACTGCAGAACACAGGAGCAGGCAGGACTCAATAGATGGATACAGCGACTGAGGATGACTGGTGCGAGGCAGACTCATGATGACAGCAACACTGGAGATGTAGGCAGCAGCAAACTGCAGAACACAGGAGCAGGCAGGACTCAGTAGATGGATACAGCGACTGAGGATGACTGGTGCGAGGCAGACTCAGGATGACTGCAACACTGGAGATGTAGTCAGAACTGCAGAACACTGGAGCAGGCAGGACTCAGTAAATGGATACAGCAACTGAGGATGACTGGTGAGAAGCAGACTCAGGATGACAGCAACACAGGAGATGTAGGTAGTAGTAAACTTTCGTTTTTCTAATCTGCATCGAGTCTGCGAGCAGGGTAACCCAGCTTTGGCAGGTTGACTTTTAAAAAAGTAATTTGCTCCATGAGCTGGGGGGCCAATTGAGAGCGCTGGGGACTAAGTATATTTCCAGTTACCGAAAATACCCATTCATTCTGGACAGTGGTTGGGGGTCAAGAAAGAAACTCCTGGACTATCAGGGATAAAGTGGGCCACACAACCCTCTTGTTATCCCAGAAAGTCAAGGGGTCTGTACTTGGGGGCAAAGAAGGTTCCTGTCACGGTTTGTTTTGACTCTCAGATACAGAGTTAAGATAAAAACACAACTTTATTGAAAAGTTAATAAGAACCCTCACAGGTCCTGAACATACACATATGATACAGACACACGACAGTTTCAAGTAGTATAGTAAACAATGATACAATATTTGTAGGCTCTACCGGCCTTACCAATATACCGGGCAAGGCAGCCTGGAGACTGGCAACACAAGATAAGGGAGGCTCTACCGGCCTTGCCAATATACCGGGCAAGGCAGCCTGGAGACTGGCACAACAATATGAAGTAGGCTCTACCAGCCTTACCAATATACCGGGCAAGGCAGCCTGGAGACTGGCAACACAAGATAAGGGAGGCTCTACCGGCCTTGCCAATATACCGGCAAGGCAGCCTGGAGACTGGCACAACAATATGAAGTAGGCTCTACCGGCCTTGCCAATATACCGGGGAAGGCAGCCTAGCAAGGAGACACAGAGTATAGAAGCCCCACTGGTGCTGTAACGGATGTAGCATCAGCAACCGGTGATAATGTGGAGCAAACCGGTAACACGTACTGGACAAACAGGGAGGCCCTACCGGTGCTGTAAAGTTGGTAATGCAAGCAACTCGTGTAATGTAGGAGCAAACCAGTACCATGTACTTGGACAACATGGAGGCCCTACCGGTGCTGTAATGGAGGCAGCTAGCAGCCGGTGTAATGTTGGAGCAAACCAGTACCGCGTACTGCACAACACAGAAACCCTACCGGTGCTGTAACGGAGGCAGCAAGCAACCGGTGTGATATTGGAGCAAACCAGTACCACGTACTGGACAACACGGAGGCTCTACCGGTGCTGTAACGGAGGCAGCAAGCAACCGGAGTGATATTGGAGCAAACCAGTACCAAGTACTGGACAACACGGAGGCTCTACCGGTGCTGTAATGGAGGCAGCAAGCAACCGGTGTGATATTGGAGCAAACCAGTACCGCATACTGGACAACACGGGGGCCCTACCGGTACTGTAACGGAGGCAGCAAGCAACCTGAGTAATATTGGAGCAAACCAGTACCGCGTACTGGACAACACAGAGGCCCTAAGCCTAGTACCAGAGGTACAACCTAAGGAGGAACGCAGTAGTCAGAATGTCGCCCAGGCGACCAAAGTCCAGAGGAAAGAATGCAACTCAGGATCCTGGAGCAGGAGCGACAGCCAGGCCGGAACAGGATACTGGAGCAGCAACGACAGCCAAACCGGGTCAGAAACGGAAGCAGGAACGTCAGCCAATCCGGATCAGGAACGGAAGCAGGAACCACTCTGGAGTGTATACTGGCTGTCTGGGTAGGTACTCTGACACTGGAGCAGTAGAGGATAGGAGCAGGCCCAGTAGACACAGGAATCCATAGGCAGGTGATCACTGACATAGAGACACCACGAAAGGGCACTCAAAGGTTGCAGGAGTCCAGTCTATATAGGCAATACTGGGCGGACTAATCACAGGAAACCAATGGAGAGCCCTCACAGCTGACTGACAGAAAAAGCCAGCAAGGTAAGCCTTAACTTCAAACTCGGCACTTTTTCTACTGATTGGGAGTTGTTTTTTGTCCGAATCATAATCTGTCCTTTGCCTCAGCATAAAAAGCAGCAGCTGCTCCACTTGAACAAGAAGACATGCTACTGGTGCTGCTACTGATAGGTCCCAGAAGACCACCACACTCCTCCAGCTCATCTGCGGAATCTTTTCCTGCCTCATGTGACTGCATCCTGTTTTTCCTTTGCCTCTCATGCACCCTCGCTATCAATTGTTCTCTCCAGGCAATGAGTGAATTGGAAGTGCCATCTTGCCTTTGATTTGTGTATCGCACATTGTGGCAAGCATTAACTCGGGACAATTGTCCATGCGTTGAGTCAGTTCCTTCTTCGGCCTCGTTAGAAGGGCAGCAGCATCAGGAAGTATATTACCATCAGAACCAGGCAAGAATTCCCTATGGGCAAGGATATCATCCAGTTTTAAAGCGGAACTTTCAGATAATAGCAAGTCGGAATGCATTCATTAAATGCATGGCGACTAGCTTTAAAATAGATGTCTTACCATAAAAAAAGAGATGTGTCTAAAGGAATCCGTCCCGTTTGGAGACCAGAACGCAGGCTAGAGTGCATACATCTTGTCTGTGCGCCTGCACGGTCAGTCCCGGTCTCCATTGAGTAGACTGCTTTGCACCATATGGTTACTGGAAGGGACTGACGGTGCAGGCACACAGACCGCACTAACCTGCCTGTGAGTCCCGAAAAGGGACGGATTCCTTAAGACACATCTATTTTTTACGGTAAGACATCTATTTTCAAGCTAGTCGCCATGCATTTAATGAATGCATGGCGACTTGCTATTATCTGAAAGTTCTGCTTTAAGGAGAGGTGCGTGAAGAGGGTAATAACTTTTGCCAGGCTAGCGTTCTCTTTGCTCAAAATTTCCGTCAAAGCACAGAAAGGCGTAAGGACTGTCATTACCTGTTCCATCAGGGCCCAGTCAGCCCTGCCCAGTATTCTGTTAGTGCCAATGAAATGGTGACATGACATTGCGTGAATTGCCTTTTTTTGCTCCGGGATATGCTCTAGTATATCTAAGGTGGAGTTCCACCTGGTCCCAACATCTTGTTTTAGGCGGTGCTCTGGAAGGTCTGCCTTTTTTTGTTCCTCCTTCAGGAGCTGGCTATCTTTGACAATCGAATGGAAGTGGTCAGCAATTTGTCGGCACGATTCCAGAAGTGCTGACAACCTTCCAGTGTTACTGCCATCCTCGAGAGCAGCCTTCACTACTAGATGCAAGACGTGATGAGCAGCACACACCCACAAATCTGCCATCCCAGAGAGCCTTGATCATGTTATCCTTACCATCAGAAACCACAACCCCATCTGTGCCTGTGTACCTGCCTGCTTCCCTAGCCATTGCACCACCATGTTCTGCAGTGCTTTGCAGTGGCTTCTGATCCATTACCTCAGCATGGAGGAGAAAAGAGCAGTGCCTTGCCTGCTTGGCTACTTCACCTGAACTTGTTGTTGCTATCAGTGTGTCTTGCAACACACTGGGTTGCCATCAGTGAGCCATCAGCGACCGGAAGCCATGCTGGCCACTCGGAGCATTCCATAAGTCAGTGGTAAAGTACACTGACTGGCCACCAGCCTTTCCTAGAAGGTCCTTCAAAAGACCAACACACGACCGGTAAAGTGAGGGCACTATAGTTCTACTGAATGTGGTGCAGGATGGAATTTTATATCTGGGTGTAACAGCCTCCAAATGTTGCTGGAAGGGCTCCCTGTCCACCAAATTAAAAGTAGCACCCCAACAGCTATGAGCTGTGCAGTGAGGAGTGTGATTTTCCTGGCCTGCTGTCTGCACATACCCTTGGAATAAAACCCACCAAAATCTTCCAGTGTGGCCTGTATTGTTTTGTGATGGGCTGTGACTGTCTGCTGCTCTTACTAGGACCAGATGTGGCATAATCTCCCTGCCCTTTCTCCTGCTGCCTACTGGTGGTGGGTGTGACACTGGTATATGCAGTACTAGTACTGCTACCTTCTGCACTTATCAACACCGACTTGTGGTAGTTCTTCAGGTGTTGGTTCATCCCGGAGGTAGTCAGATGACCCAACACCCGCCCAAGGCTGACTTCCCTGCCACACAATTTACATTTTGCTAGCCGGCCATCACCAAGTGCCACAAAATGGTCCCATACTTTGGAGGGACAGATATCTCTGGAAGGTGGTGGAGAAGAAGAAACTTAGATGACACTTTCTTCGTCTTCACCTGCTGGAGCAACCTCACTTTGCTTTGTCTTTCTATGTACTGTTACATGGATACCAGTAGACCTAAAGATGGCAGCAAGGATGTTGGGACTGGGATTGGAGGAGGATTGTGGAGTAACAGTGGTGCTGGTGGCAGAGACACTAGCAGCTACTACCTGGCTGTAACGGTTTTCTGACACTCAGACCAGGGTGTAAAGTAAAAACACAGTTTATTGAATCAAGGAGTAATACAATGCCCCTAGGGGCCAGTACAGGAAATAGCAGTAATAGCAAACACGAACAGAGTGAATGCATTACAGCAAATATGATAGACAATGGATCGATATGAAATAACCCCAAAGGGTTAACAAGTGCAGGAGGAGAGCTCAGTCCAGTTTGGCCAATGCCCAGGATATATAGCAGTCTCTGGAACACAGTTCTTGAGTAACAAAGCTGGAGCAAAGTGTCAGTCTCTGGAACACAGTTCTTGAGTAACAAAGCTGGAGCAAAGGGTCTGCGCTGAATTCACTCTCAAATAGAATAGAAAGGCACAAGTGCCAGAGCTGAGTAATACCACCGCCATGGGTTAGGGAGAAGTGCTATTGCCAAACTGTAGTACAAGAACCTGAATCGCCCTTAATTGAGAATTGAAGTTAACTCTGCGTGTGCCCAATGGAAAGTGCCCTGACACCCCTTGGATGTCAATAGTGATAGCGACTGCACAAGCACTGAGAGCCAAGCACTGGATAGTGCAGATGGATAGCGTAACCTCTGTACGTATGTAGGCCGGAGCCAGGACACCCCTCCGGTGCCGAACGGAATTTTCCCAGCAAGAGCAAACGGATAACAGTGCCAACAAGCGCGGTTCCGATGTACACCTTACACCGGACGGGCAATGCTCTGCAGAAGGTAGGGAAGCGTATCAGAGGTACTCAAGAAGCGGCTCTTAACGGATATATGTATGCTTGGCAAGATGACTGGGGCATAAGACCGGAGACTACGAAGCACAGCAGGAGTTAACGGGTTCTGTACAGAGAGACAGCGACAGACAGTGTATGGCAAAGCAACCTTTATCTCAGCTAGAGAGGTGAGAGGAATAGCGAGTCACCCAGAGATCAGAATGTCGCGGACGCGACCGAGACCGTGCAGGTACACCGGAACAGCAGGCTGGAACTGGGCGATAACCGGAACCGGAGCACAGCAGGAACAGCAGCCGAAGAACAGGATCAATCAAACTGCAGAACACAGGAGCAGGCAGGACTCAGTAGATGGATACAGCGACTGAGGATGACTGGTGCGAGGCAGACTCAGGATGACTGCAACACTGGAGATGTAGTCAGAACTGCAGAACACTGGAGCAGGCAGGACTCAGTAAATGGATACAGCAACTGAGGATGACTGGTGAGAAGCAGACTCAGGATGACAGCAACACAGGAGATGTAGGTAGTAGTAAACTTTCGTTTTTCTAATCTGCATCGAGTCTGCGAGCAGGGTAACCCAGCTTTGGCAGGTTGACTTTTAAAAAAGTAATTTGCTCCATGAGCTGGGGGGCCAATTGAGAGCGCTGGGGACTAAGTATATTTCCAGTTACCGAAAATACCCATTCATTCTGGACAGTGGTTGGGGGTCAAGAAAGAAACTCCTGGACTATCAGGGATAAAGTGGGCCACACAGCCCTCTTGTTATCCCAGAAAGTCAAGGGGTCTGTACTTGGGGGCAAAGAAGGTTCCTGTCACGGTTTGTTTTGACTCTCAGATACAGAGTTAAGATAAAAACACAACTTTATTGAAAAGTTAATAAGAACCCTCACAGGTCCTGAACATACACATATGATACAGACACACGACAGTTTCAAGTAGTATAGTAAACAATGATACAATATTTGTAGGCTCTACCGGCCTTGCCAAATACCGGGTAAGGCAGCCTGGAGACTGGCACAATGAGATGAAGTAGGCTCTACCGGCCTTACCAATATACCGGGCAAGGCAGCCTGGAGACTGGCAACACAAGATAAGGGAGGCTCTACCGGCCTTGCCAATATACCGGGCAAGGCAGCCTGGAGACTGGCACAACAATATGAAGTAGGCTCTACCAGCCTTACCAATATACCGGGCAAGGCAGCCTGGAGACTGGCAACATAAGATAAGGGAGGCTCTACCGGCCTTGCCAATATACCGGGCAAGGCAGCCTGGAGACTGGCACAACAATATGAAGTAGGCTCTACCGGCCTTGCCAATATACCGGGGAAGGCAGCCTAGCAAGGAGACACAGAGTATAGAAGCCCCACTGGTGCTGTAACGGATGTAGCATCAGCAACCGGTGATAATGTGGAGCAAACCGGTAACACGTACTGGACAAACAGGGAGGCCCTACCGGTGCTGTAAAGTTGGTAATGCAAGCAACTCGTGTAATGTAGGAGCAAACCAGTACCATGTACTTGGACAACATGGAGGCCCTACCGGTGCTGTAATGGAGGCAGCTAGCAGCCGGTGTAATGTTGGAGCAAACCAGTACCGCGTACTGCACAACACAGAAACCCTACCGGTGCTGTAACGGAGGCAGCAAGCAACCGGTGTGATATTGGAGCAAACCAGTACCACGTACTGGACAACACGGGGGCCCTACCGGTACTGTAACGGAGGCAGCAAGCAACCTGAGTAATATTGGAGCAAACCAGTACCGCGTACTGGACAACACAGAGGCCCTAAGCCTAGTACCAGAGGTACAACCTAAGGAGGAACGCAGTAGTCAGAATGTCGCCCAGGCGACCAAAGTCCAGAGGAAAGAATGCAACTCAGGATCCTGGAGCAGGAGCGACAGCCAGGCAGGATACTGCTCGCAGACTCGATGCAGATTAGAAAAACGAAAGTTTACTACTACCTACATCTCCTGTGTTGCTGCCATCCCAGAGAGCCTTGATCATGTTATCCTTACCATCAGAAACCACAACCCCATCTGTGCCTGTGTACCTGCCTGCTTCTCTAGCCATTGCACCACCATGTTCTGCTTGGCTACTTCACCTGAACTTGTTGTTGCTATCAGTGTGTCTTGCAACACACTGGGTTGCCATCAGTGAGCCATCAGCGACCGGAAGCCATGCTGGCCACTCGGAGCACTCCATAAGTCAGTGGTAAAGTACACTGACTGGCCACCAGCCTTTCCTAGAAGGTCCTTCAAAAGACCAACACACGACCGGTAAAGTGAGGGCACTATAGTTCTACTGAATGTGGTGCAGGATGGAATTTTATATCTGGGTGTAACAGCCTCCAAATGTTGCTGGAAGGGCTCCCTGTCCACCAAATTAAAAGTAGCACCCCAACAGCTATGAGCTGTGCAGTGAGGAGTGTGATTTTCCTGGCCTGCTGTCTGCACATACCCTTGGAATAAAACCCACCAAAATCTTCCAGTGTGGCCTGTATTGATTTTGTGATGGGCTGTGACTGTCTGCTGCTCTTACTAGGACCAGATGTGGCATAATCTCCCTGCCCTTTCTCCTGCTGCCTACTGGTGGTGGGTGTGACACTGGTATATGCAGTACTAGTACTGCTACCTTCTGCATTTATCAACACCGACTTGTGGTAGTTCTTCAGGTGTTGGTTCATCCCGGAGGTAGTCAGATGACCCAACACCCGCCCAAGGCTGACTTCCCTGCCACACAATTTACATTTTGCTAGCCGGCCATCACCAAGTGCCACAAAATGGTCCCATACTTTGGAGGGACAGATATCTCTGGAAGGTGGTGGAGAAGAAGAAACTTAGATGACACTTTCTTCGTCTTCACCTGCTGGAGCAACCTCACTTTGCTTTGTCTTTCTATGTACTGTTACATGGATACCAGTAGACCTAAAGATGGCAGCAAGGATGTTGGGACTGGGATTGGAGGAGGATTGTGGAGTAACAGTGGTGCTGGTGGCAGAGACACTAGCAGCTACTACCTGGCTGTAACGGTTTTCTGACACTCAGACCAGGGTGTAAAGTAAAAACACAGTTTATTGAATCAAGGAGTAATACAATGCCCCTAGGGGCCAGTACAGGAAATAGCAGTAATAGCAAACACGAACAGAGTGAATGCATTACAGCAAATATGATAGACAATGGATCGATATGAAATAACCCCAAAGGGTTAACAAGTGCAGGAGGAGAGCTCAGTCCAGTTTGGCCAATGCCCAGGATATATAGCAGTCTCTGGAACACAGTTCTTGAGTAACAAAGCTGGAGCAAAGTGTCAGTCTCTGGAACACAGTTCTTGAGTAACAAAGCTGGAGCAAAGGGTCTGCGCTGAATTCACTCTCAAATAGAATAGAAAGGCACAAGTGCCAGAGCTGAGTAATACCACCGCCATGGGTTAGGGAGAAGTGCCATTGCCAAACTGTAGTACAAGAACCTGAATCGCCCTTAATTGAGAATTGAAGTTAACTCTGCGTGTGCCCAATGGAAAGTGCCCTGACACCCCTTGGATGTCAATAGTGATAGCGACTGCACAAGCACTGAGAGCCAAGCACTGGATAGTGCAGATGGATAGCGTAACCTCTGTACGTATGTAGGCCGGAGCCAGGACACCCCTCCGGTGACGAACGGAATTTTCCCAGCAAGAGCAAACGGATAACAGTGCCAACAAGCACGGTTCCGATGTACACCTTACACCGGACGGGCAATGCTCTGCAGAAGGTAGGGAAGCGTATCAGAGGTACTCAAGAAGCGGCTCTTAACGGATATATGTATGCTTGGCAAGATGACTGGGGCACAAGACCGGAGACTACGAAGCACAGCAGGAGTTAACGGGTTCTGTACGGAGAGACAGCGACAGACAGTGTATGGCAAAGCAACCTTTATCTCAGCTAGAGAGGTGAGAGGAATAGCGAGTCACCCAGAGATCAGAATGTCGCGGACGCGACCGAGACCGTGCAGGTACACCAGAACAGCAGGCTGGAACTGGGCGATAACCGGAACCGGAGCACAGCAGGAACAGCAGCCGAAGAACAGGATCAATCAAACTGCAGAACACAGGAGCAGGGAGGACTCAGTAAATGGATACAGCAACTGAGGATGACTGGTGAGAAGCAGACTCAGGATGACAGCAACACAGGAGATGTAGGTAGTAGTAAACTTTCGTTTTTCTAATCTGCATCGAGTCTGCGAGCAGGGTAACCCAGCTTTGGCAGGTTGACTTTTAAAAAAGTAATTTGCTCCATGAGCTGGGGGGCCAATTGAGAGCGCTGGGGACTAAGTATATTTCCAGTTACCGAAAATACCCATTCATTCTGGACAGTGGTTGGGGGTCAAGAAAGAAACTCCTGGACTATCAGGGATAAAGTGGGCCACACAGCCCTCTTGTTATCCCAGAAAGTCAAGGGGTCTGTACTTGGGGGCAAAGAAGGTTCCTGTCACGGTTTGTTTTGACTCTCAGATACAGAGTTAAGATAAAAACACAACTTTATTGAAAAGTTAATAAGAACCCTCACAGGTCCTGAACATACACATATGATACAGACACACGACAGTTTCAAGTAGTATAGTAAACAATGATACAATATTTGTAGGCTCTACCGGCCTTGCCAAATACCGGGTAAGGCAGCCTGGAGACTGGCACAATGAGATGAAGTAGGCTCTACCGGCCTTACCAATATACCGGGCAAGGCAGCCTGGAGACTGGCAACACAAGATAAGGGAGGCTCTACCGGCCTTGCCAATATACCGGGCAAGGCAGCCTGGAGACTGGCACAACAATATGAAGTAGGCTCTACCAGCCTTACCAATATACCGGGCAAGGCAGCCTGGAGACTGGCAACACAAGATAAGGGAGGCTCTACCGGCCTTGCCAATATACCGGGCAAGGCAGCCTGGAGACTGGCACAACAATATGAAGTAGGCTCTACCGGCCTTGCCAATATACCGGGGAAGGCAGCCTAGCAAGGAGACACAGAGTATAGAAGCCCCACTGGTGCTGTAACGGATGTAGCATCAGCAACCGGTGATAATGTGGAGCAAACCGGTAACACGTACTGGACAAACAGGGAGGCCCTACCGGTGCTGTAAAGTTGGTAATGCAAGCAACTCGTGTAATGTAGGAGCAAACCAGTACCATGTACTTGGACAACATGGAGGCCCTACCGGTGCTGTAATGGAGGCAGCTAGCAGCCGGTGTAATGTTGGAGCAAACCAGTACCGCGTACTGCACAACACAGAAACCCTACCGGTGCTGTAACGGAGGCAGCAAGCAACCGGTGTGATATTGGAGCAAACCAGTACCACGTACTGGACAACACGGAGGCTCTACCGGTGCTGTAACGGAGGCAGCAAGCAACCGGAGTGATATTGGAGCAAACCAGTACCAAGTACTGGACAACACGGAGGCTCTACCGGTGCTGTAATGGAGGCAGCAAGCAACCGGTGTGATATTGGAGCAAACCAGTACCGCATACTGGACAACACGGGGGCCCTACCGGTACTGTAACGGAGGCAGCAAGCAACCTGAGTAATATTGGAGCAAACCAGTACCGCGTACTGGACAACACAGAGGCCCTAAGCCTAGTACCAGAGGTACAACCTAAGGAGGAACGCAGTAGTCAGAATGTCGCCCAGGCGACCAAAGTCCAGAGGAAAGAATGCAACTCAGGATCCTGGAGCAGGAGCGACAGCCAGGCCGGAACAGGATACTGGAGCAGCAACGACAGCCAAACCGGGTCAGAAACGGAAGCAGGAACGTCAGCCAATCCGGATCAGGAACGGAAGCAGGAACCACTCTGGAGTGTATACTGGCTGTCTGGGTAGGTACTCTGACACTGGAGCAGTAGAGGATAGGAGCAGGCCCAGTAGACACAGGAATCCATAGGCAGGTGATCACTGACATAGAGACACCACGAAAGGGCACTCAAAGGTTGCAGGAGTCCAGTCTATATAGGCAATACTGGGCGGACTAATCACAGGAAACCAATGGAGAGCCCTCACAGCTGACTGACAGAAAAAGCCAGCAAGGTAAGCCTTAACTTCAAACTCGGCACTTTTTCTACTGATTGGGAGTTGTTTTTTGTCCGAATCATAATCTGTCCTTTGCCTCAGCATAAAAAGCAGCAGCTGCTCCACTTGAACAAGAAGACATGCTACTGGTGCTGCTACTGATAGGTCCCAGAAGACCACCACACTCCTCCAGCTCATCTGCGGAATCTTTTCCTGCCTCATGTGACTGCATCCTGTTTTTCCTTTGCCTCTCATGCACCCTCGCTATCAATTGTTCTCTCCAGGCAATGAGTGAATTGGAAGTGCCATCTTGCCTTTGATTTGTGTATCGCACATTGTGGCAAGCATTAACTCGGGACAATTGTCCATGCGTTGAGTCAGTTCCTTCTTCGGCCTCGTTAGAAGGGCAGCAGCATCAGGAAGTATATTACCATCAGAACCAGGCAAGAATTCCCTATGGGCAAGGATATCATCCAGTTTTAAAGCGGAACTTTCAGATAATAGCAAGTCGGAATGCATTCATTAAATGCATGGCGACTAGCTTTAAAATAGATGTCTTACCATAAAAAAAGAGATGTGTCTAAAGGAATCCATCCCGTTTGGAGACCAGAACGCAGGCTAGAGTGCATACATCTTGTCTGTGCGCCTGCACGGTCAGTCCCGGTCTCCATTGAGTAGACTGCTTTGCACCATATGGTTACTGGAAGGGACTGACGGTGCAGGCACACAGACCGCACTAACCTGCCTGTGAGTCCCGAAAAGGGACGGATTCCTTTAGACACATCTATTTTTTACGGTAAGACATCTATTTTCAAGCTAGTCGCCATGCATTTAATGAATGCATGGCGACTTGCTATTATCTGAAAGTTCTGCTTTAAGGAGAGGTGCGTGAAGAGGGTAATAACTTTTGCCAGGCTAGCGTTCTCTTTGCTCAAAATTTCCGTCAAAGCACAGAAAGGCGTAAGGACTGTCATTACCTGTTCCATCAGGGCCCAGTCAGCCCTGCCCAGTATTCTGTTAGTGCCAATGAAATGGTGACATGACATTGCGTGAATTGCCTTTTTTTGCTCCGGGATATGCTCTAGTATATCTAAGGTGGAGTTCCACCTGGTCCCAACATCTTGTTTTAGGCGGTGCTCTGGAAGGTCTGCCTTTTTTTGTTCCTCCTTCAGGAGCTGGCTATCTTTGACAATCGAATGGAAGTGGTCAGCAATTTGTCGGCACGATTCCAGAAGTGCTGACAACCTTCCAGTGTTACTGCCATCCTCGAGAGCAGCCTTCACTACTAGATGCAAGACGTGATGAGCAGCACACACCCACAAATCTGCCATCCCAGAGAGCCTTGATCATGTTATCCTTACCATCAGAAACCACAACCCCATCTGTGCCTGTGTACCTGCCTGCTTCCCTAGCCATTGCACCACCATGTTCTGCAGTGCTTTGCAGTGGCTTCTGATCCATTACCTCAGCATGGAGGAGAAAAGAGCAGTGCCTTGCCTGCTTGGCTACTTCACCTGAACTTGTTGTTGCTATCAGTGTGTCTTGCAACACACTGGGTTGCCATCAGTGAGCCATCAGCGACCGGAAGCCATGCTGGCCACTCGGAGCACTCCATAAGTCAGTGGTAAAGTACACTGACTGGCCACCAGCCTTTCCTAGAAGGTCCTTCAAAAGACCAACACACGACCGGTAAAGTGAGGGCACTATAGTTCTACTGAATGTGGTGCAGGATGGAATTTTATATCTGGGTGTAACAGCCTCCAAATGTTGCTGGAAGGGCTCCCTGTCCACCAAATTAAAAGTAGCACCCCAACAGCTATGAGCTGTGCAGTGAGGAGTGTGATTTTCCTGGCCTGCTGTCTGCACATACCCTTGGAATAAAACCCACCAAAATCTTCCAGTGTGGCCTGTATTGATTTTGTGATGGGCTGTGACTGTCTGCTGCTCTTACTAGGACCAGATGTGGCATAATCTCCCTGCCCTTTCTCCTGCTGCCTACTGGTGGTGGGTGTGACACTGGTATATGCAGTACTAGTACTGCTACCTTCTGCATTTATCAACACCGACTTGTGGTAGTTCTTCAGGTGTTGGTTCATCCCGGAGGTAGTCAGATGACCCAACACCCGCCCAAGGCTGACTTCCCTGCCACACAATTTACATTTTGCTAGCCGGCCATCACCAAGTGCCACAAAATGGTCCCATACTTTGGAGGGACAGATATCTCTGGAAGGTGGTGGAGAAGAAGAAACTTAGATGACACTTTCTTCGTCTTCACCTGCTGGAGCAACCTCACTTTGCTTTGTTTTTCTATGTACTGTTACATGGATACCAGTAGACCTAAAGATGGCAGCAAGGATGTTGGGACTGGGATTGGAGGAGGATTGTGGAGTAACAGTGGTGCTGGTGGCAGAGACACTAGCAGCTACTACCTGGCTGTAATGGTTTTCTGACACTCAGACCAGGGTGTAAAGTAAAAACACAGTTTATTGAATCAAGGAGTAATACAATGCCCCTAGGGGCCAGTACAGGAAATAGCAGTAATAGCAAACACGAACAGAGTGAATGCATTACAGCAAATATGATAGACAATGGATCGATATGAAATAACCCCAAAGGGTTAACAAGTGCAGGAGGAGAGCTCAGTCCAGTTTGGCCAATGCCCAGGATATATAGCAGTCTCTGGAACACAGTTCTTGAGTAACAAAGCTGGAGCAAAGTGTCAGTCTCTGGAACACAGTTCTTGAGTAACAAAGCTGGAGCAAAGGGTCTGCGCTGAATTCACTCTCAAATAGAATAGAAAGGCACAAGTGCCAGAGCTGAGTAATACCACCGCCATGGGTTAGGGAGAAGTGCTATTGCCAAACTGTAGTACAAGAACCTGAATCGCCCTTAATTGAGAATTGAAGTTAACTCTGCGTGTGCCCAATGGAAAGTGCCCTGACACCCCTTGGATGTCAATAGTGATAGCGACTGCACAAGCACTGAGAGCCAAGCACTGGATAGTGCAGATGGATAGCGTAACCTCTGTACGTATGTAGGCCGGAGCCAGGACACCCCTCCGGTGCCGAACGGAATTTTCCCAGCAAGAGCAAACGGATAACAGTGCCAACAAGCGCGGTTCCGATGTACACCTTACACTGGACGGGCAATGCTCTGCAGAAGGTAGGGAAGCGTATCAGAGGTACTCAAGAAGCGGCTCTTAACGGATATATGTATGCTTGGCAAGATGACTGGGGCACAAGACCGGAGACTATGAAGCACAGCAGGAGTTAACGGGTTCTGTACGGAGAGACAGCGACAGACAGTGTATGGCAAAGCAACCTTTATCTCAGCTAGAGAGGTGAGAGGAATAGCGAGTCACCCAGAGATCAGAATGTCGCGGACGCGACCGAGACCGTGCAGGTACACCGGAACAGCAGGCTGGAACTGGGCGATAACCGGAACCGGAGCACAGCAGGAACAGCAGCCGAAGAACAGGATCAATCACGGAGCAGGGTCGTCTACCAGAGCCGGGTCAAACACGGAGCAGGATCATAAGCCAGAACCGGATCAAACACGAAGCAGGGTCATCAGCCAGAGCCGGGTCATACACGGAGCAGGATCAACAGAAGAGTCAGACAAGCCGGGTCGGTACACAGGAGAACTGGAACACAGCAACAAGGCGCAGATACTGGAACATCAAAAAAGGGCAAATCACAAGTGCCCAAGGCCCAGTGTATAAAGGCACATCCTGGCCGGGCCAATCAGCATCCTCCAATGCACAGGTAGTACAGTCAAGATTGACAGCATAGCACGGGAACCGTGATACTGGCTTGGAGACTCAAATGGAACTGGAGAGGCAGGTGCTGAGTTGTCAATAGAAGACACTAGTGTAACTGGAGAAACAGGAGGAATACTATGGGAAGCAGGTGAAAAATTAAGCTCAGGGGAATAATCAAGTTCACTGGAAAAATCAAGCTCAAGGGACAAATCAAGCTTAGGAGACTTTGATGCCTCAGATTCTTTTTCTAACTCTGTTAGATTTTGAAAGGAAGTATCACGGTTCCCGTGCTATGCTGTCAATCTTGACTGTACTACCTGTGCATTGGAGGAAGCTGATTGGCCCGCCCAGGATGTGCCTTTATACACTGGGCCTTGGGCACTTGTGATTTGCCCTTTCGTGGTGTTCCAGTATCTGCGCCTTGTTGGTGTTTTCCAGTTCTCCTGTGTACCGACCCGGCTTGTCTGACTCTTCTGTTGATCCTACTCCGTGTATGACCCGGCTCTGGCTGACGACCCTGCTACGTGATTGATCCGGTTCTGGCTGATGATCCTGCTCCGTGTATGACCCGGCTCTGGCTGACGACCCTGCTTCGTGTTTGATCCGGTTCTGGCTTATGATCCTGCTCCGTGTTTGACCCGGCTCTGGTAGACGACCCTGCTCCGTGATTGATCCTGTTCTTCGGCTGCTGTTCCTGCTGTGCTCCGGTTCCGGTTATCGCCCAGTTCCAGCCTGCTGTTGCGGTGTACCTGCACGGTCTCGGTTGTGTCCGCGACATTCTGATCTCTGGGTGACTCGCTATTCCTCTCACCTCTCTCTAGCTGAGATAGAGGTTGCTTTGCCATACATTGTCTGTCGCTGTCTCTCCATACAGAACCCGTTAACTCCTGCTGTGCTTCGTAGTCTCCAGTCTTGTGCCTCAGTCTTCTTGCCAAGCATACAAATATCCGTTAAGAGCCGCTCCTTGAGTACCTCTGATACGCCTCACTACCATCTGCAGAGCATTGCCGGTCCGGTGTTCGGTGTACATCGGAACCGCGCTTGTTGGCACTGTTATGCGTTTGCTCTTGCTGGGAAAGTTCCGTACGGCACCGGAGGGGTGTCCTGGCTCCGGCCTACATACGTACAGAGGTTACGCTATCCATCTGCACTATCCAGTGCTTGGCTCTCAGTGCTTGTGCAGTCGCTATCACTATTGACATCCAAGGGGTGTCAGGGCACTTTCCATTGGGCACACGCAGAGTTAACTTCAATTCTCAATTAAGGGCGATTCAGGTTCTTGTACTACAGTTTGGCAATAGCACTTCTCCCTAACCCACGGTGGTGGTAGGTAGTACTCAGCTCTGGCACTTGTGCCTTTCTATTCTATTTGAGAGTGAATTCAGCGCAGACCCTTTGCTCCAGCTTTGATACTCAAGAACTGTGTTCCAGAGACTGACACTTTGCTCCAGCTTTGTTACTCAAAAACTGTGTTCCAGAGACTGCTACATATCCTGGGCGTTGGCCAAACTGGGCTGAGCTCTACTCTTGCACTTGTTAACCCTTTGAGGGTTATTTCATATCTATCCATTGTCTATCATATTTGCTGTATTGCATTCACTCTGTTCGTGTTTGCTATTACTGCTATTCCTGTACTGGCCCCTAGGGGCATTGTATTACTCCTTGATTCAATAAACTGTGTTTTTACTTTACACCCTGGTCTGAGTGTCAGAAAACCGTTACAGTACGAAAGGGCCATGACCTCAGACGGGAAGAGTGACAGTAATACACAGAACCTCCACTGGAGGATGGATGTTCACGAGCAACGTCTAGATCAATTGGTTTTGGCCATGCAAACATTGCTTGAACGTACGGTACATCTCGAGAAACCGAATCAAAATCCGGTGGTCCCCCCAGTCATGACACCGGACAATGCTACTGGCCAATTGCTGGCTCCCTCCAGAAGTCTCACGGCGGCGGCGCCGTTACCGCTCAGATATGGTGGCGAACCCACACTGTGCAGAGGTTTCCTTAACCAACTAGAGATATTCTTAGAACTCACACCCTATGCTTTTCCGAATGACCGTAGCAAAGTGGGTTTCATGATATCTCTGTTAACTGGTAAAGCGCTGGCATGGGCTAATCCTTTATGGGAGCAGGCCAAACCCTGTACTCTGAATTTTAACGAATTTGTCAGACAGTTTCGCAGAGTGTTCGAGATACCAGGGCGATCCACCTCGGCAGCTAAGAAATTGATGGTAATTCAGATGGGCGATGGCACTGTGGCCGACTATGCTATAGAATTTCGTATTTTAGCTGCAGAAGTGGCCTGGAATAATGAGGCACTCCTGGCAGTCTTTTCATAAGGTCTATCCGATTCCATCAAGGATGAGATTGCTACCAGGGAGGTACCTACTGACCTAGATGAGTACATAGGTTATGTGATACTCATTGACACCCGCATGTGCGAAAGGCGCTTGGCAAAAAGGGCTAGCTCCAAGACCCATGGGCACAAAGGTCTTTTAACCCACCCTCGCCTCCCATTCCTCCTGATGGGGCACCTGAAACAGGGGAGCCTATGCAGATTGGATATACTAGGTTATCTAAGGAGGAGAGGGCTTATCTCAAAAGACAAGGGTTATGTTTATATTGTGGTAAGAATGGGCACTTACTACGCACATGTCCGGTACGTCCGGGAAACGCACGCACCTAGGGTACCTTGGGGGACAGGCCCTAGGTGGTGTACAGTCGTCCTCAGATCCTTGTTCCACGAAACCCACCATACCGGTGAGTTTTCTTCTGGGTGATCAAGCTGTGGAGGTACTAGCCCTGGTAGATTCTGGCGCAGCAGGCTATTTCATGGACCGGGCATTTGCTGAAAGACACAATATTCCGCTGTCTAAAAGAGATACTCCGCTAGCCATTGAGGCTATTGATGGCAGACCCCTAGAACCAGCACTTATCACCATGGAGACTACTCTCATCACTATGGCTATTGGGGTTCTCCACAAAGAGGGGGTACGTTTCCAAATTATACATTCACCTCACCATGCGGTCATTCTGGGGTACACTTGGTTGTTGCTGCACAATCCCCAGTTTGACTGGCAAAGATGTGAAATTAAGTCTTGGTCGGAGTACTGCACTAGTCACTGTTTATCTCACCCAGTCAAGATTATGTGTACCTCCCCTTCTGTGCCAGCTGAATACAGCAAGTTCAGTGACGTATTCAGTAAGGGTGAGGCTAGCGCATTGCCGCAGCATCAGCCATATGACTGCGCTATTGATGTGCCCCCGGGAGTCGTGCCACCTAGGGGTAGGACCTACCCATTGTCCGGGGAGTAGACTAAGGCCATGGAGGAATACATCGAGGATGCCCTCAGACGAGGGATTATTCGTAAATCATCCTCGCCGGCAGGTGCAGGGTTCTTTTTTGTGAAAAAGAAAAGTGGCGAATTACGACCGTGTATTGACTACCGTGGACTCAATAAGTTGATTGCCAAGAATGCGTACCCCATTCCGCTCATCACAGAATTATTTGACAGGTTGAAAGGCTCCTCTATCTTCACGAAACTCGATCTTTGTGCTGCCTACAACCTAATAAGGATAAGGGCTGGTGATGAGTGGAAGACGGCATTCAATACTAGGTCAGGCCACTACGAATATCTGGTTATGCCATTTGGGTTATGTAATGCACCTGTCGTATTTCAGGAGTTCATAAATGATATCCTCCGGGACATGCTACAGTCTTGTGTGGTGGTGTACTTGGACGATATATTGATCCATTCTGCTAATTTAACCCAGCACATCCAGGATGTTTCGGAGGTATTGATGCGATTACGCAAGAACAAATTGTTCTGCAAACTAGAAAAATGTGAATTTCATTGCTCCCAAGTACCATTCTTGGGTTTTGTTATATCCAATGATGGCATAGCGATGGACCAAGAGAAGTTGGCAGCAGTTCTACAATGGCCATGACCCAAGGGGTTAAAAGCTATCCAAAGGTTCTTGGGCTTTGCCAACTATTATAGAAAGTTTATCCAGAACTTTTCTACCATCACAAAACTTCTCTCTGACCTTACGCATAAGGGCGCAAATCCCTCTCAATGGTCCGAGGCAGCTGAAATAGCCTTTGAAACCCTCAAAAAGGCATTTGCATCCGCTCATTGGAGGAAGCTGATTGGCCCGCCCAGGATGTGCCTTTATACACTGGGCCTTGGGCACTTGTGATTTGCCCTTTCGTGGTGTTCCAGTATCTGCGCCTTGTTGCTGTGTTCCAGTTCTCCTGTGTACCGACCCGGCTTGTCTGACTCTTCTGTTGATCCTACTCCGTGTATGACCCGGCTCTGGCTGACGACCCTGCTTCGTGATTGATCCGGTTCTGGCTGATGATCCTGCTCCGTGTATGACCCGGCTCTGGCTGACGACCCTGCTTCGTGTTTGATCCGGTTCTGGCTTATGATCCTGCCCCGTGTTTGACCCGGCTCTGGTAGACAACCCTGCTCCGTGATTGATCCTGTTCTTCGGCTGCTGTTCCTGCTGTGCTCCAGTTCCGGTTATCGCCCAGTTCCAGCCTGCTGTTGCGGTGTACCTGCACGGTCTCGGTCGCGTCCGCGACATTCTGATCTCTGGGTGACTCGCTATTCCTCTCACCTCTCTCTAGCTGAGATAGAGGTTGCTTTGCCATACATTGTCTGTCGCTGTCTCTCCGTACAGAACCCGTTAACTCCTGCTGTGCTTCGTAGTCTCCAGTCTTGTGCCTCAGCATACAAATATCCGTTAAGAGCCGCTCCTTGAGTACCTCTGATACGCCTCACTACCATCTGCAGAGCATTGCCGGTCCGGTGTTCAGTGTACATTGGAACCGCGCTTGTTGGCACTGTTATCCGTTTGCTCTTGCTGGGAAAGTTCCGTACGGCACCGGAGGGGTGTCCTGGCTCCGGCCTACATACGTACAGAGGTTACGCTATCCATCCGCACTATCCAGTGCTTGGCTCTCAGTGCTTGTGCAGTTGCTATCACTATTGGCATCCAAGGGGTGTCAGGGCACTTTCCACTGGGCACTCGCAGAGTTAACTTCAATTCTCAATTAAGGGCGATTCAGGTTCTTGTACTACAGTTTGGCAATAGCACTTCTCCCTAACCCACGGCAGTGGTATTACTCAGCTCTGGCACTTGTGCCTTTCTATTCTATTTGAGAGTGAATTCAGTGCAGACCCTTTGCTCCAGCTTTGATACTCAAGAACTGTGTTCCAGAGACTGACACTTTGCTCCAGCTTTGTTACTCAAGAACTGTGTTCCAGAGACTGCTACATATCCTGGGTGTTGGCCAAACTGGGCTGAGCTCTACTCTTGCACTTGTTAACCCTTTGGGGGTTATTTCATATCTATCCATTGTCTATCATATTTGCTGTATTGCATTCACTCTGTTCGTGTTTGCTATTACTGCTATTCCTGTACTGGCCCCTAGGGGCATTGTATTACTCCTTGATTCAATAAACTGTGTTTTTACTTTACACCCTGGTCTGAGTGTCAGAAAACCGTTACAGGAAGAAACATCATCATCATCAGCAGATTTCGTGGAAACCTGCTCAATTGCCTCTTCTACCTGGTGACTACCGGGAAATGGTAAACTATCTCCCTCAATTACATTTTCTGGAGTAGATATGCTCTCAGTGGCAGTGACAGTGGTGGCAGGAAAAATGTTATCCAAATACTGCAATCATTTCCATTTGGGCTGCTTACACGGATGTTCTCTATAAAAATCCTGCGTTGATACTGCCCGCAGTGTCTGACCAGTACTGTTACCAACGCTATGTGTCCCCAGGATTATACAACTGACTGCAGTGGAGGTGGTGAGTAAACTGCCAGTGGCACTAGTCATTGTGTTGAATTTTTATATTCGACACTGGAACACTGAGGATTCTCCCTTGCTGTGGCAGTAAGATGGTAGGCCTCCCAGTCCCTACACAACTGTGAGATTGTTTAAATAATTTGCAGTCTGACAAACACAAACTCCTAATTTGAATTTTCATATTTTACACAGGAACAAAGGTGACTCTCCCTTGCAGTGGCAATAACTGGCACTAATGCTGGCTGCCTGCCTATGCCTATCTGCCTGCCTACACAACAACTGGACAGCCACTCTCGCTATCTGCTTCTTCTCTCTCCCAGCTCCAACAATGCAATAAGCACTAACAGGAAATGTGAGAGCTGTCTGGGTGCCTGTGATGTCATTAGTCCATCCCCAACATGAAACGAAGAAGCTAATTGCTTGGATTAAAGACATCATGAAATGAAGAAGTTATTTGGACTAGAAAGGGAGGGAAAGCAGTGCTCGCACGGGGAGAATGTCATCTGAATATTAAAACGAAATTCTTCCCAGTTATGTTTTGGATTCGGCTTCTAAAAATGAATGGCTCAAAGATATTCGCCATGTCCGAATGGCTCCGAATCACCCTTATTCGTCCAAAATCCGAATGTGGACGAACCGAATCACACAAGCCTACTTTAAACTAAAATGAACAGTCACTTGGCCTGACACGGGGACAGGCACCCTTTGGCTCTACAGTTGCTGGAGACTACCGCTTCCATCATCCCCAAACAGTTGTTGGCTTTTTGGGGATGATGCAAGATGTAGTCTCCAATAGCTGTAGAGCAAAGGTTGCTTGACCTTGGTTTAACCCTTTAAGGACCCATGACGTGCCAGTATCATCATGCAGGTCCCGGCGTGTCATGGAATTCTGGGATGGCAGCACGGCTGCACGCCACTCTACCATTCCAGAATTCAATGAGCAAAAAAAAAATAAATAAAGCTCTGTGGTCCTTAACAGCCACCCATGAGCCAGATTGGGTGAGCATTAAGTGGTTAAGACAAAAGGTAGTCACCTGTGGTTCTTCAGTTGGTCATAGACTGCAACTCAACATCATTAGTCCCACATGTTGTCCACCCCTGGATTAGGGCTTTGAGTGCCAGGGAAGTATCCAGCACATTGTATTTCAATACCTGTCTGGCACTCAAAGGGTTAACATGAAATTATATAAAAGCCTCATTGCATAATTTATGTCTCCTCAGGAGACACACACATAAAAGAGAATGCCTCATTACATAATTTATGTCTCCTCAGGAGACACACACACACACACACACAGTGGTGGCAGTAAGGAGAGGATATAGAAATATCCTCCCTACAGCCAATGCTGGAGATACAGGGGTGTGTGATTTAGACAGCAGTGGGTAGGGTTTGCATTCCCACAACTTCCTGCTCAACCACAAAACAAATATGGCCGACACACACACTGTCACTCACTCTGACTCCCAGTGGCCTCAACAGGGACTGTAGTACAGCCACTGAATGGAAGCTGCAGCACCAGGGGAATGTAATGGCACTCAAAGGGTTAAGGTAGGTCCTCATTCCTCAATTATTTCATGGGTGTCAACATTTGCCATGCAAGACAGAGGACAGGCAGCCATCAGGTACACACTTAACCCCCTCACTGCCATAGGGTTGTCTTTTACCCTCAGGAGAGACCATAGGGGGAAGTGTCCTCAAAACAATCACCTGTAAACATCTGTTTCCCTCCCACGTCTCTTCCTTCCCCAGCCTATTCATAACACTTTTTCTCTTGTATATTAAGCCCCGCCCCTGCTCGTGATTAAGCTACGCCCCCTTTAACCCAAAGTGTCTAATTGATCTCTCCCCACCAGCACCAAAGGACTTCCCTCCAGGGACCTCATAAGATAAAGTTCCCAGGTATGAATACGCTTCGCACTGCTATTTGACTCTGACATGACACACCAGTGTATACTGCATTCCACTCTGTAGTTCAACCCTTTGAGTGCCAGAGGGGCGCACAACACAATGCAAACCCCTCTGGCACTCAGAGGGTTAAAATGCTCTTATAACAATCCTTTTATTTTCTGCTTTCCATTTACATAACCCAAACACAGGCATAGTACTGCAATTCTGGCCCAAAGTAAAGGAGAAATAAAAAATAACATTGCTGTAATGCCATACCTCTCAAGTGTCCCTCTTTAGAAGGGACAGTCCCTTTTTGAGATCTAAGTCCCTCTGTCCCTCTTTTTTTTCTGCAGATTAGCATTAAAAGTCACATAAATGTGTAGTTAATCTTTAATATATGTTTTTAAATTAGTCTGTGTAAATAAAATACTATAGTCTTGCTGCAAATTTATTCAGTTACACAAACAGGTGTCAATAGGTTTAAATCCTTATACACTCTTAACTTGCAGAGAACTAGGAGGGAGGGATGGTGGACACCTATGGTACTCAAATGGTTAACTCCTGGAGTGCCACAGGGGTATGCAATGCATTGCTTTGCAATGTGTTGACAAACTCTCTGCCACTGAAAGCGTTAAAGGGATAGTAATACTTCTATTAAAGTTTACCTCTGAGTCTTCTTTATATATTTTTAACATGCATCTGTCCGGTCCCACAACAGGATTCCACATCTAATGGGAAGCAGCCAGAAGGGTTGGGAGGGGGATCCTTTTGGCTTGAATACCGTTTTAACTGCAACACTCTAAGTAATTCAATATAGCTGTACATGTTACGAAAAATATAAAGAAGAGTCAGAGATAAACTTTAATAGAAGTATTGTAAATATCCCTTTAAAACATTATACACTCTTGACTTTTTCCACTGTGACAATGTTGGGCTTTTATGGAGCCTTTTTTTTTTTTTTTTTTTTTTATAAAGATGGTGGATGCCCAGGAAGATCCCTGTTGTTTCCTCAACTCACAGACGCCCTGCATGCCCTCTCCACGGCCGATACCCCTGCCAGCCCAGGCTCAAGCCTGTTTCCTCAGAATCAACAGCGACTTCTTCCTCCCACACTGGATTCAGACATTGCGAGGCACATTGTGGGGACAAGAGTGTCTCCGATGTACCAGGGCCAGTAATGTACGGCGAATAAGCTACATAATTTATGTCATTGGGACAACTTCTTTATACATTAACAGTACTCTATTTAACCCTTTGAGTGCCAGAGAGGTAACTAATGCATTGCACCACAATGTATTGGATGCCTTTCCAGCACTCAAATGGTTAACTCTGACATGCCACACCACTGTATACTGCATAGCACGCTATGGCTTAACATGCTGGTATAAGTTTATCTCTCTCTCACATAATCTTTTATTTTCTGCTTTCCGCTTCTACACGCCAAATACACAGAGAGGCTTAATACTGCAATTCTGCCCCAAAGTAAAGGAAATAACAAATACCATTGATTTTGTGGTCTCAGGACCACAGCGGGGATGGCAACACGTTGTGAAGCAATGTCCTCTGGTCCTTAGAGGGCTACATTTGGCTTCTAATGCTCTGAATACTGCAGATATTCACTTTAATACAACATTGTTACCTACACAGCACTGTAAAGCTCATACACTAATCCCAGGGTGGCCACAGCCCACACTTCTACACTCAGAACCTACAGATCCGGGGGACCAGCAAGAGCTGAAACCTCCACACATGGGGCAGCTATCACTGTGTCAGTGTCCTCTGTGTGTGTGTGTCTGCGCATGTCTGTTGCACATCTGTGTGTGCATGTCTTTTACCTGTGTATGAGCATGTCTGTTGCATGTGTGTGTGTGTACATCTCTGTTACATGTGTTTATACATGTTTGCATATTGTGTGTGTGTGTGTCTTTTGCATTTTTTCTGACACTCACGGTGTATATGTGTCTGCCTGTGTGTTGCATATGTCTGTTTATCAGTGCGTCTACATTTAAGACAGGTACGTCCAATGGTCATAACATGACGGGCAATGGCGTCCCACGTTGCTAGTAAATAATAAAACAGTTAGGTCATCAAAGTGGAGGTCTGAAATACGCATCATTATACCAAAATTCATATTTTTTCTGGTTTAGCAGTAAAAATTATACTAGCATTCAGATGGCAGCAATACATAAATAGTTTTGATACATTGAATAAAGTGAAACTCAAAGGGCCATATGTACAAAATAAAAAATGGAGTAATTCTGCAGCAAAACAAGAAAAGAAAAGCTTTCCTCTTATGTCCATTGTGCACACATATACAGTAGGATGGAATGGAACTTTCAGATTAGTTTCATATCTGTATATCAGGGTATTTATATTAATACAAACGTATCTGGGAAAGGGTTTTTTGTTTTTTGGTACCAAAGGAAGCTTTTTCCTTTGAGACTAGCAGGTGGTTCTTATCTGTTTGCTGTGGTAGAATCCTTTGGTTTCACATGCAATCTCTGTTGTCAGAGACTTTTTCTTGTTGGAGAGTAGAGGGTTAAGTTTTTAGAAACAATGACCTAATTTTTAGAAATGAGCGGCCTCCTTACCTCAATGGAGGGGGCGGATATATAGAACAGTTTTATGGTTATTGATAGCCAGTGGTAGACAAAAAGTCTGGGACGATGAGTTCTCCCATATGGGAAAGTCTAGATAGTATGACATGTTTATATGACGTCTGATGACCTTGTGACCATCTTACCTGTGAGACAATAAAGACCTGTTGTCAGATATATATAATTGTAATATGGTATTAGAGCGTCATCTACAGGGCTAATAGATACAGTGCTTTTAGAAGTCCCAGATATTACCAGAATGGAGTCAAGATTACCTATCAGATAGTCTAGAAGAATGCATGACCTCATATTGAAATGAGAGGAATGAGTAGCCAATCAGAAAAATATCAGATAATATATTCTGACGTCACATTATAATAAGATGGCTTTTTATTCTATCAGAGGAGGTTGGGCTGTGTCTTTCTGATAAGGATTCTGACCTTATAAAATACTAGGCCTAGGGTAGTTCTAACTCTTGTTTCCTGAGTCTCTTGGTTTCCTGTCCTAGTTCCTGGCTGCTGAAGTAACTCTAAGAAAACCTACACTTTTTGTCTGGTAACTATATTTTCCTTTATTTTAATTCTCCAAAAATTATGAATCAATTATATATTTCCTCCATATTTGAGGAAAAATAATTTCTTATAATTTTCTTAAGTAGACTGACCAACCATCTTTCAGAATTATTATAAGAAGCCATATGGCTGTAGGTATTCTGAAATTAAGCAGAATTAATTAATTTTGCAATATTTAGCTAGATAATTGTAAAATAGTTGATAGCAGTTAGATCAATATAGCATTATCTATATTAGTTAATCTAATTATTGATATCTCTAGGATACTATAATTCTGTTTCTGGAAAGGTTATTTAGCTAATATTTGATCTGGTGAATTATTTGAATTTTTTTATTAACCCTCCAATTGCTGTTTGTCTATTTGGTGTGTGTTTCAAAGGATTTCTTGGTTACATGTTATCACAGTGCCCGTGATATACGGGCGACATTTTGACATATTTACTTCCTGAGATCTTTTATTGGCTATGCTGTCTTTGCTTCTCCCAGTGACAGCCTTTAAATACCCTGGGCTGTCACTTATGCTCTGCCCTTTCGTGGTGTTTACGTTGCCTAGCGCTTGTTCCGTTACTCTCGTATGATACCAGTGTATGACCCAGACTGCCTAACTATTCTGCCTGTTTACCATTCCTGCTCTGTGTACCGACCCGGGTTAGCTGACGTTCCTGCTCTGTGTATTGACCCGGCTTGGCTGACGTTCCTGCTTCATGTACCGTCCCGGCTTGACTGACGATCCTGCTCTGTGTACCGACCCGGCTTGGCTGAAGTTCCTGTTCCTGTACTGTTCCTGCTTGCAAGACGTCCTGCTGTGTTGCCCGAATTGCTCACGCTCTCTGTGGTCTGTAACAGACCTGTTCTCTCATAGTGCCTGTTGCTTCATTCCAGTAGTATTACCACTTGCACCACGATCGCTTGGTCTGTTACTGCTGTCCCTGAGGTTGGGTTACTGTTGGGCGCCTCAGGCTATATCCACATCTGCAGTTGCTGCAGACCGGAGTGTTCGTTAACCTCTTGCGGGGCGGTGCTGGGCACTTGTATCTATATACGGTAGTCACAGTTTGGCGTACGTTGCTCCTTACGGTGCCGTGCACTTGGGCCATTTTCCGTTGCTGTCTCAAGTTGGCGTTATGCTGCACCATCCGGTGCTGTGCTCTGGGTCACGAATACCTTGTGGGCGTTCTCTATATCGCTGGTAGTCACCTTCCTATGGTGCCTTGTAGCCTGTTCTATCCTGGCTATACATGTCCCTGGTGATTCCATTCGCTATTGTTACTCTCTGCATAGAGAGTGTACTTTGGGGCCTTCCACTATTAGGGCCAACCACTGTTCCTGGCCTGTGCTACTGTTCACTCTGTCATATTCACACTGTATCATACGAAATGTACCTGACCTGTGTCAGTATTGTATATTGATCTTACATACTGGACCCGTGTGGGTTAATCATATCATTGTAACCTGTCCTGTATCAGCTTTCCATTTAGCTGTATGCTGGACCCACTAGGGTTACTGTTATTCCTTGTGTGCTAATAAAACTGTGTTTTACCAAAACCTTCCGTTTCTGAGTGTACTAAACTGTAACACATGTGTGTTAGGGCCTAACTTTTCAAAAGTGAAAGTTTATTTTAAACTCTCACTAGACAAAAGAAGCTCCATCTTGGATTGGGCATCCATATTCTTGTATCTGTGTGTTAACCCTAGAAGTGCTATAGGTGTTATATAGGATTGCTATTGTCATGTTTATGGTATATATTGCATGAAGTTTTGTGGTACTTTCTAGACATATATTATTAGGCTTAATTCTAAGTATATCTTTGGTATTATCTATTATTGACAATAATAAATGCAATTTATAGGTTTTATCCTGAAGGTATGCAATTTTGAGAACAGTATATAAATAATCTGGGATTTTATTCCAGATACATTTTGTAAATTATATATATTGTATATGGTACAGAGAGATTGTCGTAGGACTTGGTTTAACATTAAAAACTACTCACATGACAACATCCCTTAAACATTAATTAGCATAGATAACACAGATTTGGACAGAGGTATTCATATATGCTGCTGCCATTTGTATTTTAATTAATTGTAAGGATCAATTAATCTTTTCTGTGCTACTGTGTTCAATTATTATCTAATACCTCTGGATACACCTATGTAATGTTAACCTTGTCTGCGCCTATAATACGGTTGTGATATTGGTTTTTGAGTTACTTTATATCTATTTCAATTTGTTTTCACTCATTTATATCATTGCTGATTACACTTTATATATAGTATATTTTACTTAAATAAATTATATATATTTTTGCACAAATATGCATAATTGATTATTTTAATCAATTCTTTACTGTGAAGTAGCGTGTCAATACCAAATAATGTGTGAAGTTCTCAAATTATTTTATATTATTATTTATCTATTTATGTGAAGATATACAACCTAATTGAGTCTCCTACTATACAAATATATTATTTGGAGAAGACACTAGATGGTAATATATTTACTCAAGTGCCTCTTCTTACAGGAGCTTAATTCAGCAAGAATCCAAGTATAAATATTTTCAGGGAGATTCACTGGCGCCTTCAACTCCCAGGGTGTTGCAACCACCAAGATATTTCCACCCCACAACCAAAGGGTAGATCTTATCACTTTAAAATTTGAGTCTGGCGCTTGTGGACTCCACACAGCCCTATAACAAAAAATATAAAAAAGAAACACACAGTATCTCAATCTTGCATAAAGTTAAAAAAGAAAATCCGCTTTATTCAGAAACACATATATATGGGTCAGGTATATAAATTTAGGAAAAAATATTCAAAAATCAATCCAATTAAAGCAAGCACATACAAATATATCATATAACAATTATATAAAAGGGTTTTAGGAGATAAATTAAAATGGACATAGTTTATATCTCGTATCCAAAATAATAACTACAACTAAAGCACCATAAAAAAATCACCAATACTGGACTTTAAACTGTGCATCTACTACATTTGAACCCTAAGAGATCGAGCAAATATTACTCGCTCTTTAGTAGAAAAACTGCAATTGACCGGAAGCTAGGAAACATAGAGTCTCAAACAGGGCAGATTCACAGGGTTACACAATATCACCCTGTGAATGATTAGTTAATCATCCAAGACGGCTCGGAGCAAACCCAGCACCTAATCGGTCAGATTGCAGTTATAGAAAGAAACAAATCCACTACAGAGCATAAAGTATCCAAAAATATATAGATACAAACATAAAATAATTAGAATAATTAAAAACATAAACGCTATGCGTTAAGTTCAAAGCTATACACCGGGCCGGGAAACAGTATAACTCGTAACACAAGCAACCTCTGCAACACGTTTCACACCTCTCACGGTGCTTTATCAAGCAAATGTGAAGTATCCCTACTCCCCGCACAATCGGCTATTTAAACCCTTCTCTTTAACAAAGTGATTGGCTGACAAAATCATTCCCAGCTACGGATCCCTCAAGAGTACAATCCAATACTCTTCTTTAAATCAAAATATAAAGGAAAAAAAAAAAAAAGAAGTATAGTTAACCCCTTGGGTGCCAGAGGGGCATGTCACGTATCATATAATAATGCGCCCTGTGTCCCCCAAGACCACTGAAGGGAAACTTAAATATCATATCATCATTCCTAAATACAATAAGAGTATTATCTCTCTCTGAGCTGTATCGTTATATCTAAGTGAATAAACACAATATAAATGACATTACTAAAATGTTTCCAAATACAGATAAATAAAATAAATATACATTATTCTCTTACATGTACATTCCTATTCACAAGAAAGGAGCAAGCTCGATGTTTTCATTTAACCAATTAGGGTATAAGGTATTTAGCTTGAATATCCATGCTGCTTCGCGTCTACTTAGTGCATTGACCAAACTACCTTTCCTAAAATCCAACTTTACTGTCTCTAAAGCAAACCCCATTAGCAATTTTGAATCACTATCATGTACTTCGAGAAAAGTACGTGACAGAATGAATAGTAACTCTTTTTTCAATATTTCTATTATGCTCATAAAGCCTTCTCTTAAAGACGCTTTTAGTTCTTCCTATATAGAGTGTATATAGAGTGTATAACCCTAGGGGTTAACTATACGTTTTTTGTGGTTTTTTTCCTTTATATTTTGATTTAAAGAAGAGTATATTGGATTGTACTCCTGAGGGATCTGTAGCTGGAAATAGGGATACTTCACATATATGTTCGACCAAACCTGGGACCACTCTAGCATCCAAATGACTCTGACACAGTATCATATATATTGGAATGCAAATTTTTAATTCAGGACTAAATCATTACGCTAACATTTCAGGTACCAATTTCCAGGGAGTCACAGGAAGGGATGGTGTTAACAGAGGAAGGGGTGGATCATAAACAAGAAGGTATTTCCTTATCAGTAAGGGGTGGGTCAAATGAAGATTAGGGTTAGGGTGTGTGAGTTTAGTCTGGCCTAGGACACTACAAAACCTAAATACACCACTGTGTTGCTGGGGACATGGCTGATGTGCTGGTCATTACCACAAAGTTTTAGGTTATTTCATGATCCATTTACACCTCTTTCTGCAACTGAATAAATGATTTAGAGCAAGCTCAACCTATACTAAAGTTTAAACAAACATTTATCTGAGTTTTATTGCTGTGGAACAATGTGATAAATTTATATAAACACCACACAGTCTGATCTCCTTAAAAGAGGGATGCCAGGGTGGGTATGAGTGATGGAGGGATTTGGGTCTCAAAGAGGGACTTTTGGGAGGTATGTGTTAGAGGTGCTAAAAAAAAACTGAGACGAAGATTGAGATCAAAGAAGGACTGAAATGAAGATATTGGCAAATAGATTAAAAATCTGTCCTTCCTGCTCTAATCCAACTATACCAAATGTGCTTCACTCCGAGGTGCGCAGCTAGGGGTAACTAGGGATGGGCAAAACTTTCCGCCTCAAGCTGAAATTGGCAAAAAATGGCACTTTTCTCTTGGCGAAAAATTTCCTGTGAAAAGTGCAGATTTTCTGCTTTTCTCTCCCATTGAAATCAATGGGAACATAGAAGTTACACACAACACATTACAAATAATATTTTTTTCCCAAAGGCATTGTATAAAAGGGGCATGAGGGTGCCTGTGTTGGTGGGGTGTGGGGAAAGAATCAGTTGAACAGGGAATGTTTTGGGGGGATTGTTTACTGGGATTGGGGGGCATTTAATAAAAAAGAAATCCTAAATAAAATAAAAACCATAAGACATGGTATAAAGGGATCTGAGGAGGGTGCCTGTGTTGATGAATGGATGAATCATTTGAACAGGGAATTTGTTTTGGGGGGCTTTCTTGGCTGCTATTGGGGGGACAGTTAATAAAAAGATAAATCAATAAAATAAGACATTTGTATTTAAAGTGATAGAGACAGGAACCCCCTGATATAAGCCGTCACTGGGGTGGACTGATACTTGACTTGACAGAGTATTTTGTAGAGGATGATTTGTTTGATTTGTTGTTAGAGGCCTTTGTAGGACTTAGACTTGTTAGAGGCCCAATCCCTGAAGAAACCTTGATTTGTAGGACTTAAAGGAGCAGTAAACGTTTTTTTTTATGAAAACACATTTTATAGAGCTTTTCCTGCTGAATAAAACAAGGGCATTTCCACTGCTGTCAGATGCTTTATTCAAAAATTATAGCAGTTTAAATAATCAGGAAGTGAATTTACTGTGTTTACTTCCTGATAGTTCTAACTGACAGGAAGTGACAGGCAGTTTCTATCACATTCTATGGAGAACTGTATGTCTCTGACTTTTCTCTCCGTTAGAATGTACCAGGAAATCTAATTAGAATTTGACCACTAGAGGACACTGCTAATTTAAAAAAACATGGGTTTAAACTGTAATAACTCTGGAAATATAAATCTCTCGTCAGTGGGAGTACCCTTATTTTACCCAATAGGAAAATCCCTACAATATATATATTTTTCATAAAAAAAAGTTTACTGCTCCTTTAAGCTTGTTCATCATAAGCCCTAAGGAAACATTGATTTTAGGACTTAAAGGGATAGTAATACCTAAAATGTAAAAAAATATATGTTGTAGGGTTTATCCCCCTGAGTAAAACAAGAGTACTCCCACTGCTGAAAGATGTTTCATTCAAAAGTTATTAATTTTCAAAGTTGAATTTTTTAGGTGCAATATCACAGTGGCCTGAAATTGTACAGTGGCGCTGTTGCGACACGATCCTATGGACAGCTCTGGTCCCAGGACCATAAATCTCCATAGGATGGTGTAGCAACAGCGCCACTGTACAATTTCAGGCCACTGTGATATTGCACCTAAAAAATTCAACTTTGAAAATTAATAACTTTTGAATGAAACATCTTTCAGCAGTGGGAGTACTCTTGTTTTACTCAGGGGGGTAAACCCTACAACATATTTTTTTTTACATTTTAGGTATTACTATCCCTTTAAGCTAGTTTGGCACAAGCCCTAAGGAAACATTGATTTATAGGACTTAGGCTTGTTAGAAACAAACCCCCCAAAATTGTTTATTTTTTGTAGGACTATTTTTTTTTTTTTTTTTTTCAAAACACAAGCCCTGAGAAAAAAATAAAAATGCCCTACTGGCCTAATGCCAGCAGGTCATGTTGGCTAGTGGCCACTGTCAGATGTCCTCCTGAGTTGCAACTGCTGTTCGTACTGCTGCTGCTAAGTTGTTTAAGCAGCAGGGTGATTAGGCAGCTGAAAGGGAATGGGATCAACAATAGCAGTAACATAGAAGATGGATGATGAAGGTGTCACTTGCCACGACTGGCTTCAGTGATGCGCCTGAGGCAGTAGCAGCAGAATAAGTAGCCCCCAGTATATGTGGAGAAAAGAACAAGTTGACCATTAAATCTTCTTCCCCTGCCCCTCCTCCAAAATCATCATGGGTGTGTTGTTATTAGAATATATATTTTTCCCTTGAGAACAGGAACTGTGGCTTCCATCAGCAACTGCAATGTGTACAGTGTATGTGTGTGGTAAATAACATCTGGGGGCACAACTGTATACAAACACCATGACACCTGAAACCAAGTACTGCCGCTGTCACTGTACCCCTTGTCCAGACCCTGCTAAGGACACATGACAACTTGCTGACAGTTTAATAGTAATGATGAACCCTCCCTGCCAGAATCCTAGCATATTCTGTGGGATGGATGCCACCTGATGACCTGGTATCGATTCTGCTCCGCCTCACTGGCATGTGTGGTCAGTGCACCACACAGTGTGCAGTGGGTAGAGATGAACTGCCATATCCTAACATTAACAGAGTGGCTATCATTTGGCGTGGGAGGTAACGATGAATGAGGTGGATTGGCAGGAGATGTACTTGTTACCCTAGAGGAAGAAGGTGATGTTGAGGGCGAGCTAGTTGTTTCGCTCGTCATGGAACTTCCAGTGTCTGTCTGGGTTTCTATGTTCTTCCTCCTCTTTGATCTCCACCGTTCTGGAGAGTCAGGGGGTACAGTAACAGAAGTGCTAGATTTCTGTAACGGGTGTTTGGCTGTAACATGTTTGGAATAAATGTCATGGTGTCTGTGTTTCATGTGTGTGATCAGGGCCAAGGTTTGTTCCCTCCTTTCCCCTTCTCATTAACTTGTCACAAATTTTGCACTGTACCATTGTTGATGATGACTGCACTGTGCCTGCCGGAAGAGAATAATAGTCCCACACCCATGACTTCCGGAGGGAGGGATAGGGAGCAGGTGGAGAAGAATGGCCTCTTTCTTCTTGTCCTCCACATTCCGCTTCACTTTGAGTGGCAGCAGATAATGTTGCTGCTGTTACTGCTACTGCCTCAGATTTAGCACTGCAACTAGGATCAGGAGGAATATTGCTACTGCTGGCAAGTGGAACCTGTCCTAGTCACGCATTACTTGTTGACCCCATTCCCACTGTGTCCATGGTGGTCTTTGGCACTCTAGCCTGCTCCTCAGCACCCTGCTGCCCTTTCATCTTGTTTTCCTCACATACCATATTGCAGGAACATATCAGTAAGTAAATTACATATGCTATGGTGTAAGTGATGTAATCTTTGACACGCAAAACATATCCTGTATTTCGTACCTGAACAGTTACACCAGTGATCATGTGGAACATTTAACACATCCACTACACTTATATACTCCTTTCTTAGCAACAGTTGTCACAATCTTATACTTATTAACCGGGTCTGAATTCACCAGTTCATCTCTGATACTCCTACCTCTTTTGAACCCAAATAATGGAAGTTGACTGAACATATGTCCTATCTCAGGATTCCCTGATAATAGGTCCCAATTTTCATTGTACTCTTTTTAAATTTCACTGCAATGTCAGTGAATGTGGTGGCTATGATCATCCGATCCTGATTGGAATTATAATTTCTCCATGAACTAGTCAGTAATGAATGTCTGTCCATCATATCCTCTTTATTTATACTGTCATAGATGTCTGCCTTGTTATATTCTCGCCCATTTCTTACAATTTCACCCTGGACTCATCTGGGTCTGATACAACCTGTTTCACCATCATCAGTTGGGATAATGGTAATCCTTTTTTCAAATATGTAGGGTGTTGACTATGTGCATATATTAGGGTGTTGCAATCAGTTGGCTTTAATATAGTGTTGTTTGGATGCCTTCCATTCCTGATGTATTGACACGTCCAGAAAGTTAATTTCTTTCTTACTAAAATTCAGTTTAATGGATGTTCGTAACTGATTCAGCTTTATATGGAAATCTATCAATGTAGCTTCATCACCTGACCATATAAGGAACAGGCCATCAATAAACCCAACATAAATCTTTGTTGAGTATAGAGAACTCATCAGATGATAAAGTATGATCAGATAAATTAAATATTATTTCTTCTGAGCTACTGGAGCCATTGGGGCTTTGCTTCTTTTGCTTTTTCTCTTGCCCCTCCTGAAGCGTCTTCTGCAGCTTTGCTCCATGTCTTTACCCCTAAAAAATGGGATGCATTCGAAGTCTAGCCTTTTGATTGAGTCTCCACTCTCTTTGCTAAGGTATTTTGCATCCTCTCATCATTTCTGTGTTGTTCTCAGGGACTTTGCCTGGGATCCACTACATTACACAGACATAGATCTGCTGGAGTCCTGGGCCTCCTGGATCTGAGAAGATATTATCAGGCTACCATGTTAGCCTCAATTTCAGACTGGAAACATAACATACATGTATAAAACAGCTGATTTTGCCTCCAATAAATCAGTATTCATTTTGGACTTAACCTGTGTCCTACGTCTTCATTCCTGGATGGTTTAAAGGGTCCCCTTTGACCCCCATTCAGGAGACTCAAGATTCCAGCATTCCAGTTGATGTCTCCAGCATTTCAGCATGTGTTTCCAGCGCTCCAGTGATCTTCAGCTCTTATGGTGCAGTTGCCGGATTCGCTACCCATATTTTAGCCGACATATGGAGAGAGGACCCCAGTACGACAGTCCAGGGCACCTCTGCGTCCGTTACAGACATCAAGTCACTTTCCAGTGTTGATGGCAAAGTGAAAGAAGGTGTAGCAGCTCAACCAGCTGCTGCATCTGACAGGTGAGACAACAAGCACAAAAACACCTGTCATTAAGGTAGTAGAGATTGTTGTGGAAATCCCTCAAAGGGGGAAAGTAAAAAGAAATTGTTTGAGACTTCAAAAAGCATAGATGAATATAAAAGTAATGGGGAAGAAGTGGTGGGCAATGCTGAGGATGAACTAATGATGATGATGTAGATCAAGAAAATATCCCTCCAGCATCTTCCTCTTCTTCTAATACAGAGGAAGTTGAGAGTAGGGTTGGGCAAAAGCTCCCGTAGTGTTTCTGCAAAAAAATCTGTGAAAACTACATTGTTGTCTGATTATTTTTCTCGGGAAAATCTGCTTTAAGTAAAGCAATTAAAATCTTTGTGGTTTTCACCCATTGGCAACAATGTTTCGCTATTTTTTTCAATGGCTAGAAAGTTTTCACCCCTTTAATCACATATTTTTTGCCTGTTTTCTATAAAAATGTGACATTTTCCAGGCATTGAAACATAACGCAAGCAGCGGCAGAGCGGCAGAGAGGTGGTAGGCCATTGTACTGCAAGTCTGTTTGCAAAATTGAGGCAGGAGAGGCTCATAGTGACTGCTATCACCATGAGCAAGTTTAATAACAATAAAAAGAGGAGATGGAAAGACTGTTATGCATCCAGCGAGTCTGAGGAGGAAGTGACCACCACCAACATGAAAGGATCTGGATGCCCTGGTTCCCCAAACCCAATGATGGCCCCCTATATCACCCCCTAGGGATCTTGGGAAAATTTTTGTCAAGGGCAGAGGGTGGAAGATTAAGCAGGAGAGGTCAGCTACATGTGCCTGCTGCCAGTGTGTCTTGTAATTCTCAGGAGGGGGGGGGAGGAAGAGATGATGCCAAGTATGACAGCAGGGGACCCTAGATCACACCTGCCATCCCCCAAGCATTCCTTCCACTAGTACCACTACTAAGAAGGTCCAGCAGCTTGTACAGAGTGTTAGGAGTGAAGGAGGGGGTGATCATATTACTAGTAAGGAGGAAGACTCGGACTGAAATTGATGTGGTTGGTGTTCGTAATAGTAACAGTGATAGTGAAGCAGCTGGTGGGACTAGCATTAGGGGAGTGGAAGGGGAAGTAATGCAGAGTGGCCCACAAGGGAGCCCACAACATCCCTCTGACCCTAGGAGTCCCCTTCCCCCATGGTACTGTCCAGGTGGAACATGATCCTGAAGAAGGCAGAATTGTTGGCTAGCAGCATAATACCACCATCACCAGAAGCACAGATAGGCTGCCTGTGCCTGCTGCTATGCTGTTAATCTGCCTTCTCAGGTCAGCAAGAAATGGCAAGTGTGACATTAGGGGACCCTCTGTCACATTTCTCATCACCTCCTCCAGCCGAAGAGACGTCTGTAATAGAGCAGCAGAAGCAAGGAGAGACTGGTGGTGGTGATGATGATGGCGGAGAAGCTGGGGTGGAAGAGATATTAATGCCCTTTTAAGCCCAAACGGAGAAGGAATGGGAGACAGGGATGGGGGATGGGTATCACCACCACCAACAGTGAACTTTTGGAATTTGCGGAGTTCGCTACTGCTCTAATTCCTGCTACTGCTGAGCTGCAAGCTCATCTGGATGCTGAGGAGCAGGCTAGTGTACCACAGACCCCCATGGACATAATGGGAATGGGGTCAAGTGATGTGGAACTAGGATAGGTTCCACTTGCCAGAAGAAATGCTCCTGGTCCTAGTTGTTGTGCCGATTCTGAGGCAGTAGCAGCAAGGGTACTTTCAGACACAGATACCATAGATCCATTAATATCCCGGATGTCAAGTGCATCCAGTATGCTGCTCTGTATCAGGGTGAAACCCTGGAGTTTCTAAAAAGTATGTGATAACAATACCTAGATTATGACTGGCTGCCACCCACTTGAGTCTGCCTGTCTTTGAAAGTTGAGAAGAGGATCACAGCCTTCAATATTGCCAAGTCCGCAGAGTATTGTGCAGTTTAGGTATGCTTTTGAACATTATCACCTATGAGGCACCTTGTTGTTTATTTTGAATGCTAGAGAGGTTGCAAAATCTTTAGTTTGAAATGCTCATGCCTCTAGTGGGTTGCTTTTGTGTAATATACATTTTTTTACAAACACATTCAACACTTCAGTAGGGACTGCTGACATGAAATGGCCACATTTGATGATTAGTAAAGAAATTATATTTCCTGCTGTCATGACTGAGTAATGTTTTATCTATTTGAAGAATTGTTCCTGTCTCTTTCAGATTTATTTTTCGAACATGACTTAAAACTAGACCTAATTAATCACTATAAACTTGAATTTTAAACCTTTTAATGTGATATTTTGTTTAACAGAAATTCTTATCTAATTCTTATGTAAGTAGAATTCCTTCAAACAACAGTCAGTTGTTTCTAGCTATATATACTCTTTGATTTATATATGTAGTTTCCTGTATGTAATAATCTCTGTCTCTACATCACATCTTCACACATCAAGCAGTCTTCAATAGTTTTGAATGGCTCATAAGTATCATTTATCCTTATCAGATTTAAAACTAAATGGGCCCTTACACTGTGCAATTCTGTCAGCTGATTCAGACCAATCTGTTTGAAATCTACCACATTGCCTAGTTATCACACTGTGTATGGTATATTAATCAAGTCAGCCGATGACTTTGGTTGGTCGGCATGACTTGGAAATTTTGACCATTTAGCTATCAGATTGATATGTGTGGCCTCAACATACCAAACCACAGAGATCTTGAATGGGGCTGTGATGTCAGGTCATTCAGACCTGATTGCACAGACTTGGTCTGTATGTGTGGGGACAGAGCAGACCAGCACTCTGATTGCTCAGCAATCAGATGGTTGGATCGCTACAGTCAAAATCTCCCCGTGTATGGGCACCTTTAAACAAATAGTGATCGATTGCAACAAAGATCAAAAGCGCAAACCTATACTACATAGATGTAGCTGACTGCTGTATGAAGGTTGCCTGTATTAACTCACATAGCGGCCTGTTAGTCATAGTTTTCCTTTAAAGATTAACAATTCCCTATCACCACACTTAGATACCCTGTACTAGCATCTGTAAAAATTCTCTGAGGAAGCTGAGATTATTTTCTTGTCCAGGTTGATCTGAAAGTGGACAAAGATAATATAAACAGGTGAATAAAAGAGCATTGGACACTAATCCTAACCGGTTAACTGACTTTAGCTCTTATCTCTCAATGTAACATATTAATTAATTATTACATTTGCAAACTGTTAGTATATGATATTTAAAGTTATAGCAATCTATTGCTTTTTATTCACTTATTTTCCATGCTGGCAGTGTTACTCACCAAATCTGCATGTTTCTCTTAACAAACACTAGGGGTCATGCTAGGGATATTTATTTCAGCACATAACCATTTTGTTATTTAACTGAATGTATTCTGTAGCCAATTCAATCCTCAAACATGTAATATAGTTTATATAATCATAATGCCAAAATGCATTAATCCTCGTTTTTTTGGATTATACTCATGCAAATCAGAGCTATTACACTATAATTAACAAAACAGATATGGCATTACCTGTAACACTACCACACACAGAGTGACAGACACACACATACACTGACAGACATACTCATGGGCACACATATACACACACACGTACACACATATAGAGACACACACACACACATAGACAAAGACAGACATAAACATTCACCTGTGCAGATTTGCAGACCTACATACAAACTGGCACACAGACAGAAACACAAACACACACACTGCCACAGGCAGACAGATGGACAAACACACACATGTACTGTGGAAGGAGAAGCAGGTATGGGGTGTAATGAGAGGGAGGGAAGTGATCCATAAGGGGGAAGGAGTTGATCCATAAGGAAGGGAGCCATGAGGAGTGGATGTGAACCATGAGATGGGGAGACTGTTTGAGCTATGGTGGAGGCAGTGTGAGCCATGGGGGGTGGTGAGATCTATGAGGGGTTGAGACATGTGAAGCACAAGAGGGTGGAGGAATGTGAGCAAAGAGGGAGGGGTCAGCGTGAGTCGTGAGAAGAGGATTTTGTGAGCAATGATAGGGTACGCCATGAGATGCCACGAGAGGAGCAATATAAGACATGAGAGGTGGGGGGGATGAGCCATGAGAGGGAGGATGTGAGCCAAGAGAGACGGTATGAATATCTGTATGCCTATACAGCTATGTGTAAATGTAAATATGAGTTGAATATTATTCCCTTTATGTACTGGTAGTCCTTAGTGATAAGACACTATTGGCGCCCCTGTGTTCTCTACTTCTTTGTTTCAAATTGCAGGAGGCAGTTATCTCTGCATGGAGGTCAAGGACACAATACTGGGGCAACAAAAGGTTAAACAAAAATTTCCATTGATTTAAGTGGGACTTTTAAACCCTTGAATGCTAGCAAGGTCTCCAGCACACTCAATGCAATGGAGACCCCTCAACTGTGGTAGGAGTGAAAGGCAGGAGACCTCTTGCTCTCCTGCGGTCACCAGATTGATCTCCCAGCACAATCGGCTTGGAGATCAATAACTGGGGGGGACATCAGAAGGTGTCCTGATGTCCCCCCCACGAGGTCTGAAAAATAAATAAACAAATAATTTTTTTTTTAACCCTATGAGTGCCGCAGGGACGTCCAGTGCATTGCTTTGCAATGTGCTGGAGACCCCAATGAGGTCTATAAAAAAAAAAAATTTTAAAACTTAACCATGTGTGTGCCACGGGGGGGGGGGGGGGTCCAATGCAGACCCCCCCCCCTCCTGTGGCACACACAGGACTTTGGTTTGAATTTCTTTGTATTCAAAGCTTGTTGGGGGGCCCTGATGTCCGCTAACAAGCTATGAATAAAAAATAGTAAAAAAAAAATAAATAAATAACCCTCTGTGTGCCACAATGCAATGCATTGGACACCCCTGTGGAAGATAGTGTTTTTTGTTTTTTTCTTCATCTTAACTTTATTTAGACCTCATTGGGGGACATCAGGGGTCCTGAAGCCCCCAACAAGGTGTAAAAAATAAAAAAACAATGCATGCCCCACATGGGGAGTCCAACGCAGCTCTTTGCAATGTGTTGGGCCCCCCCTGAGACACACACATTTATTTTTTATTCTGCCCTTGTTGGGGGGTCCTCAGAAGTAGACCTGATCCCCCAACAAGGTATGAATAACAAATAATAAAAGAAAAAAAAATTAACCCTCTGTGTGCCACAGGGGGTCCAGTGCATTGCTTTGGAATGCATTGTACACCCCTGTGGCGGAAAAAGGATTTTTCTTTTTTTTCCCTCATTACTTTTTATTCAGATCTCATTGTGGGGCATCAGTTCTAATGCCCTCCAATGAGGTCTACACAAAAATATATTTTTTTTTGGAAAAAACACCAAAAAAACCTGCATGTGTTACAGGTGGGTCCAACACAAGTGGTTTGCAATGTGCTGGACCCCCTTTGGCACACACATTTTTTTCCCATTATTTTTTATTCAGACATCGTTGGGGGGCATGAGAAGTGGTACTGATGCCCCCCCAATGAGGTATGAATAAAAAAATAATAGCTAAAAAAATGAACTCTTTGTGTGCAACAGGGTGTCCAGTGCATTACTTTTCAGTGCATAGGACACCCCTGTGGCATGCACAAAAAATGCCTCCAATCCCCCCCACCACATACCCTACGCACCAGCTTAGTTTCACAGCCTACTGGCAGTCCCATTCCCCCAGTCTGACCCCCACCCTGATTCCACTGCCTACTGGTAGACCCAGGAGCCAGTACGCACTGATTCAGGCTGGGAGTCAAACAGTATATGAGGGGACTTACAGTGCACACTGGTAACCACAAATCCACCAAATGCACTTACCTCCCCACCATTACCACAGCCACACTTGCTCACTGCCCACTGGTAGATATACCCACTTACATAGCCTGACCCCTCTTCCCTTCCCCGACTTGGTTTCAGTGGCAGACACAAGTCCTCACTTACACTGGCTGACCACTGGTAGCAATAGAATCACACATGCACTGTTTGCTTCTCCATCCTTGTTCCACCGGTAGCCATGCTCCTGGCACCCAATATGGTATGTTAACCCACAGCAGTGGGGCACCATGTTTTGTAGGCTGGCAGGAGGTCCTTTTAGGAAATCCCATGGTGTTGAACCATTTCCGTAACTTTGAAGTGACCGATTTGTAAGAAAAACAAAATTTTTTTTCTGTAGCACCACATTCTGGAAATAGTTGTGCACTCTAATTTAGGGGTAGAAAAGCAAGTGATGCCTCATTAGATGCGGCAGGTTATCTTCCTTCCAAAATGTCATGGTTTCTGTACCCTTTCTTCACTTCTGTAGTTGATATAACCATTTTTGTATAGGCAAGTATTATTTGAGAAAATATTAGAAAAATCAGAGGTTGTGGTAGGTGTTGTTTTGCACTTCTAGCACCCCCTACTGTAGGTCAACTCATACCAATGGGGTATCAATTGACTCCTAAGAGCACTAGATAACGAATGCAGTTGAAAATTCCATGGTTTTCACAGAGCTTCATACATTTGAAGGGGCAGAAATGTAAAAAAAATGCAATTTTTTCCTATAGTGCCACTTTCTGGAAGTATGTGGGCACAACAGGCTTGGGGTAAGAAGGCAATTCACCCTTCATCAGATGTGGCAGGTTGTCTTCTTTCCAAAATGGTATGGTTTATCTACCTTTTCTGAAGGTGTTATAGCCATTTTCGTACAGGCAAGTCAGGTTTGAGAAAATGTTAGAAACATCAGAGGTTGAAGTAGGTGTAGTTTTCTACTTCTAGCACCCCCTAAGGTAGGTCAGCTCATACCAGTGGGGTGTTATTTGGCTCCTAAGAGCACTAGATAACGAATGCAGTTGAATATTCCATGGTTTTCACAGAGCTCCATACATTTGAAGGGGGCAGAAATGTATGAAAATGCCTTTTTTTTCATTAGCGCCACCTTCTGGAAGAATTTGTGCACACCAGCCTTTGGGTAAGAAGGCAAGTGACCCCTCATTAGATGCGGCAGGTTGTTTTCTTTCCAAAATGGCATTGCTTCTCTACCTTTCCTGCATATCTATTATGGTTATAACCATTTTAGTGCAAGTAGATAATTTCAAAAACAAAAAAGTGTCAGGTTTACATACGTGTTCCTAGCACCCACATATGGTATGTTAACCCACACAAATGGGCTACCATTTTTCTCATGTTGGTAGCAGGTACGGAATACAGCAGGAATGTTATGGTTTTCAAAGATTTTAGAATCTTTGAAATGGTGGAGATGTAAAAAAAAACATGTATTTATTCCTATTTATTTATTTATTTATTTATTTATTGAGGTTGTAGTAGGTGTCGTTTTGCACTTCTAGCACCCCCTGGGGTAGGCCAACTCATGCCAATGGGGTGTCATTGTTCTCGTAAGAGCAATAGCTAATGAATACAGGAAATTCCTTGGTTTTTACAGATTTCAGTACATTGGAAGAGGAAGAAATGTAAGAAAATGCCTTTTTTTTCATTAGCGCCACTTTCTGGAGGCATTTGTGCACACCAGGCTTGGGGTAACAAGGCAAGTCACCCCTCATTAGATGCAGCAGGGTGACTTCTTTCCAAAATGGTATGGTTTGTCTACCCTTTCTTCACTTCTGTAGTTGTTATAACCATTTTTGTACAGACAAGTAATGTTTGAGAAAATGTTAAAAAAATTTCAGGTTGTAGTAGGTGTTGTTTTGCACTTCTAGCGCCCCCTGATGTAGTTAAACTCATACCAATGGGGTGTCATTTTTCTCCTAAGAGCACTAGCTAATGAATACAGTTGGAAATGCCATGGTTTTCACAAATTTCAGTACATTTGAAGGGGCGGAAATGTAAGAAAATGCCTTTATTTTTTTATTAGCACCACCTTCTGGAGGCATTTGTGCACACCAGACAAGTCACCCCTCATTAGATGCGGCAGGGTGTCTTCTTTCCAAAATGGTATGGTTTGTCTACCCTTTCATCACTTCTGTAGTTGTTATAACCATTTTTGTACAGACATGTAATGTTTGAGAAAATGTTAGAAAAATTTGAGGTTGTTGTAGGTGTCGTTTTGCACTTCTAGCGCCCCCTGAGGTAGTTAAACTCATACCAGTGGGGTGTCATTTTTCTCCTAAGAGCACTAGCTAATGAATACAGTTGGAAATGCCATTGTTTTCACAAATTTCATACATTTGAAGAGGCAGAAATTTAAGAAAATGCCTTTTTTTTCATTGGCGCCACTTCTGGAGGCATTTGTGCACACCAGGCTTGGGAAAAAAAGGCAAGTCACCCCTCTTTAGATGCAGCAAGTTGTCTACTTTCCAGAAATATATAGTTTTATATAGTTATTCCACTGTTTTAGGGTAGCTTTACCACAAAAACCCTAGAATGCGCATATTATTTTATAAAGTTGAAAATGCCATTTTGCGCTGCTGGTGATTAGGGCTCTACGCTAGCCATGGACGTAGGTAAAACTATACAAATTTGGTATTTTTTTACTCAGGGGACTCGGGGCTTTTTCAAACAATTGAAACTTTTTCAATGAAGGTAAATCTTTTTGATACATAGTATGTGATTTTAGCAAAATGAGCAAGTTTTCACTTTTTTGTTATTATGACATCATAGCTTTTTGCACGATGTAAAATTATCTTCATGTAAGGTACCACGAGAAAGCTCAATTTGTTCTGAAAAAAACAATATATAGTTTTCCATATGTAACTAAAAATCCCCAGAGGAAATGAAGCCTAAACAGAAGGATAGCAAAAATGCTGAAAAAGTGTCTGGCCTGCAGGGTACAGGAAATGGCCCAAGCCTCTGGCACTGAAGGGGTTAAAAGGCCCATTCAGACGAATGGGAGCTTTTATTTGTCCTATAAGGTGATGTTGGTTTGACTGGTTTGTTCCACTTTCCTTTGGGAATTGGGTCATAAGTTTTATTTATTTTGTAACAAGATAATGATTTGTATACCTATTAATAGACTGAAGAGTTTGGTTGGCTAAGACAAATGAGTTAATTGATGTAGTCTATAAATCCCTGAAAGGAAAGGGTTGGTAGGTATCTGTGATGGTGTGTGTGGGATTTGCGCTAAAATACCTAAGGAAATAGCTGATTTTCAGCTAAATTAACCCACTGATTCCCAGAGGAGTATGCAACGCATTTCAATGCACCAAGGAACCCTTTAACCCTTTGACTGATAGCGGTTTTGAGAATTTTGCCCTTTGAGGAAGCAAGGCACCTTTTTAATATTTTGCTATCCATTTGTTTAGACATGAGTCTTATAAGTAAATCTCTAATTGTAGATGGAAAACCATTATGTTTTTTTTCCCAGAACAAGTTCATCATCTTTACTGTGCCTTAAAAGAAGTTAAAGGTGATCTCTCACCTCCATAAAAGTCTGCCTCTAATTAATCTTCTTACAAAGTTAACATGTAATCTGTAATTTTTTTTTTAAGGCCTTAGGTAGATTTGCATTTTTAAATGTGAGCTAATTGCATAACTTCTGGATAGGCTGCAGCAAAACTCTGCCCGCAGCCTGTTCCTCTCCCCATGTAGTGCCTTGTTCCAACCTCCAGTGATGACGGAGGATTCGTCCATGTGAGATGGAGCAGTCTTTTACCAATGAGACCGCTCCATCTCACGAGGAGCCGCAGCCTGTCCAGAAGTTACGTTAATGGCTCACATTTAAAAATGCATCTCTCGCTAAGGCCTTCATTAAAAAAATAAATAAATTGCAGATTACATGTTAACTTTGTAAGATGATTAAATAGAGGCAGACTTTTATGGAGGTGAGAGATCCCCTTTACTTTTCATAGTATGCCAAAGTATGATGTCATAAATATATAGAAATGTAAAAAATGAAATTAGTTATTTTGTTAATATTATACACTATATATGTAAAGAGCATTTATGTTGGTTTTGAAAGTTTCAACTACTTGTAAAATCCCAGAACCCCCTGAATACAAAGACACCAATACGTATAGTTTTAGCTATGTGCATGGCCTGCACAGACTGCTATTTAACAGGAGTAAAAGTATATTTTCAACTTTATTAAATAAAAATGCACATTCCATTGGTTACATAGTAAAATATCCTAAAATGGGTCACTATGTACAAGTATATATTTCCTGCAAGTACACTAAGATATGAATCATACAATGGCTGAAGTTTATTCCGACATGAAATGATGAGACAAGGTAATTTTGTTATAAATAGGGTATTTGGGAGTATTTCAGAAATTTACATTAAAGTCACAAATTACTGTGCAATATCTCAATCAATTTTAGAAAAACAAACCAAAAAAACCATTACATATCAATGCCACATTTCTCCTGAGTATAGGGATACCCTATATCTATAGGAGGTACAAATGTATTTCCTTCCCCTCGAAATGGGAATAATTTTCACAAGTTTGGATCCACAGGCCCGCTTTCCTAACCTCATGAAAATTACATGGATGGCACTCAAACGTTTAATTGCCAGGAAGCTGTCCAGTTCATGTCACAGCAATTCACTGGCCACTATTCTGCCTATAGCAGCCTGTTTATGTGATTCTTATGCTCACCGGCAGTTATCCTACATCTGAGCCTGGCGGAGAGACTGTTCAATGCATTGAACGGGTTAAATATGTGTCTCTCAATTGGTAGCCCTTTTCTCTGCTTCCCTGCCCAGTGATCCCATGTGTGAGCCAGGATGGGGAGTGTCTTTGAGTTTCCCTGATGCTTTGTTCATTCCTGTCTTACTGAGACCTCCTCAGAGTAGACCAATATGTTGATGAATAAATATTCACAAATTATAGAACTCTTTATAAGTTCTGTGAGTGCCTCATGCATGTATACTTTATTACTTGACCCACTTTGATGGCATCTGGGCAATTGTCTCTAGAAGTGTGAGTGCACACCCTCTCTTCTTACTATTATATTATGCTTTGAGAGAGATTTCAACTGTAAAGTATACAAAAAAACCCCAAAAAACAACCTACACAACTTGTAGGTAATAAGAATGTAATTAATATGTTATTTTCTGAGTCCAACATATTCTTGGAACTAAAGGGTGGTGTCATTCAGTGTATGATCCATTTAACCCTTTTGGTGCCAAATGTCTGTCCAATGCAATGCTGTAGACAATTGTCTAGCAACCAAAATGTTTAAATGTGCTTTAAAGAGATAGTAATGTTTCACAAAAACTGCAGCACCAATTAATCTTCATAGTATTTAGACCATTGAGAGTATTATTTCAATACTGTCAAAGTTGTAGTTCAAGAGTAATTGAATGATAAAGTATCCCCCTCCGTCCCCTTTTACCTAGTGTAAGCTGCCTCTCCTCAGATATGGAATCTAGTCACTTGGCTGGACAGGTTACAGCAAGGGACAATCTTCTTACTGTGAGCATAAGGAAAACCCTGCCCCTCTTGACAGGTTTTTCAGGTTTTATGCTCACTAAAGATTACTCCTCTCTGCAGTCCATCCGGACAGTCTTGCTACTCTGAGGTGAGCAGTATTATATCAGTAAAAGAGGCGGGATGGGGATATTTTATCATTCAATTACTCTTGAACTACAACTCTGACAATATTGAAATAACACTCTCCATGGTCCAAATACTATGAAGATTAATTGGAGCTGCTTTTCTTTTGAAACATTACTATCCCTTTAAATAGCATGATTTCCAGAAAGGAGCTTACTAATACAAGTGAAAAACTTTTAACACTTAAAATATTTCCGATAAAGATGCATGTTGAAATTTCTACTTCAGAGAAATACTTTTATAGCATATTGGTCCTTGAGTTGTGTGTAAATCAGCTCTGGATTTTATATGACTGTGAAATGGCTCTTGTGGCTGTAATATCATTATGGTAAGTAGGAGTAAATTCCCAATACTGCCCTTGGGAGGTTGTGTGCACAGATAAACTAGCATGACTCCAGTGTTATATATTTTAATATAGCTTAGCCAAAAATCCCTTTGCAGAATTTACAGTGGATAGCGGTTTCATGCTTCAAACTTGCATTTAAATTGATGCAGACCTTACTTCTTGCTGCGTTCTAGTGTAGGATAATAGGTTTTTGTCATGAAATTAGACATCTCATAAAATTTTTTATGATAGAATCAAATATAATCTATGTAATTCAGTAATTACTGGATGAATGAATATGTTTATTTATATAGTGCTACATGTGCATACAACACTTTACTGTTTCAGGGTTCAAACAATACAGCGTTTCACAAGTGCTTTACAGAGAGAAACAGTGGAAGTGGGGTCCCTGCTCTAGAGCTTACAATTTACAGTGAATTGGGGAGCTATGAAGAGCACATATTACAAATTGCTGACCTCTAAAAGTCACTCAGTGTCTTACATAGTGAATATCTTATGAATATCTTACAGTGTTTATATGATTGAGTCTGACTCATACGTAGTTCAGGAGTCTGGGGTGGGTGAGCCCCGACCCCGCTCCGAACCACTACACAATGCTCTGACCCGCCTGAAGCAGACCTGATCTACACCCCTCAGGGCCAGGTCCTGTTTAACCCCCGCTTTATCCGACACTCCAGATCTGCTGAATGGACTCCTCCAGACCACATAACCTGCTATTTACAGGTCTGGATGCGGAAAGCCCTGGATAAAGAGGTTTGCAATCGCCTTCAAGCCGAATGTCCACGTCCCATTATTCCGGGGAAAGTTACCTCTTTCAGACAAGGGTCTGAAAGCTGCTCAGGACAAATTGCTAGATGTATCCGGCCCTTTAACTCAAATTTTCATCCTGGCAGATGACGCAGCTTCTCAGAGTTCCACCCTTGACCCCATTCTGGTGAGGGATTGGACCCAAGGTGCTATGCGCATCTTAGGAAATGCCAATGTGGCGGTTTCTGCCGAATGTCGCAAGGCAGCACTCCTAAGGATTGATTCAATTCCCTCCGATATGCCTGATAAGGAACTGGGCCCCAATGCCGATGGCAAACTTTTTGGTGAACCTTTTATTGCCGAATTGTGAAAGCATGCAGGCAACTATGCAACTATCAATAAGGTGAAAAAACTCTCTAAAAAGAGTGTTTCAAGGTCAAGGTGTTTTTTTCACCGGGCTGGCAGACAGCAGGGCAGTGCCGCCAGCTGTGGATCTTTCTCTGGCTCCAGGCCCCAACCTACCCTTTACAACCCCACCTTTCGGACCCAGTTTCCTGTGTCCTGAGGATTCCCAAGAGTTCGTGGCAAGGGAGGACGTGGCAGGTCCAACTTTTCTCAAGGTAAGCCTCCCTCCCCTATGTTCTTCCCTTGTTTCCCTGCCCCCTGCAGCGCGTCTCGCTGCCTTTTCCCTGTCTTGGTGCCTCATCACCTCTGCCAGGTAAGTTTTGCAAATGGTAGAAGGTTTTGTCATAGAGTTTGTCTCCCACCTGCCCCCCCCCTTGTCAGTCGAGATACTCGCCATCTCATCGACCTAGAGATTTCTCTTCTGAGGGACAAAGGTGCCATTCAACTAGCTCCCTCTCCTGTAGGGTTTGTCAGCAATATATTTCTTTTCCACAAGAAATCCAGGGGGCTCCGCCCTGTCATCAACCTCCACGCTCTCAACGAATATGTGGTTTACCGCCACTTCAAAATGGAGGGTATTCATCTCCTGCGAGACTTACTGCGTGAAGGGGACTGGTTCATGAGACTAGATCTCCAGGACGCCTACCTCACCATTCCCATTCATGCGGATTTCAGACGGTTTCTTCAATTTCGTTGGAACTCTGAACTTTGGCAGTTTACCTGTCTTCCCTTCAGCCTGAGCTCTGCTTCCTGGCATTTCACCAAACTGATGGCCTTCTTCCATTCTCAGGGTGTTTGTTCTATTATTTACCTAGATGACATCCTGTTATTTCATGCACACCCGATCACTCTCCAATCCCAGACGGACTGGGTCATTGGCTGGCTCCACCGACTGGGTTTCATCGTCAATCATCAGAAGTCCATGACCGCATGGGAGGAGGATTGAAGCCCAAACAGCTCATTGAGAGGGGAATGAGCAAACAGAACACTGGGGAAAACTGAGAAATGCAAGAAATGCTAATAAAGTAAAAGGACACGGCAAAAGAAGCCCAAGGACGGGAAGAGAAACAGTGGGTAAATAATAAATAAGTACAATAAATACCACAATAGCAAGCCCAGTGAGTGACTGACTTGCGTGAAAAGCAGCAAAGGAAGAGGAAGCTGTGATACAGGACTGGTCTTATATATCCTGTGGTTGTCTGTGATTGGTTGTTCATTTCTGTGTGAGCTTTTTTCCTTTGCTGCTGTGAGGATCAGTAAAGTTAGTAATGCAAATACAAGCTTCCTGTTTTGCCATAAAATTACCAATTCTATAAGTATTATACAAGAATGTATGTTAATAAATAAAGTGTAAAAAAAAAATAAAGATAGAAATTTTTGATGGAAGCTGAGGTATTTTGGTTGTTTTGGTCACCCCTACCAAAAAGCATCAGGTCTCCCAGTTCCACACTTGTGAGGGTCCTGCCAACAGCACAAGCTGCAGCGATCACAGCTATAGTCAATTTTTCTTTGTATTACAATTTTACTACCACTAACACATCCAGGTACTCCCCTTACCTCTGCTCCTAACATGTTTGATGGATGAAATAATAAAAGTATTTATTTTTTTTGTAAAGTACATGGAAGAGCTGTCAGCGTGTGAATTGATGTGTTATTGGTCTCAGCTCAGGTGCAGGATGTAATGCCTGTCGCCTATCAGTCAATTTTTTAAAGTGTCCATATCTGTCACTGTCAGGATCACCTTTTACAAATCACACCCTTACTCCCTGCAACGACAAGCAACTCCAGCTCAACATCTTTGCCTGTGTGTCTCTAAGAGCTAGTATCAACATTTCAGCAACTTTCTCTCCAGCAGACTGCAGCGTTTAGTTTACAGTATATTCAGGATAGACCTGTTAGCCATAGTATCAGCAGTTTCAAGGACACAGCAACTGGTGCAGTATATCCACACCTCAGTATATACTAATCTCCTTTCCAGAGCTTTGATTCCAACATTCTGTGTTTGTAATTAGGGACAGTTTTACATCCCAATTGACCTTACAGAAGGCACTCTCCAGACCCTTAGCTCTGCTCAAGGCCACACCCCCACCCACATGACCCAGTCCCATCCTCTGTCTTCTGATACCGAAAATATTCTTGGCCTATAACAAGCAAGAACAGTAAAAGCATTGACCCCTTATTTGCTATAGAGATCTCCAGCTCATTGCTACACAGTGTTTTGCAGATCTCTACAGCTTCTGAGGACTTAAATAATGGCATGTAAAGGGGTATAAAACTGGTTCAGGGATATTGAGATTGTTCTGGTTACACCCACAATTCAGATTGTGTGTGTGTGGCCAGCACAGCTATGGTGCTCTTCAAAATTTGGAGCTCTTGGAAATTTCTGTTTGTGACTACTGACCATGTGTATTTAGCAATTGTCCTGGCCTTAGCTAGGATCTTGACCTTATTTTGCATGCTGATTTGGATCCATCAACTTTAGTTCATTTGTAAGCTCCATGTTCTGGTACTTACTGTACCTGTGTGCCGTTTTCTGCTACTGTTTCCATTGATGAGCAAGAGTGTGCATCCTGGTCTAGTTCCAGCTCAGCTTTTTCTGACTACTCAACTTTGTGTTTGACAAAGTTACCTGTGGCATGTAGCCACCACAAGGTCACACTAGCAGTTGACTCCACTCACATGCTACACACTCTGGCTTCACTCTTAAAGTGTTAGTAATGTCTGAAAAAAACTTTTTTGCATTTAGAAGAGCTTAAAAAGCTGATCTAAATGCAAAAAAACGTATCTCTCAAACCGCTATGGTTTAAGAGATACAGGCGTTTAAAGTTTGATTTCTCCTACTGACAGCTGTAAAGCTGTCAGCAGGAGATCCGTGTCGGTCGACACGCTGGTGCTTGAGAAGTGCCGGGATCAAGTTATTTACACGGAATCCCTTCAAGTGATTCCATGTAAGTAAAGAGAACTCGGCACTTCTCAAGCACCAGCGTGTCGACCGACACAGATCTCCTGCTGACAGCTTTACAGCTGTCAGTAGGAGAAATCAAACTTTAAACGCCTGTATCTCTTAAACCATAGCGGTTTGAGAGATACGTTTTTTTGCATTTAGATCAGCTTTTTAAGCTCTTCTAAATGCAAAAAAGTTTTTTTCAGACATTACTAACACTTTAAGCAGCAGCTTTGGGAATTTGTTCTGTTTGCCAACATGTGACTGCCAAGCCATCCCGTTGTTCTCTGGGAAGAGAGTAAGTAGTATTCATTCACTGCTTCCACTCACTTCTGTATTAATCTGTTCCTGGCTGGTGTATCAGTGTCTTTTTTATCTAGTAGTAATCCTCTGCCCCCCTGTCTTGTTAGTCAGCATAACAGTGCATTGCCAAGTAGTGATTGAAGAAGTCCAATCCTGCTGATGTCTTTGATGCACAGACCAACATTCAACTTGCTACATTTTTAACAAAGGCTCTTTTATCTTTAATTCCTGGTCCATTTCATTTTTTCTTAAATGATGGTCCTGTTAAAATTTATATATAGCAAACTGAATTGTACTTATTGATTTATCCTGTATTCACTTTCTTAATGGATTTAATTTATCTAGCACTTAGTCACTTTAATTGAATTAATATTTATTGATGAATTCATTTTTATTAATCTATTGTTCAATTTGTACGAGTTATTTTATTTTTCGATGATTGAATTGAATTAATTAATATAATGGATGTATTAAGTTATGGGTTTTAGGTGAAGGGGTTTTATCTTTTCACCATCATAAACATTTAAGTAGGAGACTGGTAGAGTAAAAGTGAGACACCGATTGGCTAACTTACTCAGGTATCACTTTTACTCTACCAGTCTCCTACTTTTTTCTACAACTAACACGGCACCCCATTTTACTTATCAACATTTAGTTCATGCAATTATTAATACAATGTTTATATTGCACATATTGAATGGGTTTGTTATGAGTACCTATATATTTCTTGCACTGTGCTCTTTATACTGTGGAGCACATCCAGAAGTTCTCTTTTGTGTCCTCCATGGGAGAAAGTGATGACAAGTTTTGGAGAGGGAGCTCAAGGGGGCCAGAAAGGAGAAAAGGCCAGATCTCTAGAGAGCTAAAGGGGGGTCAGCGTGCAGTAGAGGGGAGAGAACAATGTAGATTGCGGCCAATAGTATGGGAGAGAGGAGGAAGGGAGAAGGGTGGAGCAAGATAATCTAGAAACCTGCCCAAACAAAGTTTGCCTACCTTGTTTAGACTCGTTTTCCAGAGACTAAATTACTGTGATTGACGTCTGAAGGAAAGAATATATAAATATAAATAAACATCATATGATAGCTTTTCCTGCCTTCTGATTGATTAAAAAGGAATACAAAACATGGTCCAGATCTTGCAAACAAACTAATTTTGTACAGAAGCAGAACTTACAGAAAATGCTCTCTCTCATTCCATCTATCAAACTGTAGCTGGGCTGTGATTGTATAACAAGGCAAAGGACATTTACAGGCAGCAGACTAGCAAAGGTCATCTATACAGGAATAAACAGGATAAAAGTCTCTGGAACACTAGTCAGTAAAAACACTCCCTGAGATCCATCTGCATGTAAGGCACTAAGGGCCATATGCACAAAAATGTAGACTGATTCTTGGGCAAAGTAGCTATGCCACAGAGGACAAACTAACATTTCCTTAAGTCACATTCGTATAAATGGGGGCTTATAACCTTTTTTAAATGTTAGCGAGGTTTCCTAAGCATTGATTTGCATTCAAGGGGCCAAAAGTCCCATGGTTTGAATGGGCATTGTTATTTGCTCACTGTGGTGCAGCTGGTTTGTCAAGAACCGGTCCACTTTTATTTCATGCATATGGCTCTTTGAATGATATGTAAAAAACCCCCCAAAAAACTGTTAATGTAGGAAAGATGAAAAAAGCAGACCTACCCAAAGGCGTAACTAGAAGCCACCGGGCCCTGGTGCAAGAATTGCCATGGGCCCCCCCGACCACATTGGCCCCAGACCCCCTCAACCACATTGCCCCCCAATCTCCACATTGCTCCTTCATCTCCACAAAGCCCCCATATCTCAAAATTGCCCCTTCCACAATGTCCCCTTCATCTCCACAGTACCCCTTCATCTCCACAGTGCCCCCTTCATCTGCACACAATGCCCCCCAATCTCCAAATTGCCCCTTCCACAATGCCCCCTTGATCTCCAAATTGCCCCTTCATCTCCACATTGCTCCCATATCTCCAAATTGCCCCTTCCATAATGCCCCCTTCAACTCCACAATGTCCCCTTCATCTCCACAGTGTCCCTTCCACAATGCCCCCTTCATCTGCACACAATGCCCCCCAATCTCCAAATTGCCCCTTCCACAATGCCCCCTTCATCTCCACATTTCCCCTTCCACAATGCCCCCTTCATCTCCACAATGCCCCTACCTCCAGTCCCTGGTGGTCTAGCGGCGTTGTTTGACACACAGATCTGTGCCTCCTTCGGCACAGATCTCTACAAGTGAAGCTCCCACGCGCCGCTCTAGTAATGCAGAGGCTGGGAGATGATGTCATCTCCCAGAGCTCTGTATAACTAGAACCTGCGGCCATAGTGGGAGTTGCTGCGGCGAGGGGGTCGCGGGGGGCGGCCAGGCCCCTGGAGTGACGGGCCCGGTCGCAGGTGCGACCCCTATTGTTACACCACTGGACCTACCCTAATTGCTAAGAATGTTTAATTACAATTTCATGTAGCAACTAGTAGAGGAGCCAACTAGAAATAAGTTCTTGCTGGACCTAGTGGTTTCATGAAATTCTGAAATGTATACAACATACAAGTAAGGGACAATATGGGCCGGAATGGCCAGAATATACTCTCCGTTTTGAAATCTGTTATGAGAAACCCATTAAACCATAATATTAAAAGATAAAAATGTAAAAGAAAGGTGGAATTTGTTCAGAATGCTCTAAAATAAATAGAGTTATCAACATATACTACTAGGGAATAAATACATGAGGAGAAAATTAAGACTGATGTGACAAAAAAAAAAAAAAGAGTTTCTCAGGGAACTGTGCTAGATGGGTTACATACATCATTAAAAAAAAAAAATATATATATATATATATATATATAAAATGCAATGAAATCTGAAAACAAAACATTTTAGGCTAGGTAAAATTTAAAATGAGAAATGTGTTGCAAAAGAGAGCAAAACAAATTCTAAACATTTTCACCAGTATAGTTTTAAAAAAGATTTAGGTTGATATTGGTCCCCTTAAAAATGATATAGGTGTATTCATTAGTTAGGACATGGTGATGGCTGATGCCTTAAACAAATTGGCCAATAGCAGGCCATGGACAAATAGGGAGAATCAGAGAATGTACTGCATCATGTATATGACTTACTGAGGACAAAATCCAAAAAACATTTAAAAAATTTTATAGTGAATAAAGAATCTTTATCTCATGGCATAAACCCAAAGGAGCTTAAGGAATTTAGTTCAGTTCATTGTCATCAGCCATAGTGCCCTAGGAGCAGAGGAAAGCAGATGTAATACCATTATTCAAAAAAGGGACAAGATCCAAACTGGGAAATTATAGACCCGTGAACTGGACTTCTATAATGGGTATGGTACTAGAAGGGTTACTAAACAGTGGTATTCAGGACAATGTGACAATCAACAACATTATTAATGGGAGTTTTGTGCATGGTTTTATGATGAATAGGCAATGTCAAATGTATTTACTTGCATTCTACAAAAGGGTAAGTTGCAACTTAGCGAAGGTTATTGCTGTTGATGTATTATACTTGGATTTGACAAAAGCCTTCTATCTTGTGCCTCACAACAGGGTACTGCATAAATTAAAAGGCTTCAGCTTGGGAGGTGAAATATGTGCATGGGCAGAGATCTGGTTAAATGATCATCTGCAGAGAGTTGTAAACTGAACCTTTCCAAATTGGTCTAAATTTGTATATGGAGTACCACAGGGTTCAGTCCTGGGCCCAATCCAACAGCTGATATTAGGGTTGATTTCTACTGTAGACCGAGCAGCACTCAAGAAATCTTACTCAGAAGGTGGCCAAACACTGAGTGCGTGAGCAAATATGACATGTGACACGCAGGCGCATTAAATTAGGCGTCTCACCGTCACTCACTGTGGCTCACATGATGAACGTGGGTTAACATACACAACGCATGCCTTAGCTGCCAGAGCGGCTTCAGTCTGGGTGGGTGGGGGAGTCTGAGCAGGCAGCTTTTTATGCCGGGTGCCTGGGCCTATTTTCAGTTGTGGGCCTGGAGCTGCAGCCCCCTCAGCCCCTACATTAATCCAGCCCTAGATTTTAGAAGGTCTGTATCTGGAGTCCTCACTGGGTCCTTTGTCCAAGAACAACACTTGTGTGCATCTGCTCCTATTCTGGTCAGGGTCCTGGCTCAACCGGGATCGTACATCTGGCTTTGTGGCCAGCACCTTTATCCAGCTTTGGCCACTGCAAGGGATAGGTGCCTCCATCAACTCTGGGATGCCCGCCACTACAGAATCATGGCCCCAATGTAGGGGGTCATAGAGAAGTAGACACAAACATAGGAATACTTTGCTGGGTTGCTGAGAGCTTTTAAAGGAGGGTAGAAGATAGCAAGGCAATAATTTGGGAGGAAGGTATTATGTGTTCATCTGAACCCATGAAAACAGAAGTTTCCTCAAATTGCTGGGAGTGGGTGTCAGACTTAGTCTTCTTAGAATCCAGTATGGATGAAATAGTATAGGTGAACAATCTAAAGAACAATGCCCAACAAGCTTGACATGTGTAATAGGAAATAAGGAGACCCGTCTAGTCCCTGCCATTGTGCCTGGTTTCTCTCTATCTTTTCTACAAAGGGGTAGCCATGCCGGTCCAAGTCATAAGGATCCGAGGAATGGGAGTCAAAGGGAACTCTTTAGACCATTTCCAGAAAAATACACACCAAACAAGTTGTTGTATTTCAAGAACACTGAGTAATTTCTTAGAACTGGCCATAGTTTATAAAGCCACAATGCCAGGGGCAAGAGGGATGTGATATGTAATAAGACAGGAACAGATTAATACAATTAACACCTAGCACAATGGAAGCAGGTTATACAGACACACAGACAACAATGGTGGATATACAACAGTGGTAAAGGGATACAATAAGGTCACAATACAAATATTTCACAATTTAACCCATGCAGGCACATGTAAAATTGTAGTCCAAATAATGTTCTTAAAACAGGGATCCAGCATCCATTACATGTATTAACAGATGCACTCGTAATGAACCATAGGTCCATTACATCCCCCCCTCCCGAGTCCCAAGCCTTTGGAAGTGGCTTGGAGAAGAGGTGTCCTGGTCCAGCTAAGGTAACCTCTTTAGCTCCCACAAAAAAAGATTTAGTTTTATCACCCATATTTTTAGTATCCTGGACTCCAAGCTGATGAAAGGGCCACTGGGATCCAGTGCTTGCATTACTAGGTCCAGGATCTCCTCTTTGTCTCTGAGGCTCTGGTGCCCTGTATCCCTGCACTTCAGTCCACTGTTGGGGATGAGACTCTGGATCCCCGCATCCCGACACCTCTGTCTGCCATTGGGGATAAGGCTCTTCCACCCTTCATCCCTGTACCTTTGACTGCCACTGGGGATGAGGCTCTGGCACCCAGCATACTGGCATTTCCGACTGCCGCTGGGGACGACACTCTGGTGCCTCCATCCCAGCAGTCCTGACAGCCACTTGGGATGAGGCTTTTCCTCCCTGCATCCCTGCACTTCTATCTGCCACTGGAAATGAGGCTCTGGCACCCCGCAGCATGACACTTCTAACTGCCCCTGGGCAGGGCTGGTGCAAGGATTTTTGCCACCCTAGGCAAAACCTAATTTTGCTACCCCTTGTGCCCTTCCCATTTATGCCCTGCCTCTGTATGTGTTTAAGTGTCAGTCTGTTCCCTATATGTGTCAGTTTGTGTGTGTGTTCTCTATATGTGTATGTGTGTGTCAGTATGTGTTCCCTGTATGTATATAAGTGTGTCAGTGTGTGTTCCCTATATGTATATAAGTGTGCCAGTGTGTGTGAGTCTCTGTAAAGATATCAGTGTGTAAGTATGTGTGTGTGCTTCTCTATATGTGTATCAGTGTGACAGTGTATATTCTCTATATGTGACTCTCCCCCTCTTGACTGTTGACCCCCCTTTCACACTCTCTCTCCCAGTCTGACTCTTGATCCCTCTCCTGACTGCTGATCCCCCCTTTGAATCTCTCTCTCTCCCCGTCTGACTCATGATCCCCCTCTTGACTGCTGATCCCCCCTTTGACTCTCTCTCCCCTGTCTGACTCTTGATCCCCCTTTTGACTGCTGATCCCCCCTTTGAATCTCTCTCTCCCCATCTGACTCTTGATCCCTTTCCTGACTGCTGATCCCCCCTTTGAATCTCTCTCTCCCCGTCTGACTCTTGATCCCCCTCTTGACTGCTGATCCCCCCTTTGACTCTCTCTCTCCCCTTCTGACTATTTATCCCCTCTTGACCCCCCTTCCACTTACTCTTCCGGCGCACTCTCTCCCCATTGAGTACGTTGTGGTGCTCTCCCTTGTCTGGCTTTTATTAACCTTCTCAGTGCCAGAGGGGTATACAACGCATTGCAAAGCTATGCATTGCGTACCCCTCTGGCACTGAAAGGGTTAATGTAGCACAGCGATGTCCGTTTCTCTCTTCCCCTCCGCTTCTTCAATCCTGGTCCAGGACTGAAGGAGCGGAGGGGGAGAGAGAAACAGGTATCACTGTGCTACATTAAAAAAAAATAGGCAGCCAAGGGAGGGCACCGAAACTTACGTTGTTTTTTTTTTTACTTCGGCAGTCTGTTGTAAGCGGCGGCGGGGGCAGATGCGCCCTCAGAGAATGTGCGCCCTAGGCCGGGGCCTACCTCGCCTATAGGTGGCGCCGGCCCTGCCCCTGGGGATGAGGCTCTTCCACCTCACATCCCTGTACCTCTGTCTGCCACTGGAGATGAGGCTTTGTCAACCCGCATGCCTGAACTTCTGACTACCACTGAGGATGACGTTCTTGTGCCACGCATCCCAGTACCTCTATCTGCCGCTGGAGATGAGGCTCTTCTGTCCCTCATCCCTACACTTCTATCCACTGCAGGGGATGAGGTTCTAGTGCCCCTAATCCCTGTACCTCTATCTGCCATTGTGGATGAGGCTCTTCTGCCTGCACCTCTGTCTGCTGCTGGGTATGGGGCTCCGGCTCCCCATATCCCAGCACCTCCATCTACCACTGGGGATGAGGTTCTTCTGCCCTGCATCCCTGTACCTCTTTCTGCCGCTGAGGTTGAGGCTTTTTACCCTGCATCATGGTACCTCCATTGACTTTTTGGGACGAGGCTCTGCTGCTTCGCATCCTGGCACCTCTGGAACCAGCTCATGGAGTTCAGGCCTGACTATCTCACCCCCTGGATCTGGGTTCTGCCACCCAAGTTGCAGCCCCAGAGTGGCTCTCCATTTCTCGTGCTCCTGCAGCTCATGGTTGTGTATTTCTAGGTGCCACTCCAGATTAACAAGGTGAGTTAGACACATAACATTGGAGACAATAAGGTGACAATACAAAAATACCACAGTTTAACCCATGCAGGCCATGTAAAACTGTTGTCCAAATTATTTTCTTAAAACAGGGGTCCAGCATCCGTTACATTTATTAACAACTTGTAATAAACCTTAGGTCCAGTACCAATCTTTTGGAGTTTCTGAGATATTCAAGGTTACAGTGATCTGTTAAAAATGTTATAGGTGAAACAGCACCCTCTAGCATTCCTTCAAGGGTTAATGTTTTTGTTTGTTTCACTTACGTTTTTGGTACCTTAGATGTATTGGTATGGGGCCTAAGGCTCCATATCAATACATCCACAGGTCACTAGTGTAGGGATCCCTAGTTGTGCATGCGTTTTAGTTGTTCTTTTTAACACAGTTCAATTACACATTGATGGTTATGATCAAGCGTTAGGGACTCAATGCATAGTTTCTAGGTACAAAAAGAGATTCCTTAATGCAAAATACTAGCCACTGCATGTAATTGAATAGCAAATTCATCTGTTTTCTCATTGAGCACTAATTTAAGCTCCTGTTGTGCATTTTTACCATTCATTCATTGGTCACAATGCAGGTAATAAAATACCTGCGGTAGTTTGGTTTGCATAACTGAGGCAATTGAATTGAACCATAGATCTGCAATTCCTCCAGGTTCCTATAGACACACTAGATCTGGATAACACATTCAATGAATATTCCCTATTTATGGAATATATATATATATACAAACACACACATAACACACATATACATATATAGATATATATATATATATATATATATATATATATATATATATACTAGTTTTAAAGCCCATGTACACGGGCCAACATTGGCGGTGCTGCAGTCATGCTCAGTACTGAATGCCCGCGCCGCGGCTGATACAGAGCAGGGTGCTCCAATTCTGACCATAGTCCTCTCTGCGCACCCGCGGCGTGGGCATTCAGTACTGAGCATGACTGCAGCATGTGCAGCTGTCTCTACTGCGCATGACAGCTTCTGACAAACATGGTCAGCGAATTATAATGTAGGATATATATACATATATAGTGGATTAACCATATGATTGCCAGAGAGGTAGCCAACACATACATTTCTGGCACTCAAAGGGTTATAACGTAGACAGTTTTAAAGTTAAAAAATGCCTATTTATATGTGAACAATGAAGCTGCCATAGTGCTGCTTAGCATAGTTGATACCTTACCTCACTTTGAGAGAGAGAAAGACAATCCCGTGCTGTTTCATAGAAATTGCTTAAAGAGGATCTATCACCCCTTTACAACGTATGCTCATTAGTTAGAGCATTTAGAGAATACGTTTAAAACTGTAGTATTTATTTAAATCAAAACATTATTTGCACAAAAATTAATTTTTATAGAGTCCCTTGCAGCCTACTTCCGGCAGACTGCTCTTGCTGCACTGCCTCTGCTCCCTTCCCTCTACCCAGCAACCTCTGATGACGGAGGCTTTTTGTCTCAAACCTGGAGTGGTCTCATTGGTTAGATATCAATCTCTGCCAATGAGATCCCTCCATCTTAGAGACAGAAAGCCTCCGTCATCAGAGGATGCTTGGTAGAGGGAGGGGAGCAGAGGCAATGCGGCAAGAGCAGTCAGGCCAGAAGTAGGCTGCTGGAGACTCTATAAACATAATATTTTTTTGCGCAAATAGTGTTTTGTTTTAAAAAAAATAATACATTTTTAAATGCTCTAACTAATGAGCATAAGTTGTAAAAGGGTGATAGATCCTCTTTAAATGTAAACCATGTGTAGAGCTTATATTATACCAATGTTTTGATTCACTTGTTTAAAAAAAAAAATAAAGGTTTTGCCATATAGTTTGGCCAAAATATGTTTAAGCTCTCTTATTTCACCAACGTACACCATTTTGAGATAGCCCTATCTAATATATATTGCTAAATACATGGATTGGTGTAAATATTCAACTTCCTGTGGTCCTCATCCACTCATGGAAAGTGATCCCTGAATGGAACCAGGTCAGTTCAGCTATGTTGGCATTAACTCTTTGAGTGCCAGAGGGATACACAAAGCATTGCTCTGCATCCTTTGCTGACATAAGGATAGGGACTGTTAATTAATAAAATAAAAAACAAAATAAAAAAACAGTTTGACTGATAGTTGATTGATGGGAGCTGTAAATGAGGCAGACTGACACTAGAAGAGTTATAATATTTTATAAAGAGCAAGGCAGCACACACACCATCAGTTCTGTTGTGTATGTCACTGTTAAATAATGTCCAGCAAATATACTAGTGGTGGGTAGGGTGAAAGGAGTAGTAGCAGCGAAGGGATGTGTTAGTAAAGTGGTAGTCCAACAACTGACTGCAGCCGTGGTTGCTGCAGCATGTGCAATACACTATGATGATCCTTTTCCTTCTGAGGAATCAGTTTGTTAAAGTGTCATACAATTTTCCCAATCGGTAGAAATATTTTTTTAAAAATGTAAGATATTTAAAGACTACAACAAGTTATATACTAGTGTTGATTACAAGATGGAGGAAGGTGTAGCAGTTCATCCCACTGCTGCATCTGACAGTGAGAGTAAAAACACCAGTCCTCAAAGTAGCAGCACTGAGGTGGAGGAGGATTGCTACCATATAACACTGTTGGACCACTGATAAGAACACTGGTTAATGTATATGAATAATATAGAAATGACTAGCAGGTTTGTGGCACGGCTTCGCCTGTGTAGAGAACCTTGTGTTTTTATAACTCTTTGAGTGCCAGAGAAGTATCCAACATGAAAAGGTTAAATTGTATTAAAAGACAGACCTGGTGTGGTGTGGCATCAGGACCCCCTCCTGATGCCCCCAGCTACTGATCTCCCAGCTGATTCAGAGGGGAGATCAACAGAGGTGAAGCAGGGGAGCAAGAGGGGTCCCCTGCTTCCAACGCACCTCTGCTGGGTAGGAGTGGGCAGGATCGGGAAACCCTTTTATTCAGTGAGGGAAGCTTTCCCTCAATGACGTGTGAGGGTTTCCCTGTCCCACCCACTCCTTCCTAGGTACTCTGGGAAGGTTGGACTTAGCGGAGCTCTGTTATAATAAAACATTATATACTACTGACCTTTTCTGGTGTGATCATATTGGGATTTTTGCAGCCTTTTTTTTTTTGAGATGGACAGTGGATGCCCAGGATCCCTGGTCTTTCCTCAACTCACAGACACAAAGCACTGCCTCTCCACGGCCTTTGACACAGTAGACCATAATATTCTTATAAACAAACTACAAAGCTCAGGATTGAGTAATAATCGTCTAAACTGGTTCTGATCCTATTTATCAGACAGAATGCAATATGTTTCAGTTGCAGACAATGACTCCTTTCCACTCAAGTAACAAGTGGAGTTCCCCAAGGCTTCATTCATGGCCCTCTTCTATTTTCTCTTTTTATAAATGATCTGCCCATGGTTTGCAAATCTTCTTCAGTACACATGTATGCAGACGACACCATAATCTGTGCTTAAAACTCAAACATATCACAACTTGAAAAGATATTACACCATGATTTCTGCAAAGTTGAAAGATGGATAGCAAAGAACAGACTGTTCATAAAGGGGATCTACCAACCCTATACAAGTTTGTCTTAAAATATAGGTTATATAGCGAATAGGTGTAATGTATTCATTTATTTTTTTAAATCATTATGTGGCCGAAATTCAACGAAAAAATACTGCCCTGCTCCCTACTACCGGACAGACTGCGGTTACCAGCTCTGTACCACAGTCTGGCACTCTTCTTCTGCTCCCCTCCCTCTATCCAGCCTCCACTGATGACGGGACCTTTCTACATGTAAGTTGGAGCGATCTTTGGCCAATGAGAGTGCTCCAGCTTACTTGCAGAAATCCTCTGTCATTGGAGGAGGCTGCATAGAGGGAGGAGAGCAAAGAAAGAGTGACAGACTGCGGTACAGAGCTGGTAACCACAGTCTGACCGGAAGGAAGCCGCAGGGCAGTATTTATTCATTCAATTTTGGCCAAATTGTGATTTTAAAAAATAAATTAATACATTATTCCACCTATTCGCTATATAACCTAAATGTTAAGACAAACTTGTATAGGGGTGATAGATCCCCTTTAAACACAGACAAAACAGTGTCAGTGATATTTGGTACAAAGCACAAACCGTGTAATCTTGTAATACCCACCTATCCATTGTACAGTCTAATCGTAAACTGGCCCCAGTGGACTCCTACAAATATCTCGGTATGTGGCTTGACCCCAAACCTCACTTTTGGTCTTCATATTGATAAACTAACCTCCAAACTTTATTCCAAAATAAGTACTCTCTTTAGAAACAAATCATGTTTAAGTAGCAGGTGAGACAACATATTGTACAACAGATGTTGCTGCTAGTCATAGACTATGGCGATGTAGTATATACTCCAGCTCCACAAATCCATCTTAGTAAACTTGACACTCCGTATAATTCATTATGCCGCTTCCAACGTAATTACACTACCCATCACTGTGATATGCTTAAAGAACTAAATTGGTTAACACTCTAATCTTTCTTGCTTATTACACAACCACTTCTCTAGAAAACTACCAGACTACCTGAGCAGTATGATCACTCCAGCTCTCTATACCAACTATGACCTTCACTCCACTGCTAACAACTCACTGCGTATACCACAATACAAGAAAGAAGCAGGAAGATCTGTCTTCTCCTTCAGAGCTCCGAAAGCCTGGAATAATCTCCCTAAAATAATCAGATCTGCTCCCAGTCTAAAATCCTTAAAAGTAAATGCTTCTTTATATCTAAAAACAGTATGTAAATGTATATAATTTGTAATATGTGTGTACTAGTTTTAAAGCCTGTGTACACAGGCCAACACTGGCGGCGTTGCAGTTATGCGCAGTACTGACTGCCCGAACACGCTGCTGCTGATACGGAACGAGGTGCTACGAATTCAGACCGCAGTCCTCTCTGCACACCTTCCTGGGACCAAGCGGTCCCAGGAAGGTACGCAGAGAGGACTCCGGTCTGAATTCAGAGCTCCCCGCTCCGTATCAGCTGTGGCGCAGGCAGTCTGTACTGCGTATGACTGCAGCTTGCACAGCCATCTCTACTGCGCATGACGGCTTCTGACAAACATCCTTAGCAAATTATAATATAGGATATTTATGGATGTATGTATATATAATGTTTCTTAATTTGTGTAAATATGTAATCCTTTACTGAAAACTATCCAGTTAAAAATGAGATAAATATCAATGTATTCTTCCTGGTAAAACATTTTCTAAATAAATAAATATTCCTGCCAGCCCTTAGGCTCAGGCCTGCTCCCTCAGAATCATCAGAGGCTTCTTCCTCCGACACTGGATATGGACATTGTGAGAATGTCTCCGCTGTACCAGGGCCAGTAATGTGGGGCTCTGAATCTATATTATTTATGGAATCGGGACAACTTCTTAATACATTAACAACACTCTATTTAACCATTTGAGTGCCAGAGAGATAATTAATGCATTGTACCACAATGCATTGGATGCCTTTCCAGCACTCAAAGGGTTAGCACTGACATGACACACCACTCTATGGCTTAACATGCTGATATAAGTCTCTCTCACATAATCTCCCTTTATTTTGTGCTTTCCACTTCTACACACCAAACACACAGAGGCATAATACTGCAATTCTGCCCCAAAGTAAAGTAAAGGAAATAACAAATACCACTGTTTTAACAGTTTCAGAACCAGAGGGGGAACGGCAACACATTTTGAAACAATGTCCTCTGGTCCTTAGACTTCTAACGCCCTGAATACTGCAGATATTCACTATGTTTGAGCATGTCTGTTCCGTGTGTGTGCGTGCATGTCTGTTGCATGTGCGTGTCCATACATGTTTGTTGCCTGTGTGGGAGCATGTCTGCTGCATGCAAGTGTGTCTGCGCATGTCTGTTGCGTGTGTGTATATCTATTACATGTGCGTGTGCATCTCCGGTGTGTGTGTGTGTCAGTGTGTACATGTCTTTTGCATGTTTCTGCCACTCACTGTGTGTATGTGTCTGCCTGTGTGTTGCATATGTCTGTTTATCAGTGTGTCTACATTTCAGAGATGTACTCTCAATGGTCAGAACATGAGATGCAATGCCGTCCCACATTGCAAACTGATAATGGGATTGGTTGATCTGAGTTATAATAGAGAAACTAGCCAAACCGGGTTTGTTTACATTATAGAAGAGACGTCTAATGGGTGATATAAGAACCATAGAAATACCATTTGTAAATATATTCAATGCCAGTAACACTCTGGGGAACTATTTGCTCCAAAAGAAAACAAGAGGTAATCTATTTTATAGAATAAAGGTGATCTTGACTAAAACAAAGGCAATTCTTTTGCAGTAAGGGCAGAAAGGTTCTGGAACTCTTTGCCTCAGGAAGCTGTGTTTGCAGATACTTTTGATTGCTTTCTACCTCAGAACAATATTGAGAAATATGATTATATGGTTTCAGTGTAGACAGGATGTCGATCCAGGGGAATATCTAACTGCCTTTTGAAGTCAGGATTCAAGAAGTGTTTTCATCCACCAGGGGCTTAATTTGAAATAAATTCAATAGGGTTTTTTTGTCTTCCTCTGGATTAACAGTGATGATATAGCAAGGCTAAGCTTTATGGTCACAAGTCTTTTTCAGCCTCGTTAGCTTATCATAATACTGTGTGTAAAATGGTATTCCAAAAAGGTTTTTATTTATTAATAGTTTTTCTATGTCAAATATACAGAAAACTTTAAAAACATGGACATTCCTACTGTAGTCAGTAGCCATTGCCCTCTTGAAGCATACGGTAAATTATACTTGTATTTAGGGCTTACGGAGACAGATAATGATAATGATGGTAAAACGTGTGATGTTAGCAAGAGCTAACCCAAGGGTCGTGAGGAGCAGTAAACCGGTTAGAGGGCTCACCTTAAGGAAATAGTAAGAGAGAGGGTGTAGTAGGGTGGGGTAACGTAACTGCGTGCGTGAAGGGGCTACAGAGGTGGAGGGATTATAAAGCTTCCAGCCCCACCTACAAAATCAGGTTTTAGGCTTAAGCTTCTTATCCTTAGTGGCAGTAGACAGCAGTTGTGCATATTTGTTTTAATGTAAACAGTTTTATTTTAACCCTTTGAGCGCCAGAGGGGTATGCAACAATGAAAAGCAATGCATTGCATACCCCTCTGGCACTCAAAAGGTTAAAGATACTACATCAGGATGAGGAAGTAGAACACAGGACATGGAACTGTAGCAGGGGACCACTACATTTCTGTCTCCCAAGTCCAAGAGCCCTAACAGTCAGATTGAATTCTAACAAAAATATCATACATCAGTAAAATATGCCAATAGGGTTATAAAATATTTCAGCTCATTCCACTGCCATTTATATAGTCCCATAAATCTGTCTGGATCCAGACTCTTCCTATTGGCTTTCTTTCCTGTTAGTAATAAAAAAAAAAATCTTTCTGAAGTCTATGACCACTTAATCACTTTGAGGTCAACAGAATAATTTGGAGAGCTACATAACTCATGTACATTTTAGGAAATACACAGGCTGCTGGGTTTCACTGGTCCTAAAGACAAATGGTGATCTGGCCACTTTTCCTTAAAGGGTTAATAATGCTATTCTTGAAAAATAAAATGCTTTAGACCAGTGGTTCCCCGCCATCATACATGGGAACTATGCTTTGTAGACTCCCAGCAGGGCAGTCCACTGGTGCCGTGGGATAGATCAATGAACAGGGGCGGGACTTATGAGTGGGTGCAGAGCTTCAGAAATATAAAAAATAAATGGAGTAATAGGCTGGGGAAGGAGGAGAAGTGGGCAGGGAGTGGCAGGAACACACAGGAAAGACATGGAAGTGGGCAGAGTTTTATTAAAAGTTCCCCACAACTAGAGAATCAACCTCGGAGACTCAGTAATTAGAAGCCAAACCTGGAGTCTCTAGGGCAAATCAGGAGAGTTCCCAGCTATGCCCTCCCTGTACTCAGAGTTGCCTATGAGGCCATGTCTATAGTATTCTCCTGCTTGTGAGCTGGTGAGTTGATTGAATGGCTGAGCCTCTGATTAACTCTACTGTACTCAAGCAGGGAAATCCTAAAGGCATGGCCTGTTAGAACTGAACCGAGAGCCACTTCTTCAGATAGAAGTACAACAGTTCTAAGATAAGCAAGTTAATTGTCCTATTATTATTTTTCATTATATAGTGCCAACTTATTCCTAGCTACTAGTGCAGAATTATCTGCTGCAGTCCCTCGGGACACATCAACAGGTCATTTTTTATGAAAATCTATATGTTATAAAGTTTTTCCTGCTGGGCAGTTTCTATCACATTATATGAAGAACTTTAAGTCACTGATATTCTTCTCCATTGGAATGTAACAGAATATCTAATTGGAATTTGACCACTAGAGGGCATTGCAAATGTAAAGCAACACAGGTTTAAACAGTAAAAACTCTGGAAATATGCATCTATCATACCCAATAGGACACGCCCTACAATATATATTTTTTCATTAAAAAAAGTTTACTGCACCTTTAAAGCATGGGTGTTTATAGAAAACACAGACTGCAGGGTTCTAGTGATCCTGTGCTTTCCCTCAGAATTACATTTTCATAAGTGTCCCTGAATTACACAATAAGTGGCAACCTTACTGCACCATTTTGGATAACATTTCCTATTGATTTAAATGGTGTTTTAACCCCTTAAATGCTAGAGAGGTCTTCTTGATAAGACACAGTGGGGTGGCTGTAATTGTTTTCCTGTATCAAGCATTAAAACCTTCAGTGATTGGCAATCTCTGTAGCTTTCAGGGGGTTAAAATCCCCACTTAAGTTGGCTGACATTTTGTGGATTTGTATGTCTCCAATGGCAAAGTTTCTCAATTGCAGTCCTCAATTTCTTCTTTCTGTGTAAGTTTTCAAGTTTTTACTGCCTGTGTGTAATTAGGGATCTTTCAATCTGATCAGTTCATATGAGCTGTAAGGCAGGCTGACCAGACCTCACCTTTAAAGGGATAGTAATACTTTGTTTTAACTTTATTTTATTTCGTAGGCATTAAAAAAACATGAAGAATGATATAAGTCTTATCTCTCAAACCTTTATGGTTTATGAGATATTCACAAGCAAAGTTTCCCCCTCCCGCCCCTTTTACCTAGTGTAAGCCATCTCTTCTCAGATGTGGAATGCAGTCCATAGACCAGACCGATAACAGCAGGGGACAATCTTCTTTGTATGAGAACAATGAAAGCCCTGCCCCCCTTGACAAGCTTTTCAGGTTTTTCCCTTATCTTAATTGAAGATTGTCCCTTTCTGCAGTCTACCTGGGCACTTCCCTTCTGATCTGGCTGAACAGTGTGACATCAGTAAAAGGGGAGGGAGGGGGACACTTTGTCATTGAATTACTCTAGAACTAGAACTCTGACAGAATTGAAATAACACTCTCCAAATTCCAAATACTATGATGATTAATTAGAGCTGCTTTTATTATGAAACATTACTATCCCTTTAACAGAGGACACAGGAAATAAGCATATATCAGGACTGCATTGAAATCAAGCAGCCCTGCAGTATGCATTTTTCATATGCGTCCCCGGTTAAAGGTGAGGTCTGGTCACCCTACTGTTAGGGATACTTGCGGACCGGGGTTGAGAAATTCCATCTTCTGATGGAGTTGGTTTGATCCAGAATTGCTCATCTTTTGTTTTCTATGTAAGGCACTATTATGGCAAAATAATTTGCTTTTGTGCCTGGAAACCATGAAAAGATTTTAGATTGTATTTATTTTTAATTTGTGTTTTTTTCCATATCTGGGGGAGTTATTATAAAGGTGGAATATTAGCTATATCCTGTGATGAAGTGATCTGTGAGATCTAGTGCAATGGTTCCCAGCCCTCTCCTCAGGGACTCCTAACAGTCCATGTCTTGAAGGGTTCCCTGCTGGTTTACAGCTGAGGTGCCTATATCACTGAGCTTCTGATTAACTCATGTAGTCATGCAGGAAATACTGAAGATATGGCCTGTTAGCAGTCCCTGAGGAGAGGGATGGGAACTGATGCTCTAGACATTATGTGAGTATATATATATATATATATATATATATATATATATATATATATATATATATACAGACACATTTGAAACAATCTTCACGTTTGGTCAAATGCATCATAGAAAATGCTGTCACCCTAATCTGGTGCCCAGGGCACATTGAAATGCCTTGGCACCATGTTTGAGAACCACTGGGCTTTCATACTGTGCCAGGATCTACTGAGTTTGAAATAGGTTTCTGGGTCACAGTAAATGAGTGAGTAACACTGCCTTTACTTTGCTGGTATTGGTATTTGCCTCCAAGCTATCTCTGGCAATTAGACACCTTTCATTATCTGCCGAGTTCTTTAAATGATGCTAGTTAGTACTATTGCTGACCCATAGAAAATGTGAGGATTAATTACTGACCTGAAAATTATCTGACTATCAATAGCCTGAGAGGAACCTTCTGATTACCATGATTCTTTGTTTACTCATTGTCTAGCAGTTATTCCTGATTTTTGCTACCTTGTTTTGTCCCAGTTATTGTACCTCCATTTTGAATCTGACCCTGATTCAACTGCACTCTTAATAATGACTCAGCATCTGGATATTGTGTGCTGGTGGTTTGCACTGCTACTGGAAACTGACTACAGCTGGTCTGCGTTCCCAACACTGACTCAGTATATGGATCCTTGACTACAGCTAATCTACATTGCCAATTTGTGACCCAGCATCTGGATGCTGAATAATGCTCATCTGTGTTCCCACTACTTACCCAGTATCTGGATATTTACTATGGGTGATTTGTACTCCTAACAGGAATTGTCTATGTTTGACTTACCATTTGTTGGAGACTGCAACAGTGACTAGTTGGAGACAACAGCTTGAGAACCAAGGCCAGCCTATCCCTGCCATATGATCAGCTGGTATCCTGCTTTTGGATCTGCTTTCCTTGATATCTGCACTCCTTGACATTCACTCCATTACCCAGATGGCCTCTCAGGAGACTTTGCTCCTTTATATGACAAGCTTTTGAGTAACTACTGGAGGGTTTCTATAGGCTAAAATGCTTTTTCTGTGTATTCCGTCCTCTTCCAGCTACTAGGTTCCTCCTGGAATCTTTATAAGTTCCTTACACAACATATGGGAATAGCTGTGTAGCAAGGGAAGTCTGTGGCTTTGGATACAAACTTCACTTCTTTTGTCCATTCTATAGTCAACACTTCATCATGATACCAGAGGCTTGAGCAACACATTGCTTTGCAATGCATTGGTTATCCCCTCTGGTTAGGGGTTCCAGATCATACCTTTAAAAATGGACATATTTAAAGGATGCTGCAGTGAGTATTACTAGACCGTAATAGCTATTATGTAGCAATGCAGCATGTGTTTTTCATATGCACCCTTTTTAAAGGGATAATCTAGTAATGAATTGTATACCCCTCTGGCACTCAAAGGGTTAAAACCAAATGTGTGTAAAGTGCATGATATAGGGCTGTATAGGCACCCTTTCAGCGTGCATTTCTTGCATGTATTTGCTTTTAAAAGAATGAGGTGCTAACACTAGTTTAACCCTTCTGACAGCCATGGTTATCAGTTTTAAGACCTCCACAATGGTTGATAGAAGCTGTTTTATGATTTCCCAGTATAGTAATCTGACCAGATTTAATTTTTAATCAGGGACACACAGAAAATATGCAAATGACAGAGCTGCACTGGAATCAGCAGATCTGCAATATGCAAGTTTAAAGGTACAGTAATGTCCCATAAAAAATGCTTAGAGTTTTGTAGAGATTAAAAAAATAAACGATATGCCACAAATCCTATCTCTCAAACCACAATGGTTTGAGAGATATCCTCCATTAAAGTCCCCCCCCTTCTCCTGATGCCAGCTGTAAAGCTGAGAGAAGGAGATCCGTGTCAGCCGACATGAGGAGGCTCTACAGCAGAGCCGCCATAGCTCAATTTAAAAAGAAATACTTCTTTGGAATGGTCTAAAAAGTGTGCTTGCAAACCAAACCGCTTGTCAGTCCCCAGACCAGGAACTCCTGCTGTCAGCTTACAACTGACGTCAGGAGAAAGGGAGGAGGGAACTTTAACAGAGGATATATCTCAAACCATAGTGGTTTGAGAGAGAGGATTTGTGGCAAATCATTTATTTTTTTTTATCTCTACAAAACTCTAAGCATTTTTTATGGGACATTACTGTTCCTTTAATGCCCCTTGTTAAATCTTTGAGTGCCAAAGAGGTATGCAATGCGTTGGATACCTGCCTGGCACTCCTCCAGATTGTTCCTCCTCAGAACAAACAATGAGACTTAATACTCCTTAAAGGGATAGTAATACTTCATTTTAACTTTATTTTATTTTGTAGGCATTAAAAAAACATGAAGAATGCTATAAGTCTTATCTATCAAACATTTATGGTTTATGAAAAATTCACAAGCAAAGTTTCCCCCTCCCGCCCCTTTTAACTGGTGTAAGCCATCTCTTCTCAGATGTGGAATGCAGTCCATAGACCAGACAGATAACAGAAGGGGACACTCTTATTCCTATAAGAACAATGAAATCCCTGCCCCCCTTGACAAGTTTTTCAGGTTTTTCCCTTATCTTAATTGAAGATTGTCCCTCTCTGCAGTCTACCTGGGCACCTCCCTTCTGATCTGGCTGAACAGTGTGACATCAGTAAAAGGGGCGGGAGGGGGACACTGTCATTGAATTACTCTGGAACTACAACTCTGACAGAATTGAAATAACACTCTCCAAAGTCCAAATACTATGATGATTAATTAGAGCTGCTTTTATTATGAAACATTACTATCCCTTTAATGACTCGTAGATAAATGGTTTTTAGCAGATTATAAACTAGCTAGCAGGAGACACAACAGAAATCAAATGCAATAACTAAATGTATCTAGAGCTAACTACTTTTCTCTGAACATCTACTTGGGTGATGCCTGCTGTTACTCAAATTAAGAGCCACTAGTGTTCCTCTTTAATGGATATTGTCAACTTAGAAGACTTTAAAGGAACATTTGACATTTTCCTTACAAAATATTTTACTTGTGCCTACATAGGGGATTTTTTTATATGAATTGCGACTTGTATCTACTTCATTCTTGGCAAAAAGAAAAGCATCTGAAGCTGATTATCCAGGACTTAAAAGAAAAACTAACCCATAATAACCCTTTACACATATTACTATGGAGTGAAAATCCTAATGACCCTATGAATCTTGCCCTTGTGCCTTTGTTAAGATAATGTCTGAGATGCACTTAGGCTAGATGAGGGCCCAGGATCGTGATCTGGTGTGATCTATGTCGAAGGCATATCAGCAGTATGGACTAATTTTGTCTTCACCATAATATCCCTGAAATCTGACACCATACTGCCATCATCACCATCAGTCCGCCAGGCCTTCAACAGGTTTACAATTTTTCATCATTAATGGCTTATTTCCATATGGAGATGCAAGATATAGTCATTGTAATAATTATGTGGGTATGATCATATGTAAATGTGACAATTCATCATATGCACTAAACTCCAATAAAAGCTTCTTTGGTTGGCATTCACAGTCCCAGCTTCGCCTACCTGAGGTTGGAGAATTTGGGATCTCCCCACAGCTTCCTGGCATGAACAGCCTAGGGTTGTCATACTGCTGGTGATGTGGAAGGGATGCCCTCCCATACACATCACTAGCAGTATGGCAACAATGAAGCCATAGCACATCCTCTTTGCTCGCCCACTGCTCCCATAACCATCTGTAAAATGGGAGGAAAATAGACAGAGTAGGGAAGGAAGGAGGTGGCATGGAATGGTGAACGGCAGAAGAGGGACAAAGTGGCAAAAGGGAGGAGGGGGCATAGGGTAGTGAACGAGTGGAAGAGGGACAAAGTGGGAAAGGGAGGAGAGGGCACAGAGTGGCGAATGGGTAGTTCAGTTACTTGCCAAAGAAAATCTCATGTTGTTCCATTTTCTCAGTTGAGGGGAGGTCTGTCTCGGGAGTATCCTATTATAAGGTGTGCAAGGAGTAGGTGTCACTGACCATTGGCACAACTGGTGCATATAATCATGCCATAAAAAGAGTTGCTACATCCAGCAGAAGGAGAATGGGTCCTGGCATTGGCACCAGGAACAGGAGTTGACATAATGGGAGACAGGTGCTGGAGGGGCAAGAGAAGACTCAGGAGCTTAGTCATCTTCAGTATCTGAGAAATCCACTGGCCCTCCTACAGGAGTGATACAGCATAGGATGGACCAGCAACATCCTCATCACCTCCTGCAGCAGTAACAGCTTCTTCTTCAAATGCTGGAAGGAGGCCTTAGTGTCACGGTTTGTAAAGAACGCTCAGACAGTTAGGTAAGGTTAAAAGCTTTATTGAAAATAATGAACAATTGCCCCACTCAGGTCCAGATGAGGTCCGTACCAAGCACTTTCCAAATCTGACTCGGGTCAGGGTGAGAACACACACAGTAGCAATAATACAAGATAAATGTGGAGAACTTGGACTTGCAGGCAGAAATGTAGATAGATTCAGGAACAAGAATATCCTCAACAACCCCACACCGCAATAGGTGACACAAGCGATGGGTAACTGAAGGGCATTTCCCCTAGTGGAATAGGGATGTCGGAGGCAGCACAGATAGTGTACAGGTAGGCCCTTGACCCTAGACTTCTAGGGTGAACTGAGGCAACACAGGCAAGACTCTGGCAGAGAACTGACCCTAGGGTTAGGGTAACGGAGGCAATACGGACAGGACTCTGGCAGTGACTGAACCCTAGAACGCTAGGGTTAACGGAGGCAACGCAGACAGGACTCTGGCAGCGGCTTGACTCTAGAATGCTAGGGTTAATGGAGGCAACTCAGACAGGACTCTGGCAGTGACTAGACCCTAGAACGCTAGGGTTAACAGAGGCAACACAGACAGGACTCTGGCAGTGGCTTGACCCTAGAACGCTAGGGTTAATGGAGGCAACACAGACAGGACTCTGGCAGTGACTAGACCCTAGCACACTAGGGTTAACGGAGGCAACAGACACCAGATACTGGCAGTAAACAGACTCTAGACCACTAGGGTGCACGTAGGCAACACAGGCAGAAGTCTGGTTAGACTGGACCCTTCTAATAAAGGGTTACCAGAGGCAACACAGACACTGGTGAGTAATAGGACTCCCACAGGCTCCAGGAGACTGATGGAGTGGTTAGGCCTAACAGGTGCTAAGGGGTCAGAGAGTGGGAGAGAGGAAGGTACGTAACGTAACCGGTCTGTAACCGGTGTCGCCCCCTGATCGGTAAAAATAGATGATCAGCCAGTCCCGTGAGCGACGGAACCAGAAGCTCAACCAGGTCAGCACACACGGAATACGTAGCCAGTCAGATGGGCTACCAGACACTAGCCCAACCAAATCGGTGCAACAGGGTAGTCAGCCAGTCCTTAGTCAGTAACGGAATCAGATACTCAGCCAAGCCAGTTCGGTACACAAGGAGTTAGTCAGCCAGTCCAAGATCAGCAACGGAAGCGGATCACAGGAGAGTCAGGAACTAATCCTAGTCAGGCGAGCCGGGTCATACACGGAAACAGGAACAAGAGCTACTAGTCGCAAGGTACGGGTACACCATGAAAAGGCACTGGTAGAATGACATGAGAGCGTATTTAAAGGCAAGACCTGGGAGGAGTAACAACACAGAGCCAATAAGAATGCAGCCAGGGTAAACCCGGAAGTAACAATGTTGCTCAGGCAGAATCACGGGCACCGTGATACTTAGATGACTGATCTTCCTGCACCTTTGCCCCTTTCTTCAGCACCTGCCTCTTGACACTGGCTCCCGTCACCTGCATTCTGTTTGTAGGGTCACTGACACCTAACTGCCAGCTGACACTACAGCAGCCTACATTCCCTCCCTGTCAACTGCTGCAGAGCCAGTTGCCAAAGGGTCATGGAGCTGTACATATCAGCCCTATAGTGCCCACACTAGATTCTCTTCCATGTTGAAGGCTGGTTTTCTTCCTCTGACCATTGCTGCTGTGTCCTGCTACAAGCTGTCTGCTGGTCAGGCTGTGAGTCTCCTGGAGGCCTGGGCAGTTATGAGTTTGTTTTTGAATTTCCCTTCTTTTTTATAGATCATAGGATCGTCTTGTCCTTTTTTTTGTATAGATACTAAGACAGCACCGCTGTTTTGTCAATCAGAGATGAGAATTTCCCAATGGGTGAACTGTAATTGAACACCGGTAGAGGAATGGGCGAAGCCATCTCATGATTCAGTATATGTCAAGGAGGATCCACCGTGATGACTCCTTTAAATGACAGTCTGTGTGTAGACTTAACATTAAAACGCAGCATTGGATTGGTTGGATTTTTCTATTTGTAGATGGGTGATTCTGAACAGAAATGTCAAAACCCCCTATATTTTTTTATTTCTTTCTAGCAATTGTCTGTCCAGTGTGCTGACAAGCATACAGGCTTTTTCTTGTAGTGCCCTCTTTCTGAATTTCAATGCAGATTATGTGGTTCTGCATACTCTCCTTGGGTTTGTTCCCAATTGGTTTCTGATTGTCATATTAATTAGGAGCTTGCGCTTCTTTGTTTCTGTCCTGCTCTATCTCCTTGATGAGAAGAGGACCTTCACTGTCTTGACATAGTTGTCTTTGGATACTACATTTATCACACTGAGCCCTATTGCAATTGGATACATTTTTTCTGTTATTCCTGAGGGCCAGTGTGCAGGCTGATATCACTTGAAAAAGGCCAATGCCTTTTCGGATAACATTTAATTCCATGGTGGTGGGTGATTAATGGGCCTATAAGAATCAGGACTCTGTGGAGCAGCTATGCAAGGTGGTTACTTAGGAAGCACTTCACACATCCACTAGCGATTAAAGAGTTAAAGTATTGGTCTCTGCTGAAACCACTGTTGTGAGGAAATTCATCCAGACAGTTATTCCTTTCTGATAACTCTTCTGCTGTTACTTAGTTTTTGTGTGGCAGTGTCTGTTTGACACATGAGATTCATGGTTGTATCTGGTTTGTCTCTGTTGAGACTAGTTTTATTGTTGGGAGTTTTTCTCCCCCTCCCTGGAATCCTGGTCGGCATAGCTTTGCAATATCCCCCATGCTCCTGTGTTCCACAATGATCGAAAGCGAGAAGTTTTTTTTTGTGTGCTTACCAATAAATCTTTTTCTCTTGTTCCTTGTGGAACACACAACATCCCTCTTTGAGAAAAATTGCTGCTGCTGGGCAGAGGTTAGGTGGAGCTGGGAGGGAGTCTCCTCTTCCAGAGAGCTCTAGGTTGCAAGTGCCCTGCCTCCTAGTGGTAGATCCCTAATCCCATGGTTCCTGTGTTCCACAAGGACTAAGAGGAAATTATTTATTAGTATGTATACACTAATCCCCTTTTATGTGCATGTGTCTTGAGATATATTGGTAACCATTTGAATGTGAGATGGAGATGTCCAACATACTGTTATGCAATGCACTGGACACCTTTGGCACTCACAAATATATCAATGTTATTAAATGGGAAAAATACCTTGAGAATAGATGGTTCTTAATGTATAAGCAAAAGTATTTACTAATATAGGTGTCCTTTATAAAGTCAGTTATAATTGTTCCTGTGAATGTTCCCCTTTGTGCCTTGTTCAAAAGATATCATCAATCAGTCCTGAATATCATAGTAATGGTGGACAGTTGCTGGCTTTTTTTTTTTCTTTTTTAAACTGAAGCAAGCAGAGTGCCTGAACTTACTTAACCCTTTCCATGAACAGAGGGGTGCATAATACATTGTGAATCACTTTGTTGCACACCCTTCTGGTCCTTAAAGGGTTAAGATTACCAAGTGCAGTGAGGATTCAGTTTGTGATATGTGGTTCTGATAGCAACTGTTATACCAGTGTCCACAGACATGACATCCAGGACTGACTGAAGATCTTGTCTCTTGAACAAAGAAGAGAGGAAAAAATTCTTAGGGGCAATTGGGATTTTCTGGCAATAGTAAGGAAAGTGATGATTACTGTTATGAGGTGTTAGTTGTCCTTTAGAGACACTCTAATCATATGAACCAATCAGGAGTGTAGAAGCTTGACGTGAAATATAAATAAACATAAACAGAGATCACTATACACAGGCCACTGTATAGATGTAATAAAAAAAACACTGAGGCAGATGTATTAAGAAAAATGGAAGAAATTCTAGAGCAAACCAACTGCACCTTTAAGGGCACGCAAACATCGCCAAAATTCTCATTAATTTATCTGGAGCTTTTAACCCTTTGTTTGCTACAGAGGTCTCCAATACATTGTTTCACAATGTGTAGAGACTTGTTTGGCATTCAGGGGGTTAAATTCCCTTGCTAACCATTTGAGTGCCACATCAATGCTTAGGGCACTCCTTTGGCACTCGGATGGTTAAATCAGTGGGAATATTGTCTCCTGTGGTGCAGATAGTTCTCTCCAATTTCAGCTTCATTGACTGCTAGCTGAAGGATACCTAACAGTAGGTCTTTCTGATAAACAACTGAAGGTGTGTTCCTAAGGTATTCTTTCACTTTTTTAAGCTGATTTATGAAATGCATTCATCTCTGTAATGATTGTTGTTTTATTTGTGAAATGCTTGCATTGCCTGCATTGAGAAAAAAAACAAAATGCAAAAACAATATTTAGTTAGAACTAAAACCTTCAGGGACATTGTCATTAGCAAAAGCTGAGAAATTCTGGAGCAATCGTTGCCTCATATGGTACAAGTAAAAAGCACCATTGACTAGCATGTCTCTATTCTCTTCAATGCGAGAACAGCCAGGACATTTGTGCATTTGGATTTTCTTCTTATGGTGCAAATGTTGTGTCCCATAATTGCTCCAAATCTTTGTGCATAAGGCCCTTAAAGAAAACTGGTCTGACACATCTATAGAATTTGCCATAGAATTTGCCAGCAGATAAGAACCATTCGGCCCATCTAGTTTGCCCATTTTCCTACAAAAAAAAAACAAAACAACCTCAAACCTTTTTTGGTCCTTAGTCTTTTCTCACGTTCAGGACCGCCTTAGCCTATCCCATGCATGCTTAAATTCTGTCAGTGGCCTAGCAGGTACGTTGGCACGCCAAAGGTTAAGATAAGAATGATTTCCCTTTTAAAGGAAATACATAATAAAAAAAGCTGATTATAAATGTTTGTATTAAGTAACCTTGACTAATGTGTTTGGGGAGCCCATCTACCTTTCTAAGGGATAACAGCCTCATTTTAATGTAGGATTTTCTTTGTTACCTACAGTGCATCTTATTTGCATTAGAATATTTCTGCTTTTACGTTTAGACAAATGCCCAACATGCCAGAGTGAGCTATGATAGAAAAATAAATGTATGCAATTTCTAAAATACAGTGCAAAATACAGTGCTATTGGAGTTCTGTAACACAAAGCCCTAGGTAAACCCTAGGGGACGCTACACCGTTCACATACAGTAGGTGGCAGTAAAGAGCCTTCATCCGGCATTGAGCAGTCAAAAGTCAAAGGAAAAAAGAAGAAAGGAAGGAGAGGTCTTGGTACTGGATATCTGTTCTCTTTCTTGTTCAGTGTTTGGGATTTTGGGTCGCTATTTGGCATCATTGAACTCTTGGATTTAGCAGTAGGATTGCAGCGTTGCTGAACTGCATCGTTGAATGAAACAGAGGAATAACTGATCTGGGATCTACATTGTCCTTTCAGGGTTGCTGTTGCAGGTGCTGAACTCTATCTTCAGCACTAAGTAAGCCTTGCTGCGCCTTAGGAGCTGTCCAGCAGTACCTGCTGCTGAACTGGACTGTGCATGTACCGTACGACTTATCATACTCACACCATGGCTTGTTGTACCGGCCGATGCACCCTGATTTTCATCTGCACTTTACAGATGGTGAGTAAATCCTTTGGGCTGTTTTCACATAACATAAATTGGGAATATGTATAAGGACAAAGTGGAGCAGTCCTCGAGAAATTAACATACTGGATGCTTTGAAATGCGTTGGAGACCTAACATATATTGGGTTAAGTCTCCTTTAAATAAATTGGGATTTTTAGTTGACCCTTGTAACTGATTGTTTTATTCCGCAATTGCTTTCAAATGGGTTAAAAGCCAATGTAAAATAATAATTACATTAAAATAACAATTAAAATGTATTTAAATTGAGTTTACACGCATTGGATGCTAGGATGGTCTTCCAAGACCTCTCTAGCAGTCAATGAGTTAAAGTCCCACTTAAATCCAAGAGATTTTTTATTTGACCCAATTAATGTAGCTGGATTTCTCCAGAATTACTTCACGCACTTTATGCATGTGTACCTATGTTTAACCCTTTGAGTGCCAGAGAGGTATCCAACGCATTGCGTTGGATACCTCTCTGGCATTCAAAGAGTTAAGTAAGATATTGCTTGAATCTGTATATAGAGTACTGCTGACTGATGGAAACGCAGGCATGACTTTGAATGGTAACCCTATGGATGCCAGGGGTCTCCAGTGCTTTGGCGGCATCCTTAGAATAAAAGGGGTTCATTTGCCTTTATTTGGCTTTGACAATGTCTATATTATCTGTGCGTGTTTGATGACGATTCTAATAAACTGATTGTGTACTACACGGTGAAGGGTTAGGGGGGCCGAAAGAGTAGAATATTTTTTATATATACCTCATAATGTGTCATGTCTCAGAAGTCATCTCAAGTGCCAGGATGTGGTTTGGCAATCCCATAGACACTCGTGGGATAGAGGAGGGGTTAAAAACTGGGATTACTGCCTGGAAATCTCCTACCGATCACCCGGCTGTTTAAACCTTTGAGTGCCAGAGGGGAACACACACACACACAGACCTCTGGCACTCAAAGAGTCCATGGCAAGTGTGAAAGGATATCTCTGCAACTGAGATTTGCAGTATGATATAAAATTATAGAATATTCTGAATATCGTCATGAGACAGAGTTTCAGTTCAGACACTGGTGTTTGTTCTTTTGTGTTTTGCAGTAACAATCATTGAGGCTGATTCCTATAGAGATCTGGAGTTATTCTGGAGCAAATCATTAGCACCACAGGGGACAAATACATATTTCCAACATTTCCATTATTTAAATGGGGCTTTTTACGAAGGTCTGCGTTGAGGACCTCTAGCATTCAAGAGGTTAAAAACCCCATTTAAATTCAAAAGGAATTTTTTATCTCAATGTTTATTTACCCTCTACAGTGCAGCTGGTATACCCTACAATTACTCCAATTCTTTTTTTTTTTTGTACATCAGAGTCATTGACCTTTTTGTAGTCTACCTGCAGTTGTCTTATATGTAACTGGTTCTCTTTGTCTCTTAACAAATACATACCGCTGTACACCCCTATTTGTTTTGTCAGTGCAGTTAGGTAAAGCTGCCAAGGAGGGAGCTGTCACTTTTTTTAGAATAATATTGTATCATTTTCTGTGTCAATGAATTCGTTTGCATATATCCAACAAAAAGCATGTCAGTTTGCTTTCCAGGGCTGCATTGTTGATGAGATGCAGTGTAAATTGGATTGTGTCCTTGTTCACTTACTCTTAGGGTAATGAATGAGATGCTTATTTATTACTGGCAATAAATGACGAGTTATGACTTGAAAATAGAACTACCTGATAATATCTGTGTGTGTGGTGGGTATTTATAGTTTTATGCTTATTAATTTTATTCAAGGGGGGGTTATATTCAGTGTGCCAGCTTCATCATATCTTTACTAGAAGTTTCTTAACCCTTTGAATGACAGAGGGGTACCACGTTGCATACCCCTCTGGTACTCAAAGGGTTAAGCCTTTGAATGCCAGAGGAGTAAACAACGCTTTGCAATGCTTTGCATACACTTTTGGCACTCAAAGGGTTAAATGCTGCGGAGTTACAATACAAGAATCCATTAACCCTTTATTACTTTGAGTGCCAAAGGAGATGTCCAACTCTTTCTTCGCAGCACAGTGGGCACTCTTCTGGCACTCAAAAGGTTAAGAAGCTTCTCCTTCCCTCTCAATCCCTGAAGTGTCAGAGAACACATTCAAAATGCTAATGTCTCAAAATAAAATGGCATTAATAATGTCAATAAAGTCCTGACTGTTTTGTGTCAATATACATTTTGCATAGTCCATGGAAATTTCCTAACAAAATCCCCTTTCAGTTGGTCACCCATTAACCCCCTGGGAGTCAGAGATGCTTGGAACATGTAGATGTTTTTTGCACCGATGTTAGTTGTGATCTTGAGGCTGATGAACTAACTGTATCATAGGAAACAAAATAAAATTATCATTGATTTTAAATGGGGATTTTAGGTCCCTGAATGCTACAGAGGTCACCAAAGAATTGCAAAAAATTTAAGAGGGTGAAAATCCAAATTTAAGTCAATGGATTTTTTAATTTGTCCCCTACCGTGCAGTTTGTCCTAGAATTGATGCAGTTATTCCTAGTGCAACAGTCACCATGCTGTCCTGTGCAAGACTTGAAGACTAGACATTCAAATTAACATTCTATTTTACTCTGCATTTTAAATTGGTCAGGGGATATGTCTGCATCTGACTGGTAATTGCCTCTGCAGACTTGTCAGTTTTGAGCCAGTATTAAACTCCTATTGGCTGTCACTTGTGTTTCTTATCATTTTCAAACATTTTACACCATGAACTAAGGAAAATGAAGAAGACTGAGCTATTTAAATAGTTTCACTATAGAAAAGCAATAGAATACTGAAATATATCTGAATATTCCCACTCTCAATAATAGTCCTAAATCCATATACTTTCCTCATTTACTTTCCTCGGTGCCCTTTCAGAACCTGTGCTTATAAATCCTTAAGATGTTTTCATGTTCCCTTGTAGAACTCAGAATGATGGATACTTGGTTCCATAACTCTGACATACTGCACTGAACTATAAAGCAAGGTCATGATATTTGAAAAGGAAATAGTCGATTTATTTTCTTCTGCTTAAGGTCATTTGGGTTATAACTGTAAAATGTTCACTGATAAATCTCGTGTTATTAAGCAAGGTTTATTCTATTTTCTACTTGTATGAAACACTGAGATTAGAACTGATAAGAGATTGCAGATTAACCCTTTGAGTTCCAGAGGGGTACATAATGCATTGTGTTGCATGCCCCTCTGGCATTCAAAGGGTTACACACTTTATTGTAAATAAAGGTGAGTTTATGGTCATTTATACAATATGAAGTATATGGAAAGAAAAGAGACCAGTGAAAAATTGGAAAACATACTGAGGCTGATGTAGTCAGTGAAAATGGAACAATTGTGAGGCAAGGGACAGATACAATTTCCATTGATTTAAATGTCTCCTAACCCCCTTTAATTCCAGCCTCCAGCGTATTGTAACACAATGAATTGGAAAACTTTTCTAGCAATCAGGGGTTTAGAAATCCAATTTTTTTTTATCTGTCCCCTATGGTGTAAAGGATTTCATCCAGGATTACACTGAGGTTATACATTAACCTTTTGAGTGCCAGAGGGGAGTGCAACGCATTGCGCGTTGCATCCCCCTCTGGCACTCAAAGGGTTAAATTGTGATTAAAAAGCAGGGCTGATTTTTGGCCAGGTTGTTGGCAACAGATACCAGGTTCTATTTTTGGTACTTTTGTCCAACAAAAATGGGGTGGCCTGATATGTTTTTTATTTAAAAAAAAAAAAAAATCACCCCTGGGTATTGGTGATATGAACTCTTCTGTATGAAACATTCCCCAGTTTCTATGAGGTTCTATGGAGTGTATGCATTAATACCTCTTAGTGCAGTGCTTTCAGCATTAGTCCTCTGGGAACACCAATAGTGCGCATTTTCTGGATATCCCTGCCTGATCACAGGGAAGCAATTCCTGGATTATCATGACTGCTCTACCTGTGTTAATTAGGAATCTCCTTAGAACATGACCTGTTGGTGTTGGAGAATCCTTGCCTTAGTACATAGAATAATGAAGGATCTGGAGATTATCACATTGGAGAGTTTATCCCTTTTCTTTAACCCTTTAAATGCTAGAGGTGACCCCCTCTGGCACTCAAAGGGTTAAGAAGATAGATGTACTAAATTTGGATCAAGTTTTTGGTTCACAATGATTTACTCAACAATTGCTCCATTTCCTCTTAGTACATCAGCCTTACTGCCCTGTGATGGGCATCAGTGGTCTCAACAAGAAACTACAATTATTACTGATACAATTAATTCATAAATCTAGATGCCTATTGATCCATTCGGGTAGTAATATCCGTGTGCACAGACACGTCTACATACATACATACACACACACACACATATGTAGTCATTCACATGCACACTTGTGTGCACACACACAGTCTAACACACATCCACACATTCTCATACACATGTACACACACACATATATATCCACACTATATAAATGTACATGTACATCTATGTCCATATGCATCTGGGAAATTTGACTGCTTGGCAGGTACAACTATAACTACTGACAAGTGACATCAAGCTATTCAAATGTGCAGTGTTAGCAAGTTAAGCTCGGTTTACTGTGCTTTTCCCCCAGTACTTTCTTGCCAGAGAGCCGTGTAAATATTCAATCCGTATTGCTCTGGAACCTTACATATATTGTAAAGATAAATTGAATATTTCATACATATATAATAAAAAGGAAAATCAAATCATAAATATACAGTGCTTTGAAAAACCTATTGACTTGTGTAAAATATGCTTTTTTAAATGATGCAATGTAAGATCAATTATATTTTTATGTTCAGTGGTGGCTGGTTTCAAAGTGAACTTTTAACCCTTGGATGCTAAAGACATCTTCAGCGCATTTAGAAATTCAATGCATTTGTGCAGTCTACTTGATTTTCATGTAAAAGGGACGAAAATACTTTAGTCCTTTTATTCGGAGATAAGCTATTACGTTCAGCCAGTGTGATTATCTGCAATGTATACGAAAGGTGGATATTTTCAGTGGTACATTACCAGAACAGAAATGCTTATCCATTCATGTGGAGATGAGCATCTGGACGCTGGTGTAGCCAGATAAAATCAAAATGAGCTTGCTAACGATCCAGACATATCATTTAAATAAAGATGTTCTGTTTTTTTACATGACCCTTGTGTGATGTATTTTCAGCTATGGATATAATCTAGTGAAGCAAGTCATTCTGCAGAATGCGTTCCGCTTAAAGGGCAACTAACAAGTAAATTAAAAAAAAAAAAAAAAAAAGTAAAGGAATATAAAAGGGAACAGCACACATAAAGGCTGAGATATTTTAAAAAAAAAATAATAATTTTGGGTCAAATTAACTTGTACCACAGTGGACAAATACAGATTCCCCAAATCCTGTATAAAACCGTTAAATGATAGAAATGTTGAGGCCATGGCTTGCATCCATGGGATTAAAGATCCAAATCACTACTCACAGTAATAAGCAAGACCCTGTTTACACAGGTGACAGAAATGCAGTGTTGGGTCATTCATCACAAGTGCATCAGGTTGCAGAATACCTGATTAACATGATGGTCTCTGGAACCGCCATTCAAATCGCTCATACTGGTGACACTGGAGGTTGAGATTCCAGTTGCATATTTCAATGTATGGTCAACACACATGGGCATCAGCCAATAATATATGGCTGATGCCAAGCCCTCCATGACTGCTACACCCCCCATATGAGATGAGCTCAGTATAATGGAGGTATGTAGCACTCTATTAAGTAGTGACTTAAAATGGTGCTGCATCATAGTGCCATTAATATCGCCCACTAGAAGAGGGCCTAAAAGTGATCTATGGTAGTAAATGAAAAAGAAGGATAATCCATGATGAGAGCTCATTTGCAAATCATTGCCTCGAACATGTAAGGTACAATAGCAGTACAATATGTATGCTTTTTGGGTAAGTATTTGTATATCTTCAAGAAGAGAAAGCAGAATAGCTGTAACTCTTGCACACCTCCAATATCTCCGTCTTGGGTTCGACACTGTTTGCCATGCTATACTACATGGTAACCTGAAATATGCTGCACTCTAACATTTATGTTTCAGACATGCAGCAGTTTAGTGAGTGAACACTAATATTTGTGGCACCTTTGTCAGAATAGGATGTCTGCGCCAACTAAGGTGTCTAAATGTTGAAACATTGACTCCTTCAGCATCTGTATATTTGCAGATTTAATTCTTTTGTGCAATGGTGTTTCTTGCTACCAGAAGAATGTGTTATTTTTGAGTCTTCTCATCATGATTTGCATGAGGAAGTTACTATGTGTTTGCACCAGCCGTAGACAATTAGTATTTTTGTTATGTAGTATGTAATCACCAGGGCCAGTTCCAGTATTTGCAAGGCCAGGTGTGAAATAATTTGCTGGGAAATGCATTTGAGATCTCACTGGCATGCAGGGAGCGAAATGCCCTATCCTATATAATAATTCGCTAGGATGTTTGTCAGAAGCTGTCATGCGCAGTAGAGACTGCCCGAATGCACAGAATGCTGGGAGCATTCTGTGCTGGGAGCAGGGCTGGATTTACATCTCAGGAGCCTGTAGGCACAGAAATCTGAAGCGCCCCCCCCCCCCACCGTGGGCCATCTGCACTGGACACCTCCACAATGCTCCTAATCTCCATGTTGCCCCCATCATCTCCATATTGCCCTCACATTGCCCCCATCATCTCCACATTGCCTCCCATTAGCTCCAACTTGCCACCATCATTTCCATATTGCCCTCACATTACCCCATCATCTCCATATACCATATTGCCCTCACATTGCCCCCATCAGCTCCATACTGCCCCATCATCTCCATATACCCTATTGCCTTCACATTGCCCCCCATCAGCTCCACATTGCCCTCACATTGCCCCCCATCAGCTCCATATTGCCCCCATCAGCTCCACATTGCCCTCACAATGCCCCCCATCAGCTCCATATTGCCCCCATCAGCTCAATATTGCCCTCACATTGCCCCCATCATCTCCTTATTACCCTCACATTGCCCCAGTGTCCGTTTCCTACCTCTTCCCTGGTGGTCCAGCGGTAAGAGAGCTCCTCCTTCTGCACAGAGCGGTAGCTATTGGATCTCCCACGCAGTCTTCAGTAATGCAGAGCACTGGGAGATGATGTCATCTCCCGGCGCTCTGTAGTACTAAAAACCCGACGAGGAAGCGCAGCAGCTACAGGTCTATGCCGAAGGAGGAGGCACAGACCTGTCTTCATGGCGCCAGGTGGGGAAGCGACTCAGGCGAATTTAATAATAAAAAAAAAAAAACACCATACACATGATCCCAGTGACAGGTGCCCCTCTGTTGGGTGCGCCTGTAGGCAGATGCCTACTCTGCCTAATTCTAAATCCGGCCCTGGCTGGGAGCATTCTGTGCTTTCGGGCAGTCTCTATAGTTTATGACTTCCGCAGCAGGACACAGAGCAGGACTGACCTCTTAACCCTTTGAGTGACCGAGAGGTACGCAACTCATTGCAAAGCAATGCATTGCGTGCCTCTCTGGCACTCAAAGGGTTAACATCACCTGGACCTTGGCCCATGTACACGGGCTTTTACACTAGTTTTAAATAAATAGAAATTGTTACTCATTCTCAATAATGCAGCTGTCTTAGCCAAGACTTGCACCATACGTGCCAAATAAAAATTCCCAGTGAATTGAATGTGACTTTTTTTTTAGCACTTTGAGTGCCAGAGGGGTATGTAACACATTGCTTTGCGTTGCCTACTCTCCTGGCACTCAGAGGGTTAGAACAGATTTTTTTGCTGAGTTTTTGCAAAAAGTATACCAATGCCACTGTATGTGAAATTCTGTTTTTGTGCAGCAAGATTGAAATCCCGGAAATAAATGACATCATGGTACTAAACTTACAGATTAGAAAAATATCATCAAGCAAACAATAAAAGAGAGAGTTCTTTATTGACTGACTAGTTGAACAGCCCGTGTACACGGGCCACAGTGCCATGCAGCAACCTGCCACAGTGCAGTCATGCACAGAAGAGACTGCCCATGCCGCGGCTGATAACAGAGTGGGGTGCTTCAAATTCAGACTGCCTCGGGTGCGCAGAGAGGACTACGGTCTGAATTTGGAGCGTCCCACTCCATTATCAGCCCTGGTGCAGGCAGTTTCTACTGTTCATGACTGCAGCGCACGCAGCCGTCTGTACTGCGCATGACAGCTTCTGACAAACATACAATAGCCAATTATTATATAGGATAAAGCCTACTGTAATTACTGAGAGGTGGCATGTCGTCTTTGTCTTAATGCTATAACGCGAAGATAGGAGCTACTCGTATGATACATTTTAATGAAAGGGATAAAATCGAACTATTTACATTAACATTGGATGGTAACTACATCACTTTTGTAGCTGTTCATTCGTATAATTAATCCCTTTTTTGGAAGAGTGCTAATGACCAATAAGCCAAGACGACACTCTCTTAGATCTTTCTTCCTATTGGTTCTTGCTCACCATAAGACAACCAAGGTTCCCAGATTCCTTTAACCCTTTGAGTGCCAGGGAGGTATGCAACACAATGCTCTGCAATGCGTTGCTTACCCCTCCAGCATTCATAGTGTTAAATGTAAATTCCTTGGCTGATCCCAAATTCTTTCCATTATCATAAGAGTATACAGTTTTGTTCTATTCTGATGTGGTATTAGCAATCTCACTTTTTCAGTGCATGCAAATGCTCATTTGTTTCCTATAGTGGATTTGCTTTTCTTTTGTACATAAGGCTCTCTGTGAGTATGTTAAGCTTAACCCACAATATGACCTGTCTGGAAGTTTTGTTTTGCAAACAGGGCCAGATTTCCCAATAGGCAGAGTTGGCAACTGCCTAGGATTCCTCATTTTGAAGGGTGCTTCAGCTATGCTTCCCACACCCACATTCTGAATTGTGGGTGTGGCCAGAGCAATCTCAATGTTCCTTCTCCAGTTTTATACCCATTTACAAGCTATTATTTTACCCCTAGGGTGCTATAGAGATCTCCAACACATGCATTGCAGATTTCTTTAGGAACCAAGCCTTTGTTAGCTTTGCTTCTTATATGCCAAGGGTACATTCTTTGCCAGGAAATAGTGGATGGGTCTGGGGGTGGGGCCCTGTGTCAAATGGGTGTGTGGCCATGGATGGAGCGAAGGATGCCTAGAGTGCCTTGTCTAGGGGTGACTGGGCTGTAAATTCAGCAATGTTCACAAATTATATGGATAATTGGAGTATGTAAAATGAATGATTCTTGCATCTCCATCACGCTGATGGATTATTTTTTACTGGAAGTAAATAACCATTTTCCTTGCCCTATAGCAATAAGCTGTTAGTGCTTAATTCAAATATTTATTTCACATTATCTCTGCAAATATGTTCCCAGTGCTCTAGCATTTCCTTATTCCGAGGTCTTAGCCCTTTGCATGCCAGAGAGGTACCAAACCAATATGACACTCAAAGGGTTAAATGAACACTAACATACAACTTAAATGTGTTTTTGTGTGTGTGTGTATGTTGCTGTTTTTCAGCAGGATGGGGAAATCATTGTCTGTTGCACTCCATTGCCTGTTATATCGTAAACATGAGTACAGCCCTCTAATTATCCTCCTCTTGGATACTGGCGACATTGCAAAAACATTTTTTATGAAACCCTTGGACAATAGAGATACAGATTTTAGTGAGGATTGTAGAGGAAAATAACTACCCCAAGTCGGCTTAAAAACAAACAAAAAAAACCCCACAAAAATTGAGGTTTTTTTTTTTTGTTTTTTTTTAAAGAACAAAAATAAATGACAATTTTAAGTAATAGGGGTAAAGTGTGGTACTGTGTTTGTCCATGGGAAAAAAGCAGGAGATTACTAGTGTAAAAATAATACCATTCATGCTTCATTCTTATTGTGCCTGAAGAGGAGACCTTGGCCTCGCTACTATTACCACTGCTAAATAAAAAAACAGGTGTTGTGTTTTTTTTTAAGTCAGGTTTTAGTATCCTATTACCCAAGTTGTGAAAAAAAAAAACAAAAAAAAAACCAGTGGAAATTATACGCACCTAAGTTCAGTGTTACTGCATGTTTTGTGGTTACATTTTCTGTTTGTAATCCTGAACCTCAGAGTTGAGGCGTAGAAGCCACAACGACTGTTTTAAAACCATTGTCGTTCGAACAAAAGCAGTGTGCCCCCCTTTGACATATTAACGGCCCCTTTGAAAATCGATATATAGTGCTCCCATTAACTTTTTCTCCATTTTAATTTTACAAATATTGCTCACATTCAACATTGTTTATTCTCCAATTTAATTTGACATACCCTCATTGTATATGTATTGCGTAATTAACCCTATGAGTACCAGAGAGGTAGCAACGAATTGCAATGTGTTTGCTACCCCTCTGGTACTCAAAGGGTTAATAGGCTAGGTATGCGGCTGCATACCTTGCCTGTATATATGTAATAAATGTAATTGTAATTTGTTTATTTTAGTAAAAAAAAAAAAAGTTCAGACCTCGAGGGGGGCATCAGGACCCCTACTGACACCCCCCCTAGCATGGATCACCTATCCAGAAGGATTGGCGATCCATGGGGCATCACTTGCCATCTCTTTTAATAAAGAGAATATACCATGTCGAACGAGGACACTCTGTCAGATTTCAGTCATTTGGGGAACACATCTAATGCTAAACCTGATCTTTCTGTCATCAAATGTACGCCTATTTCCTTGAACTTTGAGATTTAGCGTGTTTTATAGGCGGTAGTTGAACAGAAGCAGCCATCTCCATTTTTGTTAGTACGTCAAAATGTGCTGTCTACGGTGGTTTTGTTTTACAGTGGTTCTGCAATAGAATACTGGTAAAACACGTTTGTAAAATACATCTTGCTTGTTTTTAATGGAATGCTGGTTTTCACGCAGGTAATGGTGTCAAGCCCCTGGTTGTCTTGAAAGCTTGTACCCTAGAGCCACTCAGCCTATAAAGGTATCATTTTCACTCTACTAGTCTTCTTCAAATTTTAAGTAAATTTGTGTAAGAAATATTCCAGATATGTGTTGCTGTATTTGAATGAACACATCATGCAAGTGGAATTTAAAAGCTGTCTTGGTTTTAGCTAGCACTCTCAAATACTATTTTGCATTTATAAATGAAATCATATCACTACATAACGGCCGATTATAAGGAAATGGTAGAAAGTATAGTGTTTGGTGCACACTTTCTCCGTAGCAGTATGACAAATGTTTATGAAATGAAAACCTAATTTTTCTTAAAAATCCTAAAATTAAAGTATACACAAATGGAAACTGTAAAATGCTCAGGTCTCACTTACATAATAGCTGTGCAACGAGATCATCTACATCGGGGGTGGATAATGTGAGGTGCACTAGCTGATGTCACACTTCTGGTGGGGGATAATAAGTGTTGTAGGCTGGCAGCAGCAGGAAGACCTGCATTGCCCATCCCTGATATAGATTATGATTGCTATTATAGGCCGTAGAGGCTTTCGTGTCCCGTATAGATTCCAAGTTAGACTCCTGCAGTAATATTTCTCAATATTTATTTATGATTTGCAACACTTATCGGCACTCCTAAGTATAGTTACCCATAAAACATATCTGTCTTTGTTCATTCAAGGACTTTTGGAATAACGTCAGTAATATTTATTTTGGGGCATGCTTGGCCCACAAATAAACTTTCTTTATAAGTCTGCTATACCCTCTCTTGTGGAGAATTAATCAGACAGTCTACAGGTGTGTTGGGACTTTCCTTTCCTATGCTCAATCCTATGAATTAACTAAAGTAGCCAAGTAAATGGTGTGACCGTGTGCCATTGGGCAGACATTATAGGGCTGGCATCAAAGTCCTAACAATGGAGGAGTGGGACCACAGTCCGGGGGACCTCTTTCCTTCGGCTGCTGGCCTCACACAATTAGTGTAGAAAGTAACTAATAACAATCTTTAAACACTGGCAAGGGTCAAAAGCTCTAACACTGTAACGATATAAAACAAACAATCCAAACAGGTGCTTTTACACAAAGAACAAAAATGTACATGGGTCCATAACATGATATTAAGTAGGGAGGGCAGAATGCTGCTCACCAGTCTGGGATATGTGTCCAGGTGGCGTTTTTTAGCCCTTTAAACTCTTCTACTTACACGAAGCGACCAGTAATAATTACCCAAGCTGCCACAAACTCCTGGCCTTAGCACAGAAATGCTTCCCCTCCTCTATGCTCTGCCTTCGCCGAGTCTGTGATCATACAATCTAGTGCATACCCTGAAGTGCAGCCACATGTTGGAGGCTAACGTCAACAGAGGTATGCTGGCGGGTCTGTAGATTAACCCCATTATCTCTATCACAATATAAGCTCTGTGGACGTCAGCTTCTTGTACATGAAAATGCATATATGTGACATGATTTAGCATACATCAATATATGTGCGTGTATGTATGTATGTATGTATGTATGTATGTATGTATAAATGTGTGTGTGTGTGTGTGTTTGGGTGTGTGTGTATGTATGTGTATATGTATGTATGTGTGTGTGTGTGTGTATACAATACATAGCGGTGGAATGGAAAGCACTCACAGGATACTTTTAAAGGTGGTTTATTTAAATCGAAGTTTCGGCCAATACAGTGGCCTTTACCAAGGCTTACACCATACAAGTGATACAGACCTGGGTGTAAGCCACTGTGTTGGGCGAAATGTCTTCATCCCATTGAAGAAACATATCCAGATTGAGATGTGGAAAGCACTCACAGGAAACTTCTTTGCAGAGAACAAGTGGTTTATTTGAATCAACGTTTTGGCCAGCGGCCACAAGTGCTGGCCGAAATGTTCATTCAAATAAACCACTTGTTCACTGCAAATATGTTTCCTGTGTGTGTGTGTATGTATGTGTGTATGTGTATGTATATGTGTTTGTGTATGTGTGTGTATATATATATATATATTATATATATATATTATATGTGTATAGTGACTGGGAGAGAAGGTAGCATGTCTGAATCATAAGAGCGTTCTCTCCTGCCTCGATGTGTAAAATTTAAGTAAAAGGCTAAAATAATTTCTCACGATTTCATAAGCTCTATGTTATTTTCCTCACCTTCAGTAATAGGCTGATATTGGTTCTTTTATAAAATTGTAAAGCTTTGATTTTTATATTGTGCATTAACCACATGAGTTTCACTACTTCACTTGCAATGTCCATTTTGTCTGCTTTATAGGATTGCAGTAGTGAGAGATATTTATTTCCCTTGAGATAAACAGTAAAATATTTCTTGGGTTATACGATGTGGAGTGATTCATTAACCAACAAAGAATATAAGACACTTTTATGAGTAAGCACAGTGTAATGACGTATAAGCAAATAATAATTATGTTGCATCAAATAAAAAGGAATGTTGGTTTCTTAGATTCCATTATGTGTTGATGTTTAGCAAGAGACAGAAGAATTACTTTATATGATGTTTCAAGAATATTTGTTTTATTCTTTTTGCGATACAGTGGTTAAAGGCACAATACATTTGATGAAAATATTTTGCAATTATGATTTAAAAAAAATAATTCTTTAATTTCAAACGTTATTACAATTCACTTATTTTATTAACCCTTGAGGAACAAACTGATGAGCAACGCATTGCAAGCAAATGTTTTGCACAGCCCTATGTTCTTCAAGGGGTAAAACTGAATTTTCTATTATCACAAGGTGGTGGTACTCCTATCAATTGATATGGAGAACCATAATCTGTGACTGTAGCTTTACTTTAAAGTGCTTTATAAAGTTTTTTTTGTACAGAAGATGGAACTGTTGCTAACTAGTTTGATTAAACATATGGTGATAACTTTTCAGTATGCAGACTGTCTGTAGTGTGATTACCCTTGTTTGACACGCAGGAAAGGCAATATAGGATTTTTCCCCATGTAAAAGTGCATTGCTTCTATTACTGGTCAAATTGTCAGACTTTTTTGTAACATCGATCACACATTTACATTGAGTGAAAAACACATCATTCCATTAGGTCAGAGCTTCTTAAAGGGATAGTAATCACTATAAAAACAGCTCCAATTAATCTTCATAGTATTTGTGCCATGGAAAGTGGTATTTCACTATGTCAGAGTTGTAGTTCAATGAATGATATAGTATCCTCCTCCTGCCCCTTTTACTGCTCACCTCAGAGCAGCAAGGCTGTCTGGATGGATCAATGAGGGACAATCTTCAGTAAGCATATGGAAAAATCTGTCAAGGGGGGCAAGGTTTTCCTTATGCTCACAGTAAGAAGATTGTCCCTTGCTGCAATCTATCCAGTCCCAGGACCAGATTCCACATCTATGGGGAGGTGGCTTACATTAGGTAAAAGGGGCGTGTGGGGGATACTTTATCATTCAATTACTCTTGAACTACAACTCTGACAGTATTGAAATAACACTCTACATGGCCCAAATACTATGAAGAATCATTGGAGCTACTGTTTTTATGAAATGTTACTATCCCTTTAAGGGATGAAGGATGCTATGGCACTTTAGTCAGATACGGACATTAGTTTAGGGGTGCCACTGTTTTTTATTGTAATCCTATGATAAAAGATGTATCATTATATTTCAGATTAAATAATGAAATATGCACAGACAGTTCCAGACTGTGAGTTATGGGTGCCACTGTATTAGAAGATGTCCAGGTTCCTGAACAACTTCCTTTTTTTTTTCGAGCCTGCGTCATTTCTTCAAGCTACATCAGTCCTCTTGGCACACAATCATGTCAAGGTTCAAGATCGCCCTGCTTAGACTGGTGCTTTCATTATAATTACTGAGCTACTGATCAGTTACCTGGTATGAAGTAGGAATATCTTGAAAACACTCACTGTTGGTGTACCACTAGGACCAATGTTGAGAATTTCTGAGCTGTATTGATGACTGGGAATTGCTTGTACCCTGATTTTAATAAATGGATTTTATGTAAATAGATTCATATATGGGTATTGATAATACAAGGTTATTGAGTAGAAGTAAATCACTTATTTTCTGTAGATATCAGAATAGCTGCTTATCTGGAGTCTAAATCATCTGAGTGAAGAAGGGAGAGTCAACACATTTCTTTGCACTCAAATGATTAATTTACATTTTTTAAAGTATATTTTGTATATTTATAATGGTCTGCGTACTAAGTGGGAAACCGAGCTGTTTATCGCATACACTGCTCTTTACCATCAATCTCATACTCTATCATCAAGGCCAGATTTACATATCAGGTACAGATAAGCAAAGAACACTAAAACTGCCCCAGCCACTATCATGGTCCCATTCCTTTTCTTCACATGACCCCTATCTGAGATCCATTTTATATAGCCTGATGCAGAATACACCTGTAATGTATACATAAAAAATGGCTCTTAAAGTAACATGGACTAAACAGATGGCAAAATGTATTACACAAACTAGAGATTTGTAGATTTCTCCCACAACTCAGCAGAATGATAATGGGTCAGCATAGCTGAGGTACCCAGATGATCTTGACATCCTTGGCCGTTGCCTACTATGCCTAATGGGAAATACTGTCCAGACAATCAATGATAAATACATTTAGGTATTTATATAAGATCCAACATATTTCCTTTACTAGTGTACTCTAAGTAAATAAGTGGAATATCCACAACAGCAGAATTTTCATGAACTTTGTGTGAGAATTCTTACTTTGAGTAGTCAATATGCTCACAATAGATTTTAGCCTCTGGCTGGTTTGGAATGATGGGAGTTGTAGTCTCCAACAGCTGGAGAGCTAAAGGTTACCTGCCTTTGGCATAACCAAATACATATTCACAAATTACCCAAAACCATTAGGGTCCTCTTTGTTATGTCCCTTGTTAGGGTCAACATCAGTGCAGTGATACTGTGTTGGTAATGTTGTCCATTGTGAGAGGTATAACACTGGGCTGTGTTGCCTTTCACATAGGTCCAACGTGTCGCTTCTTTACTGCGTTCACACGGGAACACAGTAAATATGTATAGCGGCCTTTAGGGCCACCTGCAGACCTTTCACACAAGATTGGCCAACCCACACAGGTGCCACACCTTTCACATGAGTGTTGGCCAACTGAATGGCTGACCTATTCTGGAGGCTGCAAGAGTTCTGTGAAAAAGCCAATAGAAATCTATTCTATCAAGCATTATCTCCTGTTTCTGTATGACAGAAAATCTCATCTACTTTATTTACTTTATATTCAATTCAACAGCATAACTTCAAATGCCTGTAAATTCAATTCTCTAGTGCATATTTATAAATATTTTTATTGCTCTTGATAGTGAAGTAAATTAAGTAGAATATCAAACTAAACCTTTTATGTTGCTTTATCTTTTAATGCGATGTGTACTTAAATATGAATACACTATAAATGTATAATTTGCATATATTTTCACACTTAATTTAAATCTTGAGGCTATATAGTGAAACATACTTTAAAAAAATGAAGCTATGTACTGAGAAAGTTATATGCAAAATAACACCTCTATTAAAAGATAAAGATATTGTACGTCACCCAGACTGAGAGAGACTCCATACTTCATGAGAATCCTATTTCGGGTGATGGCAACTACTAGGCTAATGTACTAAGAAGAACTGGTGGGAGATGCACCAAAGTGTGATAACCTCTACAGGTCCCAGGTTATTCTATTGAGCCTGTTCACGAAGATCTCTCAATCTTGCATATACTCCATAGACTAATATAGGAAATGGAGAGTTTATCAAACCGGATAGTTTCTCTATATATCACATCATAGAGCATCTCTTCGCTGGAGTACTTATAAAGGTGAACCAGGTGCACAATAGGAGTCAAATAAAGGCCCACACTATCACTGCATTTCCTAATGAGAAGTTATACATTGGAAAATCTCTAGCATTCAAAAATTAATGTATTTGAAATGTTTTTATTTAACATTCTGTGCTCCAGAGGTGGTTCTTCCCTTCATTAGATTTTATACCTTATGAAGAGAGGGACTACACAACTGAAAAGTTGTATTGTGTGCCTCATTTAAGTGCCTAAAAAGTTGGATAAGCCCCTTTCCTCGAAGGTACCTAATAAATGGCATAAGCCCCTTTTGTCTTAGGTGCCCAGTAAATGTGGTACAATCCCCTCTCTCTTAGGTGTCTAATAAATGTGGTACAAGCCCCTCTCTCTTAGGTGCCTAATAAATGTGGTACAAGCCCCTCTCTCTTAGGTGCCTAATAAATGTGGTACAAGCCCCTCTCTCTTAGGTGCCTAATAAATGTGGTACAAGCCCCTCTCTCTTAGGTGTCTAATGAGTGGAATGGGTGCCTAATACAAGTGAGATGAATTTGTTTGTTGTGGATCCAGCTGAATATGTAAGATGTAGAAGAGTGAAAATGTCAGAAACAAAACTACAATTTTAATATTTGTGATATCACTTGAGTGTGTCAGGGGAAAGCTCCACAATGCCACATTTATTAAGATATTTTTCCATCTAGGAGGCACTGCCCTTTTCTCTTTGATGGCCAATGTTGTACATTTCCTTGTAGGTAATATGAACTGATGAATGACAAAAATAAGTAAATAAATGCATGGTAGAATAGTGACTATTTTGTAAATACAGGCAAAGAGTTTCATGGGGCAGATTTGACCAACAATGGCACACCAGGCGGTGTAGGACTACAATGCCCATTATGCTTTGCTAGCATAAGATGATGGGAGGAATTATTCATTAACAGTTGGGAGCCAGTGGTGCCCATCCCTGAAATATAAAGTGATATTTTAAATGTAGTAATCAAGGATTGTCTATGTAATCTCTGCTGTCTGTTCCAATGTTTCTGTGAAGCCCATGATTAGCATAGTGCGCCAAATACTGAGAACCCTGGCTGATATTGTTACACTACAAAAATTGCATCACCTGTAGAAAAATTATTATGGCAGACCTGGTATTAATAATACTGTCCACACAAAGTAAATATTCCTGTATTTTGTACAGATCTAAGTAAGTTAACTATGGCACACAGGTACATGAAATAAAGACAAGGAAGAATATGATCAGTGCCTCAGATCCAGATTTGTCCATAGGAATCACTAAGTCTGATGTACTAAGAAAGGGGTAGAATTCTGGATCAAGCCACCTGCATCATAGAGGAGTTACTAGTTACTAATAAGTCACCCTTGAATTATTAAACATATGGCGACTAGCATCCTAATACATGTATTACCTCTGTAAAGTGCCACATTCTATAGAAATCTTTCATCTAAGGCAGTGGTTCTCAATTTTTTTTGTTCGGGTCACCCCTAATATATAATCTAGAACATTCGAGACACCCCAGACATATCTAATGTACTTTATCAAGGGCATATTCTATACACTTAGCCTTCTGTGGCTAAAGTCTAAAATTCTCTGGAGCATCAAAAAGGTAATACATCTTGTTTGTACCACTAAGGGCCCTATGTTCAAAGAAGTAGCGAAATAGCTTTTGTCGTTTGTAACGACTTTTCAAAGTACAGTGTCGTTAGGATCATTAATATTTTCAGAGAGTGTCGGTTGTGATTGGAAATATGTCGTTTGTCCCAACTGAAATTCATATGTAACAATAAAAAAAGTCTTTAAAAATGTCTTACCTAACGACAAAAATGTCTCACATTCATAACACATTCCCTCCACTTTTTTTCTTAACATACAAATTTTGTCTTTTGAAAGACATTTTTTTTCATTAGTTATGACAAATTTTCTTTTCCTCTATACAACACTGGAGCATAGTTTAGCCACGCCCTTGCCCCGCCCCTCCGCCCATCAATTCTGGAGTTGTGTTGTACACAACGGACATTACTAGTTTTTTGTCAGATACTTTATAGAAAATGTCGTTCATGCACACAATTACTTATTTCTGTCTTTCATACGGCAATTTTTTGTCCTTATCCCTTTGAACATACGGTCCTTAGTCAACTACAAAGAGACTTTAATGGAGCCCAGTGAATGAATTATATAGATAACTAGTGTAAAAGCCTGTCTACACGGGCCAAGGTCTGGGTAATGTTAACTTTGCAATGCATTACGAACCCTCTCTGGCACTCAAAGGGTTAAGCGGCCGTTACCTGACTGCTCCACACAATGCATTCTTGTGTCTCCTCACTCACACAATGCAATCATGCGCAGTAGAGACTGTCTGAACACGCGCAGTGTCTACTGAGCATGATGGCTTCTGACAAACATCCTAGCGAATTATTATATAGGATACTAAAAAAATATTCACTGCCAGTGGAATTTTTAAAGTTAGAATAATCTTCATGAGTGTTTAACCTGTCATATATTGTGTGTTCATCCTTAATTCTTATTATGCCTAAAGAATAGACCTAGTTGTCATGAAAGCTTGTATCCTAGAGCTACTCAGCCAATAAATGGATAATTTTTTCTCTACCAGTCTACTGTTTGATTTCTATGGATGACACTGTACCACCCCTTGCTTTTATATGAATACTCATAACCCTCTGAGTGATAGAGAGGTATCCAACACATAGGAATGCAATGTGTTTGATACTTCTCTAGCACTCCAAGGGTTAAGACCTGGATCTTCTATTACTCTGTTCTCAATGTGAGAACTGGGTTAGTAATTCCTAGTTTGCTGCTTCTTGATTCTCCGGTGGAATTAGGATTAAACATCCTATGTTCCTGTATGTTGTAGCCATTTGTACTAATATATATATATCTTATTGTTTATGACCATACCTGATGATTACTTACTTACGTTATTGTTTATGACCATACCTGATGATTACTTATCTTATTGCTTATGGCCATACCTGATGATTACTTATCTTATTGTTTATGGCCATATCTGATGATTACTTACGTTATTGTTTTTGACCATACCTGATGATTACTTATGTTATTGCTTATGGCCATACCTGATGATTACTTATCTTATTGTTTATGGCCATATCTGATGATTACTTACGTTATTGTTTTTGACCATACCTGATGATTACTTATGTTATTGCTTATGGCCATACCTGATGATTACTTATTTTATTGCTTATGACCATACCTGATGATTACTTATCTTATTGCTTATGGCCATACCTGATGATTACTTACTTACGTTATTGTTTATGACCATACCTGATGATTACTTATCTTATTGCTTATGGCCATACCTGATGATTACTTATCTTATTGCTTATGGCCATACCTGATGATTACTTATGGGTATCTTCCCCTCCCCCTACTCACACCTTGGGCCTTTAGCACAAAGCAAAAGTGTGCAAAGCAATTTCACCATAAGGAATAACTAAAATGTGCCCAATGCCTATTAATTTAAAGCGGTATTTCAACCCCTCGAATGCTTCAGAGGTGTCCAGTGCATTGCCTTGCAATTCACTGGAAACATCTCTAGTATTCAAATGGTAAAACCCCATTTAAATCAGTCAGATTATGTCTACAGTTCAGTTTGTTTGCCCCCAAGTTGTACCATTCTTTGTGTATATGGCCTCATTTGTTTGTTACGCATCTGCTGCTGCATGCCCTCTGGCACTCAAAGGGTTAATAATCACCAGCAATTGTATAATACTGGGATATACAGTATCTGTAAATAATTATTTTGAATTAATTAAATATTATCCCTACCCTCCTCTCATAGACTGACAGCCCCCATCAGTATGCAGACCCATCTTCACGCTAACACATTTACATACCCCCCCACTTGCCTGCACACATGGCCACCTTTCCTTGTTATTCACACAACCAGAGAAATTATGCACAATTATGTTTTCATGTGCCTGTATTTTCCTAGATCTCTAGGATGTGCTTTTCTCTGGGCACAAGGTGAGGGTGCCAGAGTTTCCTACTCATATCCTGCTCCGATAACAATGGAGCTGGTGATATCCTATAAATGGGTCCTGATTTATTCCTCTGTATGCTGAATAGGGAAGCCATGCAACGTCCTTATCCCCAAATGATCTTAATGATATTTTAGGTCACCAGTCCTCAACACCTATCATTTGGGATCTCAAGCAGGCCAAGGCTTTAGGATTTCCCTGTTTGAGCATAGGTGAGTCAGTCAAAATGACTAAACCTCCTATTAACTTGCCTAAAGTAGTGAAATCCTAAAGTCATGGTCTGTTAGTGATCCATGGGAACTGGTTTAGACCAATGTCAACTAAAGAATAGGAGACCCCCCGAACCTGAAGTCTATTTCTCTAAATAGACCGATTATATAGCAAACCAACTGCATCCAAGGAGACAAATGAAAATTCCCATATATTATTTAAATGTGCTTTTAACTCCTTGAATGACAAAGAAAGGTATATGAGCAGTGGGAGTACTACGTTTTACTCCACATATAGAGTATTTTCCCATGAACCCTTTGAGTGGCAGACAGATTTCCTGTGCATTGCTTTGCAATATGTTGGACATGCCTTTTGCTGATGGCACTTGGATGGTTAAAAGGCAGAGTAGGTAACTGCCTAGGGCTCCAGATTTTGAGGGGTGCCTAAGCTGTGCTGGCCATACTCACATTCTGAATTCTAGGTGCGGCCAGAACAAGCTCAGTTTCCTGCAAAAGTTTTGTACCCATTTACAGGCTATACTTAAACCCTTGGGTGCTATAGAGACCTCCATCACATTGTGGAGATCGCTCTAGCATTGTAAAATCTTTTTTCATTCTTGCTTGTTATAGGGCAAGGGTACATTCTGTGCCAAGAAACAGTGAATGGGACTGGGGTGGGTCATTTGAAGAGTGGAGGTGTGGCCATGGGTGGAGCTAATGGCACCTAGAGTGATTTTCCTAGGGGCACTTGGGTTCTAAATCAAGCCTTGTTGATGTAGTTAGAAGAACTAGAGTAGTTTTGAAACAAACCAGCAGAGCCATAGGGGACAAATAACATTTCACATTGATTTAAATGAAGCTAGTAACCCTTGAAAGTTAGACCTCTGTAGAATTTAAAGTAACTATGTGAGGTCTTCATAGTGCTTTGGAGATCTTAGCATTCAAGGGGTTAAAAACCCCATTTACATCAATGGCTATTTTGGGAATATTTATTGTCCCCTGTGATGCAGTTGACTTGCCTGAGAATTGCTCCACTTCTTCATAGTACGCCAGCCTCACTTCTTTCCTTTTTTTTTTCATTGCATTGGTCCTGTTGTAATCTTTAGCTGGGTTGGACATTTCACTATCTAACATTGTTCTTTAGCAGGAGTGGGTAATCCTGGTCTTCAGGAACTACTAACAGTGCATCTGTTCAGAATAGATCTGTTTGAACACAGGTGGAACAGAAATGACCCACTTATTTTATTTGATTACTCATGCCCAATCAGAGAGCCTGAAAATGTATACTGTTGATGGAGCTACTGCTTGTCTAAAGAGCCTTCAGTCACTACAGTGCAATTTTTTCAATATACACACCAGCAACTTTTTAATGAGTATAGTTCTCCTTTAAATCATCAAACGTGGACTGAAATCAATATCTTAAAAAAAAAAATAACAATGAACAAAGCAAACATGCTGTACATTCTGAAAGATGGTTTTAGAAAATCTGAAACAATGTAAGGTCACAGCAATTCAGAGATGTCATTTATTATAAACCCTCAAACAAGAGAAATTATTGAAGTTTTGCTCAAAGAATGATCCCTTGTTTCTTATCGGAATGTGTGATATAGTCAACAGATGGAGAGGTTTGTTCTGGGAAGCAGTGTGTCTCTTTATCACAATTTCCATGTAGAATACCGACACTATTAGATTTTAATGTTTGTACATTAACGTCAAAACCATGCTGCCTGTGTTTTATAATCTATTATTAAAAGACTTGCAATCTGGCTGAACTAAAGTTTCCTATGATCAGTCAGTTTTTCTTGAAATTTGTGTCATATTGCTTAGATCAGGAATAGGCAACCTTTACCTCTCCAGCTGTTGGGGACTACTTCTCCCATCATCCCCACCCAGACAGCTGAAAAGCCTAAAGTCCCCTATCCCTTGCTTAGATGTACAAAATATTATTTCAAATGTCTCCAGTAAGCTGTAATAATGTAAAAAAAATCAAGGAATTCTAGATGTATTCTGTATGCCAAGGAACTTAGTAATAAGGTAAGGGTGAAAAGAAATATGTGTCCTTGAAGTTCAGAAAATGACACATCACCCTTCTTAAACCACGGAAGGGGAAAAAAGCTATTGAAGCCATTCCAGTTGAGCTCCAAGCAGGTAAAAAAAAGAACAACACAAAAACCCCCAACAAACTCCTTCCTAACTTACAAAGGCAGTTCGATATTTCTCTGTATGAATATATCATATCTTCTTTGAAACTGTCATCATTCTCAATATTGTTCTGAGCTAGAAAAGTATGCATTGCTTTTTTTTGAAAAGCAACTACAGTATCTATATACTCAGCATCTAGAGGCAAAGAATTCTATAACTTTACTGTCCTTACTATAAAAATACCTGCCTTTGTTTTAGTAGAAGTGCCTTTCCTCTAGTCTTAAAGGACCTCTTGTTTTATGCTTGGCTCTTTTGGTAAATAGTTCCTGAGAGTATTCTTAGCATTAATCTAAAAATGTATATGTAAATGGAAGTCCTATCACCCCTTATACATCTCCTCATCTAAAGGAAACAATCCCAGTTAGGCTAGTCTCTCTTCATAACTCAGATCCTCCAATACTCTTAGCAGTTATGTTGCACGTCTCTGCACTTAATCAAATAAAATTAATGTCTTTTTTTTTTTTTTTTTTTTTTAAGAACTGGTGCCCATGTTCTAGGTTGGGCTGAGCCAAGGATTTAGCTTGCACTACAATTATATTTCCATCCCATGCATCTATAACCCATTTTATACAGGATAGTACCCTACTGGCTTTTGCAGTTGGCTGAGTGATACTGCACTGCTGTGAAGATTGTCTGTCCATTCTCCTAAATCTTTCTCTGCTAGGATTCCTCAAGTGGATTCCTCTTTAGTATATATGTAGCATGTTTGTTTCTGCACCCCAAATGCATAAACTTGCTTCTGTTTATATTAAAGGGATAGTAATACTTAAAAGTAAAAAAAAAATATGTTGTAGGGTTTATCCCCCTGCTGAAAGGTGTTTTATTCAAAAGTTATTACAGCTGAAAGTTGAATTTTTTAGGTGTAATATCACAGTGGCCTAAAATAAACATATTTTTTATACATTTTAAGTATTACTGTCCCTTTAAACCTCATAAATGATGCAATTCTCAATAAACGGGGTGGTGTTACTCATGAGTGGGGGGGCTTAATGGTGTGTCACAAAAGTGGGTGGGAAGTGGAAGGGACAATCTTTTGTCTGTCATATGTCATTAAATCTCACTAATAATGTTTTTGGTCCTCACATAGTCCTGAAAACTATCAGTAACCATTCTATTTTTTTATCCAATACAGAAGTCACGCTCACAGACCTTTAATTATCTGGTTAAGATCTTGCTGTCTTTTTGAATAATGGTATTACATCTACTTTCCTCCATTCACAGGGCACTATGCCTTATGATGACGAATAAATATAAGGCTCTTGCTATTACTAAGTTCCTTAAGTACTCTTGGGTGTATGCCATCTGGTCCAGGTGCTTTATTCACCATAACCTCTTCCAGTCTCTTTTGAACTTTGTCCTCAGTAAGCCAGTAAGCCATGTACATTATTAATGAAATTCTGGGGTTCTCTCTGTTTGCCCAAAGCCATTGTTATCATTGTATATACCGAAGAAAAGAATGTGTTTCAGGTGTAAGACATAGCCTTATCCTCACTAATTAATTCACCTGTCTCAGTTTTAAGATGACCAATAAAATGTTTGACATTTATATAGTTGTATTTTTTTTTTAGAATTTTTTTTAAATAGTTTTCTTATTTCCAATTTTAGCTAACCTAATACATACACACACACACACACACACACACACACACACCTCTTTGCTGTCTGTATTCATCTTATTTGTAGTGTTGTTCAATTACACTGAAGCTATTAGACATCCTTTAGAGATGACTATACACAGCACTTCCTTATAAGAAAGAAAAAATCCACTGGAACTTCTGGGTGTACCGAGGTTGCCTCACCTCAGTCACCTGGAAGTACATTAAAACTGAGGACAGAGCAGTGAGATACTACCACTACCTACTGAAAGTGTAAACTTATAGTCTAGGTTTTGGGGTTCCTTATGACAGAGGGACCTCCTGCACCACAGAGGCTGTGGGGGCCTCTGCTACACCACTGACAGAGGGTATCCTATTGTAATGTTGCCCACTATTGGGAGACCTACAAAATGGTGCATTAAAAATGTAGTTGGCGTGAAAAGAGTGACATCAGAATGTAGCCTGCATCAAAAGGCAGCCGTTCTAATGTCACAGGCTTAAGCATCACACATTCCAATAGTCAATCTATTATTGATAATGTATTATATTGATGCTGTTTCTAAGCCTGTGATTATGACCCCAGTTTTAGTATTTCACCAGTGCCAATATGCATTTATGCACATCACAAAAGTACATTAATCCATAATGGATGTGTGTAGGAATCACAAATAAAACCACTGCTACTGCTTACATCCATGTACGTTAATCCTTTTAGCGTGAGTGGGATACTCAACACATTGAATATGTTGTGTACCCCACTCATACTCAAAGGGTTTACATACATAGATGTAAGTACTAGCAGTGGTTTTATTTTTTATTCCTACACTCCTTCCCTCCCCAGAAACCTATCTTATGCATAAAGACCCACCAATAATGCAGAAGGAAAAGGGACCTTTACCACTGACTGCTAGTGGTAGCTGGATGATGGTCACATTTCGTGACATGGTGCTTGGTCCAGTTCAGCCACCTGTACTGGTAGTGAGTCCTGTACTGACTGTCAAATTAGTGATCAGGAAGCTTGGAACAGATGGGGAGATGACTCTGAGGTGATGCTAATAATTTTATGGAGGAGACAATGCCTAAACAGCAACAGCTCTGCCCGAGGATGGATCATAATACACCATAATGCGGCCATCTGTATATTCTAAACACTTTGAGAGGGAGGTTATTCATCTTAACCCGTAATTCGTTGTTTTATGTGTGAATAACACGTAAAACCACTGCTAGTGCTTACATCCATGTATATTAACCCTTTGAGCATGAGAGGTGTGCACAATGTAAACAATGCATTGGGTGTCCCTCTCGTGCACAAAATGTTAACATGCATGGATGTAAGCACTAGCAGTGGGTTTTATTTGTGATTCCTACACGCATACCCATTATGGATTAATGTACTTTTGTGATGTGCATAAATACATATTAGCACTGGTGAAATACTAAAACTGGTGGCATAATCACAGGCTTAGAAACCACATCAATATAATACAGCATCCTTAATAGGTTGACTACTGAAATGTTGCAGACTTAAGCGTTGAATATCAGAATGTTGACCTTTTGATGCAGGCTACATTCTGATGTTGCTCTTTTCATGCTGGCAGCATTTTTTATGCACCATTTTGTAGGTGGCCCAGTAGTGGGCGACATTTCCATACTGAACCCTGACAGAGAAGTCTCATGTTTGAGAGAGTGGAGTGACACTTTTTTTTCGAGCTCGACATATCCATATTAAAGAAACTAACAAGCATTTTAGGAAATAGTAAGTAGTAATTTGGACAAGAGAATTGCTGTTGATGCAGTATACTTGGATTTTGCAAAAGCCTTTGATACAGTGCCTCACAACAGGTTATGGCATAAATAAAAAGGCTTCGGTATGGGAGGTGATATCTGTACATGGATTGAGAATTGGTTAAATGATAGATGGCAGAGAGATGTTGTAAATGGGACCTCTTCAAGCTGGTCTAAAGCTGTAAGTGGGGTGCCACAGGGTTTAGTCCGGGTCCCAATGCTTTTTAATTTGATTATTAATGATATAGAAGTGGGAATTGAAAGTGGTATCTCAATCTTTGCTGATGACACAAAGCTGTGTAAGGAAATGCATATGGAGCTGGATGTTTTTTGTCTGCAGAAAGAATTAATGGACAGAAGAGCGGCAGATGACATTTAATATAGGTAAATGCAAGGTTATACATTTGGGCTGTATAAACAAACATGCTACATGGGAAACTACTACTACTTGGGGAATCCTCATTAGAGAAATATTTAGGAGTATTGATAGACCATAGACTTCACAACAGTGAGCAGAGTCACTCAGCAGCTACAAGAGCGAATAGGGTACTAGCCTGCATAAAAAGAGGTATGCATGGGATGGGAATATTTTACCTCTGTATAAATCCTTGATAAGGCCTCATCTAGAATATGGAGTACAGTTTTGGGCACCAGTTTTTAAATAACACATTATTGAACTGGAAAAAGTTCAGAGACATAAACCAAAACTGATACAACAGTTGGAGAATCTGCATTATAAAGAGAGACTAGCCAAACGGGGTTTGTTTTCATTAGAGAAGAGATGTCTAAGGGGTGATATGATTACCATTTACAAATATATTTGAGATTAATACAAAGAACTCTCCAATTAACTATTTACTCAAAGAGCTGAGCTAAGAGAAAGAGGTCATCCATTAAGACTAGAGGAAAGGCGCTTTTGACTGAAACAAAGGCAGGGGTTTCTTTTACAGTAAGAGCAGTAAAGTAATGGCATTTTGTGCTTCGGGTTGCTGTGCTTGCAGATACTTTAACTGCTTTCAAAAAAGTAATGGATACTTATCGAGCACAGAACAATACTGATAATTTTAACAGTTGGCATCAAAGCGGATAGGATCTTAATCCAGGGAAATATCTGACTGCCATTTTGAGAGAGGAAGGAACTTGTTTTCCCCCTTTTTTGCCTTTCTCTGGATCAACAAGGGTGATTTGGCATGGGCTGGACTTGAGGGATGCATCAGCCTCATCAACTAGGTTAGTATGGTACTATGTAAGCAAGGTACTGGCCTGTTTGGAAGCCTGATCTCACAGAGCTTTACATATAATGGCAATGGCAAAGTGGAACTGTTCTGATGACATCCAGCTGCAAATACACTGCAGTAGTTGAAATGACTGCACTGCCAGATCCTCCATTTGAATATTTCTCAGTGCCATGAGAATAAATACTTGCTAGAAAATAGAGACCGGTGAGTCGGTCTGGTCATATAGATTTGGTTTAGGCTCATGCATCCCTTTATGTGGTAGGAGGTAATGGAAAGTAGCGTGACTGAAGAGATGCAGTAGTAGGCAGAAGGAGACAAGTGCTTTCCAACCAATTCTTTAGATGCCCGTCTGACTCTGAAATGGTTATGGTGACAGCATATGGTTTGCTTGTTAATAACTTATCCACATAACATGTTGTACAGGAGACTCCTGATTATTGTATTTGTCTTGCATTGCTCCTGTACTACAAACTGTTTCCTTATATAACCAGCACCACACAGCCGGCCCTGCCAAGCCTGGGCCCCTCTTCTGACCTAGAGCTGGGACAGAATTTCTTCCCATGACATTCCTGATCCCATGCTGAATTGATTCCAGGTGACCATGATGATTTTGTGCCCAGAATAATGGTATTAACATACCTGGGAACATTGTCTGCTGGAGTCCCTGAAGAGGACTCCTGTAGTGGTGCTGATAATCTAAATGATGAAATTTGTTTCAAAAAAGGGGGTGGGGCTTAGTTATAAGTGGAGGTGGAGCTTGATTGTGTCACAAAAGTGGACGAGAAGTGGGCGGAACTGTGTGGGGAAGGAGGAGAAGTTGGTGGGAAATGGGAAGAAGAGAGTGGGAAGGAGCAGAACTGGGCAGAGTTTCATGAAAAACTCCCCAGAGACCCGGTAATTCACTCTAAAAACCGGAGTGTCAGGGGCAGATCTGGAGAGTTCCCAGGTATTAGTAGAAGGTGTTAGTGTACTTTTAAGAAATGTAAGCACAAAAATCCCTACTGGTTTTAATGGGGCTTTAACCCTTTGCAATGCGTTCAGTACCCCCTGGCACTCAAAGGGTTAAACCATTCAAATGCTAGAAAGTTCTCCAAAGCATCGCAATCAAAGATAACATTTATTTATCCCATGTTGTACAGTTAGTTTTCTCCAGAAATATTCTAATTCCCTTAGTCTATATCCCCCTTGGGGCCTTACGTCCCCCAAAAAAGTGCAGTAATTCCAGGTCAGACCAACTGCCCCATAGAGATGGTCTAAAAATGCCACATTGATTTAAATGGCACCTTTAACTCCTTGAATGCTAGAGAGGTTTGTGATCTCTCCAGCATCCACTGGGTTAAAAGCACAATTCATTGGAGATTTGGGAAATGCTCATTTGTTACCTTTGGTGCAGTTGGTTTGACCCAGAATTACTGCACTTTCCATTTGAACACAAGGCCCTTAGACTTGCCAGATTGGGCTTCCCGCAGCGTGGATAACAATCTTATTTAATTTGTCTAAATGATGTATCTAAAAGCTTACTTGAATCCAATATTAGGAAAGCAAAGTGTGTCCAGTCACTGTACAGCTGTATAATAAGGGCTAATAAGGCAAATGGCTGGTAAATGGAAACCAATCAGAGTGCTCTACAGGTGCCAGATGTTTTATGAAACTGGGGAGACAGCCAAACTCCTGAGCATTAAAATAATGCAGCCCTGGCAGAACTGAAGTAATCTCTATGCGTATATCAAGTCTACAAGCAATGCAGCTCAAATAAAAGAACATTTTAACCCTTTGAGTGCATGAGGGGTATCAAACACATGTTGGATACCCCTCTGGTGCTCAGAGGGTTAAATGGTCCCAATCCCATGAAAAAAAAAAAAACCCAAAAAAACACTTTTTTGGTGATTTTGAATAACTTGTTGTATTATCCATTTGCATGTATTATGATAATTAAGGCATGCCGTTCAGGCACTTCCTGTCTTTGGCCTGCATTACTTTCCCCCACTCTGGCACTTAACCCTCTCCGTGCTAGCAGAAAATACCCTTGTGCATTAGCTGTTCTCCAGTTCATCAGTGCCCAGAAAATATCTGACCCTCGCTCATTCATCAGTGAGTTCAAATTGGCAAATCTTTCTGGCTTTATCCAACAGCTTCAGGCAGACAAATCTGATAGAAATTTATGGGGCTGCATACTTGTACACGTGCACGAGTGTATCACTGGAGTGGCCACATTTTCATCGTTTGATGCCTAGTTCACAATAACCACTGAACCATAACATTTGCTTTTCAATGTGTAATGCATCCCTGGCATTTAAAGGGTTACACATGGGTACTTCCACTGCTGGAGTATTTTCCATTTGGTTATTACAGCATAAATTTGTTTTTTCATTAAACTGTTAAAATAGCTCCAACATTTGCAGAATTAATATGTTTTAGACCATTCTAGTATTCAGTGAGTCTAAGGTACCTATTGAATCATGGGAAATATTGTGCTTGTTTCATATGGCTCAGTTGGTTTGCTTCAGAAATACTTAATATTTCTACATAGAGAGATTAAATGAAGGAATATATCAATGGAAAAATAAAGCATCTGACATCAATCCTCTCTAATGTGTGTTATATTTATATTTTTCTATATCGTTACCAATTTGTACACAAAGTGTTTTAAGCATGGTGAGTACCTCTCATGTAGAGCTTATAATTTAAGGGTTGGTCCCTGAGGCACAAGAGGATAAAGAGAGACTTGCGCAAGGTCACAAGGAGATGACACCGGAATAGAACCAGGTTTTCCTTCTTTGCAGGCACAGCTAGTATCTTAGCTCAGAGTCAATTAATCATTTGAGCCAATCCTCCTAATGAGAGCAATGAAGTAGACAGAATGGGATTGGTGAATGAGGCATCCAAAGAAGAGACAAGAGGGTAAAGTGGGATACACAAATACAGAATGACAGACAAATGGACAGTTACATAGCTTGTCAGCATGTATATAAGCTTGTGAAAAAATACAGCTTGTCAAAGAAATTCCCCCTAGAAGTACAAGATTGTCATGTTGTAAAGATCTTAATGTATAATAATTAAAGTATACATTTCTAAACATCATTGCCTTGGAAACAGCAATGTTCATTTTAAAAATATTATTGTTATTATGGAGTAATTTAAAACTTTAAAGGAATAATAATGTTTAATTAGGAAAAAGTATATATTGTAGGACTTTTATTGCTGCTTAAAGCAAGTGTATTCCAGTGTGGGGAGATAAATCATTCAGGTGTTGTGATCTCACAAACCCGTTTGGTTTATTGTCTTTCATCTAAAAAAATTACATAAGTGCATAGAAGTGACCACTAGGTGATGCTATTTCCATAGTCCCTATGGATCATTTCTTCCATTGGATGTAATATTCTCCAAACACTGAGATAGAGAGGTGTTAACTTGAACTGTTATATTTTAATAAAAACCTCATTAGCCTTGGGAGTATCAGTGCTACTAACTGTAAGGCTTTTCACACCCCTCTGGCACTCAAAGGGTTAAAGGATTAATCCCTTTATAGGGGATCATTGATGTGCACTTTACACAAAGCATACAATTGTGAGGCTTGGGTGCTAAGGAGAGCTGGATCAATTCTGGATCCTGTGATTTTTTTTTTTAATCCTTTGAATGCCAGAGAGGTATCAAACGCTTTGCAATGCACTGGATACCTCACCGGCACTCAAAGGGTTACGCTTTTTGCTACCCATGTAACCCCCCTCCCCATATACACTTTGGTCCCGTGTTTAAAGAGGAACTACAGTTATCATCTAACCAAGATTTTGCTTCAGATGAAAACATTCTAAGAGGCCTTCAATTCACACACACACCGAGGCCTGGCAACAGGCAGGGAGGGGTAGTAGGCATCCTGCTGCCCCCTAACCATATATTTCAGGTACTCCCCACTGTTCCCTCTCTTTCCTTCCCTACATTTGAAGCTCACACACTTCGCCTCTTCTCTCCCCTCCCCCTGCGTGTCGCTGTCATATACAGGCCACCTGGTCCCACTGCACAATTCCTTGATCACTTCACCTCCTGGCTCCCTCACTTCATGTCCTCTGATGTCCCTACTCTCATCATGGGTGACTTCAACATCCCTATAGATAATCACAACACCCCCCCTGCCCTCAAACTCCTCTCCTTAACAACCTCCTTAGGCTTATCGCAGTGGACCAGCTCTCCCACACACAGTGATGGTCACTCCCTCGACTTGATCTTCACTAACCTCTGCTCGGTTTCCAACTTCTCTAATGTGCCCTTTCCCCTCTCTGACCACCACCTCCTCACCGGTAACCTCATCATACCACGCAAACCCATCACCCCCGCCACAATCAAGCGCATGCGGAGAAATCTACATTCTCTTGATAAGCAACAATTTTCCACCTCCCTGCAGCCTATCCTCAACCCCATCCTCACACTTACTTGCCCAGACAAAACTACTGCTCTCTACAACAGCACTCTCACTTCAGCCCTTGACATCACTGCACCTGCAACTCCACGCCACCCACGCACAACCCCACTACAACCCTGGCACACAAGACTAACGCGATACCTCCAAAGGTGCTCACGCATTGCTGAAAGGCACTGGAGGAAATCGCGCTCCACAGCCGACTTCACACACTACAAATTCATTCTCCGTTCGTATAGCTCTGCCCTCTCCCTGGCTAAACAGTCATTCTTCTCCTCTCTAATTTCTAATCTTTCCTCCAACCCCAAACGCCTTTTCTCAACCTTCACATCTCTTCTAAACCCACCAACACAAACATCTTCCACTAACTTCTCTGCCCAAGATCTCGCCAACCACTTCAAGAACAAGATTGAATCTATCAGACATGACATTTCATCACTACCACCCCCACCCAGCCAGCCCAGCCCTGTCGCCTCTCCCACATACACACTAAGCTCCTTTCCACCTGTCACTGAGGATGAAGTCTCCCTTCTCCTCACTCGCTCAAACCTAACCACATGCCCTCTCGACCCAATCCCATCTGAGCTCACCCAAGAACTCTCCCCTCTACTAACTCCAATCCTTACTCACTTATTCAACCTCTCTTTGTCAACCGGCACCTTCCCATCCTCTTTCAAACATGCACTAATCACTCCCATCCTAAAAAAACCCTCCCTGGACCCAAACTCATTGTCAAATTACTGGCCAATTTCCCTACTCCCGTTTGCCTCCAAGCTTCTCGAGCGCCTTGCATATAACCGGCTCACTAAATTCCTCTGCTCCCATTCCCTGCTAGATCCCTTGCAATCCGGATTCCGCCCTCATCACTCCACTGAGACTGCCCTCACTAAAGTGGCCAATGACTTGCTCTCAGCCAAGTCTAAAGGCCACTACTCCCTACTCATTCTTTTGGACCTGTCAGCCGCATTTGACACAGTCGATCACCCACTCCTCCTCCAAGCCCTCCACTCCCTAGGCCTCTGCGACACTGCACTCTCCTGGTTTTCATCTTATCTCTGCAACCGCTCCTTCAGTGTTTCATACTCCGGCTCCACTTCCCCACCCCTCCCACTGTCTGTTGGTGTGCCCCAAGGATCAGTACTGGGACCCTTGCTCTTCTCAATCTACACTGCTTCCCTTGGAAAACTAATAAACTCCTTTGGGTTTCACCATCATCTCTATGCTGATGACACCCAAATATATCTTTCCTCCCCAGACCTCTCTCCTTCCCTCCTGTCCCGAGTGTCTGACTGTCTGTCTGCTGTGTCTTCCTGGATGTCCTCCAATCAACTCAAACTTAACCTTAGCAAAACTGAACTAATTCTCTTCCCTCCATCTACAACCAGCCTTATCCCAAACATTACCCTCACCGTTAACAACACTTCCATCACACCAACCCCTACAGCACGCTGCCTGGGGGTCACATTTGACTCTGCCCTATCCTTCATTCCTCACATCCAGTCAATCTCCAACTCATGCCGCCTCCACCTCTGCAACATCTCTAGAATCCGACCCTTTCTCACAGAAGACACTACCAAAATTCTAATCCAAACACTCATCATGTCCCGTCTTGACTACTGTAACTCTTTACTAATTGGCCTGCCTCTCACCCGACTAACCCCGCTACAGTCCATAATGAACTCTGCTGCAAGACTAATCTACCTCACTCATCGCTTCTCTAACACCACACCCCTCTGTCAGTCCCTACACTGGCTCCCATTAGCATACAGAGTAAAATTCAAAACTCTGGTGCTAACTTATAGAGCCCTCACTAACACTGCACCCCCCTATATTTCATCTCTCATTTCCAAATATACTCCCGCCCGCCATCTTCGCTCTGCACATGACCTTCTGCTCTCCACAGCTCTTATCACATCCTCCCACTCCCGCCTACAGGACTTCTCCCGTGCTGCACCTGAGCTGTGGAATTCCCTCCCCCGCCCCATCAGACTCTCCCCCAGCCTTCAAATCTTCAGACGCTCCCTGAAGACTCACCTCTTCAGGGAGGCCTATCAACTGCCTCCATAAACATCATCACCAAGATTCACCCCTTGCACGGACTACTGCACTCAATGGCACTTCTCACTCCCACCCACTGACTGGCAGTTCATGTGGCAGGAGGCACTTAAACACAATAGCACTTACTCCTTCTGTATCAAACCTACCTTCCTCTAGACTGTAAGCTCTCACGAGCAGGGCCCTCTGATCCTCCTGTTCTACACATCTGATTGTACTATTTAATACCTCTGTACGTCTATTCCCCAATTGTACAGCGCTGTGGAATTAGTTGGCGCTATATAAATAAAGAATAATAATAATAAAAAAATAATAAAAAAACAATTCTTGGTTTTTTTTGGAAATCAAAACATCCAAGTTTATAAAATAAAAACTCTGACTCTCCTAGAATTACAAATTGTGAGCACATGCCTTTAAAAGTATAGTAATAGCTTTGCTTGTTCTGCCCTGGATGTGGCTACTGTACTGTGCCTGCTCTGGGTGAACAGTCATAAACTATCACACGTGTGTATTCACAGGCTCAGCAGTCTAAATGAAGCATCCTTAAAGACAGATTTAAAGTTGAAATAACTGACTTTAACTATCCCTTTAATATTTCAAAATAAAAGCAGCTCCAGTTAATCTTCATAGTATTTGAGCCATGAAGAGTATTATTTCAATACTGTAAGAGTTGTAGTTCAAGAGTAATTGAATTATAAAGTATCCCCCTCCCGCCTCTTTTACCTAGTGTAAGCCACCTCCTCTCAGATGTAGAATCTGGTCTTAAGACCAGACAGTTCACAGCAAGGGACAATCTTCTTACTGTGAGAACAATGGAAACCCTGCCCCCCTTGACAGGTTTTTCCCTGATGCTAGTTGAAGATTGTCCCTCTCTGCAAGCCATTTGGACACTACCTTTCAGTTCTGAGGTGAGCAGTGTTACATCAGTAAAAGGGGAGGGAGTGGGATACTTTATCATTCAATTACTCTTGAACTACAATTCTAACAATATTGAAATAACACTCTCCATGGCCCAAATACTATGAAGATTAATTGGAGCTGCTTTTATTTTGAAACCTTACTATCACTTTAAGTGGCCATTCAGGGAGACACAGACAATTATGTGTACTGTAGAGGCACAATACCCTAATACGTCTACCCCTTCTACCATACATAACAACACATTGCTTATTGCATTTTGTGTCTATAGTGACACTTCCTCAGAAGTCATGAAGTCCTCTGTACTATTCGGGGACTAAAATCAACATTTAAATCAATGGAAACTAGAACTTATTTATTTGTCCCTTATGGTGCTGTTGATTTGCCTCAGAATTTGAGGTCATTGGCCCATATTTATAAAGACAAACTCGAATTATTTTGGAGTAATCCAACTGTGCCACAGGGTACAAAGAAAAGTTCCTAAATTTTCACACAAGTGACTAGAACTTTCTAACACCTTGAACGCTACCTCTTTAGCATTCAATGGGTTATAAGTACAATTTAATTTAACAGGGTTTTAACAGGTTCGCAGTTGGTTTAACCCCTTAACGACCCTTGACGGTCATAGTACGTCAAGGGTCGATCTGACTAAACGACCCATGACGTACTATGACTGTCATGGAATTCCAGGCTCCCCCTGTGGCTGCACGCCATTCGGGGAGTCCGCAAGCGAATGGAGCAAAAAAAAAAAAAAAATGCTCCAAGGTCCTTAACCCTTTGAGTGCCAGAGTAGTAAGCAACGCATTGTAAAGGGGTTAACTGACCGTGCCGATCGGCCGGTCGTTAAGGGGTTAATCCAGAATAAATCGAGTTTGCTTGGGCCATTGATTCCAGCAATAAAGAATCATGCCTGCATTCATGGCCATGGTATCCACTAATAAGTAAAGGTATAGTAATGCTCAATATTGAAAAAACATATTCTAAAGCAGGGCTGTCCAAGATCAGTCCTCAAGGGCCACCAACAGGCCAGGATGTAAGGATTTCCCTGATTAAGCACAGGTGAGTTAATCAGTGACTCATTCATTTTGACTGACTCACTTGTGCTTAATCAGGGAAATTTTTACATCCTGGCCTGTTGGTGGCCCTTGAGGTCTGAACTTGGACAACCCTGTTCTAGGGTGTAAGCCTCTAACTTAAAATGAGGGTGCTCCCATTCCCACTGCTGAAATGTTTTAGTCCAAATTTATTTCAGTTCAACCTTGCATTTCTTGGTACAGTATCTCCAATGGCCTGAAATTTTGCTATATCAGTCTATGGAGAGCGGGGGTTAGATGACCATAAACAATACACTGCTCTAGCAACATCACCACTGTAAAATTTCAGGCAATGGATGTGTAGCACCTCAGAAAAATGCAAGATTGAGCTGTGATAACTTTTGAATAAGATATCTTTTCGCGTTGGGGTGTACCTCTGTTTTACTCTACAGGATGAACCCTGCAATAAATGTATTTTCCATATCAAGAGTAACTATCCACAAACAATTGATTCTTAGCAGCTATTATGTTTTATTATTTTTTTTTTAAAGGACCAGACTTAATAATAACTCTGAATTACCTTTCCATGCCCAAAAATCCTAATCACCACTATTTTGTGACTGAAGAGTTATATTCAGTCATTCCTGGATGTCATGAGTGGAGGTGGACATGATGGTGGCTGGCAGTTCAGTTTTCTTTTCTTCAACCTGAAGCAGGCAGAGATCATGAGACGGAGTATGATTTAGATGCAATGAGCAGAGTTTGAGGTCCTGTTGTCCTGCTAGCAACTGTCATATCCACCTCCTGTGGACATTGTGTCCAGGACTGATTGAAAATGTTGTCTTTTGAATAATGGGACAAGGGCAAAATTCTTAGAACCATAAGGATTTTTTGGCCAGAATATAAATTGGGGTAATTTTGTGGGAAGAACTGGTGTTCCTTCAAGGTAAGTGAAGTTTATTATTAAAAGCTTTTTGTCTTCCTGTCAATATGGACGTTAAATGTTTATACAAGTTATATTCACAAATTCATAAAAAATTATCCATAAATTATCCTTGCTCATTTATAAATACAGCATACTGAAGAAAAATCAGTTGAACTTCACAAGTCGTAATGTATAATTCATTTTTATTGTATTCGGGTGACCGTGCAATAAAGACTAGTTCTCTATTGGGCCATATGTATAAAGTTAAAGTAGAGCAATTCTGAGACAAAACTAATGAGCCAGTTTTATAAAGTTACCCACCTGGATACTAAAGGGGTCTCCAATGCATTATGATGCAAGCAGTGATGTGAGAACAGCATCAGCGATGCAGTGCCCAGTAGTCAGAGTAGGCAACGGCCTAGGGTGGCAAGTCTTAAAGGGATAGTAATACTTGAAAATGCTTTTATTTTATATTGTAGCCCTTTAAAAAACATTAAAATTGATATAAGTCTTATCTCCCAAACCTTTATGGTTTGAGAGATATTCACAACTAAAGTTAAAGGAGCAGTAAACTTTTTTTTATGAAAACATATATTTTATAGAGCTTTTCCTGCTGAATAAAACAAGGGTACTCCCATCGCTGTCAGGTGTTTTATTCAAAAATTATAGCAGTTTAAATAATCAGGAAGTGAATTTACTGTGTTTACTTCCTGATAGTTCTAACTGACAGGAAGTGACAAGCAGTTTCTGTCACATTCTATGGAGAACTGTATGTCTCTGACTTTTCTGACTTTCCTCTCCATTAGAATTTAACAGGAAATCTAATTAGAATATGACCACTAGAGGGCACTGCTAGTGTAAAACAACATGGGTTTAAACTGTAATAACTCTGGAAATATAAATCTCTCAGCAGTGGGAGTACCCTTATTTTACTCAATAGGAAAATCCCTACAATATATATTTTTTCATAAAAAAAAGTTTACTACTCCTTTAAGTAAAGTTCCCTTTTCCTGGCTGTTTTAGCCAAGTCTGCCATCTAGTGGACAGATTTGGAATCTGGTCCACAGATCAGCCAGCAGCTCTTTAGCATTGCCGAGATCACAATCTTTAAAAAGAACTTCTTCGTTGGAACTATCTACAAAGTGTGCCTGGCTTGCAAGCACACTTTGTAGACCATTCCAATGAAGAGATTCTTTTTAAAGATCGTGATCAGGGCACTTCTGGAGAGTCACAGCCGGTCCCTGACCGAATTCCAAATCTGACAGCTAGATCAGTGACATCACTCCAGGGGAAACTTTAGTTGTGAATATCTCCCAAACCATAAAGTTTTGGGAGATAAGACTTATATCATTTCTAATGTTTTTTTAAGGGCTACAATATAAAATAAAATTATTTTCAAGTATTTCTATCCCTTTAAGGTCCAACTCAGAAATGCTTGCCACACCCACAGTTCTGACTTGTAGTTATGATCAAAGCAATTCCAGGTCCCCCTTATCTTGAGTTATGTTTACAAGTTTATATGCAAGTTTATATATTACTTTATTGCCCATTTTATGTAGTAATTAAGGTTGTTTAGCTGTAGTTTACATGTTCCTATTCTGTCCAGTTTATTTACATGTTTCTGTTCTTGTACATAATACACTGAAGCAGGGGTGCTGATTGATATGGGCTGATGGAGAGAGAGGCACAGGTCTCGTGCATTAAGGACAACTGACACTTCCTATAGTTTACTAAATATCCAGAAAATCTTAGTGACCCCTGTGAATTTTAGATGTCATGTTACTGAAGGAAGACTTGATAACTGCTGGCAGTTTTTAAAGGGATAGTAATACTTAAAATGTAAAAAAAATTATGTTGTAGGGTTTATCCCCCTGAGTAAAACAAGAGTACTCCCACTGCTGAGAGGTGTTTCATTCAAAAGTTATTAATTTTCAAAGTTGAATTTTTAGGTGCAATATCACAGTGGCCTGATATTGTACAGTGGCGCTGTTGCTACACAATCCTATGGACAGCTCTGGTCAGTTGACCATAAATTTCCATAGGATGGTGTAGCAACAGCGCCACTGTACAATTTCAGGCCACTGTGATATTGCACCTAAAAAATTCAACTTTGAAAATTAATAACTTTTGAATGAAACACCTCTCAGCAGTGGGAGTGCTCTTGTTTTACTCAGGGGGATAAACTCTACAACATATTTTTTTTTACATTTTAAGTATTACTATCCCTTTAAACTGAAGCAGGCACATTGTAATCACCTACTTAACCCTGTACAATGCATTGCACTTCCTTCTAGTCCTTAAAGGGTTAAGGTTACTAGGTACAGTGATCTGACTTTTAGGTACTGTAGTCCTGAGAGCAGCTGTCATGTCTGCCTCCATGGACATGATATTCCGACTGATTGAAGAGGTCATCTAGAATGTGGACAGTTGAGTTCCAATAATTAATGGGGGTGTTATTGAGGGTGGGGCTAAGAACACTAAAGGTGACCTGTCTTTAGGGGAGATTGAGATGTAAAACAGGCCCTGCTCATCCCCGCATAGATAAATCTTGCACAGTGTATAAGCCTCATATTCCTCTCTGGGGCTTCTCTACCTGTCTGACTTTTCCCTGCTTTCAATTTTCCATTCCAGACTACAGCCACATGACCCAATGTTTAGCAGAATTTTGGTATAAAAGCTTGTGTACTCCTTTTGTAATTTATACAAACCCTTGAGCAGGGGTGAGCAACTTGAGGCCCTCCAGCTGTGGAAGACTACAATTCCCATCATCTCCATCCAGCTGTTGGATGGCTGGAAAAGATGGGAGATGAGGTCCACAACAGCTAGTTGTCCACAGGTTGCTCACTCCTGCTAAAGATCAAGGTACCTAACATTTTTAGTCTGAACTATATAGAGTATGTCATGTGTATGGAACCATTCTTGAACGCTACCTTGGGCTATATTTACATCTCAGGTTCACTTAGGCAAAAGGTATCTTGGATTCACTAAGTCCCACCCATGATCATTCCTCAACCATATAACCCTCAGAAACTGTAATGGAAAATGCTCTATGCCTATTACATACAAAGCTCTTAACTCTTTGTTTGCTAGAGGGGTCTCCAATGCATTGATTTTGAATGTGTTAGAGACATCTTGAACATGTAAGAGGTTAACAAATAGTGATTAAATGAGTATATAAATGATTACATAATAAAAAGGCAACGGTATTGGGATTTGGACTAGCCACACCCATAACAAAAAGCTTTTAAAGGGGTATATAATTGAGTAAAAAAACTGGTCACATAAAAAAGAAAATGAATTTGGACTGACCACACTCATAACTCTAAATGTAGATGTGACCAGCAGCTGAGCCGCCCCTCACAATCTGGAACACTGATGGTACGGAATATGTTATCGCTTTATAAATATGTGCTGATTTAATGCTAACATTCTTTTATTAGTGATGCTGATCTAAGCACAATTATTGAGCATCAGGATTAAAAACAACAGTTGAACAGTTTATAGGAGAAGAGATGAAAGCAACTGAAATGGAAAGCTAAGCTGTGATTTTAAGTGTAAAATTTGTGAAAACATTTTTTACAGCACATATTTTAACACTGTGGGTGTCAGTGAGATCTGTAAAGCAATGTGTTATATAGCATGTTACTTTAACTCTTTGAGTGCCAGAGGGGTATGCAACCCCTCTGGCACTCAAAGGGTTAACTTTAGCACTCAAGGAATTAACCCTTTGAGCAGTGTTGCGCAGCCATTTAGCTCTCAAAGAGTTAAAGGAGTTGAATTAGGAAATTAACACTTTGAGTGCCAGAGGGGTACTCAGTGCATTGCAATGCGTTGCATGCCCCTCTGGCACTCAGTAGGTTAACGTAATCTGAAGCAGTTAGTGAATGCCACTGTGCTGACACCAGAGGAGAACCTCTGTCTGATAAAGAAATAGTCACTAAAACAAGATTAACACTTTAATATGTTGCACACCCCTCGGCCCTTAAAGGGTTAAGGAGGCAGGAACAAAATAATACAATACAACTCACTGAGTTCCATGAAGCATTAAAGAAAATCAATTTGAAAAAAAGCATTGAGTGGAGTTAAAATAAAACCCCATACAGGGCTGTATTCAACTAAAGAGACAACATTCTGGGGCAACTGCACCTTAATAAAACCTTAAATAGGGCTTTTCACCTCTTGAATGCTACAGAGATGTATAGCTCACTGCAGAGTAATGCATCAATGACATTACTAGCATTTCAGCGGTTAAAGCCCCATGTAAATCAATTTCAGTTTGGGGGGAATCTTTATTTGACCTCCTACCGCGCAGTTGGATTGCTCCAGAGTTTCTCCTCTTTAGCTTATCAAACACAATAAACAGTGAATGATGCAAACTGGCAATTCATAAAATTCAGATAAATATGATAAAATAGTAGAAAATAAAAACGCAATGTGCACTTCAAACCATGCAATAGCCCATAGCGACTTCAATAACAGGGAGCAACACAAACAGTGCGGTCAGTTGTGTTCAGTAGTGAAAAAATATGGAACATTCAAGCCAAAACCGTAAAACACACTGACACACACTGTAGTGATAAATATAAAACAACTTAATTACTTTTTACTAACACTCACAATTCCTAATAATAAACCCCACTTATTACCTTCATCTGGGCAGATAATCCTAATAGCCACAGAGAATCTGATCCAGAGCTGCGTTTTCACTGGGGCCCATTATCCAAGGGGGCTCCATCTGTCACTGGGTCCAATAGTTTATAGATAAGACAGGGGTGAACAAGCTTAGTCCACATGGGCTACGAACAGGCCAGGATTTAAGAATTTACCGGCTTGAGCACAGGTGGGTCAGTAAAAAATGAATGCATCACTAATCAAAACATCTGTGCTTAACCCTTAAGGACCTATGACGTGCTAGGAACATCATGGGTAAACTTGCATTAAGGACCAGTGACGGTCCTGGCACGTCATGGAATTCAGGGATCCCCGTGCGGCTGCATGCTGCTTGGGGACCCCTGAATGCCAGTTCTGAAAAAAAAAAAAATGCTCTGTGGTCCTTAACTGAGTGGCTGGTCATTTTATCAGGGAATGTCCTTGTTCCAGGCCTGTAGGTATCTCTTGAGGAACTAACTTGGACTCTGTAACTTAAAAGAGGCACCACTGATTATCATAGGAATTCATTTCTCACTGAAGAGATGTTTGTGACAGGGGTCCAAACATTTTTTGCATCTGGACCTTCCAATGGTTAGTTATACCATTTATCATTCTGTGGATTGGTTCCGAAAAGTGAATGTTTAATTAATACTGCATATCATGTCCACTGAAGTGGATATACTTCTTTGTAGCTGGACTCCACGGGTGCTTATGCAAATAGGTGAAATAAAGTCCTGAGTGAGAAAATAATTCCAGTGTTAATCGTGGTACCTCTTGTAAGTTAGATATTTTAGTGCCGGGGAGTTCAAATTAGTTCCTCAACAGCTACCTACAGGCCAGGAACAAGAATATTCCCTGACTAAGAGCAGGTGTTTTTATTAGTGATACATTCATTGTTTACTGACTGGCCTGTTCGTAGTCCTTGTGGACTGAGCTTGTTCCCCCATGTATTAGTCCTTAAAATGCATAGAATAACATAGGATAAGAGTGTTTTCCTCATTGGAAAGTTTGTAATCTTTCTCACCTTAGTACGCCCTTCCTTCCTTCCTTCCCAAGGGAGGAGTTTGGTTAAAAGTTTCCATGCCTCTTGTGCAGCTAGGGCAATAAAGATAGTATTTGCTCTTAGTACTACACTGGTCATGTCTACTACTAATATTTCACCCAGCCCTCTCATTTCATACTGAACCTTAACAACTAAGTACACCAGAATTCGCCCCCCCTCCTTACCTCTGCGTGCACCAAGGGGAGGACAGTGGAGCAGTTTGTAGGCATTCTCTTGATGAAGGAGGGCGGGGCTTTTCTTATACTTCCTATGTGAAGATTGTTGCTCTGTCAGAGGCGTAACTAGAAGCCATGGGGCCCTGGTGCAAAAATTGTCATACCACCTCTGACCACATTTCCCCCCAATGTCCTCCCTCCACATTGCCCCCCCAATGTCCTTTCTCCACCTTTACATTGCACCAGTGTCCTTTCTCCAGCTCCACATTGCCGCCCATGTCCCACAGTGTCCATCTCCTACCTCACTGGTGATCCAACGGCGTGGCAAGAGAGGTCCGTTCCTCCTGCACCTCTATTAGTAACTCGGAGCTCCCATTTGGTCCTCTCTCTAGTAATGCAGAGCTCTGAGAGATGATGTCATCTCCCAGCTCTCTGTGCATTACTAGAGTGCCGGAGGGAGCTCAGCTTCTAATAGAGGTCTGTGCCAAAGAAGGCACAGACCTCCGCTTTTAGCAGGTGCCGGGTGGGACAGGGGGCGGCAGGGCCCCTGGAGTGACCGGCCTGGTCAGAGTTGATACCCCTGCAACCCATATTGTTATGCCACTACCCCCGCTGCATCTGTCCAGGCCCACGACCGGATTGCAGATTCAGTGGGAGGCGTCCAGAAGGGGTGGGAGGGGGATCATTTAAGCTTCAATATCTTTTGAACTACAGAACAGTAAGTTATTAAACTTAGTGCTGCATGTTATAAAACCAATATAGAAGACTCGAAGCACAACTTTATTATAGACATTACTATGCCTTTAATATATAACTGTTTGAGTACCTTTCTATTTTTACTGAATTAAAGGCCTGTACCAGGGGTGGGCAAACTTAGCTCCCCAGTTGTTTTTCGACTATAATTCTTAGCATCCTGAACCAGCCATTGACTGACTGGGGATGGTGGGAGTTTGTAGTCCACAACAGTAGTGGCTCTTCAGGTTGCCCAACCTAGTCTACACAGGGAATTTATATGCTATATTTATATCTTTGCCAAGTTTATTGACAAACAGATGTTTCAGATTTAAAAACGAATGAACTTTCAGTGCTTCACTACAGTTCCCAGGTGTTTTCCAGTCAGCCAGTAATAATCGCTAACATATTGTTATGTATATGTCAGCCATCTGTGTCTTCCAGTATGTTGGACTGTTTAGTTTTGTCTAATGTAGCACTGAATAGATAGGACTGCCCTCTGATCACATTGGTGGTGCATCTGTTTGCTGCTATGTACTTGCCCATTACAGATTCCAGTATCCTTAGGATTAGTTTGCTTGATGATTATTGGAAATATAATGCATACCTCCCAAGTGTCCCTCTTTAGGAGGGACAGTCCCTCTTTTAGACCCAAATCCCTCTATCCCGCTTTCTCACCCTGGTGTCCCATTTTTTAGGAGATCAGACTGTGTGATATGTATACAAGTGTATCATATTGCTCTACAGCAATAAAACTCACATTATTGTTTGTTTAAACGTCAGTATATGTGTTTATAAATTAGTCTGTGTAAATAAAATACTTTGTTCTTGTTATAAGTCATTTATTAGGTTACAGAAGTAGGTGTCAGTAGGTCATGAAACTGCGTAAAAATTCTATATAATGCCCCACCCATCAGCCACACCCCCAGCAACACCCCCTAAAATGCAAGTGTCCCTCTTTGGCAATCTGAAATGTTGGGAGGTATGATAATGGATTATTTCGGTAGCATTCTAAGGAATACACAATGGTTGCTACTCAGATAAAAGCTTGCAGGCATTTTATTCTGTAACTTATTGCAAGAAACACAAGTACTGAATTTCAGTGTAAACACTAATGTGTAATTTTATATTATGTATTCTTAACTCCTTGAATGCATTGGAGACCACCCTAGCATCCAAGTAGTTAAGAATTTAAAATTTATGAAAAAATATCCAGAAAAAAAAAATCTGCAGTAATTTCCTAACACTTGGTGAAAACAAATGGTGAAACGTATTCCTCTCCAGGACATAAGTGTCACAGACGCACACAAAGGGCCTAGCTCACTAAGCTAAAGAGGCACTACTCACAAGCAAACAATTGTACCATAGGTAGGGACGAAAGCTGCAATAGATTTAAATGAACACTGTCAGAAGGAATGCGTTGGAGACATCTCTAGCATTCAAGGAGTTAAAAGCCCCATTTAACCATTTGAGTGCCAGAGAGGTATCCACCGCATTGCAACACTTTTTTTTTGCAGCTGATATCTCACATGCAGCAGACCTCCATTTACCTGTTCTTTACCTGTAGCAGAACTCACTTTGTTTAAAACAGGACAATGCACCCTTATCTTGTACAACCTCTTTCTTAGACCTTTAAAGGGATAGTAATGTTCCGTTATTAAAGTACAATCGAGTTTTCTTCCTACATTTTTATAATGATGTGTAGCAGTAAAATCTTCTAAAATGTTGCCATTTTACATTTATTCTCTAATAAAGTTTCCCCCGGGACTGGACAGATCACAAAGAGGGGCAATCTTCCCTCTTTCAGTGTGAGGAAAAGACTTCCCCCTTGATGAAGGAGGGCAGGTTTTTCCTTATGCTGGAAGAAGATTGTCCCTCATCGCGTTCTGTGCAGAACAGCTTGCTGAGGTAAGTAAAAGGGGGCAGGAGGGGGGAAACTTAGAGAATAAATGTAAAACGTTAACGTTTTATAAGGTTTTACTACTACATATTGTTATAAAAATGTAGGAAGAATCGTACTTTAATAATTAAACATTACTATCCCTTTAAGGTCCAGGGAGGTGTGCAACGCAATTCCTGCGAACTGTGCTATGCATTGCTATGATCCTTAAAGAGTTAGTCACGTAGGGAGAGTGGCATTTTGCTTTGAAATACATTGTATACCACTCAGGCATGAAAAGTTATTCCTGTGAATCTGAAACTGATCATCCTTTGTAATTCCTTATGAGATGCCTGGAACATACCTGAAAGCTCTCATAAGTGAATGCCTTTTTATGCTTGTAAAGCAATAACAATGAGATAAATGTCTTCAGGGTCCATGAAACTGAAGAGTGTTTCTCATTGATCAGTGAGGCATTGCCTCTGTTGAATACTGGATTTCTATCATGGAAGATCTCCTGCTATGTTTGATAACATCTGTCCACTATTGATTGACCATCCTAATACCACATGATGAGCAACCTTAAAGCTTGAATATTGATTTGAAGAATATACATTGTTAGCTGACACAGTGATATAATGGAAATGGATAGCGATGTAACGAGAAATACAATGTAGAGTATTGCTGTCCTCTAGGAATTAAATACTTATTGTACCATATAAATAATTGTGCAATAACTCAGTAATATTGACTTGTGTTGTAGATCATTGCATGCATAATGTGCCAGTATCTCAATGTTTACTATAGTTCTACCTTTTTTTGAGACTAATAGCGTTTTTGTGATTTTTTTTTGATTTTTTTTAATTTTATTAATTGGCTATTTTTTCTTTTAGTTTTGTCACAGTAATCAGGCAAAGGACGACAGACAACAGTAATAAAATATAACCACCTTTATTGATCATAAACAGTAATAATAATACTGCCCACACAACCCCAGACCACTGGACGTAAGTCCCCAGGCTACTACCCAGAGCTGAACACTGTGCTGAGCACTGCACTGTACCGGAGGATACTGGAAATGGGTTATGGTTCAGCACCGGTAGAACCAGTATATGATAGCTCAAGTCTCCACCCAGGGTATAGCTAACCAGAGGCAACAGGGAGCAAGAGCAAGCCGGAGCCACGGGACACCGATACAAATGGTCAGGCAAACTGTGTAATGCATGGAGCAAGTAGTCAGCCAGAGTCAAAGGACAGAACTGATGTGGGTAGTCAGACAAGCTGGGGTCTACCAGGATAATAGCTCCATTCACCCAGTCACATTGGCCAGACTCAGTGTAGGGCGAAAGCACTCTGGATACAGCAATCTACCCCCAAGCACCGGGCAACACCAATGTAGGAGCAGAACAAGAAGTGACTTTATTGGGGAAAACAGGGACGTTTTATACAAGAACAAGCCCCATGCAACAATAGTTCAAATACAATACACAATGGGAGTATACAAAGAGGCATAATGGGAGCAATACACAAGTTATGCAATGGGAGCCACAACAGGGGGAACAAAGGACTGTAAACGGCAAAAGGCATTTAAACATTATTACATCATTCATACTCACATCAACCACATAATTAAATGACCACACCAGACAAGAGCGTAATTCCCTTTACAAACACAAAGCCCTTTTCCCGTGACAGCCCCCCCATAGCTGGATAGTCTGTAGGGGTCTAGATTGGGCAGACCAGCCTGGGTTTCCTGGTCACCCTGTGCCCCCGATCGGCACAGGGTGACTTAGACACAAGAGGGGACTGGAAGCTGAAAAAAGGAGCTTCCCCATGAATGTAGCCCATAGTCTGTAGGGAGGAGGCTGGCCCCCAGGACCCTCCAGGAGACCAGGGCATGGAGGCTTCTGTAATATGCTGCTTTGCCTTTTAACCCTTTGAGTGGCAGAGCGGTACGCAACGCATTGCTTTAATTCATCAAGGCCCTCTACTGATCCAAGTGAGAAGTCTATGTATCCCCCAAGGTGTGCCCCGGCATTTCTCATATACTTTTTAGAACATCAACCTCTGACTTGTGGAATAAGTGTAAGTGCTCGCGTTTAACTTTGAGGGTAGCTGGCCTCTCCGGTGCTCAGTTAGGTGGACGGTCCCCTCAGCATGTATCTTCGCATCTAAGCCGCTTCCTGTGTTGGGGAGAACCGTATGCCTTGGTCTCTCCCTTCTGTCTATGCGGCTCCTTCCGCATCTGTTTGGCTCTCCCTTCTGGCCAGCAGAGTCGAGCGCGCGTCACTGGGATTCCCTCTATTGACGTTGCGTCCGGCTCTTAAAGGGACAGGCCATATTTTGCTCCACCTTTCAGGGGTGGAGCAATGAGTGTTTAAACTGCCTGGACACCACACCAGTTGCCCTTTCATGGTGTTCCAGTGCAGTTGTGTTGTTTGGGCTCTGTGTATGATCCTTGGCTTGTCTCGCTCCAGTATTCCTCCCAGCGTCTAGTGTTGTGGCTTGTTTGACTACCCGCTTGGTATTTGACCTTCGGCTCTGGTTGACTTCCTGCTCTGGTACTGGCCCCTGGCTTGTCTGACTACCCGCTTGGTATTGACCATCGGCTCTGGCTGATTACCCACTCTGGTTCCGACCCTTGGCTTGTTTACGTTACCGCCTGATACTGACTATAGGCCTGAGACAGTCTGAGACCATTGCTGTGACCTTTACGCTTATTTCTGTCCTGGGTCCTAGCCCCAGTATCATTATTGAGATCTCTCCTGAGTCCCAGCCCCAGCAGGTGCTATTGCATGGTCTCTTGTAGAGAATCTACTCTGAAGCAGTCTCCTATTGCTGGTAGGAATCGCTGGCTTCTTGTGTTACACTCTACCTTATTCAGTACCTGTAGTGTTTACATATCTATATTGCTCAGTAAAGGTGGTGTTTCAAATCTATTCTACCTCGTATGTATTCATTGGTATCCGTGGGGTTAAGGTAAAAAGCAGGGCAAAACAATCATGAGCTGTATGCGCAATGGAAAGTGAAGCAATTTTGGAACAAACCAACCGCATCATACTCAAGGATGGATTACATCCCAGGAGCACCTAGGCAAGGAACCTTAGACACCCTTAGCTCCGCCCATGGTCACACACCTACACCCACATGACCACACCCACAGTCCCATCCACTGTTCCCTGGCACAGAAAATACTCTTCGCCTATAACATACAAGCACAAAGAAAGCTTTTAACCCATGGATGCTAGGGAGATCTCCAACTCATTGTCTTGCAGTATATTAGAGACTTCTCTAGCATTCAGCATCTAGAATGTGGGTGTGGCCAGCAAAGCGGAGGCAGGTCTCAAAATTTGGAGCTCTAGGTAGTTGTTTACTCTGCCTATTGGGAAATATGGCTCTCTTAATAGCTTATAACTCATTGGATGATAGAAGTTTCACATCTCTAGCATCCAAAGTGTTAAGCAATGACTTTAAAATTAGCATTTGATTGCCTGGAGATGATTATATACCACTTAAATATGAATATCCTTGTATGCATTATACTCCACTTGAACAGTGTTCAATTTAGTTGTCATCTGTTGTACAGTGCTGGAGAATGTGAAGATAAAAGATGATAAAATGTGGGCAGGGAATCATAAAACACATAGGAGATTCACTAAGCGGTGATAAACAGGTGATAAAGTGGAGATGACTTCTCCAGTTTATCACTTCTCCAATTTCTATGTTATTCTATAGAACCTATGCACTAAGATCTCCATAGTTGAAGAAACCTTTTTGCATAGGCTCCATTGAATAGCATTGAAACTGGAGAAGTGATAAACTGGAAAAGTAATCTCCACTTTCACCTCTTTGTCACTGCTTAGTGAATCTCTCCCATAATCTTGGGTTAGTAATCAAAGGAACATTGACAAAAGCAGAGGGTCTCAGGGTCACGCCCTGAGAGTTTCCAGGTATGTATATAGGCATGGGCATCTGGATGATGGGGACAAGGGTGGGCAATTGCCTCTCCACATAAATATAGGGCCTGGACGTGCTAGCCTGGAGTGCATATTATTACTTTGCCCCCCTCCTACCCCTGGAAACATTTCTGTGGACACCCATTCATATAGGTAATTTTGAAAGTGCTTTCAAAATAACCAGTTTGTTTTTAGGTGATATAAAACACTGAATGCGCTAACAATCCCCACCCCCCTCAATTAGATGACATTAAAGATACATCTTCTAGCTTTTCAGGACCAGTTTTCCAAACAGAGTTGGCAACTACCTAGAGCTCCACATTTTGAGGGGTGCCTCATCTGTGCTTACTATACCCACATTGTAAATGATGGGTGTAGTCAGAGCAACCTCAGTGTCTCTGCACCAGTCCTATACCATTTTACAGGCTATTATTTAGCCATTTGGATGGCAGAACGTTCTCCAACTGGTTACTTTTTTTTTTTTTTTGTTCCTGCTTCTTATAGGTCAAGGAGATTTCCTGTGCCAGTCCCATGCCAGGAAACAGTAGATGGAACTGGGGCAGCGTCATGGGAGGATTGAGAGTATGGCTGTGGACAGATCTAAGGTCACCTAGAATGCCTTGCTAGGGAAGCCTGGAATGCAAATACAGCCCTGTAGCTGCTGCTAGTGCTGTATAATACATTCTTGCTGTCACGGAGATCCCATAGAGCATTTACTATGAAGGTTTATTATTCTCTACATGGCTAAGTCTCTGGCAAGTTATTTTATACTGTGCCAGTTTTTGCAAGGTATAATTGGAACACTTATGGAGTTTATTATGCCCTTTGAGATGTCTGTAGCATTCAAGGAGTTAATTATACCACATGTACCAAAGAAAAAATAATTGTTTTAAATTGCAGTGCAGAAATGTGTTTCAAGCACTTTGCGCACCTAAATAGCTAATTTGCAGGCAGACTTGTGGGAAACGTAAATGGAATGGGGAAAAAAGTGATAATTGAGAGCTAAAGGAAAAATATGCTAACAACATGGATTCTGTTATACCGCAAAAAGAAAGAGGCAGGATATCTGATACACAGCTGTACAGTGTTACTTGTATAAGGGCATTTAACCTTATGAGTGCCAGAGAGTTATCCAACGCATTGCAACACAATGGACAAGATGTTCAGTAAGTGGTGGTAACTGAAATTGTCTATAATCAGAATAAATAAGTTATTTTGCCACAGTCCATCAATTCTCAGCCATGCTACCGTCATATTTTGCATCCATTTCCTCCATCTCTGTCAAAGGGAAACAGCAGTTCTTAAAAGTGAGAGTGGTTTAGTCTACCGTCATATTGTAACGTATTTTCAGAAAAAAAAATTCTTTTAGCAGTCACTTTTTTGCCTGATCAAATTAAAAAACGATAACAGGAGTAAGAAGCAGGAAATAACTGGAAAAAAAGTCTGAAAGTTTCAAAATGTGTCATTTTATGGACAAAAAGTTCTTGTTCCTTTGAAAATTTTTGTTTCAAAGACAAAACCAGACATTTTTAACATCCAAATTTTTAAGGGAAGTAGTCATCAAGATCTTCTTAGCGTCATTTTTAATTATTTATGACATACTAGTATAAAATCCCGTTTACATGGGCCAAGGTCCAGTGAGGTAAAGATGCCGGTCCTCCTGTGAGTACTGCCGCCGCCTCACTGGTGGCACACGTGATGCAGTCATGCGCAGTAGAGACTGCCCAAACGCACAGAATGCTCCCAGCATTCTTTGCGTTCGGGCAGTCTCTACTGAACATGACTGCATCGGACAAACATTCTGCCCTTTTGTATTATAGGATTCCCAAATGTGACAAAATATTGTCCTTCTTTTACTACCAACTCATGACCTGACAATGTTTTCCTTATGAAGACTTTCTTGAACATCTCAGCCAATGCATTTGATACCTCTCTGGCATGCAAAATTACCTTTTCTTATCAAGTGCATTACTCTGCTTAGATTATATTGTTGTAGAGGAATTTGTTACAAATCAACATAAGTACCACTTTTCCTTTGAAAATATGCTTGTATTATAAATGTATTTATACACTTGCTTCCCATTGACTAAAGTGGGTTACTCCAGGCAAAAATTGGTGCACAGAATAGCATACCTTTATACTTGTTCATTCATAAATATCCTGCCTCCCAACAATATAAATGGCCACAGAATACCACACTTTTTGGTACTGACAGCTCTTTATATGCTGTAATTGCAGAAATGGTTTAGAACAAAACTTAAGTAGTTTATTTACACATACTTATTTATAAACACATGTACTGAAGTTTAATCCCTTAAGGACTCTCGCAGTCGGAGACCACACTGGAGGACCAACGCACCATTTTTGCTGTGATCCCGAAACTTGATGACTTGCTAGGACTGTTACCAGTCCTTAAAAGGATAGTAATACTTCATTTTATCTTTATTTTATTTTGTAGTCATTAAAAAAACATGAAGAACAATATAAGTCTTATCTCTCAAACCCTTATGGTTTGAGAGATATTCACAAGCAAAGTTTCCCCTCACTGACCAAAACGGTCAAGTCTGCCATCTAGCTGTCAGATTTGGAATCCGGTCCGCAGATCACCTGCTGGCTCTTCAGCAGAGCCAAGATCGCAAGATATAAAAATAACTATTTCATTGGAAGGGTCTAAAAAGTGTGTTTGCAAACCAAGCACACTTTGCAGACTATTTGAATGAACGAGTTCTTCTTATATCTCGCAATCTCAGCTCTGCTGAAGAGCCAGCGGTTTATCTGCGGACCGGATTCCAAATCTGACAACTAGATGGCAGACTGGACCGTTTTAGTCAGTGAGGGGAAACTTTTCTTGTGAATATTTCTCAAACCATAAAGGTTTGAGAGATAAGATTTATATCGTCGTTCATGTTTTTTTAATCCCTACAAAATAAAATAAAGATAAAACGAAGTACTACTATTCCTTTAAGGCACAGAAACCAATGACGGTCCTGGCATGTCATCGGCAAGGGGTTTAGCAAACATTAATGTGCATTTTATTAATGTGGATCAATATAATACACAGTACAAATTCTGGTTTCTTAAAAAGAGGGATACCAGGGTAGTATTGAGTTATTTCTAAAATATTGATTACTGAAATACATATCAGTAGTAAATATTTAGCCAACGTATTATTTCCACAATGTATTTTTAACAACAAATCTCCCTAAATGTAAATGGAATAATCAAATCTGTATGCCATCATTAAAGCCCAATTATTTGTTTAATCTTTGAATTATTTTAATCAGTATTGACTAAACAGGTATAGTCCCATATGAATACAGTTATTATCTGATATATTCATGGCAAGTTTATTTCAAAATGTATAAATCAATAACATATGGTTGTGTGTATGTGGCAGATTATTTTAATAAGATTAATTAAAATAAACGTGTACCTGTAATAGTTTGAAATAACATTATATAGATTAAAGGGGAACTATCACCCCAAATAAAGTCTCCCCCCAATAATTAGGCATGTAACGATACGCTTAACAGTAGTAGTACTAGCCAGCATAATTACCACGTTACTTAGAAATCCTAATTCTGCCGAAACTGACGGCCAGGCAATAGCCGAGACATCCTTGCTTACAGACATCCGTGTGCCTGCTCTGTCAGTCCTTGTCTCATCTAGGAAGAGTTGCATGGTACCTTAAGGTACCAGATGGGACTGACAGCGCAGGCACGCAGACGCCTCTAAAGTGCTGTTGCCTGGGCGTCAGTCTCAGCAGAATAGTATTTTTCACTAACACTGTAATTATACTGGCTGATACTATTATTGTTAATCATATCACTAGATGCCTAATTGTTGGGGGGGGGGAGACTTTATTTGGGTGGGGATAGTTCTCCTTTAACTTAACTACACAGGAGAGGTTTCAGAGGCATATGTAACATTAAAATAACAATATGCAATTCATTTTATTGAATTATTAGGAGGCAGTCCTCTATCATAAGCTTCATTTTGGCTTATTGATAGTCCGATAAATCATGGGATTAAAGCAATATCACTATGACCTCAATTTGATGTTAAAGTTATGTGGGTGCAGCTTCCCAAGTAAGATATCTAATGCACTTCCCTAATTACATCAGTGTACCATTAATTCAATTTATGATAGGGAAATAAGGTTAAGATTTTCCCATATGGTTTTGTGAACCAGGATGCATTCTTTGGAAGTCTAGTGACTGTAGCCAAGCAATCTTGGGTTTCAATTCCACAGTTATAGATCAGACCCTCAAATCTTAACCCACCTCTGTATCTGCCTTTTCCCTATGGAACTGTTCCCTTAAGTCAGGGAGAGGGCTCCTTTTGTGTCATTGTTTGGCTGGGGAATCCTCTCGTTCACACCTTTATTTTATTCTTGGACAACATTGGTAAACTGTCCAGTTTCTGTTGGTATTTGTGCCTCTAAAATGTCCTGTAGGTGTCTTTCTAAGATCAAAAATTGCCATAGCATCCCATAATCTTTCTAGTTATTGACAAAGGTGTGTTGATGGATACCAGTGGGGTATAGACATTGTTTGAGAGTAAATGTGACAAGTAATGGTTACACATTGAAACAGTATGTTTTTCCTCAATACTACACATCTGTGCTAATATATCCCTTGGCTAAATATAAGCAGAATGTTAACCCTTTGAATGCATTGCTTTGCAATGAGTCGGACACCCCCTGTGGCACTCAAACAGATTTATCATTCTGTTTCAGACAAGGCTACTGGTTAACATTATGTTGGTAAAAGCCCATAGAATAAGACGTAGGCCTGTATAACATATGCAGAGTCTATTGAGTACTTGATCAATCTCCCTCCAAAAATATTAAATTCAGCTTTTGATAGTAAAAGAGCCTGCCATCAGAAAATATGGACTGTCCCTCTAAACAGGGGAAACTTGGGAGATATGAAGTAAATAAATACAATCCCATTGATAAATATAAGGGGATTCAGAATTCCATGCATGCTTCTTGTTTGTCAGGCTTCTAAGTAAAAAGAAGTAATTTTCTTAGAGGCAACAGCATTCAATTCCTGTGCATAGAAAGGACGTATAATTTATTTTCTTTTCACTACTGCCAATGAAATTCCTGTGAGAACTTAGCCAATTTCATCCTAATTTCCGCCTATGTTTTTTAGAGCAGCAGTTATTTCTGTTGCACTATTACTGTGTCTGAGTGCTGATATGGAGAAATCTGCAGATCAAAGTAAAAGTTGTTCAGCAGGCAGAGTCCTATGGCAACATAAGCCCTGAAAGAACTGTTAACACGCTGAGGCCTACAGCAACGTAAGCTTTGAAAAATTGTTAGCGGGCGGAGGTCTATGGCAAGGTGAGCCTTAAAAAACTGTTAGCAGGATGAAGCCTGCAGAAACATATATAACCCTTGAAAACCATGTTAGCAGGGTGAGTCTGAACACAATTTGAATATTGATTACATTGTTAGCAGTCTGGTAGGGACCTTCATTGTAAACTGGTGATGGGGTCAGTGGTTACAAGGAATATTTAGCTTTTGGACTATTGTATCTCTATACTGGAGATTTCATAGGCTGGGGGGGTTCCTGAGAATCTTCTACTACTACCACTACTACTGGGGCTAGATATTGCAATAGTAGCAGTAGTGGGTGGCAGTGAAAGAAGCAACAGAAGCACTCCTTGCAGGGTTGTGGGGTTGTGACTGTTGCTACTTAGTAATAGTGTGAGTGTTACTTGGTGGGAATTGGGTTTGGAAGCAGTAGGCATGTTTACTTGTACGAGGGGGTGCTGATAAGTATTGAGCCTTACCCAGAAAAAATTGAGCTAGGAAGCTGTAACTGCCACACTATTCTACATATTCCCCCAGGAAGATAATGCACTTGCAATGTCTGTCCTGTAGCTTCTTAAGTCCCTGCAAATGTAATTCTTCAGACTGCTGGTGTAACCACTCATTTGTAGCAATAGTTGCCTCCGGAACACTCCCAAATCGTTGTCCCTTTAGGTATTTTTTGAGATTGGGGAACAGATGATAGTCAGAAGGAGCCAGATCGTGTGAATAGGTTGGATGGGGCATCACTTGAAAGCCTAAGAAGGTCAGTTTTGCCATTGTATCACCTGCAGTGTGTGATGAGGTGTTGTCATGTAACATGATGACACCTTTGGAGAGCTTTCCTCTATGTTTTCCCTTGATGTTTTGCCTCAGCTTCATCAATAAAGCACAGTAATATGTTACATTGATGGTTGAACCCTTTTGGAGGTAGTCCACCAGCAGAACTCCCTTCTTATCCCAAAAAACTGTTGCCATTAGCTTCTGCACTGACCTTTGCACCCGGAACTTCTTTGGCCTGGGGGAACCACTGTGCCTCCATTCCTTAGACTGTTCCTTTGTCTCAGGATCATAACAATAGGTCCATGTCTCATCACCAGTTTCCAGTTTGTCCAGGAAATCTGACTCATTTCTTGCAAAATGTTCCAAAACAGCCACTTATCTCTCCACACGTCTCCTCTTTTGTTCGGTTGTCAAAAGTTTTGGGATCCACTTTGCTGCAAGCTTTCTCATTTCCAAGTTGTTGTGGATAATGTCACCAACTCTCTCATGTGATATTCCCAGATATGGAGCAATATGTTTGGCTATATTCGGCGGTCCTCCATGATCATGTCATGGATGGCTTTCACATTTGCATGCACAGAAACAGAAACAGGCCTTCCACTGGGTTTCTCACTTTCAACACAGAAATGGCCATTTTTGAAATTGATAACCCAACATTTAACTGTTGCATAAGAAGGGCCACTGTCACCCAAAGTTTGTGACATTTCTTCATGGATCTGCTTTAGTGATGATCGAGCACCCCAATGCTCGGGTGTTCGGGTGCTCTGACCGAGCGCCCCCGGAGGCTCGAGTGCTCGGCCGAGCACCCGAGCCCCATTGAAGTCAATGGGAGGACTCGAGCATTACACCAGGCACCCCCTGCTCTGATGAGGGGAGGGTGCCTGGTCCATAGGAAAAGGGCAGAAAATGATGGAAACACCACAGAAATGGTTCAGGGACAGCATAGGGAGGATGTCTGGATGCATCTTGGACTCCAACATCGCTGCTGGGAACGATGTTTCGCCCGTAGTACGCCATTTTTACAGACTGACCGTAAAACACACAAAAAGGAAGATAAAAACGACTTTAGGCGAAAAATTGTTACCAAACAGTATTTGCTGTATATTTACTTGTATATCATCTGCAAATTCTGCAAAAAATTTAATCGATTTTTCTGAACTGGGGCCATGATTAAGAGGGAAACGTGCGCAGAGGCAAATTCTCCCAAAAATTTCCTCGATTTTTCTGAACTGGGGCCATGATTAAGAGGGAAACGTGCGCAGAGGCAAATTCTCCCAAAAATTTCCTCGATTTTTCTGAACTGGGGCCATGATTAAGAGGGAAACGTGCGCTGAGCCGACCATCTAAAACATTATGGGTGAGGGTCTGCTGCGGAGCTGACAATCCTAAACATTATATGCGAAGGCCCGTTAGTGAGCTGACGCTATAAAACATTATATGAGAGGGCCCGCTAGAGAGCTGACCCAATAAAACATTATATGAGAAGGCCCGCTGGTGAGCTGACCTATACAAAAATTGTCAAACAGCGCCCGCTGGTGAGCTGGCCCTATATAAAAATTATATCACAGGGCCCGCTGGTGAGCTGGCCCTATATAAAAATTATATCCCAGGGTATATGGAAGAGAGTCAACCATATACCCATTTTTTGGGTGGAAGGGGTGAATGGGAATACAGAGTATTCCCATCATTGTAAATAACATATCTAAAGTGACTTTATGTTCCCCCGGGGCTTTCCTCCAGTGGAGTGGAGAAGTCAGGGGAAATCCAGGCCTTGTTCATTTTTATAAGTGTCAACCTATCAGCATTTTCGGTGGAAAGGCGGATACGCTTATCTGTTATGATGCCACCAGCAGCACTAAATACCCGCTCAGACAGAACGCTGGCGGCAGGGCAGGCCAGCACCTCCAAGGCGCAGAGTGCCAGTTCATACCACGTGTCCAGCTTGGACACCCAGTAGTTGTAAGGCACAGAGGGATCATTGAGGACGCTGACACGGTCTGCTACGTACTCCTTCACCATCTTCCAAAACTTTTCCCTCCTTGTGACACTAGGCTGCGCATCAGGGTGAGGGTGCTGGCGGGGTGTCATGAAGGTGTCCCACGCCTTGGAGAGTGTTGCCCTGCCTTTGTCGGAACTGCTGTGTGCTCCCCTTTTCTCCCCTTCTCGGTTGGCCAAGGTAGCACGTACTCTGCCGCCAGCGTTGTCAGATGGAAAACTTTGGAGCAATTTTTCAACAAGAACCTTCTGGTATTGCACCATTTTGCTTGTCCTCTCCACCGGAGGAATGAGAGATGAGAAATTCTCTTTGTAGCGGGGGTCCAGAAGGGTGAACACCCAGTAATCCGTGTTGTCTAAAATGCGTATAACGCGTGGGTCACGGGAAAGGCAGCCTAACATAAAGTCAGCCATGTGTGCCAGAGTACCAACAGGCAAGATTTTGCTGTCCTCACCAGGAGGATGACTCTCAATCTCCTCATCCTCTTCCTCCTCTTCTGCCCACCCACGCTGAAGAGATGGAACTAAAGTTCCATGGCTACCCTCTGTAGCGGAGGCAACCGTGTCTTCCTCCTCCTCCAATTGTCCCTGAGAAGACGAAGTGAGGGTGCTCTGGCTATCACCTTGTGTAAGCTCTTCCTCCCGCATTTCCACCTCTTCCACATGCAAAGCGTCGGTTTTAATTGTGAGCAGCGAGCGTTTCAGTAGACACAGAAGTGGGATGGTTACACTGATAATAGCGTTATCGCCGCTCACCATCTGTGTCGATTCCTCAAAATTGTGTAAAACCTCACAGAGGTCTGACATCCATTCCCACTCCTCACTTCTGATTACAGGAAGTTGAATGGAGAGGCGACGACCGTGTAACAGCTGGTACTCCACTACTGCCCTCTGCTGCTCACAAAGCCGGGCCAACATGTGGAAGGTGGAGTTCCAGCGCATGCTCATGTCACACAGCAGCCGGTGAGCTGGCAATTGTAAGCGCTGCTGCAGCTTCAACAGGCCGGCTGAAGCTGTTGATGACTTACGGAAATGTGCACACACGCGGCGCACCTTGGTCAAGAGATCATGCAAATTGGGGTAGGTTTTTAGAAATCGCTGAACCACTAAATTAAATACATGCGCTAGGCATGGTACGTGTGTGAGCTTGCCGAGCTCCAAAGCCGCCACCAAGTTACGCCCATTATCACACACAACCATGCCTGGTTGCAGGTTGAGTGGCAAGAGCCACTGCTCGGTCTGGTGACTAATCCCCTGCAACAGCTCTGAGGCCGTGTGCTGTTTGTCCCCAAGGCAGATCAGCTTCAGCACGGCCTGTTGACGCTTCCCCACTGCAGTGCTACACTGCTTCCAGCTACCGGCTGATGGGTGAGTGGCGCTGCGCGCAGAGAATTCGGAGGTGGAAACGGAGGAGGAGGAGCCAATAACGTAGGTGCTGGCGGAAACCCTGATGGAGGTAGGGCCCGCAATCCTCGGCGTGGGTAGCACCTGTGCCATCCCAGGGTCCGAGTCGCTCCCAGCCTCCACGACATTCACCCAGTGTGCCGTCAGGGCAATGTAGCGTCCCTGGCCACAAGCACTTGTCCATGTGTCAGTCGTTAAGTGGACCTTCCCAGTAACTGCGTTGGTCAGGGCACGGGTGATGTTACGGGACACATGGTGGTGTATTGCGGGGACGGCACACCGGGAAAAGTAGTGGCGGCTGGGGACTGCATACCGAGGGACTGCTGCTGCCATCAGGCTGCGGAAGGACTCAGTCTCCACAAGCCTAAATGGCAGCATTTCGATGGCCAGTAATTTGGAAAGGTGTGAGGTTAGTGCTATGGCCTGTGGGTGGGTGGGTGGGTATTTTCGCTTGCGTTCAAATGCCTGGGACAGGGAAGTGGATGTGGTCGCTGATGGTGCTTCAGATGGTACAGGTGCAGGGCGGGAGGTATGCGGGCCTGCGCCTTCGACAGGCGATTGGCCGGCACCGAAAACAGGGGAAGAGGAGGCAGTGGTGTGGCCTGCAGACACAGATTGGCAATCCGGGCGTTCCTCCCACTTATTACGGTGCTTGGATGCCATGTGTCGGATCATGCTGGTGGTGGTGAGGTTTCTAGTGTTCATGCCTCGGCTCATTCTGGTGTGGCACAGGTTGCAAACTACAATTTTTTTGTCGTCCGCACTTTCCTTAAAAAAACGCCATACCGCGGAACACCTAGCCCTTGGCAAGGGAGATTTACGCAAGGGGGTGCTCCGTGGAACATTTGCGGGCCGGTTTGGTGCGGTCCGCCTTCTTTCTGTAGCCACACCACTGCCTCTTCCAGCCTTTTGCGGTGCTGCAGATGGCTCACCCTCAGGACTGCTGTCATCGCTCGGCTCTCCACCTTCCCAGGTGGGGTCAGTCACCTCATCGTCCACCAAGTCCTCCTCCACTTCCTCACTCTGATCATCCTCCTCATTTCTTGATCCCACCACATACTCAGTCATTGACAACTGTATATCATCCTCCTCATCAAGGTCTTGAGACAGTAATAGTGGTTGATTTGATGGCAACTGTGTCTCATCATCATCATCATCCACTTCCTTTGACCTTAAATGCCGTTCACCTCTGTCATCTTCTTGTGATTGGGTACCCTCTAGAGGTTGTGAATCAGGGCACAAGATTTCATGTTCCTCTGCAAGCGTGCTTGGAGAGAGGTTCAAATTAAGGATTGGTGATGAGACGAGCTCCTCACTATATCCCAGTGTGGGATCACTTCTTTGACCAGACCCTCTATGGTGGGAGGAAGGATGATCAGGGTGAGGATTATGTTGACCAGACTCTTGGCTACTGAGAGTGGACTTGGTGGAAGACAGGGTGGTGCTTAACCGACTGGAAGCAGTATCAGCTGAAATCCAACCGACCACCTGTTCGCAGTGGTCTGACCTCGAGAGTGATGTCCTGCGACGCCCTGTAAACTGAGACATGAAGCTAGGTATGGTGGATGTCTTTCTTTCTTGTGCTCTGGCACCAGGCACAGTTTCTACGCATCCTGACCCGCGCCCTGAACTATCAGGATCACGTCCACTTCCCCGTCCCTTTTTACCCGCCTTCTTCATATTACACGGAATATGTGCTGCAAATCTGCAACTTTGCACACTAAACAGAATGTGCTGCTTATCTGCGGCTAGGCACAGTGAACAGAATATGTGACTTTTATTTTTTACACTTTGCACACTAAACAGAATGTGCTGATAATCTGCAACTTTGCACACTAAACAGAATATGCTGCTTATCTGCGGCTAGGCACAGTGAATGGAATATGTGACTTTTATTTTTTACACTTTGCACACTAAACAGAATGTGCTGATAATCTTCAACTTTGCACACTAAACAGAATATGCTGCTTATCTGCGGCTAGGCACAGTGAATGGAATATGTGACTTTTATTTTTTACACTTTGCACACTAAACAGAATGTGCTGATAATCTGCAACTTTGCACACTAAACAGAATATGCTGCTTATCTGCGGCTAGGCACAGTGAATGGAATATGTGACTTTTATTTTTTACACTTTGCACACTAAACAGAATGTTCTGCTAATCTGCAACTTTGCACACTAAACACAATGTGCTGCTTATCTGCGGCTAGGCACAGTGAACGGAATAAGTGACTTTTATTTTTTACACTTTGCACACTAAACAGAATGTGCTGATAATCTGAAACTTTGCACACTAAAAAGAATGTGCTGCTAATCTGCAACTTTGCACACTGAACAGAATGTGCTGCTAATCTGCAACTTTGCACACTAAAAAGAATGTGCTGCTAATCTGCAACTTTGCACACTAAACAGAATATGCTGCTTATCTGCGGCTAGGCACAGTGAATGGAATATGTGACTTTTATTTTTTACACTTTGCACACTAAACAGAATGTGCTGATAATCTGCAACTTTGCACACTAAACAGAATATGCTGCTTATCTGCGGCTAGGCACAGTGAATGGAATATGTGACTTTTATTTTTTACACTTTGCACACTAAACAGAATGTTCTGCTAATCTGCAACTTTGCACACTAAACACAATGTGCTGCTTATCTGCGGCTAGGCACAGTGAACGGAATAAGTGACTTTTATTTTTTACACTTTGCACACTAAACAGAATGTGCTGATAATCTGCAACTTTGCACACTAAACAGAATATGCTGCTTATCTGCGGCTAGGCACAGTGAATGGAATATGTGACTTTTATTTTTTACACTTTGCACACTAAACAGAATGTGCTGATAATCTGCAACTTTGCACACTAAACAGAATATGCTGCTTATCTGCGGCTAGGCACAGTGAATGGAATATGTGACTTTTATTTTTTACACTTTGCACACTAAACAGAATGTGCTGATAATCTGCAACTTTGCACACTAAACAGAATATGCTGCTTATCTGCGGCTAGGCACAGTGAATGGAATATGTGACTTTTATTTTTTACACTTTGCACACTAAACAGAATGTGCTGATAATCTGCAACTTTGCACACTAAACAGAATATGCTGCTTATCTGCGGTTAGGCACAGTGAATGGAATATGTGACTTTTATTTTTTACACTTTGCACACTAAACAGAATGTGCTGATAATCTGCAACTTTGCACACTAAACACAATGTGCTTCTTATCTGCGGCTAGGCACAGTGAACGGAATAAGTGACTTTTATTTTTTACACTTTGCACACTAAACAGAATGTGCTGATAATCTGCAACTTTGCACACTAAACAGAATATGCTGCTTATCTGCGGCTAGGCACAGTGAATGGAATATGTGACTTTTATTTTTTACACTTTGCACACTAAACAGAATGTTCTGCTAATCTGCAACTTTGCACACTAAACACAATGTGCTGCTTATCTGCGGCTAGGCACAGTGAACGGAATAAGTGACTTTTATTTTTTACACTTTGCACACTAAACAGAATGTGCTGATAATCTGAAACTTTGCACACTAAAAAGAATGTGCTGCTAATCTGCAACTTTGCACACTGAACAGAATGTGCTGCTAATCTGCAACTTTGCACACTAAAAAGAATGTGCTGCTAATCTGCAACTTTGCACACTGAACAGAATGTGCTGCTAATCTGCAACTTTGCACACTAAACAGAATGTGCTGCTAATCTGCAACTTTGCACGCTAAAAAGAATGTGCTGCTAATCTCCAACTTTGCACACTAAACAGAATGTGCTGCTAATCTGCAACTTTGCACAACTTTGCACACTAAACACAATGTGCTGCTAATCTGCGGCTAGGCACAGTGAACGGAATATCTGACGTTTTTTTTTTAAACTCTGCCCCCCAAAACAAAATATATCTGCTGCCCCCACACACAGTAGTCGTAAAAAGGACTTTTGGGTCTTTATATGTTGTTCCAACACTTTTTTTCTCCCTACACTGACTTTCCCTTCCTATCCTCATCTCTCCCTGGCTAAGACTGAGCCGAACTCGCTGGTCAGGTGCTATACAGCACCCGATTACGGGTTCTGGCCATCAATCAGTGTAATGCCAGCAGCCAACATGGCTGCTGGCATTACACTGATGTCAGAGCCTCCCCGCACGTTTATTGGCTGCGCAGCAGCCGCGAAACATGCGGGGAGGAGACCCGAATATGGCGGGCAAGCACATGCGGTACTCGTACGAGTACCGCCATGTGCTGAGCAGAGCGATGCTCGAGCCAAACCGAGCTTCGGCCGAGCATGCTCGCTCATCACTAATCTGCTTCACACTTTTCCCTTGGAGAAACAGGAACTTGATTATGGTCCTATGCTCTTCCACATTGAACTTTTCTGGAGGTGCTGCCAAGTTCATTTTGGACCTTACAAATAAAGATAAGTTAAAATCATAGGTAGTTTTTGCACTATTGAATACAGACAAATTGGCCAGTACACCCTGCAATTTACAGCTTCCTAGCTCAATTTTTTCTGGGTAAGGCTCAATACTTATCAGCACCCCCTCGTACAGACTTTCCAGTTGATCTCTCAAAACGTTTATTAACAGTCATATTGCTTACTTCCAGTAGCGTAAAACTGTACCTTGTTCTTTCAGATACAGCTAATTTTTTTGTCATGCCATCTTCTTTGTCAGTCTACTTCATCTGTACCTGAAAAAGTTGGGGCATGAAGAGATCTATTCTAAATCAATATCATAATTGATAATTAGGTCATAAGCATCATCTGCCCCCCCCACTCATTTCATATTCTTGTAGGTTTTAAAAGTCAGAAAAAGATTCTTTATTTATAGAAAATTGATCACTAGTTTATGAAGGGTTGTCAATAGCTGACGCAGTTTTTGGTCGCACTGCTATTCTCTCTCACTTCTATTCTCCTTTCATATGGCAACAGCACTAGAATGTGACTCTTCATCAACTTTAGTTTTAAAAGTCTTAGTTCTACTATTGGTGGATCATCTCGTGTCAATTTTACATACAGCCTCCTCAGGATTCGAAGAAGAGCATCATCATCATTTATTGCACAAGATACAGCAACCATGGCTGAAGTCATTTTTCTCAGTATGAGTTTAAGACCACCAAAATATCTGTGCACTCCTCTTACTTATCCTTCCATTAGCATATTTTATAATTATAGTAGTGTTGATTTTTACTGTAAAGTGCACAACAGAGCTCTTAGCATGTTTACTGATATTTTGTATGTTGTCTATCTGAAAATACTGTCTAGTTCCAGTGGGCTTGAACTGTGAATGCAGTTGTTCTATTCTGTAATGATGTTAGCTTGATATACTGGCCTTCTGATGGTGTGGCTACTTTATGTCTGGCTGGTCTTGCTTTGAATGAAAATAATTTGGATTCAGAAAATCTCTTCAGTGTGCTTTGTACTGCTCCTTAGAAATATTTGACTTAGATGCAGTTTGGTGCTGAGGAAGTTTTTATTTATCCTTGAATTGCTTCACTAAGCTCGTTTGACATGATTACAAAAGGTATTTCAACTGGATGTATGTATGTGTAGTTTTATTTATATAGCTCCAACCTGTGTACTTGGCACTTTACAGATTACATTTAGAATGAAAGAGGTACAATAAGTAATTATATAACCAATCATAATGGGAACACCAGGGGAGTATACATTAGGATAAAAGGTCCCTGCTTCATAGAGCTTACAATCTAAGTCCATCTTCAAAGGCCCTAAAAGGAGCATGTGCATGAGCACTAGTAGTAGCACTAGCAGGACCATATGAATATAATTAATATCAGGTATTAATCATTAGAAGACAAACACAACTTGTGTGCTATGATATTATCCTTTGAATTATATAGTGTCACAACAGTTTTTTGAAAATGTATAAGCAAATGTTGTGTGAAGAGGAGATTCATATAAATGGCAATTTCATATAAAGATTTAACAAAGAGATAAACTATTATCTCAGTGTTAAATAATGTATTCCGAATAATAAGTGTCCACTTAGTACAATATTTTACTACTTTTTAATAAATGATCAAATAATAGCAGATGGTGATGGTGGACTCAGACTTTTGGACTCTACTGTATGTCTTTGTCTCTAGTCAGTCTTCGTCTCAGTGCAGGTGTAGGAACTGCTGCCTGTCACCACCCGTCAAAAGATGTATGTATATTTTTTTTAAACTGTCAGTGTCCCTGCCTACAAATCACAACCACAGTTCCTGCAACCACAAGTAACTGTCTGTGTACTAGTAGCTGGTATAAAAATGTCAGCACTTTTCTTGCTGTAGTGTTAATTTGTACAGTACAGGACAGGATAGACATATTAGCTTTAGAATCTGCACTTTGCAAAAAAAAGGATAAAACCCACAGCAGTTGGTGCAGCACCAGAATTAACCATACCTCAGCATATACTGTCGATGTAGGACTGAGTGCTTGGTAAGTAACATAGCATGTCAAGCTGGACCTGTTTTCTCTTTGTCTTGAATGTATGAGGTATTGTGTCTCTGCATAGTACATGTCACTCAGTCTCTGTTGAGTCCTGTGCTCAGCCAACACAGGTAGGAAGGATCACCTGTCTGTCACTTATCAGTTAAAAAAAGTGTATTTTATTTTATGTAATTTTTAACTCTGTTTTCTTCCATCACATCCACACACCCCATACCACACGTGACCAAATGGTTACTAAGGCCAATACTACTGTATTCAGCAACTCTAGCTAGTGTCAAACATTTTGCTACCCCCCGAACAAGCAAAGTCTGGCAACATGTGATAAACTGACACCCCATTTTATAGTTAGCTTAGCTAGAATACATGGGGAAGCTCTCCAAGTGGGGAGAAAACACATTATCATCAACTTCAGTGCAATGCAATTAAAAAGGAGAAAAATGGCAGGACATGCCATTTATTACATTTCCTATTTCTACTCTACAGCATTGAAGGATGAAAAGCCTCATTTAAATCAATAGGAACAAAGATTTTATTCTCCACATTATACAGTTGGCTTGCTTCAGAATTGCTCATCTTTAATTTCCTGAACATGGCCCCAAGTCTTGGTGTCCCACCTACATATTAACAATCTGTTCCACTCTCGCACACTCTTAATATACTTTTCTCAGTTCCCCATCAGAATAGCATTAAGGCTAGCCTGCAGCATGTCATTGTTTTCTTCTGCTTTATCATTAAAAAATCCTCATATTATAGCTGGAAAAATAGTTTTATCCTCTATTTGACTTAACCCTTTAAGTGCAAATGATGCATAGCCCCTGGCATTCAAAAGGTTAAAGGTAAAAAAATGCAGCTGATAGAACAAATCAAAATTACTTTTATCATTTATCTCTTTATATAAAATGTACTTACTCATTTTTAATGTCATACTGAACATTTACAACAAATTAATAAATGATACAGTATCATGTTTTCTACCCCTTTCCACAGTCCACACCCCTTCCCTTAAGTGCATATAAGTATGAATATTAAACTGGAGGGAAACATTTTTCTGAGTCTGGGTTCCTTACATAACTAGCATCCAGATGTCTAAAGGAGAGTAGTAAGTCTGAGACAGAGTATATCCTCACTGTGAAAGAGGGGGCTCTGAGTAGACTATGAACCCTGAGCTGCACATTTTTAACCCTTTAAGGACCACACAGGTGTGCAACACATTGAAAAATAATGCACTGTCATACCTCTCTGGTCCTTAAAGGGTTACAATTGTGCATTTTCATTCAAAATGGGTATAGGCACAAAATGGGAAAGCTTCCCAAACTGCTCTCTCTAACTGTCTGTGATGTGTATATGCGCATGGATCTAAACACATATATATATAATATACAATTACATATAGCCATACATGGGAACTTTTTAGTTTGGGCTTCCTGGAGGGGAGTCCTGTGCTGCCGCTGAGGGGAGATAAATGAAGAAATTTGCGTAAAGAGGGGTGGGGCTTAAATACAAGTGGGGGTGGGACTTGTAAAACATAAAAATATAGGCAGAATAGACTGGGGAAGGAGGAAAATAGGGAGGGGGGTGGGAAGGAGCACAAGTTGGCAGAGTTTCATCAGAAACCCCACCATCCGGAAAATCAGACTCTGCCCCAGAGACCTGGTAATGCAGAGTCAAAACCGGAGTCTCCGGGGTAAAACCAGAGAGTTCCCAGCAATGCATATATAATCATATAATAAGGATAGTTTCACAGAGCCTCCAAACACATCAGAATGTTGTCCCAGACTTGTGTCTACAAATGTGTCCACTCAAGTATTCATCACACAAATCAAAGGAGTCAAACCAGTAGAAATGAAATGAAAGGACATAAACCTCTGTATGGAGGAAGAATTTAGGTCCATATGTATAAAATTAAACTTGTTATTCTGTGGTAAACCAGTTGCACTATAGGTAACAAAAATTCCTGTCAAATTAAATTGGACTTTTTAACTCTTTGAATGCGAGGCAATGCATTGGAAACCTCTCTGGCATTCAAGTGGTTAAAAAGCTCTATTCAAGTGCATGGGAATTTAGGTTTTTTTATTGAAATTTTTCAAAAGGTACAATCAGTACAGTAAAATCATATCAGAGAACAATCATATCCTACAACAATGGTACAGATGCAATAACAAGAATGGTGAGGTAACTGTCAGGAAGATATAATTTAACACAGATTACCAAGGGTTTTGCATAGAGAAGAGACTGAAATTGGTGAGCGTGATATACAATAGTAGATCAACTGTACAGGGGAAGTTATATTGTAAAATGGAGAGAGTGTGAGGTCAAGACACTCGCCTGATGAGTCAAGAGAAAGTAGTGTATAGAGGAATGTGGCAGGGGTAGGGAGGAAGGGGGGAAAAATATGCTGTGTCTGTCATAATCAAATCAAAGTAAATTGAATTGACAAAGGTTCCCCAGGTTGGAAGAGGCGGGAGTTGAGGAAGTGTGTTTGCATGGTGGATCAAGTGCAAACATGGTGGGAGAGTGAGAGAATGCCAAGGGATGTGAGAAGACTGTCCGTGCTGGGCAAGGAGATAGTGGGACGAGGGCGGAACGAGAAAGGTGTGTAATTACTCTTGAACTACAACTCTGACAGTATTGAAATAACACTTTCCATGGCCCAAATACTATGAATATTAATTGGATCTGCTTTTATTGTGAAACATTACTATCACTTTAAACTTTGAACTGGTGTATCTAATATACAAAGTATCCACCACTTGTTCAGTATCACTTCCCATTTAGATTTTGATGTTGGAGAAGGTTTTAACACCAACTGAGAGCATGCCAATCTGTGAATGTTTCCAGTAAGCAGAAGCGCACTTCTTTATTTTGATAAGACCCAAAGGCCCATATTTATAAAAGCAAGCTGGAGTAACATAAAATAAAAAGTAAAATTAAAAATAAAAAACCTAAACTAAAAGTAAATTCGGGAGTAACCTAATGGCACCATAGGGGACAGATAAAAAATCCTAAATTCCCATGCACTTTTATAGATCTTTTTAAACCCTTGAATACTAGAGGCCTCCAATGCATTGCTTTGCGGTACATCTGAGACCTCTCGAGCATTCACGGTGTTGAAAACACAATGCAGTCTAACAGGATTTTTTATTTGTCCCCTATGGTGCAGTTGGTTTACTCCAGAATAACACTACTTTCTTAAATTGGGGGAATCTGCATGGCTTAGTAGACATGATTACCTTTATCCCATCAGAATGAATATGGTTCAGGTTTGAGTGGTCATGTTCCTTCCTTCAATGCACTGGACACCACTTTAGCATTTAAGGGGTTAAAAGCTCAGTGACAATACTGGGATTTTGTTTTCTGTTCTGTATTGCAGTTGATTTGCCCACGAACAGTCTACTTTTTTTGTACATGTGGCCAATTATGTTTTAACCCTTTGAGTGCCAGATGGGTATGGAATGCATAGCAAAGCAATGCATTCAGTACCCCTCTGGCATCAAAGGTTTAACGAACATCTTTCCATACTACTAATATGGCATGTATTTAATATAATTATATTTAATCCTTCCATTATTCTCAGAATGTTGCTGCTGAAACATAGAAGGTTAAATATATAATTGTTTTGACAATTAGCTTTATTTTAGAGCAGTGTGATCTGGAATGCTTTCTATTCATTCCCTGGTTTGTTGTATGCAGAAAACACAATTATAAAATCCAACGTGAATATGGTTTTATGTAATACTAGTTGAAGAGCCCATTACACGGGCCACAGTGCCACTGCCAGCCGGTCGCGGGGCAGTCATGCACAGTAGAGACTGCCCGCACTGCGGCTGATACAGAGCTGGACGCTCCTTCGGAGCACCCCGCTCTATATCAGCCTCGTCACGGGCAGTCTCTACTGTGCATGACTGTAGCACACACAGTAGTCTCTACTGCGCATGACTGTAGCACACACATTAGTCTCTACTGCGCATGACTGTAGCACACACATTAGTCTCTACTGCGCATGACTGTAGCACACATAGTAGTCTCTACTGCGCATGACTGTAGCACACACATTAGTCTCTACTGCGCATGACTGTGTCGTTGCACACACAGTAGTCTCTACTGCGCATGACTATAGCACACACAGTAGTCTCTACTGCGCATGACTGTAGCACGCACATTAGTCTCTACTGCGCATGACTGTAGCACACATAGTAGTCTCTACTGCGCATGACTGTAGCACACACATTAGTTTCTACTGCGCATGACTGTAGCACACACATTAGTCTCTACTGCGCATGACTGTGTCGTTGCACACACAGTAGTCTCTACTGCGCATGACTATAGCACACATAGTAGTCTCTACTGCGCATGACTGTAGCACACACATTAGTCTCTACTGCGCATGACTGTAGCACACATAGTAGTCTCTACTGCGCATGACTGTAGCACACACATTAGTCTCTACTGTGCATGACTGTAGCACACATAGTAGTCTCTACCGCGCATGACTGTAGCACACACATTAGTCTCTACTGCGCATGACTGTGTCGTTGCACACGTTTTACCGAATTATTATATAGGATAATAGACATCAAATCCAGAGCAGAGCAGATCTTTTCTGTTCATTGTAATTTCCATTTTCTAGAGGTGAATACTTTTTAAAGCTTTTAACACTTTGCATTCTAGATATTCTCCTAATTATGACTGGGTTTCATACCTAGGGATTTATGCAAAAATTAAAATGGAGATATTCTGGATCAAAGGAATTGCACCATGGGCACAAACCAAAATCCTCTTTCATTGAACACTTTGAGTACGAGAAGAGCGCACAACATATTGCTTTGCAATGCATTGCACATCCTCTGGGCCGGATTTACATTCCTGGTGTCTCTAGGCAAGGCACCCTTAGCTCCACCCATGACCACACTCCCACTCCTCACATGACCCAGTCCCATCCACTGTTTTCTGGCATAGAAAAAACCTTTGGCCTACAACAAGCAAGGACAAAAAAAGCTTTAATCCCTTGGTTGCTAGAGATCTCCAAAAAATTGCGAAGCAATGTGTTGGAGCTCTCCCTAGCATCCAAGAGGTTAAAAAATAGCCTGTAAATGGGTGAATAAGCTATTGTATGGAAAATGAGATTGTGCTGGCCCCTCCCACAATTCAGAATGTGGGTGTGGCCAGCTCAGCTGAGGCACCCCTCAAAATGTGTAGCTCTAGGCAGGTGCCTAGTCTTCCTGCATATCCTTCTGGCATTCAAAAGGTTAAATGAGGCTTTTAATCCCTTAAATGCAAGAAAGATGCATAGTTAATCCTTTATGCTGCCATTTCGGCAAATAGCAGTTTAGCATATCTGGTCCAATTAATGTTTATTTTTTAAGTATTTATTATAATAATGGATTTTAACTTCAGTCTTTTTAAATAGGTTCAGGATAATGGGGTTTTGTTATTATTGTTACATCAAGTGAATTTTTCAATCTCATTGTGGATGTGGACCTAATTCAGCTTTTTATTGTCTTTTATTGTGTGAAAAATCTAATTAAGAGTAGGAAGAAGATAATGGTGAAATCATCCCAGAGAGCATATGTGTGATCTAGTGCGGCTTGTCCCAGTGATTGCTTTTAGTGTAATGCAGTTAGAATGTATCATTAGAAAAATACATTAAGGATAATTTCTGTAAGTCACAAAAGTAGAAATTAAGACATGATCGGCTCTAAATCTGTCTTTTATCCAGTTAACTCTTTATGTGCTAGAGGGGTGGGCAATGTTGAAGCAATTCATTGCTTACCCTTCTGCTGTTCAGAGGGTTAACCCATTAATTCAGCTTTTTATCTTGCCATGATCCACATACAGCATTCCTTGGCCTAGATTCATTTAAGTTTGAAGAGGGCTCAAAATATATATGTCCTGTTGGAACAGTGTCGAAAGCACAACAACAGTATTCACTAAAGTGTCTTTGACATCACACCACCATCAGTCTGACAAAAATCTGCCCACATGGACATCCACCCAACAGGTTTACTAATTTTCACTCATCACATCGACAATGGTCTATTTCCACATGGAAATGAAACATAATGACTCATTTCCATATGAAAATGCAGGATAATGAGCCAGTAATGTATGCAAGAGGGTGTGTTGATATGTTAACCCCTTAGCGACAATGGACGTGGCTGCTCCCAGGAGGTCTTGCTGCAGTCGAAGACTGGTAGAGGTGAAGGCTGATAGCAGGATAACCACCCAGGACAGACAGCTACTCACTAGGCCAGGAATCAATGTATTAAATCTACCAGAAGTTTAGCTGCCTCTGTCGAACACTGGATCAGCAGCACGGAACAAAATCAGTAGGCAGAAGAATAGTCGAATAACAGGCCGAGATCAAAACCAACACAGGAGTCGTAGCAGAATCCGGAGGCAAGAGACGTAGTTGAGGAAAGCTGGGTCAAACACTGGAAACACTAGGAACAAACTTCAAAGACTGGATACTCAGCTTTGATCGTGCACTGACACAAGGGTGTCAGTGCTTGATATAGGTAAAAAAGGGAGCGCAGAAAACAGGAAAGTCAGATCTAAGTGTAATAATCAAACTTTAAAGTCACATATAATACAAAAAGCAAAGAACCCCTTTCAGGGTATCTACTCACAAGATGCAATAAAATCAACAACCCATAGATTTGCAAATAACTCTGTCCGTTGCAGGAGAGCCGTCCACCACACTCGTTTCTGGCATCCTGAATGCTTCCACAGAGCCAACTCCCTCCGGTGACGTCACTCCAGGGGATCACTAAGTCATGTGTTCCCAGCCTCCATGTGGTGTAATCTTTCTCATACATCTCAAGGATCGCGAACTGAGTTATTTGTGATTCTATGGGCTTTTGATTTTATTGCATCTTGTGAGTAGATACCCTGAAGGGGGTTCTTTGCTTTTTGTATTATATGTGGCATTGAAGTTTGATTACTACACTTAGATTGGGCTTTCCAGTTTTCTGCTCTCCCTTTTTTACATATACTGCAGTGCTTATACTTTATACAAGGAGGCACGACTTGTACACAGGATGAAGCAACGGGGAGCTCATCTGGGATCACAGAGTGGATACTTTATTGATTGAATCAAACGAACTGTGAATGTGAGGGCTGAAGCACTATATAAAATATATATATGTATTTAGTGCTTGATATAGGCCAAAATAAAGGCATTGCTAGAACAAGGTACAACAAGAGACAGGTAAGAGAACCATAATACCTGGTAAGGACAGGAAAACCTGGAGAATCATGACAAAAACATCTTGAATGCTAGCTATCAGAAGCATATAAATGTATTTTTTAATAACTTTTAAAAGAAAAATCTCTGAGCTTAGGTGGTACTCTTGTTTTGCACCATAGTAAAAGCCCTACCATGTATATTTCTTTCATAATTAGGGTATACTGCCCCTTTAAGGAGTCTGTTGTCTGTTGAAATACATGATGTATTGGTCTTGGTTATGTTCCTGACTGAAAACTCCTGGTGCACAAGGCCCACACCCTGGTGAGAGAGACTAACCTGGAAGAAGAAAAGTCTGTAAGTGATGAGCACCTGGGGGGAACAAACCCTTCGATACCCAGGGACTTAAGGATTGAACAGTTTAATGTTCCTCCTTTTGGAAAAGGATTTATATTTGTATTTCAAACAAAACAAGATGTTTCATGACACACAATAACTTTTGGCAATGAATGGTTTGTTGGGAAACTCATGTCTTTCTTCAATCAAAACAATGAGCAGGAAAAGGAATCGCCAGAATCACCAAGTTGAAAAGACTCCTACAGCATCCTTTTGTCACCTGGAATAAGGTACATTTTAGGTAGGAGTTGACTATTCTAGAATGAAGGAAATGGGAGGAGAACTGTACTGCAAGAGGTTGGGCTAGCCATCTGATTTGGTATGTAGTATGCTTTGGTGGTAGGAGAGAAGAACTGTGAAGTAGGATCTAGAAGTTATTGTTAATAAATCATGTAATAGTGGTTTATCTCAAATGTGTTCTCTGAATTTACAAACTTCTGGGGTACTTCTGGGTCATCAGAGGCATTTGCAGAATACAAAAATGTCAACAAAACCTGTAAAAAGGCTATTAAATTAGCTAGACTGGAGAATGAAAAAAATATTGCTATGGAGAGCAAGAGCAACCCAAAAAAATTCTTTAAATACATTAATGGCAAAAAATTAAAGTCTGATAATGTTGGGTCCTTGTTATCTGAAACGAGTGAGATGGTCAAGGGGGACAGAGAGAAGGCAGATATTTTAAATAATTTCTTTTCTTCTGTTTTTACCAAGGAAGACCCAATGGACAAGAATCTGCAAACTACTTTTACAGAACAGTCACAGCAAGCATGGGACTAGCTAACACAAGAAAAAGTGTTAAGGTAGACAAAGCTCCGGGGCCATATGGTATACACCCATGGTACTTAAAGGGATAGTAATACCTAAAATGTAAAAAAAAATATGTTGTAGGGTTTATCCCCCTGAGTAAAACAAGAGTACTCCCACTGCTGAAAGATGTTTCATTCAAAAGTTATTAATTTTCAAAGTTGAATTTTTTAGGTGCAATATCACAGTGGCCTGAAATTTTACAGTGGCACTGTTGCTACACGATCCTATGGACAGCTCTGGTCTCAGGACCATAAATCTCCATAGGATGGTGTAGCAACAGCGCCACTGTAAAATTTCAGGCCACTGTGATATTGCACCTAAAAAATTCAACTTTGAAAATTAATAACTTTTGAATGAAACACCTTTCAGCAGTGGGAGTACTCTTGTTTTACTCAGGGGGATAAACCCTACAACATATTTTTTTTTACATTTCAGGTATTACTATCCCTTTAAAGAGCTAATCCAGACCCTGGCCGGACCGTTATATTTGATTTTCAGGGATTCTTTTATTTCAGGTATGGTGCCCATGGATTGGCGTAAAGCAGATGTGGTGCCCATATTTAAAAAGGGATCAAAGTCACAGCCAGGAAATTACAGACCTGAAAGCTTGACATCTGTGGTAGGGAAACTGTTTGAAAGGATGCTAAGGGAATATATTCAAGAATTCTGCTGGAACAGGAATATCATTAGCAATAGCCAACATGGCTTTGTGAAAGACAGGTCTTGTCAAACTAACTTGATCGCATTTTATGAAAAAGTGACTAATAATATAAGTGCGGGAGAAGCAGTTGATGTGATCTATTTAGACTTTGCCAAGGCATTTGATACAGTTCCACACAAGAGGTTACTGTACAAGTTGAATGAAATAGGCCTAGGGGAAAATGTTTGTGTGTGGATTGGAAATTGGCTGAAAGATAGAATGCAAAGAGTGGTAGTAAATGGCAAGTTCTCCAGTTGGATAAAAGTGATAAGTGGAGTACCTCAGGGATCTGTCCTGGGTCCTCTTCTTTTTAATTTGTTTATTAATGACCTCCCAGAGGGCATAGGGAGCCATATATCAGTGTTTGCCGATGACACAAAACTAAGTAAGGTAATAAAGTCTGAACTGAATGTGTCTTCATTACAAGAGGATTTGGACAAATTGAGTAACTGGGCAGGCAAATTGCAAATGAGATTCAATATAGACAAGTGTAAAGTTATACATTTTGGGTATAATAATAAAAATGCAACATATAGTTTAAATGGTGTTTCTCTGGGGAAATCTACAAATGAAAAGGATTTGGGAGTAATGGTAGACAATAGACTTAGCAGTAGCATGCAGTGCCAGCTGGCAGCTGCAAAGGACAATAAGTTATTGGCATGTATTAAAAGGGGTATTGACTCAAGGGAGGAAGATATAATTATGCCTCTTTACAGGTCCATGGTAAGACCCCACCTAGAATATGCTGTTCAATTCTGGGCGCCCTTTCTGAAAAAGGACATTATGGAACTAGAAAGAGTGCAGAGGAGGGCTACAAAACTAGTAAGGGGAATGGAAAGTTTTAGTTATGAAGAAAGGCTAGAAAACGTAAACTTGTACACACTAGAGAAATGGCGTCTTAGAGGGGATATGATAATACTATATAAATATGTTCAGGGCCAATACAAAGGGCTCTCCAAAGACCTGTTCATTAACTGAACAGTACACAGGACAAGGGGCCACCCGCTTAGACTTGAGGAAAGGAGATTTAATCTACAACAGCGGAAGGGTTTCTTTACAGTAAGGACAATAAAGGTATGGAATTCACTGCCTGAGGAGGTGGTGCTATCGAATACATTAGATGCCTTTAAAAAGGGCCTGGATACTTATTTAAAAGAGTATAACATAGAGGGCTATGTACGTTAGTATTGGGATTAATATTTAGTTAGGGCTTGTTGATCCAGGGAGAAATCTGATTGCCATTTGGAATCAAGAAGGAATCCCCCCCCCCATTCAAGGCAGAATTTGAAATTGCTATATTGAGTGGTTTTTTTGCCTTCTTTTGGATCAAAGATGGTAAACAGGAATAAGAAAAGGGTTGAACTAGATGGACACAAGTCTTTTTTCAACCTAAATTACTATGAATTGTCGGTCAGGTTTTCCCCCTGGAAGTCGGGGTTAGTTACAATGAGCAGAAAGATAGTGACTTACATTGCAGTGCAGGAGACATCTGGCTTTTTGCCATGCATGATAGTGGAGAGGAGTAGAGGGTTGGTGCTGCAATGGGGTGGGAGTTGGCTCTGGGTTGTGTGTAGTAAGTAGGTGATCCCTGCGTGAATGCGTGTAGGTGTCTGTCGCATTGATTCATTCCTTAGCATTCCAAGGAAGCTGGCTATTTTATATAATTTTAGGATTTTTTAAACATATGTCAATATCCCTTTGGATAGTAGAGAAGTCTCCAGTGCATTTTGAACCAAGGTGTTGGAAATATTTCCAGCTTCCAATGGGATGAAGAGAAACTATGCCTTTGGAACAAGTGTCTCTTAATTTATTTTACAGATTGACTTACCTATTCAGGTGTCTTCCACCAGTCAGTTAGTCCTCTGCTGTAGTCTAGAACTGAACAGGGGCATTTGACTGTCTTTTGGAATGTTAACATGGCCCTTTAGAGTTATGAATTGAGCTTTGTCTCTAGGATTCTAGGCACAGAGTGCTGAGACAGCCCTGCAAATGATTCTTAAAGGCCATGTAAACATTTGTATGATAGTAAAATGTTGCTGTTAAGGACTCAAGCAGAGATCAGATGCAAAAAAAGTAAACTGGTATTCCATACTGTTGTTTGAATTACATCTCATTTGTTAAGTCCTTTTATTAACTCTTTAAAGACAAAAGGGGTACACAGCACTTTGCAATTGACTGCACATCCCCACTGATCCTTTAACCCTTTGAGTACCAGAGGGGTATGCAATGTATTGCTTTGCAGTGTGTTGCGTACCCCTCTGGCACTCAAAGGGTTAAGGGTTAAATTAAGTACCACATATTTCAATGTGAAAGTTTCAATTTAATAGGATTAGTTGTCAGTGCTTTTCCACCATTTATTGCTCTGATAGAAAAATTGAAAGCCAACAGCATCTCTTAACCTGAACTGTTTGTATTTATTACATTTTCTGCACTAAAGCCTGCACAAACTGCTAATACTTTCCTTTAGTAGCTTTGCACCATTTCCCTCAGCAGTGGGCCCACTAATGATATTGCCGTTTGAATGTCGCCTCCAGCTTTACAACTTTAGAAATAACAGCTAAAGATGCTGTATCATCAAACGCTGAATGTAGATACAATGTCAGTATGTAAGTATGAAAGGTCACTTTCATGCATCTGTGCTCACAGATAAAAAGAGACTCCTCATTATTTGCCTTTAAATAAAAACAAAGAGAATATAAAATCATTTCAGACTCCACACACATATAATGTATTAATTTGGGAAGTAGGCTGCAGAGCCCATTCCACATGTTTGGCCACTTTCTATTAGTAATAAGATTATTTTGAAGAAGACAACAAAACTGCATCCTTCACAGCTGATCTCTAGCACAAGGTAACTCTCATGTAGAATGTCACAGACCAGGACTGCAGCAGCTGCATACAGGGACAGTCTAATCCACTGACCCATGTGTAGAGTATAAAGTAGAGGCCACCTTAGATGTGAAGTCCAACATCCAAGAAGCTAAATAATGGCTAAACCTGTTTTCTCTTCTGCTTTATGTGAGTATTCATGCCTATGGTAGGATTTTTTGTTTCAGTTAAATTGTCTGATTTTGCTCACTACTGGCTACACACAGTGCCAAGCACTTAAACCTTAGTAGTCCAAAAACTACTCTCTTTTTTTTCATACTCATTATACCACGATGCTGAATATCCACTCCTGGCTTCAAACATGAAGTAGACTGCATCGTATGACCCAGAAATTGAGAGCTCCAGAAGATTTTCCTCTCCACCAGTGAGCCCTGAGTAGATGTTTCACCCTATTTTTAACGGATGAATGGCATCTGCTTAATATGCAACTCTATTTCATTAGTAAACTAAAATGCATACTGCCAGTTTCCAAAACCATTTTTACCTGCATAGTATAGTAAAGCCCCCTGCCCAATCAATGTCAAGTCATTGCAAGAACATCCCCGTTTGGTGATGATCTGGCCAATCCTGGCCAGATCACTTCAGGCATTCCTATTTCATTTGCAACTTTTTAATGTAAATTGTAGAAGCCTTTCTGTAAACCGCTAATTTTAACAACATGTTTTAGCTTCATCATTTTGTGTAGGAAGTATCTACAGCCATTTTCTGATTTGTAAGATAGTCTACTATCAGGAAATATATGCTTTTATTTATTTATTGATCTGTTTAAGATGTTTTATCATCTAACCAATGCAATGTGCATTTTAGTTCATAAAGTTGACAATAACCTTTTGTGCTTCTGTTTATTAGGGGTCTGTGCACGCCTTGATGTAAGTAAAACTATACATATTTGGTTTTAGTGTGCTCTGGGTATGCAGCTGAAACTTTCACAACCAGCAAAAAGGATTGATACATATTTTATATTATCAAAATAAGACTTTTTATTTTAGCCTTGTTTGTATTTATGAGTCTGACATAAATCAGAATTTGTTTTGAAAAAATATACTTTTCCATGTATGTCTAGAAAGTCACCTAATGGAATCAAACCTAAACAGATGAATAGCAAAATTCTGAAACTGTGTCTGGCCTCCACGGTATAAAAGTTCCCCAAGCCTCTGACACTATGGCCGGGTGTGAATGGCTTAATGTGAAAGAGGATCGGAAGATTTCTTTGCGCATTGACCATTTGCCCATTCAGTAACTTACAGATTGTATTTGGCCATCGTTTATTTGTATATTAATAAGAGGTGGCCAGATAGATTTGCCAATTTTATTTGCCAGCTTAAAGGGATAGTAATACTTGAAAATAAGTTTATTTTATATTGTTGCCCTTAAAAAAACATGAAAAATGATGTAAGTCTTATCTCCCAAAACTTTATGGTTTGGGAGATATTCAGAAGTAAAGTTTCCCCTGGAGTGACGTCATTGCTCCACCCTTCAGATTTGGAATCCGGTCCTGGGACCAGTTGTGCCTCTCCAGAAGTGCTGAGATCACCATCTTTAAAAAGAATTTCTTAATTTGAATGGTCTACAAAGTGTGCTTTCAAGCCAGGCACACTTTGTAGATAGTTCCAGTTAAGTAGTTCTTTTCAAAGATTGTGATCTCGGCACTGCTAAAGAGCTGCCGGTTGCTCTGTGGACCGAGTTCCAAATCTGTCCACTAGATGGCAGACTTGGCTGAAGCAGCTAGGAAAAGAGAATTTTACTATATTTTACATGTGAATATCTCCCAAACCATAATGGTTTGGGAGATAAGACTTATATCATTTCTCATGTTTTTTAAGGGCTACAATATAAAATAAACTTATTTTCAAGTATTACTATCCCTTTAAAGCTGGTGGATCCCATTACAATGTATGGGACGAACACATACATGTTTTGGCTTATGCGTATGTGTGGGTTTTGTTCACCTGACTGGCCTATTTACACAAATTTCCCTGCTTCGCTTATGAAAGCAGGGAAATACCACAAATCATTGATGAGTACCTGAAGGTATCCATCAATGATCATGGCAAAGAGCAGCGTATTTGATACTCTGCTTTTCCTGTAGTTTGATTAATCCCAGCATAAAAGAGTTAAAACATGCCCATGATCTTCTAATACAGAATCTGATTTCAAAAGATGTCTATGGTACTTAGGCTTGCAGAAGAGCCTTTTGCAGACAAAAAGCTATATAATTGGTAAGCAGCCTTTAAGTGCATACCAAGGCCTGCAATCATATTTAGTTATCTTGATTTATTATTGCCTTGAAAGGCCTGTGAAGCCTTGGTGACTAATTAGAACACAATTAAAATAAAATGTGTGGAAGTGCTGAACTATTTTTTTGCATCAGCACAATACACACATGATTGCATGAGAATATCCTTCTATTATAATGTGCTGAAGTTACAACATTATTTTACACAAGATGATTGAAATACTGTATAGAAAATAGCTGTGGACCTCATTACTGGGCTGTTTTTCAGGTCTTCATGTATATTTAATATGATGAAAAACTGCCAAAATCTACATTTCAAGACAGCCGTAGGATTATTTCACAGCAGGAATGGAGAATCTTTAATTGCAAGTAAAAGGGCTTAAATTGCATATTGTTGCTTCAGTCCAGAGGTCAATGTTCTGAAGAAAAAAAAAAAGCATTAAGATGAGCTGGAGGTGTGCATTAGTTTACAAAATGGAGATGCAGAGATGTAGAGAAACAAAATTATTCTACAGTTTCACTGCTTGACTAGAATAACTCTATAATGAGCCCTTTAAGTGCCAGAGAGGTATCCAATGCATTGCATTATCTATGTGGCATTCAAGTCCTCCACACAGCTGCTCATTATGGTTACAATTTCTGATTAAGCCACTGGATGCTAGATAGGTCTTTGGGACATTGCTTCACAAAGCACTGAAGAAGTCTTTAGCACCCAAGCGACTAAAATGGAACATGATTGACTGAACACTGGACATGGGCGCAGTGTTGGCTAGAGGAGTGAAGTGGAGGAAACTGGTGTTGTGAGGGGCAATAGATGGAAAATTGTTGTAGCGGAGGGGGTTGGAGGACATGTGGTGGTAATTCCTTTGGACAACAGCACATGCGAGCATCACAAGTGGTGACTGTGAGGGTGAATAAAGAGAGAGACAGTAGCTAATGTGAGGCAGGGAGAGAGAGACAGGGAGAGGCAAATGGGAATGAGGGAGGGAGGGAAGAAATCAGAGGTAAATGGAAATGAGGGATAAAGGGAGGGAAAAAGACAAGGTGAGGCAAAGAGGAGAATGTGAGGGAGAGAGGAAGACAGATAAAGGCAAATGTGAGGGATGGATAAAGGAAGGGAAAGAGATGTGGGGGGTAGGTGAATGGGAGTTGAGGGAGGGAAGAAGTTTGATGCAGAGAAGAGTATGTGAGGGAGCTAGAAAGATAGTGACAGATATGACACATACTGTCACGGTTTATTATGACTCTCAGACACAAGTTTAGGTAAAAAAAAAATCAATTTTATTGAAATAATAAATGATAACTTAGGATGGCAATAACATACATATATATATACAGAATATAGCATAGACAGAAGGCAGACTCTACCGGTCCTGTCAATATATCGGACAGGACAGTCATTAGGCTCTACCGGCCTTGCCAATACCGGGTAAGGCAACCTGCAGATGGAATAGCATAACGGTTTTACCGGCCTTACCAAATTACCGGGCAAGGCAGCCTCAATAGATACACAATGTAGGCTCTACCGGCCCTGCCAATAACGGGTAAGGCAACCTCAGATGGAATGTGGCAAAAGGTTCTACCGGCCTTACCAATACCGGGCAGGGCAGCCCAGAGATAATAGCAGCAGTCAGATGGAACTGGCAAATGCAGAATCGTTAAGCAGCAAGGCTTTGGAGCAAACCAGCGTCCGCACGCTGGAAACAACACTGAATAGTATAGCCGTTAGGCTTAGCGAGCAAACCAGTGACCGCACACTGGAGTAACAAGCGAGTAGTATAGCCGCAAGGCTTAGGAGCAAACCAGCGTCCGCACGCTGGGACCAACACAGATTTGTATAGCTGATAGGCTTTGGAGCAAACCAGTGACCGCACACTGGTGTAACAAGCGAGTTAGTATAGCCGCAAGGCTTAGGAGCAAACCAGCGTCCGCACGCTGGGACCAACACAGATTTGTATAGCTGAAAGGCTTTGGAGCAAACCAGTGACCGCACACTGGTGTAACAAGCGAGTTTGTATAGCCGCAAGGCTAGGAGCAAACCAGCGTCCGCACGCTGGGACCAACACAGATTTGTATAGCTGATAGGCTTTGGAGCAAACCAGTGACCGCACACTGGTGTAACAAGCGAGTTTGTATAGCCGCAAGGCTTAGGAGCAAACCAGCGTCCGCACGCTGGGACCAACACAGATTTGTATAGCTGAAAGGCTTTGGAGCAAACCAGTGACCGCACACTGGTGTAACAAGTGAGTTTGTATAGCCGCAAGGCTTAGGAGCAAACCAGCGTCCGCACGCTGGGACCAACACAGATTTGTATAGCTGAAAGGCTTTGGAGCAAACCAGTGACCGCACACTGGTGTAACAAGTGAGTTTGTATAGCCGCAAGGCTTGGGAGCAAACCAGCGTCCGCACGCTGGGACCAACACGGAATTGTAGCAATGTCACCAACGCGACCAGGCAGAAGGTCGCCAGGATACTGAAGACAGGTGATGAGATGACAGGAACCAGCAACGATCAGTCAGGTCAGAAAACAGCAGAGAAGTTCAGCTGGAACTGCAACACCAGCGACTAGGCCGGAACCAGGACTGGAAGTACTTCAGCATGCAGGAAACACTGGAACAGTAGAGATCAGGAACTCAGGAACACATGAGATCAGGAACTCAGGAACACTGGAACAGAGGCCCAGCTATCACTAGCATAGTGATAGCAAGAAGGTCAGAAACAACACGAAAGGGCACGAAAGGGCCCAATCCAGGTTTAAATAGTCAATAAGAGGCGGGCTATCTGCAGACAGCCAATAGAAGCCCCCTACTGGTGACAGACAAGTAACTGCAGCAAATCACGGGCACCGTGATAGTACCCCCCTTTCAAAGACCCCCTCTCCTAGAATAGGGTTTAGGTTTCTGCGGGTAATTGGCATGAAAGGCCCTAGTTAACCTAGGTGCATGAAGGTCCGTACTATCCACCCATGATCGATCCTCAGGACCATACCCTTTCCAATGTACCAGGTACTGTACCCTTCCTCTAAGCCTACGGGAATCAATAATGCTCTGAACCTCGTACTCCTCCTGGCCCTCGACCTCAACAGGTCCTGGCACCACAGGTGTGGTAGTATAGCGATTGCAAACCAGAGGCTTAAGAAGGGACACATGGAACACATTATGGATACGCATGGATGCAGGTAGGTCTAGTGCATAGGAGACAGGGTTAATTTTGCGAATAACTCTGTATGGACCAATAAACCGAGGAGCCAACTTATTAGACGGAACCTGCAGCTTGAGATTTCTGGAGGAAAGCCATACTCTATCCCCAACCTGAAAGGAAACCGCTGGAAGCCTTCTGCGATTAGCATGGCGCTGATGACGCTGAAATGACTGACCAAGTGCCCTCTGAACTTGTGCCCATGTGGAACGGAGTTGCTCGATATGCTCATCCAGAGCTGGAATCTGTTGCGTCTGAAATGAGTCTGGAAGCAAACAGGGCTGGAACCCATAATTAATCAGAAACGGAGAGCTCCCAGATGAAGAATTCACCGCACAGTTCCTGGCGAACTCTGCCCAAGGCAACAAGTCGGACCAATTATCATGATGGTCAGTAACGAAACAACGGAGAAATTGTTCCAAGCCCTGATTAGCTCGTTCAGCGGCTCCATTGGTCTGGGGATGGTAGGCAGAGGAGAAGGACAGCTGTATGCCCATCTGTTGGCAAAATGCCCTCCAAAATCTAGACACAAACTGGCTCCCCCTGTCAGACACCAGTACCCTAGGCACTCCATGCAACCGGAATACTTCTCTGGCGAACACCATTGCCAATTCCTTCGCTGAAGGAAGACCACGGAGGGGCACGAAATGAGCCATTTTAGAAAACCTGTCCACCACCATGAATATAAAGGAGTACCCCTTCGACATAGGCAACTCTCTCATAAAATCAATGGAAACATGAGACCAGGGGCGTTCGCCATTAGGCACCGGTTGAAGCAAGCCCACAGGGAGATGTCTCGGGGTCTTAGCGCGGGCGCAGGTGGCACAGGCATTCGTAAATTCAGCACAATCGTTTCTCATGGAAGGCCACCAAAATAACTGAGAAAGGGACCATAACAATTGGTCTCTACCAATATGTCCCGCAGCCTTAGAGGAATGGTAGGTTTCGAGCAGCCTAGTACGAAATGATTCAGCGACAAAACATTTGCCCACTGGGGTTTCATGGGGCGCGGACCCCTGAGAGGCCAGGATCTCCTCCCCTAGAGGAGAAGTGATACTCGTGCGTATAGTAGCCAGTATTCTATCAGGTTGGATGATAGGAGCTGGTGCTTCCACTCTGTCACTGTCGGCCTCAAATTGTCTTGACAGTGCATCAGCCCTGATATTTTTTGACCCTGGTAAATATGATACAATGAAATTAAATCGAGACAGGAACAGTGCCCACCTGGCCTGACGAGAGGACAATCTCTTGGCCTCCGAGAGATAGGTCAGATTCTTATGATCTGTTAGGATTAAGACAGGATTCTTAGTACCTTCAAGCAAATGACGCCATTCCTTAAGAGCAAGGATAATGGCCAATAATTCTCTGTCACCTATCTCATAGTGGCTTTGAGTGACAGTCAACTTTTTAGAGAAAAACCCACAAGGTCTGAGAGTTCCACCTTTCTCGTGTCGCTGCGAAAGTACTGCCCCGACCCCAATATCTGAGGCATCAACCTCTAACGTAAATGGAAGTAAAGGATTGGGGTGGGATAACACAGGAGCCGCAGAAAATGCCAGCTTCAAATTCTCAAAGGCTTTCTCAGCAGATACCGGCCAACAAGAAGGATTAGCACCCTTGTGCGTAAGATCGGACAGAGGTTTGACAATGGAAGAAAAGTTCTTAATAAACCTCCTATAATAATTAGCGAAACCCAGGAAACGCTGTATGGCTTTAAGACCCTTGGGTTTTGGCCATTGTAGGACAGCTGACAACTTTTCTTTGTCCATGGCAATGCCATCATTGCCAATTATGAACCCCAAGAATGGCACACTGGTTCTATGAAACTCACATTTTTCCATTTTACAAAATAATTTGTTCTCACGGAGTCGTAGCAATACTGCGGATACATCTTTGATGTGCTGTGCCATGTTTTGGGAGTAAATCAGTATATCGTCGAGGTACACCACAACACATGTCTGTAACATATCTCTCAGAACATCATTTATCAGTTCCTGGAAAACTGCGGGTGCATTACACAGCCCAAAAGGCATTACTAGATACTCGTAGTGCCCAGCTCGAGTATTAAAGGCAGTTTTCCACTCATCACCTGCTCGAATGCGAACCAGATTGTAAGCGGCCCGTAGGTCCAACTTGGTAAATATCGAAGCGCCCTTAAGCTTGTCAAAAAGCTCGGTGATGAGTGGTATTGGGTATGCGTTTTTTGCCATTAGTTTATTCAAGCCCCGGTAGTCAATGCATGGTCTTAATTCGCCATTTTTCTTTTTTACAAAAAAGAACCCAGCCCCAGCTGGAGAGGTAGATTTACGTATGATCCCTCTAGCAAGGGCATCAGAAATGTAATCCTCCATAGCCTTATTTTCATCACAAGATAATGGATAAGTGCGTCCTTTCGGAGGTACTGCACCAGGCTGCAATTCAATGCAACAATCATAAGGTCTATGCTGGGGTAGCATACTAGCCTCTCCTTTGCTAAAAACATCGCCAAACTGTTGGTACACATCCGGCATAGCAGAGGAGGTGCACATGACCTTAATAGGCTGGATGACGCACTTGTCCATACAAAACTGGGACCAAGCAGCAATTTCACACTTTTTCCAATCGAATTGTGGGTTATGTAACTGTAACCACGGAAATCCCAATATCACCGCATGGTGCGGGGAATTAATCAGTTGAAACTGCTGCTCTTCTCTGTGAAGTGCCCCAATAGTCATAGACAATGGCATAGTTTCAAATATAACCTGAGGCGGTTCTAAGGGTCTACCATCAATCGCTTCAATAGTCAAGGGGTTTTCTCTTTCAATGCGTGGAACTCCGTGCAATTCAGCAAAGGTATTATCCATAAAATACCCTGCTGCACCGGAGTCAACCAAGGCCAAAACCTCCACAGAGCGTTGTGCCCAAGACAATACCACCTGTATGGTGGGTTTCATTATGCCCGACACTGGGGACGATTGTACACCACCTAGGGCCTGTCCCCCAAGATACCCTAGGTGTGTGCGTTTCCCGGACGTACCGGACAGGAATTTAGCAAGTGCCCTTTTTTACCGCAGTATAAACATAACCCTTGTTTTTTGCGATATAGTCTCTCTGCCTTGGATAGTCTAGTGAAGCCTATTTCCATAGGTACACTTGTTTCCCGTACTGGTTCACTAGACTTCAATGCCAAGGGAGGGATGGGTGGGCAAAACATGCTACTAGGCTCATTATTTTTTGACCGTAACTTACGATCTCTGGCAATTGATCTCTCACGTATTCTGGAGTCAATTATCATAACATACTCAATGTAATCATCTAGATCAATAGGTAGATCTTTAGCAGCGATTTTGTCTTTAATGTGGTCATTCAGGCCTTGAGAGAAGGCTGCCAATAATGCCTCGTTATTCCAACCTACCTCTGCTGCCAATGTGCGGAATTCGATGGCATAGTCGCCCACTGTACGCCTGCCCTGTTGTATCTCCATAAGGCGTTTGGCAGCAGAGGTGGTTCTACCAGGAGGCTCAAACACTCTTCGAAAGGAACGCACAAATTCACTAAAGTTCTTAGTACAAGGTTTAGCATTCTCCCACAAGGGGTTAGCCCAAGCCAATGCTCTGCCAGTGAGCAGTGATATCGTGAACCCCACTTTACTACGATCATTGGGAAATGCGTGTGCCGTCAATTCCATAAAGATTTCGAGTTGATTGATGAACCCTCTGCAGAGACTAGGGTCACCATCATATCTTAACGGCAAGGGTGCAGAAGCCGTTAACCCTTTAACAGTACCCCCTAGGGGTCTGGTATCACTTTCCGGTGTCTGACTTGGCGAGACCACCGGGCTAGAGCTAGATTGGTCAGCAGGTACCGTGCGTTCAAGGATCGTTTGAATTGCAACTGCCAACTGATCCAAACGTTGCTCGAGCACATCCATCCTCCAATGGATATTCTGTGCGTTACCTTCACCCTTGCTGTCTGAGGTCATGGCCCTTTCGTACTGTCACGGTTTATTATGACTCTCAGACACAAGTTTAGGTAAAAAAAAAATCAATTTTATTGAAATAATAAATGATAACTTAGGATGGCAATAACATACATATATATATACAGAATATAGCATAGACAGAAGGCAGACTCTACCGGTCCTGTCAATATACCGGACAGGACAGTCATTAGGCTCTACCGGCCTTGCCAATACCGGGTAAGGCAACCTGCAGATGGAATAGCATAACGGTTTTACCGGCCTTACCAAATTACCGGGCAAGGCAGCCTCAATAGATACACAATGTAGGCTCTACCGGCCCTGCCAATAACGGGTAAGGCAACCTCAGATGGAATGTGGCAAAAGGTTCTACCGGCCTTACCAATACCGGGCAGGGCAGCCCAGAGATAATAGCAGCAGTCAGATGGAACTGGCAAATGCAGAATCGTTAAGCAGCAAGGCTTTGGAGCAAACCAGCGTCCGCACGCTGGAAACAACACTGAATAGTATAGCCGTTAGGCTTAGCGAGCAAACCAGTGACCGCACACTGGAGTAACAAGCGAGTAGTATAGCCGCAAGGCTTAGGAGCAAACCAGCGTCCGCACGCTGGGACCAACACAGATTTGTATAGCTGATAGGCTTTGGAGCAAACCAGTGACCGCACACTGGTGTAACAAGCGAGTTAGTATAGCCGCAAGGCTTAGGAGCAAACCAGCGTCCGCACGCTGGGACCAACACAGATTTGTATAGCTGAAAGGCTTTGGAGCAAACCAGTGACCGCACACTGGTGTAACAAGCGAGTTTGTATAGCCGCAAGGCTAGGAGCAAACCAGCGTCCGCACGCTGGGACCAACACAGATTTGTATAGCTGATAGGCTTTGGAGCAAACCAGTGACCGCACACTGGTGTAACAAGCGAGTTTGTATAGCCGCAAGGCTTAGGAGCAAACCAGCGTCCGCACGCTGGGACCAACACAGATTTGTATAGCTGAAAGGCTTTGGAGCAAACCAGTGACCGCACACTGGTGTAACAAGTGAGTTTGTATAGCCGCAAGGCTTAGGAGCAAACCAGCGTCCGCACGCTGGGACCAACACAGATTTGTATAGCTGAAAGGCTTTGGAGCAAACCAGTGACCGCACACTGGTGTAACAAGTGAGTTTGTATAGCCGCAAGGCTTGGGAGCAAACCAGCGTCCGCACGCTGGGACCAACACGGAATTGTAGCAATGTCACCAACGCGACCAGGCAGAAGGTCGCCAGGATACTGAAGACAGGTGATGAGATGACAGGAACCAGCAACGATCAGTCAGGTCAGAAAACAGCAGAGAAGTTCAGCTGGAACTGCAACACCAGCGACTAGGCCGGAACCAGGACTGGAAGTACTTCAGCATGCAGGAAACACTGGAACAGTAGAGATCAGGAACTCAGGAACACATGAGATCAGGAACTCAGGAACACTGGAACAGAGGCCCAGCTATCACTAGCATAGTGATAGCAAGAAGGTCAGAAACAACACGAAAGGGCACGAAAGGGCCCAATCCAGGTTTAAATAGTCAATAAGAGGCGGGCTATCTGCAGACAGCCAATAGAAGCCCCCTACTGGTGACAGACAAGTAACTGCAGCAAATCACGGGCACCGTGATAGTACCCCCCTTTCAAAGACCCCCTCTCCTAGAATAGGGTTTAGGTTTCTGCGGGTAATTGGCATGAAAGGCCCTAGTTAACCTAGGTGCATGAAGGTCCGTACTATCCACCCATGATCGATCCTCAGGACCATACCCTTTCCAATGTACCAGGTACTGTACCCTTCCTCTAAGCCTACGGGAATCAATAATGCTCTGAACCTCGTACTCCTCCTGGCCCTCGACCTCAACAGGTCCTGGCACCACAGGTGTGGTAGTATAGCGATTGCAAACCAGAGGCTTAAGAAGGGACACATGGAACACATTATGGATACGCATGGATGCAGGTAGGTCTAGTGCATAGGAGACAGGGTTAATTTTGCGAATAACTCTGTATGGACCAATAAACCGAGGAGCCAACTTATTAGACGGAACCTGCAGCTTGAGATTTCTGGAGGAAAGCCATACTCTATCCCCAACCTGAAAGGAAACCGCTGGAAGCCTTCTGCGATTAGCATGGCGCTGATGACGCTGAAATGACTGACCAAGTGCCCTCTGAACTTGTGCCCATGTGGAACGGAGTTGCTCGATATGCTCATCCAGAGCTGGAATCTGTTGCGTCTGAAATGAGTCTGGAAGCAAACAGGGCTGGAACCCATAATTAATCAGAAACGGAGAGCTCCCAGATGAAGAATTCACCGCACAGTTCCTGGCGAACTCTGCCCAAGGCAACAAGTCGGACCAATTATCATGATGGTCAGTAACGAAACAACGGAGAAATTGTTCCAAGCCCTGATTAGCTCGTTCAGCGGCTCCATTGGTCTGGGGATGGTAGGCAGAGGAGAAGGACAGCTGTATGCCCATCTGTTGGCAAAATGCCCTCCAAAATCTAGACACAAACTGGCTCCCCCTGTCAGACACCAGTACCCTAGGCACTCCATGCAACCGGAATACTTCTCTGGCGAACACCATTGCCAATTCCTTCGCTGAAGGAAGACCACGGAGGGGCACGAAATGAGCCATTTTAGAAAACCTGTCCACCACCATGAATATAAAGGAGTACCCCTTCGACATAGGCAACTCTCTCATAAAATCAATGGAAACATGAGACCAGGGGCGTTCGCCATTAGGCACCGGTTGAAGCAAGCCCACAGGGAGATGTCTCGGGGTCTTAGCGCGGGCGCAGGTGGCACAGGCATTCGTAAATTCAGCACAATCGTTTCTCATGGAAGGCCACCAAAATAACTGAGAAAGGGACCATAACAATTGGTCTCTACCAATATGTCCCGCAGCCTTAGAGGAATGGTAGGTTTCGAGCAGCCTAGTACGAAATGATTCAGCGACAAAACATTTGCCCACTGGGGTTTCATGGGGCGCGGACCCCTGAGAGGCCAGGATCTCCTCCCCTAGAGGAGAAGTGATACTCGTGCGTATAGTAGCCAGTATTCTATCAGGTTGGATGATAGGAGCTGGTGCTTCCACTCTGTCACTGTCGGCCTCAAATTGTCTTGACAGTGCATCAGCCCTGATATTTTTTGACCCTGGTAAATATGATACAATGAAATTAAATCGAGACAGGAACAGTGCCCACCTGGCCTGACGAGAGGACAATCTCTTGGCCTCCGAGAGATAGGTCAGATTCTTATGATCTGTTAGGATTAAGACAGGATTCTTAGTACCTTCAAGCAAATGACGCCATTCCTTAAGAGCAAGGATAATGGCCAATAATTCTCTGTCACCTATCTCATAGTGGCTTTGAGTGACAGTCAACTTTTTAGAGAAAAACCCACAAGGTCTGAGAGTTCCACCTTTCTCGTGTCGCTGCGAAAGTACTGCCCCGACCCCAATATCTGAGGCATCAACCTCTAACGTAAATGGAAGTAAAGGATTGGGGTGGGATAACACAGGAGCCGCAGAAAATGCCAGCTTCAAATTCTCAAAGGCTTTCTCAGCAGATACCGGCCAACAAGAAGGATTAGCACCCTTGTGCGTAAGATCGGACAGAGGTTTGACAATGGAAGAAAAGTTCTTAATAAACCTCCTATAATAATTAGCGAAACCCAGGAAACGCTGTATGGCTTTAAGACCCTTGGGTTTTGGCCATTGTAGGACAGCTGACAACTTTTCTTTGTCCATGGCAATGCCATCATTGCCAATTATGAACCCCAAGAATGGCACACTGGTTCTATGAAACTCACATTTTTCCATTTTACAAAATAATTTGTTCTCACGGAGTCGTAGCAATACTGCGGATACATCTTTGATGTGCTGTGCCATGTTTTGGGAGTAAATCAGTATATCGTCGAGGTACACCACAACACATGTCTGTAACATATCTCTCAGAACATCATTTATCAGTTCCTGGAAAACTGCGGGTGCATTACACAGCCCAAAAGGCATTACTAGATACTCGTAGTGCCCAGCTCGAGTATTAAAGGCAGTTTTCCACTCATCACCTGCTCGAATGCGAACCAGATTGTAAGCGGCCCGTAGGTCCAACTTGGTAAATATCGAAGCGCCCTTAAGCTTGTCAAAAAGCTCGGTGATGAGTGGTATTGGGTATGCGTTTTTTGCCATTAGTTTATTCAAGCCCCGGTAGTCAATGCATGGTCTTAATTCGCCATTTTTCTTTTTTACAAAAAAGAACCCAGCCCCAGCTGGAGAGGTAGATTTACGTATGATCCCTCTAGCAAGGGCATCAGAAATGTAATCCTCCATAGCCTTATTTTCATCACAAGATAATGGATAAGTGCGTCCTTTCGGAGGTACTGCACCAGGCTGCAATTCAATGCAACAATCATAAGGTCTATGCTGGGGTAGCATACTAGCCTCTCCTTTGCTAAAAACATCGCCAAACTGTTGGTACACATCCGGCATAGCAGAGGAGGTGCACATGACCTTAATAGGCTGGATGACGCACTTGTCCATACAAAACTGGGACCAAGCAGCAATTTCACACTTTTTCCAATCGAATTGTGGGTTATGTAACTGTAACCACGGAAATCCCAATATCACCGCATGGTGCGGGGAATTAATCAGTTGAAACTGCTGCTCTTCTCTGTGAAGTGCCCCAATAGTCATAGACAATGGCATAGTTTCAAATATAACCTGAGGCGGTTCTAAGGGTCTACCATCAATCGCTTCAATAGTCAAGGGGTTTTCTCTTTCAATGCGTGGAACTCCGTGCAATTCAGCAAAGGTATTATCCATAAAATACCCTGCTGCACCGGAGTCAACCAAGGCCAAAACCTCCACAGAGCGTTGTGCCCAAGACAATACCACCTGTATGGTGGGTTTCATTATGCCCGACACTGGGGACGATTGTACACCACCTAGGGCCTGTCCCCCAAGATACCCTAGGTGTGTGCGTTTCCCGGACGTACCGGACAGGAATTTAGCAAGTGCCCTTTTTTACCGCAGTATAAACATAACCCTTGTTTTTTGCGATATAGTCTCTCTGCCTTGGATAGTCTAGTGAAGCCTATTTCCATAGGTACACTTGTTTCCCGTACTGGTTCACTAGACTTCAATGCCAAGGGAGGGATGGGTGGGCAAAACATGCTACTAGGCTCATTATTTTTTGACCGTAACTTACGATCTCTGGCAATTGATCTCTCACGTATTCTGGAGTCAATTATCATAACATACTCAATGTAATCATCTAGATCAATAGGTAGATCTTTAGCAGCGATTTTGTCTTTAATGTGGTCATTCAGGCCTTGAGAGAAGGCTGCCAATAATGCCTCGTTATTCCAACCTACCTCTGCTGCCAATGTGCGGAATTCGATGGCATAGTCGCCCACTGTACGCCTGCCCTGTTGTATCTCCATAAGGCGTTTGGCAGCAGAGGTGGTTCTACCAGGAGGCTCAAACACTCTTCGAAAGGAACGCACAAATTCACTAAAGTTCTTAGTACAAGGTTTAGCATTCTCCCACAAGGGGTTAGCCCAAGCCAATGCTCTGCCAGTGAGCAGTGATATCGTGAACCCCACTTTACTACGATCATTGGGAAATGCGTGTGCCGTCAATTCCATAAAGATTTCGAGTTGATTGATGAACCCTCTGCAGAGACTAGGGTCACCATCATATCTTAACGGCAAGGGTGCAGAAGCCGTTAACCCTTTAACAGTACCCCCTAGGGGTCTGGTATCACTTTCCGGTGTCTGACTTGGCGAGACCACCGGGCTAGAGCTAGATTGGTCAGCAGGTACCGTGCGTTCAAGGATCGTTTGAATTGCAACTGCCAACTGATCCAAACGTTGCTCGAGCACATCCATCCTCCAATGGATATTCTGTGCGTTACCTTCACCCTTGCTGTCTGAGGTCATGGCCCTTTCGTACTGTCACGGTTTATTATGACTCTCAGACACAAGTTTAGGTAAAAAAAAAATCAATTTTATTGAAATAATAAATGATAACTTAGGATGGCAATAACATACATATATATATACAGAATATAGCATAGACAGAAGGCAGACTCTACCGGTCCTGTCAATATACCGGACAGGACAGTCATTAGGCTCTACCGGCCTTGCCAATACCGGGTAAGGCAACCTGCAGATGGAATAGCATAACGGTTTTACCGGCCTTACCAAATTACCGGGCAAGGCAGCCTCAATAGATACACAATGTAGGCTCTACCGGCCCTGCCAATAACGGGTAAGGCAACCTCAGATGGAATGTGGCAAAAGGTTCTACCGGCCTTACCAATACCGGGCAGGGCAGCCCAGAGATAATAGCAGCAGTCAGATGGAACTGGCAAATGCAGAATCGTTAAGCAGCAAGGCTTTGGAGCAAACCAGCGTCCGCACGCTGGAAACAACACTGAATAGTATAGCCGTTAGGCTTAGCGAGCAAACCAGTGACCGCACACTGGAGTAACAAGCGAGTAGTATAGCCGCAAGGCTTAGGAGCAAACCAGCGTCCGCACGCTGGGACCAACACAGATTTGTATAGCTGATAGGCTTTGGAGCAAACCAGTGACCGCACACTGGTGTAACAAGCGAGTTAGTATAGCCGCAAGGCTTAGGAGCAAACCAGCGTCCGCACGCTGGGACCAACACAGATTTGTATAGCTGAAAGGCTTTGGAGCAAACCAGTGACCGCACACTGGTGTAACAAGCGAGTTTGTATAGCCGCAAGGCTAGGAGCAAACCAGCGTCCGCACGCTGGGACCAACACAGATTTGTATAGCTGATAGGCTTTGGAGCAAACCAGTGACCGCACACTGGTGTAACAAGCGAGTTTGTATAGCCGCAAGGCTTAGGAGCAAACCAGCGTCCGCACGCTGGGACCAACACAGATTTGTATAGCTGAAAGGCTTTGGAGCAAACCAGTGACCGCACACTGGTGTAACAAGTGAGTTTGTATAGCCGCAAGGCTTAGGAGCAAACCAGCGTCCGCACGCTGGGACCAACACAGATTTGTATAGCTGAAAGGCTTTGGAGCAAACCAGTGACCGCACACTGGTGTAACAAGTGAGTTTGTATAGCCGCAAGGCTTGGGAGCAAACCAGCGTCCGCACGCTGGGACCAACACGGAATTGTAGCAATGTCACCAACGCGACCAGGCAGAAGGTCGCCAGGATACTGAAGACAGGTGATGAGATGACAGGAACCAGCAACGATCAGTCAGGTCAGAAAACAGCAGAGAAGTTCAGCTGGAACTGCAACACCAGCGACTAGGCCGGAACCAGGACTGGAAGTACTTCAGCATGCAGGAAACACTGGAACAGTAGAGATCAGGAACTCAGGAACACATGAGATCAGGAACTCAGGAACACTGGAACAGAGGCCCAGCTATCACTAGCATAGTGATAGCAAGAAGGTCAGAAACAACACGAAAGGGCACTCAAAGGGTGCCCAATCCAGGTTTAAATAGTCAATAAGAGGCGGGCTATCTGCAGACAGCCAATAGAAGCCCCCTACTGGTGACAGACAAGTAACTGCAGCAAATCACGGGCACCGTGATACATACACAGCATCAAATGTGAGTTATGGAGCCAGGGAGGGAGAAAAACATGGGAGTAGGAGAATAAGAGGTGAAAGGGAGGGTCGGAGGGGTAACAGGATAGAGCAGCGAAACATGAATTCCTGGAGTGTCCATGCAGTGATTTTTCACAGGAGTGGGCAGGGGAACTTTGCCTGCCCCATCCACTCTTGGTAACATCACCTCTGAGGAAACTCGTTGCAGTGGTTTTCACAGGACTGGTTTGGGTGGTGGGGGTTGTCATTCCTGCCAAAATCTTTGGCTCCTTGAAGCCCTTGCATAAATTTTGACAGGCCTTTCACAACTGTCAAAATCTCACCCATAGTAAGGGCGGATTGTAGTGTCATCCCCAGGGGACTGTACAAGTACAAACAGGGTGCAGTCTTCCTTTTCCAGCTATGGAAGTGTTGTTAATAAGCATTCCTCTGCCTGTGTGCTGATGTGTAATTAATGGATCTTTCATTCTGATTAGTTATCTGGGCTCAGGCAGAAAATTCATTACATTGTTAAAGGTACCTGAGGACTGTAGTATTAAGGGCTTGTACAAATACAAATTGTGCACCAGGGTTGGTGTGTAGTAAATGGGCCTATTCATTAAGCTGTTGCTGTGTAATTCTGGATCAAACCCACTGCACCATAAGGGGCAAATTAAAGTTATTAAATCCCCACAGATTTAAATAGAGCTTTTAAGGAGTTATAAGTCCCATTTAACCCCTTCGCAACAAATGATGTGCCAGGACCGTCACACATTTCTGTCCTTTAAGGACGTGTGATGGTCCTAGCACGTCAAAGACTTCATGATCATATCAGTCCTCAGGGTGCGCTGTGATCATGTCGGGGAGGCTATGACTGACTGCTCTAGGACCAGAGAAGTTTGTTTAAGCCTTTCCCCAGTAAGCTGATACATGTGTGTGCTGCTACAGTGATCACATGTGCCAGATGAGCCAAAAACAAGGACTATACATTGCCTTTGTCCTTGTTCTCTGCCTCTCTCTCCCTCACAGTAATAGTGAGGAAGAGAGAAGCAAAGAATATACATCCCCACAGGTAGAAAGATCCACAATGGGGGCATTATTCATTACATTTAAGATGATGGGGCAGAACTAGATGGAGAGTAGTTTTGTTCACTTGATGACCTACTGCCACCTCTTTGTATCACTGAATTAACAATTTAGAGAGAGGCCAAAGTATTTTATTTACACACAGCCCTGCTTCTAAACCCGTATACTGAACTTTAAACAAACATTAATGTGAGTTTTATTACTGGTGAGCAATGTGATACTTATATACACACCACACAGTCTGATCTCCTATAAAAGGGACACCAGGGAGGGAAAGCGGGACAGTGCCCCCCTAAAAAGGGACATTTGGGGGTATGAATGATCATACTATGAAGATGGAACTGCACCATCAAATGTATGTTTTATCTCATGCAGGAAAATATCCCCTTTATCTTTATGTATTGGGGAAGTGGCTGTTCTCCAAGACTAGTCTTGTAAGACCTTGGCTCACATTAAGCTGTTCCAGTGTTGACTGAAAAGATTCCTTAGGTGCTACCTCAACATATGACTATACATAGGACAAACATGGAGAGGAAATGTTGTACTGGTGCACAATAAATAAAAAATAAATAAAAACAATAAGTAAATAACTTTATTAACAAAACAGAATGAAAAATCACAGAACAGGATGACATGATGTACACACCATATTTGTCAGTTATTAAATGCTGTATTGAAACGTACTGTGTTCTAGAGTTCCCCACATGAAGTTTTAACTGACTTGTTTAAGTGGTAGACCCTGGTGATACTGAGACGTTAGCTGTTAGTCGTTAGTACTTGGTTAAAGGATATAATTATTACTCCTAACAGTTCCATAAACAAAGATGTTCAATGCACTTCAGTTCTCATATTAAACACATATTAATCTGTGCCTTAACATAACTTCAATAATGTTTTTCACCAGAATGTGACTAAGCCATTATCAATACTGGGGAAAGTCTACACGAGCAATTAAGGGTACTAATTTAATCTATTAACCCATTAAGTTATGTCACAGTGGAGCACAGATTTATTTACAAGCAAGTTAAATGGTGGAATAGAATCTGAGCTATTTTATCTTTCGTCATCCTGTTCTGTGATTTTTCATTCTATTTTGTTAATAAAGTTATTTACTTATTTTTATTTTTTTTAGTGTGCACCAATACAACATTTCCTCTCATTGTTTGTCCTGGGTATGAATGGTTGTTCATACCTTTTATCCAGTCCCTATTTAAATGAGCACAAATTACAGAAAAACCTATAAAAAGTTATGTTTTTCTTCATTTTTTCTCCTTTTTATTTTTTAAAATGAAATGGCGGGTTATCCATATACATGTGGCATCAAAAGAAAGATCTGTGTATGCCTAAAAAATGGGATATCATTTCTGTGGGTAGACTAGAGGAAAAATACAGTTGAACAAAGGCATAATAAAGCATTTGTCACTAAGGGGTTAAATAAATGGATATTTTCATCCCATCTCTTCATGAAACAGTTGGCTTGCTCCAGAAATGCACCTTTTTAGCTTGATTAGCACAACCCAATGTGATTATATATATTGGCATAGGCACAGGTATTTGATTGGAACAACTTATGCATACAGGCCATGTTTTAAAGTATTTTGACAATATGCCTAGTAAAGCAAACGTGGTTGCTCCACAATGAGGGGCTTATTAACACTATGATAAAGTAGGAATATCCCCAAAACCTGACCTTTTAATATGTATTGAGGACAACACTGAGAACGATAACACCCCAGTTCAAGAGGGAATTAGCTCTGTGCTGTGGATTTTTTTATTTATTATTTATTTCAAACCTGGGTTCTTCCATCATTAATAGGGATATGCAGAAGATTAATTTACTTCCCCGTGGGAATATCCGATGATGGAGAGCAATGTTTCTCCTTTCCACAGAAATTCCCACGGGGAGGAAAGCCAGGAGAAGTTTACCTTCAGAAGGTTAAGCCTATTGATTATGGTTCCTGTTGATGTGTTATCACACACAAACACAGGCAACCATGTTCATGTCGTCATGCAGTTGTGCATTCACATTCACGTTTCTCATGGAAGACATTGGTGGAAAGGGACTTCTTATGTTAATTATTATGGTAATTCCTGTGGAAGGCCTCCTTGTCCTTCAAATCTCTTCCCACTACAGGAATGTGTGCACATCCTTAACTCTTAAAAGGACCAGAGTGGTACTTAAAGAGTTAATTATTATACTTGTAGTCTGCATCTGCAAACACTTGGTACAAATTAACAATAATAGGGGCAATTTAATTATTCAAATAATGTCACTTATTTTTGTCACTATAGCGTTATATATTTCTGTTCTCTGAGTCACATATCACTCTGGGTTTTTATGACCTGCGACGCTGATCAGGGTAACATTTACCAGGACACCTTTGTCATGAAGGCAATTTCCTGTCTAGTAAGGATACACAAGCAGTGCACTCAATCTCTTCTGTCTGCTCAGCCAATAGGTTATTCCTTTCATCCTGTTTCAGTTGGTTGTTGTAAGGAATACCATAAAGGTCACGCTTTTTCATTTATTTCTTGATATTACAGTGCTATATTTTCTCAATTTCATTTACTCTGAGATTCCAGAGGTGTGATATGTATACCAAAATACCCATGTTAGGGTAAAAAACATATGCACATAAGAAAAAGATGAACAATTGTGGCACCAATGGGGACAATAAAACTTCTTAAAAGTCCTACTAATTTAAATTGGGCTATTAACTCTTTGAATGCTAGAGAAGTCTCAAAATGTGTTGGAGATCTTGCTAACAATCATGGGGTTAAATGCCCCATATAAAGTGGAACTGGCACCTATCCATAGTCTTACCACTCAGGGAACATCAGATATTCATGAATGTTTGTCCGTTTATTTACATAAGAGGCCAGGCCTGCAGGAAGTGACAAGTGGGAGGGAGAGTAGTATAGAATGTTAGTACCTGGGTTGCATGTCAGACGGTACTGTCTAATCTGCATACATTGACATATAAATAAAACTGCATGTCTCAAAATAGTGTTTTAAATACAATACAGCAAACATAAAGGTTATTTTGAAAGCTCTTTGTTAGGACTTATTTGTTCCATTTTAAATCGGTGGGGATTTAGGGAATTTTTATTTGCCCCTTATGGTACAGTTTATTCTGGAATTGCTCTACCCCCTTGTGTCTACTGCCCAGCGTATGTGTGATTTGTGACTACCAGTAGATGTGTTGAAGTAACTCTACTTTTTGTAGGATTAGCTTAGGATAAGAACTGTACCCTGGGCATCTCATAGGAGAAAAAAAAAATCAGAGTTGCCCTTTAACTGTTCAGCCTTATAATTTAGTCTTTCAATACTGTTACCGTTACCAAGTATCATTCAAATACATACAGGAAAACTAACACCCACTAATAAAACCACCTACCACTTACCTTACTATGGCTAAATATTCCTTTTGGCCCCTATGACTTTTCCTTGTGCTTTTTTATGAGGTAACCTCTTCGGTCAGCCCTATCTACGGAGGGAGACAGACATGACAGTTGCTGGCAGATTTTCAAACACAAGTGGGCATAATGCATGAACCCATTTAACCCTTTAGTGACCATGGGGGTGCACAATGTATTACAAATCAATGTTTTGTATACCTCTTTGATCCTTAAATGGGTTAAAATGACCACGTGCAGTGGGCAGATTGTGAGATCATGTGGTGCTGATAGCAACTGTCTGCCTCCATGGAGATGGCACCCAGCACTGTTTGATGTCTCTGGACAAAGTGGCAAAGGTAAAATTCATGGGGGTCATATGAATGTTCTGTCCATAGTAAGTTAGTGGGTTATGTTATTAGGATATGTTAGTTCTCCTTTTAAGAATTTTGATATTGATACTATACAACATGGTTTCACCATTGTACAAAGTTGGAGAACCATGGTGTTAAACAAGAAGTAAAGTTTAATTATGAAAATAGCAAATATTACTTGGGCTTTTATAGTTGAACAAAGACACGTTTGTGCTAGCAGATGCTTCACTTAAAAGTTATGGCTTAAGCTTTTTTAATTTAACTATTTGTAATGGATGGCACCACCTGGTGTCTAGAAAGCTTTAGTCTAGTGGTTCCCAACCGTATACGATATATAATATATAATATAACCTAAATTACATTATATATCTCCTATAATATATAGGGCCAGATGTATGTTTGTCCGATGCAGTCAGGTGCAGTAGAGACTGCCCGAATGCAGATGTTTGATGTAGTCATGAGCAGTAGACACTGACCAAAAGCACAGTATGCTGGTAGGTGTAGTTCTGAGATTGTATGCATTTTGACCTGTGTACACAGGCTTTTACACTAATACATATATAAAATCTTCTATCTATATGCCATGATAAATGTTTGTTACATTATGTAGCCTTTGTGTAGACAAAACGTGATTATGTAATTTACCCAATGAAGGGTTAATAATTATTTGTATTTGTGCTTACTCACTTATCCCTTATGTACTCTGCATATCTCCCTTATTAATTTTAGATTGTAAGCTTGTGAGCTTGACCCACTTCGTGTAGACCTTGCAAAGCACTTGTAACCCTGTACTGTCTAACCCCTTAACGTCCAAAGACGTTCCAGGACCCTCACAGATTTCGGTCCTTTAAGGACTAGTGACGGTCCTGGCAATTCATGTGTTAAATGATCACAGTGTGCTTCAGGGTGCACTGTGGTCATGCTGGAGAGGCTGTAAGTGTCTGCTCCAGCAGTCAGTTTCAGCCTTTCTCTGTTAAGCCGGTATAGCGATCACATATGCTAGTTTCCTTTGTCACTATAATCTGCCTCTGTCTTCCTCACTGTAATAAATTATTTAGAACAAGCCCAATGCATTTTATTTACACATACTAATTATAAACACATTTTGTTATCTTTAAACAAACATTCATGTGAGTTTTATTATTGTGGATCAATGTAGTGCACTTATATACACACCACAAAGTCTGATCTCCAATAAGTGGGACACCAGGGAGGGAAAGAGGGACATGGGGATATTCACCTCAAAGGGACAGTACCCCCCTAAAAAGGTACATTTGGGAGGTATGAACGAATATTCATACTTTTTTATCCTGTCACTATTAAAAATGCGAGAACCGAGCACAAAACATCACAGGAAAACCTATAAAAATGTTATGTTTTTTCAAATTTTTATTTTATAATTAAACTATTCAGTGGTTTATACCCATAAATATGACCTCAAAAGAAAGCCCTACTTATCCTTTAACCCGTTGAGTGCCAGAGTGGTACGCAACGCATTGCTGTACCACTCTGGCACTCAAAGGGTTAAACAAGGGTATATGGTATGTGTACCTGTACTGAAGGACTTAGAGGGGAAGTATGGTTCAACAAACACATACCAAAAAGGTCAAAAATCTCTCTCGCTCTCTAGCGTAAATAACCTTGGTCCTCCGTGGTCCGTAAGGGGGTTAATCCTTGGAGTGCCAGATGGGTGTGCAATGCATTTCTAAGTAGTTGCATTGTGTACCCCTCTGGCACACAAAGGGTTAAATTGTAAAAGGGTGCTATATAAATAAAGATATTAATTAATTCATTATTCTGTAAGACCAGGAGTGCAGTCATTTAAAATAGTATATAGCTTCAGGGCTCTTTTAACAGAATAAAAAATGCCTGGGATAGGAATACAGTGATTCTGCTATGAAATTGGGCAGGCAAGTTGGGTCAAAAGGTTCTTATCTGCCGTCAGACTCTATTTCTATTACTGGTGCATGAGGCTGTGGATCTGCACTGTTCTGTGATTGTATTTAACAGACCTTTCTGCAAAGGCCAAGTGGCAGGCTTTAAAAGTTCCCAACTGGAAATGAACATCCAAAGAAAGTTTGGCAGTTTTAGCACGACTTTGACAAGCGTAAATATATATGGCAAAAATAAATTGCTATTTTGTTTCATTTGGTGATTTATAGTCCATTGTATGTTTAATTTTGATAAGAGATTTCATAAATCTGTTTAATAAGCATTTAAATTAGCAGAATTATTTCTGAAATCAAATGAATTTTCATAGTTTACCATAAGATGACGTGCAGGAAAATAGTGCAGTCTGGGTAATAAGGGGCACAATATACCAAAATGAGGTCAACAGAAAAAGTGAGAAGACTACTTGCTCTTTAGCAAGATTTATCTGGACATGTCCACAGGAAACCATATACGTTTTTTGGGACTATACGCCCATGTAAAACAAAACAAAAACATTTCTAATTGATTTAAATCGGACTCTGTACTGTACTGTGCAGTGTGTTTACACTGGAATTGTTCACATGAATTAAATATGGACATGACAATAGTTGCCAACCATAAAAACTTGCATAACTGTCTTGTTAACCCTTGGAGTGCCAGAGAGGTAGCCAACACATTGAATTGCAATGCGTTGGACACCTCTTTGGCACTCAAAGGGTTAAAACTAAACAGGTGAAAGGACTAAAATGGTGACATTTTTGTAGTTAGTGGTTGTTTAGAAATAGAAACTTTGTGGCAGACTTCTGTTACATACTTATGTAGATGAAAAAAGATGCACTCGTGGAGGAAACTTTCTTCAGTATATCCCTGGATGGCACCGGAGTAACATAAGCATAGCCTGGTGAGTGATATATTTTGTTACCCCAAAGGATTAATGGTGCCGTCATTTATTACATTGTTCGGTTACATACTTGCAATACTGAATTATATTACTTAGATTCTGACTGCAGATACGAACCAAATGGCCCATCTAGTCTTCCCATTTTCTTATCTAGATAAAATGCATAGTCTTACATAGCTCTCCGAATAAACGTATTTATATCCCAGGTATTTTTAATACCTTTACTATATTAGCCCCTATCACTTCTGCTAGGAGGCTGTTCCATGAATCTGACACTTTCCATAAAGTAAATCTAGTGCACAGCTTTAGATCATGGCCTCTTTTTTCTGAAAAATGCGTGTTCCAGAACTTTATTAAATCGATATAGTTAAAGGTTTCTAGTCTTTCCTTACTATTACCTATATTACTATTATTCTCTACCTTTTCTTCTCTCTCTCTCTTGGGGCACCGACCGTGAACTCAAACACAGTCACCCTCCCAAATACTAACCCTACACTACCCCTAACTGTGAACTGCAACAATACTACCCCTAGCAATAGTTGAACAGCCAGAGCTGTGTAACACTTACCTGTTATCCACTGTCCGTCTTCTTCAATCGTCCCTCTTCCTTTTTCTGTAATCTTCCAGTGGGGTAAGCATACACAACTGGCACTCATAGGGTTAATTCTACTACATTTCACACCTTTTGTGATTTCTTTGCATGTATTGATATGGGGTTTAGGGCCCCATATCAATACTTCCACTAGTGACACTTTTTTCCAGGTGCAAGTCCTGCATCAGCACTTTTGAGATGCGTTAAGGAACTCTGCTCCCAGAAAAACCGGGTACATATTTTCACACGTTAAAGTGGGTCCCTTAACGTATCTTTGTGCCTAATGCATGGAACTGAACGGAGTATTTTGCCATTTTGTTGTGTGTCAATGGGCGCAAATGCCCACAAAATTATTGCCAAAGTGTTTTTTTAGCCGGTATTTCTTCATAGCACATATAATGGAATTGCTTACAACGCTTGAAGAAATGCCGGCTGGGTTTTTTGGCATCAGGGGGAATTGGATCAAGGCCTTATTTGGATAAAGGTATCTTATCTATGTATAACTGAAGCTCTTTATTGTTTAATGTTATTTTTGTTAAAATTGACCCATCATCCGAAGACAAGTTTAGTTGTTTTTTTCTGATAATTTAATTCTGCCTATATTTTACTCTAGCCACTTTCCTGTAAAATTGTTTTGGGGACATGAACCTTTATATTGTGATGGCATCATGTGGCACTTTTAGCTAATTCCCTGTGCTGACTGCTTATTATTCTCAAATCCAAATGTATCTCTTGGTTTACTGTTAGAACCTGTGTGTGGGCTCTGTATAGTATCGTTCATTGCACAGTGCATGGTAATATTGGGTCACTGCATTGTACCAATACATAGTGTAGACAGATTGTCTTACAGGCAGTTTTTAATTCTCTTTTAAATGGGCTCTATCACCCCTATACAAGTTCCTCTTAAATTATATTTTATATAGCAAATATTTAGAGTATTGCATTAATTTTGTTTTTTAAAATGCTATTTGGGCGAAATAGAAGGAATAAATATTGCCCTGACCTTACTTCCAGATAGACTATGGGTAAAGCTCTGTACCCACATGCTGTAACTCTGCCTCTGGTCCCCTCCCTCTATCCAGCCTCCTCCGATGATGGTGGCTTTCTGCCTTTAAGCTAGAGCAACCTCATTGGTTAGATATCAGTCTCTGCCAATAAGATTGTTCCAGCTTACAGACAGAAAGCCTCCGTCATTGGAGGAGGCCGGATTGAGGGAGGGGAATAAAGGCAGAGTTACAGACTGTGGGTACAGAGCTTTACCCGTAGGATATCCGGAAGTAGGGTCAGGGCAATATTTATTTCTTCTATTTCGCCCAAATAGCATTTTAAAAAATGAAATTAATGCAATACTCAAAATGATCTATATATAACATATAATTTAAGAACAACTTGTATAGGGGTGATAGATCCCCTTTAAACCAACTAAACTTATCTTAAGGTGACAGGTCCACTTTAACCCTTTAAGGTTTAGAGGGTTCCACACACCTCTGGTCCTTAATGAGTTAAGTTAGTTGTGCTCTTTTTACAGAAAGTGGTGACACTGCTGATCTCAGTATTAGTTGCACATTCTAGTGCGCAGGGACTAAGTGAGGCCGATGTACAAAGAAGCGTGGTGCAAACAGTCTGCAGCAAATGGAACAAATAAACATTTCTGTTGCTTTAAATGGATCATTTAACCCATTGAATGCGTGAAGTAACCAATGCATTGTTTCACAGTTGTCCCTATCTTGAGTTTGTTTTTCTATAGAATTGCTCACAAGGTTACATTTGTCAATGTCAGAATAGCCATCAACAATAAAAACTGCTTATTTGTCTTATTAACTCTTTGGGGGAGATTCACTAAGTGGTGATTAAAGCAGTTATAAAGAGGTGATAAAGTGGAGATGACTTCTCCAGTTCCTATGCTGTTCTTAGTGAATAGGCTCCATAGAATAACATAGGAACTGGAGAAGTGATAACACTGGAGAAATCATCTCCGCTTTATCACCGATTTATAACCGCTTTATCACCACTTAGTGAATCTCCCCCTTTGAGTGCCAGAGGGGTATAACACAATATTGAACATCTGAAAGGGATTACAATGACTAATGTTGTTCTGTAATATAATAGACACTTAGTATTGTTTATAATTCATTTTTAGTAGTAAGCAACGCACTGAAAACCTATGCTGTATAATGCTGACACATTACTACCACTGGCTAATGGCAAAGTTGCTTCGGAGAGTATGAGGAGAATATTCATGTTGGGTGGTCTTGCTTTGTGGTTCTAAACCCTAGTCCTACGGCAAGGGACCAATAACAGGCTAGTAGCTGTGGTTTTCCCTGCCTGAGCATAACTAAGTTAATCAGAGGCTCACTTTGATTCATTTTTCTGTATTCAAGCAGTGAAATCCTCATCACCTGTCAGCAGTCCCTGAATGAATTAAAAACCACTGGTCTGGTTGCCTGTTAATGGGGAGCTGTCGCCTTGTAACAAACAGATGATTTTGGAAGAGCTTTCAAAATTACATATATTCATGTTAGTCTTTTTTTTATTTCAAACAATAGTTTGAAATATTTAGCAGTGATTATATGTCAGTTTTTGCACATTAGACTGTACTGTTAGGCATGCCTGTCCGATATGAACTTTCACACTGCTCCCCATCCCAACTGCCATTTCCTGATGGCCAGCACAAGCCTGCTTGTAGGTGTTCTATTCTTTCCAAACAGCATATTTTTGTATGAACCCCAGGGAATGGCCATGTAGATCCCAAATTTAAAAACAAAATATTTATTTCAACAAAAATATGAGATTACGTAACAGGCATAGGAAACCAGAGGGATATCGGATGCATTTCTCCTGAGGGCACTTTGCGTCTTAGACCAGAAATGCAGCAAGGAAATGCTGTGATTTATAAAGATATTTATCCACGACTGTCTTAAAAATCGCAGCAGTTCTTTTTTGGCACTCAAAATCTAACATTAAGCATGTCCTCAAATGAAAAGAGTCAGATCTGGAGCCATCCATTCCCTTGTCTTCCTCTGCATGGTATGTGAGCTCATATTTTTATGCATGTTGAAATACATATTTTGTTTTTTAAACTTGAGCTATGTTGCTTTTCTCTGTGACGTGTGCATCATAGGGAAATTACTTGTATCTGTTTCAGATGGTGTTGATGGTTTGTGCTAGAATTGTTCAACAGTTTCTTAGAATAACACAGAGGCTGCAGTTCTGTGTGTATATAGTTATGCCTGCCTGTACTTTGCAAACTTGCTGTTCAATGTGAGATATAGCAGATGTAGGAGTTCTGGATTTCTGAGGGAGATTTATATATAAAAAAGTCAACTAGAGATAATATCAGGGCTGATTTATAAATTATTAAATTAATTTTTATAAATATGGCAATATTACTCTGATGTTAATGCCTGGAATGCTTAAGGACCTGGTGTTAAGATTCTGGTGAAAATTCTGTCACAAATAGCAACATACCATAACATAAAGTGGTAGAATGCATCACTCACTGTGAGCCGCAACCACACATGCACAGTAGAGAGTCTCTACTGTGCATGTGTGGTTTCGCACACAGGGAGCTTCGCTGGGAGCCGTCTGGAGCTCCCAGCTAAGGATCAGCGCGTTCAGCAAGTCTCTACTGTGCATGACTGCAGTCATGCGCAGTGGAGACTCGCTGAATGCGCTGCCCCGCTCCGGACGGCTCACAGCTGGGTGCACATTAGCCCGTGTATATGGGCTTTCATACTAGTTTCTTTATAAATTCACTGTGCAACTGTTTACAAATGTCGTTACTCCAATAATAAAAAAAAAAATAATAAAAAACTTACTACCTAGAGTACAGTCCTCCTAAACTAGCCTTCTTAACCCTTTGAGTGCCAGACAAAGCGTTGCGCATCCCTCTGGCACTCAAAGGGTTAATTTTATAACTGTTGTAGGCACGTCCATTATAACACTTCTTTTTGCTTAACTCCACATTTATAAATCTCCCCCTTTCTTCTTCGTTTATAGCTACATTCTACTTTTTGTACATATCAGCTAATCCAGAATATTAATAAATCAACTATATATTTGTGTCTGAGAGCAATCATATACTGTATCTGCAAGACATTGAAAGAGATTGAGATTATTTTTGTGCTGTAAACAGATATTTCTGTTATTCGTTATTGTACAGAAGTATTTGCTTTTTTATGGGCAGCAACTAATTTGTATTGCCTGCTTTGCTATTTTAGTTCAAAAGCTATTTTAATCTCATAGATAAAACACCTACTGATCATTATTAATATTTTAATTGGGAATAAATCCTTTGTATGTTTCTCAACTTCTGTCCTCAAATACCACTAACAGTGCAGGTTGTCTGATTTTTTTGTGTCTTTGCACAGGGGGACTAATCAATTTGAATGATCCACTAATTGCACACCAGTGTTCAGTCAGGGGGATCCCCCAAATAAATCTGTACTTTTAGGGGTACATAAGGACTGTGCTTGAGAAACTCGGATCTGCACTCTGAGAAGTGTTTTCTATATATTTAAAAATCTAAGTGAATCTGTTCATTGTCAGGAGGAGTGGCTGGAAAAAGCTGATTGGTTGAAGGGTAGACAGGGGTCATAGCCAACCAACAACTGCTGCCAAAAAAAAAGTTATACACTGGCTTACAAAACAGAAAGTCAAACCTCGTGGTCAGAGAGAGGGTTTCCCTATCTCGCCCACTCCCACCTGGTACCTGGGGTAGAATGAAAGCATTGGAGCCTTCTACCTCCTCTACGTCACCTCTATTGATCTCCCAGTCAGATCTGCTGGGAAATCAGTAGCTGCAGAGGCATCAGGAGGTGGCCAGATGCCCCACCAGGAGGTCTGACTTTTAATCCTACTAAAAAAAAAAAACAAGCTTCACTACACAAGCAATGTTGTGCCACACCTGCTAGTTGGAGAATAAAAATCTAATTTTAATTATGTATATATTCAGATTCCAGTGTTTTAGTGCTTATCCATTTGTTTAATTAGCAGAGGAGCATATCAAATTTCATTTTTATACTTCTTAGCAAGTGTACCCTTGTGTCTAGTTGTTTACTTTATTGATGCCTTATAATTTGTATTTTAAGTATGCGCTGTGTACTTCTGGCATTGCTCTTACAGTTCTGCCCTATGGGGAGAAACCTAGGGAAAGTAATAATTTCTTAATTTCACTGCAAACTACATTTAAATTACCACAGTCAATTAAAATAACTTTATCTTACTCTACATTAAAACTGCCTCCAACTCAAACTAATGGAAATTCTAGCATTATTTATACTCAAATGTTTTTTCCTTTCACAAGCATGTGGTCATCTTGTTCCTTCCTCAGTCGCTGGCACTGTAAACAGCTTAACTGCTATATTGATTACGGATGAGAGAAAAGTCCTGCTTTCTCCACATTAATTATTGTGAATGTAAAAATTCCTTTTATTGCAATGGATATAGATTTCTGAACAGGGTTCCCAATTCTTTGCTACATTTTGGGGGTTTCTTTATATGGGAAAAAGTATTAGAACTGCTAAGGAAATAATTGGGGAACATAAAGAGGATAACAGCAAGGCATTTTGATAATATATACAGGTTATAGACCATGTAGATCCTTTGGGAAAACTTTTAACCGCTTAACGACCAGGGTCCTGGGAAGCAACCTTCCCTTAAAGGGATAATAATGTTTCACAAAAACAGCAGCTCCAATTAATCTTCATAGTATCTGGGCCAAACAGAGTGTTATTTCAGTACTGTCAGAATTGTAGTTCAAGAGTAATTGAATGATAAAGTATCCCCCTTCCTCTCTTCAGATGTGGAATCTGGTCCACAGACCAGACAGCTCACAGCAAAGGACAATCTTCCAACTGTGAGAACAATGAAAGCCCTGCCCCCATTGACAGGTTTTACGGGCTATTCCGTTATGTTAATTGAAGATTGTCCCTCTCTGCAGTCTTCTTGGACACCACCCTGCTGCTCTGAGCTGAGCAGTGTTACATCAGTAAAAGGGGTGGGAGGGGGATACTTTATCATTCAATTACTCCTGAACTACAACTCTGACAGAACTGAAATAACTTTCTCCAAGGCCCAAATACTATGAAGATTAATTGGAGCTGCTTTTATTATGAAACATTACTATCCCTTTAAAGACCACTTTGGTCTTTCTGACGCACCGACACGTGACCTGTGACTCATCGTGGCTCTCCACATTGGGTACTGAGAGAGAACGCTCCATGTACCTGATGTGCTATGACACCAGTCACCAGTCCTTAAGGGAAAACCAAGTGATGATCATAGCATGGCACGTGATCGTTAAGGGGTTAAAGTGATAGTAATATTTCCTTTTTACAGGACAATCGGGTCTTCTTCATACTTTCTATAATGATATAATGATAACAATGCCTAAGTTTGCTGTTTTACTTTTATTCTATAATAAAGTTCCCCCTCCCGCCCCTTTTACTTAACTGAAGTAGCTGCCCCTCACATGTGGAATCCAGTCCTCTGACCAAGGGACAATCTTCTTTCCATCTGTATAAGGAAGTCCCTGCCCCATTGTTGAAGGAAGGCAGGTTTTTCCTTATATTGAAAGAATATGTCCCTCATTGCAATCTGTCTGGACCAGCTTGATGAGGCTGCTTGACATACATAAAAGGGGCGGGAGGGGGAAACTTTATTATAGAATAAAAGTAAAATGCCCATCTTATGCAGGATTATAAAGCTACAGATCAAAACAAAGTATTTAGAGGACTAGATCAGGAAATATTACTATTGATTTACCAACAGGACAAAGTGGGAAGCTGCCTGGTTCTCATATATTACAGTTTACATCCCTCTGTACCTCCCTCTCTTCTGACATACACACTATACAGTCTGTGCAATTGTGAAGCTAGGCGGGAAAACTCAGCAATACAAGCATTTCAAAACTCATTATTTCTGAATCTATGGTTGGTGAAAAGACTTTGCATAGCATGGACCCAGTTATGATCTCAATAGTCTGATTAAATAAGTTCAACATTGAGTTTTTATAAGTTTGATTACTTTCTCTTAGCAAATGGGGAAAAAAGATATCATTGTTTTGATGGCACGGTGTGGTACTTTATGCTAATTTCCTTGCACTGAATGTTAATATGTTCTGTTCTAGGCCAAACATGTCTGTCTCTGTACAATCAAATGTGCTCTGCCTAGAGTCATTCATAGCGGTGTGTGCTGTGATTATTGGCTCAGCAGAGAAACTAATTAGAATTGTGCTGGGCCACCAAAAATAGAGAGTAATATCTCAAAAACGATTTACTTATATTATGGTGGGTCCATGAAGCAATGTGTTGCAGACCTCTATGTCATCATAGGTGACCCACTACTTTATACTTTTCCCAGGGCCCACCAGTGGCTTAAAATGGAACTGTCAGGTTCCAACTTCCCTTCCCAAACTGGGTTATTATCCCCCCCCAAACAAGCTTAAAACTGCCCATGAAATTGAAATTATGTTTCCCCCTATGATGAAAAGCTACCTTACTTCTTCGGTAGTAAAGTGAAGATAGCTGCCATCTTGATGATGATGAGAATGATTGACTGAGCTCTACCCTAAGCCTGCCTCCAGTGTTTCCTCAATGGTGGCCCTGGGTTGAATAGCCTGTGTTAAAAAGTTCTAGTGTTGCTCTGCACATGCCAATCCCAGACTGCTACTCTCTTTCCCTGCTTGCTTCAGTTGCTCCTCTTGTCTCTCAATTCTCAACGGGCTCAAGATTCCACTCCGCCCTGGGTTCCCATCGTGCTCTGGTTGCTGGCGGAGTCCATAGTGTGGCATCTGACCACTGTGAGAATGAACCCTTGGAGTGCCAGAAAGGTATCCAATGCATTGCAACACACTGCATCGGATACCTCTCTGGCACTCAGAGGGGATAAGAGACGAGAGGAGCAATGGGAGCAAGCAGAGAAGAAGGGGAGTGGTCAGGGTTTGGCAGAGTGTGTGCACAGCGGCAATCCAGGGTGCAAAAGAGACACATCTCTTATATTTGTGCAGGCAGTCTCACGATACAGCCTGAATGGCCTTGAATATTACGGCAGACTCTAACATATTGAATAGAAATATGCTGGAGACATTTGTAGCATTCAAGTGGGATAAAAAAAAGAAAGACGCCGTTAGCAAGGGATATTTCTAAAAGTCACATATCGTCTGTACTACAAATTCTCCTCAAGTACCCGCACTGTGCAACTCCCACACCCAGCCCCTTCTGCACCATAGGAAGCCTCCCACTGTTCTCTCATGAGCACTTCATGGGCTTCCATTTAAGTAATCCTGGGAGTTGTAGTTTTATGTATACAAAACTTCATTTTAAGCTTATTTAACTCCTTCAGCACCAGAGTGTGGCGAGCAACACATTGCTTTGCAATGAGCTAAACACCCCTCCGAGTCTGGCAGAGAGTGTGCAGAGAGGCAATATGGGGTGCAAAGGGAGAGGAGACATCTTGTGCAGGCAGGAGAGGAAGATGAAGGGAGCATGCCTGCTACTAGGGAGAACTGGGGAGGGAGGTGGGAGGAGATTTGTAGAACAGGGGTCATCCTGCAGAGCTGTGTGGTACTGCTTGTACCACAGAAAGAGGAACTGGTGATGTCACTGGTAATATTTACAAGCCAATACCTTATAAAGTATAGTGATTTAAAATTAAAAAGAACAACCAATAGACAATTCAATTACATTCAATTACATCAAATGTCTTGAGGGTGAAAGCTCCACTTTAAATTATGCCTAATAGAAGTTAATATGGGAATAAGGACATACTAAAAAATTGAATGTCAATGATTTTTGTAATCATTTAACAGTTATATTCTTCTTTATACATACTGTCTGTACATCTGGTAGCTGTTTGTATAGGCGAGTTTTTTTCCTTAAATATTGAAAATTTACATTATTTTTACATTTTTATTTTTTGTATTTCTGTTTCTAGTTGCATAATCTTTTTTTTTTTTCCTTTGAGAATGGTTCTAAAAAGAGGACAAATCATTTTATTGAGCTGGTTATATTTTGTTTAACCCCTTAACGATGAGTGACATGTCAGGAGTCTCACGCATTTCAGTCCTTTAAGACAGTGACAGTCCTAGCATGTCACCGATAAATTGGTTACAGTGAGTCTCAGAGCGATCATGGTGACTGCAGTCAGTCTGTTTAAGCCTTTCCCTGGTGGCTTAGTACATGTGATCACTGCTACAAGTGCCAGTGAAGCAGCATGATAAAGACAATATAAAATATCCATTGCCATTGTATTCTCTGCCTCTCTTCCTCACTGCGATCTTGAGGAAGAGAAAAGCAGAGAAGAGAGTTCCCAGTGCCTCTAATGGCCAAAAAAATTCACTTTTGAGTCACTGGAGGCAGGACTGGGCAGGGGGACTTAAAATAAAGGGAAAAAAAATGGCATCACAGTTTGACTCCTCTTTGTGTAACTGGATAAATAATTTAGAGCAAGCCCAAAGTATTTTATTTACACAGACTAATTTATAAACCTATATACTGAAGCTTAAACAAACATTAATGTGTGTTTTATTACTGTGAAGCAACATGATCACTTATATAGACACAAGGGGAAGATTCACTAAGTGGTGATAAAGAGGTGACAATGTGGAGATGACTTCTCCAGTTTATCACTTCTCCAATTCCTAGGTTATTCTATAGAGCCTATCACTAAGATCTACAAAGTTGAAGAAATCAAACAGAAATCCATAGAATTGCATAGTCTGAAAAGTCTGCAAGTGAATAATATGTAAAGTCAAATTGCCTATATTTTTATTACTTTTCTCATTGTCACCTAGTTTTATATGTCTTTGACAGTAAACTCCTCAGATATGTCTTTCCTGAGAGCTTTCTATCAGGGACTATGAAATTGGAACAGTGATACAATGCAGTACTATCCCTGCTCTCTATGCTGTGTTTAAAGCAGAACGTTCACATAAATCAGTTTTCCCCCATAGTGCTGTATCGCTCTAATTCACCTTTAATATCATAAATGAAACTCACATTACTGTCACTGTTTTCCAATTTGGCCCGTTCTTATTTCCACAGAAGTAAAGGGAGTACGCTGCCATTTTCATACTGTAGTATTTGACTGGCAGCTCTCCCCCTCCTTGTACGCTTCATCGTCATAACTGGTATCTTTCAGTAACAGCTCACCAGGAGGTTAAAAAAAAAAAAAAAAAAAAGTATTATGTTTAAAGAAACATGTAACTTCACTCTCAGCCATCCCACCACAGTGAAATAATTAACTCCAAAGAACTTACATAACAACATTGCACATTGTTGGCCAATACAGGTTTTCTGCTCCCCTGCCTTCCCTGCTTCTCGCTTTCCTCTTGCCCCAGGCTGACACCATGCACACAGCACCGCTCGTCATCTCATCATGTGACCTGTGCTATGTGACGTAGCACAGGTCACAAGTTCACAGCTTCACAGGATGTATGGACACATACAGTATACCATATCTGGAGAATTTAAGGTTTCACTCGGAGACACTGCTCTAAATCCAGAGTCTTCCCAGCTATGTTCATCGTTGGTTCTACAATTATAATAAAGGGCTAAGGGAGGGATTTAAAACTCAGGGGGGAGGTAGTCACAAGCCGTGCAGTACAGCTTGTACTGCACAGAGGGAAAGTTTCCTGGCACTAAAATCACATTTTTTTATGGTAAAAAGAAAAAACTATTTACATAGTAACCATTGGAAGAGGCATAAACTCAAATAAAGTATGGAGGAGGTTAAAATTCCGCTTTAATAGACTGCAGGCAGTCTTTTCTGGTACAGGTATAGTGTTGCATTGTTCCATTATCTCTGCTTTCACAGTTCTTGACAAGAAACTCCCTGAAAACAAATGTTCAGGATGTTCAATGTCAGTGACATAAAAGTGTAAAAAAATGAAAACCTTAAAGATGTGTAGACTCTCTGACTTTCCAAATTATGCACTTTGCAGAATATATTTAGTCAGACAAACGAAGGGAGACTGTCACATTAAATATTGAATTGTTTTATTTTTATTTAAAACATTCACTATTTTAATATGACAAGTTTGATTTGAATTAAACATTCTATTAAAAAAGAATAAGGATAGTTGTGGCTGGGTTATGGACTAGGTAGTGTCAGCCGAATGAGGGCCTTTAGGGGTTTTATGTTTAAAAGAAAAGTGAAGGGGTTCTGGGACAAACCATTTGCACTGTAGGGGAGAACTAAATATTCCAGTTGATTTAAATGGGGATTTTAACCCCTTAAAATCCCCATTTAAAGGGACAATAATGTCCCATAAAATATTATACTTGTTTTGTAGAGGTTTAAAAAATAAATTATTTTGCACAAATCCTATCTCTCAAACCTTTATGGTTCCTCCGTTCCTCCCTCCCTCCCGATCCTGAGACCAGCCTGCGGCTCTGCAGCAGAGCCAACATCGCATTACTTAAAGATAATTACTTTGATGGAAAGGTCTACAAAGTGTGCCTTGTTTGCAAGCACACTTTGTATACCTTTGCCATGAAGTATTTCTTTTTAAATAATGTGATTTCTGCTTTGCTGAAGAACCTCCTCGAGTCAGCTGTAAAGCTAACAGCAAGAAAAGGCAAACTTTACAGGTGCCAAATATTTTTTTATTGGACATTACTGTCCCTTTAAATGAATGATAATTTTTGGAATTTTTAGTTCTCACCTATAAAGCAAATGCTTTGCCTCTGGACTCCACCACTTTTCTTGTGAACACATGGCCCCTAGATGTTTGGTTAATAGAAGATAATCTGAGATGTATTTTATAAGAAACTTGGGGGTCCCTTTTGTTCACCCATAGACAAAGTATTAAGAAATCTGGTATTAAAGGGATTGTAATACTTACTGCAAAAATATTTATTTCTTAGCCTTTAAATTATCAGTTTTATTATGGACATGTTGCTACTCCTGTATATAAAATATTTGATTTCCATAAGTCACCTTTTCATTATTCATCCCAAAGATCCAAGGAGATATTTAAAAGAGCAAGAGACAATGGAGGGAGCCAGTGGTGCCTTATATCCATTAGGACCAACATGATAAAACAGATAAAGAACTACTCACACTGTGTTTGATGTGGGCATAAGCCTCATGTTAACAATGCAACCAGGCTGAGAATTCTGTCTCGTCTCTGCATGAGCTATCCTGTACAGACAGTGGCATGCAGAAATATCCCAAGATCTAATGTGACATCCTAAGAATATTTTAGTAAAAATTAAAAAAATAAAGGGGGTGGGGCTTTCTAGGAGCATTACAAAAGTGGGTGGGAAGTGGAACTAGGTGAGAAAGGAGGAAAAGTGGGAGGAACAGGGTGGGCAGAGTTTAAAGGAACCTCCCCATATCTGGAAAATCAGCTTCTGGCCCGGAGACTCGGTAAGGCACTCTCAAAACCAGAGTCTCTGGGGCAAATCTGGAGAGTTACTAGGTATGCTTATCACCTGCAATGTAACCTAGGTGTTTGATCACATGAAGGATTAATCCTTTGAGTGCCAGAAAGGTATGCAATGTATTGAAATGCAGGACACTGGATATCTCACTAGCAGTTAAAAGGTTAAAGGTTCCTGGATAAACTTTAAAATAAATCAGAGCATTTTGTTCCTAGCACCAAGCCTCTTGTCTTTGTTACCGAAACTCATTCCTGGATGAAGGCTGAAAATGGTTTAATCTGATATATTCAGTGGGAAATCTTTCCAGACTAAATTGCTTCTCATACGTTAACTTCTTATATGCAAAAAATCTGCTTATGAAAACTTCTTGGAGTTCTATTTATAGTTCACTTTCAAAATGTCTCACACAAGAGTCCGTGCAACTAAACAGTGCATTAACCATGTCGTTGTGATGAAAAGGGCAACATGAGAATCTCGCCCTGCATGAAAAGCGCAAGATACTCATGTTGCTGCCTTAAATGTCGCTTCAGCCCTCAAAATATCTTGCTGATTTTAGTGCTCGCATACCTTAGCATATATTATACGTTCATCTGCTACCATTACCAAGCACTATCCACATACGTTCAGGCACTCTTGGCTTACTGCCAGGTCTCCATGCTATCCCCTTCCCTTAGCAATCAACTTCCATTCATGCATCCCTCACCGTCACACGTTGCATTGGCCTTGAGGCCTCTTCGCTACGTGGGCTCTCCTCCAGTCCAGTCCAGTCAACATCATTGCAGCCATCCAAAAAGATATGCGGGCACTAAAATTAGCGGGTTGAAGCAACATGTAAGGCTTCAACATGAGTATCTTGCACTTTTGATGCAGGGCGAGATTCTCATGTTGTCCTTTTCATCATAGTGACAAGGTTAATGTGCCATTTAGTTCCATGTACTTTTTTCTGTGCAACATTTTCACAGGACACCCTATGTATTTGATTAGATAATGCATGTTCAACATTTATGATGATTACAAAAATGAATGAAAAAGAAAAAAACTTAATTCTAACACCCTGGCACTTAAATGGTTAAAATAAACAAACCATTTTTGACTGTAGAGAGGTGTCTTAATAGTGTATTATTTTAAATAAATAATGGCTAATACATGCATAATTTAGTATAATTTTGTATAGCGTAAATAAAAGAACTTGTCAAGTGACCTCGGAGATATGGGAAGTGAGATGCCATAGCTTAAAATTCCTCTGTTTTACTCCATTTTAACTTGTAACTCACAGAGATCTTCTAGGCTTTTAAATGTCAGTGCCTCACTCTCTTCTGTATATAAGCATTTTGGTGGTTAAATCGCTGACACTGGTCTTCTATAGCAAAGGGAATAATCTTCCATGAGTGCCAAATGAGACACTGATACCACCAGTTTTGCAGATCTCTGTGATCTGCAAGGCAAACTATATGAAGACAGAAGAGGTCTAAGATATGAGATCTCTGTTCTGATAGCACTGGGGTACTAACAAGCATTTGAAAGGGTCTTTATGTGTCCCTGTACTGACTCTTTACAGGGGAACTATTCCTGCAGGAATAAGTAGTTCTTATTTCTTTATTTGAAAGAGTTTCCTAGCTGTCAGAGTTTTTAATAGAACAGTCAAATATATCTATGGACATTTTTGAGGCTGATGTTCTAGGAACTGGAGTGTGTCTGGAAGACAGTGCATTTGTGGACCAATGACAACCATTTGGACAGCAGAACAAAGCTGGAGTATAACACAGTGTATGTGTGGCTGTATTACTACCAGTGGAATGTGAAACGTGCTGGGGCATCGGTAGGTGTGTGGCTGCAGTGGACAATGGAACAAGGCTGGAGTGTCAGCATATGCAAGGGGTCACAAGGAGTAGGAACTTATGTTTCCTGCCAGTCTGACAATGTCAGAGAAGATTGGCTGAGAAGATTGGTAGAATCACATTAAGCTGTTGATGGAAATCCACAATAATACCTGAGACTCCGTTCTTCACTGTGGAAAGGCCTAGAGGAAATAGTCTCCACTCCCAGCTGATTACCACTACACTATCAGGAGGACTGCCTTACATGTGAGGTCATGGACAAAAATGCTCAAAGGATACTGATATTCACCAAAAGTGTCCAATATGCACATTATATTTGGACTGCAAAGATGCACGCATCAATACCTCCTTTGTATAACTGATGGTAATTATGTATGCTGTATGACATCAGTAAGTGCTTTAACTTGAAACTTTGAGTGTAAGGGCCATTAGCTTTGTGTTTGTGCACTGCGATCATATTAACCAGTGCAACTTGCATGATTGGGATCTTCCATTATTGGTCTACCTTCAAATAAGCTTAGTATTGCATTATATGGTATTTATCTCTGTAAGTGTTTCTAATAATAATAATAATAATAACAATAATAATTTTGATCTATGCTACACTTAGTGGATACTTGAGCTGTCCATCCCCCCCCCCTTCTGTTTTTCCACAAAACTGGCATTTGAATAGAATCAAATTTGCTAACACTAACAGCTGCTGACATTTCAGAGAAGACAATGTCTAGGCAGACACTCTAGTCAGTCTCAGATGTACACGATGCAATAAGAAAGGGTACTCAATGATGAAGTACTTACTACTCTGACAAACAACTGAGGATATTTGTACATTGATCCAATTGCAAGGAGAGATAATATGAAACTCCCATAATTCTTCTTTCAATTTCTACAGAGTCAGTAGATGATCTTCTACAGGAAAGGCTCTTCCATTTGACTTATATTTTGCCTTCCCTGAGGCTCTTCCATGTGGTGATGAGGTAAAAGCATTTTGTTGAAAGCAACAGTCATTCTAATTGCATCAAAATGCCCACTATAGTGGGATTTTTCACACACCAAAGAACAACATTATACATCAAGATCCATTTCTACACCAACAATCCTTTCAGCTGAACCTGACACTCTGGTACTTGAAAGCAAGATTAAGTGACAAAGCCTTGTCACCAAAGTGATTAAGCTACTTCTCAAATCCAGGAAGAAAAACACATGACATTTTTATAACAGAACCTGGGAGAAATTACATTTCTGGTTTAAAGCCAAGAAGGAAAAATAAAAAGAATTCTCCATCTATTCCTGGCCTTCTGGAATTCCTGTCAGGTGGATTTAATAAAGGCCTATGCCCTAGCACACTCACGGTTAATACCTCTGCTCTATGATGTATTTTGGGCAGCTCTTAAACAGATAATCACCTTACCAAAAGATTAATACAATCTATATTTCTTATAAGACAAAGGATTACACCTTTTATATCATCCATTGGATCTAAATCTTGTATTGCTAGTGCTTATGGAAAACCCTTTGGAGCTATTAGAAGACTGTTCCTGAAGCTCCTCTCTATTAAAACTATCTTGTTAGTAGCACTGCCTAGAAGATTAAGAGACCTTTCCATGAAAGAATCCTATATGGCAGGGGTGTTCAAATCTATACGTATGAGGGATGCATTTATTTTTTTATTGATAACAATGGTGAATTATAGCCTGTTAGCTATTCATAAATATGGATGTATATGTAGTAATAAAAATATTTAAGAGATGGCTATTCTTAAACTGTACTGTGCAGACAATCGCGTGGTTAGGACTTAATGGCCTTCTACATCATGTGTACTAGCTAATTCAGTATCCCAAACTTTTTTGTTATAACCCTCTCATTGCCACAGGGATGTGCTATGGGTTAAATGAGGGCAGCTTCTGTCTCTGCTCTACATTAGAGACATAAACTGTAATCTGGCTCCACAGAAAGATAATAGAAGTTCCTAACTTTGCCAGCCTCAGGGACTTTGAACTTGAGAGTGTGACCTCTGAAAGCACAGACCGCTATCCAAGCTCACTGCATGTGGAAAAGTGCCACATTAACATATCAAACATACCCACAGGAATACAACATTGCAATATACAAATGAGCTACTGTCAAAGTAGTCACTGCAAAATAGTAAACCTGGGACAGGCATGGTGAAAGTGTGGCGATGTTGAAGTTTTTGTGGTTTATTCACAGGGATATGAGGATGAAGGCATATGTCTGGATGAATCAAAGAAAATATGCCACACTATTGCCAACCAGGCAACTTATAGAACCTTAGTGCTTCTCCTCGCCTAGATCAATTACAAGGAAACTGTTCCATAGGAGAAAATTAGGGGGTTAAAAGACCCATTTAAATCACTTGGAATTTGGAGCTCTTTTTCAGAATTATTGCAATTCTTTTTGGTTTCAGCCTTTTTTAGAAAAAGGATATAATGATAAATTCGTTCATAAGGCCTTTTAGACAAGAATATTTAACATGGCAGGAGTAATGAACAAAAATATATAAAAAAAAAGGATTGACAGAACGTGCCTTGGTTTTTCAATGTAATTTATTAGCTGGGAATGCTAAGAAGTCAAGTATTTCTAACCATTTGAATATTATTGAAATAGACTCCAACATTTGCAGGATGATGATAATAACGCCCCCTAGTGATCTAGAGAAGAAATTGAAGCATGTGGATCCAAGTAGACCCAAGAAGGTATCTGGGACACCTAATTTGGGGATTGTTATGACCACTTGGTTAGGAACTACAGATGTAAAAATAAGATGTAGATTTATGAAGGGAAATAGTTTATAAATTTCAGTACCTTCTATGTTATCTATGTAATTAGTTATGGCTGCGGTAAAAAGAGCATATAGCGTGCAATGTAATCTTGCATGATAGGTCAGGGCTGGGAGCACAGAAGAAATATAAAGAAAAAAGATTTTAGTTATGGGGTACCCTGACTTTTTACAGAATGTTGTTGGGGTGATATTGATGGGTTCTGTATTATGGGGATACCAAGATTACTAGTGTGACATCCAGGGTCATTTTCAGCTCTTTACAAAAGGGATTCCTTCTGGAAATAAACTCTGGGGATCTTCAAGGGCTGAGATATTTTTAATCCAATAGGGGAGGAGTCATCTGCCCAAGCCAATAGGGACAGACCTGTATCAAAATAGAACTGATTGGTTTAGCTTGGACTGAGCTCCACAGTTAAATGTTTGTCACTATTTGTTTGATCGTCAATAATAATGTGAGACTTCCTCACAAAATGCATTGGGCAATTTTATATGTTTATTATATAAATACATATTTATATGTTCCTGATGAAAGAGTGTGTTGCTCAGAAATGCGTAGAACCACTTGTAACAAAATGATTTTTTTGATCTGAATGTATCTATAATAAAGGACTTTTGATATTTTTTTAAACACTTGGCTTTAACTTTGGATTTGGAAGAATATCCAGATATACAGGTGTTTCTCTAGCAGGACGGGCTTGTGATCTGCATATGATCTTCTGGATTAATGTACTACAAAGCTGGAATGTAGAAAAACGTGAGTGTCCTCTTACTTTCTCTATTCCTAATGTTTGCACAAGAAACATTGTAGCAGTCAGCTCCCCCAATCTGTGTTTTTACTTTTCGAAGAACTTGTGGGAGTCCCGTTTTGGTGGGGAGCAGCGACGCTGATATCTTGACTGAGTGAAGGCAGTCTGAACCCTTCATCTGCTATTGCTGTCCGTTATTAACAGACGGAGATCTAGTAAGTGCTTTGGAATCTGTAGGGGGCTCCTTTTTCTAATTGATATAATGCACTATTAGCATCCCTTCTTTACTTTTTGTCTGATTGTAAGAGGTCACAGGGCAGTACAGAACCAACAGGGGCCAATACTGGGTCCTGTCACAACTGCACCCTCTACATTCCCTGTAATTATGACCCAGCTGGACATGCAGGCACAAGATTCAAGTCAATGTACTAACACAAAAACGATTTCCACTGGTGGAGTCGTACATTAAACCTCTTGTGTTTTTTATTGTGGGCAATTTCATAACTAAGATTTTTATTTGGAGTGGGAGTGCGGCAGTGACATCACACAGGTTTTTACCAGGTTTGTGAGAGAGTGTTTCATACAGAAACTAATTTTCATGATCTGAGTATATCTTTATATTTTACTGTGGAGGAACAGTTGCACACGATACACGCATATTTTATGAACAGATCCCTTTTGTGTATAATTCCCTTAAGTAGTCTCTTTTATTACATCCTTGATCTCTCTATAATAGGCAGTAGCTCTAAGATATGAGGTGACATGCATTGGCTCTGAAAGACTGTATTACCTACACTGGTTTATTGTGAGCTCTGTCTTTGCTAACAATATGTTTTACTTCTTTTTTTTTATGCTACAGTCGCTATCAATAGATTTAAGGTGATTTAGAATACTCTGTTATCTGAATCTCTTTCCTGAAGGATATGTTCTTTTTATCTATTACCGTGAAAGGCATAAAAAGAGAATTTAAAAGCCTTTCCTTCAAATTAGGTTGTAATAAATTGTATCATATGGGATTATACAGAGGTGGCCATATGCCTAAAGCAGTGACACAATGCTGGGGCAAACCAACTTCACTACAGGGGACAACGAAAGTTTCCATTGATTTAAATGGAGCTTTAAACTCCATGAACACTAACGATGTCTCCATCACATTGTGAAACCATACACTGGAGATCAAGAGGTTCAAAGCCCCATTTAGATCAATGGGACTTTTTCTTTTTTCTTGTTCTCTATGTTCAGCTAGTTTACCCCAGAATTTCTCCTCTTTCTTTCTGAACATATTAAAGTTGTCTGTGATCTGAAGGCCTGCTTTTTGGTTTATAATTTAAGCGTTAGAAAATTGTAAGACTATGGTGGTTAATTATTATTTGTCTATTAACCCTTTAAGGACCAGTGGGTTATTTTGCAATGCGTTGCTCACCCCTCTGATCCTTAACCATTTGAGTGCCAGAGGGGTGTGAAACACATTGCAAAGCAATGCGTTGCGTACCCCTCTGGCGCTCAAAGGGTTAAAGGAGCAGTAAACCTTTTTTTAATGAAAACCTATAAAATATAGACCTTTTACTCATGAATAAAACAAGGGCACTCCTCTGCTGTCAGTTGTTTTATTCAAAATATTTAACAGTTCAAATAATCTGGAAGTGAATTTACTGTGTGTTTACTTCCTGATATTTCTAACTGACAGGAAGTGAGTCCACAGTTTCTATATCTCCATTAGAATGTAACAGGATAACTAATTGGAATCTGACCACTAGAGGGCATTGCTAATGTAAAAAACATAGGCTTAAACTGTAATAACTCTGAAAATATGTATTGCTCAGCAATGGGGAGTGCCCATATTTTACTCAACAGAAAACACCCTACAATATATATAATTTCATAAAAAAGTTGTCTGCTCCTTTAAGGTATTAAGCACCAATTTATGTTCAATATTGTCAGCAACATCAAGATACTCCAGTTTTAGGTAAATCCTCTTAACCAATATGATGTCCTATCGTTTGGTTTATAATCTAGCTTGGACCTTGACTTTTTTTACAGAAGGCACAGACCTAAGGGTGTTTAATTTTTAAGGGTGGGTCAGCTGTGCTAGATACCCCCGGAGTGCTGGTTTCTGAGGTGTGACTTGAGCAATCTAGGTGTTCAATATATCTTTAGAGAAGGCAGCCACTTAAAGGAGCTTAATTGTTATGGGTGCCTCACCTGTGCTAGTTGCTCCCACAAAAGCTGATTTATGGGGTGTGGCCTGAGCAATCTTGGTGTCCAATATATCTGGTCCTGGCTTAGGGGGGGGGGGTCCAGTTTATTTGCCATTTTATATAATGACTAGCGTAAAAGCCTGTGCACATGGGCCAAAGTGCGTAAAAAAACGCAGAAGTATACCTCCCAGCATTCTGTGCGTTCAGGCAATCTCTACTGCACATGACTGCATCAGACAAACTTCCATCTGGCCTTTTATATTATAGGATTAGATGGTAAGAATATAGTTTTAGCCTTTATTGGCCTTATTTTAGAGAACTTTCCAGTATACTGCAGTGTGATACATTAGTGAATTCAGTAGTATGCCAGGGAAAATAGCTTTTCATATTTGTATGTTATAGGCTAAAACCGTATGTTATAGAAAAACATTACAATGCCAGGAAACAGTAGGTGGGACTACTGATGGGCTCTATGAAGAGTGCAGTGTATACATGGATGAAGAGAACATGTATAAGAACCTGAGATATCGAGATCTACATTTAGCTGTTTGTGTTGGGGCTATTTGAGGTATCTGTGAAGAGTGTGGTGTATACATGGGTGGGACAAACATAAGGGAAACTGAGATGTTGACATCTAATTCTAGTTGGGTGTGTATATATGTGTGTGTGTGTGCTTGTTGAGATTACTGGAAGAATGTGTGAAGTCCAGGTTTAATACTGAATGGCCACTAACAGGCCCGGATTTAAGGATTTCTCTTATTAAACATAGGTGAGTTAATCAGTACCTCATTCATTGTGATTGGCCCATCTGTGCTTAAACAGGGTAATCCTTAAATACTGAACTGTTGGTAGCTCTTGAGGACCGAACTTTGACACCCCTGACATAAGGGAAACCTTAAATGTTGAGATTGATATCTAGCTGTTTGTGTGTATGTGTGTGTGTGGGCATGCAAGCACATTTGTTACCAACAGAATAAAACCCATAGATTTCCAAATACTTAGTCTGCCAAAATCAGACATCTCAACGGAGTGTGTGTGGGGGGGTACTGTATCCGTATTCTTTTACAAATTGTGGTTTGTATTTGCAGACACAGAGAAAATTGTCTTCCAAAGATTGCCATAATAAGAAATAAAATATGACAACCTTTAGCAGCAGAGCAACTGCTATTGTAAATTGATCATCAAATCAGTTTTGCATGACCGAATGAGAAAATTGGTTTACATTGCACAATGTTATATATATTCTCAGTCTCTATTAGCATCTTGTGATTAGAACTAGCGAAGACATAAACTTCAACAGATACAAATATTGGTTGATCTAAAAATAAATAGAAGCAAATAAAGGTCGGAAACAAGGCTTTAACCAATATTTACTGAGAATTCTGACTATATATGAGAGTTTAATGAAAGATCTAAACATTTTATTATCCCATACTCTAATTTAAAAAAAATCTGTTTTATTAAACCCTTACATTTTAGAGACATCTCCAGTGCATTACTTCACAATGCGTTGGAGCTGTCTCTACCATCTAGAAAGTTAACCCATTTAAGACCAGAGAGTTGTGCATCACATGGCTTCACAATGTGTAGCACGTTATCCAGTCCTTAAAGAGTTAAAGATCTATAATTCACCCCCCATACACGACCACATATACACACACACACACCCACACACATACATACACACACACCCACACACATACATACACACCCCCCCACACATACATACACACACCCACACACACACCAACATCCACACATAAACACTACACACACACACACACACACACACACACAAACATACACACGCTATACACACACACACACACACACACACACACACACACAAACACCCCCCACACACAAACACCCCACACATTCAAACACCCCACACATTACACACACACTCACATTATACACACACACAAATACCCCCCCACACAAACACCCCACACATTATACACACACACACACACACACACACACACACACAAACACCCCACACATTATACACACAAACACCCCCCCACACACATAAATACCCCATACATTATATACACACCCACACACACACACACACACCCCACACATTACACACACACATAAATACCCCATACATTATACACACACACACACACACACACACACCCCACACAGTACACCCCCCCCACACACATTACACACACACATAAATACCCCATACATTATACACACACACACCCCACACATTACACACACACACACACACACACACATTACACACACACATAAATACCCCATACATTACACACACACACACACACACACACACATAAATACCCCATACATTATACACACACACACACACACACACACCCCACACATTACACACACACACATAAGAAATTCACAGTCTTACATACTTCTCAGAGGAGATTTTATTCCAGTTATCTATTAATTCCCTAATAGTATTTGTCCCAACTACCTCTTACTGGGAAGCTCTTTCATGAGTCTGTTTCCCTTTCAATAAAGTAGTACTTATATACATTAATTCAGAATTGTCTGCCCTCCAGCTTTAGACCATGACCTCTTGTTCTAGTATTTCTCTTTTTCTGAAAAACAAAAACAAAAGCTTCCCTCCTGAACTATATTGAATCTCTTAAAGGGAGAGTAATACATCAATAAAACTTTAGCGCTGATTATTCTTTACAATTTCTTTAACATGTTAGACTATATATAATTACTTACAAATTTGTAGTTCAAATGCTATTCAAGAGGAAAGGATCCCCCTCCTGCCCCTTCTGGCCGCCTCCCCTTAGATCTGTGATCTGGTCATAGGACCAGACAGATGCAGCGAGGGTGTCACTGTTACCCAGAGCACTCAGGAGTCAGAACGTATATGTAAATCACCTTTATTAAGGCACAGAACAAGCAAAGAATGAGACAATATAAACAGGCAGAAGGTCGGCAGACTAGCTTGCACTACTATCAGGAATAGTAGACCGCCTAGAATGGGCCAAACTGCTGAGACTAGGCTGTAGCCAGTGAAAGTCTCTACAGGAGCTAAGGCAGGAACAGGAACGGGAACCCCAGTGGATAATCTGTGACTGGAACTGGAACAGGAACTGGATCAGCCACGGAAGGTCTTCATCATGGACAAGGACTGGAACTAGACAGGAGACTCCGACCAGGAACCACGGAAAAACACTGACACACGCCTGCTGTCAGTCTAGCTAAGAGGAAAGCTGACTCAAGCCTGACGTCAACTATTAGGAGTCGATCACTGACTCATGTCTGCAATCAGGACCACTGGGATCGAATACCGGACTCACACCTGCAGTCGGTATAGACGAGAGTCTACCAGGGCCCCAGGTCTGTGCCAGATGGATGTCCGCAGGAGGGAGGCAAGACTTAGACTAGCCAGGCCTAGTCACAGGACAGCACCAGATGTGATGGTCAGATGCACCTGGTTATATACAGAGAGATTAGTCTGCCAGAGCCGCAGGTTTGCACCAGATTGGATGTCAGACAAGCCAAGGGTCATATACGGAGCGGTTAGTCAGACAGAGCCACAGGTAAACACCAGATCGGGTAATCAGACAAGCCTACGGTCATACACTGAATGGTTA